>CM077914.1:56796986-58046986 GCA_039766575.1 Serrognathus titanus | reverse complement strand
CAGCTTAATCTACGAATGATATCCTCTCGGGGAACAACAGCTTGAGGATTTAACCCCCACTGCAGAAGATAGAATCAGCTTAGAAAGGCTGTAACCCTTTTCTGGGAACGACGAAATTCACTTGAAAAGTAAGCTGAGGATGTAACCTCCTCCAGGGACAACAGAATCAGCATAAACTGAGACTCTAATCCCATTTGACAACGACGTAATCAGCTTGGAAAACAAACCGAGGGTCTAACCCCCTCTGGGGATGACGGATTCAGCCTAAACTGAGAGCTCAATTCCCTCTGGGAATGACGGAATTGTCTTGCAAGATGAATTTCAAGTCTAACCCTCCGGGAAGGCATAATCAGCTTAGGAAATAAACTAAGAATGTAACCTCCTTTTGAGATGACGCGACTGAATCAATTTAAACTGATGCTTGGAAAATAAGTTGATGTTCTAATCTATCATGACAGAATCAGCTTAAAGAGAGTAGGAACAACATAATCAGCTTGGGAAAGAAACTGAGCCCGACTGGAGAAGATAAAACCAGCTTAGCAAGGCTCTGGGGACGACAGAATTAGCTTGGAAAGTAAGCTGAGGATATAATCTCTTTTAGGGACGACAGAGTCCGCTTAAGCTGAGGCTCTAATTCCCTCTAGAAGAGGCAAGTCAATGATGATATAACCAACTTACAAAATAAACTAAGGACGTAACCTCCTTCTGAGACGACGCAACTGAGTCAACTTAAAGTGATGCTTGGAAAAGAAATTGATGTTCTAATCTGTTTGGGCATGACAGAATCAGCTTAAAGAGAGTGAGAACGACATAATCAGCTTGGGAAAGAAACTGAGGGTCTGAGCCCCACTGGAGAAGATAAAACCAGCGACAGAATTAGCTTGGAACGTAAGGTGAGGATATAATCTCTTGTAAGGACGACAGAGTCCGCTTAAGCTGGGGCTCTAACTCCCTCTAGAAGCGACAAATCAATGATGATATAATCAACTTAGAAAATAAACTAAGGATGTAACGTCCTCCTGAGACGACGCGACCGAGTCAACTTAAAATGATGCTTGGAAAATAAATTGATGTTCTAATCTATCTGGGCATGAGTGAATCAGCTTAAAGAGAGTGTAATCCCTTCTGGGAACGAGATAATCAGTTTGGAAAAGAAACTGAGGGTCCAAGCCTCACTGGAGAAGATAGAATCAGCTTGGAAAGATTCTAACTCTCTGGGGACTATAGAATTAGCTTAAGCTGAGACTCTAACTCCCTCTAGGAATGACAAATCAACTTGTAACATAAACGGGGGCTTTAACCACCTCGGAAGATGGCAGAATCAGCTTAAACTGAGGCTCTAACCTCCTACAGGGACGATAGTATCAGTTTGAGAAAGAAATATCATTTTTAATCTCCTTTGGGGACGACAGAATCGCCTGCCATCATCTCTGGAGGACCACTCTAATTATTTTTTGACCATTTATCCTCGATCCTTCCTTCCACGTGGTCCGTTGCATTGTTGACGTGTGTTTATATTTTCTGCAAAACGAACATATCAGCGAAAGGCAACGTCTTTAGTGTTTCGTCATTTCTTTTTGAGCCCTACGCTTCACATTTTCTAATCGATTCTTCCAGAATTAGGTCCATGTATGTTGAATAAACAAGGCGATAAGGAACATCCTCGTTTAAGTCATTTGGAGACATTTCTTTTTTGTGTCGTGTCTAGTTTTTAATTTTTGCTGCGTTATTCTTGTACAATTCTATTTTTGTCCATTATTGCGCAAGATAAGAGCGAGCGAACCTCATTGGCCCAATGGTTAACGTAGTGGACTATTAAGCTGTGAGATTCTGGTCCAAATCTGGCTCACCCGGGGTTGATCAAACAAGATGTCAAGTGTGCTTTAGGAAGTAAACTGCTGAGGATCGTAGACTTCCAGATCTAAGGACGCAGAAAAAAGGGATGGGCGCTTAGGGGAAGGTAGAGAAGTGTTCAGAAAGAGAGAACATGCAGAAGGATAATAAGATCTGAACAGATTAAAAGACCTCAAAGTGCTTTAGTATTAACAATTGAGATGACTTATTTAAGAATCTGTGCCAAGAGTCTAGAAAGGGATGGAAGAGATTTCGAAATGTTCCCAAAAACCATTTCTCCAAATGGAAAGATCGAAATCTCTTCAAATGAAAGCCCACCTTTCAAAATGTATGCAAAACAGACGCCCTCCCCCCAAATCCGCTCTAAATAAATCACGCGTAAGGAAAAATAAATCAAAACCAAGGAGAGCGCGGTTGTTGACTGCGTTATTTATTATTTATCGCGCGAAGTTATAATTAAATTATTAATGAGAGAATCTCATCACTTATAATAAATTGCGTATAATGAACAGGCCGGGGGCAATCATAAATCGAGGACTTATCTCTCGAGGTGAAGAAGAAAAAGAAGAAGAGGGAAAAAAAAAAACAAAAATTACGCGTTTCGAAAAGAACGGCGGCGAATCCAGATTTATTTTCACACACACACATGCGTCAAAGGCTTTCAGAATCCGAAACGAACGTTTCACGCCAATTAACGATTTAAATGGTCTTCGTCAATTACGTGATTGGTCGCCGTTAAAAATAGAAATGTTCTTTGATCTTTAGTCTCATCACTTTGACAGCTGCTAGTAGGTATCCCTCTGAGTTTTGATACGTGAAAGAAAACTCAGGGGATTCCAAACGGGACCGATGTTGACCCCTTGGGGGTCGATGAAAACTTGAGACGGGTCGATGAATCTGTTGGGAGTCGATGGAACCTTTGAATGTCAATTGGTGGTCGATGAACCTCTAGGTGTAGGTTGGGGATCGATGAACTTGTAGGCGTCGATGAACTATTAGTGATCGATTGAGGGTCAATTGCATTATATTTAATTTTTTATATACGGGCTGCTCCAAGAGTGTGTTCTCGATAATTCCTGAAGACGCAAAGAATGTTCAAGACAAGTTTCGAAAAGAACGGCGAATCTAGATTTATTTACATACACACACACGTTTGTCACGTGTTTTTAAAATCTGAAACGAACGTTTCGTGTCAATTAACGATTTATGATTCTGTATAAATCGATTGGGGGTCGATGGTACCTATAAAAGTCGATTGGTGGTCGATGAATCTGTAGGTGTCGATTGGGGGTCGACGAATCTGTAGGTGTCGATTGGGGGTCGATGAAGTTATAGGTGTCGATTGGGGGTCTATGAACTTATAGGTGTCGACTGGGGGCCAATTAAATAAGAGCTATTTTAATTTTTTTTTCTTAACTAACTAACTATTCAGAAATGTCGTGGAGCGCTTTTTGTCAGCTAGAAAGTTGTACACTCCGATTTTATTATTTTTATGGAAGGCAGTGTACAATGTAATACCTTCCAACTGCTTACGGGAACTGTACCAAGCATTGTTCGTTTAGTATCGTTTTCGAGCTGCAATAAAAATTAAATTTGAGAGCGGCCATTGCTTAAACAAGTTTGAGAATCTTTTTTTTTGCGGACTATCCCACTTCTCTTACCTACTTGTCATGAATAGAGGTTCCTGTTTCCGTGGCGCAATCAACTCCTGTCCGAATAACATCACAAAGGCGCGCATTGTACTTTAATAAAGTTCCCAGGCGCGTTTGAAACAACAGTGGCGCCCCTTCATGAACAGGTAACTTTTTTTTAACAGCATCAAACTTCCGTTTGTAATTTAATGTTGTACGTATACCCCCCCCCTCTCAAACGCATTTTTAGATTGTATACCGGACCAATCACTTCATTCAATTAACTTTTGCTTTGAACGAAGAGCCCCATCTATGTAACAAGGGGTGCGCGTCAATTTAATTGGACGTGACTGTACATGAGCTAAGTATTCATTTCCCCAAACTAATAATTAATTAATTAAGTGGTTAATATGCACATGCATAAACTTGTGACGCTGTGGTAGGTCAGTGATGCGTCATTGCATGGACTTCAACTGCATAATCAAGTCGTAAATAAACAGTTTCATTGATTAAGTGCACGACCGCAATCGAGCCATAAATCGCCTGCAGCTTTTGTCTAAAGTCTCTCGAAAGCCCAGTCGCTCTCTCAATAAGAGATGATTATTTATTTATGCGAGCTGCTTTTAATGTATACGTAACAATATTTTTTTCTGGTGTTGTACGTAAGTTTCCATCACTTGTTGAATCCGAGGTCACATGAGAACGTTTATTTACATGTACTTTAATCATGTTGAGGAGTCATCGTTGTATTGTTGCCTAGCCTGCAGCATCTGCCAACAAAAAAACCCAAGTAATCCAATGTTTTTAATTAAAGAGATTGGCTGCTTGGTTAAATTAAAATTGTTGTTTGGGACGTTAGAGTAAAATGAGATTGTGGTGGAGATTGGCTTTGGCTTTTGCTTCAATGGAGAATAATTTGGATAACGTATCCCCCAAATCTATAATTCGAGGGAAAAGTGGACTTAAAGATTTGGAACAGCTTTTGTTACATAAAACAAAACAGTTTATAGTTACCGCCTCCGTTTAGTAGCTTCGAGTGCTTTCTCGAAGGCTTCGTTGTATGTACAAGAAGGCTAAAACCGCCAGACGGTTGCGAAAATAATTCGACGAAACGAAACGAATTTTTTTTCTTATAAAAAAATTCTTTAATTTGCGCCCTTTAAACATGAACTAAAATATTTCAATGACAGAATATAATAATTCGCCAAAAGTAAAAAGCAAAAGAAAGTAAAAAAAAAATAAAATAAATAAAGAAAAAAAACAAAAGAAGTGTTATTTATAGTGTGAAAAATTAATTCTGTTATAAGAATTCAAAATAAAAATTGAATAAAGAACGACTAAATATAAAGAGAAAAACAAACGAGAAACAAAGAAGGACGTTGAATTGTTCGAAAAATCAACACTGATAAAAAACAAAAGAAAAAAAAAATGACATGATTCGACGAAGAGGAACAGAAACAATTTTTTTCTTTTACAAAAAATTTGCGCAGTTTAAAAATGTTCTAAAATAATTCGACGAAAGAATACAATAAGTTCGCAAAAGAAAAAAAAACAAAAGAAGTTCCGTATGACTGATAAAAAAAAACAAAAAAAAGCAATACGTAATAATTCGACGAAGAGAACTGAAACAATTATTTTCTTTTATAAAAAAAAGTCTCGAATTTGCGCGGTTTAAAAATGATTCTAAATAATTCGACGAAAAAATATAATATTTTGTCAAAAAACAAAAGAATGATGCGTATGAAGTGTCAATTGTCATTTGTTATGAGAATCCAAAATAAAAATTGAATAAAGAAGACAAAGTATGAAAAGGAAAACAAACGAAAAACAAAAGAGGAACGTCGAATTGTTCGAAAAATCAACATCGATAAAAAAAACAAAAGAGAAATTTACATATTTATTACACATTTTTATAAAAAATCTTGAATTTGCGCAATTTCAAAATTATCTAAAATAATTCGACGAAAGAATATAGTAATTTGGCAAAAAAAGAAAACAAAGGTTGATCCGATGAAGTGTCAATTGTCATGAAAAATTAATTGAAAACAACAAAGATATACGAAAAACAAAGAAAAAAGGTGGATGAATATTAAGTGGAAGCTCGAAAAAAAAAAGGAAAAAAAAAACATTCGACGAAGAAGAACAACAAAAGTGGAAGAGAAAGATGAACGAAAAACAAAAAAATGTAGGAGAATCAAATCACCAGCGGAAAACAAAAGAAGACATTCTATGAAACGTCAATTGTCAAACGAAAAATCATCGCGACCAAAAAAAAGAAAAACAAAACAAAATAGTGGAATGCAAAGAAACAATCGAAATTTTCAGAAGCTTCGCGTCAGAAATGGAAACCAAAATAAAAATTGATTAAAGAAAAGAAAAACAAAAGAAGAAGGTTAAGCGGATTGCGCGAAAATCAAGACTGATAAGAAAACAATAGGAAAAAGAAATGCGGCAAAGAAGGTCTGAAACAATGAACAAAAGAAAAAACAAAGAAGATCGACGTTTTTACAATGCGAAACAGAAGAAGAGACTGTATGAAACGTCAATTGTCACACGAAAAACAATCGCGACAAAAAATATAAACAGTGAAATACAAAGAAATAAATGAAGGCTTCACTTCAGAATGTTGATCGTAGCTTCGTTTTTGTTACCTTTTTATTATCAATCGTAAAAGAAGAGAAAGACAAACAAAAAAACAAAAGAAGATCTAAGAAGAATGTTATCTGTTCAAGGCTGATAAGAAAACAAAAGGAAAACAAATCATTCGACAAATAATGAATAAAAAAAAGGATCGAGGATGGAATGTAAAAAAACAAAAGAAAAGGCTGCATGAAGTGTCAATTGTCAAACGAAAAACAAAACATAAGAAAACAAGAGGAAAAAAATGGACAAAAAAAGACAATGAACAAAAAAAATAAAATAGGTCGACGTTTTTACAATGCGAAACAGAAGAAGAAATTGTATGAAACGTCAATTGTCACACGAAGAATAATTGCGACAAAAAATAAATAGTGAAATACAAAGAAATAAATGAAGGCTTCACTTCAGAATTTTGAAAAGATTCGCGCCGGAAATCGTCGCTTTCTCATTTGTTCGTAGCTTCTTTTTTTGTTACCTTTTTATTATGAATCGCAAAAGAAGAGAAAGACGAACAAAAAAAAAACAAAATAAGATCTAAGTTATCAGTTCAAGACTGATAAGAAAACAAAAGGGAAACAAATAATTCGACAAACAATGAACAAACAGACAGTGAACAAAAAAAAAGATCGACGATGGAACGTAGGAAAACAAAAGAAAACACTTCATGAAGTGTCAATTGTCAAACGAAAAGAAAACAAGTAGGCGGATTGTTTGAAAATCAAGAGTGATAAGAAAACGAAAGGAAAGAAAAATCGGCTGAAACAATGAACAAAAAAAAAACAAACAAGATCGACGTTTCCACGTCGTGGAATTGTCAAACGAAACAAGTGAAGACTGACTTGAAACTTTTCAAAAGATTCGCGCCGGAAATCGTCTGTCTTTCATTTGTTTGCAGCTTTCCTTTTTGTCTGCTTAGAATCTTTTGATCGCCAATTACTCCCAGTCGATGTGAAATCGACGATCTTCCTTTGTTTTCCGCTCTATTCCAGTGTTGCCGGATGAGAGCGATAATTCCTATTTGCGGGGACTTTCAGCATTTGGCGCGAATTTTAAATATATGGAGAATTTTTTAATTTTTTTTGAGAGTTAACAGGCATTAAAATAATTATATTTAAAAATATAGCCTACTGTTTAGCATGGTGTCCTTGAGAAGAAATGAAACAAACAAATGCAGAAGTGAAACAAACAAATGCAAAAGCGAAACAAACAAATGCAGAAGTGAAACAAACAAAATGGAGATAAACTATGAATAAGGTGAACAAAGGAGGATCGACCTTCTACAAGAAAATATGAGCAAAAAAAAACAGATAGAAAACAAGAGAAGAAGCTGTAGGATTCAACACAACAAAAAGGAACAAAGGAAAAAAAAAACATTTGTTCTTAAGCTTCCTTTCTGCTTACAGAGAGTTTTTCGATTTTCAAGCGCTCCCAATCGAACGAGAAATCTCTTTTGTTTCTCAATTTATCCAATTACGCATTTCGTTGGTGGTTGTTTCACTTCTCTTTTGTTTCTGTCTTCTTGTAGAGTTAATTTTTGTATTGTTTTTTTTTTTATCTTGTGCGGTTAGCAAATCTCAAAATAGCATCCCGCATAATTTGTTCTCATCTTGACCTACATACATCCGGTGCTCAAAGCGCGCAGCCACGCATTTACATACACTAAAAAAAAGTGACAAGTACGGGGGCAACTCGAGGACCAGCAGCAGCTTGTCGGAGAGTGTTCTCCTCGTGCGATGTGGAGTAGTGTGCAGAGGTTGAAGAAGAAGAAACGGGAAAAGCAGGGGAGATCGCGTTGTTTCGGGCTTCCTTATTCGGCAGGGCAATGACTCCCGGAGATTACGCCCATGTCGTCGCCCGTGTAACGTTATACAACGTGGTCGGTTTCAGCCCATGCAATGATTACAGGAAATGATTGTTCTGTGTCGGCACGACACAAAGCAGCCCCGACCATCTATTATTAAATTAATACAAACCATAAAACATTTCCGGTTCGCAAATTAAAGACAAACAAAAGTCCCGAAGGGTTCCGAAGACATTTCCGCGAAATCTCTTTATACTTTTCTTCACGAGTTGAATTATTCGTTAGAGATTTGGCTTAAAAAAGCAAAAATTCTTCAATATTGTTACGAATTCGGGGTTCGAAGAAATAATTCTTTATTAAATTAAAAATAATTCAATTATTCAGTGTCGTTTGACCTGCGAAAATAAATGAATTGCAAATCTATCAAACAAAGCTTCTTTTGTTTATCGTCGTACTCTTCGGCGATCCGATAGAAAACTGATTTAAATCGTGCACTCAGTTCAGCTCCTATAATACTTTTAATCGGTCAAAGAACGGTACGATTTCAGATCAGCACCATCTACCGCACGCGTCGAGTTTTCTAGAACCATCGAGAAAGTCATAGATGGTGTGACAAGTTGATACTTGACAGTTGACACTTGATACTTGATAGTTATCAATACAGCGATTACAGCGATACTTCATTTGACGGTCGTCAAACTGAATAGTTCATTTAGTAAATTGTTTGGGGTTAGAGAATCATCGAGATAGACCACAGATGGCGGGACAATATAGAAACAAATTTGACGCAGCAGTATTTCGTTATACCTTTGCATGACAGAGATGTCATACTTTCTGTTCAAATGTGCCATAATTTTTCCACCGACGTGCCGCGACACTTCACACGAATAGTTAGTAATTTCTTTGGGGTAAGAAAGCCATCGAGAAAGACTACAGATGGCGTGACGATTATAGAAACAGATTTGATATAACACTAACTCGTGATGCCTTTGCAAGATGGGATTGTCATGTTTTGTGTTCAAATGTGCCACAATTTTTGCATCGACGCGACACTACATTCGACAGTTGTCAAACTGACACTTCAAAGTGTCAAACTGATAATTTCTGCAATGACACTTCACTTGACAGTAGTCAAACTGACAATTTTTGCGCTGACATTTCATTTGACAGTTGTCGAATTGACAAGTGTTGTACCAACGTTTCACTTGACTAACATCAAACTGAATAGTTAATACTTAGTAAATTCTTTGGAGTTAGAGAGTCATCGAGAAAGAACACAGATGGCGTGACAATTATAGAAACAGATTTGTGTTATGCTTTGCATGTTGGGGTTGTGACGTTTGTTTTCAAATGTGTCACAACTTTTGCACCGATGCGACATTTCACTCGACAGTTGTCAAACTGACACTTCGCAGTGTTAAATTGCCAATTTTTGTTTTGACACTTCATTTGACAGTTGTCGAACTGACCATTTTTGCACCGACACTTCACTTGACAGCTGTCAAATTGAATAGTTAACACTTTGTAAATTCTTCGGGGTTAGAGAGTTATCGAGAAAGACCACAGATGGCGTGACAATCATTTAACACAACAGATTTGCGTTATGCCTTTGCAGGTTGGGGTTGTCACGCTTATGTTCAAATGTGCCACAATTTTTGCATCCATGTGACACTTCACTCGACAGTTATCAAATTGAAACTTCACACTGTCAAATTGACAATTTTTACGCTGACACTTCATTTGAGAGTTGTCGAACTGACCATTTTAGTACCAACACTTCACTTGATAGCCGTCAAACTAAATAGTTAACACTTTGTAAATTCTTTGGGGTTAGAGAGTCATTGAGAAAAACCACAGATGGCGTGACAATCAGAAACATATTTGTGTTATGCCTTTTCATGATACGGTTGTCATGTTTTGTGTTCAACTGTGTCATAATTTTTGCACCGTTGCGACATTTCACTCGACAGTTATCAAACTGACACTTCACTTGACAGTTATCAAATGGACAATTTTTGTGCTAACACTACACTTGACAGTTGTCAAACCGAATAGCTAACACTTAGTAAATTCTTTGGGGTTAGAGAGTCAACGAGAAAGATCACAGATGGCGTGACAACGATAGAAATAGATTTGTGTTATGCCTTTGCATGATGTGGTTGTCATGTGTATTGTTTTCAAATGTGCGGAACACTTCACGCGATGATTGTCAGACTGACACTTCACTTGCCCGCTGTCAATTGACAAACTTTGATTGCAGTAGAAGCCTTGAATTCTCTCTGGATAGCTATTTCGGCCCTACTTGGGGCCTCACCAGTAGAAGAGTAACTCGGAAATTCCATCACAGTCTCACTTTGCAGTCTTTTAACGTTTGGCAGCGCATGACATGCAAACCATTGGTATATAGTCGGCTTTGATTGCAATTTTGTAGCAATTTCGGCGCTGCCTGGGTCCCCATCAGTAGAGAAAATTACATAGCAATCCCACCGTCCAGCTTTTTTTACGCTTGGCATCACATAACAAGCAAACCATTGGTGTTTACTCGACTTTCGTAGCAGTGGAATTCTCTGTGTAGCTATTTCGATGCTACTTAGGGCCTCATCAGTAGAAAAGGAGCAATCTCGATGTCTGGTATTCTCACGCTTGACAGTTAATAACATGCAAACTATTGATATATAGTCGGCTTTGATTGCGGTGAAATACTTTAGATAGATATTTCGGCGCTACTTGGAACCTCATCAGTAGAGAATGAGCTCGGGAATTCTACCGCAATCTCACCGATGAGCCTTTTTACGTTTGGCAACCCATAACATGCTAATTATTGATAAATAAATAGTCTGGCTTTGATTGCTCTATTGCTATTTCGGCCCTACTTGGGGTCTCATCAGTAGAGCCGGAGCTCAGGAATTTTCCCACAATCTGATCGTCAGCCTTTTTACGCTTGGCAGTGCATAACGTGTAAACTGTTTATGTATAGTCGCCTTTGATTACAGTGGATTCCGGTGCATAGCTATTTCGGCGTTATTTGAGGTCTCATCAGTAGATAAGGAGCTCAGGTATTTTCCCACAATCTGATCGTCAACCTTTTTACGCTTGGCAGTGCATAACGTGTAAACTGTTTATGTATAGTCGCCTTTGATTACAGTGGATTCCTGTGCACAGCTATTTCGGCGTTATTTGAGGTCTCATCAGTAGATAAGGAGCTCAGGAATTCCATCGCAATATCACCGTCTAGCCCTTTTACGCTTAGCCTTTTTGATGGTTTACGACGAAAATTGGCCGTGCGATGTCGCACCTACGTCAGTAATTTGACAGCTAATTTCTTTTGTTTAATAATTAAAAGCATTGATGCTTCTTTTATATATTACCTAAAATCTTCGCTCGCTTCGGTTCCATGTGAAAATACGTAAAATATCGAGCGTCTTTATTAAAAAAAATTTTTTTTTTGGTTCAATTTCGAAGTCATTAACGAGGTTTTACTGTACGCAATTTCATTTAGAAATAAAGCTCCGAAACAAATGCTATTATCTGCAGAGAAATAATCGTAAGTGATCACAAAGCAATTAACCACGTGACTTTCTCGATCATGGTCGTTCACCCTGTACATTGAATTGCGGTTCTCTTTTTTTTTTCTTTTCAGAAAAAGTAATTCTTGCCGTTCGTTTCCGTTCCCTTGATTTCCACCGGCGAGCCGTTCGCCTTTTTCTTTTTTAATTGTAACCGTTAAATGGTAATCAAAAAGATGAAAGGGGAACATCAAAGGCGCTGAAGCTTCCATTTTTTCCCCCGCGGACCGAATCCCCGTATCGGGATCGTTCAGAATTCTAATTTGCAGACGCTTTTTCCCGTTCGTGAGGACGTCGGATCGTAAACAACTACTAAAGAAATAAGCGTCGAGGAGGTATTACTCCTTCTTTAATTTTTTCTTTATTTGCGCCGCCCCCGTATAACATGAAACTGAGGAATTAAATCAATTTCTTATAATCAATAGGTTTAGTGTAAATGGAATCGCCTTCTTGGTACATGTGTTTACAATTTTTTTGTTTACACTGTACAGGGTTACTGTAATAACACCCGATCTACTTTCAGTCACCCTGTATATTATTTTTTTTTCTTGTAATTTCTATTTTTACTTTTGATCATAACGCAGAACAAAAATAGTTATCTGATAAGTAAATGGTGATGTAATAATAAAATCGGAGTGCACAGAAGCCTTTGAGGATTTCGCTTGCTGTTAATGTATGTGTGCAGTTGCATTTGAAATGCCCTCCTTGTGTTCCGAAGAACTTCCCAACATAATCCAGTGAGTTCGGAGGGGAGTTAGCTGGCTTACATCGCACTTGAAACTTTGTATCCAGTTAGCTCCAGCAAGTAAAGTAATTGAGAGCAGTTTTGAAATCCGGAGCGCCCCGAGCATTTTAAAATCCGGACGCTCTCCGAACCATCGAAACCACCGCCGGCGAATTGTTCGCTGCGGAATTAAAATCTAATTTCGAAAACGGGGGCCGTTTTACGTTGAAAATCGAAGGGCATGCACACACGCGAATGCAGCTTTTAATTCCTGCCGAAATTGCTTTCGAACGTCAAAGCGAAATCGATTGGGGATGAGCCAACCATGTCTTCCCTTTTTTTTCTCTCTCAAAAAAGTGCTGCTTTATTTCCTGAGGTTTTCAACAGCTTAACTAACGGCACAAGTCTGCATTTTGGATGCACTTTGCAAATACTTTAAGGAAAGCAGAAATTTGTTTTGGTCACCTTTAGCCTTTCCATGGTTTTCCATTTTCCTCGCCAGTTTAATTTTTTGGGGTGGGTCTCTTCGTTCGATCTATGCTTTCCTACTCCCAAATCTTTACCAACAATGTTTTCTTCTTCTTGCACAAGCAGTGCTTGTGTGTGCTTGCTCGACAAAATGCTGCGCAAGCAGTGCTTGGGGGTGGTTGTTCGACAAAATGCTGCGCAAGCAGTGCTTGGGGGTGGTTGCTCGACAAAATGCTGCGCAAGCAGTGCTTGAGTGTATTTACTCGACAAAATACTGCGCAAGCAGTGCTTGGGGGTGGTTGCTCGACAAAATGCTGCGCAAGCAGTGCTTGAGTGTGGTTGATTGACAAAATGCTGCGCAAGCAGTGTTTGTATGTGCTTGCTCGACAATGTACTGCGCAAGAAGTGGTATGAGTGTTGTTTGAGACTCGATCAACTCTAAGGAAGATATGTGTAGCACGAGGGCTGATCAGCATCAAGGCAATTAATTGAGTGTTCCTGAGAAAATGGGGCACAAAAATATATTGAGCTAGAGCGGCTGGCAGTCTCGCTTTTGTAGGACATTTTAGTAACGGGGTTCAAGTAATTCTGCTTCATTGGTTTGAATGAGTCAAGGGGCAGTCTTTTGTGTTTGCTCTAGAGATCCTGCGATTTCAAGGTGACCTTCCATAATTTCCTTTCTTGAGATGCCATTTGTTTAGGCCAATTCTGAAGGTGAATGGTAAACGTTCTCCTTTGTAATGAAAAATTAAGAGCGCCATTTTTTTTGCGGGAAACTGACTTTCATTTACTTTCGTTTTGTTCTTCTCTGCATCTCTTTGTTGTTTTCTTCACAGAACCCAATCTCTGTTTTTTTTCTACGAAATCTTGAGCCTGTCAATCACTACGAGGCCACGACGATAATGAAAATAGATAAAATAAAGAACGAAACGTCTATAAAATAAAAGAAAGACGGCACAGTTTAAGCTTTAATATGAAACAAAAACATTAATTACGAAAAGGGCAATGCATGGAAAAAAATTGACATTTTCGATGATTAAGACGAAAAAAAAGTGTTGGTGTTAATCAATTTTTTTTTTTAGAAAATACTAAGCAAGGTAGTAAAACAAAAGACGATCGGTTACTAAAAAAGGGATAAACAAAAAGAAATCGATTGTTAAAATAAAAATAAAAAAAAAAAACTTTTGATCGGTACCGAAAACCGTCGGTCGATTGCAATAATGAAGTACAACGGAAAAGTGTAAGGGAGAGAAAGCAAGTTTAAAAACAAAAAAAAAAAACAAATCAAAATCAATTACTAAAAAGAGAAAACAGTCGAGGAGGAAAAATAAATTTGCCATCATCTTTTTTGATTAAGACAAGAAACGTCTGCAGGTGTTTCTGAACGCTGCTGCTTGGCAATAAAGAAAACGAGACAAAAAAGGGAGTATTTTGGGAATGCCATCTTCTGGACAACATTGAAAGTAATTTGTTGCTATGACGAATTGATGCAAAAATGTTATACTAAAGCCATAACAAAACAGCAAAACAAAAGGCGATCGTTAGCGAAAAAGAAAGATAAAAAAATTCGATTTCTTCGATTGTAAAAGGAAAAAATTCGGGGATGCTTTAGGAAGAGCCATCTTTTGGATAACATTGAAAAAAATTTGTTGCGTTGACGAAGTGTAGCAAAAATTTTATTGTAAAGCGACAACAAAGTAGGAAAACAAAAGACGATCGTTTACGACAATTAAAAAAAATCGATTTCTTCGATTTTAAAAGGAAAAAATTCGGAGATGCTTTAGGGAACGCCATCTTCTGGGCAACATTGAAAATAATTTGTGACAGCGACGAAGCGATGCAAACATTTTATTTTAAAGCGAAAACAAAAGACTATCGATCGCCTAACGTAAAAGAAAGAAAGATAGAAGAAATCGGATTCTTCGATTTTAAAAGAAAAAAATTGAGGGATGCTTCAGAAAACGCCATCTTCCGGACAATATTGAAAATAATTTGTTGCAGTGATGAATTATAGCAATAATTTTCAATGAGAAATCGAGCCAGAAAAACAAAAGACGGTCGTTTTAACTCACTTACGAAAAAGATGGCGATGGTTCAACTGCGACTTCGAGATTAAAACAAAAAATTCAGGAGCTCTTCAGAACGCCATCTTTCGGCCAACATCGAAAATAATATGTTGCAATGATCGTAGTAAAAATTTTAAGCAGAAAACAAGGACGCAAAACAAAAGGCGATCGTTTACGAAGAGGATGGTGAAAATTTCTTTTTTTCTGCTTTTATCTCGATTAAAACGAAAATGTTCAGGAGATGACGTAGCAATAATTTTAAAGAGGAAACAAGTTAGGTATTACAACAAAAAAATTCAGGAGTGCTTCAGAACGCAATCTTTTGGTCGACATAGAAAATAATTTGTTGCAATTGTGAACCTTAACAGAAAAATATTTTATAGAGAAAATAAAGTAGCAAAACAAAAGATGACTGTTACGAAAATGACGATGAAGGAAAAAAATCGACGTCTTCGATATTACAACAAAAAATTCCGGGAGTGCTTCAGAACGCCACCTTTTGGTCAACATCGAAAGTAATTTGTTGCAATGATTGACCGCAGCGATAAAACTTTAAAGCGAAAACGAAATGGCAAAACCGTTTACGAAAAGGAGCTCCTCTGAGTCAATACTTCAAGGAGTTACTTCCTCTTACTTGGAGCAATCGTTTCAAATTTCTTTTGAATAATCACCGCAAAAAGTTACTTGAATAAAACAAAACTGGAAGGAAGGAAGGAAAGGCGAAACGAGCCGCTCTTCTTTCTTTGCGTCTTAAAACGAAATTTGACTTTATTATTATGATCCGCGAAGCAGTAACCTTTGCCGTTTACTGATATTAAAGTCGATAACCATAAAATTTAATGGAGTTCCGACAACTCTATCAGAATATTAAAGCATTACATTATTTAATGAATCCAAAATGTACAAGGTGACTGAAATAACACCGGACAAAATAAATGTCCACACAGATTATGGAAAAAATGTAACGTATTCCGAACGGAAACTACAACTGTCATTAGTAGAGAAAAATGCTCGTAAAAAAAATCGAAAATTCGAAAACAAAGAATGTCAAAATAATTGAACATGGATAATGTAAAATGAAATCAAATAATGGCAAGGAAAAGTTGTTGACCACAACAAGGTTGAACTAAAAAGAAAATTCGAATTCAAATGACAGTTGCTCGGAGAAAGATTGAATCACTCATTAACGATTCATTTCGATTTGTTTCAGTTCCTGAATCGAATCTCAAACGCACGGCCATTATTTGCACAATAAACACTTTTAGAGACACCCTCTATGTTGCACAGTTACCTATTTTTTTGTTTCATTTCATAAGTCTTATGTTTCATAGCTACTGTGCTTACTTATTTTTGATATTTTTTTAAATTTTTACTTTATTTTTAGTAATAATCGATTTGTTTTTAGTTAATTACATTACTAGGCAACAATAAACTGATTATTTTTTCCTTGAAGAGAAAAATGTTACCATAATTTGATAATTTCGGCAACACTGTTGCATATAATTCCTTTATGGAAAACTGGGAACACTAGACGTCGGTATCAGCTGATACGGAAGAATAAAATTAATTAATTAAAGTAATGGGATCACCTTGAGTGTGATTAATTATTTCGTTTTTGTTATTTTATAAGTGCCGTTGCAATTTAAGAACTACTTACTAGGCAGAGGACAATTTGTTGATGTAACTAACACTTAATGGAAGTTACGTCTGGAGTACTGCAAGGATCGATCGATTGTTATTTATTGGACAGCTTTATACATGTTTAATAACCTCAAATTCTCTCGAAAACGTAAAACGCGTCATTTTACCTGCAATCCATCCCTGGGAATTCTTTTACTTCAATTAACGAGCTAGACAATTGGGCTAGTCGATGTGCAGGTCACATTCTGAGACATAAAAAAATAAAATTTTATTAGATGCAGCATGAGTTTTCATTTAACGTTACCGTTGTCAATTGGTCGGCTTATTTCTTGTTTCCAAAAAACTATCCATCTTCGATATTACAGCAAAATATTTCAATTGAGGACTACTTCGGAACGCCGCGCCATCTTTCTTATTAATATCGAAAATAAAAGAGAAGAAGGCAAAGCATCAAATCAAAACAAAAGATGTTCGTCTACGAAAAGGACGGCGACGGTAAAAATCTTCGATGATGCTATCGAACGTCATTTTTTTAGTCAACATCGAAAATGGTTTGTTGCAATGATAAATTGTAGCAATAAAATGAAAGAGAAAACAAAGTAGCAAAACAAAAGACGATCGTTGCGAGAAGGACGGCGAAAGAAACAATTTCGACAACATTCGGAACACCGCCACCACCACCTCACCATCTTTTGGTCCAACATCGAAAATAATTTGATGCAGACTTACCTGTATGAGGAAAAACAAAGGCAATGAGACAAGTGACGATCGACTCAAAAGCAAAACAAAAGACGATCGTTAACGAAAAGGAGAGCGAAAGAAATATTTCCACAAATTTTCGACATTAAGACAGGAAAGTTCACTGATATGCTTCGGAATGTCGTCCTCTCTTGGTCCAACATCGAAAATGATTTGTTGCGACGACAAACTGTGAATTTTGAGAAAAACCAAGGCAACAGAACAAATGACAATCGACTCAGAAGAAAACAAAAGACGATCGTTAACGAAAAGGATGGCGAAAGAAAATTTTCCACTGCATATTTGATATTAAAACACTAATGACAAAGTTCACTAATGCTTTGGCCCCTGCCGCCATCTTTCGGTCAGCATCGAAAATAATTTGTTGCAATGATGGATTATTGCCGCAATAATTTCTAAGAAGAAACGAGATAGCAAAACAAAAGACGATCGTTAACGAAAAGAACAGCGAAAGAAAAATTTCCACAACATCTTCGACATTAAAACAAGAAAGTTCAATAATGCTTCGGAATGCCACTCCCTTTTGGTTCAACATCGAAAATAATTCGTTGTAACGACTAAAAATAAAACAAATGACAATGGACTCAAGCAAAACATAAGACGATCGTTAACGAAAAGGACGGCGAAAGAAAGATTTCAACGACATGTTTGACATTAAAACAGGAAACTTCACTGGTGCCTCGGAATGCCGCCCTCTTTGGTCCAATATCGAAAATAATTTATTGGGACGACAAACTGTGAATCAAGAAAAATTAAGGCAATATAACAAATGACAATTGACTCAGAAGAAGAAAACAAATTAACGAAGAGGACGACGAACAAAACATTATTGACATTAAAACAAGAAAGTTTACTAATGCTTTAGAATGCCGCCCTTTTTTTATTTCATCGTCAAAATAATTTGTTGCAACGACAAACAATGAAACAAATGACAATCGTTCAACTCAAAAGCAAAACAAAAGACGATCATTAACGAAAAGGGCGGCAAAAGAAAATTTTCCGCAACATCTTTGACATTAAAACACGAAAGTTCACTAATGCTCCGGAATGCCGTCCCTGCCGCCCTTTTTTAGTTCAACTTCGAATATAATTTGTGGCAACGACAGACTGTGGATTTTGAGAAAAACAAATGAAACAAATGACGATCGACTGATAATCAAAACGACGATCGTTAACGAAACGAGCGGCGAAGAAAAATTTTTCACATCTTAGGTATTAAAACAAGAAAGTTCACTGGTGCTCCTGCCCCTGACGCCATCTTTTGGTCAGTATGGAAATTTTTTTGTTACAATGATGAATTATCGTCGCAATAATTTCTAAGAAGAAACGAGGTAGCGAAACAAAAGACGATCGTTAACGAAAAGAACGGCGAAAGAAAAATTTCCACCACATCTTTGACATTAAAGCAAGAAACTTCACTGATGCTTAGGAATGCCGACCGTACCGCCCTCTCTTGGTTAACATCGAAAATAATTTATTGCAATGATGAATTATTGTTGTTATAATTTCAAAGAGGAAACGAGATGGCAGAACAAAAGACGGTCGAAAAGGATGGCGAATGAAGAAATTCCGCAACATCTTTGATATTATTAAAACAAGAAAGTTCACTAATGCCTCGGATTGCCGACCCTGCCGCCATCTTTAGGTAAACATCGAAAATAATTTCTTGCAACGACAAACTGTGGATTTTAAGAAAAATGAAGACAATAAAATAAAAGACGATCGAACCAAGAAAAAAAGGAGAAATATTTTCAAATTCTAAACAATTGTATCTCGAAAGCTGAGAGGCTTGGAAGTTTTTGTATTTATTTTTCTTGTAATCTATGAGATGGATTTTTTCAGTGGTTTTATTTCTTTGATATTGTCACAGTGACCCTGTATATCGAACTTTCCAACTATTTTTTGTTGTTCTGGTTTTGTTCGACGCGTTATAATAAGCCTGATAAAATTCCTCTGTTTTTATCGCGACAAGATGTTCCCTTCGAAGTTTCGCCGGAAACTTTCGCCAGTATTTCATTTCTTGTATACGTTTCCGTTTATACAAGTCGCCGCCGTAATCTGATCCTCTTCATAATTCCGTTCCAGCAGCCATAAAAACCACAACTTCGCCTCCTTTAACACGAGCACTTCACACAGCATCAAAATATTATTCGGGAAATAAAACATTTTTTTTTTGTTGTGTAAAATTTGGACCGTCGATTTTCTAAAAACAAGGAATGCGCGTTATTTACACGACCGCATAAACGTATTCCTATTGTTCACTTTCCTGAGAACAACCTTTTGTGTTGTATGCTCCTCGTAATACAAAAAAAAAACGTGATAGCTTTCGCTCATGAATTCCATCCAGTTCTATTGTCTGCTTCCCGCTTCTATATTACATCGAGTATAGACGTAAAAGCCGAATTAATTATTACAGAAAAATATATTTTTTTGGAAAGAAAAAATATGGAAAGAAAGAAAGGAAAAGTGATCGATGATTGCTCGGCTAATTGCTTTCACATTCGCGCGCACGTTTGTGCATTAAATTTAATTGGCAAACATGTTGAACCGCACACCGGAGATAATAAATGGGGAGGCAGAGTTCGCAACCCCCCCCTTTTATTGATTGACCTGTTGTGTAGCACGTAATTTGCATGCATGGATTCACGCAAGAAAAAATATTATTGCCCCTTAACAATGTTTGCGTATATACAAGGGACAGCCAAAAAGTTCCGTTCTTTCAGCTTTTGTTATATTCAAGCATCTGCGTGGTGGATTTTTTTCTGATGACTTCAAATGCAAGAAAAGCAAGGAATCTTTTGCTTCATTTTCGTTCAAAAGGGATGTCCAAATCTAAATCCTTTTTTGGAAATATTCGTGTCCAGTACAAAATGATTCGAACCCTTGTATTTTTGACTCTCCCTCGTAGATTTCTAGATAAATTTTAAAGAAGGGGATTCGGCTTGAACCGTTGAAAAGTCAATCCTTTCTTAGAAGCGCTTTTGAAAGTTAAAAAATATAGGCAGAACAGGAGACGCAAAGAATCATACAAGAGGAAGAGGGAAAGAAAAGAGTAGGTACTTACAAAACAGAGAACGTGTGGGAAAGAAGGTTAAAAGGGGGAATTGTTTCTTTAAAATTTTCTATTACATCTTCAATACCATCTGCCAGTGTCGCAAAACTATTTTCGTTGTCAGCCAAAAGGAGGCGCTCCGAAGCACTCACATTTTTTACTCAAGCTTTTGTCTTGATTTATTTTCCGCTTTCTTTTTTTCTTCTTTGTGACAATACTTTTGTCTACGTCGCAGTCTTTACCGTGCTTCAGATTGCGTGATCATCTTCTCACCGCCCGTTGAAAACTGAAATTATTTTCGGACGTCGGTCAAAAGATGGCGGCGTTACAAAACCGTCGTTTTCCAACAATCGAAGATTTTCCTGAATTTTTCTCAAATTAGGAGCAAACAAAGAAACGACCAAAAAAAAAGAAGAGAAACGGAAAGAAGTCGAAATTCTTCATGTCCTCGAAAAGACTTGACAATTGTTTTTGTTTTCAATATTTTGATAATAGAAGATTTCGTGGATTTTTTTCTCTCCTTTTTTTTTCTTGGTACGTAATTGATCGTCTTTTGTTTTATTATCTTTCTTCTTTTTTTTACTGACATTCTGTTTCTGTTTTAGAATTTGTAAATGTTTCTTCCACTTTGTTTTGAGTCGATCGTCTTTTGTTTTGTTGCCTTGGTTTTTTTCTCAAAATTCACAGTTTATCGTCGCAATAAATTATTTTCGATGCTGACCTAAAGATGGCGGCAGGGTCGGCAATCCGAAGCGTTAGTGAACTTTCTTGTTTTAATAATTTCACAGATGTTTCATTCGCCGTTCTTTTTGTTAACGATCGTCTTTTGTTCTGCTATCTCGTTTCTTCTTAGAAATTATTGCAACAATAATTCATTATTACAACAAATTATTTTCGATGTTAACCAAGAGAGGGCGGCAGGGACGGCATTCCGAAGCATTAGTGAACTTTCTTGTTTTAATATCAAAGATGTAGTGGTTCCGTCTTTTGTTTTCTTCTGAGTCGATTGTCATTTGTTTTATTGCCTTGGCTTTTCTCAAAATTCACAGTTTGTCGTCACGTCAAATTATTTTCGATGTTGAACCAAAAGTGGGCGGCATTCCAAAGCGTCAGTAAACTTTCTTGTTTTAATGTCAAACATGTCGTGGAAATCTTTCTTTCGCTGTCTTTTTCGTTAACCGGCGTCTTTTGTTTTGCTTTTGAGTCGATCGTCATTTGTTTCATTGCCTTCTTGGTTATTTCTCATTCTCCTAATTATTTTCGATGTTGGATCAAAAGATGACGTTCGGAAGCACCCCTGAATTTTCTATTTATTTATAACACCGAAGATTTGTACTAACGCCGTCCTTTTCGTAATGAAACGATCGTCTTTTGTTTTGATTTGATGCTTTGTCTTCTTCTCTTTTATCTTCGATATTTATCAGAAAAATGGCACGGCGTTCCGAAACAGTCCTGAATTGAATTTTTTTGCTGTGATAACGAAGATGTCGGAGTTGGATAGTTTTTTGGAAACAACAAGAATGAAAGAATAATTGCAGATAAAAGATTAGGAAATGTAAAAAATATAAATAAAAAAAAATGTCATAACCTAAAACTGTAATTGAGCCAAAGAGAACTATAAAAGGCAAAAAGGGAAACAAAGAGTCGATTCAAGAAGTGAAGAAGCCAAGCAAAAACTGTAAGCAGAAGATGAGGGCATGAGAGCAATCATTGGTAGGAAGCAGGAATCATCAAAAGAGGAAAACGAAGGACGGGAAGGTAAAACCCAACAATAAGAAGTAAAGAAGCAGAGGAAATTTAAATAAATAACCGGGGAAGAACAAACGAGGGATGGAAATAGTAACGAACAAAGTTAACCAACAAGAACAGTGAACGTTAAGAAGATAAAATAATAAGCAAGGCGAAAACCAGCAGACTGCTCTAGAATGGGGCAAACCCAAGGAGAAAAAATGTAAATAGAAGTCTAGAAAACACGAAACCAAGGTAAAAGGCGGCGACCACATTCAAAGCTTTCATAAGGCAAAGCCATCAAAAAGGGAATTATGGATGTTAAGAAACTTAAAAAAAAAGAAAAGTCGTAGAGAAGTTAGAGTAATAAAACAAATCAAGAAAAAAATTATTGGCTTAAAACTAGGAAATGAAAGAGGGAGTGCGTGACTAGAGTAACTCGTATTTTTATCGAACGTTGCCATCAAAAGAAAATGAAGAAACGTTGATGAAATAAAAAAAAGTAACCAAGAAAAGAGACGATCACAGTCAGACATTGATAAAATTAATAAAAAGTCGAAACAAATAGCACGGCGGTATCCAAACAATCCAAGAAGTGAAAAAATTAAAGAAAAAATTGTAAAATGAACTAAAATTGGCAATACAGAAAGTGTTAGGAAAGAATTTGCACATGTATTTCAGCCTTATTGGGCTTCATCAGAACTCTGTACCTTAAAAAAATTTGGTTTATTCAAAAATTTAGAAAAACTTACGCCTTTTTTGATTTTGAAAAAATTGTAGATGGAAGACTAGGGTGGGGAAATCGCAAAAGAAAGCGACCAAATCAATTTTTTATTCATGGGGTTATCCGAAATGGCAGGCGGAAGAGACAAAAAGAAAACAAATGCAAGGCAATAACCAGATATGGTTCAAGAAGCAGATACAAAAAAAAAAAAATGGAATAGAAAACAAGGATACGAAGTGACTACAACTGAAACTGTTTTTGAATTGATTTGTCCTTTTTCAACCTGAAACAATTGAAGGCAAGAAGAGAAGCAACAAGATAGAAAGCAGATTGTTAATGAAGCAGAAAATATATGGATAAAAAACCAAGGAAAAAAGTCAACAGAGTCGGCCAAGGACATTGAGATTGATAAAAAGCTGAAGCAAACGGCACGCTGGAACCCAGTCGATTAAAGAAGTAAAGAAATTAAGGAAGAATCGTAGGGAGAAGGCTGGGGTGGAGGAAAACGCTGGAGGAAGTGGCCAAACCAAATTGTCATTAATTGGTGTCGTTTTTCATTCATTGGGGTCGTCCCCTAGACATGAAAGTTAAAACCAACGGCAAGGCGAAAACCAGAGGGTTAAAGAAATAAAGAAATCAAGGACCAAATCTAAGAGAAAACATTGGGGAATAAAAGACAAGGATAGTAAGTGATTGCAACTAAATAGATTGGAATAGAGTTGCCCAACTAGAACAGGGGGAGGGGATAAAAACCGCCAGAGGAAAACCAGGCGAGAAGTGAACGAAACCAGGGCAAAATTGAAATGGAAACAAAAAGCTAAAACTTTTTTCATGAAGCAGAAGTACCTAAATAAAGATAATTAGAGAAATTGGGCTAACGTCATTGGACAGTGTCATCCAAGGACATTGAGAATGATAAAAAGCTGAAGCAAACGGCACGTTGGAACCCAGTCAATTCAAGAAGTAAAGAAATTAAGGAAGAATCGTAGGGAGAAGGCTAGGGTGGAGGAAACCGCTGGAGGAAGTGCCCAAACCAAATTTTCATTCATTGCGGTCGTTCCCCAGACAGATGAACGGCAAGGCGAAAACCAGAGGGTTAAAGAAACAAAGAAATCAAGGACAAATTTAAGAGAAAAGACTAGGGAATAAAAGACAAGGATAAGAAGTGACTGCAACTAAAATTATTTTGGAATACAGTTGTCCAAGTAGAACAGGGGGAGAAGGCAAGAAGTGAATGAAACCAGGGCAAAATTGAAATGGAAGCAAAAAGCTAAAACTTTTTTCATGAAGCAGAAGTGTCCAAACAAAGACATTTACAGAAATTGGACTAACGTCATTGGACAGAGTCGTCCATGGACAATATTTTTTTCAATAAAAAAAAACAGTGATAAACATCAAAGTTAGAAATTGACCGAAGGTTTAAATAAAGAACACCAAACCCACTTAAAAGGGTCACATCACACAATAAATTTTAATTAGTAGAAGTCTTATATTCGACGTAAATAATTCTAAGAAAATCTTAACCTCTTCGTTCGTATTGAATATGTACCTTTAAGTTTATTTCAAAGGGTAAAGGTCCGAATAAAATTGATCATCTAGAAAGTGTCTTTGTTTTCTTCAATCTACTTTCTTGTGCCATTCGAAATCCATGTGTCCGTCCGTCCGGAGACGAGAATGAAGTCACGCTGTAAACATTGCGGGTTTAAAATTAGCGCCCGCGATCAAATTTAATTCGTTCTCACGTAATCATGGAAAGAAAACACGAAGTGACAGACAAGAAAATTTACAACGCGTGTCACTTACAGGACCAGCGCCAAAACAAACATGTCACGTTACTTACAAGTCTACTCCTCACGTTCTTATTTTACAACAACATTATTTATAGCCCGCCCGAATGCCTCATATTTCATCTCAACGCGCATTTTTCACTCCACAACATTTTTTTAAAAATATAATTAATAATAAATCATTCGAACTAAAAGTAGACGTAATTAATGTTACTCTATTACAACAACTTTAAGTTGATAGTTCTTTTAATATGATATAGGGTGAATGCGATGTGATTCGACCATAAAAAAAAAAAACAAAAACGTCGTGTTGTACTTCTTAGGCAGAGTCGTAACATGATTTCAAGGTAACGTTTTCAGAACATTCTAATTTATTAAGTAGAATTTATTTAAATTTGTAACATTGTGATATTGTTTCAGTCACCCTATATGTATCGGGTGTTTCAGGAAATGTCGTAAACTAATTTCGGTAGGCGGAATGACACGTTCTTACTTTAATTATGTAACACGGACGCAAGCTCTTACGAAATTACGACCCAAAAAACTGATTTCGTGTAAAATCCATTTCACGGCTTTCAAACCGTGTCCTTAGCATTAAAAATCACTCTTATTTATTCTCTCGCTTTGAACTTCATATAAACAGGATTGCACGCGCGGTGTAACAATTGAAATCACTGACGGCAGACACGTTTGTTTTATTTCTGGGCTTGCCACGGAACAATGACGTCTTTTCGGATGTTGTATCAAGTTTCGAGCGCAGTTTTTAATATTTACGAGGAATTTCTATTTTTGAGTCGCCGTTTCCTTTATCAATTACATTTTTCAACGAAGAACTCCGCTGGAAAGTCAAGTCTCTTTGACTTTCATCATTTTTCGTTAGTATTTCACATTAGAAAACAAGCCATGGCGGATTTGGGTCAAAATTCCATAAGAAACATAGGTCACAGGTTATAAAAAAAAATGGGGGATGTGAAGTCATCATGAGATGAGGTGGTTTACCCCCTCACTCACTTTTTGTACTTTGAGCCCCACCCTGTCTATGTCGTTTCTCATGGGATTTGGACCTAAACAGGAGGTGTCCTATTGACAGCGAAACAAAGGACGAACGACGTCCAGTTCAGTTCAGAAAGGAAGAGAATTTGCATTGTATTGTTATATAAAAAAAAAAAAAACTGAGAAAAATGGAGTCGTAGAGTAAAATTGCAACGTGGCTTAAAACTGAGCAAAACAAACGACGATCGGCGTTCGATTCAGTTCATTTCAAAAGAACAAAAGAATCGATCTTTTATTTTCGCGTAACTTTTCGAATCATATATATATATTTATATAATCATATAAAAAAAACGATGACTTAAAAATGGTCGAAACAAAAGGTGATCGACGTTCAGCTCAGTTTATTTCAGTTGAATGTCGATTTTTTATTGATTTTTCATTTTCCGAATAAATTTAAGTCAATTATTATTAATCAAGAAAAAAAAAACAAACGAAGGAAGAATGCCTTAAAATTAATCTAAATTAAAGACGGCCGACGTTTACTTTTGAATTCATTTTTTCAAAAGAACAAAAGAATTAGAACAAAAGAATTTCGATCTTTTACTCTTTTCTTATCTTGCTGCGAAACTAACTTTTCGGATAAATTTAAATAATTTGTCATTGAAAAAAAAAGGAACTCCAAACAACAAAGAAAACTGGGGTGCAAATTGAAAATTACGAGGCTTAAAATTGACCGAAACAAAAGACGTTCGACGTTCGGTTCGGTTGATTTCAAAAGAAGAAAAGAATTTCGATCTTTTATTTTTTTCTTATCGCGTGACTTTCCGAATCAATTATTTCATTTAAATCAATTGTTATTATTAAAAAGAAAAACGAAGAAAGTGACTTAAAAGTAAACGAAACAAAAGACTGTCGACGTTTAGTTGAGTTGATTATTTCAAAAGAACAAAAGAATTTCGATCTTTCCTTTTTTTTTATCTTTCGATTATTGAAAATAAAAACGGCAAAAACAAAAGAAATTGGAGTCGGCAAAGTAAAAATTACACGACGTGGCTTAGAAGTGAGCGAAACAAAAGACAATCGACGTTCATTCAAAAGAACAAAAGAAATTCGATCTTTTATTCTTTATCCTTCGGCGTAACATCTCAAATAAATTATTTAATTAATAACAATTAAGAAAAACGCCGGAAACAAAAGAAAAATGAGTCGCAAAGTAAAATTTGCTACGTGTCTTAGAAGTAGGCGAAACAAAAGATGATCGACGTTCAATTTAGTTTAAAAGATAGGAAGAATTTTGATCTTTTATTTTTTTTATCGTTCGCATAACATAAAATATTTAATATTAAAAAAAAAACGTGGCTTGGAAGTAGAAGAAACAAAAAACGATTGACGATCATTCAAAAGAACAAAAGAATTTCGACCTTTTATTTTATTTAAAAAAAAATGTTAAAAACAAAAGAAAACGGAATCGTAAAGTAAGAATTGCGACTTGGCTTAGAAGCAAGTAAACAAAAGACGATCGACGTTCATTCAAAAGAACAAAAGAATTTCGATCTTTTCTTTTTCTTCTTCCGTGTAAAAAGGGAAACAAAATTCGATCTTTCATTTTTTATCTTTCAATTACTGACAGAGAAATCGCAAAAAACAAAACAAACTGAAGTCGCAAAGTAAAAATGACTCGAAGTGACTTAAAAATGAGCGAAACAAAAGACAATCGGCGTTCACTCAAAAGTGCAAAAGAATTTCGATCTTTTATTTTTAATCATTCGGCGTAACATCTGAAATAAATAATTTAACAAAAGAAAAGCGAGCGGTAAAGTAAAATTTACTACGTGGCTTAGAAGTACGCGAAACAAAAGACGCTCAACGTTCAGTTCAATTTAAAAGATCGAGAGAATATTGATATTTTATTTTTTTATCGTTCACGTAACAAAATATTTAATATAAAAAAAAATTAACTCCAAAAACGTAGTCGAAAAGTAAAATTTACGACTTGGCTTAGAAGTAGAAGAAACAAAAGATGATCGACGTTCATTCAAAAGAACAATAGAATGATCTTCGCTCATTTTTTTTAAATGCCAAAAACAAAAGAAAACGAAGTCGTAAAGTGAAATTTGCGACGTGGCTTAGAATTAGGAGAAACAAAAGACGATCGATGGTCATTCAAAAGAACAAAAGAATTTCGGTTTTTTTGTTTTCTTATTTTTCCGTGTAACTTTCCGAATAAATTTAAAAAAAATGCCAGAAACAAAAGAAAACGGAGTTGAAAAGTAAAATTTACGAAGTGGTTTAGAATTAGGAGAAACAAACGACAATCGACGTTCATTCAAAAGAATAAAAGAATTTTGATCTTTTATTTTATTTTTTTTTTAAATGCCAAGAACAAAAGAAAACGGAGTCGTAAAGTGAAATTTGCGACGTGGCTTAGAAGTAGGAGAAACAAAAGACAATCGACGTTCATTAGGGAGAACAAAAGAATTTCCATCTGTTATTTTATTTTTTTTTAATGCCAAAAACAAAAGAAAACGGATCCATAAAGTAAAATTTGCAACGTGGCTTAGAAATAGGAGAAACAAACGACAATCTACGTTCATTCAAAAGAGCAAAAGAATTTCGATCCCTTTGTTTTATTTTCTTAAATGCCAAAAACAAAAGAAAATGGAGTCGTAAAGTGAAAATTGCAACTTGGCTTAGTAAAAGTAGGTAAAACAAAAGACGATCGACGTTCATCCAAAAAAAAAAACAAGAATTTCGATCTTTTATTTTTTATTCTTTTATTCGATCTTCTTTTGTTTTCGGATTATCATTTTGCCATGTCGTTCCTTTCACTTTTCTTTTGTTTCTTTTCGTTGAATTATTTTTGCGTATTTCACTGACGCATAGTTTTCTTTTGTGTTTAGCTTTCTTGTTTACTTTTTCTTTTTTGTTTTTCTTTTGTTTTCATTTCACTTTCATTTTTTTATTGTTTTCATTTTCATTTTTTTTGTTTTCATTTATTTTTTGAAAAACGTAGACGATTCGCGCAGTGTGTTCTGTTGGTTCTATTGTTCTTTTTAAATTCTCGTGCACTCTGTTGGAGTATCATCGACCTTCTTTTGTTTTCGGATTGTCACTTGCCGTTTGTTTCACTATTTTGTTTTGTTTCTTTTCGTCGAATTATTTTTGCTTTTGATTTTGTTTGTACTTGTACTTGTTCGCTTATTACGAAACCTGTTTAAAGCGAACTTTCGGTTACAACGAACCAATTTGAAAAGTACGAATGGTATCCATGTTGGCCATCACCTAAAACGAACTTCGCTTAAAGCGAACCTGTTTTGACAGTCCCTTGAGGTTCGTTATAAACGGACATCACAATATATAACTTAGATTAATTATCATTATTAAAAAGAAAACACGAAGAGCAAAAGAAGTAGCTACTACATATTGGTTGTTTCATTGAGACTTGGAAAAGGGTGGAAGCATGACAGAAATGGCTGGATTATAAAAGAAAGAGCGGTGATGCCAACTTATGCGATTTATCGCGAATTGAGCGATTTTTAAGCAAACCTTGGCGACAAAAAAATTTTGTTTATCTATATAATAGGCGTTAGTGGGCGATTTTTAATTTAATCAATCTCTTACGTATATAAAATATACATAGTGGACAATTTCATTTTGTAATGTTGGCGACTAACTGTTCGACAAAGCTGGCAACACTGCGCCGCGCCGCGCCTTTTACAGACTGCGCAGGTAAGCTCCGCCCACGAGTCTTTCTTGCGTTGCGAGATCTCTAAAACAAAAGCGCGTAAGAAAAGTTTCCTATTCAAAATGAAACGCACGATATGTTTAGAAAAGATGAATTTTTTCTTTGGATTTTTTCGAAGCCAACATTTTGATACCTACACTGGACTGTATTTGTTTCTTGTGACTGAAACGTACTTAGATTTTTTCTCATCGATGAAATCACTCTCTAGCTTTCTGTCTATCCTTCTCGTCATTAAACTCGAATAAAAGCGAACGATCGCCATAAAAAAACTTACACGTATTACGATCTATAAGTACAATCCCTGACTGGAATTAATTCCTCTGCTGCATCATGATCGGAATAATTAATTCGTTATTAATTCCCGAGCACCGTTACATAATAACATTTTCATTTCATGCCTTTTTCGCTCGCGGTTATTACCCGACGAAGAGAGCTTATTGCTCGACGCGCGAGAAAACCTCCACTCAATTAGTGCGCGATTTTCAAACCAGATCAAACATAAAGAACGACGGAAGCCCAATTAAAAAAAAAAAAAAAACGGCGAAAAGATTTCATTAAAAGCGTCCGCGATAAGTCATGCGCGTCCCCAGCCGCAGCACTCTAAATTGTGCTTCCCTCGGCGGAAACTTAGGCACGTTTCATTTCTCTTCTTCTCCTTAGCGTTCGACGTGAAATTGAATTTCGGAATATTCAGTACTGCACGCGGATTAAATTGCATGCAAATCACCCCCCCCCCCCCCCTCAAACAAGTCAACGACGAGTCAAAGTGGGTAGCACGCGAAGCCCATCCCCCAACTCTTTTACGCTTTCATTAACAAAATTGACCTAATAACAGAATTTCACGTACGCGCTCTCGTTTTCACCCCCTCCCGCCGCCGCCACCCCCCCAATGAAACAGAAGATACTAATAAAGCAGCTTCGATTTATCGATTGCACGTCATTGGCCGGCGGATATTTTACCGCCACTTTCACTGCTCGCCATCAAAGGGTCGCCGCCCCAGTTTCGTCGGAGGACCGCATCGAGTTTTATTCGCTCGCAATTCCTGCCGTTCGGACGTTTTGTTATTTTGTTATTTCGTCGTGTTCGGGAAGGAAAGGGATGTACACCCCCCCACCCCCGAAAAAAATAATTGGAGTTGCTTTGGTGGTGGAGGAATTTGAAGTGTAAGTGCAATTGCACACACCACAACCTACAGCTTACGAAAAGGATTTGGGGGTGGGTTTATTTTTTCATGAATTTCATTTTCTTTATACAGTTGGGGCTAAGTAAGTAAGGTCTTTCTCGCCTCTAAATTGATGATGACCTTTAGAAAGTGTTTAAGGTAATTACAATTTCATCATGCAAGGTACCCTCGAGCTGGGCGAGTGTCCCCCTCCTCCTCCGCCACCTCTTTAGATTTGAATCTCCAAAGGGGCGTGTGACTTACGATCGGTTCAGGGTTTCGATAACATCTCCTAAAGCCTTTCCCAACAAAAACACCCTTACTTTCATGATGATCACACTTTCACTTTCTGGTTAACGCGCGCGTTACAATAGCTCCACGGTAGTTAAGCATTTTATTAATGCAGTCGGCCCAGTTTATTATGTTTGAAAAGGCGTAATTTACGGCCAGGCAGATAATGCGGGGGCTTTTATTGCCCCATCTGACGTGCCGATGAAATAAATTCCCCGGGCCGCACGGTTAACTGCAGCGAAACTTTGTTGGCTGCAAAGTTATTACGACCGCGCAATTATGCGATTAAAATCTGGCTTCGTCCGTTTATCGTTCAGCGTAAAACGACCATCGGGACATCCCCCGGCCGGATAAAACGTCGACCGCACACTCGATGCTCGAGTTCGTTAACTTGCGCTCGCAGACTTTTATTAACAAAATAATAAAGTGGATGCTACAACAAAACTTGCAACAGTAAAGTGATTTTTAACAATTAATGAAGAGGCGCAGCTTGTAGGTTCTGTAGGAGCAATTTGATTTTTAATGAATTAACAAAGTGTTTAGTGGCTCAGCTTGTAGGTCCCGTTACGCGAAGAGTGTACAGCGGGCTTAAAAGCAGAACGGAAAACGTTCTCATCGATTTTCGAGGGGGCGACGCGGCTTTGCTGGTGACGATGAAACATCTCGCAGAAAGAAAATAACCGGAACCGGCGATGGAGAGGCTCGAGAACACTCACTTCAAAGGATCCCGTCGGAGCACGGGGACGCGAGACGATACAAAAGCAGCAGGAAGCTGCACAGCGCGATTACAATCAGCTGGGCCATTGAAACCGTAATTAGAGAGGAGGGGAGGCAAAAATATAGTAATTTAATATTTATTGCGAGCCAGAGAGGGAAGTGCAGTTTCTTATTTTGCGACCGGTTCGCCGCGCACCGCCGCACCGCGCCGCGCCGTTCAGAAATCTAATCAATTTTAAATAAGGCACTTGTTTGACGTTCGCTAAATAACAGATTGCAATCAAAGTTTGGCGGAAATTTATAAAACAACTCGCAGATCCGTTCCCCCTCTTCTATCATTACAACGAATGAGAACTGCAGCGTAACCATGACCCGCGGTCACGAAGTGGCCCACTTTCTAACATATAAAATAAATGAGTGAAGCAATAGCCTTTAATTAAAGTAAAAAAAATTATCAGCGATGGGTTGTAGGTAAAATGAAGCGTTTCACGTCTTTGGCAGAAATCGATTGCTCGTCGCTTCCTGTGCATAAGTATATTGGTCCAGAATTGGAGAGAAAAAATTGAGAAAACGGGGGGCGGTAGCAATACAAAGCTCCGAGCAGACGGCTGTAGTCTCTTGGATGTTAAATACATGTATAGCAGCCAAGCTCGCGGCTAAATCTGGAGGAGACGGATGTGGCCCTAGATGTTAAAAAAATAATGGCGGAATTAAAGGCTAATCTAGAGGAGACGGGTGTCAGTTTCTAAATGTTGAGACTACAACGCCTGGGCTCATGGCCAAGTCCAGAGGAGATGGGTGGGGGTTCCCATGTGTTAGATATACAGTACCAGGGTGCATAATCTAATCCGGAGGAGACGGAGTGGGTGGCTAGATATTAAATATATAGCGCCAGGTCTCATGGACTAGTCCAGAGGGGACGAGGTGGATTCGAAGATGTTAAATTTGGAGAACAGGGGTTACGACCAAGTCCAAAGGAGATGGGCGTGGGTTCCTACATGCTAAACATATAATGGCAGGGCTCATGGCATAGTCTAGAGGAGATGGGATTGGTTCCTAGATGTTATACTTAGAATACCAGAGCTAACAGGATATTAAATGTATGTATAGCCAAGCTCACGGCTAAATCCGTTGGAGACGGATGTGGCCCCAGATTTAAAAAAAATAACGGCGGAGTTAAAGGCTATTCTAGAGGAGACAGGCGTCAGTTTCTAAATGTTGAGAATACAACGCCGAGACTCATGGCCAAGTCCAGAGGAGATGGGTGGGGGTTTCCATATGTTAGATATATAGTGCCAGGGTGCGTGGTCTAGTCCGGAGGAGACGGGGTGGGTGGCTAGGTATTAAATATATAGCGCCAGGTCTCGGACTAGTTCAGAGGAGACGAGGTGGGTCCAGAGATGTTAAATATGGAGAGCCAAGGCTTATGACCAACTGCAAAGGGGATGGGCGTGGGTTCCTAATTGCTAAACATATAGTGACAGGGCTCATGGCATAGTCCAGAGGAGATGGGGTTGGTTCCTAGATGTTATACTTAGAACGCCAGAGCTGAGAGGATGTTAATATATGTATAGCAACCAAGCTCACGGCTCTGGAGGAGACGGATGTGGCCCCAGATGTTAAAAAAATAACGGCAGAGTTACAGGCTAATCAAGAGGAGACGGGTGTCAGTTTCTAAATGATGATAATACAACGCCGGGGCTCGTTGCTAAAGAAAAAAAAAGCTGTTCTGTTTTGTAGGCGACGAAAATAGCGCTTTAAACTTGCGCAGTATGGAACGGAAGGCACCACGGCATCAGGACTCATCGTACCAAAGGGTGTGACTCTAACCCATCGAGAATTCTATGGTTTTCTTAAATTTGCCCTGAGAACTCAAATAAAAAAGTTGGATTTCTTTTAGCACCACGAAATTTTCTTGTGGCGTCTACCAATTGAAAATCCAAACACTATGCTAATTCTCATTCAAAAGTATTCACTAGTGTGACGTCAGTAAACACCCCTGACTCGAAATTAACAGTTGCTCGTCTTCAACCCAATGTCAACGTTAAGTAGGATTGTGATGAACTAAATTAAAAAGAAAAAAGAATTATGTTCAAAGAAGCAGGGAATGGCTGCGTATTAGGTACCGGAACGCGCTAGGACTGTGGAATAGATTCTCACCGTCCCAATGGGGATGGTTTTATCCCAGCCGGAGTCCTATGGTGCCCTCGAATTTGCCCTAAGAACCAGGCGCCAGGGTTGCGCAGTAAATTCTAACCGTTCCAAGGGAGTAGATTCTAACCCATCGGGGATTCTATGGTTCTCTCTAATTTGCCCTGAGAACCCAAATAAAAAAGTTGGATTTTGTTAGTACCCCGAAATTTCTCGTGGCGTCCACCACTTGACAATCCGAATGCTCTGCAAATTCTGACTCGAAATTATTCACTAATTTGACGTCAGTAAGCGCCCCTGACTCGAAATTGAAAATTGCTCGTTTTCAACCCAATTTCAACATTAAGTAGGATTGTGATGAAGTCAGGTGCGCAATAAATTGGAAAAAAAAAATTCTACGTTCATTGGGCTCTCAAAGAAGCACGGAATCATTGGGCATTAGGTACCAGAACGCGCTAGAGCTGCGAAGTAGACTCTCACCGTCCCAAAGGACATCGGGAATCCTATGGTACCCTCAAATTCGCCCCAAGGGCTCGAATAAAACAGTTGCATTTTCTATAGTATTGCCAATCCAGGTACCTGCCCATTTTGACTCAAGAATATCCAATTGTGTGACGTCAGAAGGCAGTCAATGACTTTTTGCTCATTATGCCCTTATTGTCAACCCTATTTCAACTCGCTGATGCGTTAGGAGGGTTGTAATGATATTTAGGTAGTAATAAACTCAAGAAAACAATCTTGGGTTTTGCGAGGGTCATTCATGACTGAATTGGATAAAAAAATAATCGTTCAAGAGATCCGCGTGAGCCCGATTCGAAAATTTTGGCGTCCGGCTTACGGTTAACGTGGCACTCGTGGGTCATTCGATAGACTGGCTGAACCGACCGAGCTGCAAATGTTAGAATCATATGATCATGCATGACTTGAAGCTCTGTTCGGGATTGCGAGTGGAGTCTATGCCACGAGATTGAGCATAATTACATACAAAACAGCATTCTAACTTTGAATCTGGTCTGCCTAGAGTCATCTACTGGTCATCATTTTTGCTATTTTTAATCCAATTTGAACGTCCAGTAGAGTTGTGATGAACTCAGGTGCGCAATAAAACAATCCTGCGTTCTGGGGGCGGCCAAAAGAGCTGCAGATTAGGAAGCCGAGGGCGTTAGGCCTGCGCAGTCCCATAGGGGGTGATTCTATCCCATCTGGAGTCCTATGGCACCATCAAATTTGCCCTAGAAGCTCAAATAAAAAAGTTGAATTTTTATTGACATCCCAAAATGTTCTCGTCTCGTCTACCAATTGAAAATCCAAGCACTTTACCAATTCTGACTCATTTCAGAATGCACCCCACGATTCGAAATAAAATACAGCCCAGTTTTAATCCAATTTCAACGTCCAGTAGGGTTGTAATGAACTTAAGGGCGGAATAAAACAATCCTGTGTTCTGGGGGCGGTCAAAATAGCTGCACATTAGGAAGCCGAGGGCGCTAGGCTTGCGCAGTCCCGTAGGACTCTGGAGTCCTATGGCACCATAAAATTTGCCCTGGGATCTCATATAAGAAATTTGGATTCTTATTAGTCCCCAAAATTTTCTCGTATCGTCTATCGATTGAAAATTCGAGCACTCTGCCGATTCTAATCCCAGAATATTTATTATTGCGATGCCAGAAAGCACTCCATGACTCGAAATTAAAAACTGTATACATTTTCAACCAAATTTCAACGTCAAGTGGGATTCTGATGAACTCAGGTACGCAATAAATTCAACGAAACAATCCTGGGTTCCGTGGACGGCCAAAGTAGTACGGAATAGGAGATTCGATCAAAAAGTAATGAGAATGTTTAATTTTCTCGAAAAGTATTTATGCAATCTTTAATGTTTGTCCAATTTCGTTCAAAGTAGTCCTCCTGTGATGCTATAGACTTATGCCAATGTGGCTTCCAGTTTGAAAAGCACACCTCTTTAGGTATCACCTTGTGCTCGGCCTCCGATCTCATCTATTATTGAAAAACGTCGTCCTTTGAGTAATAATTTGAGTTTGGGACTAGAGACCAGGGGGGCACGTCTGGAGAATAGGGTGATTGCGGCATCACAACAATCTTGAGTTTCACAAAGAACGTCTTCAACTCTGCTGTATCGATTGCACTCAGTGTATTTGCATCTTCTTTTAACCTCATGCTAATAAACGAAATGAAGATACTCCGAATGGGCATTAGTGCAGTCAATCGAAAACGCTATTAGATAGGTAAAGCTGTGTACACCGGTGTGTTGTCGTGATGCAAAACTCACGAGTTGCCTCTGCACGGTTCGGATCGTTCTTCAGCAACCTCTCCAATAGTGATTCTGCAATTAGTTTTCCTACGTTTTCATCATTGGTTGATGTACTAGGACGCTCATAACTTGCGTCAAAATCGATGTCATCTCGGCAAAGGCCTTTTGAGCCTTTCGCTGACGTTTTTAACGAAAAATTTCTGCGATCCGACATTTCGGAATACAATAAAATCGTGGAATACAAAGTACAGTTGGATAAAAACTGACACGTACGTCGTTGGCAACCTACAAAAAAATGTCAGCTTGATTGCGCGCGCAATTAATCAGACCTCATAGCTGGGCATTAAGAAGCAGAGCGTGCTGGGGCTGCGCAGTAGATTCTCACCGTCCCTAAGGGGGTGACTCCATCCCATCCGGAATCTTATGGTGCTCCGAAGTTTGCCTTAAGAGCTCAAATATAAAAGTTGGAGTTCTTAAGTAGTGCGAAAGTTTCTAGTTGCTTCTATCAAATGAGCAGGCGCGACCAAATTACCTGCGCAGTAGGAAGCAGAGGACTGCGCAGTAATTCCTTAACATCCCCAAAGTGATGGCATCAACTCACTGCGGATCTCATAGTGCCATTAAATTCGTCTTAAGGACCCAATTAAAATAAAAGAAGGGCCACAAATGCACGGAGGCAAAGAATAGTAGCAATTTGGAGTCAATCAAAATATTACGCTTGAGGAAACTGCCACAAACGATCATTACTTCGGCGGTTGAAAAGTTTTAATTACTTCAGATGCGTTACGTCGAGTTGTGTCATTATTTAGACGTGACGTACGAATTGTAAAGAGTTTCCAGTTGCAGATGTAAAATTCACGGCGACAAATAATACAGAAGCGTAATTTTCGAGAGTAGCTTTTCAATGGCAGGCGCGTGCAGGAAGTCCTCGCAAATCGCACACACTTTGTTCCTTTGTTTCCTCTTCCTGGTACATGCCTCCGCGTAGCTGGAATCACGACGTGTGGTAACCTGAGCGGAGACGAGCGGGGGGTAAATCGTCCCCTTGCGGCAGCAAAAGAGGACCCCCTCCTCCACCCCGCCGAAGAGAAGGTAATAAGGAAAACGGGGGCGAATTATTCCGGTTTAATAAAATGTTCGGCCCCATATAAATTATGCATATTAAAAACGCAGCGAATTCTTTCGGGCGCGATGAGAAATTCGGGAGGATGCGGATGGGGATGAGTTACGGTCGGCCGCAGTTCCTTCCCTTACATCTTTGTAATGCCCCGTTGCATCGTGTGTATACATATATAACGCGAGGGTGGAAGGAAGGCGTAATTTCTTTTTGTTGTTTATTTTTTTTTCCTTCCGTCGTTCCGTTACGAGTTTCGCACAAAATTATTAGTTTCCAAACAGAAAGCGAACAATCTTTTAAATAAGTTGCGGAGGATTTATTAAGAGAAAAGAAACTCATCGTCGTCGTCGTCGTCAGTCACGCACTCAAACGTATAATAATAATTTTATTTGTCACGTGATCCTCGTGCCGTATTTCTTTGCTGAAACGACATTAATCCTGGAGAGTGAAGTTTATCGCCAGCAGCCTCCCCCAAGGCGCGCGTTTTCTCTAAATACACATAAACTTATAAATAATAAATTCGTTGGAAAGACGAAATACTGAGGCGTTTTTGTCAAACGCGAGCCACCCTCCTCCGAATCCTACTCGACCTCCAAAGTCACATTGCGAATTTTGCCTTTGCACTTCAAAGAAGTGGAAGCCTTTGAAACGCGCTTCATATTGTATTTCCTTTTGTCGACTTGTTTGTTTAGCCGTCCTTTTAATTTTCGAAATGCCCCGCCGTCGATATGTGGATTGCCGTCGAATAACGGTAACACGCCCCCCTCGGCCCAAAAGACTCCATTGTTTCCGCAGATGAACAACAACGAACATTGTTGTGCGGCGGGAGGATAGATACACAATTGAATTGAACGGTCACCAGCCGAGCATGTAACAAGATAAAACGTGTAATTACGACAAAATGGTTTCGTACCGGTCTACTTACTCCGAATATTTTTCCGGTGCTTTACTCTCTCCGCGCTCGCCTGGGAAGACGAACGAAGAGGACGGAGCGAGCAGGCGACGGTATTGTTTAATTTGACGACGAGGAAGGTGTTTTAATAATACGGCCGTTTTCTTTAAAAGACACGGAGCTTTATGCTTGTTTCTCATCGCCGATACAATTAAATTAGATGGGAGCGTTTCTTCGCACGCTCCCTCCTCATTCTCGACACGTGGAACGATGTTTCTTTCTTAACTTCTTCAATTTATGACTAAATTAAGGCCAAACTTGTGAAATCTCTTGCTGTAGTTGATCTGAACATGTGTAGATAGTCTAATCAAAATAATGTTTACCAACAATAGCCGATGGTATAAGAAAAGCGGCCAGGCTATACATACACAAAGGATGGAACAAACGTTAGAGGAATAAGTATTTAAAATGAATGGGAGATGACGGTTGTGAAATTAGATCAGTAATTAATTTATTTCTATGCAAAATAGCTTTGTCTTGGTACTCGTGTTTGCCACCTTAGATAATACTCGAAGACGTTATGAATAATCAACCAGCGCACAGTGTGACAGTGTGTGTACAGTGTACTTTATTAATGGGATAGTTAACAGCAACTGCCGCTAGCTTTTCACGGACTCCTTCCGGAGGTGATGGATTAACTCTAACTCTAGCTCATTAACCTAATTAATTAGGCCACGGGGTAGGATCGTTGTCTACTACGTCCTCGTGGCTTTAGAGGGTGGTACAATGTACGCCTTTTTTCAGATCCCTCTGCGTCGTTTTTTCCGTCGGCTAAACCTATTATCGAACTAATTTGTTTGCGTCCAATTGACTGTTTTTTCGGCCTTCCGCTTTTACGGTTATGGCACTTTCAGTCTCTCGGCAAATTGCTTTCAATTAACCTGCAAACCTTTCAGCAAAGACAACACTTCAGTCCACACGCACAGGGTATGAGAGAAGTTCTGTTGAAAAGATGTCCATTTATATGTAGTTCAAATTGTTGACCTCGTAATTCTACGGAATTCGTAACGAGTATTAAATTATCCTAGATTTCTGAGTTAGACTGTGCTGGCCGCACTGTGTTCGTCGGCAGATATAACTTTGCCTGGCCAGTGAGTTGAGCTGCAGATTTCCCTGAACAAATCGAATTGCCAGAGAATAAATAATAAATAAATAAGAAAAAAACAATGTATTTGAAATCGACCAAAAGATTTTAGGTGTAGTTAATTTACTCTGGTTGATTAAATCACAGATCGCGGAAACTACTGAATTCATTGAGTTTTTAACTTTGATTCAAAGCAAACGCCAGTACCAGAACAAACAAAAAAAACATTGCCTAAACAATGCGAAGATTGAACTTCACAGATTTTTCGAGTCACAGATTGATGAGCCAATTAAAATAATTCTTAAACAAATTTATACCACCAAGTATGTGAAAAGAAATATAAATTCATGCGGTCCGCGATGCGCACCTCACAAAACTCGCGCACTTGTTTTATGTAATCCTCTCGCGTCTTAGATCGCGGCGCGATTCGCGTTTATTTATTCGATTGCTCTTCTCTGAATTCTATATTTTGACCGTCCCGAAAGAATATGGTTTAAATATAATTATGAACCAACTCGGAGGAAAAACTGCTCGATTAAATTAAATGCAAGTGTTCCTTCGAACGATTGGAATCTTACTGTCCCATTTTTTTTTATTTTTCCTTCGCGAGTGACAAATTAGGCTCCTCCCCATCCCTCGAAGCAAACTTCAAAAATCCTTGACCAATGATCGCACAGATTGATGAGCCATTTGAAATAATTCTTAAACAAATTTATACCACCAAGTATGTGAAAAGAGATATAAATTCATGCAGTTATACCTATCCGCGGTCCGCGATGCGCACCTCACAAACACTCGCGCACTTGTTTTATATAATCCTTTCGCGTCTTAGATCGCGGCGCGATTCGCGTTTATTTATTCGATTGCTCTTCTCTGAATCCTATATTTTGACCGTCCCGAAAGAATATGGTTTAAACATAATTATGAAAAGGATATGAAACCAACTCGGAGGAAATACTGCTCGATTAAATTAAATGCAAGTGTTCCTTCGAACGATTGAGATCTTACTGTCCCAGTTTTTTTTAATTTTTCCTTCGCGAGTGACAAATTAGGCTCCTCCCCATCCCCCGAAGCAAACTTCAAAAATCCTTGACCGATGATCGCACAGCTTGATGAGCCATTTAAAATAATTCTTAAACAAATTTATACCACCAAGTATGTGAAAAGAAATATAAATTCATGCAATTATACCTATCCACGGTCCGCGGTGCGCACCTCACAAACACTCGCGCACTTGTTTTATATAATCCTTTCGCGTCTTAGATCGCGGCGCGATTCGCGTTTGTTTATTCGATTGCTCTTCTCTGAATCCTATATTTTGACCGTCCCGAAAGAATATGGTTTAAACATAATTATGAAAAAGATATGAAACCAACTCGGAGGAAAAACTGCTCGATTAAATTAAATGCAAGTGTTCCTTCGAACGCGAACGATTGGAATCTTACTGTCCCAGTTTTTTTTATTTTTCCTTCGCGAGTGACAAATTAGACTCCTCCCCATCCCCCGAAGCAAACTTCAAAAATCCTTGACCTGTGATCGCACAGATTGATGAGCCATTTAAAATAATTCTTAAACAAATTTATACCACCAAGCATGTGAAAAGAAATATAAATCATGCAGTTATACCTATCCGCGGTCCGCGATGCGCACCTCACAAACACTCGCGCACTTGTTTTATATAATCCTTTCGCGTCTTAGATCGCGGCGCGAATCGCGTTTATTTATTTGATTGCTCTTCTCTGAATCCTGAACCCTGCAAGCACTCAAAGGAAAAACTGCTCGAGTTAAATTCAATGCAAGTGTTCCTTCGAACGATTGGAATCTTACTGTCCCAGTTTTTTTTATTTTTCCTTCGCGAGTGATACATTACACTCCTCCTCGCGACCGTTTCACCGTTGTCAAAAAAAAGGATAAAGGAAGATAATCCTTGTACAATTTAACACTTTTCTTCACGAGTTGTCCTGTACTTACCCTACATAATGGAATGTGATGTGCTCTCGATCGGTAAATAGCAGCAAGAAATAAATTGAACCAAAAAAGACGCTGCGTTACTCGAAGCACCATCTCTTAACTAATAAAAAAAGCTTCTTGACTTCAACCAATATATGTACGGCCGGAAACCGACTTGCAAATCGATGGAAAACAAAAGGCAACTACAATTGCAACGCCGTCAGCAAGTCGTCTCGAATTACAATGAGAAACTCAATGGAAAAGGAAGGCGATTGATCTTCACACACAAAACAATTGAATTTTCACACTAAACAAAAATACACCAGATAAACAAGTGCACTTTTGTTTTCTGAACGAACTTCATTCGAAAAACTGCGATAATTTTGGTTTTTGGTTTTCAAAAGATCTCGTCGTTTGTTTTAAGTACGTTTCGTCGTCGTTTAGTTTTTGAATTTCGTTTCGGAATTAAATAAAATCTCTTTTTCTTTAGTATCGTGAAATTTTCTCGTTGCGTTGCCACTTGAAAGCCTGAAGGTGCAGTTAGACTTCACCGCCCCGAAGCGAACGATTACAACCCAGGCGAACCCCATGGTACCCTTAAATTTATACTAAGAGTTAAACTTGATAACTTTACCAATTCCATTTTAAGAACAATCACTACTGTGAACAGAAGCGTCACGAGTTTCATAGTTTCCTCGTTTTCAAGGTCATTTTTGATTTCAAAAGTCGCCTCACTATAATATCAGGTGAGTCGAGCATAAGGTATCGCTTGTCAAAGCCAAAATAATATTCTATGTAGTTTCGCTCGATTTCTCATGGCAATATTAGAACTCATGTGAATTCAACAAGCCCGTGGGTTATTATTTCGGGAGATAAAAGCAAAAACAGAAGACGACTGGTATAACGTGTATGTACCGCTTTCAGCGTTAGACAATGTAATTGGGGGTCGCGATCTCGTTAAAGTGCACCGAGAACACGTTATTCCGGAAACTTAATGGTTATGTGCAGACACGCTCGCTCGCTCGCTCGTTCGCTTATGGGAACGGGTTCACTTTCCTCCGGCGCCTTCTTTCGCTTTTCACGTTCTCTCCTCTAACTACGTGAACGTAAATAATAAACCGGAGGTGGAGTTGCGCGTTTCGGCGTGAACGGAGTCGTAATTTCATGCAGCAGACACCACAAAGATTACTATACATAAACCAGATAGCTTCGGTGCACTCAAAAGGGTAGTCTAAAAGTGAAGCAAGAAGTTACTATAATTACAAATTAGTGTTAGAACAAAAAAAGAGAACCAAACGTTCGAAAAATTGAAGGAAAATGAAGATAAGGTAAGAGGATAGAAGTAGGACACAAGAATTCGAAATACAAGGATCGCCATGTCAACACGAGCAGAAACAAAACAGCAAAGATAGAAGTAGAAGCGCACTGTGAACGGTGGGGGTATGCAAGGTGATGTCATTACCTTCACGATAAAATTTGAGTCGTCCCGGGCTTTGCCCTTTTACTACCTACCCTTAGCAACAGCTCATCGAGCGAATCCGTTTCATAATCCCTAAGGTATTGGTTGTACACTCAAGTAATAAAAAGACGTCTCCCCCATGAAGTGTGATAGCACTATGCCGAGTAGGCGGAAAATCGAGTGGAAGAGGTATAGCATTTTATGGAGGAGGAGACGTTTTTTTTGTTATCTGAATGTACACCTCGGAAAATATTATGTAAAACAGACCTGTTCTGAAGTAATCGAATGACCGAGTCGAGAAAATTTCACGGTGTTTATAAAAATCCACGCTTTTTTTTTACTTGGACCCTCAAGACAGCTTTGATGGTGTTGTGGGATCCGGAATGGGTTGGAGCCGTCGCTTTGGCGATGGCGGGGAATTACTGCGCAGCTCTAATGCCCTTTGCTTCCTAATGCGCATCTATCCGTCGTTATAGCCCTACCAACACATTGATGCGTCGAGATTGGGTTGAAAGTAAGGGTGGTATGAGTCGCTTTTAATTTCAACAAGTCATGAATTGCCTTCTGGCATCATAGTAATGAATATTGTTATAGTACTGTGTTCTACTTTTTTGTTTAAACTCTTATTTGAGGATACCAATGGATTCCAAAGGGGATGGAGTAATTCCCTTCGGGATGATGAGTATTTACTGCGCAGCTCTGCCGACCTCTGTTTTCTAATGCGCAAGTATTCTGTGCGATTTTGGTCGTCCGCAGAACGCAAGAGAGTGTTGTCTAATTCATTGCACACCTGACTCATCATAACCCTGCTAACATACATACATCTTTACAAGATATTCTTGTGGGTATAGGAAAAAGCAAATCACACATAATCATATGCGGTGATTTCAATGTTAACTTTTTAGAACAATCACACGCCAGTAACGATATTATCAATTTATTACTTGAATATAATATTAAGCAAAGTATTTTTGTTCCAACTAGAGTTACGTCTCATTCCGCCACCTTGATTGATAACATTTTTTCAAGTGAAACAATATTGCCAGGTAGTGCGAGTGTAACAGGCACACATCTGTCTGACCATTCATTTCTTTTATTAGATATATTAATTTCACCAGAGAATATTACTCATCAGCGGTTATGTAGATCATTCTCAGAAACCAATATCGAACAATTTCAGAATCTGCTGATGATGATGAAGTTGGAAGGATATGTACGAAGCAGTTGGTTTCCAAAATAAATTTTCGTGCTTTTATAATAGGTTTCTAAATTTCGCTTTCCTTGTCCGTAATTAAAAAAAAAGATAAATGGATGCCGTCAACCGTGGTATAATGATGAATTGAGAAACCTGTCAAAATTACTAAAAGGGTTAAGTGAAATGTGCAAATCCTATAAAACTAATGCGCTGAAGGACCGACTGTCCTATGTCAGAAAAGTATACAAACAGGAAATAGAGAAAGCAAAAATTCAATACCATAACAAACAAATTACAACGTCAAATAACATGCCAAACACTTGTTGGAAAATAATCAATAATGCATCAGGCAAAGTTTCATTTGATATACCCAAAGAACTATCTGTTAATAAAGTTGCTATAAATGATACTGTTCAAATTGCTTCACGTGATCTAGGATTTGAGCTTGTCTTATTCATAGATATTCACCATTTTACTCACATGCTGATGTCAATCGAGAATGCAAGAAGCATAGGGCACGGCGAGTCTAACTTTACTACGTCGTTGGGTTGTGATGGATACGGCGTTGCCAACTGAGTTTTTTTTATTCTTAAATTAATTTCTATGAATGACATTCTCTTAATTAACAAGGAAAACTAAGAAGCGCTTCACAAGAAATAAATAAATAAATGCACTATTAATTTTAATTAGAGTTAATTTAAATCGGAGCACAGAGTAAACAAAAGCAGATAGGAAACTAACGCCATCTATGAATATTCTGCTCAGGTAGCACAATTCCATTTCTCTCGTGAGCAGTGTTGTCAACCTAAGGAATGAATCCCTTTTCAAATCATTAGTGACCAAGAAATTTTTTCCCCTAAAAAAGGGGATTAAAATTTTTTTTATGAAAAAAGCAGGAAACTTCTAGACGGCTCAAAGTAGTTCTTTTATGAAGAATGAAATCCACCGTCTATTGAGCAAAGTTTCAACTGACGGTCACTTCTGGATGGTAACAAAAAATAACTTGACAATGACATTCGACTACTCGTTTTGTTAAAACATGGCGAACGTCTTTACGGAGGTAATTCACCAGCTATTTCCCGCATTGCGAGAGATCAATAAGAAAATGTCACTTGTCATCTCATCAGTAAAAGACGAAATGAATTATATTTGTGTGAGATATCGAACAGCGCCATCTAGTGCAGCTTTTCTTTTAAGAATCTACTGGCCATGTGGAAGGCAATTCTTTCCATTTTGCATGTTGTTCCCTTTTTTTAATCTACTACTGAATTGTGCTCTAAAGTCGATTGATTTTTGTTATTTCATTTCAATTAAATCTATTAATTGTTTTTTGTTTCTATTATTTTTTTTAATTTGATTATTTTTTAATTTTTATTATTTTGTTTCGTCAAGATTCTTTACAAAAAAAAAATTTTTTTTTTCAATTTATTATTAATTTGCGCTGCAAAATCGATCGTCTTTTGTTTTTGTTTTCTTCTACCTCGCGTATTTTAAAAATATATAGAACGTTCATAAATGACAATAACGAATAGATTTCAATTTTTCTACCTGACATCGGGGACATGGAAACTCCGCTCGGTTTGGCAACGCCGCAAGTGATTCTGAGGTTCTCTGGAGATTTCAAACCGTCGTAACTTCGAACGGAAAGCAGCCAATCAGAAAACGGGTTAATCAGCGCCATCTAGTCTTTGAGAATAGCACTACACGGAACGAATTATTAAATATTTCTTGAGGGCCGTTTAAAATATTTTCGGCCCAATTTTGGAGGGGGCCTGGGCACTGCCCTCGAGTTTCGGATGAAGGTTTGAAACTAAAAAAAAAATGCGAAATGAAACGCGACCAAGAAAAAAATATACAGAACGTACATAAATGACCGAAAGTGAGTTTGAATAAACTTTCCACTCTGTACTTTTTTTTTAGGTTGGCAACTATCGAGCGATTAATAAAACAATTTGTGTGATGAGGTTATGTACGAATTTTAAAATACAAAAAATATTGTTATACATTTTTGAAATTTTTTTCATTTTGTTTCTTTGTTTTCCACCTTTCCTTCAGCAGTTTTTTTTTTTTTTTTTTTAATTTATTAATCTACCGAATCGTGCTGTAAAATCGATCGTCTTTTGTTTTTGTTTTCTTCTATGTACTTCGTGTATTTTAAAAATATACAGAACGTTCATAAAAGACAATAACAACAATTTCCTTCAAATGAGTAAAGATTCCAATTTTTCTACGTGACATCGGGAATCATCCCTAAAAAAAGGACACTTCCCTCGGTTTGGCAACGCCGCAAGTGATTTTTTAATTTTTTTTTCATTTGTTTTGTTTGTGTTCCACCTTTCCTTCCGCAGTTTATTTTTATTTGTTAATCTACTCAATCGTGCTGTAAATCGATTATCTTTTGTTTTTATTATTGTTTAAATTTTGTTAATGATTTTTTTTTAATTTAATTTTTTTTCAATGAAGCATTTTTAGCCACAACCACAACAACTCAGATATTACATCGCGAAATTAGTAAGTCGCATTCAAGTAGTCTTTCCATCTTCTTACATCCTACTCCACCCGTTGAAATTTTAAAAATTATCAATAAATGTTCTTCTCAGAAATCGTGCGGCTCTGATAATGTTAATCATACTTGATTAATTTGTCTTTTGAAGGATATTTTTCCAAGTTATTGAAGAAGTCCAAAATAATTCCTGTTTACAAAAACAAAGGCGAAACATCTAACTGCGCCAATTATCGACCTATAGCATTACAGTGTGACCGATTAGTCAATTTTTTGGAAAAAAACGGCCTTCTTACTCCATATCAATATGGTTTTCGGAAAGGCCGCTCTACAAACGCTGCAATATTGAATGCATTGGATTTTATTTTGGACTCTTTTAATAATAAAAACAAAGTCTCTGCAATATTCTTTGAGATGTCAAGAGCATTTGACACCGTAGATCATTCGTTACTATTAACTAAACTTAATAACATTGGAGTCCGCGGATCTGCACTTTGTTGGGTCACAGAGTACCTAAACGATCGAACCAACTATGTACAAATCGACAATGTGCAATCATCCCTAAAACAAAACGCATTAGGCGTTCCTCAGGGTTCGTTATTAGGCCCTCCATTATTTCTCATTTTTATTAATGACGTAGTTCATACACTTTCAACCCCAAGTAAAATCATTCTATACGCGGATGATTCAACGATGTTGACCGCAGCTAAGGATTTGGAAACACTAATTTATAATTCTAACAACATCGTTAAAGAAATGCACAATTACTGCTGTGAGAACGCACTAGTTTTGAATCCATTCAAAACAAATTTTATCAATTTTGTGTGTCAATAGTAGTTTATTAATTAGATTACAAGATAAATCAATTGAACAGGTTCGCAACACCAAATTCTTAGATGAAAAGTTAACATGGAACAAGCACTTCGAATACTTATGTGCCAAAATGAGTTCCGTTTGCTTCATATTGAAACGATTGTATGGGCAAGTAAGTTTAAATGTTCTTCGACTGGCCTACTTTGGCCTTTTTCGATCGGTAATTTCATACGGAATTGTATTCTGGGGATGTTCTTCCACTGTAACATGCAAAAATTATTCACAATCCAGAAAAAAGCTGTCTGTATCATTTGTGGTGAAACTCATAAACCATTATTTTCTAAAACAAGAATATTGACTTTACCTTCTTTATACTATATCCTTCATTTGGTGTCCTATGTAAGACAAAATATTACAAAATTCCCAACCAACTGCTCTATACATAACTACGAAACTCGAATAACCAATGATTTACAAATACAATATAATCGACTGTCAATATGTTGTGCCGGTCCCTTGGCTGCTGGTACAGTATTCTTCAATAAACTTCCTCCAAATGTTAAATGCGCCGCTGACTTTAATACATTTAAACGGGCTGTAAAGACACTCTTGTTGGAACAACAATACTACTCTACGCAAGAATATTTAGACAATCAGTAAATACTGTGATAATTTTATTTCAATTTTATTTACTAAACTTTTGTTTTACTTTCTCATGACATATTCGTATACCTTGTAAGTATGTTTCTATGTACAAAGCAGAGGTGATGAATAAAAATATATTATTATTATTATTATTATTATAATAATAATAATTATTATTATTATTATTACATTGCCGTTGAAATTGGGACGAAATTAAGGGTAATACGAGTACTTGAATCATGGACAGCTTTCTGGAGTCACAGTAATCAATATTATTGAATATTCAAATTTTCAAACTGCTATACTAAAGAAAATGCAACTGTCTTATTCAAGCCCTTAGGGCAAATTTGAGGGTAACATAGGACTCTCGATGGAGTGGTATGGTGAAAATCTACTGCTCAGCCCTAGCGTCCTCTGTTTTTAATGCGCAAGTATAAGATGCTAGCCTCTGCCGTGTAGAAAATTTGTAGAACTTGACGTTTCGATCATCTTGTCGTGACCTTCTTCAAAAGTGAAGTTTTTTCGAAGTGTAAACGTTTCCTCCGCGTAGAGGCGTGTTAACGTAGTCTTCAGGCTTTCACGGCCGTCGTTGATGATGGCTGCTTTTCGGTTCTCGGGTTCTCTGCCGTGTAGAAAGTTTGTAGAACTTGACGTTTCGATCATCTTGTCGTGATCTTCTTCAGAAGTGAAGTTTTTTCGTAAGTGTAAACGTTTCCTCCCCGTAGAGGCGTGTTAATGTAGTCTTCTGACTTTCAGGGCCATCATTGAAAGCTGCTCTTCGGTTCTCGGGTTCTCAGCCGTAAAGAAAGTTTGTAGAACTTGACATTTTGATCATCTTGTCGTGATCTTATTCAGAAATGAAGTTTTTTCATAAGTGTAAACGTTTCCTCCCCGTAGAGGTGTGTTAATGTAGTCTTCTGGTTTTCACGGCCCTCATTGAAAGCTGCTCTTATCGTACTGCGCAGCCATTATTTTAATTTTCCATGAAACGGCGGAAGTTCTTGTTCCATTTATGATGTCCCTGAGCGTACTTGGTGTCTCATATCAGATTTTATGGCAGGGGTTCCCAACGGGGTCAAAATCGACCCCCAGGGAAACTTGAGTAGTCGATAAACCAACGTATAGGGTCGATGAACTATTAATGGTCGATTAAATATATTTTTTTAATAAAAAAATTATATTGTTCAGAAGACGCTATCTTTAAATGATTATAACACTCTATTTTTAAGTTCGACAGCTACCATAGTCAACTGTTGTTGTTAAAGGTCTTTGGAAAACGAAATTATTTAGCGATAAAATAAAAAGTTCCCATTTTGGATTCGTGTATTTCCCGAGTGCGCTGCTCTAATGCATTTTACTTTTCGAAGGGGCCCCCTCGCACCTAAAATTATTCTCGAAATTCAATATGCAGTATTTTCACAGTGAAAGAAGTGCACGGAATACATTACACGTACACTTCCGATAACGCTTCTGCATAACAATATTCAATGCAACCAACCTCTGGGCGAGTTTGCATACATAAAAGACCTACATATATTTAATCGAACCTCATTAAATTCCAAGCAGCAGCAACAGCATCCCCGACAGAAGCCAATCGGGGGAGCAATCAGGATTTGTGCATCAGGAAGAAACTAGGTCGCAGGGGATAATCCTTAATTAAAAAGAACCTCCTGGAAGATCCGAATTACCAATTCAGTGAGCGCGAAGTGTTTCTTTAGGGCTCGGTATTATGCAAAGCCATATACAGTGTATGGCGTTTATTTAATATATGTATGTGTGTCTCGCATAGAAACGAGTTCCTTAATTATGCATGTGACTGTGAGTGGAATTACGTGTTTAAAAGCGCGCTGCGTTCTACAACCACCCATTATATCTCGAAAATGAGAATTATGAAGAAAAATCGATGGGGATTTGTTGAAAAACGAAAATAAAACACGAGTGGCGAATTAATCAAACAACGGAACAACACTTTTCCGAACAAAACGCTCGCAAATTGCCTCCCATCGCTGTTATGAATTCGTTCATTAAGAATATGCACCGCGCTGCAATTGTGTGCAATAGATCTTCCAGTTTCGTTGCTACATTGCAGCAGTTCAATATACGCGTTCTTTCGTTCCATTTGTTCGGGTTTCCTTTTAAATTAAATTGAAATACGAAGTGCATTAAGCTCCGGGCGGAATTAATGCGCCAAACCACAGAGCGATTAAAGCAAAACTACATCCGAGCTTTGTTACTACCTACTATTTATGTGTGTGTGTTTGAAGCTCGCGGCAATTAAATTTGACACGCTTCAACACGTCAAAGTGTTTCACTTCTTTATAGTTACACATTTTAAATCGTGATCTCCGAAGATTTTGGAATGTAGGCAACCCATCAATCAAATTCAAGACACGCCACGTTTCACTTTCTATACGACACTTACAACACCTCCTTCGACACTACATACGGTGACTATTTCAAACTGTGACATAACAATTGTGTTTGTTTAAATTAAAATGAAATGTATGCGACCCAACAGTCAAATTCAAGGCACGCCACATTTCACAAGTAGAATGCCCGAGCGTCTCACTTTCTAGGCAGCACTTACAACACCTCCTTCAACACTACATACAGTGGCCACTGTGATATGACAATCGCGGATATTCTGTAAACACCAACTTATTTCAATTGATACCTAACAATTGAATTGATAGGAAACCATAGCAACCACAGCAATTCACCAATGACGTTTTGTTACGGCATATTGAAACATCATTGGTGAATTTCTGTGGTTGCTATGCTCTTCAATTATTGGATATCAATTGAAATGAGTTGGTGCTTGCAGAATAGACGTGATTATTTGTTTAAATTAAAAGAAATAAGGAGCGTGACTGACTGTTTGGTAAAAAGAATAAAAGGAGGACGACCCAGACTTACGGTCGGTGCATCACGGTGGTAACAAATTGGGAGGGTAACGAATTTCACCCTCCCGCTCGAGCTATCTCGTGAACTGAGTGGGCTCCAGTACAGCGATGGTCTGCTACGATTCACTTTTATTTTCTGAGCGAAAAATACTCTTTATAGCTATCTACTATACGTCTTTCGACACTTACCCATTTTAAATCGCGTGACCCTTAAAGACTGTAAGGATGTAGGCAACCCATCAATCAAATTGAAGACATGCGACGTTTCAGAAGTAGAATGCCAAAGTGTTTCACTTTCTGCACAGCACTTACAACACCTCCTTCGTACGGTGACCATTTCATATTGTGACGTAACGATATTTGTTTAAATAAAAAAGTGAGAGGTGACGATTTGGCACGAAGAATAAAGGAAGACGACGCTTTGCTACTACCCAGACTTGCGGTTGCTGTGTCAGGGTGGGTAACGAATTTCACTTTCCGTACAGCACTTACAACACCTCCTTTAACACTTATGTACTATGACCATATTTTTTTAATTAAGAAAAAGAAAGGTGACTGTTTGACAAGAAGAATAAAAGAAGATGGTCCTTTTCTACCACCCAGACTTAGGTCGGTGTATCAGGGCGGTAACAAATTGGGATGGTTGCAAGTTGCACCCTTGTGCTCGAGGTAGCTAGTCGTGACGGGGTGGGTTTCAGTGCAACGATGGTCTGCTTTATTTTGTCGACGAAAAATACTCGTTTCATTTAATTTTAAAATAGTTCACTGACCCTAGTAAGGGATGCAATAGTATAAGGGAAAATGTTATCATTCGATTTCACTACAATTCTGTCTAATTAAGTCCAGTGTCGCCAACTTAACGGATAAACCCGTTTTAAGTTTCTTTGTCTTTGAATCAGTAGCGAGTAAGGGATTTTTCTTTCCAAAAATGGGATCTACTGAAACTTGCCGATAGTCTTCTTTTCATTTGTTTTTATGGGGGTGATTCACTGGCTATTAAAGAATTTTATTGAGAAACCATCATCCATTGAGCATCGAGTTTCAACTGCAGTCATTTCTGGACAATCACAAGAAATGACTTGCGTTGTTGTAAGACTTCCAACAGCTCCATCTGTTGAAGCACGCAGATAATTTTTTTCGTTTGTTTTAATTTATGAATGATCTACTGAAAATTCTGCTTTGTTGTGTTTTTCTTTTATTATTGTTATACTGAGTGCTTAAAGAATGGCGTAACAGCGCCTTCCTGCACTATTCAAGGGACACACTCTGAGCATGAAAAGAATGTGAAAAAATCACGAAATGAGGGTGGCACTAAATGGTGCCGTTTCGTCATTTTTTAAGCATCCTGTATATGTATATATTTATATTATTTTGTTCTTTTTTCTTTTTTTTTTGTCACTTTTCCTTCCAAACACATAGTTTTGCTTCAATTTATTTAATCTGCCGGATTGCGCCCATAAAATCGATTGTCTTTTTTTTTGAATTTTTAATATTTTGTTTGCTTTGTTTTGTCACTTTCTTTTCAAATTGTTTTGTTTTATGAATCCACAGAATTGCGCCGTATAGTTGATCGTCTTTTGTTTCTGGTTTCTTTAACTTTTGTGGTTTTTTTTTTAAAATTTATTCCTGAATCTAGTAACAAATTTTAGGGACTTTCTGTGCTGTAAATGGGATTTTTTGAGGGATTTCTGCTCTTTACACTAATTTTTATTATTGTAGAATTCAGGTTACGTCAAGCACGTCTGCGCCGTGTTGAATTTTGAGTGTTAATGATCAGTAAAAAGTGTGTTTCGCAATATGTATTGAGATCATTTTCACATTATAAAAAAACTTGGCCTTAATTTTTATAATTGCAATGGCTCTTGAAAATTCATTTGGTCTGATTTTACTCAAATTATTTAAATTTTTCAAATAACTTCATTACATTTAGCCCCGGTACAATAAAAGCAAGTCCTGTAACTATCGGTTTATTCTCATGATAACAATTGTTGTTATGACATTAAACTGGAGATTAAAGTTAACGGGCATTTATTATATGGGGGCTAAGATTGTCAGTACGTGAAACTGCCGTTTAAAAATATAAAAGGCGCCCAGGTTTTTCCTTTTACAGTAAATGTTGGTTACACGAGCTCGTCAGGTCCATAGGTGTCCTGTAGGATGAAATTCTCCGTAACCCCGCAGATGTTATATTACGCAACGGATTTCCTTTTTCTTCCATTTCACTCACAGCGATAACACGACTGACCTACTGACGTACCGTGTCAACAAGAGAATGGTTAGATAATACCATAATTCCACCCTTTCCCTCTAACTTGCATAAGTTCGATTTAAAGGACATGTTTACGTGTACTATCGGTTTATTCCCACGTTAACAATTGTTGTTATGGCAATAAACTGGAGTTTAAAGTTAACGGGCATTTATTATACGGGGGCTAAGATTGTCAGCGCGTGAAACTGCCGTTTAAAAATGCAAAAGGAGCTCAGGATTTACCTTTTACAGCAAATGTTCGTTTCATGAGCTCTCGGATGCATAGGTGTCCTGTAGGATGAAATTTCTCGTAATCCCACAGATGTTATGCAACGGATTTCGTTTTTTTCGCATTTCACCATTTCACCCACAGCGATAACACCACTGACCTAGTGACGTACCGTGTCAGCGAGTGAATGGTTAGATAATTCCACCCCTTCCCTCTTAATTGCTGAATTCGATTTAACGCTCATGTTTACGTGTACTATCGATTTATTCCCATGATAACAATGGTTTTATGGCAATAAACTGAAGATTAAAGTTATCGTGCATTTATAATACGGGGACTAAGATTATCAGCACGTGAAACTGCCGTTTAAAAATACAAAAGGAGCTCAGGTTTTACTTTTTACAGTAAATGTTCGTCAGCTCGTCAGGTCCATAGGTGTCCTGTAAGATGAAATTTCCCGTAACCCCGCAGATGTTATATTATCCAACGGATTTTTTTTCGCATTTCACCATTTTACCCACAGCGATAACACGACTGACCTACTGACGTACCGTGTCAACAAGAGAATGGTTAGATAATTCCATAATTCCACCCTTTCCCTCTGACTTGCATAAGTTCGATTTAAAGGTCATGTTTACGTGTACTATCGATTTATTCCCATGATAACAATTGTTATGGCAATAAACTGGAGATTAATGTTATCGTGCGTTTATAATACGGGGGCTAAGATTATCAGCACGTGAAACTGCCGTTCAAAAATACAAAAGGCGTCCAGGTTTTATCTTTTACTGTAAATGTTCGTTACACGAGCTCTCGAGTGCATAGGTGTCCTATAGGATGAAATTTCCCATAACCCCGCAGATGTTATAATATACAACAGATTTCGTTTTTTTTTCGCATTTCACCATTTCACCCACAGCGATAACACGACTGACCTACTGACGTACCGTGACGACAAGCGAATGGTTAGATAACTCCACCCCTTCCCTCTTACTTGCATAAATTCGATTTAAATATCATATTTCCCTCTTTTTTTTCTTCCCACAAATTCCCCAAGCTTCTAGAGCTTGTCGGGAAGGAGGGGGGTTGGCGACTGCGACCGACTTGATGTTATAATTTCTCCTTCGGCATTCGCCTTACAAACTGGGGAAAGGCAGGAAACCCAGTTCGAAGGAGCCGGTATGAATCCGAACACGGTCCGAGCCATGAGAACTCTATCTCTAACATAGAACCTACACACACCTGGAGAAGATTCGAACCTACGTCTAAATAATTGCCCGCCAAGTGTCAAGTCCGTTGTCAGTGGACTGAATCACTCGGCTACCAACTGCCTTACTTGCATAAATTCGATTTTAAGGTCATGTTTACGTGTACTCTCGGTTTATTCCCATGATAACAATTGTTGTAATGGCATTAAACTAGAAATTAAAGTTAACGTGCATTTATGATACGGGGGCTAAGATTGTCAGTACGTGAAACTGCCGTTTAAACTACAAACGGGGCTTAGGTTTTACCTTTTACAGTAAAAGTTCGTTACACGAGCTCGTCAGGTCCATAGGTGTCCTGTAGGATGAAATTTCCCGTAACCCCGCAGATGTTATAATAAGCAACGGATTTCGTTTTTTTTTTCGCATTTCACCATTTGACCCACTGACGTACCGTGTCAACCGCTTCCCTCTTACTTGCATAAATTCGATTTAAAAGTCATGTTTACGTACTGTAAATCTGGCCATTAACCAGGGGCGTATCGTGATTTTCGCAATAATTTTTGATTAGGTAATTATTTCTTGAAAACTAATGTACAATTGTTTTTTCAACATTTTTCCTATAATCTTGGATATAGATTCATTTATTGGTTTCGTTTTGTGGGTTTATTTCAATTCACACAGTATAGAGGTACAAAAACCTATTATTTTACAACAAAACTAAATGCGTTTCATGAATAAATAAACAAACAAATAAAATCTAAAACAATAGGGATGGCGAACCTTTTTTTTACTAATGGATGAAATTTAAGTTACAAATTTCTTAGTAATGAATCGTGGGTCAGACATTTTAAGTCTTTAAAAAAAATACGACATTTTTTTCTTTGATTCTGACACATTATGGTACTAATACACAGGACTCGACGATTACCTTTATAAGGAATCGCTTATACATAACGATTTCTTTCGAAAGTGTGAAAAGCTTCATTTTACCTGCAAACCATCGCTTAGAATTTTTTACTTTTTAATTAAAGGGCTACTCTAGAAACGGATTTGTGTTCCTTCTACTCCTCTCTGATTGCCTTGCTTCAGAAAATTGCATCTGCTTTTCATCTCCTGCACTTTTTATCCTTGCTTCTTCATTTTTGTTGTTGTTAATAATGCCTAGTCGAATTCCTATGTTTCTTCATCACATTGTCTCTTCTCCCCCCCTCCTTTCCGTTTTTTAATTAACTCCCCTCTCTTCAATTGCAAGTTCTATTGTATTATTAACTTTCTTCTTCGCCCCTGAAGATTCGCGTTAGACAACCTATCAATCACTTACAAGGTACACGCAACATTTCAGTAGTTCAATCGGTTGCCTATTTTCTAATTTTAAGGCGTTACGATTGAAACTGGACGGACACCGTGTATGTATAAAAAGAAAATGTAATTTTGATAGTTCGCTTTTGACCTTGGCGACGCGTGCACTGTTTGCTTGCTGTAGAAGTTAAAATCGGAAAGCAGTTTACCGTGAACACTGTCGATTGCGGTTAAATCGATGGCCTGTGGTCATCAAATTTCAATTATCGCCTACGTTCCAATGGGCTCCGTTAATTCCGAACGCGTTCGTGTAATCGCCGGCGATTCCGATTGGATTTTGGACAGACCTCGTACAATCCGTTTGGTAAATCCTTAATAGATTTTGTTTCTATGCGAGATCCATTCACTTCACGCTCGAAACGTTGTAGTTTCGTACTGAAAACTTCTTTTATTTGGTTGTAGGTAGGCTAGCACGAAAGCAGAGCGAACCTCACTCCATCTAATGACATCACGGGGGCAATCCTGGAAGATTCGTCATTGACTCGCGAGGAGGTATTCCAGACGAAGGAATCCATACATAAAAGCACAAGTGAGCGCGAAAATTAGACAATTTTATTCATATAAATTCAAATACGCTGATTATTACGGTAATGCAGCGAATAGAGAGCTGTGAAATATTTGAAATATTAATGTAATAGTTAGTTTGTTAATTACCTTAAAGTTCTGGGCGACTATAAGCAATTGAATTATCTTTAATTGTTTACTTCCAAGAAAGAATTATTATTGCATCCAATCAATATTTTATTTCCCATATATTCTGTATGTGTTATGTGCAATGTGCTTTATGAGATGTTATTTCACTTGTGCGAAACTGTAAACAATAACATTCCTTCGATATCACGTAATAGCTAAGAGAAATTTCAACTGGAACTCACTTTTCTAACTTCACTTTCCTTCCTGTTATTCACTCGCGGAGGCTAATTTATTCGCATAGTTTGTATCTATGCAAATCCAAATTATTCGAGGAATGCATTTACTGGCAATACACTCTCATATATTTGGATAATTCCTAAAAATAAATTCATTCATTCATCATTTTAAAAATTATGCTTAATTCATTTCTTTTTTTAATTGTGAATCGGAATTATCCACCATCACGGGCAGAAATGTTTTAGAAAGTACCAGAAACTTCTTGAACGTTCCGGAAAGTCCTAGAGCTCTACTCTAGAGGCAAATACCGGAGTTCCCCCGGTTTCTAATTGCATGAAACGAGATAGAAAATAATTCGTGTTTTAAACCGGAAGCCACGATGAAGAATTATTAGAACTTTTTTGTAACTGTTGTAAACATTTTACGACACTTATTAATTAACTACCGACGCGTGACGATTAAGTAACGCCGGTTAAAGTCATAATCGTAAAATCAATTACGAGGTCGTAACGGTAATTGACTCTCTCACAGACGTAAAGGCAGAAGCAATCCGTTTGTAAGAAGCAGTAAAACCGTCGTCGACAGAAATGTGCGTTCCTGCAAGGATAATTTTAATAGTCATTGTAGAACGTTTTAGGACATAATTCGTAGTTAGCTGTGATATATACAGGGTGACTGAGAGACACAAAAATATGAAACAATTCAAGGCCTCGTGATTTTTGGAATGAGAATCATGCGTTCCATAGTTCTATTGCTTTACGTCTCAAGGTGTGACCTTCACTTCACTTCGCCCGTTAATTTAAGTAAAAACTGTGAGAATTTCTTATTCTCGCGATTTTCAGTTGTTCAGAATTTTGAAAATCGTGAAAGTAAGAAAGAACAAAGGAAAACTTGACGATTTTCCTGCCCAGAACTTTTAAAAATCAAAGATTGGTAAAAAGAAATGAAAAGAAACTGTGAAAAAATTACGAAAACTAAAGAATGACGATACGCCCCTGACTGAATAATTGATAACCGTGAGATTAAGAAAGAACAAACGAAAGCTTGGCGATTTTCCCGTGAAAAACTTTCAAAAATCAAAGATTAGTAAAAAAATTAATGGAAACTAAGGAAAATGCCAAAAACAAAAGAATGGCGATACTTCTCTGACTGAACAATTGAAAATCGTGAGAATACGAAAGAACAAGTAACTGGAACTGCGAAAAACTTTTAAAATCAATGATTGCTAGAAAAATGAAAGGAAGCTAAGAAAAAAAAAGAATAATGGTCTTCCCTGACTGAATAATTAAAAAATGATGGAAACAACAGAATGACGATGTTTCCCTGATATCGATAACAATTGGTAAAAAAAAGAATGGCTTTACTTCTTCGACTGAATAATAGATAATCGGTACATTAAGAAAGAAAACAAAAGAAGACTTGACTATTTTCCTGCGAAAAACTTTTTTAAAATCAAAGATTGGTAGAAAATGAAGAAAACTAAGAACAAATGCCGAAAACAAAAGAATAATGATCTTTCCTGATTGAATAATTGATAGTCAGATTAAATTAAAAAAGAAACTAAATAATTTTCCTGTAATTTTTTTTTTTTTTAGTCAATAATAGGAAGAAGAAATGAAGGGAATTTCTGGAAAAGTGCCAAGAACAAATGAATGGCGATACGTCTCCGACTGAACAATTGAAAATCGTGAGAATGCGAAAGAACAAATGAAAACTTGATCATTTTCCTGCGTAAAACTTTCAAAAATCAAAAAATTGGTAGAAAAATGTAAGGAAACTACGAAAAAATGACGAAAACAAATGAATGACGGATACTTTGCTGACTACTCAAAATTGATAATCGTGAGATTTAAAAAGAAACCAAAGAAAAATTAACGATTTTTCTGCGAAAAACTCTCTATAATTAAATATTGTGAAAAAATAAAAGGAAACTATGGAAAAATGCCAAAAACAAAAGAATGGCGATACTCCTCCGACCGAACAATTGAAAATCGTGAGGTAAAGAAAGAACGATAGAAAACTTCACAATTTTCCAGCGATGAACTTTTAAAAATCAAAGATTGGTGGAAAAGTGAAAGGAAACCACAGAAAAATGACGAAAACAAAAGAATGACGATACTTTCCTGACCGAATTCTTGATAATCGTGAGATTGAAAACAAAAACAAAACAAAAGAAAACGTGATCTTCCCGAGAAAAACTTTTTCAAATCAAAGACCGGTTAAAAAAAAATGAAAAAGAAAAACTATGAAAATATGCCGAGAACAAAAGAATGGAGATACTTCCCTGACTGGAATAATCATTGATAACCGTAGGATTAAAAGCAAAAACAAAAGAAAACTTTACGATTTTTCTGCGAAAAACTTTTTAAAATCTAATGTCAGTAAAAAAGTGAAGGGAAACTGTAGAATAATGTCGAAAACAAAAACAAGAACAAAAGAAGACTTGACGATTGTCCTGAGAAAAACTTTTACAAATCAAAGTTTGATAAAAAAAAACGAAAGGAAAAATGCCAAAAACAAAAGACGGGCTGAATGATTGTAATGAAAAAAAAAGAACAAATATAATTTGACAAACATAGCACAAAAGAAAACTCGATGGTTTCGCGGCGACAAACTTTCAAAATCAAAGACTGGTAAAAAGAAAGCGAAAAAACGAAACTGAAAACAGCGTCAGAAACAAAAGAAAATTAAAAAAAAAACATTATCCGAAGGAGCAATCCAAAAGCACGAGACTAAGAAAGGGAACAAAAGAAAACTGAAATAAAAATATGTATGCCACGAGTTATGTAATAAATCAAAGTTTCTTCTTTTGTTTTTCGTTTTCATTTTGTGCAAAAAAAGAATTAATTCGAAAAATAGAAACAAAAGAGAACTGAAACGAATGACTCGCAGAAACCAAAATAAAATTGAAGAGACGTCAGTAATTCTAGAAAAAAAAAGGCGGGGAAAACTAAACGAGCTGTCAGTGTCAGGACTGTCGATATTCATTTGTTTTTCGTCAGTTTATATTTACCTCCTTTGTTCGTTTTTTTTTCTTCTGTTTATTTAGTTCTGTCTATCGTTACTGTTTTAAATTTTATTTTGTTTCTTTTTGTGTTGATTTGTGGCTTCCCTTGCGTTTCGCTTTTCTTTTGTTTTATTATCTATTTCTGTACGTTTCGATGTTTATTTTTGCCTATTTCGATGAAACCACACCGACGTTTCTTTTGTTTGTAGCTCTGTTTTGTTATTTTTTCTTTTGTTATTCAATTCAATTATTCCCTTTTGGATGACGATCGTCGATTTTCTCTTGCCTTCTATTGATTTACTTCCGTATTTCGTTCTTGTCTTTTCAGTTTCTTCTTCCATTAATTACTCGTTCGGTTTTGCTTTCGCTTTTCGTTCATTTTTTTGTTTTATTAAATCGTTTATATTTCGATGTTATTTTTTTTTTGACGTTGACATTTCTTTTGTTTTCACACTTGGTATTTCGACGTTCTTTATTGTAATTTTTATCTATCCGATTGATTTTGTATTTGTATCTCGTGGGGGCACTCACGTTGCATAGCGACTAGCAAAACACATCGCGATATCAGATGACAACAAACGTCACAATGACGAACGTCAAAATGACAAACGTCAAGATATGTCAAAGTGACAAACGTCAAGCAGTATCACGTTGACAGATATGGGCGAAACGTCACGTTACATCTACGTAATAGGGTCACGATGACCTTGCCTTAATTTTTTTCACTTTTTTTTCTCTGTCGAATGAGGATCGTCTAAAGTATGAAAATATAAAATGAAGCGTTTTATACTTTCGGAAGGAATTGATACGTTTAAGTGATTCTTGGTAAATGTGTTCGTCGCGCCCTAATTCAATTGGAACTTGACATTGATATTACTTAACGTAACGTGAAACGTAAACCGAGACTGGGGAAGTTGCGAACTGTTAAAAATGAAATCGTAATTTATTTCGTTAGCGCCAGTTTAAAGGATTGACACGGCGGCGCCCGATTCGAGCGCAACTTTCCGAAACAATTAGGCGACGGAAAAGTTCGTAATTGTGTTCGTTGGATTGACAAGGTCGAACGACGAAGTAAATCGCGCGCCGATTTCTTCATCATAAGTTATAAAATCTGCGACGCTAAATCATAAAAATAACGCGTCCGTGTTTTTCTCGGGTAGAGAGAGGTATTATTCCTCTTCTCTTCTCCTTCGCCTCCTTCCGTATTTTATCGTCACACTTGGCACTTTTTCTGCTGCTTACTGCAAGTTTTATTCGCCGCCATAAAGCTTGTAATAAACTTCGGATGCGTTAAATAAATTATACGATGTTTTTTTCCCGGTTAATGGAGAGTGACTAACGTGAGCTATATCTTAAAACATATTTTTATCAGCGCTATTGTTTTTGCTCTTGCATTATTTAAGTGGCTTTATTCCATAATACTGTAATCTTCTGAGGTTTTATAGTCCGGGGTCGCCTAGCTACACAATAATAATAAAAATAATCCTGCGTCATTCAGGATTTACTATTGTTTTAATTAAAGACTCGGATTCGACACCACCCTGTGTATTACAATTATGTAGACGAGTGATCCTGGAAGAGTTAATGTTAGTACCACCCTGTATGTTACAATTATAATGTACAGAGTTGTAATGTACTTGAAAAAATAAGTTTTGCGATTTTAATTAAAGACATAAGATCCTTAGCATCCTGTCTTTTACTTTCACACCGAAAGAAACATTAAATATAAGAATAATAATCGCTTATATTGTAATTATAATATACAGAGCGGTACTGAACTCGAGTCTTTATTGAGAGTGACTCTTCCAGTGCGACTCAAAAACTGTTAAAATAAAATTAAATTGCCCTGGTCCTTTCTCGTTTACGTTTCACTCTTGTTTGTGTGACTGTTAGTATTTCCCCAAGTACCTCTTGCCATTTAAATTTAAAGACACCAGTTCCGTAACACCCTTTATTTTACTATTATTATTAAATGTAATTGTCATTGGAAACATTTTAATAATCCTATTGATGCCCCGCTGATAAAAACACATTAAAATTATGAATACAGTTTATATTACAATTATATTATACAGAGCGGTACTGAACCTGAGTCTTCATAGAGATTGACTCACTCATCAAGTGCCACCCAAGAGTATCTAGAAAAAAATAATATAAAGTACCCCTTAAAGCATGGACACAAAGGACGTGGGAGCGCTAAAATTGAGGATTTTAGAGGTTTTCTCGATCTCGACATAGTCAAAGAGAATTTCAATTACGTTTCGCGACCGCCCGTCGCTACGTGGAGAGAAGGGAAGATAAGTGAAGTGCTTTGCAGACTACTTTTTGGAATTTTTTTTTGACATCTAAACTTCGTCGGAGCGCAAAAATCCCGCGCAGTGATTCGCATAGAAAGACCAAAAAATCCGATGGTGCCGTTCGTTTTTCGATTGGTGCTCGCATTATTTGTGGGGCGAATCGGGACAAACTCGGAGCGCCTATGTACGGTGTCCCGTTCTCTTTATATTTCAAGGCTCGATCTCCCTCGAATCCGGTCCTGGATCGGAGTGGGGGTCTCATATTTTCACTTTTTTTTAGATTTTCTCGAAAAAGTGACCTTAGAATTTGTTTAAATTTTCTCATACACAGGAACCGGACTTCGGGCACGTAACCAACGGGCCTCTTCTTTGGATTAATTCGTTGGGCGAAGATATGATTTTTTGAAAGGGCCCCTGTCGCGCATTTTTCCCTTTGCGGCCGCATTTCTAACCACGTGAAGTCTGGGATCATCTAATATTGTGTCTAATGGCATTCTATGTCCCAAGAGTGACACATAAAAATTAATAGTCAATGGCAGAGCTAGCTGCCATCTTCTGATTGCTTTTTGAATCGTAGCAGATCCGACTGCCATCTTCTGGTTGCTTTTTGAATCGCAGCAAAGCCAGCTGCCATCTTCTAGTTGCTTTTTGAATAGTAGCCAACGTCATTCACATCATTTCGCTTTCGCCTGTCGCCACTGTCCCTATAAGAGGACCGAGAAATCCGATGGTACCATCCGTTTTTCGATTGGACGTCTGCGTCAGCGGGCGCAGAGCCGTACTTGCAAAAATGACCGTCTTTGGCCCTTTAAAAAGTGATTTGCGCGTCGAATTGGACCAAACTCGGAATGCCTATGTACGATGGCCCGTACTCTTTTTATCTCTCAAGGTTCGACCTGGAATCCTGTCCTGCATCGCGTGGGAGGTCCCGAAAACGACGATTTTTCACTTTTTCTAGATTTCTAACCAAGTGAAGGTTGGGAGCGTCTATTATTGTGTCTAATGGCATTTTATGTCCTAAGAGTGACACATAAAAATTGATAATCAATGGCAGAACCGGCTGCCATCTCCTGGTTGCTTTTTGAATCGTAGCCAACCTCGTTTATATCGTTTCGCGATCGCCTGTAGCTTCTGAAAAAAAAGGGAGGATGAGTGAAGGGGTAGCATTTGCAAATCACTTTTCGGGATTTTTCTTTTTGACATCTAAATTTCGTCGGAACGCAAAAATCTCGTGCAGTGATCCGTATAGAAGGACCAAGGAGTCCGAAGGTGCTGTACGTTTTTCGATTGGAAATCCGCGTCAGCGGGCGCAGGGCGGTACTCGCATAAATGACCGTTTTGGGCCCTTTAGAAAGTTATTGGTGGGCCGAATTGGACGAAACTCAGAAGGCCTATGTAGTTGGAGAAGGCTTATGTAGGATGGCCCGTACTCTTTTTATCTCTCAAAGTTCGACCTGGAATCCGGTCCTGGATTGGCGTGGGAGGTCCCGAAAACGACGATTTTTCACTTCTTCTAGATTTCTAACCAAGTGAAGGCTGGGGAAATCTAGTATTATGTCTAATGGCATTTTATTTCCTAAGAATAACACATAAAAATGAATAATCATCTTCTGGTTGCTTTTTGAATCGTAGCCAACGTCGTCCATATCGTTTCGCGATCGCCTGCCGCTTCTGGGAGAGAAGGGAAGACAAATGAAAGGGTAGCACTTGCAAGTCACTTTTAGAAAGAAATTTTTTTTTGATCCGTATGGAAGGACCAAGAAATCCAATGGTGCCGTCCGTTTTTCGATTGGACGTCCACGTTAGTGGGCAAAGGGCCGCACTAGCAATTATGGCCGTTTTTGGCGTTTAAAAATGGTGTTTTCGGGCCGAATCGGACGAAACTCAGAACGCATGGGTACGGTGGCCCGTACTCTTTATCTTTCAAGGCTCGACTTCGACCTTGAATCCAGTCCTGGATCGAAGTGGGGGTCCCGAAAGCGACGATATCTTCACTTTTTTTAGATTTTCTCCAAAACGTGACCTTGGGATTTTGTTTAAACTCTCTCATACGCAGGGACAGTCTTTGGGTACGTAACCACCGGGCCCTTTCTCTGGATTAATTCCTTAAGCGGGATTGAAGGGGCCCCTTTGCGGCTGCATTTTTAACCAAGTGATGGCTGGGGGCGTCTATTATTGTGTCTAATGGCATTTTATTTCTAAGAGTGATACTTGAAGATTGGTAAGAGCCCAGCGGATGACTGGTCTGATTGGCTTTTCAATCGTACCCAACTTCGTTCATAACGGCCAATGCTCTTTCCAATTGCTTAAAGTTAAGTTTCAAGCTGACTTGGCGCCATCTATTGAACATTTAATTGGTAATCCTTCGGAAGTTAAATCTTAAATCTGTTGGAGAAGGAATTTGATTATTAAAGATTGATTGTCGAAATTAATCTTTTACGAAAGAAACGTCAAAAAGGGCAGATATCAGTAAAATTGAAGGCTGACAGATGCAAATGGTGTTGACTGATTGATGGAGCTTAATAACTAGGTTGTTGAATAAAATCACAGACTCGTTGAACACGTGTTTATTGTTACGAGTGCGCGCGCGCGCTTGTGTATCAATGCGTATGTATCCATCTCGCACATCACAGTGACATCTGTGTTTTCTGCGACTTATTTTAGGCGGCAATTTGAAATCCGTCAACACACGAAAAGCGAAAACAAATGATGGTCGCCACATTTACCTTAAACAGATGAAATTAGAGTGGGCCTTGTCGTAAGGATCACGTTTGATTAGCCAAAGTGCAACAGACGTTCGCGATTTTAATCACAGACCGAAGCTTGGTGACACCCTGTATATTGCAATCTATTTAAAACGTAATTAAATCCGAAAGATATTTTAATAATCCAGGTGTTCCACGTCACTTCCCCGACAAAAGCGAAACTTATTCCGCATTTACCGCATAACTTATCGAGCATTTGCGCCGTATACGTATACGTCGACTTTATGGGAAACAATTTCGTAATCGCTTAATTAAAACAGTGCATACTTTCTAGTTCCCATACGAACGCGCCGCGTTTCTCTGAACGCAAGAATAAGTACAGTAAAGCAGGAGGAAACGGCATGCTTTGGATATTTAATGAAAGGTACTTAAAAAAATTGGTATACAGAGTGAGACGGTAAGAAAATCCATGTCTTAAAAAAAAGCAATTCTAAGTCGCTTGCTTAGCTTTCATGATACAGTTGATGAAAAAACGTACCCAAAACCACGATACGGCACTAACGAGTCACCGTTAAATAAAAACACCTTCACATCGGTCCGCTCTGGCCCGTTAATTAAAGTTAAAAAAAATCCTCAGGGATGGATTGTAGGTCTTTTCAGTCAACCTATGTACTTCATATGAAACGTGAAAACGTAAGGGGCGGGCGGGGGGAGGTTCGCGCGCACGCTAAAAAATAGCTTTCTGAAGCTGAATTGAAATATACTGCGCTCCTCGCGCAGAAATGTATAATCTACAATTTGTAATGATTATGACCTTTCCTTAGTCGTATACGCAGGAATAAGTACAGCGTGCACCGTGTGATTATGTGGCATTATCCGATTGGACCGCGAAGCAATAAATCACGCTCGGTAAAATTTATTTACGCGCATTGTTATTTGACGACATAAATAATATCATCTGATGCTAAACTTGATTTACGGCCGCGAAATAGCTCGGGGACGGGCAGGGAGGGGGGGGGGAGGGTTAAATATTACTTGCTTGCGTTTTATCTTGAAACGTTTGAAGGTGGTGCCGTAATGCCCCGGCATCAGAAACGCTGATTTACGCTTTCGCACAAGGTAACCGTTGCTCTCTGCAACGGGCGAAATTGCAAGCTTCTTTAATCAATGAACACGGAAATTAAATTTTATTACATAATAAACGCCCCCTCCCCCCCTTAAGTGCAATCATTTTTGGTTTAATCAATGAGGATCGCCTGACTAATAATAAAGTGTCGGCTTCGACTCAAGTTCTGTAACACCCTGTATATTACGATTATAATTATCTGCCTAATTAAAATCGATATACCGGTCCTTGCGCCATGATATCCCAACAAGTCTTCCCATCTAAAATCGAAAAACAAAGCAGTTCAAAATTGACTCAGGGGGAAAGTCTAGGTCCAATACTCTTTGTAATTGATTTATGAAAGACACGACGCGACATCTTCAATTGTATATTGCTTGCAAATGATTTTCTGTTTCTCGCAGATGAATGAAGATGGCGCTGTAGTTGTTTTTAAGCGAAGGAAAAAGCAAAATTGAAAAAACAAAACAATTCAAAATTAAGGGGGACAATGGAATGACTCAGGGGCGTAGTCTAGGACCAATTCTCTTTGCAATTGTTCTATGAAAGGCGCATTTTCAGTTCCTCATAGATACATGAAGATAAACGAAGATGGCGCTGTAACTGTATTTAAGAGAAGGTAAAAGCAAAATTAAAAATAAAAACGAAGCAATCCAAAAAAGTAACTGCTGTTTTCCTCGAGGGGTGAAATACACTCTCATTTAGTCATTGATCATAGAAATTAAATTAAATTATTAAATGATAAATGCCCCTTAACTATAATCATTTTAGGTTTTATGAATGAGGGTCGCCTGACTAACAATAAAATGTCGGCTTCGACTCAAGTTCGATATCATCCTGTATATTACAATTATAATTACACGTCAGTCAGATTCTTGTCTAATGAAAGTCTGTATAACTTAAGGACAACTTAAAAATAGCACAAACTCAACGTTTCGCTTTCGTTTGAAAGCGTCGTCAGGAGTGAGAAATAAATGGACAAGTTTGTTCACTCCTGACGAAGCTGTCCCGACAACAGCGAAACGTTGAGTTTTGTGCAATTTTTAAGTTGTCTTTAAGTCGACGAGTTATAAAAAAATTGTTATATGTGATTACAGGAATGAACGAAGACTCAAGTTCGATACCACCTTGTATATTCCAATTGTAATCATCTTACTACTGTCACCTCTCATTCTTTAAACGCGTCCACTTTGGCCCTGTCGCCATGCTGCCCCAACATGTCTTGCCATCCACAGTCGAAAAACAAAGTAATTCAAAATTGAAAAGAATGACTCAGGGGGATAGTCTAGGTCCAACACTTTTTGCAGTTGATTTCTGAAAGACGCCCCATCTTCAAATGTATATTGCTTGCAAGTGACTTTCTGTTTCTCTCAAATAAGTAACCGTAACAAATATTTAACCGAAGGAAAAAACAACATCGATTAAACAAAGCAATTCAAAATTAATGGAAAAAATGGAATGATTCAGGGACATAGTCTAGGACCAATACTCTTTGCAATTGATTTATGAAATGCGTAAAGAGCAAGCCCGCATCTTCAATTGCGTATTGCATGAAGACGATGTTCAGTTTCGCATAGATATATGAAGATGGCGCTGTAATTGTATTCTGAAAGAGGAACTGAACTGGCGAAGAAGAGGTGCAATGAGGTCGTGCATCTTCCTTAAGAAGCTTGCGGAAAATCAGTAAAATTATTCTAAAATGCTTTGACTATCAACCAAGAGATGTCAGAATGTTTTTCAAATGTAACTTTCGTCTCGAGCGGATAGATGGCTCTTAAACACAGGAAACATCAGTAAAGGGGGAAAATTTTTCTGAGGCGCAAGACATCCTTTTTTTTCCGAAAGTGTAAAACGGCGCAATTTCTTTGCTTTAGTTAACAGGCTATAATTTTATCCATTACGTGACCCGCGCGGGTCATGGATTCGACGTCATTGGTTTAGGATAAACTCTCTCTATTAAGAATGCAAGGGTCCCAAAAAAACAAGACAGCATTCCGGAGCAGGAAATATTAAAATTCCTCGCTTTTGCAATTATTTTTTTTCTCGTCCGGTACGGGGAGAAAGATGATTAAATTACGCAAGCATATGCGGGTTTCAATTGTGCATTTAATTCATAATTTATGGCAACGGCCGCAAGGCTTCCTGCATCGCAGTAATCCTAAATATTCAGCGGACGAAAAAAAAATAGTTACGTTAAGTGCATACCCTCGGGGCGGTTTACATAATGAATGAATAACATTCGAATGAATTTCGAATTGAATTGGATTATGTTTTGTTACGTTTTTTACAAGAGGGGAATCCAGGAAGAAAGCTGGGGATTTGCGAACTGGTAAGAATATCCGGCTCGAAGGACCAAAATTATGTTGCGGTTTCTACAAGAGGTGAATGCAGGAAGGAAATGATGCGATTATTATTTATTTGTATTGTTTGTCATGGGTGCTGCGATCTCCACGCGGAAACTTATAAAGGTTCATGCAATTATTAATTTTAATTTTTTATTAGGATCGTCATTTGTTTTTCTTACTGTTCTATAAGAGTTTCATTTTTTCCTAGTGTGATCGTGTTTCACAAAAGTCTCAAAAACGTTCTTCACTTTTGTTGTTTTTAACTGTCTACCGTTTTTCAGAAATTAAAGTATAATTACAGAAATTTTTTTCAATTTCTTTTTTTTCTCGATCGTAAAAAATGTACTTCATTTGTTTTTGTTTCCATTTCTCTTTCTTTGCTTCTTTTCGTCCGTAAAATGTTGCGACTGTCAACTATTTTACTTTCTATTTTTTTTTCTTTGTGAATTTCGAATTCGAGTGTTTATTTACTAATTATTGTTTTGAATTTTAATTTATTATTAGGATCGCCATTTGATTTTCTTACTTTCTGTAGGAATTTAAATTTGTTTCCCTTTATTTCGAATTTCGAATTGCGGTTGTGTTTTGATTATTAATAATTACATTTAATTTTTCATTACGATCGTCATTTGTTTTTCGTATTTTCTTTAGGCGATTCTAATTTCTTTCCATTATAATTGTGTTTCTCATTTATTTTGTTTTGTTTTTGGTTGTTTCCGTTTTTCATTGTTGTTTGTTTTTCTCAGTAAAAGATGTGAATGTCGTTTTTTCTTTTTCATTCTTTTTTCTTGTGAATTTCGAATTGCCATTGTGTGACCTGAGTGTTTGTTATTAATTATTAATTTGAGTTTTCATTTTTTATTACGATTGTCCTTTGTTTCCTTGTTTTCTTTAGCGACTTCATTTTTCTTTTGTTCTCAACAACAATGAAAAAAAAACTAATGAAAGAGCTTCTCGTCGTTTAGCAGATATTTTTTTTTGTTTTAAAATTAAACGAAAAAGAAATAGCGAAATGCAAAGAAACAAATGAAAAGCTTTGCTTTCGTAAATTGAGGATTTTTGTTTTTCTTTCAACTTCTTCAGAAATTCGTTAATTTTTTTCTCCGATTCTTTCGTTTTTCATTGACGCGTCCTTCCTTGTTTCTTTTCTTTTTTGTTTTCCCTTTTATTCAATTGTTTTGCTTCCTCGATTCATATTTCTCTTCGTAAATTCATTCATTTCTTTTCTGTTCGTCAAAAATATTTCTCGTTTGTTTTGTTTTGTTTCTCTTTTGCTCTGTTCTGTTTTGTTCCTCTTTTACTCTGTTTTGTTTTGTTCTTATTTTCTTTAGGACGAATGAAGGGTAAAATTTAATTTTTTTCCATTGTGATCGTGTTTCTCGATTGTCGAAAATGTGTCTCATTTGTTTTGTTTTGTTCTATTCTTGCTTGTTTCCATTTTTTTTTTGTTTCGTTGCGTTTGTCATTTGTTCTTTTTCTTTTCCTTTGCGAATTTCGACTTGCCATTATGTTCAATGATTTATTATTAATTATTTTTTTTGAATTTTAGTTTTTCATTGCGATCGTCTTTTGTTTTTTTTTTCTCATTTGGGAAATTTTCATTTCTTTCCATTATGATTGCGTTTCTTGTTTGCTCTTCACTTTTTTTTTGTTTTTAACTGTTGACCATTTTCCAGAAATTAAATTTGTTTCTCTTTTGTTTTGTTTTGTTTTTATTTTCTTTAGGAAATTTTATTCTCATTTGTTTTGTTTTTGATTGTCTCTTTTCTTTATTTTATTATTTCTTTTTTTCCGTAAACGTTGCGATTGTCATTTGTTGTCTTCCTTTTTCTTTGCGAATTTCGAAATGCCATTGTGTTTTGAATGTTGTTTATTAATTAATTATTTTTTTTTAGTTTTAATTTTTTGTAACGATCGTCATTTATTTTTTTGTTTTCTGTTTAATTTTCTTTGGGAGTTTTAAATTTCTTTCCTCTGCGATTGAGTTTCTCACTTGTTTTCTTCTTGATTGTTTTCATTTTTCTTGCTTTGTTTCTTTTTCTCCGTAAACGTTACGATTTGATCATTTGTTCTTTCTCTCTCTTTCACTCTCTCTTTCTCTCAAAACTGTGAATTTAGAATTGCCGCTGCTTTTTTGAGCGTTTATTAATTAGTTTTTCGAGTTTTAATTTTTTATAAGGATCGTCATTTGTTTTTTTTTGTTTATGTTTTTGATCGTTTCCAATTTTTTCTTTGTTTTTCTTTTTCCGTAAATGTGGCTGCTGTCATTTGTTCTCTTTCTTCGTCTTTGTGAATTTAGAGTTGCTATTGTTTTTTGAGCTTTATTATTAATTATGTTTTGAGTTTCGATCGTCATTTGTTTTTCTTATTTTCTTTAGGAGACTGTAATATCTGTCCGTTACGATTGTGTTTCTCGATCGTCCCAAAATGTTTCTCGTTTGTTTTTGATTGTTTCCGTTTTTCTTTCTTTCTTTCTTTTCTTTCGTATAAATGTTTCAATTGTCACTACGATAGTCATTTATTTGTTTTTTTTTTGCTTTAAATTTTCTTTGGGAGTTTTGAATTACTTTCCATTGCAAATTGTTTTTGTCGATTTTTCCTTCTTTGTTTCTTTTTCTTAGTGAATTTCGAATTGTCATTGTTGATAATTTTTTTGAGTTTTAATTTTTCATTACGAGCGTCATTTGTTTTCGTTATTTTTCTTTACGGGCGTCATTTATTTTTCTTATTTTTCGTTACGATCGCCATTTGTTTTTCAATTTCTTTAGCAGATTTTAATTTCTTCATCTTTTGTTTTGTTTTCGATTGTTTTCATTTTTCTTTGCTTGTTCCTTTTTTTCCATAAACGTTGCTATTGTCATTTGTTTAATTTTTTCTATATTTCCTTTTGTGAATTTCGAGTTGCTTTTATTATTAATTTTTTTGAGTTTTAATTTTTCATTCCGATCGTCATTTGTTTTTCTTATTTTTAATTACGATCGCCATTTGTTTTTCAGTTTCTTTAGCAGATTTTAATTTCTTCGTCTTTTGTTTTATTTTTGATTGTTTCCATTCTTCTTTCTTTGTGTTTCTTTTTCATTTTTTTTCATTTGTTTTACTTTCTCTATCTTTTCTTTTGTGAATTTTGAGTTGCTTTCATTGATAATTCTTTTGAGTTTTAATTTTTCATTTTACGATCGTCATTTGTTTTTCTTATTTTTCATTACGATCGTCATTTGTTTTTGTTATTTTTCATTACTATCGCCATTTGTTTTTCAATTACTTTATCAGATTTTAATTTGTTCATCTATTGTTTTGTTTTCGATTGTTTCCATTTCTCTTTGGTTTTTCCTCTTTTCCCGTAAACGTTGCGATTGTCAATTGTTTTACTTTCTCTATCTTTTCTTTTGTGACTTTCGAGTTGCTTTTATTGATATTTTTTGAGTTTTAATTTTTCATTACAATCATCATTTGTTTTCCTTATTTTTTTTTACGAGCCTCATTTGTTTTTCTTATTTTTCATTACTGTCGCCATTTGTTTTTTAATTCCTTTAGCAGATTTTAATTTCTTCATCTTTTGTTCTGTTTTCGATTGTTTTCATTTTTCTTTCTTTGTTCCTCTTTTTCCGTAAACGTTGCGATTGCCATTTGTTTTATTTTCTCTACCCTTATTGATAATTTTTTTGTTTTAATTTTTTATTACGATCATCATTTGTTTTCCTTATTTTTCTTTACGAGCGTCATTTGTTTTTCTTATTTTTTATTACGATCGCCATTTGTTTTTCTTACTTTTCGTTACGATCGCTATTTATTTTTCAACTTCTTCAGCAGATTTTAATTTCTTCGTCTTTTGTTCTGTTCTTGATTGTTTCCGTTTTTCTATCTTTGTTTCTCTGTTTCCGTAAACGTTGCGATTGTCATTTGTTTTACTTTCTCTATCCTTTCCTTTGTGAATTTCGAGTGGCCTTTATGTTTCTTGAGAGTAATTTTTCATCACGATCGTCATTTGTTTGTTTTTTTTTTTTAATTTTCTTTAGGCGATTTTAATTTCTTTCCATTATGATCTGCTTTTCGATCATTAAAAATGCGTCTCATTTTTTTTATTGTTTCCATATCATTTCCTTTTTTCCGAAAATGTGGCTATCGTCATTTGTTTTCCTTTCTCTCCCTTTTTCTTTGTGAATTTCGAATCCCCATTATGTTTTGAGTGTTTATTATCTATTAATTATTTTTTTTAGTTTTAATTTTTCATTACGATCGTTTTTCGTTGTGCGCAGGCATTCAAATAACTTTGCAAATTAGAAAGAGTAATTTAGAATAGTTTCTTTCTAAAGTTAAAACTCGAAACAGTATCAAAACGAAGACTCAAAATCACGCGTTTTAATTAACAATCCGAATTAATAGTTTAAACAAATTCATCGCACGCGTGTTTTATATGTAACGGGGTGCAGGTGTGCTTCGATCGTTTGAAGGTCAGGCGAGCCGATTGCGCGTCGATCACTTTTCGACGGCGTTTTGTTTATAATTTCTTTTCTATTTGAAATAAACAGGATACCGTTTCCTTTTTGCAAAGTAAATCCACCGTCTTTAACCGCGAATTCAATTCAGACTTTTAAACATCAAAGTGAATTTTTGAATCGATAAATAAATACGTCCGTTCGTCTCTTCATCCACTTCGAATTTACATAATCGCATTTTTTCTTCGAATTTATTATTATCGAAACCGGGCGGAGAACAAACACAAAGCGGCCCCAAACAAAAGACAAAGACTAACTTTTCGACTGACAAACAATAAGTGCGAACTTAAATTCGCCCGAATGAAAACGTCCAAGGCGTGGAAATTTAATTAATCAAGCCTCGTCGCAGCTTCCACACAGAACGCAGGAGGAAAAAAAAAGAGAGCCAGCGTGATTTCGCTTAAGCGTTAAACAACAATGTAGAAAAAAATAATTACTTCGTCGATTAATGACTCGGAACGAGTTACGTAAAAATTCCTTTTGTGAGTCGAACTGGATTGAGTTGGGAATGAGGAGCGATGATGCGGCTGCGACTAAGAAATTGCGCAAACGCCGATTTTATTTATTTATTTTCAACAAGGCAGCATGAATAACGTTGTAATTTAAAAGCGTTACTCACGCGTGAAATATGTTAATACGTCTGCTTTCATACACATACATATACAGCCGGTTTTTAACTGAACGCAGCACAGCCAGCCATTTGCGCTGTCAGTGTTGATGACACCTCGCCAATAAGTAATTAATAACTATCGCTGTTCACGTCACGTAACTTTACATGCAAGTGTTACATTTAAAAAATATCTCGGGATGTACAGGGTGAAAGCTAATTGTTCCGCTAAAAAAATATTTAATAATAAAAAAAAATTTAAAAACCAAAATCGAACAAATAATTCAAATTATTATCATCCAAAACAATGCTCAGGGTGAAGCGAGGAGCAATTTACAACCAGCGAAGAATACTTGTCAGTCACCCTATATGTAAAAGCGTGAATTATACAGGGTAAGTGAAAAACATATTCGCCAATCATGTTACGACATTGCTTGAGACATACAACCCCACGTACTGCACTCTCATTTTCTATTACGTGACGTAGGTATTAGCAAATCCGGAAGAACAAAATCGATATTTTTTACGCAAAATAGCCATGTCTCTAGGAATTCGTTTTCTAACTACCTATCATCGCTCATTCTTAAAATGTCTTCAATTTGGCCCTGTCACCATGCTACCCCAACATGTCTTCCCATCTAAAATCGAGAAACAAAGCAATTCAAAATCGACTCAGGGGGAAAGTCTAGGTCCAATACTCTTTGTAATTGATTTATGAAAGACGTTACGCGACATCTTCAATTGTATATTGCATGCAAATGATTTTCTGTTTCTCGCAGATAAACGAAGATGGCGCCGTAATTGTATTTAAGCGAAGGAAAAATCAAAATTAAAAAAACAAAACAATTCAAAATTAAGGGAAAAAATGCAATGACTCAGGGACGTAGTCTAGGACCAATTCTCTTTGCATTTGATTTATGAAAGGCGCATTTTCATCCTCATAGATTCATGAAGATAAACGAAGATGGCGCTGTAACTGTATTAAGAGAAGAAAAAAGCAAAATTAAAAATAAAAACGAAGCAATTCAAAAAAGTAACTGCTGTTTTCCTCGAGGGGCGAAATTGCACTCTCATTTAGTCATTGATCATAGAAATTAAATTAAATTATTAAATGATAAATGCCCCTTAACTATAATCATTTTAGGTTTATGAATGAGGGTCGCCTGACTAAAAATAAAGTGTCGGCTTCGACTCAAGTTCGATATCATCCTGTATATTACAATTATAATTACACGTCAGTTAGATTCTTGTCTAATGAAAGTCTGTTTAACTTAAGGACAACTTAAAAGTAGTACAAACTCAACGTTTCGCTTTCGTTTGAAAGCGTCATCAGGAGTGAGAAATAAATGGACAAGTTTGTTCACTCCTGACGAAGCTGTCCCGACGACAGCGAAACGTTGAGTTTTGTGCAATTTTTAAGTTGTCTTTAAGTCGACGAGTTACAAAGAAATTGTTATATGTGATTACAGGAATGAACGAAGACGAAGTTCGATACCACCTTGTATATTCCAATTATAATCTTCTTACTGCTTTCACCTCTCATTCTTTAAACGCGTTCACTTTGGCCCTGTCGCCATGCTGCCCCAACATGTCTTGCCATCCACAGTCGAAAAACAAAGTAATTCAAAATTGAAAAAAATGTCTCAGGGGGATAGTCTAGGTCCAACACTCTTTGCAGTCGATTTATGAAAGACGCCACATCTTCAATTGTATATTGCTTGCAAGTGATTTTCTGTTTCTCTCAGATAAATGAAGATGGCGCTGCAACTGTATTTAAGCGAAGGAAAAAACAACATTGATTAAACAAAGCAATTCAAAATTAATGGAAAAAATGGAATGATTCAGGGGCATAGTCTAGGAGCAATACTCTTTGCAATTGTTTTATGAAAGGCGTTAGGGCCAAGGCCGCATCTTCAATTGCGATTTACATGCAGACGATGTTCAGTTTCGCATAGATATATGAAGATGGCGCTGTAACTGTATTCTGATAGAGGAACTGAACTGGCAGAGAAGAGAAGTCGCTTTCAACCGTGTGAAAAATCAGTAAAATTATTCTAAAATGCCTTGACTATCAACCAAGGTGGCAGAATGTTTTTGAAGTGTAACTTTCATCTCGAGCAGATAGATGGCGCTTGGCGTCAGGAGAACAGTGAAGATGGAAGAATCTTCTAAATCGCCTGGACAATTTATTTTGGAAATCGCCAGAGGACGCGACTGTCATATTTCCAAGAAATCGCTTAAACATATGGATTTCTTCCGAAAGTGTAAAACGCTTGCAATCCATCACAATGTCAGTTTAACAAAAACAAAAAAAAAAAGGAAAAACGAACTAGCCGAATTATTTTTTGTTTCGTTTTCATTTCACTCTTTTCTTACTGTTTCATGCTCTGCCTGCTGTATTTGCTGTAACCGTTCACGGTAAGAGTTGCAATTTGACGAATGTCGGGTGGCTGGTGAGGGGTGCGAGGAGGAGTAGGGGTGCGGAAGGGGAATTGGTGGGTGGGATTTGGTAATAAATGTAAAATCTGATTAAAGGAGCTTTTGCAATTAAAGCCGTGCGCGCAAATTAAAGCTGCTGGCTCGAATTCGCAAATTCCGTTGCAAGCGTCCTGCTGCTGATGATGTGCTGTGGCGCAGTGTGCAGTTTGCAGAACGGCTTCCGGATACGACTCTCGTGTGTGTCAAAGTGTGAAACGGGGCAATTAGTAATTAGCATGAGCTCACGTGTTGGCCGGGTCAGGAACTGACACAGAAAACACAGCTGATTAAGTTCAGTCGGGTGGCAGGCAGCGCGGGTAAATTGCGTTCGGCAGAAAATCTATTATTTTTTTTTCATCCTTCCTCGATTGAAAGAGTAATTAACACCCTACTGAAGATCAGATGGATGACTTTGAGGCCTTGATTGCAAAGAACGAAGACGCAAACTAAATTGGCCCTTTACTTTCTCTTTTTGTTGTCTTGGGTTAAATTGAAGTGAGTAGAACGAGAGTGATTAACACCTAACTGAAGACCGGAACGATGATTTTGAGGAAGTTTCAAATTCGATTTGAGGAAGCTTGCAAGTAAAGATAAAAGACGCAAACTAATTGATTTATCTTTCTCGTGTTGGGTTGGATTGGATTGGCTTGGCTTGGCTTGGAAGGAATACCTTAGTGAAGATCAGATGGCAAAGTTTAAAACACGGCTTGAAAGAGCCTTGATTGTTGAAAGAAAGTCAATTGTGCCAATTTCGAAGGCAAATGGTAATGGAAATGGTAATGAGTCTTTGAAACTAATTAACAGTCTCTACAAAGGAGAAGATCTAAGCTGGCTTCCAATTCCTCAATCGTGCCCGACTTATCCATGTAGACTTTGGACTTTACTTAGCCCCAAAGGAAATGTCTAGAGGTGTGATATCACATGATCTAGGTGGCTAATTCACCGATCCGAAGCGTGAAATTAACTGTTCACCACCGAATTGTTCTTGCAATAAAGCCATGGTTTCACCAACTGTATGGCAAGTAGCGCCGCCTTGTTGGAACCAAATTTCTTGGAGATCTTGTGCTTCAATTTCAAGCAGCAAATAATCAATTATCAAGGCGCGATTAATGGGCAACATTCACAGTTACGTTCCTGCCGGCCTCATTTTTGAAGAAATATGGACCGATGAATCCAGCAGCCCATAAACCAGCCCAAACCGTTGTTTTGTCTTGATGTGATGGCAGCTCTTGAATCTCTTCGGGTTAGTCTTTAGCCCAGATACGGCAATTTTGCTCATTGACGTAGCCATTAAGCCAGAAATGGACTTCATCGTTGAACAAAATTTTGATCGAAAACAGTGGATCATCTTCAAGCTTTTCAAAAGCTCATAGACTACAAATCCTCGGGTCCGGACGGGGTAATACCTGCTCGGACCTTCTGCTTACCAGAATCTGCATGATTCCAAGAGCTTGTCTGGCTCTAGGCTATTTGCCAAGAGCGTGGAGACTGATTAGAGTGGTATTCATACAAAAAAGTGGTCGGGTGGACTACACTGGGGGCAAAAGCTTTTAGACCCATTAGTCTTATGTCCTTTGTACTAAAGACAATAGAGAAAATACTCGATGGGTCTATCTACTGAGACAGCACTCCATCATCTCACTTGAAGGGTGGAAAAATCTCTGGAAAATAAAGCGTTGCCTTCCTAGACTACGAAGGGACCTTTGACAGTACATCCTTCGACTCCATCATCACTGCTCTGAGGGTTTGAGGGTCATACCCGTACTAGGGAAATTTAATAACACTGTCAGGGACCGAATGCAGGTTGCCCTGAATGTAGTAAGCCAAGGAGGAAGATCTGAGGATCAGTCCTCAAAAAACCACCATTGTGCCATTCACTCGAAGGCGAAACCTAAAGGGTTTAGGTCCTCTGCGTCTTCGTGCAAATGAGATAGTCTTGCCGGGGGAGCCTTGCCTGCCTCTAAACTTACCTGGAACCAACACTTAGACAAGATAGTCAGGCGATCGATGACCACTTTCGCGGTGGCCAGACGAGTCTATGACATTCGTGGGGCTTAAAATCAAGTATGGTGCATTCGTTGTTCACCAGAATGGTCAGACCACAATAACCTATGCGGCTTCGGTGTGGTGGCCCAAGGTCAAGCAGGAAACCACCAAACTTAGACTGAACAGGGTAGAAAGACTTGTTTGTCTAGGTATAACGGGGGCGGTGAGTGCCTACCGCTGCCTACCAGAAACCCTTCTAGACCTCCCTCCCTTACACATTGTGATAATGGAAGAGGCAAGACGAGGACTCCACAGATTGCAGCATTCATGTCACCCACTTAATACAAGTAAGGGTCATATAAGTATCGTTGATAGCATAAGGGGTCCTTTACTTGATATGAGAACGGACTATATGGTTCCCAAAGGCAACATAAACCTGCTGATTAAGATAGAAATTAATGAATCTGCTGAGCATCAGGAACCTCAACAGAACTTTCCTCCTAGAAGTCTGATCTGGTATACGGATGGCTCCAGAACTGAGACTGGTGCCGGGTCTGGAATATACAGGCATAGACCAAAGGAGAAGTTATGCTTCCCATTGGGCCAATTTACCTCCGTATTCCAAACAGAAATATACGCCATATTACAATGTGCGCGGGAAAACAAAAGAAGGGCTTACACAAATAAGCGGATCTTTATCCTAACCGATAGCCAGGCAGCTTTGAAGGCTTTGGTAAGCTCAAAGATCTCTTCCAAACTGGTGTGGGAATGCTGAAGTGAGTTCAATGACCTGGCGGACCTGAGTCACGCTGGTGTGGGTGCCAGGTCATCGGGGTATTATCGGCAACGAATGGGCTGATGAACTAACCAGCCTGGGTGCGGGTATTGCATGCCTTAGCCTTGACCCTGGCCTAGGTAAAACCAAGAACGCTATTCGGGGCTTTTTTAGTGACTGGATAAGCGAGGAACATAACAGATACTGGCTAAGCAGACCAAGACATCGCCACAGCAAGACCTTCCTTAGAGGTCCTTGCAAAAAGAGAGCTCCAGAACTTTTGCTTTTAAGCAGGGCGCCACTCAAGATCACCACGGGGTTACTAACAGGACACTTGACTGTTAAGGAGCATCTGTGGAGTATCGGTAAATTCAATGGAGATCTATACTGCAGACTCTGCAATGGAGAACCAGAGACAGTAAAGCACATTTTGTGTAGATGTGATGCGCTGGCAAATCGTAGGCAGCGTATATTCGGACATCTCATGATAGTTCCGGAATATTTCAACATGCAATCAGTGAAAAACCTGTACCAGCTGGTGCAAGGGACATGCCTCACTGAATGGTTGCGGTAAGAGAACCAGGGCAAGCACAATAAGCCTAATGGCTGCATTGCCTCCGGTGCATGAAAGAAAAAAAAAGTTCGTAGACTGAAACGGTGACGATTCGGAAGGTCGGCTGGTTTCAATTTTTGCACGAATTGAATGTTGTGTGTTTTGAAACCGAGATCCTTACGTAAAATACGCCAAGCCAAGCTGCTGAGAACGGCGTCAAATGATTCATCACAATCATCACGTATACCCTCAACTACGCCGCTATATTTTCTTCAATACGTCCTGGATGTGGTCTATTTGGTCACGAATTATCCAATAATGAAAATTGGGTTTCAAATTTTCGATGGTATAGCGAATTGTACGTTCAGTAGGCCGATTATGTGGACCATAAGTTACTCCAAGCGCACGAAAGACTTTATTAAGACTTTAAGCCCGATTCTCTTAGCAGGGGCAAGGTGATGTTGTGAGTAAGTCTTTTGGCGTTGCGCACCTGAAGTTCGGGAGTTCTACATGCAAAGGTTGCGGTGTTAAAGCGAGAATTTACTTAAATAATACTGCCTCACTGCCTGTAGCCTTTGCCCTAAGTATCGGAGCTAAAGAACAATGACGTTCAAAACTGATTGGAAAGAGCTGCCCGGTAGCTATAAGAGGCAAACCCATATTAAAGGAGACTAGGTCGAAAAGAATTGCCTCGGAAGGGATAGGTTAGGGGTGAGGGCTGACCCTGACTCTATCGAAGTTCAGGTACCCAGACGAACTAGGCAACGAATTAGAAGACGACTTTTGCCGAGGAACTTTATCCCCGGCCCACCGCTTCTTCTCATACCAGGCAAATGCATACCTGAAATGAACATGTTTTTGGTTTAATGCCCATTACCGACTAACAAAAATCGACACATGGAAAAATCTCTGCAGCAAAGAACTTCGTAGACTTTTCATCATCTAGATATTCCCAGAAATGAATAGCAGGGAACCTAAAACAGGAAGAAGTAAACAATTAGAATGTTACTGCCACACTCACCGTGGCCAGTTTAGTACTTAATCCTACACATACGGGATCCCATACATATGTGATGACTTATTAAGTAACAAACTGGCTGCAATTTGTCAACCCTAATGCAATATTAGGTCTGAAAGCGAACGCAGGATGTCACGATCCAAACTTTTCATTATTTTTTTTATATTGAAATTGATACAAGAATGAGAAAGTAAAAGGGCAAATTAGTTTGCTAGGGGAAGGAAAATTTTAGCCTTGAAAAGTCGTCTTAGGCCCGAGTATCATCGAGTTTAAGAATCCCGATTAAGTATGATAATCCGGGCTAAGACGACTTCGTAATGATAACTTTTTAATGAAAAGTTTAGATCGCGACATCCTGCGATCGCTTTTTGACCTAATATTGTATTAGGAATCACTTGCAACAAAATTTGTAATAATTTTTTAATAATAATAATCAGCCTGTAGTCGTCAAACTATAAAATAAAAATAAAAGAAAGGAAAAGCATAAAAAATTAAGAACAAAAGAGATAACAAATTTTAAAGAATATTAACCTCTGCGAATAAAGGAAAACAATTGAATAACGGGTAATTATAACTGTATAAAGAAGAGTACAGATTAGGCACCGCTTGACAAAATAAATTATAAATTTAATCGAGAGAGACGAGCAGCATTAAACGATTAAAGAATCCAATAATTTCGTCGGTAAAGTGGGCTGCCTAACTTTGAGGGATTACAAAAGGACAGCCTGTATAAGTTGCCGGAAATGAAAACAAAAAAAAAAACCGACTAATATGAAATAAAAGGGTGCTAATCTAAATGTAAAGTGAAACTGAATTGATATTTCAACTGGCGCGGCGGCGCCCGACGAACCCCTGATCAAACATGTTCATGTTCGTGTTGCATAAATATTTTCGCCCCCGCAAAAAACGCGAACGTTCACGCGAAACGCCAAAAAAAAGTGAGCAAATCGATTCGAAATGGGATTCGCAACGCCTGTGAAAAATTCGTAAAAAAAAACGAAACACGAACCGCTTTATTAAATTATTTTAAACGGGGGTCGACTGATAAGTAATGCACACGTTTTCGTCCATAGGGCGCCATTTTTTTTCTCTCCATCACCTTGGTCGATTGTTAGTCCGGGATGTGACCTCATCGTTCGTGATCAAATTCTTCAGATTTGGAAAGAGATGGAAGTGTCTCAACGTACTACCCAGAATGACGTGGTCATTTGACGTACCCAAATACTAATAAAAAACAATGTCGTTTGGAAAATGACTGCATCCTGTATTGGTTGATAACCAAGGAGGAGAGAAAACTTAAGAAGGCCTCCACCTCAACGATTAACCACGTTTTAAAATCAGAGGTATATGAAACCTTTCGCGACAGGGAAGTAGATGCACTACGCCGTTTCAGACTCACTTTCTTATGAAGAATTAACATTATGTACCAAGTTTGTATGTATGGTTGCCTATCGTCGCTCTGACAGGCGCTCAGTGCGGGAGACGACGGCAGGAAGGCGGTTAACAGCTGTTTCCAAAAACTACTTGCTCTTATCTGAGAACTGCTAGCTGCTTTCAACCATACATACAAGTTTGGTACATAATGTTAAGTCTCCATAAGAAAATGAGCCAAAACAGGCATAGTATGCCTTCTTAAGGAAAACCTGTAATGATACAAAGTATCCGAACTGACAATCAAGTTGGTTCTGATTTTTTACAACAGAAGATGGAGCCAAAGAGGGTTGGCTTCTTCCTGAATGTCTGGATCGACGCTTGACGGATGACAGCTGTCAAACAAATAATAGCTTGTTTATAACCCAAGTGAATAAAATTCAAAACCTGTTTCACACTGTTGTGAGAAATGCTTGATGAACTTTCGAATTGAGCATTGTTTAACTTTGTTTTTCGGCTAATACTGGTTGTTTTGTCTTTCGAATATTTACAAAAATGACCGAAAAACGATTAAAAATCTATATTTTGAAAGTCAATCGCACCACAAACGAGAAACAAAAACAAATGACGACCGTTCTTCTCTTTTTGGTTTTAAGCAAGTGCCTTAGGTTTTTCAGTAATTAAAAAAGCCGACCTTGAACGTCGCAAAATTGCAGAAAAACAAGCGAAAAACGCGATAATTTTTTTCTTTTTCTACTTTCATAGTACAGAACACAACCGATCTTCGTTCTTTGAACGATTGCTTCTTCTTTTTCAAAAATTAAGAAAAAGAAACAAGAAGGAAACCGTTCGTCTTCTATTTTTTAGTTATTTTAGGTTTCATATCTTCTTAAGGAAAAGCCATAGTAATGCAAAGATGGCGCCTGAATGGCGCAGTGGTTAGGGTACCCGATCTGACAATCTAAAGATTCCGGGTTCGATTTCCACGTAAAACAATATAAAAAGAGACGTGCACATAAAGACCAATCATTCGCACAGTCCTCACTTTGGATATAAATAGACAAACAACTGCCTTTCTTGAGACAACCACTCTGAAGACGGGCAAAAGACAATTACCTTGCCAAAACATCGGATTGTAATAAACTCCAAAAATGGTACGCTACAAACTGCTTAGATCTCGAGTTAGAAGCGAGTACGCATAAATTTTCGGTCGACCCTTGTATTGAATTAATATATTTTTAAATTTCTTCTGTTATTTTTAAATTTCTTCTGTTATACTTACTTTTAATTTAAAACGTGAGAATATTTTTGTGTCCGTAAATATACAGTGTGATTTTCAATGTCTGAGGATACATTGAATTTGGCGCCCTGGTTATTAGTGTATTTCATGTTTTCAATGTGGCTGCGATGGACACATTCGTTTATCCAATATGTTTCCTCTTATTTTACTATTACTTAGATCCGAAGAAAAATGTCAGAACCGGGTGTAGCCAACAAAAGAACAATCTAGTATGGCGGTAGATTCAAATCATCCTCAGTCATTAAAACTCACACAGTACTTAAATAAGAGCTTCCATATTTCTTTTTTTTTTTTTGAAATTGTTGATAAATAACATCCACAGAATTTGTTTAAAATGCACTTCTTTGAATTCGAGAACTAAAAAAGGGATTGACCTCGAACGTTCGTTAGTTAGGATGGACATATGCTCTCCGTTCGTGTCCAAAGTGGTACAGTATCCCGCTTGCTATACTACCGGTTTCCAAAAAATAGAGAGCAGTTTATAAATAACAGATAAAAACACTAGCTATTAACCATTGGTAAGATGACGTCATCGATAACAATCTACTTCTTCATGAACGCACTCATGTAAGAACTAAAAAATTGCATCAACGACCAACCTCTAGTAAGATAATGTCATTGCCGCGTATCGACAATCTCAAACTACAACAACCATGTAATAGGTTACTTCTTCAGCACAAGAAACAACCCCTCTAGAAGGATGTTGACTTTAAACGAGGGTCACTTCGGATGGACTCATGCCATTCGCAATTTTCTTTCGAGGTCTAAGTGTCACAGTATCCCGCTTGCAATATTATTCGTAACCTGTTCCACACAGACCCACTCACACATGCAAAAACAAAAATTCCGGCAACGACTACCCTCTGGTAAGGTGACGTCATTGTCATTTACTTCTGTTGCACGAGAAAAAAAACTCTCTATAGGGGGGTTGAACTTGAACAATGGTTACTTTGAATGGACACATGCCATCCACAATTTCTTTTCAAGGTCTAAATGTCACAGTATCCCGCTTGCTATACTACTGATAACCAAAAAAACAGATAGTGGTTAACAGGTAAAAAAATATCAACCATCGACCTCTGGTTATCGGCAGTTCATCAGATGCGAGAACTAAAGGAGTTGACCGTGAAAGAAGGTCACTTCGCAATTTTTTTCTAGGCCAAATTGTTACTGCATCCCGCTTGCGATATAAAACAACCCTGAAGATGGACAGAAGACAATTACCTTGCCAAAACGTCGGATTATAACAATCCCCAAGAATGGTACATTATAAATCACTTTGGTCTCGGGTTAGAAGCGAGATCGCATAACTTTTCGGTCGACCCTTGTATTGAATTAGTGTTTTTCAAATATATTTTCACTGTTTCTTTTTTGAAATTGTTGATAAATAACATTCTGCAGAATATGTTTAAAATAATAATAATGACGTTAAACTCTTGACCATCGGAGTTATGCTGAGGACCAGAATTGCCAACTTTATTTTATCACAGTGTTCCTAAGGATTAGTAAAAAATCCCAGACGAATCGATATTTCCCTGAGGCCCGGTTTCTTAGTCACAGTTTAACTTTAATCTTCAGCTTATTCCCATAGGAACGATGGGTTTTTATAAACAAGAGATTAAAGTTAAACTGCGAAACTTGTCCTATGATTATTGCGAAGTCGTCTTAGCCCGAATTGTAATGCTTTATCGGGATTCTTAAGTCCGATGACTCTCAGGCCTAAGACGACTTTTCGGAGCTAAAATATTCCTTCCCCTTACCTCTGCGTTCTTTTCAGTAAATTCTGAATAAATTAAGACAAAAATTTCTCTTTATGAGTGTCTTTAATGACTAAAAATTATTGATTAGGATCTGTTGCGTACCAAACGTGATACACCTGTTTTTTTTTCGCTCAAAACTTGATTCGTGTCGGAAAAAATGAAACGTAAAGTCTACAGCAACGCAAAGAATTCGAAACAATAAAAATTGTTATCACCGTTGTTTATTGTTTGTCTTTTCTTGAGCGCCATTGTTTTTCTATTTTCTTTTCATTCGCATGATGGCCTAGTTTGAAGAACTCAAGAAGGCTACTCGAAAACGGTCCACTCTTTAATTCACCTTGACAGTTCAAGACTTATTAAGATCCTTAGGTACAACGTACATTTGGAAAATACAAAGCAGGCAGTTGCTTCTGAACTGATTAATGTGCTGCCTACTTTGAGGTGCGTTTGTTTAATGAAAGCCTACTCTGATTCTGCGTATTTTAGTGTGTTGCCTACCTCAAGGCGCCACGATTAAAAATGGACAACGAAGAATCGTTTTCTTGACGATTAGAGGAAATCAGTGGGGCGAGTACTATTTATTTGCTTGCATCAAATTCAATAACCCTCAATCCAAAGCTCGTAACGACAGCAATCAAGTCGTTTGCCCACGAGCTTAGGGGGTTGCGATTACTTACAGTTTCTCTCCATCAATCCGCCGACGGCGTTAAAATTGACAGGATGACGTATAGAACGAGATAACGGGGTTGAAAATCATTCGGATGTGCAGATTTTCTTCCCTCCTCCTCCTCCTCCCGTCTCTGCCCATAATTAAATCGACACCCGTCAATTAAGCCACCAACCCCCCACACCGAATAAAAATCATCGACGAAGGCAAATGACGCGGAAGTCGAGATACACGTGAAGTTTTAAATAAGATTTAATGAAACGCGCGCGCGCTCTCGCATCGTGACGGTGGTAAATACCCTTGCCCTCACACACCGCCCCCAGGGGGGTGCTCATCACTTGCGATTTACAACCTGAGTCCGACGGTTGCTGACGGGGGAGCCATTGTTTCACGCACCCCCTGTTTCCTTTTTTTTTTTATTCATGGTGCGCGATCCGCTGTGTATTGAGTTTGTCTTATACTTTTCAGTGAATGGAAGCCGATGGGGAAGAAAAACGGGGGTGTCTTATCAGTATGCGCGCGTAGCACTTATCGGAAACGTGAACAAATTGATCAGAAACGTTAGACATGTGTTTGCTTTTACGACACCACTTTTTAGGGGATCAACTGTTTAGGGGAAAGCCAATTCTTACAGTTTTTGGCGCGACGCGATCATTCAAATTGGTGTGAAATAAAAAATTTCGTTTGTTTTATGTGAACGATTCTTTTCATCTCATACTCGACGTAATCCTGCTTTTAATCCCCGTTAGGCCTCGCGCTGCTGTGCCGATTAATCCATTTTTATGATGACACGACGTATGGCGTCTTGATGATTTCAGAAGATTCGTAACGCATCCTAGAAGGTGCTGGAACATAAGTTATAAAATCTCTACTCTACTTCTTCATACACACTTAGACCTACTTACACATGCAAAAACTAAAATTCCGTCAAGGACCACCCTCTGGTAAGGTGACGTCATTGTTACTTACTACTTCAGCACAAGAAACAACTCCTCTAAAAAAGGGGCTGACCTTGAACGATGGTCACTTCGGATAGACACATGTCCTCTGCAATTTGTTTTCAAGGTCTAAGTGTCACAGTATCCCGCTTGCTATACTACTGGTAACCTGCCTTCAAAAAACAGGTAGCAGTTTATAAGTAACGGATAAAAACATCAACCTCTGGTAAGATGACGTCATTGACAACAATCTACGTCTTCATACACACGTCCATGCAATTATAACAAATTCTGTCAATGATCAACCTCTGGTAAGATGACGTCATTGTCGACACTTCTTAAGATACAACGCGGGGAAAAAGAACTGTCTCCCAAACAATACGGCTTCCGAGAAGGAAGGTCCACACTAGAAGCTTTTGGGCAAATTTGCAAGATAGCCTCCAATGAAAAAAAGAAGACCCTTAAATCGCGGAAACTATGTGCCTTGGTGACCCTTGACGTTAAAAATGCGTTCAACTCCGCCAACTGGAACAAGATTAAGGAGCAGCTGGAGAAGAAAGGCTTATCATCACAGCGGCGATGAGTTCTAGCGTCTTATCTAGACAACAGAAAAGTTACCGTCCAGGAGGGAGTGTCCATCCTAATGACGTGCGGAAGCCCCCAGGGCTCCGTACTAGGCCCAACACTCTGGAACATCCTGATGGATGGGGTGCTGCGACTGCCACTACCGGAAGGAACAGAGGCAACAGCTTTTGCCGATGACCTAGCCATAACAGCAACGGCCAAGGACTAGGAAGATCTAGAGTACAGCATTAACGAATCCATAAGACGCATCACCGAATGGATGGAAGAAAGCAAGTTAACGCTTGCCCCGGACAAAACTGAAGTCGTCCTACTAAGCGGTAGGAAGAGGTGCCGAGAAATACAGGTAGAAGTCATGGGAATTAAGATAAGGACGAACAAAGCATGTAAATACCTAGGAGTCATCGTCGATAAAAATCTGAACTTTGGAGACCATGTAAGACACATGTGCAGGAAGGACACGAGGAGCCACGGAAAGCAAACGCAGATTCTTGGTCTCAGTAGTGGAATCTATGGCTCTATACGCGGCCCCTATTTGGAAGCACGCCATGGACGTCAAGAGAAGCAGGGAGCAGTTGCTTTCCTGCCAGAGATCTAGTATGATCCGAGTGTGCCGAGCTTACCGGACGATATCAACAGAAGCTCTGGGGGTACTGGCCCGGATGGTCCCACTGGCTCTGCTTGTGCTGGAAAGGGGAATGACGTGGGGAGCGACCCCTGAGGAAAAGTCCAATGCGAGAGTGACGACACTAGCGACGTGGCAAAAGAGATGGGAGGCGACGAGCAAGGCAACTAGGACCAGAAGGCTAATCCCTAAGATTGACGAGTGGATGCAGAGGAAGCATGGAGACGTCACATACCACCTCACCCAGGTCCTGAGCGGACACGGGTGCTTTCAGTACTACAAGGCCCGACTGTGGCGACAAAATCGAGGACGCAGATCATACGCTCTTCGAATGCCGAAGATGGAACCAGGAGAGGAGCAGGCTGAACGCATTAGTGGAGCAAAAAGCGACCCCTGAAAACCTAATAAGGGCAATGCTAAACACCGAAGCAACATGGGAAGCAGTGGTAAGAGTTATCGGGAAAATACTAAAGAAAAAAGAGGACGATGAAAGGCACCTAACAACGTAGAGAAACACCGACTCCACTGTGAAGGATTGCTATCTGCGATGCCACAGTGGAACAGAGCCGAGAGAGAGGGAAGGGTTTTAGTCGGTAGGCGTCTGGGTAACCACCTTTCCAGGCGAATCAGACACCCTCCTGGCATAGCTCTAGCTGGGGGGTCTTCGGAAGATTTCCTAATCCTCTTTACAAAAAAAAAGTACATAGGTAATAGATTGCTTCTTCAGCATAAGAAGCATCTCCTCTAGGAAGGGGTTGTCTTTGAACGATGATCACTTCGAATGGACATATGCCATCCGCATTTTCTTTTCGTGGTCTAAGTGTCACAGTATCCCGCTTACTATACTACTGGTAACGGTTTTCAAAATGTCAATAACGGATAAAAAACATCAACCATCGACCTCTGGTAAGATGACGTCGACTCTTCTTCGGTTGTAAGGACCGAAGGGTTGACTTTGAGCGTAGGTCATTTCGTATGGACACGTCATCCGCAATGTTTCTCAAGGCCAAAGTGTTACTGTATCCCACTATAGCAGTTTATAAGTAACAACAACATCAACCTCTGGTGAGATGACGTCATTGACAACAATTTAGGTCTTCATACATACATCCATGTAAGAACTAGAAAATTTCCGACAATGACCACCCTCCGGTAAGATAACGTCATTCTCCTCGACACGTTGTAAGATACAAGAACTACATAATAGGTTACTTCTTCAGCACAAGAAACAATCCGTCTAGAAGGGGTTGACCTTGAACGATGGTCAGTTCGAGTGCCATCTAAGGTCGAAGTGTCACAGTATCCCGCTTGCTAAACTACTGGTAACAGGTAGCAGTTGCTCAAAATCGGTAGACTTGGTAGCACAGGATGGTAGTGCATTTGTTTTAGTGCAGGCGGGGGCTACGAAACCGGCATTCTGTACAAAAATTAATTATTTGAAAATTGGAAAGCGCTTGCAATTATAAATATAAAGCGTAGCTTTGAATGAAGGAGTCCTGCATCTTAACGTACACAAACGAACCTTATTAAATTATTCAAATTAAAACAAAACATATCACATTGGTTTGAAACAGCGATTAAAAACAAAGGAAGCCGCCTTGTATATCGTCGTAAATATTCTAGAAATATGTCGCTCTTGTCGTTGCATCATTCGAAGCATGTACTTGCAGTTGCACGCCTCGAGGAAAATGCTGATGCTGCAAATGGACACAAATGTGCCACATTGAGAGGACGTAATAAAAACAAAACAAAAGACATGAACATCTATCGATGAAAACATTTTCAAAAAAAACATTTTCGTTCGGAAGCTATGCGAGGGATGGAAATATTTAGACTTTGCTTAGAATTTAAAACTAATAGAAGCTTTAAATGTACAGAATGTCCTTTCATCTCTCTTCGAAATGATTTTGATTGTATTGTTTGTGTTGTCATTGCTTTTTCATTTGTTTTTTTTTAATTCTGTATTATTTTGAAATTTATTTTAAGTAAATATTATTGAATATGCACAAACACTTTCTGAAAAGTGCAGTATTTTATTAAATATAAAAATTCGTAAACACTTTCAAGTGGAAAGGGAAGAGAGCAGGTGATAAATTTCGCCAATCTTGAAATGATGAAGCTTTAAACGTACAGAATGCCGCTTCTTCTCTCTTTGAATGGCTGTATTGTTTGCGTTGTTATTGTAATTTCTTTTGTTTTTGAATGGCTTCGAATTAATCGGGTGTTACCACATAATGCTGCTATTCTCACGCATCAGATCATCTTCTTGTGATGGTATTAGAAGGCCTTGTGGAATTTGCTTGAGAAGTATGGTCCCATTCCAATCTATACATTCTTCTTCCTCTTCTGTTCTTCACGTAGTCTGATCTTTTCTTAGTCCCTTTCCTCCATCCACTGTTGTTAACTCTTTCTAGATTTTCCTAGTCTCTGGTAGTGTATGCATGATTTTCGCGAGCCAAAGCTTCTTCTCTCTTTTTTGATGACATTTTAATTCGACCTGCTTGTTAGTGTAGTTCCTACCGTCTTCTCTTTCTCTTGCCTATCCTCAACTTGCTATTATTTTTGTCTATCAATTTTTTTAATTCTTTCGAAATATCCTTGACCTTTTTAATTGTGCATAGTTTCGCTCACTAAATCTTCTTCTAACGGGTGCTTTGAATTTGTATAGACTTTAGAAACCAACAAATGCTTTAGATGTACATAATGCCATTTCTTCTCCCTTCGAATTGATTTGGATTGTATTGTTTGCGTTGTTATTGTTTTTCATTTGTTTTCTTTTCATTTGTGTTTTCTATTTTAACATTTTAGAAGTTTATTTCAAGTAAATTTGATTGAATATACACAAACCTTTTCTAAAAAGTGCACTATTATATTAAATATAAAAATTCGTGAGGTACTTTTAAGTGGAAAGGGAATAACAGGTCCGAAATTATAATATAAAGCTTTAAATGTCCAGAATGCCGCTTCTTCTCTCTTTGAATTAGTTTTGATTGTATAGTTTGCGTTGTTATCGCATTTTCTCTGTTTTTTTTTTAATTTTATTTTATTTTCTATGTTAACATTTTGAAGTTTTGGATTTTCTTGTTGATACCTTTTACTCGTGTAAGTTTAATTGGATATATACATATTCCTTCTGAAAGGTGCAGTATTTTTTAAATACAAAAATTCTTAAAACACTTTTAAGTGAAGAGAGAAAAATAGGTGGAATGTTTAATCAATCCCGAAATTATAGAGCTTCATATTGCAGTGTTAATTACCTTTTTGAAACAATTACATTATGTGGGAAGAATTAAAAACATATACAACAGTGGCACGGTCCAGCAGATGTTCAACGACGGCTTTCGAAACAACTTGACGAGGTAGGCGCAAAAGTGACGAGACGTTTCGACAGAATGACATGCATCTAAAACAAACAAACAAACAAACAGACTAGAAGACAAATACAAAACGGAAAGGGGGCCACTCACAGCCTCACATTATCCGGTGGACGGGAAAAAGCCCACCAACAATAAGAGGAGGCTAGTCTACTTGGAAGACGGCCGACGAGTACGCCTTCGTTGGGATGATGTTCCGGACTTCTTAATAGACTTTAAAGCGTTGTGTAACGAACATTTGTATGGAAGTGTCAAAACTAAAAAAGACAAAGTATAAATAATAAGAGTGTAGGACGTTATTATAGGTTAAGTATTAATTAGTAATATGTTGTGAATTATTTTAAGATAAGTAAGGCGTTAGAGGTTAGATTAATTAGAAAATAATGTATTTAAGATACCTACCTGTTATTTAGAGTTAGGTTGTTCAATTTAGTTCGATTTTTGATTTGATTTCCTTCAAATGTAATCATATTTAAGGTAGTGACGCTAATTGTCAAAACGTGAAGTTTAGTTACCAACTCAAATCTAGTATGTAACTAGATCAGAACGCAGATATTCCGGTAACCATGACAACGAAAATATAAACAGAACGAAGTTCTATAAAAGGCGAGCGTTACGCGATTTATTCCTCGACCTCTGCAGGTAACACTTCGGTAAAAACAAGAAAATAAGAAATTTTTTATTAATTAATAAGAATAAAAGAACTTTCACTGGATCCTAAATACCCTGTATCCTTTTTCCTTTACTACCAACATGGAGGACGCTTCCGGGTAGGGCATACGTGACAACATAAACAAAATTCTTTTATATATAAAAACCGGACAACGGGAGACGTTTAGATATTGTCGAAGGGTGCCTCTCTCTTGTGAAAGAGTTGAGGTACATGCGTGATTGGCAGTACAGAACGTCCCCCTTTTGACAAGTATACATCTGATAGGGCAAGAGGCCCACCGAACCTTGTGAAAGGCGAGGTGATTTGGCCGACTTGTGCTAACAGGTGTACAGTTTGGACGCCCAGTAACCTGTATCGTCGAAGGGCGCCTCTCTCTTGTGAAAGAATTGAGGCACATGCCTGATCGGCGGTACAGAGCGTCCCCTTTTGACGAAACATATATCTGATAGGGCAAAAGGCTCACCAAACTTTGTGAAAGGCGAGGTGATTTGCCCGACTTGTGCTAATAGGTGTACAGTTTGTATAGACAACAATCTTTTTGATAAATTCTTTCCTTCATTTCTTTTTCTGACACGCACGAACGCATATACATTTGATACTGACACCCCCTCCCCTTATTTTTCTGTGTTCGTCATTGTATGTATCCGCCATGGGGCCAAAATAGGAAACGTGGGTAATTCTGAGCGACCCAAGAAACCCCTGAGAGAAAGACAAAAAAGAAAGTAGTACACGTACCCACATACGTAAAGACAATAATTGACAAAAACAAGAACAAGGAGCTTACGGACACGTATAAAAAAAGGCACATCACAATATTGACACCCCACCGTGGGGCGATTATTACAATTTTTGGTATCCGAAGGTGGGAATAGATCACAACAATATTGGCGCCCAATGTGGGGCGATCACAACAAATATTGGCATCGCAACTTGGAGCTCTTACTCATCATTACAATATGTTGTACAGAATACCGTTTCTTCTCTCTTCGAATTAATTTTGATTATATTGTTTGCGTTGCTTTGTATTTTAATTTTTTAAAATTTCTATTAACATTTTAAAGTTTCGATACTATTTTGCTCCTGTAAATTTATTTATTTTAAGTAAATTTAACTGAATATACACATACATTTTCTCAGAATTCCTGTATTTTAATAAATAAGAAAAATACGTAGGGCATTTTTAAATGAAAAGAGGAGAATAGGTGGAAAATTTCGTCAATCCTGAAATTATCAAGCTCTGAGTGTACAGAATGCCGTTTCTTCTCTGTCTTCGATTTAATTTTGATTGTGTCGTTTGCGTTGTTACTGTATTTTCATTTTTTTAAATATTTCATAGTTTAGTCAGTATTTTAATAAATAGAAAAGTCGTAAAACATTTTTAAGGGAAAATTAAATTAAAGGGTTTTAAAATTAAATTAAAAGGTTTTGAATATCCAGAATGCCGTTTCTTCTCTCTTCGAATTAATTATGATTGTATCGTTTGCATCGCCATTGTATTTTCAATTGAATTTTCTTTATTATTTTCTATTTTAATATTTTGAAGTTTTGGATTCTCATTTTAAGTAAATTTAATTGAATTATACACACGCACGCGCTTTCTAAAAGGTGCACTATTCTATTAAATACAAAAATTCGTAATACAGTTTTAAGTGAGAAGAGAAGAACAGGCGGAACATTTCGTCAATCCCGAAATGATAAAATTTTAAATGTACAGAATTCCGTTTCTTCTCCCTCTTCGAATTAATTTTGATTATATTGCTTGCGCTGTTATTGTATTTTAGATTTTATGTTGAACTCCCGGTCATGCAAACATTCTTAAGCCAAAACTGCACTCGCAGAAACATCCTACGCCAAGGCAGGGCGGTCAACAGCAACACCAAAGAAACATCGTTGCTTAAAAAACTTGGTTCAAACATAAATCCTATGCGGTATTGCTTATTACGTTAATTAATTACAAAATTAATTATTCCAATCAGGCTTTCCTTGTAACACAATAATTACGTTGCTGCTTTAAAAACACAAATCAATTCAAGAGTGAAAACTGGCGCAAAAACTATAAACTGCGTTAATTGTAAACAATTACTTTCTTTTGACGGTTCTTTTGTCGTTTTTATTAAACACAGGTGTAAATTACAATTAATAAAAAAGGAAGTGCGAAATAAAAGCGTGAAAGTTAAAATTCGGTTGTAAGTGGCTGCGTGGCCGGGTTGGTTGAGGCAAGGGGTAGAGTGAATCTGACGCTCGCTTAGGGGTGGTTCGAACCTGGACTGGTCAGGTTGGGTTCAAGGTGCGAGATTGAATTTTCGCGTGTCAAATTAATTCGAAATTGGTTTCCTATGACCCTAGAGTTTGTTAGACGAATGTTTAAAGAGAAAAAAGCACCTTTAGATAAAGAAATATGATAATTAAGACAGAGACACCCTACAACTTTGTACCAGTAAGGTTCCTTCGGTGTCATGACGATGTTGCTTCCTGACAAGGCTTAAGAGAAGAGTTTCCTTGACGTTTATAGTTAGTTCTAGAAGGCGAAATGCCACGACTACAAGAAAACCGACCATTCTAGAGCGTCGCCATCCCTTGAAAAAAAAAATGCTCATGTTTTGTGATTTTTCTCAATAGAGCGTGAAGTGGGGTTGTAATAGGGAAAGTTTTGTTTTTCCGTGGCGGTGGCGCAACCCTAATTAAAGGAAGCGTGCGCCCTTGCGCATTAAATATTATAATTAAAGTGCTCGTCACAACACAAACATGGAAGTTCCCTCGGCCGGGCCGCCGATATTAAACGACATTACGAATTTGCTTCTTGTTTATTTTAACCTTCGCTTTCTCTGTTGCAGATTTCCTGGGAATACATGGCGGTCAAATGGGTATTTTAACTGCGATTTAGGGTGAGTTCTTCACTATTAAAAAAAAAAAAACTTACGCGTAAAATTCGAATTATAAAAGCGGCGTTTGGTTATCTCTTGTTTGAAAAACGATTTGTCTTTTGCGCCCCGTTTTTTCTTTTTAACTGCAACGAAGTCACTCACAGTAATTAATTGAATTCAATTGCCAGCGAACGGGAAAGTGTCCCGTCTCGTTACTTTACACCCCCTGGAAGAAATCAAGGCCACTTAATTTCCCTCTCCGTCAAACTTAGCGTCGCGTTTTTCAAACTTTGTACTTACTTAGGGAACTCGTTTCACAATCTAAGGAAGTGCACCTCACATCGGTGCAATTAATCGTTTCGGGAAAGCTGGCTTTTGGCAGCCGAAGATTGCGAGGGAGATCGATCGCGCATTACGATTGTCTAGACTTGAAACTATATATTTAAATGTATGTGAGGGGGTGGGAGCGGGGGGAGAAACCCCAGAAGATAATGTCGATTGTATTTGGTGTGAAATTCGTTTGTAGTACTATTTTCTGTCTTACCAACCTTCCTAAAAGAAAGTTCTTATTTTTACCCGAATTGTTCTAAAAATGGCTTTAAATTAATGGTTCTCCTCTTACGCATCAGATCTTCTTCCTCTCTCTTCTAGAAGGCCTTGCGGAATTTAACAATTCCACGAGGCCCTCCAGCATCATCATCTGATCTTTCCTAATTACCTTTAGAAATTCGAAGAAAGAAGAAGGGCTGAGATTTTTTACGTTTGTTAAAATAAAACCGTAATCAATTCAGAAAACTACAACCCTTCTTCTTTGGAAGAATAGAACGTTGAAGATTGGAAAGAAGATAGAAAGTCACCTGTGAAGAATAAAGAAAAAAACTCAGAAAATAAAAATAAGAGCCACTTAAAGAAGGAAGGAAGGAAGAAAGGAGGACAACTGCAAAGAACATAAAAAAAACAAATAAATTCAAAGGAAGAAAAAAGGCAAAGATATTATTTGCGTCAAAATTTCCAAATTGTTTTGCGAATCATTTCAAAAAACCACAAGATTTCTTCTCTGGAAGAACAAAACGTGGAATACTGGAAGGAAGAATTAAGAAGAAAACACGGAAATTGAAACAAGAAAGTAAATGACTGTTGCAAATCTAGCCACTCAAAAAAAAAGGAAGAGAGACATCTATGGAAAATATTAAGAAAAAGACAGAGATTCAAAGAAAGAAGACAGACTTCATTTGCGTCTACAGGAATGTCAAACTACTTTTGGGAATCAACTCGAAAAACCGCCAGACTTCTTTTCTCTGGAAGAAAGGTTCTTTTTTTTTCTGAAGAATCGCTTCAAAAAGCCATAACATTTCTTCTTTGGAAGAACAGAATGTGGAAGCCCGTAAAGAAGAAACGAAGGAACACACCCGTGAAGAATTAAGACCGAAACAACACGGATATTTGAAAAACGAAGAAAATGGCGGGTGCAAATCAAGCTATTCAAGAAAAGAAGGAAGGAAGAAAGGCTCGGAATTTTTTACGTTTGCTAAAATAAAACCGAAATCAATTCAGAAAACTACAACCTTTCTTCTCTGGAAGAATAGAACGTTGAAGATTGAAAAGAAGATAGAAAGTCACTGTGAAGATTGAAGAAAGAACTACTTAAGAACTACTTAAAGAAGGAAGGAAGAAAGGACGACATCTGCGAAGTACGTAAAAAACAAAAAAATTCCAAGGAAGAAGAAAGGCAAGAACAGAATATGGAATACTGGAAGGAAGAAAGGAAGAAACACACCTATGAAGAATTAAGACGAAACGACATGGAAATTTGAAAAACGAAAAAAACGACGGTTGCAAATCAAGCAATTGAAGAAGAGATGGAAGGAAGGAAGAAAGGCTGAGAATTTTTTACGTCTACCCAAATAAAACCGAAATTGTTTGTTTATTCTTGCGAATTTCTTCAAAAAGCCACAACCTTTCTTCTCTGGAAGAACATAGAGAAACTCACCTACAAGGAATTAAGAAAAAAATCACGAAAACTCAAAGATTGCTGCAAGCAAGCTACTCAAAGAAGGAAGGAAGAAGAACATCTGTAGAAAACAGAAGAAAGCAAGAGCATTAACTGTGAAAGTCACTGCCAACCAAAAGAACTACCAACCCAAGACGAAAAAAGAAAAAAATCGAAGAAAGAAGAAAGAAATTGTATCAATCGTCAGGATTTTAGAAGGAAGAAGCAAAGAAAAGAAAGCAAAGAAAGAAGAAAGGAAGAAATAATGTTTCCGCGGTCTTCTTTTGAAGACGCAATGCTGCAGTAGCAAAAGAACAATCAGCAAAGGAATCTTATCGACTAACTAACGAGAGTAGCAGCAACACCACCACCAACAGCCTTGAGGAAGTTCTTCTGGAATGGAGAACGAAACGTTGGCAGTAGAAGCAGTCGTTCCGCGGTTCCAACCAGAGGCCAGTTCAATTAATCAGCAAAAGCATTAACCCTGAAGATAGATCATCACCCAAAACCTACTAATCCAAGAAGAAACAAACAAAAATTTGAAGAAAGGAAATCAAACGTCAGGATTTTAGAAGAAAGAAGCAAATGGAAGAGTGTTATTTAGAAGTACTGATTTCCAACGCCAGAAAAAAATACATAGAAGTGATAGTTTAAAGAAAGAAGAAAGGATGATGAAAGAAAGGGTATCAAACGTCAGTGTTTTAGAAGGAAGAAGCAATGAAAAGGAAGCAAAGAAAGAAGAAAGGAAGAATATAGCGTTTCCGCGGCTTTATCTTCTTTTGAAGATGTAGTGTTACAATAGCAAAAAGACAGTCAACGAAAGCATTAATCCTGAGGTTAGATCATCAGCCAAAAACTACTAATCCAAGTAGAAACAAACAAAAAATTCGAAGGAAGGAAATCAAACGTCGGGATTTTAGAAGAAAGAAGCAAATGGAAGCGTTTTACTTCGAAGTACTCACTTCAAAAAAATACATAGAAATGACAGTTTAAAGAAAGAAGAAAGGGCGATGAAAGAAAGTGTATCAAACGTCAGGATTTTAGAAGGAAGAAGCAATGAAAAGAAAGCAGAAAGGAAGAAAATAGCGGTATATAGAAATCAAAGTCAGGATTTTAGAAGAAAGAAGCAATTGGAAGAGTTTTACTTCGGAGTACTGAGTTTAGAAATGACAGTTTAAAGAAAGAAGAAAGGATTTTAGAAAGAAGAAGTAATGAAAAGGAAGCAGAAAGGAAGAATATAGCGTTTCCGCTGGTTTATCTTCTTTTGAAGATGCAATGTTGCAATAGCAAAGGACAATCAGCAAAACCATTAATCCTGAGGTTAGATCATCTGCCAAGAACTACTAATCCGAGAAGAAACAAACAAAAAAAAACTCGGAAGAAGAAAGCCACCTGCTGTTGCTGACTCTTTTTAAATTTTCCTGTTGCCTGGTAGCGCATGCATGATTTTCGTAAGCCAAAGCTTCTTCTCTTTCTTCAGATGACGCTTCAATTCGACCTGCTTGATAATACAGTCCCGTATCAACCTACATTCTTCTCTTTCTCCTGTCTATCCTTAATTTGAGATTCCTTTTATCCAACTACTTCTGTTAATTCTTTAGTAACGTCCTTAATTGAGTATAAATCAAATCGTCTTCCAATGGACCACAATCTTGCTTTTCCTTCTCTGGTTAATTTAACTTTAATATGAAGTGTATGATCTGAGAATTATTGATATTGATCATGCAAAAAGAAAGAGAAAAAGAAGAATATTAAAAAAAAACTCAATCATAGAGACTAAGTTGACTTGGATGTTTAAAAAGAATGGACGATAGTAGAGGGGTGAAGAGGATAGTAAAGTGGAAGCCATGGAAAGAAAAGGCAAGAGGGAGACTTCGCAAGGGTTGAAGAAATCATCATAAGGAGGACGCTCTATTTCTTGCTTTTTCCCATACCTATTCACTTTGTCTCTCTTTATCTTCTTTGTAAACGCCCTTGGCCTCTTTTGATTGGTCATATAAGTTTTATATACTTTTCTGATGATGCTGTTACCGTTCCCTATGAGTTTTGGCCACCTTTCCTAACTTCCACGTATTTTGTTTAGACCGTCCTTCAAATGATCCGTGCAGACTTCTTTCTGAATGTTCAACCCTTCTTTCCTTTCTTCTTTATAAGTTAATTTTCCTAATTTTCAGATTTTTTTCCACATCATCCAACCATTTGCTTCTTGCTCTTCAATTTTTTACTAAATGCCTTTGGTCTCTCTTGGTTGGACGGCTTAAGTTTGATATGGCGTTCTGCTGATGGTGTTAGTATTTTCTGTGGGACTTGCCTTTTTAGCAGAATGGTGTTTTTCTTCTGCGTAGTTTAATTTTGATTGTCTTTCTTTTGGTCCAAACATCAACTGTGGAGGATTACAATGAGCTGTTCTTTTAGCAGTTGTTTTGAAATCCTTGACTCTGTGGTTGTGTACGCCTTCATCTTCTAACGTGCTCCTATTCCTCTTCCTTCTCTTCTCGTTAACTTAACTCCGCTACTTTAACATCATTCAACCCCACTGTTGTGAGGTCTCCTACTTGTTGTGGCTTCACTTTCGTTCCCCTACTTTTTTCCCATTCTATCTGAATTCCAAGTCTATCTTGCCTCTCATCAGTTGTATACGGATAGCTGTTTTGTTTTCTTTTGATAGCACCGGAATACTTTGATTTACTTAGGAATATGGTCCCATTCCAGGTCTTCTTCTTTTCCTTCTTTAGCATAAGCTGTTTTCCGTAATTCTTAGGTCTTTTGTCTTCGTCAATTCTTTCTGAATGCCTTTGTGATTGGCTATATTGGTGTGACACACCAGATCTTCACATTCTTCTATTGGTGTTGCATTCTACTTTCTTTCCTTTGTTTTTCTTTCCAAAGTCTTTCTTTTGCATCAATCTCAGATCAGTTGGATGATGTAGAATCCAACCTTACCTTCTGTCCCTTTTACTTTGTCAAGCCTTTTTACTAATCAACTTCCTCTGTGATTGTGCACATCAGAAGTCGTTGTTATTTCTTTCGTTTCCAATTGCCAGAGAGTCTTCTGCGTGGATGAAACATCCAGTTGATTTTTTTTTCACATATTTTCGTCGCTCAATCAAAAACAATTTGCCTCTCCTCTTCTGCAAGTCGAAGGGAAGTCTTTCCTACGAGGAGAGAAAATTTGACGTCGAAGCCAGGTGAAATATTCAAGACGAAACTGAGTGCAGCTCGAACTTATCAAAAGGAATTGTTTGCCTGACGCTTGATTAAGATAGATGGGGGCCAAGAGAGAAAGAGAGAGCGGGCCTTCTATGTGCACGTCGAGATCCCTGGGGCACAGCACGATTACTCGACCGTTCAGTTTCTTGCTGAATTATGAAACCGGATAAAAAAAAGCAACGCCATTCGCAGAATAAAGACGGCGACGGCGAATACGTATACAGGGTGTTACAGATACGAGTTTTTTGGTGCTTGTAGGGTGAGGTGATGCAAGTGCATCCTTCATTTTTTTTTACTTTCCTCCCCTCTCTAATTTATTTTTCTGTTTTAATGATATCGATTTGGTAATTTCGTTTCGTTTGGAGTCGCGTCTCCTTAATTCACAGCACCTGTCACTCACTCGGCTCGCCCGCCAAAAATTGGCATTCACGTCGAACGTCATTATATTCCCTCACAATCAATGCGCGCGCGAAATCCGGGGGCAATTTATTTTTCATTTCCCTTTCATGTATATTTCATCGGAATCTGGGTGGAAACTACGTAATTCGGCCGCCCCGAACGCTAACGGGAGACGTTTTCGATGCTTTTTTCAAACGAGAATTTACGTCCTGGAGTTTCTCACGCGAGCACAATTCCATACACGGTTGTTTACTGCAAATTCCAGACGCTTTTCTTATTGGCGTTAACTTTTATGGCATCATATTTTTCAAGGCCGTACAATGGCGGTGAGTTAGAGGGTGGCTGAGTGGAAACATAGCTTGGGAAAGCTAACAAAGATTGCTTATACTTGGGCAAGAGGAAGGTGGGGGAGAGGAAATAATACCAGGAGGTGGCAAGCCAGACGGGAAGAGGAAGCAAAGATTGCTCCAATTCCACGAGAATCTAAAATGTGAAAAGGTATTTGGAGGTCAAAAGAGAAAAGGGATACTAAGGGTATACCCAATGGAAGAGGAAGCGGAAGCCAAAAACAAAGTGGATTTGAAGGCGTTGGCGGATGAGCTTGAGAAAGCCAACAAAAAATTCCACATTTATGCTTGAGAGAAAATGAATTGAGGAAGAAGGAAGGCGCGGGGGAGGAAAAAATACCAGGAGGCAGCAAGCGAGACAAGAAGAGGAAACAAACCGCACTACAGCCAAAAAAGAAGTCGAACAATCGAAGGACATACGGATGTATGTGAGATACTAGATGAGAAAGGAAGAGCAAAGTGAAGGGATTAAATGAAACACAGCTTGAAAAGCCAACAAAATATTGTACGTGCTTAGGGATAATACTCCTCATAAGAATCTAAGATAACGAAGAGGTCCAACGGAAAAAGGATTTACTGGAAAGAAGATCAATAGATGGATGAAGGATTGGGCGTTAAGGGATAAGCTATAATCAACTAATCCCAATTTAATCATCAAATATTCACCTAAAACCAAGAGGATACAAGATCAGAAACGTCCCTTCTCCTTTAAGTACCCATCTGTTAATCTATTATATTTTATGGCGCGGTTGTGTTCATCCAGCGACATCTCCGCGTCGCCCCATCCCCAAACGGGTTTAAACTCCGGATCTTTATAGTCGCACAGCGAATTTGTGTTTTCCCCCGTTCTTGCCTTACGCCTGGCTATCATCACCACCGATGCCGTCTTGAGGTTATAGGCCCACCCGATTTTGGCGCACAGATCTATGAAAACGGTGGCCAAATTATCGCCGTAGATTTCCGAGCTTCTGTAGTCGTAAGGGAATACGTGGTGGTAATTATGCCAACCTTCCCCCAACGTCAGCCATTGGACCAAATAGTTCTGCGTCGGACATATATTCCTGCGGCACCAAATAAGTGAGTGTGGTGGGTCCCCCCAAAAATGACTTACTCGCGTGACTCACTTGTCGTAAGGGCGCGCCCCAAACCAGTGGTTCAAGCTGTTGATGGTCAAGGTTTCGTTGAGGTTGACGACGAAACGGAAAACGGAAGCCGTGTGCCAGGCGACTGACAAGGACTCGCCGAAGAAGTACCAAGGCACGAACGCCGGGAGTATGAAGCAGAAGAACGGCATCATCTTCAAGTAATGCCTGAAAGCGACGCCGTTAATTTTGCGCCAAACCAAAAAAGATGAGGGGGGGTTTCACCTCTTCTGGAACATCACCACCGGATCAGCCTCGATGTCCCTCAAGTCTACCACGGCCCTTTTTTCCAGCACCTTCTCGTTTGGCTTCACCAGTAAATAGCCTATGTGACTGAAGAAGAGCCCTGAAAACTCGCACGTCTTCTTTTTTGGTTTTCGAATGGTGGTACCTACCTCTTCTTGAGTTGTGCGGATCGGCGTCGGTATCCACGAATTTATGGTGCACCCTGTGGTTCCTCACCCAGTAGTACACGGGGCCTTGGTAGCAGGTGCTTTGGAAGTATATCAGCAGAATTTTCAGGGGGAGCTTGGCCTTGAAGGAGTTGTGCGACCATAGCCGGTGGGTACCGGCCGAAGCTCCGATGTTTCCGATGACCTTCAAGTAGACACCTGAAACTACCCTGTATAGTTCACGCAAGGGAAGCACACGGGGGATTTACACCAAGCAATCGTGGACCAAGTGCAAACCGTAACGAAAAGGTAGAGCCCGTAAAGGGCGCTGAGGTGGAAGTAGGCCATGAGGAGCACGTTCAACCAAACTATATCCCATTTGCGGTGCCTGTCCATTTGGTTCGGGTCCGCTGTGTGAGGGTCGTGTTTCGAAATCTTCATTTTCGCTACGACGTGGAGGATAAAAAAAATACGTTTCTAAAACAAAATTCAGCTAGCGACTAGACTTCAAGGTTTGTCAGCAATTGATTTAAGTAATTACTTGTTTGGGTAAAAAAGTAAACATGCGTTTTTTTGTTCGGAAATCGAAATGTCTGAGTGCATTTGTGAGTTGCCATTATTTTTGTTCTAAATGTATTTTCAGTGTTAACTGGACGTGGGCGCCTTGCTAATTGGGGGGAGGGGTAAGAGAAATCGTAAGTGAGTCCTTTTTTTTAAATAGGCATTTGTTTTTGTCGCCGGTGCCTCATCATCCCTATAATCTGGATCTTCCCTCCCCCAAATTTCCACGTGTTTCCCCTCAAGGGGAAAAGTTTCCTTGCAACGAAGAAGTCAGCGAAGCTGTTCGAGGATGATGGACCATGGCGCCTTTGGGCTCCATCCTTGCCATTTCCTGCTGCAAAGCTTCACAGTCACACCCAACAGGTATGGGTGTGAATGTGAAGCTTTTCAGCAGGAAATGCCCAGGATGGAACCCAAAGGCGAGGAGATCGAGAAGACAAGGCAACAAATTTTTCTGTGGATCACTCGAGTGAGAAGGGGTGACTTTTTTAAGCTATTAATTTTGAAAATATTCTCTTCTAAGGGAAACATTCTCGTGCACGTAATATTCACCTTAAGGAGGGGACGGGGGATCGTTCGGAAAACTGTTATTCGAAAGGGTCGTCGGAATTGGCGATCGTTAATAAGTAATCCCCTAATCTGTATGCGCATCCAGCGGGCTGTATTTCAATATTGCTCGGGCATAGAGAAAGGCGCGCGCGCCCCGAGTTACCTGCGTGATATTCATATCGCGAAGGGGGAAAAACGCCTGCCTGCTGCTCGGGGGTGAAGGACCAGACAACTGCAAGTCCTGCCTGACTTACGACCGTCGCATACACGCAGTTCTCCCCCCACATCTTCTCTCACCCCCACGATCGATATACTACTACAGCAACTATGGTATAGCTCGCCGTGTTACGGCCACTTTCTCTTCTACCCTTTCCTGGTTGGGGGTTGGGGAAGACTTATCAAAACTCCTTGAATTCCTTAAATAGGTAATTAACTTTTCGAAATTAAAAACCTCATGGATTCGCTAATCCTCTTAACCAGTCCCAATCCCAATCCCAATCCCAATTCGTCTGGCAAAAAAAAACAAATCCGATTTGTTTCGTGCAACATCATCGTCATTTAATTAATTTGGCCTAAAAACAACTGGGCCTAGACGTAAACAATGTGCTCCCATGCCTTATTTGTGAGCGTTATTAATAGCCCCACTTGCGACGCGCAACTGGGAATTATCCCGAACTAATTCGATACAGCCATATTGTTCTGTTCCGAGCAGATGTCTTTAGAGGAATAGGGGCGGGCGGACGGGCGGATTAATCTACTTGTATAAATCGCACCATTAAAAACTTTCTTCCGTCACATGTGTGTGTGTGTGTGTATGGAGATCGAAAAAGTTAACCAATAAAGCCCTATCTAGATAAAAGACGCGGTGGTGGGCAGGTCCGAACGCTCGCATATTCAGCAGTTTAAGTTCGTCCCCAGCGCAACCCTGTGTGAAGGGTGGGCCCTCTCATAAACTTTGTGAATAGAGACGGTATCGGCGAAGTGTTTGCGCCACCGACTGGGAGCGCGCTACTTCACTCCTGAATATAAATTGTTCATAAGCGCGGAGATGTACGGCCGGCTTTTAATCTTTGCTGAAAGGTGGTTGGCCGGACGCAGGATGAGAGGTTTAGGCATCCCCCGAATGATCTGTTTGGTCTTATTGTGAGGTATTACATCGAATTCATCGTTCACCAAATTGCTCAATGTTCAAATAATGATCTTCCCCAGAAAGTGAAGTACGACGACTATTTCAAAAAAAGTTCGTGGATGCTAGGAGGGAAATGGAAAGGAAAACACCAACAAAAGAAGAGAAAATCTAAAGATTGTGAAAATGTGTAGGGAATGGAGAGGGACGTATAAGAAGAAAGTGGAATGGGGGATGGTAGGAGGCAAATGGAAATGAAAACACCAACAAAAGAAGAACAGAAGATCTAAAGATTGTGAAAATGTGTAGCGAATGGAAAGGAATGTGTAAGAAAGAAGTGGAATGGAGAAAAAACTGTTGGAAATGCTTAAACCCATTCAGTGGTGCACCTAGGATTCATGGAGCATCATACGCTGGGCCCTTCAACTCATCCTCAAACCATAGAGGTGATTAGGGTAGATTGCAGCGTCATTTTCCGATTCTACTTAGGCTCCTTTGGGGTTCAAAGCATCATAGGACCCATGTACCATGTTATCCTGTGATATCTACGCTATCTACGCATTGTATAGCGTGTGAAGTTTAAAAAAGGAAGCCCAAACACAACCGAAATTTATGTAAAGTTTGGGTTTTGATTTCGATTTCGAATTTTTCGGTTTATGTTCGGGTTTCGGTTTCCGTTTCGCTATTGCAGTTTCCGTTAAAGGCTGGCTTAACCTACAATTTTGCCGTCAGTTTTCGGTTTCAGTTTCGGCTTCGGTTCGTCGTGTCGGTTTTAGGTTTCCGTTTTGCTTTCGGCTGAGGTTCGCTTACAATTTTCATGTCCGCTTCGTATTCGTTTCGCCTATACAGTTTTGTCGTCGGTCTTAGATTCAAGTTCGTTTTCGCTTTCAGTTCCGGTTTTCGTTTTGCGTTTGGCTTCGGTTCGTTTACAATTTTAGCGTTGAGTTCACTTTAGATTCGTTTTCGATGTCAGTTTCGGTTCGCCTGTAATTCAGTTTTAGGTTCAAAAGTGTTTTCGGTTTTAGTTTCTGTTTCTACTTGACTTTTGGCTTCAGTTCACTTACGGTTTTGGTTTTGGCTTCAGTTTCGGTTGTGTATTGGATCCGGTTCGCTTACAGTTTTGGCGTTGGCTTCAGTTTCGGTTGGTCTTCGGTTTTAATTTCGGTTTCGGCTTCGGTTCGCCTAAAGTTTTGGCGTAAATTAAGTTAAATTCGTCTCCGGTGTCATTTTCGATTTTCGTTTGGCTTTTGGCTTCGGTGCGTGTACAGTTTTGTAGCTGGCTTCGATGATTTCGGTTTCAGTTTCATTTTCGGCTTCGGTTCGCCTATAGTTTTGGCGTCGATTTTAGGTTCAAATTAATCTCCGGTATCGCTTTCATTTTCCATTTCACTTTTTGCTTCGATTCGCTTACAATTTCGGCGTCGGTTTCAATTTGGGTTCGCTTATAGTTTTCGCGTTTGTTTTAGAACTAAATTAGTCAGTGTCGGTTTTACTTTCTTGGCTTTGGCTCGCATAGATTTTCGAAGTCGACTTCAATTTCGATTCGTTTTCTGTTTTGGTTTCATTTTCGGCTTTCAGTTTTGGCGTTTACTTTAGGTTCAAATTGGCCTTTGGTATCATCTTTAGTTTTAGAATGAAATTCGTCCACAGTTCGGTTTTCGGTTTTCGTTTTGCTTCTGGCTTCGGTTCGCGTACAGTTTTATAGCTGGCTTCAATTTCGGTTTCAGTTTCATTTTCAGCTTCAGTTCGCCTATGGTTTTGACATCGATTTCGGTTCAAATTGACCTTCGGTATCACTTTCAGTTTCCGTTTCACTTTTGGCTTTGATTCGCTTACAATTTCGGCATCGATTTTAGTTTCGATTCGGCTTCGGTTCGCTTATAGTTTCAGCGTTAGTTTTAGAACTAAATTCGTCTCCGGTATCAGTTTCGGTTTTACTTTTTTGGTTTCGGTTTGCATAAAGTTTTGGAGTCGACTTCAATTTCGGTTGATTTCCCGTTTCAGTTTCATTTTCGGCTTTAGTTCGCCCATAGTTTTGGCTTAAATTGGCCTTCGGTATCAACTTTAGTTTTAGAATCAAATTCGTCCACGGTTCGATTTTTGGTTTCCGTTTTGCTTCTAGCTTAGGTTCGTGTAGAATTTTGGAGTTGGTTTCAATTTCAGTTCCTTTTCGGTTTCAGTTTCATTTTCAGTTTCGGTTCGCCTATGGTTTTGACGTCGATTTTAGGTTCAAATTGACCTTCGGTATCACTTTCAGTTTCTATTTCACTTTTGACTTCGATTCGCTTACAATTTCGATGTCGGTTTCAGTTTCGGTTCGTTTTCGGTTTCCGCTTCGATTCGCTTATAGTTTTAGCGTCAGTTTGGGAATCAAATTCGTCTCCGGTGACGGTTTCCGTTTTGCTTCTTGCTTCGGTTCGCTTAGAGTTTTGGAATTGGTTTCAATTTCGGTTTCACTTTCATTTTTGACTTTGATTCGCCTATAGTTTTGGCGTGGAATTTTCGTTCAAATTCACTTCCGGTATCACTTGGTTCCGATTTGCTTACAATTTTGGTGTCGGTTTCAGTTTCGGTTCGCTTATAGTTTTAGCGTCAGTTTTAGAACTAAATTCGTCTCCGTTTTGCTTTTGGCTTCGGTTCGCGTGGAGTTTTGGAGTTGACTTCAATTTCGGTTCCTTTTTTGTTTCAGTTTCATTTTCGGCTTCGGTTCGCCTATACTTTTAGGTTCAAATTGACCTCTGGTATGACTTTCAGTTTCCGTTTCACTTTTGACTTCGATTCGCTTACAATTTCGGCGTCGGTTCCAATTTCGGTTCGCTTTTGGCTTTTAGTTTCGGTTCGCTTATATTTTTAGCGTCAGCGTTTTAGTTTCGGTTTCCGTTTTGCTTTTGACTTCGTTTAGCGTTCAATTTTGGAACTGGCTTCAATTTCTGTTCGTTTTCGGTTTCCACTTGGGATCGCTTACAGTTTTGGCGTCAGTTTTAGGTTCAAATGCGTTCAAACTCGGTTTGCCTTTTGCTTTTGGCTTCGGTTCGCTTACAGTTTCAATTTGAATTCGTTTTCGACTTCAGTTCATTTTCGGTTTCGGTTCGCATATAGTTTTGGGAACAGTTTTAAGTTTCAAGTTCGTCTTCTGTTTCAGTTTCACTTTTTCGGTTTCGGTTCGCTTAAAGCTTTGGCGTTTTCTTCAATTTCGGTTGGTTTTCGGTTTCAGTTTCGGTTTCGGCTTCGTTTCATCTTTAGTTTTAACGTTTTCTATTTCTGTTTAAATTTTCGGCTCGCCGATTTCGGATTTACTACCGGCCGGTCGACGTTCGCTCTCTGTCCAAAAACGATTAATCAAATGAATGTTGTTTCCTAAATCCGTTCGCCGCTGCGAAGTTCAATTTTAAGACATTTCTTTAGGACATCATTTCTGCGATTGCCACAGATTTGGTTTAAGTTTCACTTTTGGTTCTATGCGGTACGATTCCTCCCAACGGTCCTCACCTAGGAAACCGTAGCTCTATAATTTCGGCGTTGGTTTCAATTTCGGGTTCTTTGGGCTTCTATTCTGGTTCTAATTTCGGTTTCCGTTACTTTCTGGTTTTGATTTCGCTTACAGTTGCGACCTTGGTTTGGGTTCGCATTTATCTTCGACTTCTAATCCGGTTTCCATTTCAGTTACCATTTCGTTTCCGGCTTCGATTTCGGTTCGACTTAGGTTTACATTTCGCTTTCGACTTAGGTTGCAACCTTGTTCTTGTGTTCGAATTTGCCTTCGGCTCCTAGTTTCGCTTTTGGCTTGGGTTCGCCTTCGGCTTCAGTTTCGCTTCGTCTTTGATTTCAGTTACGGTTTTAAGTTCAGAACCGGCTTCGGTTTCTATTTGGGCCTTCGATTTCGGTTCGAGTTACGTTTACATTTCGTTTTCGACTTAGATTTCGGTTGCCATTTCATTTTCGGCTTAGATTTCGCTAAAGGTAGCAACCTTGGTTTTGGGTTCGAATTTGCCTTCAGCTTTTAGTTTCGCTTTCGGCTTCAGTTTCGTTTCGTCTTTGGTTTCAATTTCAGTTTCAGGACCGGTTTCGGTTTCTATTTGGGCTTCGATTTCGGTTCAAGTTAGGTTTACATTTCGTTTGCAACTTAGATTTCGGTTGCCACTTCACTTTCGGCTTAGATTTCGCCAAAGGTAGCGTTTTGCGTTCGAATTTGCCTTCGGCTTCTAGTTTCAATTTCAGTTTGGGTTCAGTTTCGCTTCGTCTTCGGTTTCAGTTACAGTTTCGGCTTCGGTTCCGGCTACGGTTTTAGGTGCAAGACCGGCTTCGGTTTCTATTTCGGCTTCGATTTCGGTTCGACTTAGGTTTACATTTCGCTTTCGACTTAGATTTCGGTTGCCATTTCATTTTCGGTTTAGATTTCGCTAAAGTTAGCAACCTTGGTTTTGCGTTCGAATTTGCTGTGGGCTTCTAGTTTCACTTTAGGCTTGGGTTCGTCTTCGGCTTAAGTTTCGCTTCGTCTTCAGTTTCGTTTCGTCTTCGGTTTCAGTTACGCTTTCGGCTTCGGTTCCGGCTATAGTTTTAGGTTCAGGATCGGCTTCGGTTTCTATTTGGGCTTCAATTTCGGTTCGAGTTAGGTTTACATTTCGGTTTCGACTTAGATTTCGGTTGCCAATTCATTTTCGACTTAGATTTCGCTAAAGGTAGCAACTTTGGTTTTGCGTTCGAATTTGTCTTTAGCTTCTAGTTTCGGTTTTGATTTGGGTTAGTCTTCGGCTTCAGTTTCGCTTCACTTTCGGTTTCAGTTACAGTTCCGGCTACGGTTTTAGGTTCAAGACCGGCTTCGATTTCCATTTGGGTTTCGATTTTGGCTTCAATTTCTGATACAGTTTCGGCTTCAATTTCTGATACAGTTTCGGCTTCAATTCCAGATTCGGTTTTAGGTTAGGGCTTGAATTCGAATTAACTGCAACCAACAAGAAGGCAATTTACAGCATCATAAATCCCAACTTTGTATGTCTCGGACAGAATATATATACATACCTACACTAAGAGAATCATGCAACTGCTAAATAAGTAAGTCAATATTGATGGATTATGTATGGAACCTTGGGGCACACTTTAGAAATAAAAGATTTGTTGTGCGCGTATTTTTTTGGCGCCTAGTTTTTGCTTTTTGCTCTAGTGATAAACCTAACTCCTTAAGTAAAGCTTTGGCAAGTTGTGAAAACAATCGGATGCCACTTCATTAACGTACGAACTTAGATGCAGACCGAGTCACTCAGCAAAGCAATCAAATCCTCGGTCGCTTTGTTTAACTAATCTCGGCGGGCGCATCGAATTGCTGATGATGCACCGAACTTGATCTCAAACTGAATCTGAATGAGCCGAAGAACGGCAAGGCAAATTTCGCAGTACAAACGCAATCGCCTGATTATAGAACCATTATCGAAGGCTCGACCCAGTTCCGGCCGCACGAACGGATCGATGAACGTCAGTCAATCTGTGTGTACGTTAACTCCACATTTCTGGGTCATGCATTTATTATTACGGTTGGAAAACAACGGGGCGTGTTGCTAAGAGCTGAAAATATCGCACGTGTCTTAGTTAGAGCCAGTAGGTAACAGGGAGTTTGCTTAAACTAAGGCGAACTTTCGAGAAACGTATGCAAGCGAACGAACGTGTTTGCACAGAAATTCCTTCCTTCACCTTGTGGATCGACCCTGCAAAAGCCCAATTTCATATCTTGAATTGAACAAGGCAATTAAATGTGTCTGTACAAACAATTTCGTTCTTTACAGATTGTAAATGCGAACTGAATTAATGAGGTAATAAATTGGGCAACTATCGTGAATAATAAAAGTGTAGAAATTATTCAGATTTATGCAGATTAATTCATCGGCACGTCGCGTCTCGGCTTGCATGCGCCTTCGAGGTTTAAGTCATCGTTATCAATATCGATTTTCATAATAACAATTACTAAATCATCGCTATGCGGGCGTGTAAGATGACGCCACGTTACGAAACGGCCCCATTAAAAGTATGAAAATATATTTCCATGATAATCAACGTTTAAGGCGGGTTCACACGTATTCCCGGCCCGGTGCAAGGTGCAACACCGTCCCCGACGAGTGTCCGGATTAACACCGGCCCCAACGTCGTAATGGATTTAATTCGGTTCACAATCTCTATTAAGATGAGACGAAATCTGTTCACTATTTTTCTTTTCTTACACAATCTTCCTCCTCCTTAATTTCCGAGATACGATGCGACGCGACGTCCTGATGCGCGCATATTAATGGATTTATTTTCGGAAGGCATTGTGTTGACCCGATTCTGTCGTATACAGGGATGGTTCGGATGTAAGGCACCGGGGGTCGCGATGAAAGATTAATAATCAAGTCAGAGTGTCATTTTATGTACGACGCCCGCCGCCGAATCCCCGTGATTAATTAATGCGCCTTACGTAAGTCGAATTCTCTCCGAATTCGGCCCTGTTCACTCTGCGAGATAAAGTTTCTTTCAGCAGCTGCGGTAATTAGGACAATCAAATATTAAAGGCCGCCCGAATACCGAAGCCTCCCCCCCCCACTCCCTAATTGTTTCTGCTCCTAACGCAATTAGGGCGAGCGTTAAGGTACATCCTGTTGATCTAATTTTTTTTTTCCTTTCTTTATTTTGTCGGAGCACTTTACGTCCTTCTTTTGATAAATTTTTCTTACGCAATTTCGGCAGAGCATTTATAAGGAATCGCTTAAACATATCGGTTTCTTCCGAAGATGTGAAACGCTTCATTTTACCTGCGATCCATCGCCGAAAAATATTTTATTTTAATTAACGAGTCTGGGCGATAAGTAACTTCCAATGGGAAACAAAACTGAAGAGTAACAAAAAGAAAAAATAGAATATATTTAAAAATTAAGGTCTAATTTAATTTAAAAAAAAAACACACAAATAATAAATGCAATGACATGTGGATGCGAAAAATGAATTTCATTTAATTAACTGGGAAACACTTGTACAACGAATTATTTCGACCAAAAAAAAAAAAAATGACTGATAGTAAAATGAACAAAGAAAAAAGACGATCGACAGTATTTCTTCGGGCGGCTGAGAATCAAAAGGTTAATTGAAAACAAAAAAAAATTGCGAGTTCAAGAAATAACTCTACAAAAAAAAAATGAATTACATAATAAGAATAAGATAAACGGATAACAAAAGCAAAACGAGTTACTTTCTGTCAGTCTTAGATTTTCAAAAGCTTATGATCGGATTTTCATTTGTTTTTTCTTATTTTTTGCATTATTTTTTTTTTAATTTTTGGTCTCTTTTGTTTCTCTGTCTAATTTAATGTCTAATTTATCTTAAAAGAAGCTAAAATACTCTACGGGTAAAAAAGTATCAAAATATTCATGGAAAACAAAAAAAAATTGTGTGTACAAGAAATAATTTTCCAAAAAAAAAAAATAAACTGAACACAAAAGAAAAGCGATTTGCTCCCCACTTTCAGTTGTTAATTTTCAAAAGCTTACCATCGGGGTTTTTACTTGTTTTTCCTTTTTTCCGTGCATTCTATTTTTTTTAATTTGTGCTTTTTTGTTTTTCTCTTCGTCAATTAAATTCGTATTACATTGGCTCTTCACGCAATTACTTCTTTTGATTTCCGTTGGTCTTTTGTTTTTCTCTTTTACAGTCCATCAAAAAATCGTCGATCGTCTTTTGTTTTTCCATTTTATTAACGTAAGACGGAAGAAAATTGTAAAAACAAGCAATAATTCAACAAAAGACAAAGACAAGTGAATTATGCAACCAACTAATCGCGAAGAATAAAATGAACGGAAAACAAAAGAAAAGCGGCTTGCTTTGTGTCAGTCTTTTGAATTTTTATCTTTATTTTTTGCATTCCGCTTTTTTTTTTAATTAAAATTTCTGCTTTTTTTTGTTTCTCTTCGTCGAATTAATTTTGACATCGGCGCTTCGCGCGATCTCTTCATTTGGCTTCTGTTGGTCTTTTGATTTCTTACGTTCATAAAAAAATTGTCGATTTTTTTTCGTTTTTCGTTCTTAGTATTTCTGTTTCGTTTGTTTCTGTACCTACAGTCTTTTGACTTTGAAGCGGTTCGACCGTCTTTTGTTTTTATGTCTATCCTTTCGTTGCGTGTTAAGATTTCTTTCACTTTTATTGAAAAACTTAGTTGTTCGCATCTTGTTTGCGTTTCTCTCGATCTTCCTTTGCGTTCTTCTTTTTGTTTGTTTATCTTCTTTTTCATATTTCTTTGTTTTTAAATTTTTTGTTCCGTTTTATTTCTTTTGTTTCTTCGCGTTTTTCTACTTATACTTCGTTGTACGTCATTTAAGATTTTTTCTTATTGTCAAAATTAATTGGTCGTATTTCGTTTACACTTCTTACTTTGTGCGTCTTTTTTTTATTTTTTCACATTGACATTGACATCGTCGGCCTTTGTTTGGTTCATTTGTATTTCTTCATTGTTAATTTGTCAAATTATTTTATAGTTTTCGTTTCTCCTTTCGTTTTTTTTGTCAATCTCTTATCCCTCGAGTAGTCGACGGAAGATCGTCTTTTGTTTTTTTTCCGTATTTCGTTGTGCATTTCCTTTGCACTTTTTAATTAATATTTTTTTTAGATTCGTTGATCTCCTTTAGTTCTTTTTTCGTTCATCTTTATTCTTCGTATTTCTTCGAATGTTACTTCCAATTTTGTTTTATTTCTTTTCGTTGAATAACTTTTGTCTTTCATCCATTCTTCTTTTAGTTTCTCTTTTCGTTTTTTTTGCCAATCTTTTCTCCCTCGAGCAGTTCGAGGATGGCAAACGATCGTCTTTTGTCTCTTTTGTTCGTCCTTTTCTGCGCATTTCGTTGTATATTATTTCTTTTGTTTCTTCTTTTAATTCTAACTGATTATTCGTGTTTTTCTTTTAATTTATTTAAACTCGTCGATCTACTACGACCGACTTTTGTTTTTCTTTGTTCTTTCTTTTCTGCATATTTCGTGTACTTTATTTCTTTTATTTTTATTATCAAAATTAATTGTTTGCATTTCGTTCGTATTTCCTACTTTGTTTCTCTCTTTTTTTTATTTTTTTACATTCGTCGATTTTTTATTTTTGTTTTTGTTTATCTTATTCTTTGTATTTCTTCGCTGTTAGTTTCTATTTTGTTTCAATTCTTTTCGTCGTCTTTCATCATCGCTTCTTTTAGTTTCTCCCCTTGTGTTTTGTCAACCTATAATCTTGTTGTTTGTTTTTTTTTTGTTCTTCTCGTTCTTTCTATTCCTTCGTTGTTAGTTCACTTTTGTTTTATTTCTTTTCGACGAATAACTTTTGTCTTTCATCGACGCTTCTTTTAGTTATTCCTTTTGTTTTTTTTGTCAACCTACAGTCTGTCAAGTAGTTTGAAGGAGGATATCAACCGTCTTTTGTTTTTCCTTGTTCGTCCTTTTTTGCGTATTTCGTCGTACACTATTTCTTTTGTTTATCCTTTACTGCACATTTCGTTATACATTATTTCTTTTGTTTTTATTGTCAAAATTAATTGTTTGCATATCGTTCGCACTTCTTACATTGTTTTGTTTTTATTTTCTAACATTCGTCGATCTACTTTTGTTTTCTTTTTTGTTCTTCTCGTTCTTTTTATTTCTTCATTGTTAGCTTCAATCTTGTTTTATTTCTTTTCGTCGAATAACTTTTGTCTTTCATCGACGCTTTTTTTAGTTTCCCCTTTTGTTTCTTTTTTTGTCAAACATTTGTCCCACGAGTAGTTCTAGGGACGATATTGACCCTCTTTTGTTTTTTTTTGTTCATCTTATTCTTCGTATTTCTTCGTTGTTAGTTTCACTTTTGTCTTTCATCGACGCTTTTTTTAGTTTCTCCTTTTGTTTCTTTTTCTATCAAACCTTTGTCCTACAAGTAGTTAGTTTTAGGGACGATATCGATCGTCTTTTGTTTTTTTTTGTTCGTCCTTTTCTGCGTATTTCGTTGTATATTATCAAAATTAATTGTTTGCATTTCGTTCGCACGTCTTACTTTGTTTTGTTTTTATTTTCTAACATTCGTCGATCTATTTTTGTTTTTTTTTGTTCTTCTCGTTCTTCCTATTTCTTCGTTATTAGTTTAAACTTTGTTTTATTTCTTTTCGATGAATAACTTTCTTCTTTTAGTTCCTTTTTTTGTCTTTCATCGTTGTTAGCTTCAATTTTGTTTTATTTCTTTCCGACGAATAACTCTTGTCTTTCATCGACGTTTCTTCTTTTTTTTTTCTCTTTCTGTCAAACCTTTGTCCCACAAGTAGTTAGTTCTGGATGGACGATATCGATCGTCTTTTGTTTTTTTGTTTTTGTTCGTCCTTTTCTGTGTACATATTTCGTTGTACATTACTTCTTTTGTTTTGCATTGTCGGAATTAATTGTTTGCTGTATTTCGTTCGCACTTCTTACCTTGTTACCCTCTTTTTCTCATTTTTTTACAATCGTCGAGCTTCTTTCGTTTTCGTTCTTGTTCATCTTTTTCTTCATATTTTTTCGCTGTTAGTATCGATTTTGTTTTATTTCTTTTCGTCAAATAATGTTTCTCTCTGTCATCGACGCTTCTTTCAGTTCCTCCTTTTGTTTTTTTTGTCAATCTATAGTCTTTCAAGTACTACGAAGGAGGAGATTGCCTTTTGTTTTTCTTTGTTTCTTCCTTTTCTGTGCATTTACCTGTACATTATTTCTTTTGTTTTTACTTTTTTGTTGTTGTTCGTTTTAGTCTTGTCTTCATTTCTTTCCATCGGATTATTTTTTCCTATCTTCATGAACGCCTCTTATACCGAGTGATTTTTAATTTTTTTTTTAGCAACTCTTGCCATGAAATCTGGACGGCATGTCTTAGCTTAAGTGAAAAGTACGTCATTGCTATTTCGCAATGAAGCTAAGACACGCCGTCCAAATTCCATGGCAAGAGTTGATAAATTTTAAAAATCACTTGGTAGTTTCTGTTTCTATTTTACTTTTTGATAGTATTTTCACTTTTTCACGGTCGATCGACTTTTGTTTTCTCTTGCGTATTTCGTTGTACGTTCTTCAAGATTCTTTTTAATTGTCACATTATTTGCGTTTCGTTCGCGTTTCTTGCAATCGTCCTTAGCTTAGGGCTTAGGAGGCTGACGAATAAACTGTTATATACGGGGTGATACTAAAAAGAAAAAAGAACCGAATCATAAATCCCTCCTCACCGTGGGAATAACGGCAGGGCTTTTTGTGTGCCCCACTCGAACAAATTGAAACGTTTCCGTGCCCGATGGAAAGTCGATACCCGCGTCGATGGTGTGTCCTGATGAGTCCTGGACAATCCGTTTATGGGGAGCAATTGCGATCGATTCGCCGCCCGCCGTCGGACTGATTTAAACCGCGCCCGGGCGTCATTGAAAGATATTGGCAATCTTTGCCAGTAGTTAGGTGGGTATGTTACATGAATACAAACACTCGAAAGCGGCACGCGTGCCGCTGACTACAAATGACGTGCCCGGACTATTATTGCTTCTTATCGCGGTCGTTAAGTTCTTGCGACTTTTCCTTTTTTTTTTTTGTTTTACGTGAGGTGGCACGTGTTGAATTGCGCTCGTAAAATTCTTCCGCAACTGCAGGTATTTTACTTACTTAAATATTATTGGACGAAAAGTGTGTGATTTTTTTTCGTGTGCATTAAATGCTGTAGTTCACGTTGAAGACACGCGCAAAAAAAATTAATCTCATCCAATCCCGTTGGCCAATTAAAATTCATCCCTCGTCCTGAGGATTTGTCTCGAAAAAAGAAAAAAAAAAGATACACGCGAAGGAGGTAGCGCCGTCGCGTCAGCAACATAAAATATTGAAAGGGGGGCATCAAGGTAATACCACCACGAGTGATATTTATATAAAATATCGGGGCCTTCGACGGCCAGATTTTCGCATACATATTCAGGTCTTCGGCGTGAAAGGGGCGATAAATCTACATCAGAAGTCTCGGCTCGGTTTACCGAGCCCTCTATATTGGGTCATCATGGGGCGATCAATAACGCGAAAATATCCGGCGAAAGGAAGGAAAAAATCAACGTACGCACCTACTCAGCAAATTGTGAAAAACGCACGTGCTTGAAAGGAAACGTAGGAGAATTCTTTCAAATTTTAGGAAATTAGGCGGACTTTAGGTGATGTGTGTTATTGTTTCATCTCGTCGGTCGTCTCTTATTAAAAAAAAAAAAATAATAAGTTTATTCGTCACTAAATAATATTACATGTTCGTATGAGACATGTCAAAAGCTAGAATATAAATATAGTATGGCTGCTGTGTGTTGAAATCGTTATGGACGTCTTTCCATATAGATTGCGACACGTATCTACTTCCTTGATGAGGTAAATCAATTTCCATTTGAAGGGCTTTAGTTATTTGATCGAAAAACTCCGATTAAATACGATCAAAATTTGCAGATTGAAGCGTGTTGCAACTCGGAGCGCACTTTTGATCATGATCGCAACATGTATTGTTTATGAATTGCAATCTATTTAGAATAAATAAACCTCTGTGAGAATATCATCATAGGCCACTGCAGATGTTGATTACTCACTTTAGCGACTGTTTTGTTTATAATTTCTTCTATTTTAAAGTAAACAAATCTCGGTGCAAAAATGCCGGTTTCTCACATTTCAAACAAATTTGTAGACACTTTCTTCCACAACACAAACTTTAACCTATTGCAGTGTTAATTACCTTTTGAAAAATTTTATTTACACAGTTGCATTATGTAGGAAGAGTTAAAACAAGTGCCACGGTCCAACAGATGTTCAACAATAATTTTCGAAACAACTTGACGAGGTAGGCGGAAGAGTGACGAGACGTTTCGACAGGACGACATGCATCTAAAACAAACAGACTAGAGGACAATCCAAAACGAAATGGGACACTTACGAATGTAAAACGCAGCAGTCATAGAAAGCATAATTGCAGCCCGACGAATCAAATAACCATTCCGAGGAGAACTCGAAGGTGCTAGAATATGTTGAATGGTCTAGCAAACATTTTTGACTTCGTTAAAAGGATGCAGCGTAGGTTTGGCTTGTTCCGGGGGCCACTCACAGGCACACTTTATCCGGTGGACGGGATAAAGCCTAGCAAAAATAAGAGAAGGCTAGTCTACTTGGAAGACGGCCGATGGGTACGCCTTCGCTGGGATAAGGTTCCGGACTTCCTAATAGACTACGAAGCATTGTGCAATGAACACTTGTACAGAAGTGTCAAAACTAAAAAAGAGACATAAGGCGCTTTCCAATTACGAACTCTAAGCACCTGAACTGATCTGATCCGAGCTACACTTCAGAAATCGTAATGGGAACGCTAACAAGCGTCAGTTGTGACGTATATGTAAAACTGACCATGTGCGCGCCACATGTATTCCCTTTGCTTACCCTCTGGTGCTGGAAATGCAGACGATTGCAATTTTGTGTCGTCCAAGGTCGGCTCTTTTAATTATCGAAAAACCTAAGGCACTCGTTTGAGAACAAAAAGAAAGGGACGGTGAAGCGATCGTCATTTGTTTTTGTTTCTCGTTTGTGACGCGATGGTCTTTCAAAATATAGATTTTTGATCGTTTTTCCGTCATTTTTCTAAATATTCGAAAGACAAAACAATCAACATTTCCGAAAAACGAAGTTCAATAATAACAATGTTCAATTTAAAAGTTCATCGAGCATGTTTAAAAACATTGTGAAGCAGGTGAACGGCAAATTCCTTGAAGAAAAACAAAAGACGCACGTCCTACAAGAAGAAAACACAAACAATCACGCGGGCCTTCAACAGCTCGAGAACGAGACAAGAGAGAACTTCAAAAAAAAAAAACAAAAGACGTACGTGTCGATTCAATTGTTTGAATTTTGTAGATTTTTTGAAATATTTTTCTGAAGCGACTCGCGCGGGTCTTCGACTGTTCGAGAACGGGGATGGGGGGAGGGGGCAAAACAAAACAAGAAGAAAACGTAAACACCCGGAAGAAAAATAAAAGACACACAAAGAAACAAAAACGATCGCGCGAGTCTTCAACTGTTCAACTATTTTTCTGAAGCAAAAGGGAAAACAATCGCACGCTCTTCGTCTAAAAATGACTTTTGTCTTTTTTAAATTTAAATTTTTCCTTGAAGGAAAACAAAAAACGATCGCGTGGATCTTCAACTGTTCGAAAACGGGGCAAAACAAAAAAAAAAAACGTGCATTTCCTGCAGAAAAACAAAAGACGCACGACGACCCTACAAAAAAAAACAATCGCGCGTGTTTTCAACTGTTCGAGGACGAGATAAAATAAGAAGAGAACGAAAGGAAGAAAAACAAAACAAAAAACACGTACGTCATTAAACAGAGAACTAAAACAAAAGACGTACGTTAATTCAATGGAACAAATCAATCGCGCCAGCCTTCAATTGTTCCAGAACGAAACAAAAGCAAAAAGTAAAAATAAAAAGATAACGAAAACAAGAAAAAAAAACAAAAGACATACGTCAATTCTACGAACAAATCAATCGCACTGTTCAACATGAACAAAAAAATGCGCTGATGTTCAACTGTTCCGGAACGAGATGAAATAAAAAGAGAACGAAAAGAAGAAAAACAAAACAAAAGACGTACGTTACTTCTACGGAACGAAACAAAAGCAACTGTTCGAGAACGAGATGAAATAAAAAGAGAACGAAAAGAAGAAAAACAAAACAAAAGACGTACGTTACTTCTACGGAACGAAACAAAAGCAACTGTTCGAGAACGAGATGAAATAAAAAGAGAACGAAAAGAAGAAAAACAAAACAAAAGACGTACGTTACTTCTACGGAACGAAACAAAAGCAACTGTTCGAGAACGAGATGAAATAAAAAGAGAACGAAAAGAAGAAAAACAAAACAAAAGACGTACGTTACTTCTACGGAACGAAACAAAAGCAACTGTTCGAGAACGAGATAAAATGAAAAGAGAACGAAAAGAAGAAAAACAAAACAAAAGACGTACAAAAATGCACTGATGTTCAATGTTTCGGAACGAAACAAAAGCAACTGTTCGAGAACGAGAAAAAACAAAAAGAGAACGAAAACAAAAAAAAAAATAAAAGACATACGAAACAAATCAATCGCGCCAGTCTTCAACTGTTTAGCGCAAAAAGAAAAAATGCGCTGATGTTCGACTGTTCCAGAACGTAACAAAAGCAACTGTTCGAGAATGATGCTAAATAAAAGCGAACGAAAACAAGAAAAAAAAAACAAAAGACGTGTGGAACAAATCAATTGCGCTAGTCCTCAACTGTTCAACAACGAAAATAAAAAGAGAAACGAAGACGAAATAAAAAGAGAACGTAGAAGAAGAAAGAAAAACAAAAGACGTACGTCAATTCTACGGAAGAAATCAATCGCGCCGGTCGTCTTCAACTGTTCAACACAAAGAAAAAAGGAATTCAACTGTTCCAGGATGAAATAAAAGCGACCGTTCTAGAACGAGACAAAATAAACAGAGAACGAAAACAAAAGACGAATGAAACAAAAGAAACTGTTCGAGAACGAAAACAAGAAAAAAAAAAACGTTACGACTACGGAACAAATGAATCGCGTCAATCTTCAACCGTTCAACAACAAAACAAAAGAGAAACTGTTCGAGAACGAGACGAAATAAAAAGAGAACGAAGTTCGACATAATTAGATCAACGCAAAATATTTGAGGTTATGTCAGGTTGGATTATAAACGAGCTATTATTTGTTTGACAGCTGTCATTCGTCAAGACATTCAGGAAGAAGCCATGGAGCCTCTTTGGCTCCATCTTCTGTTGTTAAAAATCAAAATCAACTCGATTGGATTTTTAAATTGAACATTTGTCGAATAAACTTGAACAAAAGAGCGTAATGTTTCTCAAAAAAAAAAAAATAATAAAAATAAAAATGTATCAATAAAAAATATAAGACGATCGGTTCTCGTTTTCTTCTTATTTTTCGAAAAGCAAGAAACAATCGACCGTTCTGGTTTCGAAGGACGATTCGTTTTTTTCTGTGTGTCTGAAAATGAAACGTAAAATATTTCGGCAATCCAACGTTTAGGGGCGGCTGCGACCGACTTACTTTGTTTGTTTTTCCTTCAGCATTCACCTTGCAATTCAAGACACGAGGATTCATTCTCTCACGAGTACCCACGACTTCAAAAGGGTTACGGTTTTCGTTTATTATAATTGAAACATCAAGGATCGAGTTTCCGAAAATCAATTGTTTTGAACGCCCCCTCAACGCAAACTTTGTTTTCGGAGTCCTAATTGAAAGCCGCGCGCACAAGTAAAGAAGACGTCTTTGCTCTCTCCCGAAGTTAAAAAAAAAACTAATTGCTCGCCCTTTCCAGGAAGTTTCCTCGACGACGCCCGTAAATTTCAGCTGAAAACGGGGCGCACCTGTTTTCTAAATTAAAGTTCCACGAGGGAACAGACAAAAGGTCCTGGCAAGTTTGTCCCAGTTAGCACGAGCCCTTAAAACCTACCCTATTTAATAAACAGCCGTTTGGTCGCGGTGTAGAACGATTTTACAAAAAAAATGTATGTATAGGGTGTCCAAAAATGAACGTCGGCGATAATTTCTGTCCTTAAACTTGAATGAAGTTGGTTGTCATCATCCTCGACTTAATTAGAGAATTCACATTACATTTATGGGGCACGTAAAAGTTCCCCGCACGTAATTAACAATAACGATGAGGCATTTGACACAGTTCGAGAATTAAAGGATCGCAGGAGGGCCCCCGGAGCTCGTTCGAGAACGGAGGACTTAACGTAATTGTTAACTTGCTCGTAAAACTACGTCGCCCTAATTAACGCCGGGGATGTTGTCAAAATACTGATAAGCGTTTCGTGCGCGATAAAACGTGCGTGGTTTGCATTATTTCCAATTTAAAAAAAAAAAAAAAACGTTTTTTTTCCCCCGAAGCAAACAAAGGGCGGAATCCACTCGCGCTCCTGAATTAATTAGTGACTTACGTCTGACGTGGATTGATTGCCGGGATGCAAACGATTCTGTAGATTAAATACGTGAATGTAAGTTTACTGCTGGGGGGGGGGGGGGTGAGGGCAGGGGGGTTGTTGGTTTTAATTTGCTCTTTCGTTTCTGCTGGCTGACGCTAACCGCTGCGTGCGTGTAACTTTTTAATCGCAACTTTCTAAAATTCTAATTCATCCCCAAATAATTATCGATGCATAAATGAGCGCAGGCGCTGTGAAACTCGTCAAAGTGCTCGTAGAAGTGACGCACGTCTTATCTTCACTGACGTACTTCTCGAAACGCACGACGCTTTTACGAGAAAGTCGTTCTCTGTACTCTTGTCGTTGTTTTCTTCTTTTTTAACTACTTTTTTATAAAAATTAATTAAAATTGTGTAACTGGCAATATAGAAAGTGTTAGAAAAGAGTTTATACATGTATTTCGGCCTTATTGGACCTCGTCAGAACTCTGTACCTTAAAAAAATGTTGGTTTATTGAAAAATTTAGAAAAACTTACCCCTTTTTCGAATTTTTGATTTTATTTTTTTATACTTTTCGAGCCTGTTTGCTTTTTTCGTCCTTCGTCTTTCTAAAAGAGAACGGTAGACTGTCTTTTGTTTACCGAAAAGTAAGAAAGACGTTTTTTGTTTCCTCTTTCTGGAATTCTAAGTGGACGAAGGAGTCTCTTTTGTTTCGCCGCTTTTAATTTTCAAATTTCGCGCCGAAATTAGTTTTATTATTTTTTGATTTCATTTTATTTTTTTGATTATTAATTTTTGCCTTTCATTTTTTTTATTTCTCTTTGGTTTTCTTTGGCGAGAAAGAAAATTTGCTTTCCCTTGCTACTTTTCCGGTGGCGTTATTCAATTGTTTGTTTTTAATTTTCCGTCTTTTCCACGAATTAAACTCTTGTTTTGTTTTCTCTTTCTAAAATCCTAATTGGGTTAAGGACTTTCTTTCTTTTGTTTCGCTGCTTTTAATTTTCAAATTGCGCGCCGAATCAGTTGTTTGAACACAGAAGTTCACTTGTTTAAATGTAGAAGTTCAATTGTTTTCCTGCCGCCCCATTTACTATCTTTTTGATAATTAATTATTATCAAAAAGACAATGGAAGGCAAATTCTTAAATTTTCACTTTTCCTTCTTAATTTTTGACTTTCATTTGTTTATTAATTTGTTGATAATTAATTCTTGCCTTTCATTTCTTATTTTTCACTTTTTCGTTTGTGTTATTCAATTGTTTTATTGTCTAATTTTAATTTCCCGCCTCTGTCACAAATTTTTGAAGAAAGTCTTTTGTTTTCCCTTTCTATAAAACTCTAACCTTGACGAAGGAGTTCCTTTCTTTTGTTTTCTTGCAGCAGTTTCTTAAGTTTTCTTCTTTCTTAATTTTTGCCTTTATTTTTTTATTTCTCTTTTGTTTTCGTGGGTAAGAAAGAATTTTTAAGAACCTGCCTTCCGTTGTTGTCACTTTCTTTCTCGGTGGCGTTATTCAATTGTTTGTTGTCAATTTTTAAATTTTCGTTTTTTTTTTCACAATTCTTCAAATCAAGCTTTTTTGTTGTTTTCTTTCCAAAATTCTAAGCGGTCGAAGAAATCCCTTTTTTGTTTTGGGCGCTTTTAATTTTCAAATTTTCGCGCCGAAATCAGTTGCTTAACAACAGAAGTTCAATTGTTTTTAACGACTTAGTTTTTATTCGTTTTACTTTTTGTTTTTACGTTTGTTTTCTCTTGATAATTAATTTTTTCCTTTCAATTTACGAATATGCTTTCCGTTGTAACTTTTTCGGCGGTTATTCAATCGTTTATTTTTATTTTTAATTTTCCGTCTCTTCCACAATTTTTCAAATAAAAACTCTTTTGTTTCTGAGCGGAAGAAGGAGTCCCCTTCTTTTGTTTTGTAGCTTTTAATTTTCAAATTTTCGCGCCCAGAATCAATTGTTTAAAGACAGAAGTTCCATTGTTTCTGAGGAGGCACTTTGCACTTTGCTGTGTTTTGATAATTAATTGTCTTTATTCAATTGTTTGTTGTCAATATTTAATTTAGGTTTTCCGTTTCTCTCACAATTTTTGAAAAACCTCGTCTCTTTTTATAAAATTCTAAAGGGACTTTCTTTTGTTTCTTGCGCCTATATTTCTCAAATTTTCGCGCCAAAATCAGTTGTTTAAAGACAAAAGTTCAATTGTTTCTAACAATTCAGTTTCCATTCCTTCCACCACCCAATCAATCATTTGTTGTTTTTTTTTTAATATATTACAATAATTTTCGCCTTTTATTTTTTATTTTTCTTTTATTTAATAATAACAACAACAAATTCCTGGCATGGATACTTCTTTCCATTTTCCCAATTTTCTTCTAAGAGGATATATCTCAAACTAGCGTAGAAAGAAAAGTTTCCCTCGCTTTTTAATCAGTATAAAAATGAATAAAACATCGTGTAATCACATAAGTAAATGGGGGGGGGGTGTCTTCGACCTTTGCTGTCGCAGGAATAACAATAGCAGCGAGTCCTTCCTTACAGGATAAGTAGAAGTCCTGCGGAGGATGACGTGCATTGAAATGTCTCCTGATTGGCGGACGTTTCGCTTTTGTGTGCGTTGTAAACATGTTGTGACGCGTAAATCTGGAATAAACTCGCGCTGGATAATGTCCACCCATCCTCGCAATTTGCGACAACTCTGACATATACAGGGTGCTCACCCTTGAAAGTCTTTGGAATAGGCAACACGTCAATCAAATCAGAAGTACCTTTGCATTTTCATGATTTACCGAAAGCGCAGGAGTAGAATGGGTTGCCTATTATCAATTTTTAAGGCAGTTAAATAAGTTATTTGTTTTATTTTACTGCCCTTGCACGGCCACTTAAAAGAAATGAAAATTTCACCCCCCCCCCCGCCCTCGGCTAAAGATCGCTCGGTTATGAAACGCGCTGTTTATTGTAAATCTTTCCAATAAAACTAAAGAATGACGGCGGCGGCCGCGGTGGTTGAGCTTGATGCTTTTACCCCGAAATGGAGGCGGAAGCTGAACGCTCAAGGACGAGTCGGGAGCCAGCCGAAATAAAAGGGAAAACTCGCAACGATCCGAAGGGGAATTCCTGATTCCCCTTAGGTAAGACCATTCTGTGAAATACCTTGCTTTTAGATGTGTGTAGGGGCGGCGAAGCAGAATTCACCCTCCGACCCACCCCACCCCTCCCCACCCCTTACAGAGTTGTATTTGCAATATTTACTTTTATTATTAACGCGCGTGTAATTTTGAAATCGAAATTTGCTGGCCGCAGTAAATTAATTCGCAGAAGTTTATTGGTGGTTCAGCTCTTAATATAGTTTTGTTTGGAAGGCGGGGGAAGGGGGGGCGTTTTAAAAAGATACAAGAATATTGCTGAGACGGCGGTTTCATCAAAAAAAAGATTTTGTGAGGTCAAAATTTCTTATTTTCGATATCCAACCGCTGCCACCAAATTGTAACTTATTTGGCTTCGCTCGTCTTTGACTTTTCTAACGAATTTTTCTTTTAAAGTACAACGCGCGTTCATTTGTTTTTCTTCGTTGACGATCGTCATTTGTTTTTGTATTAGATCATAATACGAGTGCCTTGTGTTTTGTTTTTATTCGCGATTGTTATTTGTTTTTTTTTTCGGGTCCTAAATCGCGTTCTACTGTTCTTAAGGTGGCCGACATTCTTTTTTCTATTTCATTTTACTTATTTTCCTTTTCTTCGCGCGTTCATCTGTTTTTCTTTTGTTTTGTACTTCATCGTCTTTTGTTTCTCTTTGTTGTCCATCGTCATTTGTTTTTTTTGTATTTGATCCATAATACGACTGCCTGTTTTTTTTTCATTCGCGATTACCATTTGTTTTTTTTTTCCAGTCTCAAATAGCATTCTGCTGCTTTTAGGGCAGCTGACATTTTTTTTTCTATTTTGCGTTATTTATTTTCGTTTTCTTCGCACGTTCATTTGTTTTTCTTTTGTATTGTACTTCATCGTCTTTTGTTTTTCTTTGTTGACGATCGTCATTTGTTTTTATATTTGATTGTAATACGATTGCCTTGTGTTTCTTATTCTTTCGCGATTGTCACTTGTTTCTTTTCTGGTCGTAAAACACGTTCTGCTGTTTTTTTTTTCTTTTTTATGTTATTTATTTTCCTTTTCTTCGCGTGTTCATTTGTTTTTTTTTTGTTTTGTACTTCATCGTCTTTTGTTTTTCTTTGTTGACGATCGTCATTTGCTTTTAAATTTGATCCATAATACGACTGCCTATTTTTTTTTTCATACGCGATTGCCATTTGTTTTTTTCCGGTCTCAAATCGCATTTTTCTGCTTTTAGGGTAGCTGACTTTTTTTTCTTGTTTCTGTTCGTTTGTTTTTCTGAAAATTGTTCGCGTTTCGTTTACACTTTCCTCAATTTTTGCCCTTTCACTTTCTTTTGTTTTTCCTTCGTCTTTTTGTGTGGTTCGTCGTATGTTATTTAATATTTCTCTTGTTTTTTTTATTTTTTATTGTCCATTTGCTTTCCTTTTTTCTTTCTAAATGTTTACACTCGTCGATCTTCTTTTGTTTTTTTTTTGTTCATCTTCTTGTTCGTGTTCCTCTGTTGTTCGTTTCGGTTATTCCTTTCGTTGATATTTTGAAATCGTTCTCGTAATTAATTTCAAACAGTCTGAGAAAGCGTGTCTATCGTCTTTTGTTTTTTTTTGTTCGCCCCTTTCCGCGTACTTCGTTGTACGTTGCTCTTTTGTTTTTATTTTTTTTTTAATTGTCGAATCGTTCGCGTTTCTTTTGCGCTTCCTGCATCGCTCTTGTGAATTTATGTTCTTTCGGCTTGATTTTTTCCACACCAGTCGATCTTCTTTTGTTTTTTTCTTTTGTTAGTTTTTTCTTCGCAATTTTTTTTTTTTGTTCGTTGGTTTCAGTTTTATTTTTATTTCTTTCTTTTTTACTTTTCGATGGGGAACATGGTTTTATGACTTTCTTACGTTCAATCGATCAAGAAATCGTCGACCTTCTTTTGTTTTTTTCTTTTGTGCGTCTTTTCTTCGCGTTTCTCCTTGTCGTTTGTTGTTTCATTTTTATTTTTATTTCTTTTTATTTCGTCTTACTCTTTTACGATTTTGAAGAAATTCAATGGAGGCTATGGTTTTATGACTTTCGATTCGTCACTCATTCGAAAAAAATCGTCGATCTTCTTTTGTTTTTCGTCCTTTGCGTTTCTAACTCGTTTGTTTCAGTTTTCTTTCATTTTTCTTCGTGTATTTATTTTTTCGTGTTTCATCGACGCTTCTTACGGTTTTTTCTTTGCCCGCCCTTTGACTTTCAAGCAGTTCGCGGGAGCACATCGACCGTCTTTTGTTCTATCCGTCTTTTTTCTTCGTATTTCTTTTGCTTTTTCGTTGTGACAATTAATTATTTTTTTGTTTCTTCTCGTTCATCGTTCATCTTTTTTCTTGTTTATCTTGTTCTTCATATTTCTTTGTTTTTGGTTTAAGTTTTGTTTTATATGATTGTCATCTTTTTGATTCTCAAGCAGTTCCCGGAAAGACATCAACCATCACTTGTTTTTTATTCGTATTTGTCTGCCTGTTTCGTTGTAAGTTGTTTAATTTTTTAATTGTCTAAAATTAATTGTGTTTTTTTTTAATTTTTCACATTCATCGATCTTCTTTTGTTATTTTTTTGTTCGTCTGATTTATTTTCGATATCCCACCGCTGCCACCAACAGAATTGGCTGCTCATCTCCAAGCGTCTTAAATTTTTCTGAGAAATTTTTCTTTTTAAATACAATTCTAGTTAGGGTTGTCCGAGTAAATATTTCTGCGGGATATATTTTTACTTTCTCTTTTTTTTTTTGTAGGCATCTTTTATATCGGTTCGCACGGCATGATTTATTTTCGATATCCCATCACCGCCACCAAATAGTAACATAATTGGTGGCTACTCGTCTCCGCTCATCCCACCGCTGCCACCAAATTGTCGCCTTCAATTTTTTTTCGAGAAAAAAATTAATTGTGTACTGATGATTGATGACGAGGGCCACTAGGCATCTTGTACTCCGGCGGCGCGACGGTACAAACCGACTAGATATTTGCTTTTTTTTTTAATTTTTAATGAATTTGTAAGTCCTGATTCGCTACTCTCATTGCAGGATCAGAAGCAGAACTTACACATTCCATGCATTTAAATCCTTCTGGTATTAATAGTGGAAAACTATCCCTCTTGAATCCATTAGCGGCTCGTCATTAGCCCGGATATTCGCCGTTTCGTATTCGCAGAGCCTGCGTTTGTTTACCGCAACGAATCTGCGGGTAATGGAGGACGACGACCGTTTGCATAAACCGCCGAATTTCGCCTTCTCTGTTTGCCCTTCTCCTTCTTTTTTTTTATGGACGAGCCCTTAAGAAGTCAAAGAGCAAATGTTTTGTTTTCTAATACCCGAAATGGACTTGCGGATATAACCGAAAACAGACAAATAAACTGCGCCGGTTTAATAAGCGATCGTGTCTTTTGAGGGTCGACGAGCTTTACTATCTAGACCCGGGATGGTTGGTGGTGGTGATGTATGGCGACGGGGTTAATCCATGAACAATTCATGATGCCTCTTAGCGTAAACGAGCTACGTTACAGTGTGAATCTGATAAAGTGCAACGACTGCGAGCGGCTAATTAATAATTTAGAATGAAGTCTGCAGTTTTCAGCGCGAGGGTCGCAAGATAAAGTCTGGATGAGTTGGATGGAAGTCGGGGCCCTTTGATGTGGAAGCCGAAAAATTCAAATAAGAAGAGACAATGACATGGACAACCATGATCCATACGAACTTATATGTTTCCTTTACGGCCTCGCTTGTGGACTTGTTTGTTCTCTCGCTTTAAATTTGGAAACACTTGCTAAGGTGTTCCTAAGTCTTTCCTATCGTTAAGTGTAAGACTGTAGTCTTGAGATGACCTTCTTCTTCCACTCCGCTTCATCTTGCCGTCCTCGTTTGGTAACGTAGATATCAGCTGGTCTGGAAGAGTAAAATCGATATTTTTTACGCGTCAGGTTGCCTTAAGTGCGATTAATTATTTGTGTTCGTTATTTTAATAATGAACTTAAATTATATGGTTGATTAGCAGGAGAAAATGAAACGATCTTTTAAACATACTAATCGAATTATTTTGGAAACACGAATTAAGCCTACTAATTAGACTACAGGTATTTGGAGTTGGGGGGGAGAGGTATATGGAAATCGCCACCGGATGCGCCGATCACGTTTTAAAAGGAATCGCCTGAACATAACTGTTTCTTCCGAGGACGTGAAACGCTTCATTTTACCTGCAATTCATCGCTGAGAAATTTGAATTAACGGGCCAGACGATAAGTATCACTATCATGTTGTAAACAACTTGAAGAAACAAAGCAGAACGTCAAAGTGTAACATGATCAAAAATACCTGAACGAAGAACAAGATAATAAAACAAAAGAAAACTACAGTTGAAACGAAAAGAAATTGAATGAAATGCCTATTTATTTTAAAAGAAACCAAAATCAAAGAAATTTAAAAAAGACGATCGGAAAAGTAATCTACGGGCAAAAAGGATCAAAAGATTCATGAAAAACAAATGAAAGTTTTGTGTACAAGAAATAATACTCAAAAAAAAAAATGAAATGCGCAAGCAACAAATGCTTTATTTCCATTGGCCTTTTGATTTTCTTACGCTCCACCAGAAAATCATTGATCTTCAATTGTTTCTTGTTCTTTGCAGTTATTTCTTTTCGTTTGTTTCGATTTGCTTTCATTTCTTTTCGTCGGTTTATTTTTTTCGTAATTCATCGTCTTTCGACTTTCAAGTCCGTCTTTTGTTTTCCGTCCATCTTTATTTCTTCGTATTTCGTTGTACGTCGTTTAAGATTATCATTTTTTAATTTCTAAAAATTAATTGTCGGCATTTCGTTTGCACTTCCATCGATTTCTTTTTTTTTTTTTTTGCTTTATGTTTCTTTTCACACCATCTTTTGTTTTTTCTTCGTCAAAATTAGTTGTTCGTTTGCATTTCTTACAATCATCCCTTTGCTTTCTGTGTGTTTTGTTTTTTTTTTTAATTTGTTTACACTCGTCGATCTTCTTTTGTTTTTTTTTTCTCACCTCATTCTTCGTGTTTCTGCTTCGTTTGTTTCAGTTACTTGCTTTCGTTTATTCTCGTCGAATATTGTTTTCGCATTTCATCGTCTTTTAGCTTTGAAGTAGTTGTTGGAACACATCGATCGTCTTTTGTTTCTGTTAGTTTTTTTTTCTGAAAATTGTTCGCATTTCGTTTATACTTTCCTCAAATTTTTTGTGCTTTCACCTTCTTTTGTTTTTTCTTCATCTTTTTGTGTGGTTCGTCGTATATTATTTAATATTCCTTTTGTTTTTTATTTTATATCGTCCATTTGCTTTCCTTTTTTCTTTTTAAATGTGTTTACACTCGTCGATCTTCTTTCGTTTTTTTTTAATCATCTCGTTCATGTTTGTTTGTTGTTCGTTTCGATAATTCCTTTCGTTGATTTTTTAAAACTTTTCTCCTTTTCACTTTCAAACAGTCTGAGAAAGCGTGTCGATCGTCTTTTGTTTTTTGTTCACCTCTTTCTGCGTATTTCGTCGTACGTTATTTAAGATTTCTTTTGTTTTTATTTTTTTAATTGTCAAATCGTTCGCGTTTCGTTTGCGCTTCCTACAATCGTTCTTGTGAATTTCTATTCTTTCTGCTTGCTTCTTCACGGCCATCGATCTTCTTTTGTTTTTTTTTTGTGCGTCTTATTTTCGAGTTTTTTTTTTTTAGTCGTTCGTTTCAGTTTTGTTTTTATTTCTTTTTTCTTTTCTTCGTCTTACTCAAGAAATTCGATGCAGGCTATGTTTTTATGACTTTCTTACGTTCAATCGATCAAGAGATCTTCTTTTGTTTTTTCTTTTGTTCGTCCTATTCTTCGCGTTTTTTTTTTTTTTTTTTAGTCGTTCGTTTCAGTTTTATTTTTATTTCTTTCTTTCTTTTCTTCGTCTTACTCTTCTACGCCTTTCAAGAAATTCGATGGAGACTATGGTTTTACGACTTTCTTACGTTCTTCAATCGATCAAGAAATCGTCGATCTTCTTTTGTTTTTTCTTTTGTTCGTTTTTTATTCGTCCTGCGTATTTTGTTGTGAATTGTGTTTTGTATTTGTCAAATTGAATTGTTTGCATTTCGTTCTTATTTTGTTTCTCTTTTTTTGACTTTTTTTTACATTAGCCGTTCCTCATTTGTTTTTGTTTTTGTTCATCTTATTCTTCGTATTTCTTCGTTGTTAGTTTCACTTTTGTTTTATTTATTTTCGACGAATAACTTTTGTTTTTCATCGACGCTTCTTTTAGTTTGTCCTTTTGTTTCCTTTGTCAACCTCGTGTCCCTCGAGCAGTTCGAGGGAGGGAGTGTTTTTTTTTGTTTGTTTGTTTTATTTTTTGTTGTGCATTGTTTCTTTTGTTTTTTAATTCTAATTGATCGTTTGCATTTCGTTTGCACTTCTTCCGATTTTCCTTTTCGCTTCATTTTTTTTCCATCGAAGTAAAAAGTAAAAAACAATTATTAGACGTTCTCAACGAAGTGGCACATCCCTTCGCTTTTTGTTTTCATTTTTTTTATTTTATTTAAACCCGTCGATCTCTTTTGTTTTTTGTCCATCTTATTCTTCGCGTTTCTTTGTTGTTTCTTTGTTTCAGTTGTTTCTTTTATTTTTCTCGTTTTGATTTCTCTAACCAGTCTTTTCACTTTCAAACGGTTCGAGAAAGAATGTCGATCGTCTTTTTTTATGTCGCATTCTTTTGTTTTCGTCTTTGTTTTTATTTCACATTCTTTTGTTTTCTTTTTTTGTTCATCTTACGCTTCGTACTTCTTCGTTGCTAGTTTCAATTTTGTTTCTTGAATTTCGAGCAGTTCGTGGGCATCTTTTTTTTTCTTTTTTGTCCGTCCTGTTTTACTTCGGATTTCGTTGTACGTTGCTTAAGTTTTTTTTTTTTTAATTTAATTTATTTATTGTTCATCTTGCTCTTCGTGTTTCTTTGCTGTTAGTGGCAGTTTTGTTTTATTTCTTTACGTCACTAAGACTATAGAACTCCATTAGCCACAGCTGTGGAATGGATGAATTTGCATTCAACGTAACCGCCAGTGCCGTACCGTGGTTTTGGGTACGATTTTTGATCGGTTATATCTCGAAAACTAAATGACTTGTATATTTCTTGTAATCTGCTTTCGTAAACAGATTTCTTCCGCGTTCTAAGAAAAAGAAAAAAGGAAGATCTAGTTTGTGAATCGGAACATCTCATTAAGACGTCTACATAAAGTCGAAACGTAAACGTAAGATAAACAACGGTCTCGTGCAATTCCAAAACGATATACCGGCGGGAGGGAGGGGAAGGGGGGGCGAAGTACCCGTAGAGAAAACAGCCGCTTAATTAAATAAGGGATTTAACGAACTTAACAGGCTGCCGTTGCCGCAGCTGCGTCGTCTTAGCGTCGTCGCCCGTTTCCATTGTATTTACGAAATCTCGTGCACTTTTTCGCACCGGGAAACGCTCTCGCATAATGAATGACATTAGGAGTTCATAAAGCTCGAAATTCCCGCCTAACAAACCGTGTAATTCCCCCTCCTTTGAAAGTTATGTGCTCGCGCTTAAAGTTCCAGAATTAAAGTAGTTCTTTTTTTCGTGTTTCGCACAGCTCTCACTCGAATTAAACTAGTTTTGGAAACGAATCAAAGCAAAAAGTAAAAAAAAATTTATTACACGTTCTCAACGAAGCGGCACACGAAAATAACTGCAATAATAACAATAATAATCTTAGTTTATTGTACAGAAAATTTAGTGAATTATTAAAACTGCTCGTGCGGCTTAGCCACCGCCGCATTAACTTCACGATCCAATGGCGTTCGCCACTTTTATGAAGATATTGCCCGGTGCACTTAGCGCCCCTATCGCTTTTACACAGCTACCACATTTGCATAGCTAATTCGCCATCGATGTAAATTTCGCTGCGAGCTGCTGGGGCCCTTAGCACCTGATGTCCCCCCGGACTATTGCCCCCGGAAGTAAAGTTCTTTTCAACTTTTTTACTATAGTAAGTAACTTCACTCTAAAACTCCAAGTCAAATCATTAGCACGTTCAGGCTGAAAAACTGGACGTAATTACAAAATAGTATTTTCTGCTGCTAAACGAAGTGAAAGGAGTGGAAGAGTATCGTGGGGAGAACGAGGTTGACTTGTAACTGCATTTACGTAGAAACTGATGTGAATCTCGCGACCGATTCTGCTTTTATAGAGGTTTCCTCTCTCGAAAACATTCTCGTGTAGGTGATGAAGTTTCTGGTACAATTTCAGCATCATCTAGAGCACGCATCGAAACTTCTAGAATCATCGAGGAATGCTAGATGTGCGTCTGAGAATACTCTTTGCGTCTCTGAAAACTTAATTTCAACAATTTTTCCCCTACGTAAGCGTTACAGCGACAATAGCAATACGAAAGGTTGGGCCAATCAAGATATCAAGATATACGTATTTCTTTCTTTGTCTTTTCCATTATGAAACTCTAATTTGTATTTTGTATATTCACATAACGTGAGCTAATATTCTAACTCAATCAAAAAAAAAATTAATAATAATAATAACGAAAGGCAAATGGTTATGAAAGAAGAAATAAAATCTTTGTTTTCACTACGTGTGTGCCGCATGAATCATGAATCGTGACCATCACTGTACCTTAGCTAAGAAAAACAACTGGTAAATCGATCGCAGCTGCAACATACAATATGGAACGCAGTTAAGTTGGGAACCGTTAGGAAATATACCATCTACGGAACCATTCGTTCTGATACTTTCTAGACTCGCCCCAGACGGCGCTAGAATTTGCTGGAACGTTCGCTACTTCTTTCACGCTATTCTCGAAAGAGTAGATTTTCTATATAAACCTGCAGTACCACGCAATTTTATTTTAATCAGCGATATGTGAGACTGAAACGAATTAGTTCACTTCTTTTGAAGAGTTTACCAAATAAATTTAAAAGATGGAAAAATAAAAGAAAATAGTTGCCATAATTGTTGAAAATGGGGAAAACTAACAATATGGTTGTCCAAAAGTTCTTTGGGACCTCATATGTTGCTTAGCGACTAACAAAAACATGTCACGATGACAGACGCCAAGGAACTTCACGGCACAATGACAAATGTCAAGCAATGTCACGATGACAGCTACGGACGACACGTCACGTTAATGACCGTCAAAATAAACAAAACTAAGGTCGCCTCTTGGCTAACAAATAGGATCACAAACCTCACTTTGGTCGCTAAGGCAACCAGCAAACCAAATACAAAAAGACTGCACTCTGACAAATAGGACGCAACTTTGCCCAACGCTGATTCGAGCCATGATGCAGAGTTGCCTAATCCCCGCCACAAAATAAGAGTATAAAAGGCAGAGCGCATTTCAGTGCAAGCCAGTATTCGCTAGTGCTGCAAAGTCTGGCAGTACTCACCCGCTGGTGCTGTTACAGTCCGATAAAGTACACATCTCACCTGCTGGTGCTGCTATAGTGCGGCACATACGTATCAACGCAAGCCAGTATTCGCTAGTGCTACTTAGTTTGGCGGCACTCATCCGCTGGTGCTGTTATAGTCCGAGAAAACATACAACTCACCGCTGGTGCTGTTATAGTCCGGCAAAGCAAACATCTTACCTACGGGTGCTGTTATAGTCCAGTTTATACTTTACACCGACTACACCTACTTCGGTTCTCGGGTTCTCTGTGTAGAAAGTTTGTTTTTCGATCATCCTGTCGTTACCTTCCTCAAAAGTAAAGTGACTAGTTTGTCTTGTCCCGGAGTTTATAAACTCCCAACAAATTGCAACACACGACACCGCCGACGATGAACGGATTATGACGCGCTTCCAAAACAAAAACCGAAGCGAATTGGCGCGGAGGATCACAAATGAAGTCAGCTCCACCCAATAAACGCAAAGTTCATCGATCTACGCCGGAGTGTTCGGGGCATCCGGGTTGCCACGATGATCTCTAAATTGGTGAAGAATTCTCCGGTGTTGCCGTATTTCCGTGCAAGACTTTTAGACCGTAACAAGTAGTGGGTTGAAGAGAAGAAACCCAGCGTTTAGAATGAAGAAGAAGAAACTGCAAAATCTCTAAGACCATTAACTGACGACACAGCGTAGAAAGAAGATAAAGACACAGTGGTAGGACAGAACAATCACGAAGGGAATGGAGTTGGATACCATAAGTAGAGGATGAAGTAAAGAAGGCGAGTGTTTGGAATGAAGAAGTCTTCAGAGTGGACTGCAGAAAATAAGTCCTTCAAAAGCAGCAGGAAGTGGAAAGCTACGCTTTAGAAGCGTTGCCTTCAAAGAAGAAGCAAAGAATGATTTTCTTTAAAGATAGAAGTGAAAAGTCGTTGACTTGCGCGCGCCCATCTCGTTTCCTTGCTTTCGGAGATGAGATGGCAGCAAGTGGCTAGCCTTACACTAGACCCCCCCCCTCCTCTAAAGTGCACTTATCAATTTAATTAACGATTCCACCTGGTGAAAGGCTAAATTCGTCTGGCAACCGCGCATTTTCGCAATACTTTCTTCCCTAAATTCCAATTCCGATGAGAGGCTGGACCTCGTCATAATCAATCCGTCTTGGGGAAGGGGGTGGGCAGTAAAAATCGGGGATTTACCCCACGATGTTCGCGTTGTAAATTTTAAAACCTCTTATCTTCCGCCCTTGTTTACTAACTGCATCGGGAACACATATACTTAGAACCTGTGCCAATTATGTTGATAGCTACTTATGCCGATACTGTTTGATTCCCGCTAAGCTTCCGAGGCCGTACACCAATTGTGATAGTAGCTTCTCAGGGCACTTAGGATCCAGAACCCTTCTACGTCTCCGAGATCTTATACCGATTATGTTAAACCTCCTCAGCCCACTCAGGACTCTAAACCAATTATTTAACACTTCCATGCTTCGGAGGCCCTAGGCCAATTGTGTCAATAGCTCCTCAGACCACTCAAGACCCTAAGTCAATAATTTTTAAACCCCCCAAGTCTCTGAGGCTCTATGTCAGTTATGTTAATAACTTCTCAGACTACTCAGGATAGTGCCAATAATATTGGAGACCTTCCACTCCTTTGGGTCATATGTTAATTATGTTGATAGCTACTCAAACCGCTCATGAACTTCTGCCAATATAGTTTAAACATCGCCAAGCTTTTGAGGTGATCCACCAATTGCGATAGCAGCTCCTCAGGGCACTCAGGATCCAGACCAATACTTTTGAACCCTTCTACGCCTCCGAGGATTTATGCTAATTATGTTAATACCTCCTCAGACCACTCAGGACTCTAAACAAATTATTTAGAAACCCCTCTACGCCTCTGAGACACACGCCAATTCTATCAACAGCTTCTCAGATCTCTCAGAACCCTAAGCCAATAATTTTCGAATCCCCGAAGTCTCTGAGGCCATACACTAGTTATGTTAATAGCTCGTCAGACTACTCAGGGCCGTGCAATAATGTTTGAGCCCTTCTACTCCTCTGGGGTAGTATGCCAATTATGTTGATAGCTACTCAAATCGCTCAGGAACAATATTGTTTGAGCCCCGCTGAGCTTCTGAGGCCATACACCATTTGTGATAGTAGCTCCTCAGGGCGCTTAGGATCCAGGCCAATACCTTTGAACCCATCTACGCCTCCGAGGTCTTATGCCAATTAAGCGAATATCTCCTCAGACCACTCAGGACTCTAAACCAATTATTTAAAAACCCTTCCATGTTTCGGAGGCTCGACCCAATTGTGTCAAAAGCTCCTCAGACCACTCAGGATCTTAAGTCAATAATTTTTGAACCTCCCGAGTCTCTGAGGCCATATGTCAGTTATGTTAATAACTTCTCAGACTACTCAGGACCGTGCCAATAATATTTGAGACCTTCCACTCCTTTGGGGTCATATGTTAATTATGTTGATTGCTGCTCAAACTGCTCAGGAACTTCTGCCAATACTGTTTAAACATCTCCAAGCTTCTGAGGCGATGCACGAATTGTGATAGTAGCTCCTCAGGGCACTCTGGATCTAGGCCAATACTTTTGAACTCCTCCACCCCTCTGAAGCCTTAACCAAGTTGTTTAATAGCTTCTCAAACTACTCAGGATCCGCATTCTGGATCTAGGCCCCCCCCACCTCTAAAGTGCACTTATCAATTTAATTAACGATTCCACCTGGATGAAAGGCTAAATTCGTCTGGCAACCGCGCATTTTCGCAATACTTTCTTCCCTAAATTCCAATCCCGAAGAGAGACTGGACCTCGTCATAATCAATCCGTCTTGGGGAAGGGCGGGGAAGGGGGTGGTCAGTAAAAATCGGGGATTTACCCCACGATGTTCGAGTTGTAAATTTTAAAACCTCTTATCTTCCGCCCTTGTTTACTAACTGCATCGGGAACACATATACTTAGAACCTAATCTTGCCGCCCTCGTAAATTTTTACAGCGCCGCCGTGCTCCGCCGTTAATAATAGGGGAAACACTTCCTGTTAATAACTTCCGAAACAAAAGCAGCATACTATCGCCAGTTTTACAACAAAACAGAAAAAAAAAAGAAAATTATTGGAGATTTCACGCACACACTTGCATTCGGTTGCTAAATAATTTGACAAGTAAGTCGTCAAACAAGCAGACAAACATGTCCACAAGCAATTTCTTAAAAAAAATCCCAATTTAATTTCCTGTGAGCTTTTGAGCTTAACAGAAGTAATTATTAGCAGAGGTTGGCGTTCTGAACTGTCGGAATGCAATAGTTTCGAAACAATGCGCGCTGCAGTTGCACCAACTTAAGCGATCAAATCTAGTGAGAGTAACTTCCCTTAACGTCTTGCGGAAATATGTATAATTGAATCCGCCCAAGTTTGGCGGCCAATTTACGTTTTACACAACGAGCTCGCGTGCAGACAGACAGAAACGATTAAGCTTAAAAGGAGCTTGGAATATTTGGCCCACCTTTCTTTTATCCCATTTTTCTTGAATCGAATCTCGTTGTGTGTCAGTCACTCCTTTGAATAATAAATAATTTACATGCATCTAATAGTGCGTACACGTGTAATCAAAGAGCAGTCGCATGTAACAGGACAAGGCGCAAACGTGAATCGTGATGTTCACACTCGTGAGGTGGGTTACGACCCCCCATCGATTATGTATGCGGGTGAAACTATATAACAAAGAAGTTACAAAAAAGTGTCAGGCAAGTTTGGAAATAGAAAAAGGTGGGCTCATGCGTGTCTTTCATTTTGTGAGTTGGGCTCGTTGAGTTTGGCCCCCCATCAATTATGTGCCCACTTGAACAAATTTAGTTTAAGAAATCACGCTGGAGTAGAAACAAGAAAACAAAACAAATAAAAAATAGAGCATCAAGCTGCGAGTTAGATAACGTGAAAAAGGTGACGTCATCCCTAATTACACGACGCTGTTGCAAGTCAAAGCAAATTACTATCGTCATGACGAAGTAAGCTCCTGCCAATTAATTAAAACCGGTATCTCGAGGCTGTCATTTAAGCAAGTGATAAATAAGTGCTAATATTGAAACTGTAGAACGCAGCGACCGGAATGAATCAAGGCATAGTTCTGCAAATGATATGATTAATTAAGGTGGAGGTGGAGGAGGAAGAGGGTGATGGAAGGCATCGCGTTACATCTTGCGCCCCGATGTAATGCTGCAACGCAGACATCTTGCTCGGATTGATATTCATTCAGAGGTACACATTTGCTTCTGCCGGGGATGATTAATGGTGGTTGCTGCTGCAGCTCCTTCCAGATAATTGTCTTCTGTATTTCTTTCCGTTTTGTGTGCAACGTTCATAAATCATCGCGGACAATGTAAACTGTTTTGGCAGGGCTTCGGCGGCGCAAAGAAATTACAGATGTTTTCCTTTTTTGTTTATTAAAGCAAAGACTTCAGTCTTTCGTTCTGCGATGATTACCTTTTCTTGGCACCCGTACAGATCTCTAATCTTCATCTTGAACTTGCATTCCTTCTTGGGTCCTCTCACCTACGTTTATTTCTTTTGATTTAAAGTTTCTGTCATTGAGTTTTTTTATTTGAAAGGTCGTGAGTTGAGTTAGATCAGTTCTTGGTCTTCTTGGTTTCTTTCTCTTTTCTTTTATTTTGAAGCTCGTCTGGTCCTTTCACCTTCATTTATATCCTTTTCATTAAAATTTCTCTCAGGGACGGATCCAGGACTGGTTTTCTTTTTTCCTTTTTGAAAAGGGAGATGGCTGGATTGAATTAGGTCAATTCGTACGTAAATATATTTTTTCTCTTGGTCTTCTTCGTTTGTTTCTTTTTTCTTTGCTTTTAAATTTGCATTCCTTGTCGGGTCCTTTCACCTTCGTTTATTTCCTTTGCTTCTCTTGGAACGGATTCCTAAATTTTTTCTCTTAGTCTTCGTTTCCTTCTTTTTTCTTTTCTTTTAAACTTTCATGCTTTAAACTTCATTTATTTGCTTTTCATTAAAGTTTTCTCTTACGAACGGTTTTCTTTTTTTTTTTTTCTTGAAAACGGAGAAGGTTGGATTGAGTCAGGACTATTCGTACATAAGTATATTTTTCTCTTGGTCTTCTCCGTTTCCTTTTCTTTTGAAGTTGCATTCCTTGTTGGGGTCCTTTTACCTACGTTTATTTCTTTTGATTTAAAGTTTCTCTCACTGTTTTTTTTTTTAATGTCGTGAGTTGATTGAGTTAGATCAGTTCTTGGTTTCTTTCTCTTTTCTTTTATTTTGAATATGCTTGCCTTGTCGGGTCCTTTCACCTTCATTTAGTTTCTTTTCATTAAAACTTCTCTCAGGAACAGATCCAGGACTGGTTTTCTTTTTTCTTTCTTGAAAAGGGAGATGATTGGATTGAGTTAAGGCAATTCGTACATAATTATATTTTTTCTCTTGCTCAACTTCGTTTCCTTCTCTTTTCTTTTATTTGGATCTCTTGTCGGATCCTTTCACCTTCGTGTTTTTCCTTTTCATTAAAGTTTCTCTCAGGAACGGATCCAGGACTGGTTTTCTCTTCTCTTTTCTTGAAAAGGAAGAGAGTTGGGTTGAGTTAGGTCAATTCTCTTGGCCTTTTTCGCTTCCTTCTCTCTTCTTTTCCTTTGAACTTGCGTTCCTTATCGAGTCCTCTCGCCTTCGTTTATTTCCTCTTCATTAAAATGCCTCTCAGGAACAGATCCAGCCTTGGTTTTCTTCTTTTTTTTTGAAAAGAGAGGATTGGATTGAATTAGATCAATTGGTGCAGGAGTTTAGTTTTTCTCTTGGTCTTCTTCGTTTCCTTGTCTTTTCTTTTCTTTTAAACTTCCGTTTCTTGTCGGGTGCTTTAAACTTCATTTATTTCCTATTCATTAAAATTTTCTCTTAGGAACTGGTTTTCTTTTTCTTTTTTTCTTGAAAACGGAGAAGGTTGGATTGAGTAAGGACAATTTGTATATAAGTATATTTTTCTCTTGGTCTTCTTTGTTTCCTTTTCTTTTCTTTTCTTTTGAAGTTGCATTTCCTGTTGGGTTCTCTCACCTTCGTTTATTTACTTTCCATTAAAGTTACTCCCAGGAACGGATTCAGCACTGATTTTCCTTTTCTTTTTCTTGAAAAGGAAGAGGGTTGAATTGAGTAAAGGCAATTCGTACATAAGTATATTTTTCTCTTCTTCTTCTTCGTTTCTTTCTCTTTTTTTATTTTGAACTTGAAATTCTTGTCGGTTCCTTTCACCTTCGTTTATTTCCTTTTCTTTAAAGTTTCTTTTAGGAATGGATCCTGGTCTTCTTTGTTTTTCCTGAAAAGAGAGAGGTTTAGGTCCAGTTAGATCAATTCGGACACAATTATATTTTCTTTCTTAGTCATTTTCGTTTCCTTCTCTTTTCTTTTGAACTTACGTTCCTTGTCGAATCCTTTCACCTTCGTTTATTTCTTTTTCATTAAAATGTATTTCAGGGACGGTTCCAGCACTGGTTTTCTTTTTCTTTCTTGAAAAGAGAAAGGTTTGGATTGAGTTAGGTCAACTTTCTTGGTCTTCTTCGCTTCCTTCTCTTTTCTTTTCCTTTGAACTTGCGTTCCTTGTCGGGTCCTCTCGCCTTCATTTGTTTCCTCTCCATTAAAATGCCTCTCAGGAACGGATCCAGCCTTGGTTTTCTTCTTTTTCTTCCTTGAAAAGGGAGAGGTTTGAATTAAGTCAGGTCAATTCGTCCAGGAGTATATTTTTTTTCTTGGTCTTCTCTTTTCTTTTATTTTGAACATGGATTTTTGTTGGGTCCTTTGGCCTGCGCTTAATTCATATTTTTCAAAGATTATCTGATCAACGGACCCAGCATTGGATTTCTTTTTTGTGAGAGTGGATCGAGTTAGGTCAATTTCTTTTTTTTTCTTCTATTTTCTTCTTCGTCTCCTATTCTTTTCTTTAATTCCTCTTTACAATTTCCTGGATTCTCTTCTCTTACATTTCCTCTTCCAAATATTAGCTTTCTCCTTGGATTTTTCTTCTTTTCTTCTCTTTTTTATCCCACTACATTGCCTTGAGGAACATAAGACATGTTTTCCTTTCCCTCCTGTTATCAAATGCTGCGTGAATTGCGCCCCATGGTTTTCCATGCCGCAAGTAGGTCTTTCAATGGTGTACTCGGGAAGACAAGGTTGCGTAATTTGAGGAGGGTCGCGACCCCTCGTGGCTTTGGTCTTAAACCCGCCTGTAAAAGAGGTCTTCAAAGAGGAAAAATTTCCTTTGGCATTTCTTGATTTTTGTGGTGGATTTGCGTTTTCCTTTTCCTTGAACCGGAAGAAGGACGGATATCGCAATCGCAGTGTTCTTCCTCTTGCTTTCATGATTGGTTTCTTTATTTATGAAAATGGCCCTTATCATCAGCTTACTCTGATATTTCTTATCCTTTGGACTGAAACGCATTAATCTTCTTCTTCTTGCTTGGGTGGAGGGGCGATCTCGATGATCTTTCACTTATTTTCGCCAGTGTTTTCAAAACAGTATCAAGATTACTTTGATACCTCTTGGCTTTCAGTTCCTTTCTTGGACTTTTTTTTCTTTCTTCTTCCATCCTAGGGAGACTTGGGATTACCTACGACTTTCGCCTTAGATCCGCCAGGGATTTGTCCGTAATAACGACCCTTATCTTCAAATTGGTGAACGATTTACTTGGATTTTAGGCTGACCCTTTTTTCTCTTGCTTACTTTCTACTTTCTTCGGGTGTATGGGGTGAACTCCCTGAGCCTTTTTCTTTTGCTGATGGTTCCTCAGTGAACATGTCCCCAAATTAATAAGTTGTTTCTTCACCTTTCTGGTTAAGAGTACTTTTTCGTCCAGCTTTCTTCTTCATGACTGGTCTTGGCTTTTCCTCCTTAGATGTACCCGAGGTCCCTCTGTAAAAATTAATTTTTTTCTTGAGGAGAGTTGCAACCTCCATGCTTCTTCCTTTAGATCTGACACTCCTTTCTATATGAACAATGGCCGGTGTCTTCAAAACGTCATTGGCTTCCAAGTTGGGACTCTCTTAATCTCTTTTCTTTTAGTCTTTAGATTCGCCATTGTTTCTTTGCGAAAACAGCCACTATCTTCAAAACGCTAACGTTAATCTCCTTTCTTCCTTCTCCAACTTCTTTTCTTCCTTTCTCTCTCGGCAGAAAAGTCAACTCCAGCTTGGGAATAAAGAATATCAATAGCCTTCGAGGGGAATTAAGAGTTCAGTTCATTTCTGAAGCCTTGTTACTTCGTCTTCAAAACCTTCATTTATTCTATTTTACTCCTTTTCCCATGCTCCTATCTCCTTTCAAATCAATAAAAATAATTTTGTGAAAAGCCAACGAGTAAGGGTTGAGTTTAGGGATCAGTGAACCTCATTCTGACTTTTTAGTTTTGTTAATAACGTCCTCTCTTTTCCAAGCCTATCAGGTCATTTGCCAATTGTGTTAACGGCGCTTCAGACCACTCAGGACCAATGCCAATAATGTTTGAAGCTCTTCACGCTTCTAAGATCATGCGCCAATTATGTTAATAGTTCCTCAGACCACTTAGGTCTCTGTGTCAATAATGCGTGAACCCTTTTACGCTTCTAAAACCATATACTAATTAAGTTGATGGCTCCTCAGTTCACCCAGGATCCAAGCCAATAACTCTAAGCTCATATGCTATTGGTGATAATAGCTCCCGAGACCACTCGATAATGTTTGAACCTCTCCACCTCTCCACGCTTTCAAGACCAAATGCCAGTCATGTTAACACCTCCTTAAACCACTCAGGACCATAAGCCAAAAATTTTTAAACCCCTCCAAGTGTCTGACGCCATGTGCCAACTATGTTAATAGGTTCTCAGACTACTCGGGGTCGTGCCAATAATCCCTGAATCCTTCCACTCCTCTGAAGTCATATGCCATTTATTTTTATAGCTGCTCAAAAGGCTCTGGAACTTAAGCCAATATTATTTAACCCTCGCCAAACTTCTGAGGACATACACCGATTGTGATAATAGCTCCTCAGACCACTCATGATTCAGGCCAGTACCCCTCCACGTCTCTGAGGCCCTACGCCAATTATATCAATAGCTCCTCAGATTACTTATGACCCTAAGCTAATAATTTGTCAAGTCTCTGGGGCCATATTCCAATTATGTTAATAGCTCCTCGAGCTACTCAGGACCGTACAATAATGTTTGAGCCCTTCCGCTCTTCTGGGGTAATATGCGAATTATGTTAATAGCCCCTCGGACTACTCAGGACCATACAATAATGTTTGAGCCCCGCCAAGCTTATGAGGCCATACACCAAATGTGATATTAGCTCCTCGGAGCACTTAGGATCCCCTTCTACGCCTCTCGAGGTCTTATGCCAATTATGTTAATACCTCCTCAGACCACTCAGGACTCTAAACCCTTCCACGCTTCGGAAGCCCTACGCCAATTGTGTCAGTAACTCCTCAGGTCACTCAGGACCCTAAGCCAATAATTTTTGAACCCCCCAAGTCTCTGAGTTATGTTAATAGCTTCTCAGACTACTCAGGACCGTACAATAATGTTTGAGCCCTTCCACTCCTCTGGGGTAATGTGCCAATTATGTTGATAGCTACTCAAGTCGCTCAGAAACTTATGCCAATACTGTTTGAGCCCCGCTAAGCTTCTGAGGCCGTACACCAATTGTGATAGTAGCTCCTCAGGGCACTTAGAATCCAGGCCAACACTTTTGAACCCTTCTACGCCTCCGAGATCTTATGCCAATTGTATTAATACCTCCTCAGACCACTCAGGACTCTAAACCAATTATTTAAAAACCCTTCCACGCTTCGGAGGCCCTACGCCAATTGTATCAATAGCTCCTCAGACTTCTCAGGACCCTAAGTCAATAATTTTTAAACCTCCCAAGTCTCTGAGGCCATGTATCAGTTATGTTAACAACTTCTCAGACTATTCAGGACCGTATCAATAATATTTGAGACCTCCACTCCTAGCTTTTGAGGTGATACACAAATTGCGATAGCAGCTCCTCAGGGCACTCAGGATCCAGGTAAATATTTTTGAACCCTTCTACGCCTTCTAGGTTTTATGCCAATGATGTTAATACCTCCTCAGACCACTTAGGACTCTAAATAAATTATTTAAAAACCCCTCTACGCCTCTGAGGCCCTACGCCAATTCTATCAATAGCTCCTCAGATCACTCAGGACCCTAAGCCAATAATTTTTGAACCCCCCAAGTTTCTGAGGCCATGTACCTAGTTAAGTTAATAGCTTCTCAGACTACTCAGGGACGTGTAATAATGTTTGAGCCCTTCTACTCCTCTGGGGTAATATGTCAATTATGTTGATAGCTACTCAAATCGCTCAGGAACAATACTGTTTGAGCCCCGCTAAGGTTCTGAGGCTATACACTTACATTTGTGATAGTAGCTCCTCAGGACACTTAGGATCCAGGCCAATACTTTTGAACCCATATACGCCTCCGAGGTCTTATGCCAATTATGCGAATGTCTCCTCAGACCACTCAGGACTCTAAACCAATTATTTAAAAACCCTTCCATGCTTCGGAGGCTCTATGCCAATTGTGTCAAAAGCTCCTCAGACCACTCAGGATCCTAAGTCAATAATTTTTGAACCTCCCGAGTCTCTGAGGCCATATGTCAGTTATGTTAATAACTTCTCAGACTACTCAGGACCGTGCCAATAATATTTGAGACCTTCCACTCCTTTGGGGTCATATGTTAATTATGTTGAGAGCTGCTCAAACTGCTCAGGAACTTCTGCCAATACTGTTTAAACATCTCCAAGCTTCTGAGGCGATGCACCAATTGTGACAGTAGCTCCTCAGGGCACTCTGGATCTAGGCCAATACTTTTGAACTCCTCCACCCCTCTGAAGCCTTAACCAAGTTGTTTAATAGCTTCTCAAACTACTCAGGATCCGCATCAATAATGTTTAAACCTCTCCTTGCCTCTGAGGTCATACGCCAATTATGTTAATAGCTTCCCAAACCGCGCAGAAACTTATGCCAATATTGTTTAAGCCCTGCTAAGCTTACGAGGCCGTACACCAATTGTGATGAAACCTCTCCACGCCTTTGAGACCATATGCCATTATGTTAATAGCTTCTCAGACTGCTCAGGACCTTATACCAATGCTATTTGAACTTCTCCAAGCTGAGGACTTATGCCATCATGCTTTATTAACCCAAAATACACAAACATTTTAAGTTAATAGATGCACTTTTAAAATCCCATCAGTTAGCACGAAAACTTTTGAACAACTGTCAAAGATATGGGCGTAACGCTTTTTTTAAGCAAAACCTAACTGTGGGTTAGGTTGAAGATACTGTATAGTGAAGACGAGGAAAAGATGAAGAAGTCAAAGAGGAGAAGGCGTCCTTAGGGAGAATCTACAATTTTCCCTCCAAATAAGATTTTTGTTTTCTCTTTTCAGATCGCTTCGTTTATGATCTGCTCCAAACAGACTTCCATGACTTTCCCCCCTTTTTTTTTTTTGGTAATTTCGTTGCAAATAAATTTACAAACACGAGCGCGGGCAAAAAAACTTTAAATTGCAAATTTCTCGCATCGATTTCGCCTTTGTACGGAGATTTCGTCCCGTAATAACCCACATCTCTCCCGAAAACCCTCTGCATTATGCACGCCAGTCAACGGCGGGGCTGCGCGGGGGTCGAGGGGGGCGCTCCAGAAAGTGGCCGGATTTCGAGCGGCGACGACAATTTACTTACTCCCCCCTGCAACGTTCGGGAATTTATGATTTTTACGGCAGTGACTCCAAGTCGCACCTAAATATTTAATGATGGCAGCCTACGAATTATTCATGCTTCGCACGTCAACAGCGCCACCCGTCACCGGGGGTGGCATTTCTAAATTTGGATGGCCTGGATTTGCGGCAGTTACTTCACGAAACTAATCTGACGTGTGTTTAGTTCAGTTTGGAAACTACTTCTCATTTCAACCAGACACTTCTTGGCTATTCAGAATCAATAGCAATCTCTGTCTTTCTTTCTGATGTGATGTAAAGACTCTCTTGAATGCTTACTGCTAAAATTCCACCTTCATACTTCTTCCCCCTTTCACCTCCAATTGAAGGGAAATCCTTAAACCAAGTCATAATTGGTTTAGCTCTTTGATGCAACTTTAAAGGCAACGATGGTCGCAATAGTAAAAAACAGTGTCCCATAAGAAAGGAGACCACCCTGTGGTGCATAATAAAACAGAAATAACATCTGAGGTCTTTACACGTGCGTTCATTTAAGCAATCGAAACAACGATAACTCAAACCCTCAAGCCAATTAAACTCACTTTAATTTTTTTTTTTGAAGTTTATTTTTGACTCTCGGGCGCATTTCCGTCTTCGTTTAGTAGAAGGTCTTCTAGGATGAGATGTGCTGCGCTTAAAGCGGAACTTTACGACCGCTGTCGTGAATTGCAGGCTGAGCTTATCATAATCCCGAGTTATCGCCCAGTCGCTGCATTATTTCGTGAACACCTAAGCGGTCACGAACAATCACCGGGGGATTTCGAATTTTCTCGGGGATTAAGTGCGAGTGTATTACTCACCCAAATGAGAGCCCGGGATATGGAAACGAATTCAATTCCGAGCGAAAGCTGTCGCCTTAATCCGGTGAAAACGAAAACAACTTGATGAACGGATTTGGTCGATGCGGCGGCAAATAACTTTCGATTTAACCCACTCAGTTTTGGAGTCTAGGGGAAAAAATATGTAGAAGCGAAAGACTCGGAGTTTTTACGGGTTCATTAACACTGGAACAGATCTCGGCGAACAATGCAGCGTCTGCAGAAGTAATCTGTTCCGCAATTTTTCTCATTGTTCTGCAGATTTATACGCTGTCTGAGATGCATGAATGTATTCGAACGTTTCCTTTCACACACACACATACATACTCCAGTCACCAGCTATTACGTTTCTGACTATTTACTGCCACAGGAATTTATTTCGAACTTTCCCACTTGTTAATATCACTTTTCATTTACAAGCCACGCCCACTTCCTTTCCTTCAAATTAGAAATCGACCAATTAGAGAACAAGTCCTTGCCCGCTGTGATAAGGCAACACCCATTTATTTCAATTGTTCCGCAAGTACATTTCGCATTTAATTTTTTTGATACACTTGCTGATATCACTTCTTGTTTACGTAGACAAAAAAGAGAACTCGACGGCAAAACAGAAACAAGCCACGCCCACTTCATTTACTTCAAATTAGACAACGACCAATTAGAGAAGTAGTCTTGCCTTCTCTAATAAGGCAACGCCCATTTATTTCACATTTCCGGAAGGATTCTCGTTTGCAAGCAATTCAGCTTATAACTCGCAAGCCACGCCCTTTTCATATACTTCAAATTTGACAACGACCAATTAGAGAACTAGTCCTTGCCTTCTGTGATAAGCCAACGCCCACTTATTTCACATTTTCGGAAGGATGCTCGTTTGCAAGCAATTTATTTTTTAATACACGAGCCACGCCCATTTCAAATACTTCAAATTAGACAACGACCAGTTAGAGAACTAGTTCTTGACTTCTGTGATAAGGCAACGCCCATTCTCGTCAAGGATTCTCGTTTGCAAATACATTTCGCAATTGTTTTTTTTGATACATTTGCTGATATCGCTTTTTTTGCGTAGACAAAAGCAAGGCACGCCCACTTCACTTGCTTCAAACTAGACAACTTGATCATCGCGGCAAGTCCGAGCTCTCTGAATTGAAAAACCCACTTCCGCTCATTCAACCAATTAGAGAGCTTGTTTTTTTGACACGACTAGAAAGTGAACCTAACCTAATTAATACCAAACCAATAAGAGAATGAGGAACGTCCCTAGCACCAATCAGAAATGGAGGGCGGTAAGTCCAAGTTCTCTGATTGGCCGCTTTTTAATTTGAGAGAATGGAAGTGGGCGTTACTATTCTCTTTCGTAACAACCATTAATAAGGTCGAGAATAAGGCAATTCATAGAAGGCGTGCTCAGCATTTTATGCTATTTATGAAATAATTCTTAATAATGGGCGTTACCTTACCATAGCAGCAAGAAGGGGAACGTAAATGGTCGTTCTCTAATTTGAAGGCGCGGAAGTGGGCGTGGCTTATTCCATTATTGCTTAACCGGCCGTCCAGACGTTCTCTGACGTGTCTGTTACTAATCACAATCTAGAACGAGCTTTGTGTGATGTTATTTTCGAATTCATGGGAGATGAAGGGGAGTATTTTACGAACAATAATCTGGCGTCCCGTAAACGGTGGCCCTATAATTTGAAGGCGTGTAAGTGGGCGTGGCTTGTTTAGTTTTGTCTCATCATCGAGACGGAGGTCTCTGACGTGCTTGTTTTTAGTAATCATCAAGAACTTCATTTGCTTCAAACTAGGCAACGACCAATTAGAGAAGTACTTCTTGTCTTCTATGATAAAGTCACGCCCATTTACTTCACACTTCCGCAAAAATACTCGTTTACAAGCAATTTATTTTTTGATGCACTTTTTATTTACATAAACGAAAGAAATAACTCGACGGCGATACAAAAACAAGACACGCCCATCTCTTTTCCTTCCAGTTAGAAAACAACCAATTAAAGAAGTAGTTCTTGCGACTTATTTTGATTCAGTTGCTTGAAATTACTTTCTATTGACATAGCCAAAGAGAGAAATCGGCGGCAAAACGAAACGCCCACCCCCTCTTTGACGTAGCCAACGAGAGAAATCGGAGGCGAAACAAAAACAAGCCACGCCCACCTCATTTCTTTCAAAATGGAAAACGACCAATTAGATAACTAGTCCTTGCCTGCTGTGATAAGGCAAGGCCCATTTATTTCATACTTTCGCTAGAATTCTCTGATTAAAAATTGCGTCTATCAATTTATTCGGTTGTTACGTCACTAATCTGTTAATTAAGAAGGTGGTCGTTGATTTGAATACATGTTTTTTTTTAATTAACACTTCAGCTTTGTTCGAACGAGAGAGCAATGGCTACTTTTTGATTTAAAAATACCAAACACCGCCCACTTATGCCCCCGCGGATTCGTAATAACCTCTTGGGCAGCTAACATTTGAGAGCTCGAGCAGATTCCTGCGTAATTTTCAGTTGTGACGCAAAGCAATGCCTACTTTCGTTAAACCAACCAATCAGGAAGATTGTTCTCGGACACAACTAGTAAGTAACGCCCATTTTCACTTTTTCTTTAATTTCTTCGACGTAAAAGCACTCTGCAACCCATGAACTCGCAATAATCTCCCAGAAAACTATTATTTATGAACACAAGCAATTTCGAAGCAGATTTTAATTGTTTAATAGAGTGACGACCAGTGCCGATATTCAACCAGCCAATTAGGCAGCTTGTTTTGCAACATCGCTGACAAGCAACGCCCGCTTTTACTTTTGCATTAATTGTTTTGATGTAAAGCTAGTTTTTTTGGCGCGACTAGTAAGCGAAACCAATTTTCATTGTTTTTTTTTTGAATTTTTGACATAAAACACTCACGAAGAACTCGTAATAACCTCTCAGGAAGCTAATGCAAACGAGGCAAGCAGATTCCGAAGTAATTTTCAGTTTTTAAAAAGAGTAACGCCCACTTCCGTTCAACTAACGAATTAAGAAAGCTTTTTTTTTGACATGACTAGAAGGTAACACCCACTTCCTTTCAATCAGCCAATTAGAGAGTTTCCTTTTTGACACCACTAGAAAGTGACGCCTACTTCCTTTGACACTATTAGAAAGTGACGCCTATTTTCACTCCTTGAAATTAGAACCTGACTAATAGGAGAACGAGGAAATTTCTTTGCACCAATCAGAGAGCTTGTTTTCAATTTCTGTCTTTAAATTTAAGAATAGACATGTCGAAGTAAAGACGAAATAGTTAATCCATTTACGCAAACGAGTTTTTTGTTTGTTTCGTTAAATATATTTGCTTTAACATAAAAACATTTAATACTGCACAATTCAATTGCGAAACAGAGTTACGGCCACCTCTTCTCAGTCAACCAATTAGAAAGCTTGTCGTGGCTCTTTGGAAAACGAACTTGACCAATAAGAGACAGACACGCCTCTTGTGTACCAATCAATTACGTTGGTTTACGTCTTTTGTCCACTTCTACTTCCACCAGCTCAGTAAGAACATCTTCCTATTGACGAGCAAAGAGATTCTGAAGGATTTCCAATTGCGAAACAAAGTAACGCCCACCTCTCTTTAGTCAACCAATTTCAAAGCTTGCTTTGGGCACAACGACAAAGTAACGCACATTTCGGCTCTTTCGCATGCAAACTTGACCAATAAGAGAATGAGTCACGCCTCTTGCACCAATCGGTTGAATTATTCTACCTCACATGTCCACTTTTACTTCCACCAACTCAGCAATAACATGTTAATATTGTCGAACAAATAAATACTGAAGGACTTTTCAATTGCGAAACAAAGTAACGCTCACCGCTCTTCAGTCAACCAATTAGAAAGCTTGGTTTGGCCACAATGACGACGTAACCCCCATTTTGACTTTTTCGCGATCGAACTTGACCAATAAGGAACGCCTCTTGCTTCAATCAGTCCACTTCTTCTTCCGCGCCAATGACGTCTCTATAATGACGAACAAATAGATCGTGAAGGTGTTTTCGCTTGCGAAACAAAGCAACGCCCACTTCTCTTCTGTCAACCAATTAGAAAGGTTTTTGGTCGCCCATTTTGACTTTCTCACAATCGAACTTGAGTTGAGCCACGCCTTTTGCACCATCAGTTCTTTTTAGTTGTCGATGGAGTCCTCTTTTTTGATTTGTGTAACGAATGACAAAGTGATTAACTCGAAGTAGGTTATGTTGAGCTCATCACGCCCCAATTAAGTCTAGAGCCCGGCTTATACGTGTTTGTAGAGCCTTGTACGGTAAATTCAGTTATGAATTCACGCCGTTGGCTTGATCAACACACCTGCGATCCAATAGATATGTATTTTCTGCATGTTACCGTCCGTGGGTCGCGCGCAAGTTTGCATGTATGCAGCAGGTGTTTGTTTTCGCTTCTAATCTGCGTCCGTATTTCTTTAACCACGGAATACCCTGTATGCTATTAAATTTATAAATTTCAATAAAGTGTAACACACCTTGTAATTCAAAGATGAGGTTTCCCGGGGGCGGGGGTGTTAAGAAAAGAGCTTCGTGTGCAGCTAGCCACTGCTTTCTTTCTGAGCCTTAAACGCCCTCTAGAAGCCATTGTGTCGCGTTACACTTATTTACAAAGCCCACTTGGGTGCGAGCGACGTCGAGTGGGTTTGAAACGCTCGATTTTTGTTCCTTTGATGTTACGGTTACGTACATACGTGATCGTTACGTGAGCATGCAGAAGTGAGGCGGGTTCTTTGCGTTCGCCGCGTATCTCGAAGAGCTTAATTAAGTTTTTCGGGGCGACGGCTTAGAAAATTACGGGGTTGTTTATTTAACGGCGGCTCGGGGCGCGCAGTGATTTCACGCGACAGGCGGAAACAGAACCTCTTGAATATTTCAACAAGTAACACAAAAAGACCTTCTCGAATAAACTGAAACCACAATTGTTTAAAAATATCTCATCTAATGGTGGTGGAAGTGTTCGTGCTGTTCTTCCAGTCGGCGTGCCTCAAATATAGAATATTTCCAAAAAAAAAAAAATCTGCAAATGAGAAGTTATTTTCAGAAAGAAGTTCACTACCCTACGCGCCCCCTTTTTTTTATCATGAATGAAACTATCGCCCCCCGAGTATAAACTATGCGCAAATCCTTGACACGTTTTGCATTTGCCGCCCGTCCTCCATCTGTTGATTTATCTGCATAGTAGGAAATGCTTTCGTCGAGTGACCCCCCGGAAGAATTCCGGGAACGCACTAAACTGGCTCGAGCCAATATAAAGTTCTAAGTTGACGGCCGGAACGACATTTAAAGCGAGAGCGGAAGCCGAAGCTTATACATAAAATCAATTGGGAAAGTGGGCGTCTGACCAAAAGTCGATTTAATTAGAAAAAAGAAGAGGGCGCAATCGACTTGAAATTCTTATTCTCGTTCCCCCCGCTTAATTCCCGCCGGCGTTCAATTAGCAGCCTGAATTTTACTTCGTTTTTAACAGCCTGCGTCAATGTAAAGTCTGTCGTATTTTATTTGGACCTAAAATACAAATAGAAAACACTCAGTATATACCCACAAGGAATTCGCAAGAATCTCTAAGGAAGCACAAACCGATTCTGAAATAATTTTCAGTTGTAACCGCCTACTTCCGTTCAACCAACCAATTAGAGAGCTTGTTTTTTTTTTTTGATATGACTAGAAAGTAAGACCTACTTCCGTTCAATCAACCAATTCGAGAGGTCCTTTCTTGACACGATTAGAAAGTGACGCCCGTTTTCAGTCCTTAAGAGTATAACTTGACCAATAGGAGAATGAGGTACATCCCTTGCACCAACAAGGCAACGCCCACTTCTGTTCGACCAACCAATTAGAGAGCTAATTTTTTTGACCTGACAAGAAATGGCCATTTCCGTTCAATCAACCAATTAGATAGCTTGTTCTTTTAAATACTTTGCTCTGATAATAAATAGTATGAGAATTAATAATAATAAATTCCGTGATAAATTATCTGAATTGAAAAAACGAAAAGCGAAGGTTTACACCCACTTCCGCTCATTCAACCAATTAGAGAGCTTGTTTTTTGTCACGACTAGAAAGTGAACCTAACCTAATTAGTACCAAACCAATGAAAGAATGAGGAACTTCCCTTGCACCAATCAGAAATGGAGGGCGGTAAGTCCAAATTCTCTGATTGGCTACTTTTTAATTTGAGAGAATAGAAGTGGGCGTGGCTTATTCATTTATATTTTGGCGGGCCGTCCAGAGTTCTCTGACGTGCCTGTAACTAATCACAATCTAGAACGAGCTTTGTTTGATGTTATTTTCGAATTCATGGGAGGTGAAGGGGCGTATTTTGCGAATAATAATCTGGCGTAACGAAAACGGTGGCCCTCTAACTTGAAGGCGTGTAAGTGGGCGTAGCCTGTTTAGTTTTGTCGCTCCATTGAGAAGAAGCCCTCTGAGTGCCTGTTATTAGTAATAATCAAGAAGAGCGTTGTATTTTCGAATTCATGGGAGGCGAGTGGGCGGTGCCCCGTTTTTTTTTTTTACTTAGGCTGCGTTCACACTGATGAGCCAAGAACGTTTTCGGACAAAACATATTTGACTAATTTTGTTTTCTCAATGCTTTAAGTAGGATCAAGAACACACTGTTACATCAAAACAAAAGCACGTTGAAATGTTTCGTACGAAATTGTTCTTGCTTCATCAGTGTAAGGGGTGATCCTCTAACTTGTAGGCGTGGAAGTGGGCGTGGCTTATTTAGTTTTTGTCTCGCCGTTCAGACAGAGCTCTCAATAACGAACGATATATGAGGTTATTTTAGAATTCTTGAGAGTGGGCGGTGCTCCATTTTCTCGAATAATAATTTGACATAACGCAAGGACGAGTCCTATAAACGGCGGTCCTCTAATTCGAAGACGTGGAAGAGGGTGTGGCTTATTTATTTTTTGGTACGTGAATCTTCTCTGTCGTGCCTATTGTCAATAGTAATTATCATCAATGAGCTTTCTGTGAGGTTATAGATATAACAAAAGAACGAGTCGTGTAAAGGGTCGTCTTGTAATTTGAAGGCGTGGAAGTGGGCGAGGCTTACTTAGTTTTCGTCTCACCTTTTGGAATGAGGTCTCTGACTTGCATAACAATCAAGAACGAGCTTTGAATTCATGGGAGGTAAATGGGCGGTGCTTTCGCCGATTTCCCCGAGCGGTTACATTTGTTTCAAATGAGAGACAAGGGGACGGTGCCACGCTTTTTTCTCGAATAACACAAAAACAGGGCCTATAAATGGTGGTAGAAGGCGTGGAGGTGGGCGTGGCTTAATTAGTTTTTGTTTGCCTTTCCAGAATGAGCTCTCCGATCGCTTATATTTGTTTCTAATCTTCTCTATTGCTACTAATAATTAAGAACGAGCCACGTGGGAGGTTACTTTCGAATTCACAGGCGAGGCGAGTGGGCGGTGCCCCATTTTTTTCGGATAGCAATTAGACATAGACTATAAACGGTCGTCCTTTAATTTAGAGGCGTGAAAGTGGGCGTGGCTTGTTTAATTTTTTTCTTGACCAGAATGTGGTCTCCTATCGGTTATATTTCAAGCCTCCTCTATTGTTAATAACAATTAAGAACGAGTTATGTGGGATAGGACGTTGCTTTCGAATTCACGTAAGGCGAGTGGGCGGTGCCCCGTTTTTCTCGAATAATAATTCGATGCAACACAACAAAGTGGGCGTGGCTTGTTTATTTTTTGTCTTGCCATCAAAAATAAGCGCTCTGATTGGTCACATTTGTTTCAAATCTTGCCTCTCGTGCCATCTATTATATTATCAATAATAATAATAAAGAATAAACTTTATTGGAAGTAATTTTCGAATGCATTGGTAGTCGAGGGGCGGTGCCTCGTATTTTTCGATCGTTCTGATTTGTGTCACTCCGTTTGCGCCAAGACCTCTGTGTCAATTAAACTTCATCATTCTTCTAATTCGGTTAGGGGACATGACTGTCAAATTGTTACGGTTTTATAAAATTTCCAGCGAAAATTCGTGAAAACGCTTTTTTGCGTTCGTTAAACATGAATGGGCGTTACTTTACCAAAGCGATAAATTAGGCGTAGCTTATTCTATTTTTTCTTTCGTCGCTAAAACTGAGCTTTGTGATTGGTTATATTACGACGTATTTTATGTATCCCACTTAGATAAATGGACGTTACATTACCGTAACGAAAAGAACGAGCTTTTTGATTTGTCCGCCGATTTGAAGGAGTGGAAAACAGGGCGTGGCTTACACTATTTTTGTTTCATCTTGAGAAAGAGCTCTCTCTGGTTGGTTATATTTGAATTTTTATAAACTGCTTCTCTGTTAGTTTTCTTTATTAACTCCAAACTTCATGCTTAGTTTGATTTTTGAACACAAGCGATATTTAACCCTCCCACCGGCTTCATTTTGAGAGGAATTCGTTCCTGCATTAACGGCCCAATCAAATTTAAAGATAATGATAATATCTCGTCGAATGGTAACGAATGGGAATGGCGAAGGGTAAAGCGAAAATCGATCGGGATTAATAAGTCTGATGCGAAAGTAACTGGATTTTACGTCGTGCCTTCCAATCGATATTAATTTAGGAAAATGAGGGGCGTTTTTAAGGCGGCTAATGGACTGCAGATATCCGGAATATGCGCCCGGAAGGATGAGATGAGATACTGCGGTAATAACCTAATGGCCGTCGATGTCTGCCCGCACTTTGCCTTTTGACTTAACGAATTTTTAATTAACTAACAGTTACTCGGCGGCAGTAACAATCTCTTTTTTTTTTCGTTGAAATAGCTCAATTTGATCAGTGCGAATGTAATATTCCTAAGCTAAGGCGCGCTAGCTTATTGAAGACGTTTGTTCCTGAAACGATCTGCTGAAAGCTTTGTTTCAGTACGCTTCCATTGTCGACATGTAAATTCTTGCAAGCAGGGATGTGAACGTGCGACTCGTGCAAGATTATATTTGTGCAATTTATCGCCGTGTATTCCGCTCGAAATTCCGGGCGATAAAGTATCTCGATCTCTCTGTCGGGCTTAATTGGGATGCGACAGAAAGGGATTCGTAACAATCAAGTAGATTGGGCACTTGGTGCTGGTTGAAAAACTACACTCTAATATTAATTAAAAAAATTTAAAAAAGCGTGCACACGCCCCAAATATTCAAGAGCAACCAATCAGTTGCAACTATGACGGAGAAACGCCCCCATTTATTGCTAGTTACGTAAACTCGAGTTACTAATTCATTCTTAGTCGAAACAATTTTTTTGTAATTAGGGTTTGCAATTTATTTCTTCATTTATTAATTTGGTTATGCTATTAATAAGTTCCCTAAAAAATTAAGGTATTCGTCAAAAATACTGAGCACCGCCCACTCAGTGGCCAAACAAATGTACAATAAGCCACGCCCACTTACTCGCCCTCAAATTAAAGAACGACCCCTTGGAGAGCCCATGATCGCTGTTATAATGTAAGACTAAATAGGGTTTGAAACAATCAGGAAGCTTATTTCCAACGGCAAGACAAAAACTAAATAAGCCACACCCATTTACGCGCCCTCAAGTTAAAAAAATGATCATTTAGAAACTTGTTACTAATTGTAGTTCTTCAATTAACACTAGGAAAAGTTTGAAACAAAAGTAATCAAGCAATCAACGGTGAAACACAGACTGAATAAGCCACGCCCAATTCAGCTCCTTTAGATTAGAGCACGGATGTTTAGAGAGTACGTTCTTGATGGCATTATAGTTAGCGGTTCGTTTATTTAGACTAAGAAGAGTTTAAACGCAATTGGATGACCCCATCTCAAAGGCAAAAACAAAACTGAATAAGCCACGCCCACTTCTGCTCCTTGAGATTACAGTACGACCCTTTAAAGAGTGCATTGTTGATGTTGTTATAGTTTGTCATTCATTTATTAGGACTAAGAAAAGTGTGAACCCAATCAGGGTGCACCCATGTCAAAGGTGAAGCCAAAAGTAAAGAAGCCACCCCCACTTCCGCTCTTTCAGATTGGAGTACGGCCGTTTTCAGACTTCGTTCTTGCTTTAGTCTGTCGTCCATTTATTAGGATTGAGAAGAGTTTCAGCCCAATCAGAGAGCCCCATCTCAAAGACGAAGCCAAAACTGAATAAGCCACGCCCACTTCCACTCTTTCAGATTAAAGTACGGTCGTTCTTGGTGTTGCTTTAGTCTGACGTCCATTTATTAGGATTGAGAAGAGTTTCAATCCAATCAGAGAGCCCCATTTCAAAGGCGCAAAGCCAAAACTGATTAGGCCACGCCCACTTCCGCTCTTTCAGATTAGAGTACGGTCGTTCTTGATGTTGCTTTAGTCTGTCATCCATTTATTAGGCTTAAGAAGAGTTTCGGGAGTCCCATCTCAAAGGCGCAAAGCCAAAATGGAATAAGCCACGCCTACTTCCGCTCTTTTAGATTACAGTGCGGCCGTTCGGAGAGTTCGTTCTTGATATCGTAATAGTCTGTCGTCCATTTATTAGGACTAAGAAGAGTTTCAACCCAATCAGAGAGCCCTATCTCAAAGAAGAAACCAAAACTGAATAAGCCACGCCTACTTCCGCTCTTTCAGATTAGAGTATGGTCGTTCTTGATGTTGTTTTAGTCTGTCATCAATTTATTAGGCTTAAGAAGAGTATCAACCTATTTCGGGGACCCCATCTCAAAGGCGTAAAGCCAAAACTGAATAAGCCACGCCTACTTCCGCTCTTTCAGGTTAGAGTATGGCCGTTTAGAGAATTCGTTCTTGATGTTGTTGTAGGCTATCGTCCATTTATTAGGACCAAGAAGAGTTTCAACCCAATCAGAGAGCCCTATCTCAAAGAAGAAGCTAAAACTGAATAAGCCACACCCACTTCCGCTCTTTCAGATTCAAGTGCGACCATTTAGAGAGTTCGTTCTTGATGTTGTTATGGGCAGACGTTCTTTTATTAGGACCAAGAAAAGTTTCAACCCAATCAGAGAGCCCCATCTCAAAGACGAAGCCAAAACTTAATAAGCCACGCCCACTTCCGCACTTTCAGATTAGAATACAGCCGTTCAGAGAGTTCGTTCTTAATGTTATTATATTATATCCATTTATTAGGACTAAGAAAACTTTTAAAGGGAATTATTAACTAATCCAAGACGTTGCCTTGAATGCCGAAATAAAAATTGAACAAGCCACGCCCACTTCTGTTGCCTCAAATTAAGGAACGTCCCTTCAAATAGCCGATTCTCGATTTTGTGATAAAGTAACGCCATTTTATTGAACGTGTTTTTCGTTTTTCTACGTAACATATTTGTTATTTACGAACGTAGGTACGTCCACTACTTATAAAAAAACAACCAATCACAGAGCTTGTCGTCGCCACCATGATAATTGCGGTTCACGTAAATTATGTCGCGTAAACTCGTGACCTCCTAATGAATTATAAGGACTGCGCGTTGTTTAATGATTTTTTAAAAAGCGGGTGTTTTTTTTCTTAATACCGAAATACCAAATACCCAACCCGATTTTGAACAGTCAAACATAGTAACGCCACCAAATTAGAGAACAGCCAATCGAAAAGCTCGTCTTTGTCCTGACGACAAATAAAGTAACGCCCCCAGATTAAAGAATAGCCAATCGGAAAGCTTGTCTTGAACGCGTTGGTAAAGTAACGCCCCCGAATTAGAAAGCAACTTTGAAAGAAAATAGTTAAGCAGATTAACGCAAATTATTAATTAACATCCAATCGTCTTTGTCGAAACGATAAATAAAGTAACGCCCCCAAATTAGAGAACAGCCAATCGAAAATATTGTTTTTGACGTGATGATAAATAAAGTAACCCCCTCAGATTAGAGGACAGCCAATCGGAAAGCATTATTTGAACGTGATGGTAAAGTAACGCCCCCCGAGTAGGAAAACAACCAATTCGAAAACGTTTTTGCCATAATTAGAATCTGAGTAGGTTTTATTTAATTTAAGTCAATCTACTATTATATTTTATACCATCGGAAACCTGTACCGGGTGACACCAAACTTACAGGCAAAAACAGCCGGATTAAATTAATTTAAATTACAGCGCATTCTATCGTCGCCGAGCGGAACTTCTTGCACCACTTAAAAGCGGGAATTTTAACGATCGTAATTTATCCCGTCGACAAGTTGCAAGTGAGCGGCTGTCTTTTTTTTTTTTTTTAATCTCCGTAAACTGAATAATTCATGGCGTGCATATCGACGAGCTGCAAGTGTTTGGTATTTTTAGACCGCTTATGGAAACGTGACCTGACACGTTGTTCCATTCGGACCGCGGCGGCGTTAATCGCGATAATCATCCAGGCAAATTGCGAAAGCCCGTTTATTTATTAATCAACGAGGGCTGCGGATGTCAATTAAATTATCTATTGACCAAAATATGCTGCGAGATTATTTTGCAAACGTGCGTGCGCACTCGTCGACTTGTTCGTTGGATTTGCTAGTCGACTTGCTTGTTGGATTTATCAACATGAGGGGAACATCTGGAAGAAACAAGAAAACGAAAGCTATAAATACGTTCAAAGTCGAAGGGACAAGGAGAAAGGAAGACGAGGTGGAATCGCAGAATACACAAAGTACAGAGAGGTAGTAAATAGAAGTTCAGATGCAGAAGGGTTAAAATCAAAGATACCCATGCAGCAAACATAAAGTTATCAGGTTAGATTGAGTAGAAGAAGGTTTGGATATGGAAAGAAGAGAGAGCCCCATCGAACAAAGGCAGGAAAATGACAGAGTATATGAGATAAAGAGAGGCTAGGATGTGGAAGATGGAAATCAGAGATACTCCCAACAAACATAGTGGAATGATAGTATACAACAAAGTAAGAAGAGGTTTCAAATGTGAAAAGTTAAAAAATTAAAGCTAGTGTTACGGTGGGAAAATTCATGGCATTTGTGTCAAATATTTCGGGTCACCCTGTATTATGTGAGAACCCAAACATCCGATATGTGCGTACGTGCAAGTTTCAACCTATTTCACAGCAAAACAGATGCAATAATTACCACATCACGGAGATGTTCCATTTCACTCATTTCCCCGCGTAATTCGACTGTCTTCGTTTAACAACCCCCTTCTTTTGTTTGCGCGACGCAATTTTTGTAGCCAAGCTTTAGTCTTACGCTCCTTTCTGTGGTGATATCTGGGGGACAATCATTGTTGGAGGAACTGTCCCGTCAGATCGCAATAGCAGACGAAGGTCACATCGCCGACTTCATCACTTCCCCCGGCCATTCGTATTTGAACTCGTTCACCGGTGGTAGTGGACAACTCTAACGAGAGAGGCCACTTTGAACTGTGACGGACATATTGACATCACACCCCCTCCGTCGAGTTTCGACTTTCGTTGGTTACCGACTTTGCCCTGACAGCTGACATGAATACAAAGTGGCCTTTTTTTTAAATTTATTGTCTTGTTTATCGTTTTGTTTACTGTTGTTCTAAACGCTAAGATCGCGTTAGCTTAATCTTTGAGATTAATTTTTGATGTTTTGTAAACGAAAGATGGATCCATGCTTCGGGCCTAAACTTGGTAATACGTTTGATTGATTCAAAGGGTTTTGTGTTTATCTTGCGATTAAACTTTTACACAAAAAAAGACAAGTGTGCAAAATAGGTAATTTTCATTTATATATAAATTCCATTCCCTTTTCTTTTGGGGTTACGTTTCATCCCGACCCATTCTCCTCGAGTTAGCTGGACAAGGAGATGATCTTAATTTGCCCATTTCACATTCTGCAAACCATTTTGTTAGAGAGTGTTTTCACACTGCTTTAAGTAGGATGAAGCACACACTGATACATCAAAACGAAAAGCGCGCTGAAACGGTTGGAGTCGAAACGTTTTTACTCAAAATCGCGATACATTGAAACGTTACGTGCGAAAACATTTTTGCTTCATCAATGTGAGCGCAGTTTTCGGCATAATCGGTGATCCTCTGACCTGAAGGCGTGGAAGTGGGCGTGGCTTATTTAGTTTTCATCTCGCCGGCCGTCCAGACGGAGCTCTTGGAAGTGTTTGTTATTAATAACAATCAAGAACGAACGTTTGAGGTTATTTTGGAATTCATGGGAATGAGTGGGCGAATTATCTCGAATAATAATTAGGGATAACGCAAGAACGAGTCCTATAAACGGCGGTCCCTTAATTCGAAGACGTGGAAGTGGGTGTGGCTTATTTAGTTTTTGTTACGCAGATCTTCCCTGTCATGTCTATTATCAATAATAATTATTAACAATCAGCTTTCTGTGAGGTTATAGTTATAACAAAAGAACGGGTCGTAGATAGGGTAGTCTTGTAATTTGAAGGCGTGGACGTGGGCGTGGCTTAGTTAGTTCTTGTTTCGGTTTTTGGAATGAGCTCTCTGACGTGCATAATAATCGAGAACGAGCTTTGAATCCATGGGAGGCAAACGGGCGAAGCTCCGTTTTTCTCGAATAACAGTCAAGCATAACGCACAAACGGTTCCCATAATCCGTCGTCCTTTAATTTGAAGGTGTGGAAGTGGGCGTGGCTTATTTAGTTTTTGTTTCATCGAGCAGTTACATTTGTTTCAAATGAGAGACGAGGGGACGGTCCCATACTTTTTTCTCGAATAATAGTTAAGCGTAACACAAAAACGGGGCCTATAAATGGTCATGGAAGGCGTGGAAGTAGGCGTGACTTAATTAGTTTTTGTTTGCCTTTCCAGAATGAGCTCTCCGATCGCTTATATTTGTTTCAAATCTTCTCTATTGTTACTAGTAATAAAGAACGAGCCATATGGGAGGTTAGTTTCGAATTCACGAGAGGCGAGTGGGCGGTGCTCCATTTTTCTCGAATAATAATAAGACGAGGACCACAAGCGGTCGTCCTTTAATTTGTAGGCGTGAAAGTGGACGTGGCCCATTTTATTTTTCTTGCCGTTCAGAATACGATTTCCGATCGGTTATGTTTGTCGGTTATAGGTATAATAAAAGAACGAGTCGTATAAAGGGTCGTCTTGTAATTTGAAGGAGTGGGAATGGGCGTGGCTTACTTAGTTTTTGGTTTCGCTTTTTGGCACGTGCTCTCTGACGTGCACAATAATCTAGAGCGAGCTTCGAATCCATGGGAGGCAAATGGGCGATGCTCTGTTTTTCTCGAATGACAATCAGACTTAACGCAAAAACCGTCGTTCTTTAATTTGAAGGTGTGGAAGTGGGCGTGGCTTATTTAGCTTTTGTGGCTTATTTAGCTCACCAAGCGGTTACATTCGTTTCCAATGAGAGACGAGGGGACGGTGCCCCACTTTTTTCTCGAATTAAGCATAACACAAAAACGGGGCCTATAAACGGTCATGGAAGGCGTGGCTTAATTAGTTTTTGTTTGTCTTTCCAGAATGAGCTCTCCGATCGGTTATATTTGCTTCAAATCTTCTCTATTGTTACTACTAATAAAGAACGAGCCATGTGGGAGGTTAGTTTCGAATTCACGGGAGGCGAATAATAATAAGACATGCACCATAAACGGTCGTCCTTTAATTTATAGGCGTACAAGTGGGCATGGCTTATTTTTCTTATTTTTCTCGCTGTCCAGAATGCGATCTCCGATCGATTATATTTAAAGTTATAGGTGTAACAAAAGAACGAGTCGTATAGAGGGTCGTCTTGTAATTTGAAGGCGTGGGAATGGGCGTGGCTTACTTAGTTTTTGTTTCGCTTTTTGGAATGAGCTCTCTGACGTGCGTAATAATCAAGAGCGAGCTTTGAATCCATGGGAGGCAAGTGGGGGGCTATGCTACGGCTTTCTCGAATAATAATTAGGCATATCGCAAGACGGTTCCTACAAATCTGATATTTGGGGGCAATCATTGTTGGAAGAACCGTTAGATCGCAATAGCAGACGAAGGTTACACCGCCGACTTCGTCACTTCCCCCGACCGTTCGTATTTGAACTCGTCCACCGGCAGTGGACAACTTTAACGGAAGAGGTCGCTTTAAACACTGACGAACATATTAGCATCACATCCCTCCGTCGTGTTTCGTCTTTTGTTGGTTACCGACTTCACCCTGACAGTTGAAATAAAAACAAAGTGGACGTTTTTTTTTACTTTGTTTTGTTTATTGTTGATCTAAACGCTAAGATCGCGTTATCTTAGTCTTAAATAATTAATCTTCGAGATTAATTTCTGATCTTTTGTAAACAACGAAAGACGGTTCTGCGCTTCGGGCCTAAATTTGGTAATACGTTTTATAGATTCAAATTTTAACCCTTTTCGGGTTTTGGGTTTACCTTGTGATTAAACTTTTACACAAATAAAGACAAGTGTGCAAAATAGGTAGTAAATCCTATCTTACAAGAAACGAGACGCTAACGAAATTATTTATTGAAACAAATATATTGCAGTGTTAATTATCTTGTTGAAAAGAATTTATTAAACAAATACAGTACGTGAGAGGAGTTAAAAAACATATACAACAGTGCCACGGTCCAGCAGATGTTCAACAACAATTCTTTCTCCGACCAGCGAGAGTAACAATTCCTTCTCCGACCACCGAGAATAATATTCTGCTTCGACCACCGAGAATAATATTCTGCTTCGACCACCGAGAATAATATTCTGCTTCGACCACCGCAAGAAGATTCCGGCTCCGACCACCAGAATAAAATTTTATTAAAAAGGTGTAAAATACAAAAAAGCATTTTAATGAAGAATTGAACCTTACATCGGTTTCCGAATACCTATATCCCTTTTTTTAACGACATGGACTACTCTTCAAGGTAGGCGCATACGTGTCAAGCAAACAAAATTTTCATTTAAACATCGGACAACGGGAGACGTTTGGTATTGTCGAGGGGCGCCTCACTCTTGTGAAGGAGTGGAGGCACATGCGTGATCGGCAATACGGAGCGTTCCTTTTTTAAACAAGGATACAGGAGGTAGGACAGGAGGTACACCTGCCTTGTGAAGGGTGTGGTGATACTACCGACTTGTGATACCTGGTGTTCGCTGTGGACGAATGTGTATCGTCGAAGGGCGCCTCTCTCTTGTGAAGGAGTTGAGGCACAGACGTGATCGGCGATACAGAGCGTCCACTTTGAACAAGATATACATCGGATAGGACAAGAGGTATACCTGCCTTGTGAAGGGTGTGGTGACACGAGCGACTTGTGCTAGCCGGTGTACATTTTTGAAACAGACAACAACTTTTTCGATAATTTTTTATATTTTCTTTGACACTTACGAACGCATACATTTAACACTGACACTTCCTTCCCCTCTCCCCTCACATTTTCTGTGTTTTGTCATTGTATGTGCCCACCATGGGGCCATAAAAACAAGAAGTGGGTAATTCCGAGCGACCCAAAGAGAAAACCCTGAAAGAGTAGATACGTACCCACAAATAACATACATAAATACTGCAATTGACACCCCAACATCGAGCACGAAGATCAAAATCAGTACAATTATTGACACCCCCAAAGTGGGGCACATACATAAACATTACAATATGAATAACAAATAAGTAGCACAGCTTTTTTCTGAATGTACAACTTTAAACATCTTTAAACGTTAATTTGAGTGACGTCCCTTCGAAAGCTAAATAAAATTTGGAAATAAGGAAATATTAAATTGCATTAAAGTTGTAGGTATCAAATTGGCGAATTTCAAAGCGGACGAATTAATAATTTGTTTAAAAATCGTTTGAACGCACGCACGCAAATTAGCACGGAATTTAACAATGAGCCTCGCCGTTTCCATCAAGTTTATAATGGCTTAAATGAAACATGTGGCATATTAGTTCAATTGAATTAGTTCCCCGTTCAAACGGACGTTAATATTGTTTACACAGTCTAATAATCATATTGATAAAGTTTTTTGATGAAGCGAATGCCGGATCAAACAATTTTATTTCATTTTTCTTAAAAAGAGAATTAAAACCAATCAGTCTCTTGCGCAATTTTATTCTTTGGATTGGAATTGGAACGACGACCTACGTTTTGTGAGTGACAGGAAATATCAAGGACTAAATATATTTAAATAAATATTAAAAGTATTTTTTTTATATATTATAGATATAATATGTTATTTAAAAAACTCACACAACAAAATCATGTCACGATGACAGACGATAAGAAAATGTCAAGCAATGTCACGTTGAAATTAAGGCCGCCCATTAATGAATTAAAGCGCAACTAGATTCGTTTCTGATTGGCCAACAAATGGGGTCGCAAACCTCGTTTTGATCGTTAAGTCAACCAACGAACCAAGCACAAAATGACTGCCTTCCGACAATTTAGGACGCAACTCTGCTCACCGCTGATTCGAGCAAGCAAACAGACCAATGATGCGGAGTTAGCTAATCCCCGCCACAAAATAAGGATATAAAAGGCAGAGAGCGCAAGCCATTATTGCCTGTGCTGAATAGTCTCTCAATACTCACTGCTGGTGCTGCGTAGTCTTGTAAATCACACCGCTAACGCTGCCATAGTTCAACAGACACCATACATCTTACATCCTGATGCTGAATAGTCCTGTAAGCCTTGTGTCTTACACTCTGATGCTGAAAAGTCCGGCAAACCATACATCGTCGAAGCTAACCAATTCTTGTTTTTCAGCAAAATCAACTCCAGCGTCTCATGCGTCCCTAAACAATGACTAACTAATACTCTCAATGTTATTTCCTTTTCAACTTCCCCCCAAACAGAAACAAGTTGCTACAAGATGCGTAGTTTATTGAAAATCAGAACTTTTTCTTTGGTAATAGCTTCACCATCGTTTGATTATACGAAGGAAAAATCCTCCACGAACAAGTCCACGAGCAAGTCAACGCTGACGACGGTCCGGTCTGGTTTAATTAATCCTTTTTGCTTTCCTTCCAAGACGGTTTTATTAAAAACCGGGTGCGTTTTGCTTTCTTCCGGAAATACCTCTTGCAAAGCAGGTTCGAATTTAATGAAGCTCTTACGCGTATTTAAACGAAGATTATTTTTAACGACGTAATACGTCGTCGGCTTGAATGGCAGAGGAGCATTTACATTCCACTTATTCTTTCTCTTGGCTCCGTGTCACGAACCTAATGAATGCAATTTTCTTTCCCGCTAAGCGGCACGTTACATAAATGCAACAATTCACATTCAGGTCGTCGCGAGCCTTGAAGTGGCTAGATTAGAACGCCTGTTGCGATATGCAACATATACTCCTGCGATTTCTAATATTCTGCTGTGATGTTGCCCCACGTTGGGCGCCAAAGTTATACTATTTCACCATGCTTTCTATTTTTCAATCCCTCCAACTTCATTCATAACTTCCTCCAGCCATTTAGTTTCGTTGCCTCCTATGTGGAGCTCTATTACTTCATCCTAATAATTATAATAATCAGTTATGCGGTTATGCTCGCCGGATGGCCAAATTTTCGACTTTTTTGATTCGGAATGGCATTATGGGGCAGCATGTTTACCAAAGGACATATTCAATTGGCGCAGCTCACCTTCGACCCGGCAGGAACACCTTATGGCCTCAGATTATCGTACGTTATTCTTGTTCGTGAGCAAACGTGAAGGGTTTATGAGGACATCGAACTATGCCCTCGAATTTATCACTATTATTTAATGTACTATTAGCTTCGGAATGTTAATTCACGGCTGGATGCGTTTTATATAAAATAAGGCAATTGATTGTATAGGGTGGGCCATGACGTACTTGCTTATTCCGCCAGGCGGTTTTGGAATGTACGTTTTCTCGTTCGTGAGCAACGAGGATGTAGATACTATTACTTAACAAGTCAGTAAGGGAATTTTCTTTAACAGAAGTTCCGCAAGGAAGTGCATAGGGTCCCCTATTCTCGATTTTCATGAACGATCTATCAGTTATGGCAGAAAAAAATTGAATCCACTCTAGGACTACCAAAAAGTTACTATTTAGTATAAATTTATTGGAAGTGACCTCAGAAGTTCCGCAAGGAAGAGTATTAAGTCGTCCCCTATTCTTTATTTTCATAAAGAATTTATTAGTTATGACAATAAAAAATTTAATCCACACTAGAACTACCAAAAAGTTACTACCGAAGTTAGTGATTGAATTAACGGGAGTTTAATTTATTGGAAGCGACCTTAGGAGTTCCGCAGGGAAGGGTATTAAGTCCCCTGTTTTTAATTTTCATGAACAATCTATTAGTTATGACAGAAATAAAAAAATTAAATCCAGTCTAGAACTGCCAAAAAGTTACTAATAAAGTTAGTGATTAAATAATGGAATCTTCTTTGCAGGAGTTCCGCAAGGAAGTGTATTAGGTCCTCTATTCTTTATTTTCATCAACAATATATATCAGTTATAATAGAAAAAAATTTGAATCCACTCTAGAACTACCAAAAAGTTATTAGCGAAGTTAATGATTAAATTAAAGGAAGTTTAATTTATTGGAAGCGACCCAGGAGTTCTGCAAGGAATTGTATTAGGTCCCCTATTCTTTATTTTCATGAACATTGTATCAGTCATTAATAATTAATGGCATTGATCGATAGTCTTTTGTTTCTAAAGAAAGTCAACATTTTATTTATTTAAGTTTCCCTATACCACAGCTTAATTAACTGTAGCATAGGATTAATTATCCAGCTTTTGTAATTTTTTTTATTTCAATTTTATTGATTTCATGTTTTTAAAGCTGAAATCGACAGTATTTTATCTTGTTTTATTTTATTTTAAATTAATTTATTTTTATTGCATTTTATTTCATTAATGAAGGCGATCGGAAATCCCGATTTTTCATATTGTAATGTTTTTAGGTTTCGTTTATGATTTATTTTTAAAATAAAATACTTGATAAGACTAATAACTAATTTATTAGTGACACTTAACACTAATTTATTTATAACGGACTAAGACTAATTTATTTTTACAAGCCGAGCGATTAATCAGTAACTAAACTTTGCATCGAACTGACTAAGACTTGACCTCGTGCGCGTATTTATATGGGAGCAGCTTTTCCAGTAAGTTCGGTTCTGTAATATGTCGGCGATAGAACGTTGTCGAATCGTGAGTCATAAATGACGCGTCGCTGAGTGCATCACACGTCACAATTCGTTCGTCACAATATTTTTAAAATCAAGATCGACAGTCTTTTGTTTTCAAATTATTTTTTAGCGGATATCATATTTTTGTTTAGAGAGTTAATAAACTTTTCTTTTCGATTGTTTTTCAAATTTTCAAAGCCGAGATCGACAGTCTTTTGTTTTCACGATCTTTATATTTTTTTTAAATTTCACGTTTCATGTTTTTAATTTTAATTTTTAACTTTCAAAGCCGAGATCGATAGTGTTTTGTTTTATTTCTTTATTTTTTTAATGAAGGTGACTTTTTTACATTTTTTTTTCAAAACCGAGATCGACAGTCATTTGTTTTCACGGTTTCATCTAGAAGAAATCAAAAATATTCAAATATTCAATTCGAAAATCGCGTGCTTCAAACATTCAAAGCCGAGATCAATCGCATTTTATTTCACACTCTTTTCTAAAAAAAAACATACATATATATTTTTTTAATTTCACGTTTCATATTTTTGATTTCAATTTTTAACTTCAGATTTTCAAAGTCGAGATCGATAGTCTTTTGTTTTCATGTTCTTGTCTATAAAAAAAAACATTTTTTAAAATTTTTCAACGTTTCATATTTTTAATTTTAATTTTTAACTTCAGATTTCCAAAGCCGACTCGATAGTGTTTTATTTTATTTATTTTTTTTATGAAGGCGACGTTTTTGCATTTTTTTTTTTTTCAAAACCGAGATCGACAGTCTTTTATTTTCACGTTCTTTTCAATAAATAAATAAATAAATAAAATTTTGATTTTTTGGCGTTCAGATTTTTAATTTTATTTATTTTTGAGATTGATCAATCAATCAATCAATCAATCAATCAATTTATTTAGCTCCATAAACAAAATTACATTGTGCGGAACAAGTCATACTTAAATCTAGAGCGAGGTAAGCTTAAGAAAAGTTACCAAAGTCAATTGAACAAATGAGTCATCACTCAAAAAATTGTTTTACTGAGTAAAGACATTTATCTAATAAATAACGCCTTAAAACAATTTTAAAATTTTTTACATTAGGGGCATTTTTTATTTGCACAGGCAAGGCATTAAAGGCTTTCACGCCTAAAATACTAGGTGATTTATTGGTAATAGCAAGTCTACCAAATGGTACATGATAACAGTCTTTACTTTTGGTATTGTGGTGATGAATCATGTTGTTCTTTGTAAAATTTGATTGATTTATATACACATGAACACATATTTCTAGAATAAAGACGCTATGTACAGTTAAAATATTATACCTGTTAAATAACTCACTGCATGAAGAACTGGCAGGAACATTGGCAATTGATCTAAGAATTCTCTTCTGAGCTATAAAAACATCTCCAATTGAAGATGAGCAGCCCCAAAAATTTATCGCATATCTTAGTTTAGACTCGACGTGGGCATAATAAAGGGATACTAACTGCTGAATTGTAAGAATATCCCTTAATGTTTTAAACAAAAAGCATGCTGAATGTAACTTAGACACTAAAGCATTACAGTGATTAATCCAATTTAAATTTTTGTCAAGGTGAGCTCCAAGAAAAGTAACACTATCACAGCTGTGGATTATTTTATTGTCAATTTTCAAGTTGACTTCTACTTGTTTTTGTTGGCGAGTTTGGAAGATAACTGCTTGCGTTTTTTGTAAATTTAAGTGTAATTTATTAAAAGTAAACCATTTATGTAGTTTATTCAAAAATAGATTACATTTTATTTCAAGATTATTTTTAGAGACATCTGACAAGACTGCGGTAGTATCATCAGCATATACCGTAAAATTCACTTCAGGATCAACAGAGGATATATCATTAATGAACAGCGAAAACAAGACGGGGCCTAGGACAGTTCCTTGCGGAACACCAACATTAATTTCTGCATGATTAGAATTATAGGTTTTTATAGCGTCACACTCTTTAAAGTTCATACTAACAAACTGTGAACGTGAGCCTAGAAAAGATTTAATCCAGTCAAGGGAAGTACCTCTCAAACCACATAAAGCAAGCTTCCCAAATAATATGTCGTGATCCACACAATCGAAAGCCTTACTGAGATCACAAAAAATCCCTGCAGGGCATTCATAAGCTTCTATATATTTTATAACACAATCATAGAATGAATGAATCGCTGTATTGGTACTCCTACCAGTAATAAACCCATGTTGATCATTACTAAGAATACTATGCTTGTTAAGAAACGAAACTAAGCGATCTAAAAACGCGTATTCAAATATTTTGGACAAAGATGACGTGACAGATATTGGCCTGTAGTTGTCACAGAGTCGAGGATTACCTTTTTTAAATACAGGTAGAACTTTGCTAGATTTCAGTGCAGAAGGAAAATCGCCAGTTTCAAAAGACAAGTTAATAAGGGCACATAAAGGAGATAATATTGTGGAGCAGACTAATTTAATAAGAATTAGTGGAATGCCATCTGGACCACAAGACCATTTACTTTTTATTCTATTTATTACAAGTTTGAGAAGCTCATTTTCAGTATAAGGATTTAAAAATAACGAAGCGGAAGGAGATTTAAAATGATAACTCTGCCGATCATCAATAGGGTTACTGGAATTATCAATTTTATTTGAAATGTTCAAAGGAGCATCTTTAAAATATTCATTGAAATGGCAAACGATCTCGCTGGGATCATCTATGTCAACATTATTAGCAACAAGTGTAACATTTCGATGTTTTTTTGTGTTGTTGCTAAATGTAGAAATTATATTCCAAGCCATTCGAGTTGGATTGTCGGATAAGAAAATTTTGTTTTGATAATATTCTCTTTTGGTGAATCGAACAAGAGTATCATGTTTCCTTTTAGCTAATTTATAACTGTTATTAAGGGAAGGATGCTTATTTTTCAGTATATATAAATTGTAAAGTTTATCACTAGAATTCTTTACCGATGCATTAACCCAATTTTTGTTAGAATTTTTGCGTTTTGCGGTTTTTATAGGAAAATTTTTATTAAAATAAAATAAGAACAGATTGTAGAAGCAATCAAATGCATTATTTAAATTTTTGCAGTTGGTGACTGCAGACCAGTCAACTGTTCTCAAATCATTTTCAAAATTCGCAATATTGTCATGAGAGTAATTTCTGCTTTGAAACATGGAATAAGCTATATTTCTAGAATCCAGATTTATATTTGATTCAAGTAAAACAACACGATGATCAGAAGTAACTGTATCCACAGCACAACAGCTGCTTATATTGGGAATATTTGAAAAAACATGATCGATTGTAGTTGCACTGTTTCTAAAACTATCAATTCTTGTAGGCCAATTCACTAGGGAATTCATATTATAGCAAAGTAAAAGATTATTTAATTTAGTAAAACTGCCATTTTTATCATGCAGTGAGTCAGCATTAAAATCACCACAGACAATAAAACGAAGACTAGGTTCAAACAAGAAATGTAAGACATTATCAAACAATCTTAAAAAGTCGTTAAAGTTACTACATGGCGATCTATAACACGTTAAAATTAGTACTGTGGAGGAGGTGGATGGCTTCCATTTCACCGCACACACTTCAATTTCTTTGTCAATACAAAACTGACTGAGGTCGATCGAGGTTACTTCTAAATCATTTCTAGCCCAAATACCAACTCCACCACATTTGAATTGAGTTCTACAATAAAAGCTACAGAGTGAATAATTACTAAATTTTAAATAATTGATAGCATCAGATTTGACATTAATTTCAGTAAAACAGAGGAATTGTAAATTACTAAATTCACCGCTTTGAATTCTATTTCTAAATTATTAATTTTGTTGTGGTTTAATGTTTGAATATTCAACACAAGAATATCCGGTTTATATACTATGGCGTTTTGGTTATTCGTGGGCGTGGATAAAAAAACTTACTTATACAGGCACCTTTAGGCCACATGTCCGGATTGAGAGCTTTCTGAAAATTTTGTTCATAGAAACTAACTTTAAAGGAAGAGTACTGATTTTTGTGTTTAGCTTCTAATTGCTCACAGGTAACTTCAGGAAAATCTTTTTTAAGGAATCCTATCACATCCTCGGCAGTGGTTTCTGGATGAAGTCTGTACACGTGAACAGCAGTAGTCTTCGGCACAGTCTTAATGTCGCCGGATTTATTTCCAATAATCTTCATGCGATTAGTTTGTTGCTTGACTTTAACTATCTTTTTTCCATCATTTCCACCAGAGGATCCACTTGAGTTCAGGTTAACCACTTCATTGAGTTTTAGACTTGTTTGTACATTGTGGATTGCTGCAGAAAGTTCTTGATCAGAAATTGTATTGTGTTTGGAATGCACTTGAGTAGCCATAACTTTATTTGTCGACTGTATCTGTTCCGTATTCAAATATTTTGGGGAATGTTTTCTTTTATTTTCTTGTTTAGTAGACGAAATAGCTGCAGTACTTTTTCCACTTGCATTAGCCTGAGTACTTGTCGTTTGTTTGCATGCCATTTCACTAAATAATGGTTTTCGTTTTTCTTCGGTAACTTCGCGCATCGCTGTCATCTCAGCCGGTTTTTGGACGGGTATTTTTAATAAAAGATTATTTAAAACATTTATTTGATCAAGTAAAGATTTTACGTTATCACTTAAAATTCCAATTATTCTGTCTTTATCATTTAGCGCTTGTTTTAAATATCTAACTTCTAAGTTAGCGTCTTTTTGTTCAAAAGCCTCATGACTGACACCGTTATCACTTCTACCACCACCATCGTCAATATTACAACAATTCATGAGCATTTGTTTATCGTCAACTTTAATTATGTTATTGAAATATTTCAGGCATCCAGGATGCATAATAGCACCGCATGTTATACACTTATAACCGTTAACAGGCACGATGCTGCATTTCTTACACTTTTTAGCAGCGGACTCAGTATGCGCGTCTGTAGTCGGCGACATCACGGCCACTGATAGTGTTTTATTTTTAAATATTTTTTGACATAGGCATTTTATTTTGATTCGAAAACGGTGTGCTTCAAATATTCAAGGCCGAGATCAATCGCATTTTTAATTTTAATTTTTAACTTCAGATTTTCAAAGCCGGGAAGCGATATCTTTTGTTTTCACGTTCTTTTCTAGAAAAAAAATCATTTTTTTCAATTTCACGTTTCATATTTTTAATTTTAATTTTGACTTCATATTTTCAAAATCGATATGGATTATTTTATTTTATTTATTTTTTAATGAAGACGACTTTCTTGCGATCTTTTTTCAAAACAGAGGTCGACAGTGTTTTATTTTCACGCTCTTTTCTCAAAAAGAACAATTAATTTTTTTATATCACGTTTCATATTTTTAATCTTAGTTTTTAACTTCAGATTTTCCAAATCTAGATCGATAGTCTCTAATTTTAATGTTTAACTCCAGATTTTCAAAGACAACATCGATAGTTTTTTGTTTTTACGTTCTTTTCTAGAATTTTTTTTATTTCACGTTTCATATTTTTAATTTTAATTTTTAACTTTACATTTTCAAAGCCGAGATCGATAGTCTTTTGTTTTTACGTTCTTTTCTAGAAAAAAATATCATTTCTTTTTAATTTCATATTTCCTCTTTTTAATTTTAATTTTTAATTTCAGACTTTCAAAGCCGAGATCATAGTCTTTTGTTTTCATATTCTTTTCTAGATTTTTTTTATTTCACGTTTCATATTTTTTATTTTAATTTTAACTTCATATTTTCAAAGCCGAAATCGATAGTCTTTTGTTTTCACGTTCTTTTCTAGAAAAAAAAATCATTTTTAATTTCACGTTTCATATTTTTAATTTTTAACTTCAGAGTTTTAAAGCCGAGATCGATAATGTTTTTCTTAATTTATTTATTTAGGCGACTTTTTTGCGATTTTTTTTTTCAAAAACGAGATCGACAATCTTTTGTTTTCACGTTATAAAAGGTCAGTTTTTTTGACGTTTCAGATTTTTTGTTTTATTTCTTTTTAACTTCAGATTTTCAAGGTCGAAATCGATAGTCTTTTGTTTTCACGTTTTTTTTTTTTGTAAAAAAAAATAATTTTTAATTTCACGTTTCATAATTTTAATTTTAATTTTTAACTTCAGAGTTTCAAAGCCGTGAACGATAATGTTTTGTTTTATTTATTTATTTTTTTAATGAAGGCGACTTTTTTTTTCAAAACCGAGATAGTTTTCACTTTTTGATCTTTTTTTTGTCGTTCAGATTTTTTATTTTATTTTTTGTTTAACTTGAGTTGAGTTGAGCAGAGATTGATAGTCTTTTATTTTTTAAGAATTTTTTGAATAAAGGCAGTTTTTGTTTGATTCGGCAATCGTGGGCTACAAATCGAGAAATTGATAGCATTTTGTTTTCTAGAAAAAAAATATTTGTTTTAATTTCACGGTTCAGATTTTTAACTGCCAAACCCGAGATCGATAGTCTTTTATTTTACTTTTTAAATAAGGCGACTTTTATTTTGATCGTTTTCCGAGATCGACAGTTTTTTGTTTTCAGGCTCTCCTTTTTTCTTTAAAGGATCAAAATGTTTTTGACGTTTCAGATTTTTGGTTTTATTTCTTTTTAACTTCAGACTTTCAAAGTCGAAAGTTCGTCTGTTACAGCGAATCGAGGTTTTCAGACTTTTTATTTTATTTTTTTAATGTCAGAGTTTCAAAACTAAAATCGACTGTCTTTTATTTCTTTGCTTTTTGTTTTTATTAATAAAAACGGTTTTGTTTAGTTTGATCCACGACTCTACGCATTTCATACGTTTCAAATCCGAGATAAACAATTTTTTTTTCAAAATAAAATCAGTTTTTATTTATTTATTGTTGAGTTTACAATTTTTAATTGTAATTCCGGATTTTCCACCCAAACCGCGTCCGAAAAAAAAGATGTTTCTTTATTACAACATGAAAATAGTCTCTCGTACACAGGGTGTTCCTCCATTCAGTTTATAATTATCACCGTATCGAATAAAACACGAAAGAAAATCTTGTAGCCCGCTCAGTTTTGTCTCTCGCAGACTTTCCACTTCCGTTTTACTTTACGTTACATAATGTAATGCTGATTTCCTGCGGCTGTACTTAATGTACTCCGCTCCCCCAAACGCTATCTCGCTTCCCGTAGGAATACCCGGGATCATTAGGGCGCGTGGAACACGTAAAATTTACATTATCTACATAAAAAAAATTTACTGCGCGTTGCCATTACCGCCTTACATCATCGCCGTGCCCCCCCCCCCCCCCGCCCTCCATCCAAAAAAACAAAAACCTTGCAGTTCGATTTTGAGAAAATTTTTCTTTCTCAAGTGGAAAGCCCCGTTTAACCACCACCACCACCACCACCACCACCACCAACAAAGCCGCAAGAGTGTCCTGTTTTGCATTGACGCGAGACGACAAAAAATCCCGCTCGCAAACAGCCATGTGACAATGCATATATTACTTTTTTTTTCGGGGACGACGCGACGAAGCTCAAGTGTACACACACACGCCCGCATTTTTCTGCATAATGTGGTCGGTCTCACCCTCTCGGATGTATCATCTTCTTTTACACACATGTAAAACGTCGGCTTGAATTTCAATGTGTATAGAAAGACGGCGTTTAATGTTAATAGCGGACAAAATTATTGACGTCGAGTGTACATGTTATTACTCAATTTGTTTTTTCTTTCTTTGTTTCGAAATAAATTAACGTCCTTCGAGTAGGCTTTGTTGCTAAGTGACGCGAGGATTCGTCTAAAAAAATTGATTCACATGTCCGAAAGGTCTGAAGTTGACACCTCGAGCAAATTTAGAAACTCGTTTGGCGCCATTTCTGAGCATTTCATAAAAATTTTTTAGAAGGGGATGTAAGAAACCGATATTTTATATACAGAAATTTGTTTATTTGAAATCGCAAGGTGATCGACACAGCGTCAGCCCATCTGACCTTCAAGAGACTGAAGCACACCTGCAACGGTTCCATAAAACAAGTGTGCGATGAATTTCTTTGAAGTTGTAGACTCTTGATCGTAGTTAATCGTAGCTCTTCGGTTATAAAACTGTATAATAGACCGCAGATGCGGAAATTTCCGTTGCAATTTGTTGCTTCCCTACCCCTACCTACCTTACCAACCAATTCGATAGCTAGGATTTTATAAAAGTCTATGTAAAGGGGACGGGACGTAAGAAACCGGTACTCAGTATAGAGAGGCCCAGTCTTTCCATCTTCCCGTTAAAGTCATCCGGCGAATAACTTAATTTTTATAAATTATTTCCATGGTAGTTATCCATCAGTTAGTTTACCAAGAGGTGGAAAGACCGGCCCTAAATAGAAGAGAAATTATAAACAAAACATCATCGCAAAGCGGTCGACACCGCATCATCCCGTTTGACCTTCGAGCAACTGAAGGACACCTACATCCGCCCTACGAAACATTTTCTTCTTTTTAAAATAATTTTCTTATAAGGAAATCGCTTTCCGATTGGCGAATTTCATTTTCCAAATGCTTCAACATTTCGCAGGTAGACGCCAGGTGTCTTTAATGAAGAAACAGCAGCGACATTTCAATTACGTCACTGCAACCAATTAAGTAGGTCTCTCGTTCGCATGAGTAACCGTTTATGCTGCGATTCGATTGAAAAACGTGCGTGCGACCTTGAAATTTGTTTAAACGGTTTCCAAAAGGATTTGCGGCGACGTGAGGGCGCGTAAAACAAACACATCAAGATTAAATTTGCCCGAACGCGAAACGTAATGCCCCAAATCAATTTCGAGCCCGCAAAATATAATTTCTTTCGATCCGGGCCCCGGATAAACTACGGCAATCCGGTTTGGTTATTTGCTCGGCGGGTTTCTGGAGCGTGACGATCATAACTTGGGAGAGAGAGAGGTTTTCCGCGTGCACGTTTCCAAGTCGATTTGGCCCATTTGCATCGTCGAGAGAACGGCCCTCCCAATCAATGAAGGATTACGTTCCGTAATTATACAGGGTGATTGATGAGAAGTGCCTCTAAAAATTCACACTTTATAACAACTATATAGAGAATACCCACATTGGAGAGACAGCTACACTGCGGAAAGGCAACGTAGGTGGTTGGAGAATAGATGGTGGAGGATGAATGCCTGTATCAAAAGTAGATTGATGGAGAAACCTAACTCACCATCTGTCCCGACTTCCTTAGCCACTTTTGACTACAGGGCAAGGAGATTTCTTAGTTCTTCCTCATTGTATTTGCTGTGTCCCATGTCGCCCTTTTTTTTAACATCGCTGGACAAAACTCGTCAAACAAGTCTGATCCGGTGGGTACAGGCCAGGAGGGGTCCCTGCACGGTTGGGGTGGTAAGGGGACAGTGTGGTTTCTTCCATTTACAATGAATTGCATGCATAGTCGGAAGGCCCCTCGGCCATCCAGCCGTCTCGTAGTGCGGCCTTAGCTTAAAAGTTGAGGTTGAAAAGAGGCAACAAAACCGAAGAGTGGAATGAAGACTATGAGGAAGAAAGGAAGGAAGCCCCAAAACTCATTAGTCAACCGAGATTCGAAATTAAGGTACCTATCAAAAGGACAAGCTCTTAAAAAGCAACTAAGTGACAGGCAATAATCACTCAGAGACGATGGTCCTTGAATTGCCATGGCTACACAATGAATGGGCACTTTTCATTGCTCCTCTTATCCCGATTCCATGGCAACGCTCCGAAATATTGGTTATCTGGTTATAATACTTCCTGACACGTGTGTAGATTCGCAAGTAATCGTGAGAAGAACCAGTAGGGGTAGTTTGACAGGCAACGTCCGGCCTAGAAAACCAAAGATCGTCGGTTCAAATTCCAAGGAAGACGTTCCTGTAGGCGGCCACAGATAATCGGGTGTCGAAACGTCGTTCTGGTATATATTTTTATTCAAGACAACTTGAAACTTTAAAAACAAATAGAAAGAATGAACAATATAAAATCAATAAATAACAAATGTGTGCGACGCTCTGCTAGATTGGCCGGCTGTCATCTGGGCTACTGTAGGGCGAAGTCCTAGTGACGTAGTAATGATGGATCTTGAACTCAGGATTGACGTAGCAACTATCTTACTTCTGCTTGAGTTCTACTTTTTCTCTTGTTCAACAGCTGACTTCGAAGATGTCGATGGTTGTGTGGAGTACAAGTGTTGCTCTTGATAAAAGATGTCCGTGGTGGATGTATTCAACAGCAGGCACAAGGGAACGGTTGTGTGTGCTTCCGACGAAAGGCTGCACGTGTTTCCGACAATAAACTACACGGAAGAGTTGTGTGAATGCTTCCGACAATAAGCTGCACGGAAGAGTTGTGTGTGGGCTTCCGACAATAAGTTGCACAGGAGACGTTGGCGAGTTGCTCCCGACAATTGGCTGCACTGAAGCCGAAGCGGTTAGCGCTCTCGCTTTTTTGGACCTTTTTCATAGCGGGGGTGAATTAACTTTGCTTCATTGGCTAAAATGTGCAATCCAATCACTGATTATCAGTGTTGCCACCTTACCCTAGTTTACAAAATATGAAACGTGGAAGTTAAGATCACTTCCTCCTTGTCCGGCTAACTCGAGGATATGGGTCGAGGTCGTTACGTAACCCCAAAACAAGGGTGGAATTTTTGAAAATAAAATACAAGTCACCAGTATTGCGCACTTATCATTGTGTAGCTCTAATGTTAATCAAGTAGGTTAATAGTTAAATAAATGAGAAATCTTAACAACTTTCGTTTACAAAGACAAAAGTAAATCTCAAAGTTTAAATTAATTAAGGGCGCGCAACCGAAGCTTGCGTAATTTAAGTTTAACTTGAATATTTCATTTATTGATTGTTTTTTTGTTTATTTATCTTTTGTCTTTTTCTCAACAGTCGATTGTTTTTGTTTTAGTTTCTTTCGTTGGTCGATTGTCTTTTATTTTGCTCAATGTACCAAATCGATTCATCTTTGTTTCTTTTTAGTTTTCATTCAAATCTAGAATTTTTTTTGTTCAACAATAGATCGATTTTTGTTTGTTTTTTGTTTCACTTCACTTATTGATTGTCTTTTTTTCAGTTGTCGATCGATTAATCGATTGTCTCTTGTTTATTTATCTTTTGGGTCAATTCTAAAATACCTTTCGTTCAATAATCAATTGTCTTTTATTTATTTATATTTTCTTTATTTACCTGCCTTTTGTCTTTTTGTCATGAATCGAATATTTTCGTTTCTTTCATTTTCTTCAATGTTCCTCATCGGTTCGTTTTTGTTTTTTTTTAATTTCATTCTAATTTGGAATAATTTTGGTTTGCTTTTTGTTTCACTTCATTTATTGATTGTCTTTTTTTCAATTGTCGATCGATTAATCGATTGTCTCCTGTTTATTTATCTTTTGGGTCAATTTTAAAATTCCTTTCGTTCAATAATCAATTGTCTTTTATTTATTTATATTTTCTTTATTTACCTGCCTTTTGTCTTTTTGTCAAGAGTCGATTGTTTTCGTTTCTTTCATTTTCTTTAATGTTCCTAATCGGTTCGTTTTTGTTTTTTTAATTTCATTCTAATTTGGAATAATTTTGGTTCCATAAATGATTGTCTTTTGTTTTACTTCATTTATCGATTGTTTTTTTGTCTCTTTTTCAACATTCGATTGTTTTCGTTACTTTCATTCGCCTATTGTCTTTCATTTTGTTCAATGTTCCGCATCGATTCGTCTTTATTTTTAAATTTCATTCTAATTTGGAATATTTTTGGATCGATTGTCTTTTGTTTCACTTCATTTATTGATTGTTTTTTGTTTATTTATCTTTCGTCTTTTTATCAACAGTCGATTGTTTTCGTTTCTTTCATAAGACGATTATCTTTCATTTTGTTCAATGTTCCTCATCGGTTTCTTTTTTTTTTTATTTTCATTCAAAGCTAGAATTATTTGGTTCCAATAATCGGTTTATTTTTTGGTTTGACTTCATACATTGATGGTCTTTTTTTTATTTGTCGATCGAATAATCGGTCGTCTTTTGTTTATTTATCTTTTGTCTTTTTCTCAACAGTCGACTGTTTTGGTTTTGGTTTCTTTCGCTAGCCGATTGTCTTTCATTTCGCTGAACGTTCCTCATCGATTCATTTTCTTTAAATTTTCATTCAGTTTTAGAATTCTTTTGAAATCAGTCGTCGAGTGGTGTCTTTTGTTCATTTCTTTTATTCAATGGCCGATCGTTTTATGTTTTATCTTATTCATCGATCGCCTTTTGTTTGATTTTCGCTCTTCGATTGTCTTTTGTTTGTCCTTCGGTGTCTTTCTTTCGCCAGTTTACCACTTTTTTTTTTAATTTTCAATACCCTTCACGATTCATTAAATAACAAACGAACGAAACGTAGATTTTTTATGAAAATTAATTAAAATTGTGTAACTGGCAGTATAAAATGTGTTAGGAAAGAGTTTATACATGTATTTCGGCCTTATTGGGCTTCATCAGAACTCTGTACTTAAGGTACAGAGTTCTGATGAAGCCCAATAAGGCCGAAATACATGTATAAACTCTTTCCTAACACATTTTATACTGCCAGTTACACAATTTTAATTAATTTTCATAATTTTCATCTGGCAAGAAAACTTGATTTTTGTAGATTTTTTAGTGAAAAGCTGGTTGCCATGACAACGCATCATTTACTTAACGTCTGCATAAAGAGGTTATGTTATGAATATTATTCATTAAAGTAAACATAAACAAAATAGAACTGTCCTTAGAAACGTCCACTGATTTCACGTCATCTGCCAGGGCGATGAAAGGACCCAACGAGTATTGAATGTGGGCGGAGGAGGTGACGTCCGCATGTCAAATCATTGTAGCGTTGTCCCCTATTGGTGGACGAGTTCAAATTACTACCTGATCGACGCACAAAGTTGCTAATAAAATCCTACTTGTTTTCCAGCAGAAACAAGCTTCGGTAAGCTTAGAAGAAAGCTTGTAGTTGCGCCTAAATAAAACTTGGAATATATATCTTCCGTTTAAGCTTCAATCAAAAGATCAAACGTGACCAAAAGCACGAAATGGTGGGAATGTCCAGTGTTGCCAACCGAGTTGTAAGAAAAATCAGCTACATTTCCCTCCAATCAAAGCTGCGTTGACGCCGGCGCCTTGCGTAGACCGTCAGTTACCGCTATTCCAATTTCAGTCGTATGGAGGTGTAGCAGGCGAAGTTGGCAACACTAGGAGCGTCCACTAACTATGACGTGAACGCTGAACCTTCAGCAACAAAACAGGCACGTCAAAGAGTACCACCGCAACACCCTGGAAAGGGGTTGTTAAGAGAGGCAGCACAATTACTCGAGGATATGAGTGAAATGGAATATTTCCGTGAAGTTTCTGACAGCTGTCATTTTGACATTTACCAATTTGACCTTTCTGACACCTGTCATTTTGAGGTTCTTGTGGTTGTTTGTCATTATGACGTATTTCGTCGGTCGCTGGGCAACGTTCAAGTCCTTACCCTAGAGGGCCTACAGCAATAATCCAAGATAATGGTGGTCACACCCACAAAGAACAACTCAATTTACATATTTCGATTTTCTTCTATGTGTTGTTCCATTGGAGTTGCTGCTACATTTTTTTTTCAAGCAACGCAAAGCAGCTCCCTCATTAAAATCTGTTTGCAAACAGAGCGAATGGTTGTTGGCAGCGATTCCGTTTCTGTGTGTAACGGCTCACGCTAATAATTGCGCCCACGTTGACATATTGTTGCAGGAACGTGTATTTTTAGACTGCGGGCGTTGATTTAAATGCAGATTGAATCAATTTCCTAGCAACGGATAATGCAAGGCGCTAATGAGACTCGCATGTCACTGAATGGTGGGCCCCCCCCCCCCATCATCTTTTATTCTTCTCGTTCGTCTGCGAACGCTAATGATTAATTAACTTTAATTAAGAGTTAAGAGCGAGCTACCGGTTTGTATTTTTGTTGTTTCGACGACAGGGGTTTAATAATGCGAGCGTTTATTGCACATGCACCGGTGACGTAGCCTTTTTTTTTTGTTTTTTCAAAAAAAAAAAAAAAAAGCTGCGCAAGGGTTTATTATAGTCATCTATTCATCATGTAAGTTGCGAGAATGGAAACTATTGTAAGAACGCTATGAATTATGCAAACGGGGGGTAGAGGTGAAAGAAAGCGTCTGAAAATGCAAATGTAAATGATCGAAACTTTCAAATGAGAGTCGCGCGCGTTGTGTCCGGCTGCTGAAATTTATGTGGTTTTCAAAGAAAACGCATACGGAAAATGTTTCCGCCTTGATTTATGTATGTATGTATGTGTTGCGGGACGAGCAAAAAGAAGTCGTTTGAAAAATGCGATGTCAAAAATTGAAGAACGCTTCCATTTTACTAGGCAGATCAGAATCGAAACCAACCGTACGCCCCCCGTACAACAACAAGAAGAAAAAGAAGTGACGTTTGATTTGCCACAAGTCCGGAAAACCCTGTCGCTTTTTTTTTTCGTTGCAAACAGACTTCTTGGTGTTCCACCCAATTAATTAAAAAGTATCTCCCGACGTCTATTTATTATTTTGCCCGTTCACCGAACAAGTTACTGGCCTGTATATTAATAGATTTATATATACCAGTTTTATTGTTAGAAAAAGCAAAGGTCGACGACCCCAACCCAATCACTACCTCATTACAGAACTTACAGCAATACGAACCTGGCCTTTAAAAAAAGAACACCATAAGCTGCTGCTTCGTTTACCTCGCGAGAAAAATAAATTTTTAATTAAAGAACAAAACTCTCCCTTCCCCCTGTATTAATTGCGCCCTGTATAAAAACCGTTATCTCTTATGGCAACGATGCTAATTACAGTTCGGAACAGCCGTCCCTTGCGTTTTGGTCTTGTTTGGATAACGGCGTATTAGCGGACGACGTCGCAACTGAAACTAATTTCAATAGTTCATTAGAGTTTCGTGAAAATACGCGTGCCCCTGCAGTTTCGGTTCAATGTAATTCCAAAAAGTAGTTAGCACTCGGTGGTTACATAATTCCAGTTGAAATTCCTCGTAGAAAATATTCACGTCGACGTCAAATAATATTGTTACGAATTCGAGGTTCGAAAGAGTAATCTTTATTAAATTGAAAATAATTTAATTTAAAAATAAATAATTGTTGAAGACGTTAATTAAAAACACTCAAGAGCGGACACGTCGATTTTAACTAGCACATTTCGCTCTGTAAGCACGAACTGATTTGAATCTCGCGCCCGGGTCTGCTTTTATAGAGGTTCCTTATTTCGTATAATTCCGAAACTGTGTGACGTACGTCTCGAAACTTCTTGAGTCATCGGGATATCAGAAGTTGGTATCCTCAAAAAAATTATAAAATAATTGTTGGATGTCAATCAAGTTGACAAAAAAAAATGAATCGATTAATAAATCGACAAATTAAAAAAAAGATAATCAACAAATGAAGTAAAACAAAAGACAATCGAGTATGGAACCAACATTTTTCCAGATTTGAATGAAATTTAAAAAGAAACAACCGATGACCAACATTGAACAAAATAAAAGACAATCGGCTTATGAACGAAATGAAAACAAAAACAATCGACTGTTAAGAAAAAGACAAAAGAATAAATAAACAAAAGGCGATCGATTATTGAAGTAAAGAATTTGAAAGATTTGAATGGAAATTAAAAGAAAACCGATAAGGAACACGAAACAAAATGAAAGGCAATCGGCTAATGAAAGAAACGAAAACAATCGACTGTTGACAAAAAGACAAAAGATAAATAAACAAAAAAACAATCAATAAATGAAATAAAACAAAAGACAATCGTTTAAATGAAATAAAACAAAAGACAATCGTTTATGGAACCAAAATTATTCCAGATTTGAATGAAATAAAAAAAAAAAAAACGAACCGATGAGGAACATTGAAGGAAATGAAAGAAACGAAAACAAACACCGTTGACATAAATACAAAAGGTAAATAAAGAAAATACAAATAAACAAAAGACAATCGATAATTATATCAAAGAATTCTAGATTTGAATGGAAACTAAAAAAGAAGACGAATCGATTTGCTACATTGACCAAAATGAAAGACAATCGCCTAATGAAAGAAATGAAAACAATCGACTGTTGAAAAAAAAACAAAAGACAAATAGACCAAAAACTAATTGACTATTGAACCAAAAAATTCTAGATTTGAATGAAAACTAAGAAGTAAAAAGGTGAATCGATGAAGGACACTGAGCAAAACAAAAGACAATCGTCTGTTGATAGGAACGAAAACAAAAATAATCGTCTGTTCAGAAAAAAACAAAAGAGAAATAAACAAAAGGCGATCGATTATTGAATTAAAGAATTCGAAAGATTTGAATGGAAATTAAAAGAAAACCGATGAGGAACTTGGAACATAATGAAAGGCAATCGGCTAATGAAATGAACGAAAACAATGGATTGTTGACAAAAAGACAAAAGATAAATAAACAAAAGACAATCGATTATAGAACGAAAGAATTCTAGATTTGAATGAGAATTAAAAAAAAAAAAAGATGAAGGACATTGAACAAAATGGAAGACAATCGACTAATGAAAGAAACGAAAACAAAAACAATTGACTGTGTGAGAAAAAGACAATCAATTAATCGATCGACAAATAAAAAAAAGACAATCAACAAATAAAGTGAAACAAAAAATTAACAAAATTGATCGATTATTGAACCAACGAATTTTAGATTTGAATGAAAACAAAAAAAAAATTAATCGATTTGTTACATTGAACAAAATAAAAGACAATCGACCAATCAAAGCAACAAAAACAAAAACAATCGTCTCTTGGGAAAAAGACAAAAGACAAATAAATAAAAGACAATCGATTAATTGGTCGACAAATAATAAAAGACAATCAATAAATGAAGTAAAACAAAAGACAATCGATTATGGAACCAAAATAATTCCAGATTTGAATGAGATTTAAAAAAAACGGACCGATGAGGAACATTAAGCAAAATGAAAGATAATCAGCTAATGAAAGAAACGAAAACAATCGACTGTTGAGAAACAGACAAAAATTAAATAAACAAAAGATAATCGATTAATCGATCGACAAATAAAAAAATCAATAATAAATCAATAAATGAAGTAAAACAAAAAACAAACGATTATAAAGCCAAAATTATTCCAGATTTGAATCAAATTTAAAAAAATACGAACCGATGGATAACATTGAACAAAATGAAAGACAATCGACTAATCAAAGAAACGAAAACAAAAACAATCGACTATTGAGGGAAAGACAAAAGTTAACTAAACAAAAGAGATCCGATTAATGAAAACCAAAAAAATGATGAAACGACTTGGTAGGTACAAAATAAAAGACTAACGACTAATGAAAGAAACGATAATGAAAATAAGAGACTGTTGAGAAAAAGACAAAATGATAAATAAACAAAAGACAGCCGATTGATAATCATTTCATTTAATGAAAAACTCAAAAAAGGAGATCAATGATAAACTTTTACTGAATAAAATAAAGTAATCAACAATTAAAAAAAAAAAAAGCACGCACACACACAAAACATAAGTAACAAAATAAAAAATAAACAAAAGACTATCAATTAGTGGAACCAAAGAATTCTAGATTTGAATAAAAAATTTAAAAAACCGACGAGAAGGACAAACGACTAATGAAAGGAATTAAAACAATCGACTGTTGAGAAAAAGTCTAAAGTTAAATAAACAAAAGACAATCGATTAATCGATCGACAAATGAAAAAGAAAGAATAAATGAAGTAAAACAAAAGACAATCGATTATCTAGCTAAAATTATTCCTGAGGACCATTGAGCAACATGAAAAACAAACGACTAATGAAAGAAACGAAATCAAAAACAATTGACTGTTGAGGAAAAGACAAAAGATAAATAAACAAAAGACAGCCGATTATTAAACCAAAGAATTCTAGATTTGGATGAAAACTGAAAAAAAAAGCTGAAACGATTTGATAGGTACATTGAACAAATTAAAAGAAACGAAAACAAAAACAATCGACTGTTGTGAAAAAGACAAAATAATAAAATAAAGGACAATCGACTTCTTTTGTTTCTACGCTTTATTTTCGAAATAATTATTTTTAAAATCATTTTCTTCGCTTATTCTTTTTTCTTTCGTAGATCATCGATGCCTCTTGTCTTTTTCTCGAGTCCTTCTAACTTCCTGTTTTGTTTGAGATCGTGCGTCTCTTGTTTTTCTTCATTCTTTTTCATGTTTATCCAAATGTTTCTTCTTTTTTTCTTTTGTTTTTATTAATTATCGCTATTATTTTATAAATAATTATCAAACCATCTTTCTATCCGTTTTTGTTAACTTTTATTTTAGATATCCGAAAGCCTTTGTATTTTTTTTTTAATTTTTAGAACAAACCTTCGGATGTCCTTTGTTCCTTGTTTAATTTCTTAACTTTCTGTTCTATTTTAGACCAACCGTCGCTTGTTTTTTTGTTTGTTTTGTTTTTATTCATGTTACTTTCGAAATAATTGTCGAACCTTCTTGGTTCTGTTAATTTTCATTTTAGATCTTCGACTATCGTTTTTTTTGTTTCATCTCTTGTTTTCAGGACAAAACTAATGATTTCGATGAGCCTGCTTGTCCGTTTCATCCCCTTTGTTCGCTCACCGAAATGAACGCCAACACTTTTTACATTATTGTTGCGTGTCTTCGAATCTTTTGTTTCTTTCTTTCGCTCTCTCATTTCCTATTTTTTTTTTGTTCTAAGTTGTTTTTTTTTTAAATTTTGTTAACATATATCGTGTTCGAAATTATCAAGCAACACTTTTCTTCGCAAATTCTTCTTGTTTCGATCGTCGAACGTCTTTCATATTTTTTTTCTTTTATCTACGGGGTTTTTCTTTTTTTAATTTCATTTCGTTTGTGTAAAAAAGAGTTACAGTGTTGCAAATTCGAAGATTAAGAAGTATAGTAGAACTTCTTCGTTCACGCAACAGAGCCGGGGGCCTAGGTGATGCGATGGGCCCTTAACCTGGCATATAATTTTCTATATTGTACCAAAAAGTAGCGAAATTTCAGAAACCAATTCGAACTTTACGATCTCGAAATTAAAACGCCAGAATTAATACCGCCCGTAAATCTTCGTCCGCGCTCGATAAAAACATCCCCCTGGGGGGTAGTAGACCTGCAACGGTGAACTTTAAAAGCTTCCGCGCAAAACTGAGGGATACCTCGCGTCGGATCAAACTCGATCGGACGAGAGGGAGGGCGAGGGAGAGGACGACTGCAATAAAACAAATTTAATTGAATTCGAAAACTAGATCAGCGCAATTCCACCCCGATCAACATTTGAGCGCGCGACCTATTTCCAATCAAATATTGGAACAAGGCAATCGAAATCCGGGCGCAAATTAAATACTAGTTCATATCTGGGGACCTCTAATAAATGTCGCGACTTCTTCTTTCCGATTTTAATCAAGTTTCGACCGGGGGCGGCGATATTAAAAGAGGGGCGCGCGCGCGCGCCCCGATAATCAGAGAATATTTTTTTTCCTTCCAAGTTCTGGAATTAATTTCGACGCGACGTTTAAGGACGGCGCGCCCGAGGGGGTGGGGGGATTTAGATGGAATAACTTTTAGTTTAATTGACGCAAAATCGAAAGCACTTTCTTTTTTGGCCGGAGCGGAAGTCGTCGCATTAATCCAAACTACTCGTATAAATAAAACTTCGTCGCTAAGAAGAGATACTTTATGTATGTATATGAAAGTATTCGGCGGCGAAAGATGCTCCCCCCCCCCACCTCCCGACCTAATAAACATGTCCCGGTCCGTACGCTCGCGAAACTTCCGGAAACAACAACAAGAAGAAGAAGAAGTTTCGCGCTGACGGGCGGCACATTTCGCCGCCGTCGGCGTATCTGTTTCATTTACTGGAAGGAACGTGGGGGTGGTAGTCGCAGTAATACAATAAGGGCGGATGAGCTACGCGGAAAAATCAATTTATTAAATCGAATCGGCGCGGATAAATCCGGACGGGACGTGGTCATAAAAACAGGAATTACGCCCAGACGATTGAGATAAGGAAGGAGGCCGCCGCCGCCGCCGGAAGAAAGGGGATGAAAAAGGGCTCGTTTAGGACTCGGTGGCATGCAAAAAATGAGTTCATTTGTTATAATGAAAAGAAGCTGTCGGTTCCATTATATTATGAAAGGAAAAAAAGGAGGAATGTATATGCCCCGTCGAGTAAGTCTGACTTCATCGTGCTTTATGCTGAAGAAGTCATAGGAAGACGTAGGAGGTATTATTAACAGCACGAGCAGGAACGACGTAAATTAAACAATTTTGTTGTGAAATGCGAGGATGGGCAGTGGGATGAGAATGGAGAAGACAGAAATTTTCTGCCACTCCCCCGATCCCTTTAAACCAACGATGATCCAAAATCTCTATTACTGAATTACGCTCAAGGGTAGTAAGGCTGGTCCTGGTACACTTTACCACATAAATTAACATGGGCCTCTTAAAATCCCGAAGGTGGTGGTGGTGGTGGTGGTGGTGGTACTTGTGGTGGTACTTGTGGTGGTAGTAGGAGAAACGATGCCTGTCCTGCATTGTACTTGCAACTACTTGTAAACTGCTACCTGTTATGTATAAACTGCCACCTGTTGGGAAAAGAAGTCTCCAGAGTGGTCGATGACCTGCCGGTGAGGTCCCAAAAGGCCATACACGAGATGAAACCAGCAAAATATGATATTCCCCGCAACGCTTGTTAATAAATTCTCGTACACCAGAGCCATCTACTTGTAAATAAAAAATTGAAAACGGTGTTTGAGAGATTTGAAAAAAAACTGACCAATAAGAACGCGATTTCATTTCAATAAATAAGGAAGTCACCTGAACAACAATTCATGTCACTTAATTGAAAGTAATCTCTTTCTTTTCATTTGAAGGTACATTTTTTTTAACTAGTTTACCCCCTACTTGGTTTGCAAATGTATGGCAGTTATTACCAACTTAGAAATTAACTATCATTAGCCATTCCCCGGCTAGGATAACCATAGCCAATGGGAACCAAAGGATAACCACCAGGTTCCCTCCTCACCGTCTACTAGGGGATAACCACCCAGTAGGTTTCAGGAATCTAATCACTAGATGTAATAGACTGGCATTCCCCGGCTAGGATAACCATAGCCCGCTGTAGGTGGTGCAATGGGAACCAAGGGATAACCACCAGGTTCCCTCCTCACAGTCTACTGGGGGATAACCACCCAGTAGGTTTCCGGAATGTAACAACTAGATGTAATAGACTGGCATTCCCCGACTAGGATAACCATAGCCCGCTGTAGGTGATGCAATGGGAACCAAGGGATAACCACCAGGTTCCCTCCTCACAGTCTACTGGAGGATAACCACCCAGTAGGTTTCAGGAATGTAACAACTAGATGTAATAGACTGGCATTCCCCGGCTAGGATAACCCTAGTCCGCTGTAGGTGGTGCAATTGGGAACCAAGGGATAATCACGAGGTTCCCTCCTCACACTCTACTGGGGGGTAACCACCAGAGGGTAAGTTAAGTTCATCTCATTGTGGGGCTACTCAGTGGAGTAGGTCGAGGTCATACGTAACTCCGAAGGGGTTACGTGTGAAATGGGGGGCAATGAATAAATAAAAGTCATCAGTTATTGCATACTTGTCTTAATTTGTGCAAAAATTACACTTGTAACGAAACAAACCCACAGCAGGATTAAGTTAACCGAACGATAAATGTAAACAACATGAAACGTTAAATAAAGTTAAGGCACGAAGCACGGATCCATCTTTCGCTCACAAAGAAAATAATAATTGACAGCTAATCAAAGTTAACTCCGCGCTTGCTTGGTTGCTTCACCGTTACCACAAGAGTTTTCTACACCCGCATCCAGGTAAGCCAGCAATGTGGCCCCAATTGAAAGCCACGGACAAAGCTTGACCGGGAAAACGCTTAGCACAGCGCCATCTACATTACACTAGCCGAAACAATGACGCCGGAAAATTTAAAATCAATGTTTTCGTTATGTTTTCAAATTCGTGAGAGTTCCTGACGACGATATTTCTCTTTTTGCTGTTATTGGTGTACTCTCCCATCCGTAGCGTTAATTATTTACGCTTTGCCAACCATAACGTTAGTTAGCTTAGTACAGCGCCATCTATATTTCACAATTCGAGAAACTAACGCCGCGGGGGGAAATTTGAAATCGAATTTTTGTTCGCCGGCCGTTTCAAATTGAGAGTTTGCGTTCCACTGTTTACAACTGGTTAGAAAAAGCGCAGCGTCATCTATATTTAACCATCCCTATCATTAATTAGCTTAGTACAGCGCCATCTACATTTCACTATTCGAAACACTGACGAGAATCGAATCTCAAAAGTTTGCTTTCCTAACTCTCACGAAAAATAAATGACCAATTGTTTACGACTGGGCGGGAAAAAGCTTAGCACAGCGCCATCTACATTATACTAGTCGAAACAATGACGCCGGGAAATTTAAAATCAATATTTTCGTTATGTTTTCAAATTCGTGAGAGTTCTTGCCGACGATAATTCTCTTTGTGCCGTCTGTGGCGTAGCACCATCGACACTCTCCCATCCGTAACGTTGGTTATCCACGCTTTACCAACTGTAACGTTAGTTAACTTAATACAGCGCCATCTACTTCGACAAACTAACGCCGCGCGGGAAATTTGAAATCGAATTTCTCTTCGGCGTTTCAAATCGAGAGTTTGCGTTCCACTATTTACGACTTGACAAGAAAAAAATCTCTATCTATATTTTACCATTCGTTTCGTCAATTAGCTTAGTACAGCGCCCCATCTACATTTCACGATTCGAAACGCTGACGAGAATCGAATTTCAAAAGTTTGTTTTCGAAACTCTCGCGACAAGTAAACCCCCCAAACTATTCGTGACCGGGCGAGAAAAAGCTTAGCACAGCGCCATCTACATTATGTTAACCGAAACAAGAATATCGCAGGGAAATTTAAAAGCAAGTATTGTAGTGATGTTTATCGCCTACAAGTTCCCATGTTATGCCAGAAAAATGCGAAAAAAAGGCATTACAGAGTCTGTATGAAGCGATTAAGTTAAATATATAATGATTACACAACGAAATACAATATCAGTCGCTTGTAATACATGAGGGTAGGTTTAAGGAAAGGTATATTTGATGTACATGTGATATACCCAAGAAGTAACACATATATAGGGCCTACTTTCTTCAAAACACACATGAGAGGACATGTAGGAGAAAAGTACTTATTTAAATGGGACAGGTGGTCATATGAAACGATCATAATGACGGAAACGTTCGGAAAAATGCGAAAAATGGGCATTGCAGACCATGTCTAAACCGTTACGTTAATGGTAAACAACTGATACAAAACAAGTATGATTGTACAACGAAATATATGTATGTATATTTGCTACTTACCGTTTAACGAACGGTATATTTGATGTACACGTCATATATACATGCAGTAAGATGAGAGGGCGTTGTTTATCCTCATACATGATCGAGTGGTGATACCAAATGATGTAGATGTCATATTATGACGGAAAACGTCAAGCAAATTGCGAGAAATGGATATGGCGATCATGTATATATCTTAAGTTATATATCTAATGGTATACAACTAATACAAAACAAATTTGATTAAATAACGAAATATCTAAATGTCTATCTGTCACTTACAGTCAGGAGAAGGTTTAATAAACGGTATATATGATGTTTTACACGTGATATATACACGGAATAACATGAGAGGGCGCTCCTACATGATCGAATGGTGTTAGCAAACAATGAAGATGGCAAACATTCAGAAAAATGGGTATTGCAGACCATGTATGAAACCATTAAGTTATATATCTTCTGGTACAAACTGATACAAAAAATGATTATACAACGAAATCACTCAATGTACAGGCAGACCGAAATTGATTGTCCTGATCGTACACTACTTTTCGTGACCTTGACATCGATATTTACATCTATCACATGAAGATTAGAACGAAAAGCAGTAGAGTGCATAGAACATTCATGAAACTTACATCCAAACCTAACCTAATTAATAAAGAACATAATTATTCTTTAATCGGGTTGCTATTACAATTAAGTCAACAAAATATTTTGTTATATAGTAACTATTTCGGACCTCCCTATGTTGCTAACTTCATTTTAGTAATTGGATGTAAATGTCGATATCAAGCTCGTGGAAAGCAGTGTAGGATCAGACAATCCCTGTACATATGTCGCGTATAGTCCGGAAGTCTCAGGAAACACATTCACATGTCTAATGAACGGTATATATGATATACACGTAATATATACACGGAGTAACATAAGAGGGCGCTGTTTAGCTCTATATATGATTAAGTAGTGATACCAAATGATGAAGGTGCCACGTTATAGCGGAAAACGAAAACGATTCCTAGAAAGTATATCACGAGAAGTAATCTCAAAGAAGATATGAGAAATACCTCGAGAAAACATAGTATATAGTGATATATAGCTCAAGAATGATGAGTTCCTGTCTGCTTCGATGGAGAGTTTCGAGCTAACATGTATGTAAGAAAAAGATCCACGAGTATCATCGATTTGTCGATTTTCAAAGTTTAACAAAAAAACTCTGTGACTCCTTGAACAAATCCACGACTGTGATTGCAACCTCGGGAAAACAGTTTCGTTTTTGTTTACGCTCCTTTTCGATTTAATTTAGCCGAAACACAAAACTTTTATGATCCATGAACAAATCGACGAGCATGTCAGCGCGTATGACGGGGCCTAATGATAAATTTAACGATTTCTGACATCACTAATCGTCTGTGTTGATTAATCATCAACTCGCCGCACTTTTCTACAAGAAAAAAGTCAACGAGCACCAGAGCACATACACGCTTGCTTGTCGTTTGATTTTGGTAAAAAAAAAAAATTTGTAACCTCTCGAATAAATGCTTGAGTTGGGGACGCTTCGATTTAATTTGGCAAAAACATAAAGCCCGGTAGTCTTACATTAAATACTCTGCAAATCAAATAATTTCTCGTGGGATGTATCATGCTTGCGGTCCTTCTCTGCAAACTTTAAACTAATAAACCGCGATGACGCTGCTCGCTTTTGGCACCATTGTTACACCATCGCCGCTTATCTCAACTTCCGGAACGTATTGCCTCGCCGGGAACTTCCCGAAATTCGCGCGGCCATTTTTTAGTTTTTGTTGTTGCCGTTGTTGTTCCATCGCCTGCTCCTCTTCCAACATAATGAAGTTCACGGCGGTAACGTTTTCATTTAACGCGAGAAGAGTTTGTGCTTTATTGTTCGCCGCCGCACGGTCTTTTTGGGATTTACGAGCGCTAATGTAAGAAGTATCCTCTCGGCAACGAGAGTCCTGGGAAGTTTTGCTTCCGGTGGGCCACGATTGTTTTGTTTTTCTTAGTGCGCAATGTTTCTAAAGATCAAAGTCGATTCGTCAAAACACTTTCGCGGTATAATTTAAAATAAATTAAGGTCGTAGACGTTAAAGTGAAACCGCCATTACATTTTCTAACCCATTAAGAAAGTCGTTTTTTTTTTCGAGGTATCCGCAGAATGATCTTGATGTTATAATAACGGGATACTCTGTACATTTTTGTTTTTTGCTCTTAACTATTTTCAGATAACCAATTTCTAAAAGCAAGTGAAAGTATCTGACTGATGTACTTTAATGTGCCACGGGGTGTTACTAACAAACCTACACTCTATGGTAATGCTCTGTTTCACTCACTCGCTTGCGTAATTTAACTGTCGTTTCTTAACAACCCCCTTACAGGGTTTGTTCATCAACACCAAAGCACAACTCAATCCCTTAACCACGCTAGGGTGGACAGCGTTTCATTTCTTGACTTGTAGTCTGAACGGATTGATGTGCTCCGTGATTTGAAAAACGCACCCTACGTGATACTGGAAGCAAGTTGTTATGCATTTCGAAACCTGATCTCTTCTTATAAACCGGGTATTTATACAAGCGAATTCTGCGCGTAATTCTGGTTGTTTTCAATCTTTGAGTTAGATTCTATGCTTGTGTGTGGCTTTTAATTGGGGCCATGTTGCTGGTTTACCTGGATGCGGGTGTAGAAAACTCTTGTGGCATCGGTGAAACCCACTTGTGGTTGGTCCTGACGCTTGACACGTCGACGTAAGTGGAAGCTTACTGACATCACAAACCTTGACACTTGGAGGATCTCATCGACTTGTTGATAGATGATGCGAAGACAGAGTGAATGTCTTAAGGTCGGATTTACTTTGATTATTGTTGATATAACAATTGCGTTGAAATAAAACAAGCAATGTTAGCTGCACGGAGTTAATTTTGATTGTGCTTCGTCAGATTTCAAGATGCTGCACAACCATAACCTACGCTCTACGGTAACGCTCTGTTTCACTCGCTCACCCGCGTAATGCGACTGTCGTGTCCAGCCTAACGTAACTACAGACGTCGCCAACTACGTCAAGAGTTGTCTTGTGTGCGTCAGTTATAAGCGCATCCTCTTCTTCATTCCTCTTCGCCCTCTTCTACTTCCTTCTCATCCTGCTCTTCCTCCTCTTCACCCCTCTTCGTGCTTTCATTCTTTACTCATACTATTTCAATGTTTCCGCTCGTTATGGTCTCCTCGGCGCTCTCTCTATCTCCTCCTTGCATTTGTTTACCATTATGGACCTCAGCATGTCAACAATAGTCGTCCATGTTGGTCCATTTACCTGGAGCAGGTCCGCAACATTCTGTTTCATGATCTTCGTTCCTAGTTTAAATGATAAAGTAAGTGATAAAGTAGTCTGTATCCCCCTCGGGCCGATTGCACCAGGTTTTCACGTCTTTAATGAAGACCTTGGCCCATCCTTCATACGTCTCCCAGCGCGCCTGCCAGGCTTTATACAGGTCTTCTCTTGCCAAGGTCTTATCCTGGTGCCCTTCTCTATATAGCCGGACTCTCTCCTCAATCTGGAGCTTAATAGGGGGAATTCCTGCTATTACCAGGACGGCCTCGGTGGATACCGTCCTGTAAGCAGACGTCACTCTCACGGCGGCCAGTCTGTTGACCCTTTCCAGCATCATCTCGTGGGACTTATATTTCATAACATTGTGCCATACCGGGACTGCATAAAGTATTATAGAGGAGACCACCGATGCCAGTACCTTCCTCTTGTTGGGCTTCGGACCACCAATATTCGGCATCAGCCGGGCCAATGCTGGCCTTGTGGGCTTTTGTGGCAGTCTCTCTGGCATGTGCCGTCATCCTCCAATCTCTATCCAGATAGACTCCTAGATACTTAATCTGTCTGGAGGATGCTACCTCGGCACCGTCGACTGCCACTCTTATATCTGCCAGATTTCTCTTCCCTGCCAGGATTACAATTTCGGTCTTCGCACCTGCAAGGGTCAAACTCATGCGTACTAGTTCCTCTTTGATTCTTTCGACCGCTAGGGCTGCCCTCTCCTCTAGTAGGCCCACTGTCCTGGCAGACACAACGACGGCCAAATCATCGGCGTAGGCGATGGTGGTCACGCCCTGCCCTACGTCCAGCTCGAGAATCCGGTTGTACATAACATTCCATAGCGTTGGTCCGAGCACGGAACCTTGGGGAACCCCGCACGTTAGGCTGATATGCATACCATCCTCGTTCACCACTGCCCTGTCCGTGAGATACGACGCGATCATGCTCCTTACTCCCTCGCTCAGCCGGCCATGATCTGCCTCCACGAGGCGTTGTTAAACGCATTTCTCACATCTAGGGCGATTAGTATGCAATAATGACGATTCTTATCAGCCAAACTTCTGACTTTGTCGACGATCGCTTGCACCTGGCTTAGTGCGCTGATCGTCGACCTACCAGCTCGGAACCCATATTGTCTTTCGTGTAGGACCTTTTTCTCTTCTAACTCGTCATTAAGCCTGGACCTTACGAGCGTCTCGAGTACTTTTCCGAGGACATCTATAAGGCATATCGGCCGGTATGTGGTCTCCTCCTACGGCTGTTTTTAGGTTTCTCAATTAAGACGAGGTTGGCCTTCTTCCAGACCACTGGAAACTGTCCCTTCTGCCAGCAGTTGTTATACACCTTCAATAGTGCTTCTGGATTTGCACATATCGCGGCTTTCACCACCTCCGGTGGGATATGATCGGGCCCCGGCGCCTTGGCGATTTTAACCCTTTTCGCCGCACTGTGCAGCTCCTCTTTCGTGAAGGGGGCACTTCCTCTGGGTTCGGCATCCTCTTAGTCACCCATCTCCTTTCCCTGCTCTCTGGAAAGAGTTTCCTGGCTTGGCTCAGGGTCTCTTCCGGCCCAAGCCTCGCTCTTCCTCTCAGTGACAACTTACGAGTGACTATCTTATATGCCTTACCCAAGACATCGTTGTTAATGTCGTCTCTCAGATCGTCCCAGCATTTTGCCTTCCTCCTGTTTATGGCAGTTTTGTACTGACTCCACAGCAGTGCACGTACCTCCTCTCCGTTGCGTCGGTGTGCTCTCGTAGCCCTTCTCCTGAGGGCCACGCATTCTCTACGCAATTCTGCCATGGAGTCATCCCACCAGTATGCTGGGACTCTTTTCGTGCCACCCCCTTTCCTCTGTAGGTGCTTATTGCAAAGCCCGCACAACACTTTGATTAGGGCGTTAGGGTTTTTAAGTTTGTCAGGGTTGCAGTTTCTGAAGTCTGACGCCAACAGGTCTACTCTTGCCGGGGTTACCTTCCAGCCTCGCGATACGGGTGCACTATTCTCCTGGGCTGCCAGCTCGATGGTGTACGTTAGGACCCTGTGGTCACTAAGACTCTCTATCTCCTCTGCAACTCTCCAGTTTTTTATTCTTCCGGCCATTCCCGTCGAGGCCATCGTCAGATCGATGTGGGAGGAGCCTCTTACGTTCATAAACGTGGGGACCTCACCTGTATTGAGTAGGATCAGGTCGTTGACGTTGATCCACTCCTCCAGGATCCGTCCCCTTTCGTTGGTCGTACTTTTCGCTAGGCAGGGCATCTTGGCGTTGAAATCGCCCACGACCAAGAACTCTCCCACACCATTCCTCATGTGTCTTTCCAAGTTGGCCAGCAGATCCTTAAACTCTCGAGTTGATCTATTGGGTGAAAAATAGACATTGTATATTGGACAGGACACACACTTAAAATAAATAGAATAAATAAATAAATAAATAAAACCTTCAAAAATATCACAGATTGTCTGACTGGTTGTTTTGTTGTTCAAAAGAACAAAAACATCACATTTCTTATCACAGATGACGTTGTTAACCCTCCTGCGGCTGGGATCTTGACCTAATACCAGGTCAATTTTTCTTTCAGATATGGTTTGTCTCACCAGGTCCATGGCGGCCGGATGCCGGTCGGTGTTGACCTGGAGGACTCTTAGCCCCACCGTTGAGACCTAGGCAACCCGAAAAGGCATGGGATATTGTGGCCGCGGACGTAATGAGACCATACCCAAAAACGGCTGCAGGAAACCGATTCATACTAGTCGCCACTAATCTGTTCACACGGTGGGTTGAAGTTTTCGCTCTCCCGAAAACGGATTCTGCGAACCTTAGTAATACGAACCTTAGAGGACCAAGTATTCCAAAGGTACGGATATCCACGGGCCATATTAACCGACAACGGTCTCCAATTTACCGGTCGACAATTCGAATCAGCGTGCAGAAAGTGGACTACACTACCCCAGTATACCAACCCAGAGCAAATCCTACAGGGAGGAGAAATCAAGAAATAAAGAAAGGCTGCAGCAAAGGTCCCAACGCCTCTGGGACATCCAACTCCCTAAGGTATTGTTCAATATCCGGCAAGGCGAAACGCGGCAACAGGCTTTGCTTCGGGATACGAGACGTCCCAGGGAATGGGATCTACCAAGGATACACATGCCAACAATGACAAGGGAAGAAATGTGGGTGGAAATGCGGGGAAGACAGACCCAATATCAAAGAAGTTATGTTCGACCAGATAAACCTCCCTTATACCAAGTCGGTCAACAAGTTCTAGTAAAGGCCCAACCACCATCAAAGGAAGACCGCATGCCCGGACTGGAACCACGGTGGATAGGGCCATATGCAATCCGTCAATTACTAGCAGGTTCAATATCTTATTCAAAACGAATGATACTATAACATATTAAAGTAACAAACACAGGGTAGTTTAAAAATGGTGCCTAAATGCCCCACTACCTTATCAAATGTAAAATGTGAAAAAATGTAAAAAAAGAATTCTAAATGCGCAGCTAAATAAAATTAATTAAAATAAAACTTTGACTTCTTATATTTTGTGAGATTTTGAGATTAAAATTTGTCCAGCATTTTTCTGGTACTTTCTTGAGTGTCTAGAATACCGTACTGGAAAGTATAGGCGCCATTCTTGAATCACCCTGTATATAAAATGTGCTATTCGTTAAGTCTGAACTATGATTCCGGATACTTCCGGATTGTAAGTGACAGAGATACGTGTACAGTCAGGTATCATCAATTTTATTGTGTATAGATTGAATTTACTGACAGTTAAGGTCGCGACATCCTGCGGCCGACTTTTGACCTAACAATTTTCAATGAATTTATTATTTAAAAAAATTTAATTAAAAATTAATTCAGTAGTTAACGAAGGAACTTTTAACATTCGTTTCGTTTCATGTTCCCCAATCGAATCTCAAAAGTTCGAGCGTTAGTTTTGAGACAGCCTGTATAAGACGATTGCTAATAAAACGGGAAGACGAGCTTCTCTGGGTATTAAATTACGAATTTCTTCTTTTATCCTTTAATTCCTTCGCTGTTTATTTCCAAGGGGGGTAATAACTTGATGGCACAGAGAAAGTGTCTTGTTGACATAAAAATGGAAGCGCTCGGATTTTTCTTAAGTCTCTTAACTCAATCCCGCGTTCAAGTAGAGAAACAGAACTTCCGAAAACAGGCAGTAAATAAAAGAAACGTTTGCTTAATAACGAGCGACATTCCTCCGGCATGCAAGCCGGAGGAGGAAGAATAAATTCGCCATAAATATGAGAGAGCGCCGGGGAATATAAACCCGGGCCGCAGTTTTATTTTTCCGGCCGGCCGATCCGCGCCAAACGGATATTTATTAGACGGGTGTTAAATGGATGTTTTCCTCGTGCAAATATTTGAGAGATAAGCCGCCGCCTCCTCCTCCGCCCCCCCCTCCTTGACACACTCAACTATCTCTCAAACGCACACGGCCGTTTTAATTAAAGCGTGGTCCGACATTTTTGCGTTTCTAATTAACGCGCTCAAGGTAAATTTATTTATTTAGATCGCTCGGGGAAACCCACCTTCGTGTTTACAGAAAACCACGAAAAAAGCAACATTTTTTTTTAATATGACGCGAACACCGTTTGTTCACTTGCTCGCATATGAACGGGCGGAGAGGGGTGTTTATTAAATAATTTTTTGCTTGAGGCATTAAAACAATTGAAGCGAAAGGAGTCAGTTGAAACCGAAATCATCCCTCCCCCGCAAACGCTCTTCTTAATCCTTTGCCATCACTCTCCCTTGATTTCCATCATAATGACGCGGCAAAGCACCATTTACTATAATTAGATTGAATGCACTTGGCACTTAATTTTGGAAACGCGCGGAGACGCAAGTTCGCTTTGACAGGTCTTCGCGGTCCTTTTAAGAGCCGACGACGCGCTCGAATCTAATTGTTTGTAATGCGAACGAACATGTTTCAACTTTGTCACCACCACCGCCACTACCGCATTTACATACTTGTAAATCGTACCGGTTTAATAATAATAACTCGATTGTGAAGTTTAATTTCGACTGATGCTTCAGAGAACAACGCCTTCACCATCACCATCACCATCACCATCATCAAATCGCAGAGCAAACTATCTTTTTCTTTTCGTTTTGAATTCTGTATCTTCTTCGCCCCATTCCACTCCAACTATTTACGTTTGAAGTCATTATACTGGTGGTTTAAGTAAACGTCGCACAAACTCGCTGCTCAGCGCACAATCAAAAATTCCTTTGCTTTACCGCCAGACATATCAAACTTCTCTCTTTTATTAGCGTTTAAGTCAGCAGCCATCTCGTTGAATACCTCGCATCAATAATTCATTAGTTATTAAGCCTCGCCTATAAATTTCTCGATCCCGGACTGAATTCAATAAAACTTTCCGCATTAAAGCCCCCTACACACGCGTAAACACGCTCGTAACCTTGTTCGTGGAATTTTTTTTCATCAAGCTACAAAATCGTCCCCTGGTTTCCCCGAAAGGCATAATATACTTGTTCGGTCTTGTTTATATCCTTTTCTATGAGGCGCAAAGCTCGTATACCAAGTATGGCCCAAAGCTCGTATACGTACTAAGTAGAAAAGGATTTAAACAAAATGATCCATGCGAGATAGACACAGCCAAGTCTTGCTTCCGTTTAGTAAAATTGATTATACAACGCAATACCTCGGTGTATATCTATCGCTTATATTTTAGAACGATCAGTAAACAATAATGGACGATATATTTGATGTATACGTGCTACAGGCACAAGTTTAAAGAACAGTATACTTGATGTATATACAGGCAGCAATATGAGAGGGTGCTCTTTATCCTCCACTCTCTTCAAAATACAAATTAAAATAATGTTACATGTGTTCTTTACACGAACGAGTACTATATATACCAATTTCTCTTCAAAGTACAGGTCAGAGTATGTTTAACGAACATTACATTAGGTGTATATGTGTCATATACAAGAAGGAACGTGAGGGGGTACTGTACATACCGTTTTCTCTTCAAAGTATAGATCATATTTGGTTTAATGATTGATATATTAGATGTATACGTCACACACACACAAAGAAAACCATGATGAGTTGTTGTTTACGAACGAACCTACGGTATATTTGATGTATACGCGGTATATGAAGGAGGGAACATGCTGTTTAGCCTCTATTCTCTTCAAAGTACAGATTAGCGTGGGTTTAACGAACGGTATATTAGATGTATACTTGTTATACACAGGAAGAAACACGAGGGGGTAATGCATGTAGCCTTTTCTCATCAAAATATAGATCAAAATGGCTTTAACGCACAGTATATTAGATATATACGTCATACAGACAAGGAATATCATGATGATATGTTTTTTACGAACGTATACGCGATATATATATAGAAGAGAACATGAGGAGGCGCTGTTTAACCTCTATATACAAGTTAGAACAAGTTTAACGAAGAGTATTATTAGATGTATACGTGTTGTATACAACAGGAAACTTGAGAGGCTACTGTACATACCCTTTTCTCTTCAAAGTTTAGATCAGATTTGGTTTAACTATCGGTATGTTAGGTGTATACGTCATACACGCAAGGACGAGCATCATGAGTTGCTGTATACTAACGAACGTATAGTATATTTGTTATATACGTGATGTATACGTCTCCTCTACTCAAAATATATGTGAAAAGATATGTAGAAAGGTAAATGAACTGGTTTAAATGGGTACGGTTCTCTTCGCAGATGATCAAGTGGTCATCCCATACGATCAAGATGACGTATTACGACGGAAACGTTTTAGTGGGGCGCTCAAGGCCATATTTAAGACGTTTCGGTTATACACCCAATGATATACAAATACACGAAATGATTCAAAATTAAGTTTGGAATTTGATGTCACGTAAATTTTCACGTGCCGCTCTATGGTCATTCTCTTGATCTGAACCGGAACCTTAATAGTGTCAATTAAATGTCAATTACGGACATCGTATGAATTCGCTGCGATTAAAGTAATCTTCAATTTATGATCGAATGAAACATAGATTTTTAGTAGAAGGAAATGCTTTCATTGTTGACACGATGTCATCCGCAGCGACCACATAATGGAGCAGGGGGTAGGGGTCATGAGTTCTTTAGAGAATGTAGGTCAATGACCAGAAGGTCTTCAGGTACCTTTTTCGTGTCAATAATGACCAGAAGCTGTTAAATGGAGGTATGTTTTCAGGTGCCTTCTTCGTGTCAATAATGACCAGAAGCTGTTAAATGGAGGTATGTTTTCAGGTGCCTTCTTCGTGTCAATAATGACCAGAAGCTGTTGAATAGGGGTGTGCTTGTATTTCATAGTGTTTCAAAAAGGTCAATGCTCGCTTTTTCACAATATAGTGTATATATAGACAGGGCAAAAGTCTTTAAAGAGGTTAGCAACAGGGTGAGCCCAGAAGCTGCGTTTCTTTTTCTCTCCATGGCGAAAAGTCAATAAACTTTAATAATGCAATTCTCGCAGAAATAATCCGCCCCAGTATTATTCGTCCTTTCATTTCCATTGGCTTCAGCTTCCCAACTCGTATCCCAAAAGCACAGTCGTTATTTTCGGGGGATCCTGTACATCAAAATCTTATTTGAAGCTCATTTATTGGAAAAGTTTGAGCACTTTAGAGGCAAAATTTTCAAAATTTTTGGGAAATTGGACACCCTTCGAAGTGTAATTTAGAATAATTTTCGAAAATGTGGACCAAATTTGCCAAAACCCAACGTGGCTGATCGGGAGTTGCTTGATCATCGCCATGGGAATCCATCCCTTCTTTCTCTTTGCTTGGCCGTTGTTTATAAGCACGAAACATCACGCGTTCTATTACTAATCGAGCTTCAGATGCGTGGTCGACCTTCGAGATCGAGGGCGTCCCTTCGAGATGAGTCATTGGCCTGAACACCTTTGCGTTGGTTTACCAAAGCTTGGATTTAAATGGGTCTTCTCTGGAAGATTTAAAACGCGAACGATGAAGACGATGACTTGAGCTGGTTGGACTCTCTGGGTATGTGTTCGAAGCCATTTTGCTTGGCTAGAGCTAGATCTTCATACTCCTAACGCCTATAGGGTCCCTTTGGAATTGACGAACTCATCTAACCCAAGCTGGTCTACCAAAACCCGATTTTAGTTAGAAGATTTAAGTCTAGAAGAGGGGGTAATTCCTAGCTTCGTGTGGATATCTCTTTCGGTTTGAAGCTTCAAAGCCATTTAGAGGCAGTTTTCCATACTCGACGCCTATAGGGTCCCTTTGGAATTGACAAACTCATCCAGTTCAAGCTACTATACCAAAACCAGATCCGCTTGGATCTCAGTTGGAAGATTTAAGTTTATAGGTGAGAGTAGCTCCTGGTTTGTGTGGGTATCTCTTCCGGTTGGACTATGGTATGTATCTGAGGATTTGAAACCATCATGCACGGGTAAGGACAGATTTGGAATTGGCGAACTCGTCTAACTCAAGCCGATTTCCAAAACCCGATCTGCCTGAGTCTTAGTTGGAAGGTTTAAGTCTAGAGGTGAGGCTAGCTCCTGGCTTCGATTTAAGTTTAGAGGTGAGGGTAGCTCCTGGTTTTGCGTGGCTATCTCTTCCGGTTGGACTGTGGTATGTGTCTGAGGATTCGAGGCCATCGTGCTTGGCTAAGGGCAGATTTGGAATTGACGAATTCATCCAACTCAAGCTCATAGGTTTAAATCTAGAAATGAGGCTAGCTTCTGGCTTCATGTGGATATCTCTTTCGGTTGGACTGTGTTTGAAGGTTCGAAGCCATCATGCTTAGCTGGAGATTTCCATACTCAACGCCTGTAGGATCCCTCTGGAATTGACAACCTCATCCAACTCAAGCTTTTTGTATGGAGATCGGGGAATCTTCCAAAGAGGGCTTCCCGGCATCCACGCCGGAGCCACTGCTGGATTCACTAGGGTATGGGACCCTAGCGCCTACCAACTAAAAACCCCTATCCTCACTTCGTCTTCTGCGCATGGGTGATTTCTGCTCTTAGGTTTAACTGCACTCTTACACGTTAGCTTTCCCATCTCCGGCGAGACCAAACCTCGCGGAACCACAAATGCGAGGATTCATTTTTTTTTGTAGTCCTTCCGGTATTTTCCATATGTCCCGTGTTCCGTCAACGCTTGTGTAAGATAATAATCCACCTCCCCGCTATGTCCACACCACTTTTCTACGTCTTTAATAAAGACCTTGGCTCAGCCACCGTATGCATTCCATCTTGCTTGCCACTTGGCATATAGATCCTTCCTGGCCAAAGTCTTTATTTAGTGTCCTTCTTCGTAGATTCTCTTTCTCTCCTCTAATTGGAGCTTTATGGGGGGGATTCCGGATCCAACTCAAGCTAGTCTACCAAAACCCGATCTGATTAGATCTAAGTTTAGAGGTGAGGCTTCGAGTGGATATCACTTTCGGTTGGACTGCGCTTGAAGATTTGAAGTCACCGTGCTTGGTTAGAGGTAGATTTCCATACTCAACGCCTACAGGGTCCCTTTGGAATTGACGACCTAGCCTACCGAAACCCGATCTGCTTAGATCTTAGTTGGAAGATTTAAGTGTAAAGATGAGGCTTCGTGTGGATATCTTTTTCAGTAGGACTGTGCTTGAAGGTTCGAAGCCATCATGCTTGGCGAGAGGTAGATTTTCATACTCAACGCCTGTAGGATCCCTATGGAATTGACGACCTCATCCAATTGAAGCTAGTTTACCAAAACCCGATTTGTTTGGGTAATAGTTGGAAGGTTTAAGTCTAGAGGGGAGGATTGCTTCTGGCTTCGTGTGGATATCTCTTTCGCTTGGACTATGGCACGTGTTTGAAGGTCCATCATGCTTGGCTAAGGGTAGATCTTCAAACTTAAAGCCTGAGAGGGTCCTTTTCAGATTGACGACCAAACCCGAGCTACTGTACGAAAATCTGGTCTGCTTAGGTCTTATTCGGAAGGTTCAAAACCCGAGCGTTTTCGGACTCTAGGAAGGGTCGGGGTGTAAGGCAGAGAAGTTTCCCTATTTTTAACCCTTCTTACTGTGCCCGCGGAATTTATTTTATGTTTACCAATAGATGGAATATTATTTATCGCTGCCACCACCGGAATTGTAGGAGGATTCCGTTCCCCTTAAAATATTATGATCAATAGAGGGCCACTTTATCCGAAGGGAGGTTCTTCCGGGCTCTTAGGAACTGTGTAAGCGACTTGGATATACTCGACTATGAATTAAAATCACTTGTGAACTCAAAGTAGTATCTTTAATTAAAACCAGAGGTAGAAGTCCCTTCGTGGATGGCTTTTGTTTTCAAGGGCTACGGTAGCTGCCCCGGGGCACCTGCTTTGTTTAATAATTCTCACCAAAATAAAACTCCGGTTGCACCCGAAGTCTCACTGGTTGCAAGGACACAACGAACACCCCTAAGCGAGGCACCGGTTTCAATAGAATTTGGAAATGAAGAGAGGATGCGCAACCGTTTGCGAAAATGGCAGGTGGGCATTGAATTTACTCTTCCTGCGGAGGCGTGTTGTTTACATTTTGAAAAATCAGAGGATCCGCCCCTTTTTGTTTGTTTCTTGGGGCTGGAAAGTATCTTAATGGTCGCTCATATGAAAGAGAGACTAGGAACTTCCGCTCCAGCCCATTATCTTCTGGGAATCTCTAAACGCGTGGTTGGGCGTCATTATATGATAAATTCCAAGGAATGAAGTTGTAATTGCTGAGAAAGAATAAAAAACAGAGAAAACTTAATTAGATCTAAAAATCGCGTTCCTCCACACTCCCTCTCCATCTAAATTTTTTCGCGTAACTTCCGGTACGTTTGTCTAAACGATCTCGGCCCCCAACCATAATCGACTCTTCCTTAATATCCTTTGATGTCCTCGAATTACACGCCATGGTCACCACCAAACACACACACACACAAGAAGCAAAGAAACAAAAGCGAACGCGTGCCCGCACAAGTAATTAGTCTTCTTCCTTGGAACGCTTTCGCCGCCCTCAATCCGAGATTAATATCATCCCTTAATCTAAATTATCATTAACGTCAGTAACAAGCTCGCGTTTCCGCAACCTAGGTATCATATTTTTCGGCCGGTAACACGAACCTAATTCGACGAAAGAAATAGGGCCCCCGCCCCCCCTCAGCTTAATTACATAGAGGGCCCGCGGGATTTGGGAGAGCAAAACGAAAACCCAATAACAAACACCGTGTATATCATGTCCGAATAATTGACCGCCTGAGTTATTACGTCGCCCTTCAAGTGCACGAAGAAATTAGCGCCTCATACAGGGTGGCTCACTTAATCAGGGCGCAATTAAATTGAACTAATCAGTTCGGTAGTTCTCTGAGAAACTCTTTACCTCTGGCTTTAAGGGACGATAAAGGCGGTGCGCCCTTTTAACTACTCGCTTACGTCGCCGGTTTAATTTTCTTTTATAATTTCATAAAGGCGGATTTATCTCCCTCCCGCCGTTTCCGGACGGAACGACGACGCCGTACGCCGCCAGATATAATACGTTCTAATCATGGTAAATAGGACATAAAGAATTCTCCTCGTGAAGGGAAAACAAAAAGACGTGCAACTCGCCGAAGTCATCCGTCTTTCTCACTCACTGCGGCGGCGTCCCGACGCAAACTCAACACGGTATTAGCGTGTTTGCGGTGAATAACGTGAATTCAAGAGGTAATGTAAATTGTTTCGATTCACAGAGAGCAAGTATCGCAACAAGTGATTGATGTGATGATTGTCTTTGGTATATCTTTAAGGTTATGTTTCCAATATTTAAAAGTGACTTTGACAGAGAACCACTTTATTGAACCCAAAATTCACTTTTCCAGCGCCGTTTCGCCTCATCATCAGCTGTGCACTGGCTTTACAGATTCACTCCAAATAACATTTAAATCATTCTATGCAACCTGTCAATTGTCAATTTTGACAATGCCATATATTTATTGTATCAATGTGCAATGAACGTGCCAGTTTTTTTTTCTATTTCCTTTCAACGATATTTTATGACTTTTTCTTCTCAGTATATCCATGAACGATTGCCTGTTGTTTTTCTTTTTATAGCGATTGTCATTTGTTTTTTTTTGCGAACCAATGTCAAATGTTTTTCTTCGTGATTTACTTACTGTCAATTACTTTTCATCATTAATTTTTTATTACTTTTTTCTTTCGACATTATTTTTTCATTATGCGTATTTTTTCTTCATGATTGATTGTCGATTGTTTCTTTACATGAACAGTTACCAATTGTTTTTCCTTGTCGTAATTTGTTTTTTCAACTTTTGTAGTTTTTCTTCCAGATTGTTTTTAGACGATACATTTTTCGAAAATTAACTAAAATTGTGTAACTGGCAATATAGAAAGTGTTAGGAAAGAGTTTATACATGTATTTCAGCATTATTGGGCCTCATCAGAAAATTTGGTTTATTGAAAAATTTATTTATTTATTGAAATTTTTGTTACATTTTTCGATGTGCATCTTTTTTTTTCTGCCTTAACATTGTGCACTATTTGTCATTATTTTATTTTTTTATGTATATTTCTTTTGTTTTGAATATTGTTTTTCTTTATAACGATTGTCATTTGTTTTTTTTTACGAACGAATGTTGAGAATGCTTCTCTTCGTGATCTACTGTTAATTATTTTTCATCAATTCTTTTATTTCTTCTTTTTCTATTGAACAATCATGAACAATCAAATGTTTTTCTTCACGAACAATCAGTTGTTTTTGTTCACGAACAATCATTTGTTTTCATTCACGTGAAAAATCGTCAATTGGTTTTCTTCGCCAACAAACAATTGTTTTTCTTTATAATGATTGTCACTTGTTTTCTTGACGAACGAATGTTAAATAATTCTTCGTCGTAAAAAGTCGTCAATTGTTCTTCTTCTTCGCGAACAATCAATTGTTTTTATTCACAAAGAATCAATTGTTTTTATTCACGTGAAAAGTCGTCAATTGTTTCTCTTCGCGAACAATCAATTGTTTTTCTTTATAACGATTGTCATTTGTTTCTTTACGAACGAATGTTGAAAGTTTTTCTTCATGATCTACTGTCAATTATTTGTCATCAATTGTTTTATTCTTTCTTTTTTTATTGAACAATTCTTCGTCGTGAAAGGTCGTTAATTGTTCTTCACGATCATTTGTTTTTCTTCACGAACAATAATTTGTTTTTCTTCACGAACAATAATAATTTGTTTTTCTTCACGAACAATAATAATTTGTTTTTCTTCACGAACAATTCAATTGTTTTTATTCACGTGAAAAGTCGCCAATTGTTTTTTTTTTCGCGAACAATCAATTCTTTTTCTTTATAACGATTGTCATTTGTTTTTCTTACGAACGATTGTCGAATTGCTTTATTTCTTCTTTTTCTAAAGAACAATTCTTCGTCGTGAAAGGTCGTCAATTGTTCTTCTTCATGGACAATCAATTGTTTTTATTCACCAACAATCAATTGTTGTTTTTTCACGAACATTAATTTGTTCGTATTCACTTGAAAAGTTGTCAATTGTTTTCCTTCACGAACAATCAATTGTTTTTCCTCACGAAAAATCATTTGCTTTGATTCACGAATAATCAATTATTTTTCTTCACGAACTATCGATAATTTTTCTTCTTGTTTTTGTTTACGTGAAAAGACGTCAATTGTTTTTCTTCATTTGTTTTATTCCTTCTTTTTCTATTAAATAATTCTTCGTCGTGAAAGGTCGTCAGTTGTTTTTCTTCACGTACAATCAATTGTTTTTCTTCACGAACAATCATTTGTTTTTTTTATTCACCAACAATCAATTATTGTTCTTTTCCCGAACATTCATTTGTTTGTATTCATGTGAAAAGTTGTGAATTGTTTTTCTTCACGAATAAAATAAATTATTTTTCCACACGAAATATCATTTGTTTTTATTCAGGAATAATCAAATATTTTTCTTCACGAACAATCAATTGTTTTTCTTTATAACGACTGTCATTTGTTTTCTTTTTATGAACGAATGTTGAATGTTTTTCTTCATAATCTACTGTCAATTATTTTTCATCGATTGCTTTATTCCTTCTTTTTCTATTGAACAATTCTTCGTCGTGAAAGGTGGTCGTCAATTGTTTTTCTTCACGAACAATCGATAATTTTTCTTCACGAACAAATATTTGTTTTTGTTTACGCGAAAAGACATCAATTGTTTTTTTGCACGAACAGTCAATTGTTTTTCTTTATAACGATTGTCATTTGTTTTTTTTACGAACGAATTTTGAAAGTTTTTCTTCATAATCTACTGTGAATTATTTTTCTTTTTTTTTTATTGAACAATTCTTGGTCGTGGAAGGTCGTCAATTCTTTTTCTTCACGAACAATCAATTGTTTTTCTTCCAGAACAATCATTTGTTTTTATTCACCAACAATCAATTGTTTTTCTTCCAGAACAATCATTTGGTTTTATTCACCAACAATCAATTGTTTTTCTTTGCGAGTAATCATTTGTTTTTATTCACATGAAAAGTGATCAATTGTTTTTCTTCGCGAGAAATCATTTGTTTTTATTCACCAACAACGATTACTTTTTAATCACGCACAATCAATTGTTTTTCTTCACAAACAATTGATTGTTTTTATTTATAACGATTGTCAATTGTTTTTTTATGAACGAATTTTGAATGTTTTTCTTCACGATCTACCGTCAATTATTTTTCATCACCTTTTGTTTTATTCCTTTTTTTTTTCGGTATTATTTTACGACTTTCGTCGTTCTGTGCTGCGTTTCTTCATCATGAACGATTGTCAGTTGTTTTTTTTTTCCTTTTGTGAACGATTGTCAATTGTTTCTTTACATGAACAATTGCTACTGTATTGTTTCGTTCTGTATATGTTTTCTTCGTGAACCTTTGTCGATTGTTTTCCTTCGTGATTGTGAACAATCGCCAATCGTCTTTCGCTATCGTAACTTGTTCTTTTTTCAATTCTTGCTGTTTTCTTTCCAGATTATTTTAAGACTTTCTTTCGTAATGCAACGTCATGAATTGTTTTTTTTTTGTTTTAATTATGAAAATTATTTTAAGAAAAAAAACGAAAATCTGCGGATTCTTGACGCTCTGCACACTTTTTCCACGCAAGCGATTGTCAATTGTTTTTTTTTTTCAGTGTAAGTTGAAACTTTTTTTTCAATTGTTTTCGTTCCTCACCTTGTTTTCTTTATGCACCATCGTCAGTTGCTTCTTTTGTTTTAATTAGTTTTAATTATGAAAACTGTTTCAAAAAGAGAAATGTAAATTAACTGCGTTTTTTGTCGCTCTGCATATTTTTACCTCGCGAGCGATTGTCAATTGTTTTTCTTCAGTGTAACTTGTTCATTTGTTAACTTTTTCCTTCTATTGTTTTCGTTCTATACTTCATTTTCGTTATGCACCGTCTTCAGTTGTTTTTTTTGTTTTAATTATGGAAACTGTTTTTAGAAAAAATGTAAATTAGCTGCGATTTTTCGTCGCTCTGCATATTTTTTTCCTCGCTAGCGATTGTCAATTGTTTCTCTCCAGTGCAAGTTGATTTTTTTCAATTATTTTCGTTCTTTAATTATGAAAAAATTTAAATTAAACCTAAGACGTCCAAATTTTGTCTTGGCTTCCGGTCGTACCGCGTCACAATTCTTCTTTCTGCCGACGTTTCGTCTTTTCTTACAAAAGGAGCTATCAGAGCGGTATATGTTTCAACGTGTACCTGTATAACTTCTACGTTAATTCTTATTGTCTTTCTTTAATTCACTGAAAAAAAGGATATTTAATTTTATTGGAGGCAGCCTTCCACTTGCCTATCATTTTTCCGCTCGTCTTCTTTTCGTGTTCGAAAGAAGTCGTAACATCAAGAGTATTATTATTTTTATGTGTGCATAAAATACACCATCTCCTTGTTTGATGTTATCAAGCACACGACATTCGGAGTTGCTTTGTCGGCGCTGCTTAAAATTCAAGAGGTGGCTCGATCGCGTCGTAGATGAAGAAAACGTGGCCCTCCTCGACCGCCCCCATTACTTGAACTAACCGAAATATTTACCCCAGTTCCACACGTACTACATATGTGTGCACCGGGGTGATTTAATATATTCTTATGCGTCGCGCTTTATTGTCCGAGTTTTCTTCTCGGAAAGTTTTCTTGCCAGGTTGAAAGTTTCCGGCGGAGCGCAAATTGAAATTGAAGGAGGATCTCTTTTCTGCAGTCCGCATAAATTTAACAAACTTGGGAAATTCCGTAATGATATCTCCACATTGTGAATTGTAACTTGGAGTCGAAAAAAAAATGGTTTGTTTTGTTGCGTAACCGACTACTAATTGTGCCTTGCGAAATCTTCTGCGTTGAAACTTCCGGAATATTCCGGGCGTATAATCGTAAATATTAAGACAAATTTCGCATTTTACTCACGCAGGTGTGCTTCGCGCTTTGTAGCGCAAGTTTGTTGTTAAGAAGGCCTTCGGAATTTAGCTAATGATGCGTGAAACTTTGGGGCGCGGAAACTTTCGCCTAATTTATTCAGAAATTGTTTGCTTAAAGAGCGATCTTTTGCTTGATCCTGTAAATACATAAAAATAATCGCAGAGTGATTTTAAATTGCAACTCTTTGCACTTCTTGAGGTTGGGTAACATTGACTCTGCAGTAAAACTCAGAAATGCCGTCTAGAGTTGATATAAAAAAAAATTAAATCAATTGGATTTTATTACCAGACTTCGGACATTTCGCATCGTTTCCATGGTTACGCAACACAATGAAAAATACTCATTCATTGAGTAGCAATGACATCGCTGCGAAATGTCCGAAACCTCCTTAGTAGGTAGTAATGATCCTATTACGGAGTTTCCATTATACTTAGAATTGAAAATTGTGGCAAAAGGGGCGCAATAATTTCTTTTAATTAGCATTATAGCTTCTAAAAATTATTTATTTAACTCCATGTATACAATCTTATCAGAAGAGTCCAAAGCGTCTCGGAGATTGTTATTGGCTGTTGCAGTCCGTTGCTCCACCCAGCGTTCGCGTGATTCGCCAGGAACTTGATCCTCGTCTTTCCCGCATGTCACTCCGCCCAGCCTTCCCGTGATTCGTTCCCGTATTTGCCATCCATGTACTTAAAACAGTGATGCACTTCCAACTTCTGACAGGTTTATTATAAATGTGGGCGTGTCCTATTGTTTGTCAGAAGACTACACGCTCCGCCCAGTTTGTGCCATTTGTTTGCGTAGTGGTCGACCATTCAAGTGATTGACTATCTATTTCACGCCCAATGTTTCCGTGATTGGTCAAAAATTTAATTAAAACGATGAAAAGTAGCGACGCGCTTTCAACTTCTGAAATGTTGGTTGTAAATGTAGGCCTGACCTTTTATTTTTAGGAACATTGCTTATAGCGATTATTCGCGAGTTCCGGTTCACGCCCCGCCCATGACAAGTGCGTTTGTTTGATTTGTGTGCATCATTGCCGGCCAGTCAAATGATTGACTAGAAAATTGCTTCCTGCCTCTGTCACGTTATCGCTCCGCCCTGCGCATCCATGTTTGGTTAGGAACTTGCTTCTCGTATTTGTCACCACATCATCCATTTACTTGAAACGGTGAAATTACAATGCACTTTCAATTTCTGAAAGGTTGATTATAAATGTGGGCGTGTCCTATTATTTGTCAGAGGACTTCACCGCTTCGCCCAGTTTGTGCCATTTGTTTGCATAGTGGTCGACCATTCAAGTGATTGACTAGAAATTTGTTTCCTGCCTTTCTCACGCCCAGTGTTTCCGTGATTGGTCAAAAATTTGCTTCTCGCGTTTGTCATCCATTTACTTGAAACGATGAAAAGTGGTGAAGCGTTTTCAACTTTTGAAAGGTTAGTTGTAAATGTGGGCGTGACCGGTTCACGTCCCGCTCACGACAAGTGCGTTTGTTTGATTTGTATGCATCATTGCCGGCCAGTCAAATGATTGAAGAGAAAATTGCTTCCTGCTTCTGTCACGTTATCGCCCCGCCCTGCGCCTTCATGTTTGGTCAGAAACTTGCTTCTCATATTTGTCATCACATCATCCATTTACTTGAAACGGTGAAATTGCAATGCGCTTATAACTTCTGAAAAGTTGATTACAAATGTGGGCGTGTCCTTTTATTTTTGAGAAGAGCGCAGAGGAGTATTTAAGGTGACTTTTCCACCCAGGACAATTATGATTTGTTAGCAACATTGTCGGCCGTTCAAGTAATTGACGAGAAATTTGTTTTTGTTCTTTAACATTTATCGCTCCGCCCGGTGTTTTCGTGTCTGACCAGAAACTTGGATCACGTCTTTCTCACTCCGCCCAGCGTTTCCGTGATTCGTCTTCGTTATTCATTTCCTTGAAACAGTCAAAAACTGAGACGGGTTTTCAACTTCTGAGAGGTTAATTGTAAATGTGGGCGTGTCTTGTTATTCGTGAAAAAAGTATATAAAGTGACTATTCGCGCGATCCGCCCACAACAAACACGCTATGATTGTGCGATTTGTTTGTAACGTTGCCCGCCAATCAAGTGATTTGTGTAGAAACTTGTTTTCTGTCATTGCCCCGCCCACCGCTTCCGTAATTGGTTAGGAGCTTGCTTCTCGCATTTGCCATCAACTTACTTGAAACGGCGGAAAATTGCCATGCGTTTTCCACGTCCGAAAAGTTGATTATAAACGTGGGCGTATCCTTTTATTTATGAAAAGAACGTAGAGGACTATTTCAGGTGATTATTCCGCCCAGGAAGAGAAGCTTGTTTTCTGCCTTTAACGTTTATCGCTCCGCCCAGCGTTCCCTGATTGGCCAGAAATATGGTTCCCGCATTTATCGTCCGTTTGCTTGGAACAGATGGGCGTGTCCTTTTATTCTTTTATTTGATAGAATAACGTATTTAAAGTCACTACTCGCATTTCACTTCTAAAATGTTGGTTGCAAATGTGGGCGTTTTTTTTTTTATTCGTGAGAAATGTATTCGTGGTTGAACTTATTGAACACCATCGCCCCGCCCACGACAAGTGTGTTTATGTCATTTGTTTGAATCGTGCTGTGGGCGGAGCTTAACTGCGCGGTCTGAAATTACAAGGGTGAATGAAGCAAAACAGCTGTCGAAACTGTCAACAGAACGGGCGAGTTTAGATTAAGTGCCACCTGGGGGAGTGGACTAGACTAAGCTAATTTCGTATATTGCGCAGGTCACGTGACAGGTCCTCGTAACATCTTTACCGACCGGCCGTCGAAATGATCCAGTGACAGGATAGAAACTTGTTTCCTGTCTTATAACTTCAAAAATGTAGTTGCTTTTTAATGTGGGCGTGGCCTGTTTATTAACGGGCGTGTTTAAGGTTCACTCAAACACTACAACACTCACGCTTGTATCGTCATTATGGGCTATTGTCTTCCGTTCAAACATTCAAGTGACTGGCACTCGTTCTTGTCATCATTTATCTGAAGCAGTAAAAATTTGTGGATGCACTTTTAAGTTCTAAGATGTTTAATATTAAATGAGGGCGTGGCCTGTTTATTTTTTTGTTTACGGGGCGTGTTTAAGGTTCACTCGAATACCATCGCCCCGCCCAGGACAAGAATTGTTGTGCGCATTTTATGTATTTGTATCGTCCCGGTATTATTGGCTGCTGTCGCCCACTCAAACATTCAAGTGATCGGCCCTCGTTCTTGTCCATTTATCTGAAACTGTGGGAAGTTGTAGATGCAGCTGTAACTTCTTTGTTGTTGGATATCAAACGTGGGCGTGGCCTCCTTATTTACGGGGCGTGTTTAAAGTTCATTCGGACATCGTCGCCCCGTCCGGGACAAGATGATTGTGCGTGTTTTATGTATTTGTATCGTCCTGGGTATTATTGGCTGCTGTCGCCCATTCAAACATTCAAGTGATTGGTCCTCGTTCTTGTCTATTTATCTGAAACTGTGAGAATTTGAAGATGCAGTTGTAACTTCTATGTTGTTGGATATCAAACGTGGGCGTGGCCTGTTTATTTACGGGGCGTGTTTAAAGTTCATTCGGACATAGTCGCTCCGTCCAGGACAAGAATGATTGTACGTGTTTTATGTATTTGTATCGTTCCGGTATTATTGGCTGTCGCCCACTCAAACATTCAACCCTCGTTCTTGTCCACCATTTATTTGAATCAGTGAGAATTTGTAAATGCACTTGTAACTTCTAAGTTATTGGTTATCAAATGTTGGGCGTGGCCTGCCTATTTACGGGGCGTGTTTAAGGTTCACTCTAACACTTCCATAAATGTGGGCGTGTCCTTTTGTTTATTAGAGGCGTACTTATTTAAGGTTACTATTGGCTGTGACGGTTCGCTCGGACACCATGGCTCCGCCCAGGACATGATTTATTATTTATTAGCTGTGTGTGGGCCATGGAAGTGGTCAAAACTTATTTCTTGTTTTTGTCAATCATATTCTAAAATGTCTTTTATAAAAATGTGGGCGTGTCATTTTATTTACGAGGACAGTTCAGGGGCGTATTTAAGGTTACTATTGGCCGTTGCGGTTCACTCGAACACCATCGCTCCGCCCAGAACTGCTATGATTGGGTATTTTATATGTTTATTTTTATTTTTAACTGAAGTCTTCCATTTATTTACTCCAGTCGAATAATACATAATTTGGGAGTCATGATGAAGCGTGTTCCAGGGATTCGTTCGATCACCAACGCCCCGCCTATCACAGCTGCGACAGTTGGGAAGATATTAATCATCATTGTCATCAATTTTTTTTTAATGCCCATTTAAAATTAATTATATATTGTGTTAACTCTGTTCGGTAAACGCGCGATACAAAAAAAGTAAACAAATCACGCGTGCCCCACTTGCAGGTCGTCGGCCCGAAGTCACCTACATTTCGGAACGAGAGTTCGGCTATCTGCAAACAATCGGCGATCTCGCAACCCAGCAATTAACAACGTGACATGCGTGTGTACCCGTGCGCGTGGGTGGTTCCCCGTGTCACCCGTTCAAACGGAACGAGTGCACCGCCGCCGCCTTGCGTCAAACCCACACGGGTTTCACCTTGAAACTGCACCTAGTTAACTCGGATGCACGTGAAACCACTCCGAAAGGTATATGTAATTTTGGGCCGGCGCGCGGCGTGTGGGAGCGGTGAACGGACCTTCCTAATTCATTCGGAGAGAGAGAAAGAGGAAGTGCCCATACCTCCCCACACGTGGACAAACAAAACCCACAAAATTCTAAGTAAATCTAGGAAGTTCGAAGTTAAATTATGCAAACTACATAGAAAATAGATTTTTACTTAAAGGAAAGGATGTACAAGTAACGATCATAATCATTAGTAACTATTAAGTACTTTGCTAACTAGCAAAATGATTTATTTTCTAAACGGTTGGTATGCGGAAGCTTATTTGATTTAATAATGCAAAATGAAACGATCTTCTTATAAAGCCTTTAGAACATGTGGCTCGGCCATGCAGATAAAGAAATTAGATATTCAACCCAACCCAACCCCCCTCCAAAATACAAATTCTCTTTTTCGAATAAATCCTGCCGACTAATTTATTTAAAATTAGCCTTTCCATCCGTCACCCGAAATAAGAAGCGGAACACAACCCTATGAACCCGTAAACCATTTGAAATGTAAATGATACGAGTAGACAGTTTAATTGCCTCGAGGGGGCGCGGTGCTTGCTTCTTGCTTCGATGCGACATTACAACACCAGATGGCGTCTGTTTCAAAAGAGCGACGCCGAACGCGCGACGCTATCACGGAATAGATTAAGCTCGTCTTGTTAAGGAGGAGGGAGGGGGTGAGGGGTGATCTTTGCTCGCTGATTTATGAGGGTTGCGAGAGTGAAGGCCAGAACATTCCGAAAGTTGTAGATACTTATTTGTTTCTCGACTTAATCAAAATTAATTTGGTACGTACGTGATGAAAGGGTCGACCCTGCATCGTTGATGATTCAAACCGATTACAATTTGAGCGAATCAAAATAATTGGTCGAAGATTTAAAAAGGAAGGCGTGGATCTCTACTCCAAAGCAAAATCTGTTTAAGGTAGACGGGCTATGGGAGTTCGGGACCAATTCCTCATTTAACTTTCCATAGGGAGCGTGCGTTTAAAATGTGTATGTATGGTTGCCTAATTGATCGCATGTTGATCGTCGAGGGGGAAGGACCGTGCACGCGAAGTTCAAAATGAAGAAATATAGAACGATTTCAGAACAAAAATAAACAATAACAAAGAAGTCTATTTCTGAAAACTAAAAGAAAACAAAAATTATAAATAAATTTTAGAGCAGGAAAACAGTAGGCAGGCTATGGGAGTTCGGATCCAATTTCTCATTTATTTTACAGAGAAGCCTGCGATTAAAATGTGTATGTATGGTTGCCTACCCAATTGCATGCAGGCCTGTTGATGGTTGAGGAGGAAGGGCCGCGAGTGCGAAGTTCAAAACAAAGAAAAATAGAACGATTTCAGAACAAAAATAAACAATAACACAGAAGTCTTATTTCTAAAGACTAAAAGAAAACAAAAAACATAAATAAATGGCAAAAACAAATGACAATCGATAATAATAATAATAAAAACATGGAAGAACGATTAATTTAAGAACAGGAAAACAATAGGCAGGCTTTGGGAGTTCGAGTCCAATTTCCCATTTAACTTTCCGTTGGGAACGTGCGTTTAAAATGTGTATGAATGGTTGCCAACCTAATTGCATGCATGCCTGTTGATCGTCGAGGGAGTGGGGCGACGCGCGCGAAGTTCAAAACGAAGAAAAATAGAACGATTTTAGAACAAGAAGAAACAATAACGCAGAAGTTTTATTTCTAAAAACTAAAAGAAAACAAAAACATAAATAAATAGAAAAACCAAATGACAATCGATGATAATATTAGAAAAAATAGAAGAATGATTAATTTTAGGACAGGAAAACAATAAATTAAATCATTAACAAATATAACTAAATAACAAGAAACAAAAGATATTCAGCGATGAAGAAAATGGAAGAACAATTAATTTCAGAAGAAAGAAAAACACACAAGCACAGAAATAGATCTACTGAAAACTAAAAGGAAACAAAACAGTAAATAAACAACAACAAAAAAAAAACAAATGACAATCGATATGAAGAAAAATAGAAGAATGATGAATTGTAGAACAAAAAAAGATAGATGACAGAAGTCGATCGACTGAAAGCTAAAAAAAAATTAAATATATATAAATGAACAACAACAAACAAGTGACAATCGATAATGAAGAAAAATAGAAGAATGATTAATTTTAGAACAAAAATAACAAGAACAATAACGCAGAAGTCGATCGACTAACAACTAAAATAAAATCAGTAACAAATGTAACTAAATAGCGACAAAAAAGTGATATTTGAAAAAAAATGGAATGACTGTTAATTTCAGACGAACAAAAAAAAACAATAACACAGAAATCGATTAACCAAAAACAAAAAAATATAAATAAACGACAAAAAAAAACAAACGGCAGTCGATAATTAAAAAAAACTGAAGAATATTTAATTACAGAACAAGAAAATTTACACAGAAGTCCTTCGACCAAAAACTCAAAGAAAAAAAGCAACAAATAACAAATAATGTACTCATAATTTTCAGAAGTTTACTAAAATTTCCGAAAAATATGAAATCAAACTGAAATTAATAAAAATATGACAACACAAAATGATATCCAATTAAAAAAAAAAACTACAACGCTGAAATCGATTTCTAGAACAAATAAACGTTTTGCCTTTCTACATATTGAAAAATAAATAAATGAATGAACAAGAAGTTAAAGAACTAATAAAGAAGATATAAAAATAAATAATAGAAAACAAATGACAAACGATAATGAACAAAAATTAGAAGAAAAAAAAGAAAACAACAACACAGAAGTCCATCGACTAAAAACTGAAAGAAAACAAGAAATATAAATAAATAATAATAATAATAATAATAATAATAATATATTTGTCTTTGAGATGAAATTACAAGTAATATCATACATGAGACCAGTCAAACAAAATATAAGATAAATCAACTTAAATACTAATCAATATATGTCTGTCCATTGTAAATGGGAAATAAAAGATAAATATAAAAAATGTACACCATAAATAAAATAAATTGAAATAATCTTAATAATCTTAAAAAGTAATAGCAAAAGCAAAGGACAATCGATATTGAAGAAAAATAAGAAAACAATAACACGCAAGTCAATTAACTAAAAACTAAAATCAAATCAGTAACAAATATAACGTAAAGCGAAAAACAAATTATATTCCATGATGAAGAAAAATAGGACAATTATTTTCGAAGGAAAATAAAACAGTAACACGAAAATCGATCGACAAAACTTAGAGAAAATAAAAATATAAATGAACTACAAAAAAAAAAAACAAGTGACAATCGTTAATAAAGAAAATAGAAGCATGATTAATTATAGAACAAAAAAAAATGGCACAAATATAAATCAACAATGAAAACAAATGACAATCGATAAGTGAAGAAAAATCGAGGAGTGATTAATTTTAAACAAGAAAACAATAATGCAGAAGTCGATCGATTAAAAACTAAAACAAAATCAGCAACAAATAGGCACACATAACTAAATAACGACAAACAAATGATATTCGGCGGTGAAGAAAAAGGACAATTAATTTCAAATGAAAAAAAAAAATAACAAAAATCGATTGAATAAAAACCAAAAGAATATAAATAAATGTCAATCGATAATGAAGAAAAATATAAGAATGAACAAATAAAAATAAAAGAATGAACAGGACAATTAATATCAAAGGAAAACAAAACAGCAACACGGAAATCGATCGACAAAACTTAAAGAAAATAATAAAACTATAAATGAACTAAAAAAAAAAAAAACAAGTGACAATCGTTAATAAAGGAAATACAAGCATGATTAATTGTAAAACAAAAAAAAATGGCACAGAAGTCGATCGAATAAAAAGAAAATGAAAAATATAAAAATCAACAGTGAAAAACAAATGACAATCGATAAATGAAGAAAAATAGAAGAATAAAGAAAAAAATAATGCAGAAGTCAATTAACTAAAAACTAAAATAAAATCAGTAACAAATATAACGTAAAGCGAAAAACAAATAATATTCGACGATGAAGAAAAATAGGCCAATTAATTTCAACGGAAAACAAAACAGCAACACGGAAAATTAATAAAGAAAATAGAAGCATGATTAATTGTAGAACAAAAAAAAAAATGGCACAAAAATCGATCGACTAAAAACTGAAAGAAAGTAAAAAATATATAAATCAACAATGAAAAACAAATGACAATCGAAAAATGAAGAGAAAGAGAAGAATTATTAATTTTAAACAAGAAAACAATAATGCAGAAGTCGATCGACTAAAAACTAAAATCAGATCAGCAACAAATAAGCACACATAACTAAATAACGACAAACAAATGATATTCGGTGGTAAAAAAAAAACAATAACTTAGATATCGATTGAATAAAAACCAAAAATATAAATAAATGTCAATCGATAATAAAAAAAAATAGAAGAATGAACAAAAAATTGAAAGAATGAACAAAAAATTGAAAGAATGAACAAAAAACTGAAAGAATGAACAAAAAAAGGAAAGAATGAACAAAAAAAATGAAAGAAATAAAATGAAAGAATGAACAAAAAAAAATGAAAGAAATAAAATGAAAAAATGAAGAAACAAAAATGACGCAGAAGTCAATTGACTGAAAACAAGAAGGAAACAACAACAACAACAAACAACAAATAATGTGATTATTAATTTTCAGAAGTTTACTAAAATTTCCGAAAAATATGAAGTAGAATGACCACGTATAATAATTAAAAAAAAAATGAAAAATGTATTGACAATGTATATTATGTTTTTCTACAGATTAAAAGTAATAAATAAATAATAAAGAAAAAGTTGAAAAACTTTTGAATTTTACAACAAGAACGTATAATAAAATATAAACAAACAATATAAAATAAATGACAAACGAAGAAAAATTAGAAGAACGATTAATGTTACAATAAAAAGAAACAACAACTCAAAAGTCGATTGGCTAAAAACTAATTGAGAACGAGATACACAAATACAAAGCAAAAACAAATGACAATCGATTATATTTATATAAAAATTAATTAAAATTCTGTAACTGGCAATATAAAAAGTGTTAGGAAAGAGTTTATACATGTATTTCGGCCTTGTTGGGTCTCATCAGAACTCACTTTTGTGATTTTACTAGAGAATGCAATCGCTTCTTTGTATAATTTGCAAAGATTTTCATATTTTTATCATTAATTCCTGTTCTTGTGTTTTGGGATTATAGAAATTCAAAAAAGGGTTAAGTTTTTCTAAATTTTTCAATAAACCAAATTTTTTTAAGGGACAGAATTTTGATGAGGCCCAATAAAGCCGAAATACATGTATAAACTCTTTCCTAACACTTTTTATATTGCCAGTTACACAATTTTAATTAATTTTCATAATTTGCATCTGGAAAGAAAACTTGATTTTATATTTATATAGAAAAAAAAACAAATGACAATCGATAATAAATAAAAAGAAAAATGAGTAATTATGGGACGAAAAAAAGCTGAAAGAAAAACAATAAATAATGTCATTCTTAATTTTTGGAAGTTTATTAAAATTTTCGAAAAACATAAAACACCCATAATTAGTAAAAAATATATAATTAATAAGAATAGTAATAATAGAGATTGAAAAATTTACGAAAATATAGAATAATGCCAAAATTAGTAAAAACAAATAATAAGAAATGATCACGTAAAATGACATCCAATTAAAAAAAAAACATTATAATAATAATAAACAAGAAATTTGACAACAAAAAAAGAAACATAATAAAATATAAGCGAACCCTGGAAAACAAATGATGAACGATAATGAAGAAAAATTAAAAGAACGATTAATATTAGAATAAAAACAACAGAACAGGGGTCGATTGACAAAAAAAAATTGAAAGAGAATAAAGAAACACAAACAAAACAAGTGGCAATCGATAATGAAGAAAAATTAAAAAACGATTAAGATTAGAACAAAAAATAAACAATAACATAGAAATCAATTAACTAAATAACATCAATAAAAATATAAATATGTGGCAAAATACAAATAACAATCGAAAATGAAGATAAATAACAAAAAAAGATTAATTTTGGAGCACACAAATGTCGATTGACTGAAGACTAAATAAAAATAAATAACAAAAAACAAATGACAATCGATAACGAAGGAAAATAGAAGGACGGTTAATTGTAGAACAAAAAGAAACAACGACTCAGAAGCAAGAAACGAAGAGAAAAGTAACAAATAAATAAAAGAGGAGCTTTATTCTTAGTTTTCAGAAGTTTACTAAAATTTTTAAAAAATATCAAATAAATAATAATAAATGAACAAATAAAATGATAATCAATTAAAAAAAGAAAAACATAGTTATAAAATTTTGCGAGAAATGGACAAATATGCAAAAATTTTAGCTGCAACTCGGCTAGATTGCAATGGGGCAATCTCGGTATAGCTATTTCGGCCCTAATTGGAGCCTCATCAGCAAAAGAGCAACTCCAGAACCCCATCGCAATCCCGACAACCAACATGACTTACGCCAATGTCATGACTATGTGAAGTTTGTTTTCCTTTTTTTTAGATTCTAAAAATAAATAAAGATGAACAAAAAATTGAAAGGCTTTCAATTTTATAACAAGAAAAACAATATTATAAAAGTCGAAACCTAATAAACAAATGAGTAAGCCCATTTCTCAATTTTTAGAAGGCAGAAGGCAAATGAAAATCATGATTCATAAAAATAAACAATAAATGAAAGCAATAAAAAAAGGAATTAATTTTTTTTTCTAATATAAAAAGGTTCTTTTAAATTTAATAGATATTTCTCAATACAGAAAATAAATGAAATACAGTCCATTTTTAACGAAAAAATATTAAAAAAAAAAACGAAATTAAAGACGATTGACAAAAAAGAAAAAAAAAAAAATTCAAGCTTTCTTTCAAAAATGCATTAGTAAAATTATAATAAACAAAAACGCACACTGAGAAATGAATACCGAAATTAATACATAATTTAAAATTACAAATTTTCAGATAAAATGCGGAAAACACTAAATTAATTTTTTGATCGAGTTAAGAATTAAGTTCAGCGCCCAGTTTAAAATCAACCGGTAAATACCCGAACTATCATAATTAGGAGATTCCCTATTTTCAATCGTTCTTGTATTTGCACGTCGGTTCATTGAAAAAAAAATTTTTTTTCTCAAATCCCTAATTTAAAATAAATAAAAAGCTCCAACGTAGTTGAGGGGGGGAAGTGACGGGGCAGACGGAGCAGCAACGACTCACCCTATTCCGTCTGGCGTCCTCTCGCACTACATACATTCCGGCCCTATCGAACTCGGGGATTTTCCCTCCCCCGTGAATTACGGCCGAGCCGAAGGAAAGCGAAAGCCACCCTCTCGTGTCGCACGGTCATGTTTTTATCCGTCTCCGTGGCGAGTTGATAAGAAATTAAAATCAGAAGTCTTCTGCGTTTTTTGCGCCCACCCCCAAGAAAAAAAAAGAGCGAATTCAGGTGAAAGCGATTTTGAATTATTAACGAAGCCGCAATGCGACCGCCGCGCCGATTTGGTGGAGGGTCACTCCTCAATTGTATCGCTGGGGGCAAGGGAACGATGATGATTGAGATGTAATGGAAATTTACTTATTTAGTTGCGCCCCGCCGCAATTATTTTTCAATTAAATGCTCGACGGCCAAATTTTGTTCCACCTCGGAGCATTTAGGTACCTGGAGCCTCCGAACGATGAACACACCGCCTCCGAAGTGGATATAAATCAAGGAAATTGGGCGAAATTTTGCTCCCCGCGGGATAAGGGCGAGAGAATTGCTTGCTTATTCACCGGAAGAGAGTTTCTACGAGGCCGGAGAAGAACTCGTTTCTAAACCTGGATCCAGACGTCAGGCTTACTGCTGAGCTTTTCTTTTTTTTCTTTCTAAAACACTGAGGCACATAGAATTGCGTAATAGTATTAGTACGTGAAATGCTTCTGATCGTCACATAATACACATCCTGTAGAGGAAGCATAAAAAGCTATTTATTAAGTAGCTTTCATGTTATGCAAGTCAAAATAAAAATGCCTTTTTAAAATTGGCGCGCTTTCATGCGTGTCTAATTTAAACATCAATAGAGGACGCCACTGAATCGAAACAATTTAGTGCTGGAAAGTTTGAAAAGGTCAAGGAGAATAAAAGAGAGCGTTAACCATTAGCTTTCAATTTTCTTACAATATATTAATCCATGAGGAGCGGCCATGCAGATAAATTCATTCCTTTGCTCCATCATAAGTTATTCTAAATTCGTTCGCTTTTTCCAATATAGAAAACAGATGACCACGTGAGGAAATTAGAATCGTTTTCAATTAGCGCCTCCCCCCCCCCTCCTCGTTATTAACTACCAGAGTAACAAATTTATCGGGGCAAAATGGACGTCTGAATGGCGTCGAGGCCATCAACTATACATAACCGCATTACCGAAGTCGCTCCCGAAAATCCATCTCGGTAACCAGCAGACGCGGAGCTGCTACAGCCATCCGGTAATTGGGGCCCCCGGTGACGTAGCCCCGGCACGCTACATTTAACAGGTTGATGCCTTCCTAAGTGAAACGAAATTGTGTGTTAGCGCACGGCACGTTGCCCGCCGTTCGATGAGGAAGGAAGGAATAACATTTTTGGAGGGCAAGGAAGATGCACCCGGCGAGAGGAAACCCACGAAGAAGCGCGTGGCCTTGAAATCATTAGGTTTTAAGCTTAAACAGGTGCAGAAATTCGATTTGGCGACGTTATTATCTCGGGGGTGTTCCAAATCAGAAAATGGGGATGTTTCTGAAGGAGTTATCGCGAGCTATGAGAGTGCCCGAGATGTTCAGGGTTTATGGAAAAGGGATTCTACCTTTAAGAAGGTTTGGCCAAAGTAAAAAAAAAATAATTGCGTCGAAGGCAAATAAGACTAGAGATGAAGAAAAACCGAGATGCCGAAGACCAAGAAGTCCAAGATTGGGGTATAAAGGCATCTGAGAGTTCACCGTGTGGCTTTGAAAAAGGCAATACATACTAGAAAAATCGATATATCAAAGAGCAGAAATGAGTGAAAACCAAGATGTCCAAGGTTGAGCTATAAAGGCGCCCGAGAGTTCAAAGTGCGGCTTCGAAAAAGGCAATGTCAGATTTGGACAGAAATTTTAAAAAATCTAATTGTCAAGGTGACTAAAACCAGAGTTGAAGGAAAACCAAGATGCCGAAGACCAAAAGGAGCTGTAAAGACATCTGAGAGTTCAGAGTGTGGCTTTAAAAAAGGGACAAAGCCATATTCGGACAAAAATTTAAAAAAAAAGCAATAAGTCAAAGTTAAATGACCAAAAATTAAGAGAAACGTATAAGGTCCCCAGACATGTGAGGACTTCAAGGATTGGTGGAAAGAGTTGTTCCTCGAAAAGGCAGAAAGATTCGATCAAAGGCAAAATGAAGACCAGGATGTCCAAAATCCAGCTAGAGTGTGGCCTTTTGTTTTCTTCAAGGCCACGTTTTAGGTAAACTAAAAAAAGAAATAAAGCTATCGATGACGAGTACCGAGCAGAAAGAAGAAAAATCCAAAAGAATCGGAAGTTTTAGAGCTAGCTGAAGCCGTCCAAGTAGTTCTTTCGCAGCAAGAAGAGCTTGTTCCTTCCTTGAAATGAAACAACAATGCAAAACTAAATTGGACCAAAAGAAAAAAGGTTGTTGTTGAGGTAACGATCAGAAATGAAGAAAATCCAAAGTTTTGGTGAAGATCCTGAGCGGTGATGAAAACGTCTAACACAAAGAGGCTTCCAGAAATTAAAAAATTAAGGCGTCGCGTCGAAGATAAAAGGCGAAGCGAGTGACGACCAGAAGTGAAGAAGACCCGAAGACGAGTTCGCAGTTTGGCGAAAAGTGTTCTCCTTCGAGAAGCTCAAATTCAAAGCAGACCAGAAATAAAAGAATCAAACGTCGAAGGCGAGGAAAGAAGAAAAATTAAGATACCCAAAACCGAGCTTCTAAAAGCGTTCAAGAGATATGACCAAATAACGCAATACCAGATTCGATCAGAAATAAATTAAATCAAGATGCCAACATCGAGCAATGACTAGAACTGAAGAAAAACAAAAGAAATCGAAGATTTAGAGCTAGCTTAAGGCGTCCGAGAAGTGCTTGTTCCTTCCCTGAAATGAAAAAATGGTGCAAGACCAAATTAGACCAGAAGAAAAAAGGTTGGTGTTGAGGTAACGATCAGCAATGAAGAAAACTCAAAGATGTTGAAGATCCTGAGCGATGAAGATGTCCAACGCGAAGATGTTACCAGAAATAAAACATCAAAACGCCGCGTCGCAGTCAAGTGATGACCAAGAATGAAGAAGACCCGGAGGCATCCGTGAAGTTCGTGGTTTGGCAATGGCAAAAAGCGTTTTCCCTCCAGAAACGCGAAATCCGAATCGACCAGAAGTAAAAGAATCATGCCATCGAAGGCGGGGAACGAGAAAATCTAAGATTTGAAGACCAGGGTATCCAAGGACGAGCTAATAAAGGCGTTCAAGAAGTTCAGAGTATGGTGAAATAAGCCAAAACCAAAATCGGACAGAAGGAGGAACAAGATGTCGAAGACGAGGAACGACAAGAAATGAAAAAAAAATTCAAGATTTAAACCCGGAAGACCTCCAAGAAGTTTATAGCGTAGCGAAAAGAGGTTGTTACTTTAAAAGAACAATGGATAAAAAAAAATAGAACCAAATTCAACCAGAAGCAAAATAAAAGACTTAAAAGTTAAAACAATTGAGGAATTCTTTGCCTGAATTAAACTAATTGCTTTGAGATGGTACGGGGGATCCCTTTGATGTATGTGTCCAATGTAAACATAGAACACCACAAGTCAGATTGGCTCCAGGCTTTTATTTGATCCTGGTCTCTGTAGCTATAGCTTCCAACTACCGAGGTCTTTCTGGCTCGCAGAACCAAATTCAACCACAAGCAAAAAGAGAGCAAGAAAGAAGAGAACCCCGAGCGATGAAGACGTTATAGGTTTGATTGGCACATGGTTTTGACTCTCTGTCGCCATCTTTTCTTGAGTCTTTCCAGCTGGCAGAGCCAAACTCAACCACAAGCAAAAAGAAACAAAAAAAAAAGAATAAAATCCGGTGCGATGGAGATGTTACAGGTCTGATTGGCCCATGGCTTTTCATTGATGTTTCAATTCCTTGGTCTCTATAGCTTTTACTATCTGCTTCCATCTACCTGGGTCTTTCTGGCTCGCAGAACCAAATTTAACCACAAGCAAAAAGAGTCAAAAGAGAAGAAAATCCGGAGCGATGAAGACGTTACAGGTCTGATTGGCCCATGGCTTTTAATTGATCCTACAATTCTCTGGTCTCTATAGCTTTGACTCTCCACCTCCATCTTTCCAGCTGGCGGAGCCAAATTCAATCAGAAGCAAAAAGAATACCAAAAAGGAACAAAATTCCGAGCGATAGAGAGGTCTGATTGGCCTCTCAATAGCTTTGACTATTAGGCTTTACCTTTCCTGGGCCTTCTTTGCTCTTTCTTTCCACTTCATGAATCCGACATTTTCCAAGTCCTTCTTCATTCCTTTTTTCATCCGATCGTCCTTCTTCTTCTTGCCTTCTTCTCAGCTTTATAAGACTCTCTTTCTTTCCACCTCACGAATCCGACATTTTCCAAGTCCTTCTTCATTCGTTTATCGGATGATCCCTCTTCTTCTTGCCTCCCTCTTAGCTCTAGAGGACACTCTTTCTTTCCACCTCATCAATCCGGCATTTTCCAAGTCTTTCTTTATTCCTTTATCGGATGGTCCCTCTTCTTCTTGCCTCCCTCTCAGCTCTATAGGACTCTCCTTGGAAGTCTCAGTCTTCGAGCTTTGACAATATGGGTTGCGATTGGTTTACTGTATATACCTGCTTCTCCTTTGTTTGTTCGTATCCCGTCCTTGACTTGCCCTAATATTCCGCGTAACACTTCTAATTTTTTTGGGCCCATTGTTTATTTAACACCCACAATTCGGAGGTTACCAGAAGTAAAAAATGAAGATGTCAACGACCAAAAATGAAGTTGATTGTTACGAGTTGAAGAGGCAAAACCAAATTCGGCTACGTGTAAAAGCAAATGGATATCGAGGAACGACTAAAAATGATGTGGAGTGATAAAGACGTCCAATGTAAAAAGGTCACCAGAAAGGTCGAAGGCGAGTAACGACCAGAAATAAAGTAAACCCAAATTGTCGAAGATGACGAGCTAAGAAATCATTGGGGAAGTTCAGAGTGAAGCAAAAAATTGACGAGGAGCAAAACCAGGCTCGAGCAAAAGTAATGGTCGAAACAGATAGTGCAGCTCTTCAGTTTGTCCAAAGAAAGGCCCCAGGAGAGAAATGAGTTCGAGGAAAAAAGGAACCAAATGGGAAAAGGATGTCGCAAACTTAATGAAGTCAATTCGCAACGACATTGCATTTAGAACGGAGCTGAATCGAATGGTCTGTGATTAAAGAAATAGAAAGGAACCAGAAAATCGTGAGATTCTCATTTGGCCTACAGACTTGATGCTTTGAGTACAAGCCGCGCCTGTAATGTAAGAAGTTGAGGGGTTTTCCCTGCAGAAAACAAAACCGATTAGAAATGATGATGTCCAAGTTATGAAGGCTTCTGAGAAGTCCAGAGTCTGACGAAAAGAACTTCCCCCATGAAGCAAAAACTTTCGTCCTTTGTCTTGCGTGATACTCTTAAGAGTCCAGAAAAGACTCTTCACTCAGTCTTTTACGCGATAATTTCATCTTCTTGCTTCCTTGAGTTCTTTTGAATTTTCTTTCCCACAGTTTCTGGTTTACTTTTCACTGGACAGTCAAAAGAGGCCCTTCTTAGGAGTCTTCCTCAATTCTTTACGCAAAACTTTCATCCTTTCTCTTACGTGATATTTTATTCCTATGCATTTTGGTTTACTTTTCGCTGAGTAATCAAAAGTACGCTCTCTTAAGAGTCCAGAAAAGACTCTTCACTCAGTCTTTTACGCGATAATTTCATCTTCTTGCTTCCTTGAGTTCTTTTGAATTTTCTTTCCCACGGTTTCTGGTTTACTTTTCACTGAACAGTCAAAAGAGGCCCTTCTTAGGAGTCTTCCTCAATTCTTTACGCAAAACTTTCATCCTTTCTCTTACGTGATATTTTATTCCTATGCATTTTGGTTTACTTTTCGCTGAGTAGTCAAAAGAACGCTCTCTTAAGAGTCCAGAAAAGACTCTTCACTCAGTCTTTTACGCGATAATTTCATCTTCTTGCTTCCTTGAGTTCTTTTGAATTCTCTTTCCTACGGTTTCTGGTTTACTTTTCACGGAACGGTCAAAAGAGGCCCTTCTTAAGAGTCCATGAAGGGCTCTTCCTCAATTTTTTCCGCAAAACTTTCATCCCTGAGTTCTTTCGAGTGAAATTTTATCCCATGGAGAGGAGGACCTTCTTAATTGTCTAAAGAATTGACAACCAGAAATGAAGATGTCCAAGTTATGAAAGCTTCTGAAAAGTCCAGAGCCTTCCCCCATAAAGCAGGGGAAGAAAAACAATACCAAATTCTTCCAGAATTAAAAAAGTGTCCAGGGCGAGTAACAGATATTTTAAACAGTGTGTCCTATTTGAACTGTGACCTCTTGAAGACGTTTGGCTTGGCTTTTTTTGGCAATAGGAGAAGGCCTGTCTTCTTTCGATGAAACAAAACGCAACAGAAAAAAAAAACGCAATGGAGATAATCTTTTATAAAGTGGCAAGTCTTTGATTATCCTTTCGTTGATTTACATGCAAACATGAAGCATATCGCGTGTTCTGAAGTCAATTTTGTGGCGCCCCCCCTCTAACCTCTTATTAGAAACTAGGGCCTGAACTTGTCGAGTGTTTTTCCTTGCGTAAGCTGCGCAATATTTTTTTTTCTTATTGCAAAGGAAGAGAGAACGCCTACCTTCTTCTGATGAAACAAAACGCAACTCAAAAACTGCGACAAATGAAACGCGCAAGGCTCCGTTCTTTCGAAACGAAATAAAAAAGACGCGAAACTGTTGAGGACCGCTGACTGACTGCCGCCTTACTTGATTAAATTTTCCGGCGCGCACACAAACGGTCGCCCTCTTAAACTCTAGCAGCGAACTTAATTGCTAAACCAATTCATCCATGTTCGGCTACAAGAGAGAGCCCGTGGCTTTGAAATTTTGCGCGAGCGGTAAATCGTTAATAATTAAATCTCAAAAGCCGAGCAAACAAACCGCACTTATGCGCGTTCCGAGAGTAAGTAAAGCGAAAGGAAAACGGATCCCGGAAAAATCAATCGAAATACACCCGGACCAGATCCTGTAGGATCAGGCCCCGTGGAAATTTACGTAAAAGCGGAGGCGCGATCCAACGGATCCCGTTGTAAAACTGATTTATTTTCTGGCGCCTTTGATTGATTGATTTGATTTGATTCGAACTTTCGACTTTTCGCCTCACCCTGTATTTTTCCGCCGCTGCTTTTATTATAAGGCGACCGTAAAATTCAGTTTTATGCATCGCGTAAAAACTCGAACTTACGGACGCAAAGAAAAATAATTAAGAAATTGCGACGTTTGTTTTGGGAGTCTGGAAAGTTTAATCCTGCGGGTTTTGTTGTTCAAAATGGCCGACCGACTTCGGCGGTGATTAATTAACGCGGGCGGGTAATTTATAGGAAGATCAAATGATCAAACGAGGCAGAAATTGGACGGGCTCGAGTCTCGGTTCCAATTAAAAATGGAAAAAAATTATTGAGTTTTTTTTTTGCATTCATTTTTGATTGCTTAATTTTTTTCCTATTTCGTATAAGCAAAGGAATCGTCACTACATTCGATAATTTTTTTTTCAAGCAACCTCAATTTTTTTTACTTAAATTTTTTCGAGGGGATTTCTTTTTTTAATTGGCCGCCAGCTTTTTTTTTTTTAATTTGAGACGCAATCACAATTTGAATTTTTACTTCTACTTTACTACTCACTATTTTTTTTTTTTTTTAATTTGAAAACAGGCAAGAATCTTATTTTATTTTTCAAAGCCTTAAATATGCAAGGTTTTCGTCTTCTTAGAGGAACGAACACTCAGAGCCTCCACTTTTATTGTGACTTTTCAGTTCTTTTAAGGAGTCCAAAGTTCTTGTCACTTCGTCCTGTTTCTTTTTTGAATTCTTTTTCCCATAGTTTTAGGCTTACTTATTACTAACCAGTCATAGGAGGACTCTCTTAACAGTCCAAGAAAGGCTCTTCACTCACTTTTTTATCCAAGAAGGCTCGAAGTTCTTGTCACATTCTCCTGTTTCTTCTTTGAATTCTTTTTCCCATAATTTTAGGCTTACTTATTACTAAGCAGTCAGAGGAGGACCCTCTTAATAGTCCAAAAAAAAAGGCTCTTTACGCAATTTTCTACGCGAAAAGATTATCCTTTTGCTTACTTGAGTTCTTATGAGTAATATTTTTGTCGCTTAATTTGCGCAGTCCACAAGGGAACACTTTTAAAGAAGAAAGGGACTCGGTCGCTTCTTTTCTCGCTATCCAAGTTGCTTTTGCTCCAGGTCTTCAGAGGTTCTGTCGTAAATGTCAAATAAATTCGAACGACGATCACCAATGAGCAAGGGAAAAAAGGCGAAACGACCAGATCGAGATGATCTTCTCAATTTCGAGCCAGAAGAGGAAATTTTAAGCACAAAAGCTCGTCCAATGGTCAAGAGATTTTCTGGAAAAAAAACGTTGTTTTGACCAATACCTTAAACTTAAGTCTTAAGAGGATTTTATGACAATTTCCTTATTTTGTTCTTCAGCTATGAAAGGTGCTCTCCTCTTTACTTTCTATCTACGAGTGCCGGCGCTCTCCTAAGTGATAAATAGGCGGCGAAATTTGGGGGTTGGTTAAATAAAGTCTGCCCGGCCAGGTTATCTTGACCGACCTCAAGCCCATTAAAACGCTCGCTAAAGTTGAGACTGGACATAATTGGATTTCGATGCAGCAACAACCCCCTGGCCTGCCCCCCAGTATCTACCTAACCGAATTGCATTTAGCACCTTAATCTGGTTGTGTTCCATTCGTAATTTGTATCGATTGCTTCTAAATTAAGCTATTAATAGAGCGCGCTTTAATTAAAACCAATATTATCCTTCCTCCAGCAACCAAATTGCACATAATTCCGAACCAAACTTCTTTCCTTTAAAGAAGCGAAGGCGCAACAAGCTGTTTTGAAGGAGATTAAGTTGAAACCCTGACCCCTGTGGTCATGACCTAAGGATCTCATTTCTTTTTGCTTTCTATTCTTAGCGCCTGTGTTTGTAATTGCGTATATGTAACTATTATGGAAATTTCTGCACGATATCAGGTAAACAACGGTAATTTCTATGTTGAAGCCGCCAAGAGGGATCAACCCTTCCAGAGTCATGATCGCAACCCGTCATAATTCAGATGACATTAGGGAGAAACGTGCTCGGCGTCGAGACGCCTTTAATTAAGTTACCGATAGCTTAAACCAGCCTCAATAATTAATTTGTAGTCCGCAGTTTTTGAGGCATTCGGAATATCAACGTTTCGCTGTTCGCTGATTTGAAAATATCCACAAGGCCGCCACTACATTAATTAAAATTAAAAGAAGCGCTTGCGATTCTTGTATGATGAACAAAGTTACTGCATATTACATTTGCTTGTTTTGTTTACTGTAAACAACCCTGTCGTTTGCGAAGGGCGACGAGGGGGGAGGGGGCGACTGCAATAACAATAAAAGCCCACATAGGCGGAGAAACCCTCGTAACAAAAACAAGAAGGTCATTGGCCCTCTTTCTCTCCCCCGCGCGGAAGCCCCTGATTAAAAACGTTCCTGATTTATCCCGCGTGTTGTTGACAGAAGACGCGGGGGACCTGATGGCAGAAAAAAAAAAAGAAACGTCCATTTCATGTAAATAACGCGCGTAGGTAGGTGCGTCGCGTCGTTTCGAACGGGTCTGCCCCGAAAACACCTTGAGGAAGAAGTGGCTAAGTGAAATCGGTTTAGCCCTTAAATTGGGTTAAAGCCGGAAGTCCGGGGCAGTTTATCTGGATGCGCCCCGAGGAGAGAAGAAAAAGGCCGATACTGTTGAATAATTCGGGGGATTTACTGAAATTGAATTCGTCCTCGTAAAAACGGCGGCGTCTTTCGATTAAGGATGGGCTTTTCATATTTCGCGTCTGCGGTGAACGAACGAGAGGAAACTAGGTGCTTTTTGATATAGAAAATCCTCCCGCGCCCTCATTTTAGGGTGAGCGGTAATTAAATGTGTAGTTTGCCATTACATCGTGTTTCAATTTTTTGTTACAAATCCTAAATCTGGATTATCGCAGCCTATCGAATATTTTCTTTTAACGTCGTGTTTACAAGAGAGCGACTAATTAATTGTAAGTCAAGTCTCGCTCTGAACAGACATAATTTCGTCCGGGCGATACTAATACGATTACCGAAGTGCTCCGCGTGCAAGTTGTATAAAAGCTAAGCACGCGAACCTAGTTCTCGTGACGTTTGTTTTGCACAGAAGCTAATTAAAATCACTTTGCGATTAAATATGTTAAAATGCGTCTTTACAGATAGTTTGCATTCTGTTTATACTTTCTAAAGTCGATTTTGTCAAGCGACTTCCATGGGCCGACTTCGTTTTAAAATTGTCGAACGTGTAGCAGATGTTTGAGTTTTCTTTCCGGAATTATTTCGCTGTCACTCTTTTGGAATTTTGTTAAAAAGAAAGAGAAGCACTGATAGATGTTGTTTTAGTGGAGAGTCTATGACACGGAACTGTTGGAGTTGGAGTTGGAGTCAAGTCTTACTGGATTGGAAGAACTGCTTCTCTCCTTTGGAAATTGTTACTTCTCGGACAAGTTCTTTTGTTCTCGTTTCTGTTGTGCGTTTGCTTTTGTATTTTTCATTTCTTTTTAATTTTATAATTATTATTTCATTTTATATATTTTCCCATTATTATTTTTTATGTTTTTCGTTTAATTTATTGTTATCTTCACTGAAATAAAGATTATTATTACAGTTCCTTAGGAAACTGGTTTTATTTACTATCAAAATTATTTTTGTTAACTTAAATTTATTAAAAACAGTTGCTTTTGTTTTTTAAAACTCCAGGGGAATTAGTTTTTTTTTTTCTAGAAGTGGCCATCTTGTTTACTTAAATTACTGGAAAAATGTCTTTTGTTTTTTCGTACCTTTTCGAGAATTGTTTCCGTCCTTCGGTTATTGCTTTTATTTGTAAAATTTCTCGAAACTATAATTCTTTTGTTTTCTAGAGCTTTAAAGAAACTGTTTTTAATTTATAGAAATTACTTTTATTATAAATTTGAGGAAATTTATAATAAAATCCTGAAATTTATAATAAAATCTTTTGTTTTTTTTTGGAACTGAAGGATTACTTTTGTTTTCTGGGAATTACTTTTTTTTTGTTTTATTAAATTACTCGAGATATATCTTTTTTTTTTTGTAGAACTTTTTCAAAATCTCTCGAACATTATTTTGTTTTCTAGAGCTTTTAAAGAAACTCGTTTTGTTTTATAGGAATTACGTTTGTTTCTTCAAATTTCTTTTTAAAGAAATCATTTGTTTTTTATTTACCTTTTGTTTTCTTAAATTACTCGCGAACTGTCTTTTGTTTTCTGGATCTGTTGGTAAAGTTGGTTTTTGTTTTTGAAATCTCTCTTTTTTGAGCTTTTAAAGAAACTGCTTTTATTTTATAGAAATGACTTCTCTTTCCTCAAATTTATAATAAAATCTTTTGTTTTTTTTTTGAACTAAGGGATTACTTTTTTTGTTTTCTTAAATTATTCGAGAATATCTTTTGTTTTGTAGAGCTTTTCAAAATCTCTCAGAGATTATTTTGTTTTCTAGAGCTTTTAAAGAGATTAGTTTTGTTTTATAGGAATTATATTTGTTTCTTCAATTTTTTTTAAATCGTTTGTTTTTTTATTTACTTTTTGTTTTCTTAAATTACTCGCGAACTATCTTTTGTTTTCTAGATCTGTTCGAGAAGTGCTTTTGCTCTACAAAAATGGTTTTTGTTTTTGAAATTTCTCTTTTTTGAGCTTTTAAAGAAATTGCTTTATTTTATACAACTTACTTTTATTTCCTCAAATTAATTTTTTTAAATCTTTTATTTTGTAGAATTATTTTTGTTTTCTGGATTTTTTTTTCCTAGAGATTTTCGAAAATTGTTTTTGCTCTCCAGATTACTCGAGAAATATATTTTGTTTTGTAGAGCTTTTATAGAATTTCTCGAAAAAATTCTTTTGTTTTCTTAGAGCTTTAACGAAATTGCTTTTTGTGTAACTACAGAAACAAATGAAGATCTAGTTACATATGCTCTGCTTTTTGCTTTCTAATTTTAATTAATTTCGATCTTCATTTTTCACAATCAGTCTTCTTTTGTTTTTCTCAATACAAAACATGTTGTTGCAAAAGTTTCCTTTTACGTTCGTCTCCAAAAAAAAAAAAAAAAACAAATGAAAAACGATGCTTTTTTTTCGACTTTTGGTTTTCTAATTTTAATTAATTTCGATCTTGATTTTTCGCTATCAATCGCCTTTTGTTTTTTTATTTATCAAAATAGATGCAAAAGTTTACTTTAATTTAGACTCAAAAAAAAACACAAATGAAAAATGATCGACATTTGCTCTGCATTTTGCTTTCTATTTTAATCAATTTTGATCAATCGTCTTTTGTTTTTCTCATTATAAAACATGTAGTTGCAAAAGTTTTCTTTTATGTTCGACTCAAAAAAAAAAACAAATGAAAAACGAGCGACATTTGCTTTTTTTCGTTTTTTGTTTTCTAATTTTGATTAATTTCGATTTTGATCTTTCGCTATCAATCGCCTTTTGTTTTTTTTTTCAAAATAGTTGCAAAAATTTTCTTTAATTTTAACTCAAAAAAAAAACAAATGAAAAACGGTCTACATTTGCTCTTTTTTCGTTTTTTGTTTTCTAATTTTAATTAATTTTGATCTTGATTTTCCACGATCAATCGTCTTTTGTTTTTCTCAATACAAAATATGTAGTTGCAGGAATTGTCTTTTACGTTCGACTCCAAAAAAAAAAAAAAAACAAATGAAAAACAATCCGACATGTGCTCTTTTTTTCGTCGAAGAAACGCAACACGAAATTTTTCCCACAACTTCTTCATCCGTTTTAATTTCTTAATTTATTTTCTTATATTATTATTTTTTCTTCATCGTTTATCTTCTTTTTTCTTGAAACAAAGCCGTAATTGAATGCGATTTGTTAAAAAAAAAAATTTATCATCCTTTCCTTTTTTAGAGTTTTTCGAGAATTGGTTTTGCTTCCTAGAAACCGGAGTGGTTTCTAGGAAGCAAAGTTTCTAGGAAGCAAGGTTTCTCAAACTTCTTTCGTTTTTACACGTCCTTAAGCGATTTTCATGGGCCGCATTCATTTTAAAATGGTCGCGTTCAGAAACCCCCCACGTTTAGAATTGGTCACGACTTAAGAAAGCAAGAAACACGGTTCTTAATTATACTTAGTGATTTTCGAAATCTTTCATCAACTCTTGCCATGGAATTTGGAGTCTTAGCTTCACCGTAAGACAGCATCAAGGAGTACGATGACGTACTTTTCACCTAAGCTAAGACAAACTGTCATAATAAGAGTTGATAAAAAGAAGATGATAAAAAAAACGTCAAGTAAAGTAAGTGAGATCAGTTGGTTATGACTACAGCATCGACTTATGTTTATTAAACCAACGCCAACTTCATACGTGGGAGTTTCTGAACGCATTTGCGGATCAAACGCACGCCATCTTGCGTCTGTAAACATCAGCTGAGTTTCTTTATTGCAAAGACTATGATAAAAAAATGCCGAGCAAAAAAAGTGGGAATTGCAACGAGTCTCTCGATTTTTTTTTTAACTAAATGAAACGCAGACAGATTCGAGGTCGTAAAATTTTTCTAAACTGTTAATTCCGGCTTCCGCGTTTAATAATCTTTCGGCAACAAAACGCTGAATTACGGCCGGCGAGCGTAATTTTCAGCCCTTAAAACTACGGCTCGTTTTTATGGGGGTTGTTCGCAGCAGCAAACTTCAGTCGTTCGTCTTTATCTTCAATTTTTTTAGAGCGCGCGCGTTTTTCTCTTCTGTGTAATTATTCTTATTTCCGGGCCCCGGATATATAGACATGTCCGTAACGATTAGGGCTCCTTCTATTTTGGGGGAACGCCAGTATAACTCGGATCTATCCCCCGCCCCCCTATTAGTGCCGCTGGGTTTCTTGAGATTATGGCCGAAGTTTGCAGCAGCAACAGCGACATCTGATAAATGTGTTTCGTTGTCTGTAAACATGTATATACTTACTCTCTTTTCCCCAAATTACTTTTCTTTGTGTGGTTGATGCAATTAAGGGCATCTCTCGAACGAATTCCTGCGCCACCATAAAACAAAGCAGTAAATCCAATGACACAAAACAAAATTCGTTCAAGAGGTAACCCCTCCTTCTTGTTCCCCCCACCACCCCTCGTGGCGTTCGTCATTTTTTTTTTCGCGAGGGGGACGCGCGACGTGATAAATCCTCATTACTTAAATTGCCGCGAGTGTTAATTGGGAAGGGAGTTTAGAGCGGCGCGGCCTTCAATCGGTCAAAACCCGATTTCCGAAAGGGTTAGTCTAAGTTTTAATTGAAATGTCCGCTTGTTTACGCCATGCCCCCCCCCTCTTCACGACTCGCACGCACGGAATCCACGATTTATTTTATTAAATCTTCGTGCAAATACGCGCGGCGCTGTTTATTTTATGATTGGGGATGGTTGGGAGACATACGCAAGCAATAATTTCCAAATGTATTTATTTTCTACAAGCGATCGTCTTCTTCTTGCGCTTCGAAGACACAATTCATCAAGTTCAGCTTCAACCTCCTCATCACCGACTTGTTCTTGATCTCGCGCATTTCGTGAGCCAAGCTCTTTGCGAACGCCAGGGCGCCGTCATCGAGCTCCGCCGGCGTCTGGTGGCCCTCCAGTAAAATCGGGGAGGTGCTCTTGCATTCTACGAAGACGCTGTCCACCGTCTGTTTGCCGCCAGGTGTTGCCTTCTCCTTCTTCACCAGGAGGTACTCCTTTTCTAAAGGGTCCTGGAGTCGCTTCCTGGAATGCTCCTCCTCTACCACCGTGCTTTCAACCTGGACACGAAAAAGCTCCCAATTATAAAAGGTGTCCTCTATCTTTCAGTTTAAGTCATTGGATGGGGAGGTGAGAGGAGGAGGGGTAGATTAAGAGTCTACCAACTACCTCAGCTAAAAGATCAGTTGAAGACATTCAGTTGAAGACATTGGAGAGAGGATGGACACGAAATTATAAAAAGTGTCGTCAAGGTATCCTCTATCTATTCAGTTAAAGTCATTGGATAGGGAGATGAGAGGAGGAGGGGTGGATTAAGACCCTACAAACTACCTCAGCTAAAAGATCAGTTCTATATCATTGAGTTAAAGGCACTGGAGAGGGGATGGACACGAAAAAGTTCCCAATTATAAAAGGTGTCGTCCAGGTGTCCTCTATCTTTCAGTTAATGACATTGGATGGGAAGATGAGAGGAGGAGGGGTGGATTAAGAGCCTACAAACTACCTCAGCTAAAAGATCAGTTCTCTATCATTGAGTTAAAGGCATTGGAGAGGGGATGGACACGAAAAAGCTCCCAATTGTAAAAGGTGTTATCAAGGTGTCCTCTATCTTTCAGTTAAAGACGTTGGACGGGAAGAATTGAGGAGGAGCGGTGATTAAGAGTCTACAAACTATCTCAACTAAAAGATCAGTTCTCTATCATTCAGTTAAAGACAATGGAGAGGGGATGGACACGAAAAAGCTCCCAATTATAAAAAGTGTCGTCAAGGTGTCCTCTATCTTTCAATTAAAGACATTCCGTTAGGCAGATAAGAAAAGGAGGGGTGAACAAGAGACTACCAACTACCTCAGCTAAAGTATCAGTTCTCTATCATTCAGTTAAAGACATTGGAGGGGGGATGAGAGGTAATTAAGAGTCTACCAACTACCTGTTTGCTGGCTGCCACGTCCTCCTTTTCCACGAGGATGTAGTCCTCAGCTAATGGATCTTGGAGCCCCGTCATGGAGTCTTCGTCTCCACTTTCGACCTGAAAAATCTCTCAAGGTCATGAAGACTTCGATAATCATTTGTATAATACAATTTAGTTGGAACAAGTCAAACATATTCGGCGAGGAATTGGTTATAAAGAAAGCACAGTTACAAACAATGAAAAGTCGCCGATGATGTAGTTATTCCCGCACGAGAAAAGCAAGCGTCGAGGAAAGTTGTTTTCAAAAGTTCTAAGACGAGGCAAGAAAGGTCGTGGCTGAGAAAAAAAAACTACCCAAAAAACGTATGCAATTGGGAATGGTGCAAAAAGAGAGGAAGATAAGAGGAAAAAATTGTTATGGAAAAAGGACCCCGGAATCTCCTCGGAAAGTATCGAAATAAAGGAGATGGGAAGCTTTCATGTTTAGAATCTAGTTTCATGAAGATGGGGGAGAAGGAAAAGATGAAGAATAAAAAAGAAGAAGAAATGACCAATAATACAATGAACCCAGAATAGCAATAATGGTCAAGGCTAAACAAATGAGATCGAAGGAACACATTTTAAGGGCAGAAGATGGACGCATTGATAAAAAAAAGTGTTAGCCACAAGACCACAAACAACAGAGGAAGGTGACCGAGAATAAGGTAGAAAAGACAAGTGGAGGATAATCAGGAAGAATTGGAAGTCGAGAAGTGGAGAAAAGAGCAGCAAAGACAAATAGGAAGAAACGGAAATAGTCCAAGAAGTCCGGGATCACTGGAGTATTGGGATAAGTAATGTCCAACGACCTTGAATAAATTGGAATAAATTTCTGAACAGTCGAAACTAATAAGATTTTTAAAAATTCAAAATTATAATTACCACAAACACTTTCAGCTTAATTTTTCAGTAACTATAAATTTTGAAAAGTCTAAGGTGCTTTTTGACGAGGCCCCAAATAAGGCCGACACAGCTGTACAGCGGACGCTCGAGGAATCCACTGCAATCAAAACCTACCAGCAACAAAATTTGCTCGATATTTCGATTTGAGGTCACGAAGTGGCGCCAGTAGGCGCTGGCTGTTCAGATTAAATCACAATTTGAGAAACAAACTCTCCAATCCCTTTCAAAGCAGCTTGTAAAGTTTGAAGAGAAAAGAAACAAAGTGAAAAAAATCGAAGGTCTTCAATAGGATCTTTGAGTCTCCGGAGTTCTTATCTTCCACGATCTGGAAAGTCGTTAAAAAAGCTCAAAAGTATCGGTTCAAGGTCATCGATGACTTCCAAATTAGTTTTTGTTACGTGCTGATCAAGTCCAGTCACTTTTTTTCTCCATTTGCAAAGATCTATTTCGGAAATGTTCCTTGGGGTAGTTGCGAAAATGTTCCTTAGAGTAATTGGGAGCTTTGTGCTAGTTTTGAAGTTGATGGAATATATATATATTGATTGAATGAAATGAGTAAAGAAATAAATGGACAAGAATCAGAACGAGTCTAATAGGAATTTGATCGCCTCAAATCCGAGCTTGTGCAGCTTGAAAAAGAAAAAAGAAACAGAATGGCACAAGTTAAAAACCTCCAGATTGGAAGAAGAATCGTTTCCTGGAAGATCGTTAAAGAAGCTCAAAAGTATCGGTTCAAGGTCATAGATGGCTTCTACAATGATGTTTGGTATGTTTTAAAGTCCAGTCGATATCCTTCCAGTTGCAGAGAAAATTGGTTTCAAAAATGTTCATTTGGGTGACTTTATAAGTCCTCCCTCATCAAATTTGGAAGAAGTCCAGAATGGAAATATCAAAAACTTCCAAGGTCAATTATTTTTTGTTACGTTTTAAGTCCAGTCCGTTTTATTCCAATTGCAGAGAAAATCGGATTCATGAAAACTGTTCGTCTGGGTAACTATCCACATCAAATTGGTGGAAGTCGAACGGAGCAGTTAAACACATCGAAGGTCATTGATATTTTTCGTTACATTTTAAGCTGAGTCAATTTTTTCCAGTTATAGAAAAAATCGGTTTTAAAAGTCTGGGTAACCTTCCAACTTCTTCTATATCAAATTACGGAAAAGGAAAAAAACACTTCCAAGCTTAAAAACTGTCTTTAAAATCCAGACTCCAAAATTGTAGGTGACGCAATTTGAGGATCGGCAAAGATTAAAGATTAGAAGCGCCTGTGTGGAAAAGATGATGAGAAGAAGAGTGGAAATCAAGGACGCCAGGAGCAAAACGAAATCCAAAAGATAACAGAAAAATAAGCACGCACGACAGAATATTTGTCAGAAGGAAAATGGAGGAAGAAGGCGAGGAACTGGACGGAACGAAATTCAAAGTGAAGGTGCAAAACAAAATGAAAACTCAGATATAGAATGAAAATGAAAGGATTTAAGTAAGCCGAAATTCGGGAAAGTGAATGGAGCTTGGAGGAGAAACAGAATGAAAATCTAGGGTGCAATGGCAGAAAGGAGAAGAATCCGACAAGAAGAAGACGAAGTTATAGGCAAACCAAATTAGAAAGACGAAGATACGAAGAAGGAAACTGGGTATTTAATTGAAAGTGAAAGGGCTAGGAAAAAGTCGCCGATTTGACAGAAGGAAATCGAAGAACTAAGAAAGAATTGGATGGAAAAACGCCAAATGTTTCGACAAGAAGAAGAAGACGACGCAAGGAAGACGCAATTTAAAAAAAAAGAAGTTGAGGTTAGGCGTTCCACAAGCTAAAATGAGCAATTTGATAGAAGGTAGTCGAAGTACTAAGAAAGAAGAAAAACGGCAAATGTTTTGATGAGAAGAAGAAGACGAAGATACAAGCAAGGAATACGAAATGAAAAGAGAAATTGAGGTTAAGAAGAACTGAACGCATTCGGGAAGAAACAGTTGCCTGATTCCACAGGAAGAAGACGACGATTTTCTTTTGTTTCACTGTCTATGTCTCTTTTTAACAAGTTTTGTGGCTAAATTTCATTTCGCCATTTTCTTGCACGAATTGATCTTTTGTTTTATTTATTTTTTCGTAAATTGTTTATTAAAATTGTGTTTTCCGAAAAAAAATGGTTTCCTTCGATGGTTTTTCTTGGACTTCTCGGAATGCCAAAAAGGAATCCGAAATCATCAGGAAAAGGAAGAACTGAAATGAAAAGATTTAACAAACTCCAAACAACTCCAATTTTTGAAGTCTAAAGTTTGCCTCCAAGAAAAGAAGAAGAAGATCATCGAACTTTACAAATTTGAAAACGAAAAAGCGAATTTTCATTCCAAGGTCATTTGACGTCACCTCTGAATTCTTGCGCAAACATAAACAAAATAAACAGAGGCGTAGAAAGAAAGTGACAGATCCGAGAGCTCGAAGTTGAAGCAGAATTTGGAAAGAAAAAGAAAGGAAGAAGAACTAAGGAAGACGAAGTCAGAAGAGCAATTAAAATATGTACGAGGGCGACCTCCCAGAAGGTCGAAAGGTCGAAGGTCCAACGAAAAAGAGGAAGAGAAACGGTGGAATTCCCGAAACTCTTCTAAATTCAAGAAACATTTTTAATTCCAAAATTGCACAGATTTGGAACCCAGAAGGTGAAAGCTGTTCTCAAGGTCATTGTTCACCACTTCCATTAAAATTGATTTTTTGAAGAAATGCTTTTCTTCGATGGTTTTTCTTGGACTTCTCGGAATGCCAAAAAGGAATCCGAAATCATCAGGAAAAGGAAGAACTGAAATGAAAAGATTTCAAAAACTCCAAACAACTCCAATTTTTGAAGTCTAAAGTTTTCCTCCCAAAACAAAAGATTAGCGAACTTTACAAATTTGAAAACGAAAAAGCCAAGGCTATTTGGCGTCACCTTTAAATCCTTGCGCAAACATAAACAAAATGAACAGAGGCGTAGAAAAAGAATGAAGGATCCGAGAGCTCGAAGTTGCAGCAGACTTTGGAAGAAAAAATATTGAAAGTTCAACAGGAAGAAAAAGGAACTAAGCAAAACGAAGCCAGAAGAACGAGGGCGATTTCCCAGAAGGTGGCTGATGAAAAAGAAGAAAGGAACTCCCGAAACTCTTCTGACTTCAAGCGAAATTTCTATTCAAGGTCATTTAGCGTCACCTCTAAATCCTTGCGCAAACATAAACAAAATGAACAGGGGCGTAGAAAGAAAGTAAAGGATCCGAGAGCTCGAAGTTGAAGCAGAATTTTGGAAAAAAAGAAAGGAAGAAGAACTAAGCAAGACGAAGTCAGAAGAGCAATTAAAATATGTACGAGGGCGACCTCCCAGAAGGTCAACCAACGAAAAAGAGGAAGAGAAACGGTGGAATTCCCGAAACTCTTCTAAATTCAAGAAACATTTTTAATCCTTGTTGACCACTTCCAAATCCTGTTTATTAAAATTGGAGGATTTTTTGAAGAAATGCTTTTCTTCGATGGTTTTTCTTGGACTTCTCGGAATGCCAAAAAGGAATCTGAAATCATCAGGAAAAGTAAAAACTGAAACGAAAAGGTTTCAAAAACTCCAAACAACTCCAATTTTTGAAGTCTAAAGTTTTCCTCCAAAAAAAAAGAAGGTTAACGAACTTTGCAAATTTGAAAACGAAAAGGCGAAATTTCTTTCCAAGGCCATTTGGCGTCTCCTCTAAATTCTTGCGCAAACATAAACAAATTGAACCGAGGCGTACAAAGAAAGTGAAAATGGATCCGAGAGCTCGAAGTTGCAGCAGAATTTGGAAAAAAAATTGAAAGTTCAACAGGAAGAAAGAGGAACTAAGCAAGACGTCAGAAGAACAAGGGCGATCTCTCAGAAAGTGGCTGACGAAAAAGAAGAAGCGAACTCCCGAAACTCTTCTGATTCCAAGAGAAATATTTAACGCCAAAATTTCACAGATTTTCAACCCAGAAAGTGAAAGCTCAAGTTCACCACTTCCAGAAATTTGAAAACGAAAAGGCCATTTGGCGTCTCCTTTAAATTCTTGCGCAAACATAAACAAATTGAACCGAGGCGTAGAAAGAAAGTGAAAGTGAATCCGAGAGCTCGAAGTTGCAGCAGAATCTGGAAAAGAAATGAAAGTTCAACGGGAAGAAAAAGGAATTAAGCAAAACGAAGCCAGAAGAACGAGGGCGATCTCCCAGGAGGTGGTTGACGAGAAATAAACTCCCGAAACTCTTCCGATTTCAAGAGAAATGTTTAACCACAACATTTCACAGATTTTGAACTCAGGAAGTGAAAGCTCTTCTTAAGGTCATTGTCCACCACTTCCAAACCCTTCCATAAGTGTAAACCCAAATCAAATTTCTTTTCGAAGAAAACCCTTTCTTTCTATAATAAAAAAAAAAAAAAAAACTGCACCCATCACCGTTTCTATTCATCTGTAAAAAAATCTTTTTGATTTTACGCGCTTCTTTTCTTCTCTGAACGACCAAAATCATGCATGATCCGATTCAAGGTCACCAAGAACCCGTTTCTGAATTGCGCAAGTAAGCAAACTTACAGCATCCGCAGGTGGCGCGTTTAATCTGCGTGTTCCGCCCCCTCTCCGGTGGTGTCCCGTCGTCAAAAACTGCAGCAACTTGTAGGCCCAGAGGCGGGGCACGTATGTCTCGCCCTGGCTCCGGCTCTGCGCGATCTTCGATTTCTCTTTAACGTACTGAGTGCGAAGCGTGTGGATCTTCCTCGAGATGTCCTGGATCGTCAGGTCGACGTCCGCAGTCGCCTTCATCCACTTCACGATAGATGTCATCGCAACCAGGCGTTCCTTCTTCACGTGGTAGTCCTTGCATTTGGGATCGTAGAGGGCCGGCTGGCGCTTCCACAGGGATATGAATAGTTTCGTCCGTTTTTGGTCCCACATCGGAGAGACGCAGCTGCGGTTGCGCGTTTATCTGTGCGGAATTAACTCGCAATTTAATTGCAGCTGTGACACGTGGGTGTAAGCACGAGAGTGACTGGATGGGAACGACGCGACGGTCGACGCAAGCGCGCTCTTGCCTCCACGCGACTATAGGTGAACGCGCAGTTCGACGCGCTCATTGGAGCGAATTGAAACAAGCGAAGTCAACTCTGCAGTTTAGATGGCGCGCTGGTATGTTTGTGCTCGCGTTAGGCGACACGCGTCAGATTACGCGCCATTTGAAGTAAACATAACCGTTTTATTGCTTTTAAATTTGTTAAACTTCTTCTTTTTTTTCTTCTTAGATATGATTGCAAAGGAATAGCTGTTTTAATTAAAAAAAGTTCTTTAATCATGCTCTTACTGTCCACGGATAAACGACCTTCATGAAACTTCTTTTTTCTTCTTCTTCTTCTTCTGTAGACTGGAGAAAGGATAATTATTTTAATAATTTTTATTTTTGATCTTTCATCATGATACCCTAGTGCAAGGACAATTGAAACTTCTACTTCTTTTTTCTTCTGTGGGTTGAAGAACGTATGATCATCTGCATTCTAATTTTTTTTTTCTAATTTAAACTTCTTCGTGTTCCTCTTCTGTAGGCTGGAGAAAGGATCTTTTTTATTAATTAATTAACAATTAGCATTAATTAACAATTTTTAGTTTTTTTTTTTATATTTCATCATGATATTACAGTTCAAGAATAAATTAAACTTCTTCTGTTGACCGAGCAACAAATAATTATTTTAATTCAATTTAATTTTTTTAAATCCTAATCATGCTATTGCAGTTCACATGTAAATGTTCTTCATGAAGTTTTCTTTTTTCTTTAGCAAACTTCTTTCTTTTTTTCTTCTTCTTCTATAGACTGGAGAACAAAGAAATTCTCTTCATTTTCTGTAGAAATAAACGACGCTTCTTCTTCTTTTCTTCTTTTGTAGGCTGAAAAATAATCATTTTTATATTTTTTTGTTTTAATTTCTAATCATGCTATAACAACAGTTCATGTGAAACTTCTTCTTTTTTCTTCTTATTCTTCTTCTTCTGTTGGCTAGAGAAAGGATTTTTTTTATTAATTAATTAACAATTAACATTGATTAACAATTTTTATTTGTTTTATCTTTGATTATGCTATTACAGTTCTTGAACTGTAATAGCACAGTTCATGAATAAATGTTCTTTGTGAAATCTTCTTTCTTCCTCTTCTTTTTTTATAGGTCCATAGATAAACGACCTTTATAAAACTTCTTCTTTTTTCTTCTTTTATAGGCTGGAGAAAGGATATATTTTTATTAATTAATTCACGTCCACAACACGGATATATGTTCTTCTTGAAACTTCTTCTTCTTTTTCTTCTGTAGGTTGGATGAAGGATAACTATTTTAACGCCTTTTAATTTTTTTTTAATGTTTCATCATGCTATTACATTCCACAGATCAGTATTCTTTACTAAACTTCTTCTTTTTTCTTTTCTTCTTCATCTATAGACCGTAGAAGATAGAAATTCTCTTCATTTTCTGTAGGCTGGAAAAAGAACAACCATTTTCCATGCTGTCTCCTCATTGTGTTACTAACGATCAAATCCAAGAATAAATGACGCTTTTTCTTCTTTTCTTCTTTTGTAAGCTGAAGAATAATCATTTAAGTTTTTTGTTTCAATTTCTAATCACGATACAACAACAGTTTATGTGAAACTTCTTCTTTTTTCTTCTTGTTCTTCTTCTTCTGTTGGCTGGAGAAAGGATATTTTTTTTATTAATTAATTAACAATTGGCATTGATTAATAATTTTTCTTTTTTTGAATCTTCGATTATGCTATTACAGTTCTTGAACTGTAATAGCACAGTTCATGGATAAATGTTATTTGTGAAATCTTCTTTTTTTCTCTTCTTTTCTTATAGGTCCACAGGTAAACGATCTTTATAAAACTTCTTCTTTTTTCTTCTTCTTCTTCTGTAGGCTGGAGAAACCTACAGAAGAAGAAGAAGAAAAAAGAAGAAGAAGAAAGGATAATCATTTTAATCTGTCATCATGATATTATAGTGCAAGGATAAATGAAACTCCTACTTCTCTTTTCTTCTGTAAGCTGAAGAACGTATGATATTTGATTTTATGATATTTGGATTCTAATGTTTTTTTTTTTCTAATATAAACTTCTTCCTGCTCTTCTTCTGTAGGCTGGAGAAAGGATTTTTTTAAATTAATTAATACACGTCCACTACACGGATGTATGTTCTTCTTCAAACTTCTTCTTCTTTTTCTTCTGTAGGTTGGACGAAGGATAACTATTTTAACGCCTTTTAATTTTTTTAAATCTTTCATTATGCTATTATATTCCACAGATCAATACTCTCTACTAAACTTGTTTTTTCCTTTCATTTCTTCTTCTTCTATAGACCGTAGAAGATAGAAATTCTCTTCATTTTCTGTAGGCTGGAAAAAGAACAACCATTTTCCATGCTGTCTCATTGTGTTACTAACGATCAAATCCAAGAATAAATGACGCTTCTTCTTTTCTTCTTTTGTAAGCTGAAGAATAATCATTTAAGTTTTTGTTTCAATTTCTAATCACGCTTTAACAACAGTTCATGTGAAACTTCTTCTTTTTTCTTCTTGTTCTTCTTCTTCTGCTGGCTGGAGAAAGGATACTTTTTTTATTCATTAATTATAATTACAATTGGCATTGATTAATAATTTTTCTTTTTTTGAATCTTTGATTATGCTTTTACAGTTCTTGAACTGTAATAGCACAGTTCGTGGATAAATGTTATTTGTGAAATCTTCCTTTTTCCTCTTCTTTTCTTATAGGTCCACAGATAAACGATCTTTATAAAACTTCTTCTTTTTTCTTCTTCTTCTTTTGTAGGCTGGAGAAACCTACAGAAGAAGAAGAAGAAAAAAGAAGAAGAAGAAAGGATAATCATTTTAATCTGTCACCACGATATTATAGTGCAAGGATAAATGAAACTCCTACTTCTCTTTTCTTCTGTAAGCTGAAGAACGTATGACATTTGATTTTATGATATTTGGATTCTAATGTTTTTTTTTTTTCTAATTTAAACTTCTTCCTGCTCTTCTTCTGTAGGCTGGAGAAAGAATTTTTTTAAAATTAATTAATACACGTCCACTACACGGATGTATGTTCTTCTTGAAACTTCTTCTTCTTTTTCTTCTGAAGGTTGGACGAAGGATAACTATTTTAACGCCTTTTAATTTTTTTAAATCTTTCATCATGCTATTACATTCCACAGATTAGTATTCTTTACTAAACTTCTTCTTTTTTCTTTTCTTCGTCTTCTGTAGACAGTAGAAGATAGAAATTCTCTTCATTTTCTATAGGCTGGAAAAAGAGCAACCATTTTAATGCTTCTTCCTCAAACTATTACAATCCAAAGATAAATGACACTTATTCTTCTATGTTTCTTCTTTTGTAGGCCGAAAAACGCATAATCATTTTATTTATTTTTTTTTTAATTTTAATTTCTAATCATGCTATTACGATAAACGTGAAACTTCTTCTTCTTTTTTCTTGTTCTGTAGACTGAAGAACGTATAACCATTTAAATTTTTTCTTACTTACTTACTTTCATCGTCCTATTATAATCCATGTTCAGTCCAGTTCTTTATAGAACTTCTTCTTATTCTTCTTTGTAGATTGAAGAAAGAACGACCGTCTTTAACGCTTGTCAATTTTTTTGTTAATATGTCATGTCAATATTCTTTATTAAACTTCTTCTTCTTCTTCTTCTTGCGTAAACTGAAGAACGTGTAATAATTTTATTTGATTTTTTTTAATTCATTAAATTCTTCATCTTCCATAACCTGCTTCTATAAGCTGAAGCACGTATAATCACTTTAATCTTAACTTTTTGTTTTTAATTTTCTTTTCTTTAATTTAATTTCTTCTGTTTTGTTCTTCTTTAGACTGGAGAACGTATAATCATTTTAAAGACCTAAATTCTGTCGTCACATTACGACACTCTATGAATAAATATTCTTCGTAAAACTTCTTCTTCTGTTGCTTTTTAATTTCTTTTTAATCTTTCAACATGCAATTGCAGACCAAGGATAAACTTTTCCTTCTCCTATAGGCTGGAAAACGCATAAAATATTTTGATTTATTTATTTTTTTTAATTTCTAATCAAGCTATTACAGTTTGTGGATGAATGTTGATTGTGAAAGTTCTTCTGTACGCCGGAGAAAAGACAAACATTCCACAGATGAATATTCTTTGTAAAACTTCTTCTTTTTCTTCTTATATTTTCTTTTTTATTTTCTTCTTCTGATTCTTCTTCTTCTTCTTCTTCTTCTTCTATAGGCTGGAGACCTTAGAATTTCTCATTGTTTCTCCTTATTCTGTAGGCTGGAGAAAAACGACCATTTTAATGCTTTTTAATTTTTTTTTTCGTTCGTCATGCGGTTGTATTCTCCGGTAAATATTCTTGTAGGACCTGCCTTTCACCCTTTCAAAGATCTTCAATTATTTTCTAAAATTTCTTTCACATTTGCTTTCTTCTTTTTCGTTCGATTTGGATTGTTGAATTTACTTCAAAAACTTTCTTCGTTCGTCTTCCATTCTGACGTATTTTCTTCCCTTTACCGATTCGATCTTCAATTGTTTTTAAAATTTGTTTTCTTTCTTTATATTTTTTTTCTTCGTTCGATTTTCCACCTTTCCCGTTCCTTTTTTCGAGTTCACTTTAAAAGTTTCCTTCATCAAGACTTCAATTGTTTTTTAAAATGTCTTTTCTTTCTTTCTTTCTTTTTTTTTGCACTCGATTTTCCATCTTTTGTCTTCCTTTTTTCGTTTACTTTAAAAATGTCCTTCGTCAAGACCCGTCTTCTTTACTGACGTATTTTCTTCGTTTTGCCGATTCGGTCTTCAATTGTTTTTTTTAGAATTCTTTTCTTCCTTTCTTTTTCTTCATTGGACTTTTAATCTTCTGCTTTCGATTTTCTTCATACTGACGTATTTTCTTACTATTAGTGATTCGATCGTAAATTGTTTTTTTTAACTCTCTTTGTTTTTTTTTCTTCTGGATTTTTAGTCTTTTGCTTTCGAGTTTCTTCTTTTTTTTCGTCATTCAGTTTCCTGTTCCCTGTGTTTCCTCCGTCAGGACTCGTTCCTTTACTGACGTATTTTCTTCCCGGTGCTTTTTCGATCTTCAATTTTTTTAAATTTCCTTTCTTTTTTTTCATTCGATTTCCATGTTTCCTCTACTTTTTTCGAGTTTACTTTGAAAATTTCCTTCGTTTTCCGTACTGACGAATTTTCTCCTTTTTACTGATTCGATCTTCAATTGTTTTTAAAATTTGTTTTCTTTCTTTCTTTTCTCTTCGTTCGGTTTTCCACCTTTCCCGTTCTTTTTTTCGAGTTTACTTTAAAAATTTGCTTCGTCAAGACTTCAATTGTTTTTTAAAATATCTTTTCTTTCTTTCTTTATTTTTGCATTCGATTTTTCATCTTTTGTCTTCCTTTTTTCGTTTACTTTAAAAATGTCCTTCGTCAGGACCCGTCTTCTTTACTGACGTATTTTCTTCGTTTTGCCGATTCGGTCTTCAATTGTTTTTTTTTAGAATTCTTCTCTTTCTTTCTTTTTCTTCTAGAGTCTAGGATTCGTCTTCTATACTTCTTCCCGACGTATTTTCTTACTATTGCTGATTCGACCTTCAATTGCTGATTCGACCTTCAATTGTTTTTAAATCTCTTTTCTTTGTTTCTTTTTTCTTCTGGAATTTTAATCTCTTGCTTTCGATTTTCTTCTTTTTATTGGAGATCCTCTTGTCTAGGACGCGTCTTCTGTACTATATACTTTAACATTCATACTGACGAATTTTTTCCTTTTTACTGGTTCGATCTTCAATTGTTTTTAAATTTCTTTCCTTGCTTTTTTTTCTTCATTCGACTTCCTGTTCATTTTTTCGAGTTTGCGTTAAACATTTCCTCCGTCAGGACTCGTCTCCTTTACTGTCGTATTTTCTTCCTGTTGATTATTCGATCTTCAATTGTTTTTAAATTTCTTCTCTTTCTTTTTTTTCCTCGTTCGATTTTCCATCTTTCCTGTTCCATTTTTCGAGTTTACTTTAAAAAAAATTGTCCTCTTTGCTGAGATATTTTCATCGATTTACTGATTCGATCTTCAATTGTTTCTTACATCTCTTTTGTTTCTTTCTTTTTCTTCATTGGATTTTTAATCTTTCGCTTTCGATTTCCTTCTTTTCATTGAAGATCCTCTTGCCTAGGACTGGTCTTCTGTACCTATCATTCATGCTGACCAATTTCTCCTTTTCACTGATTCGCTCTTCAATTGTTTCTAAGTTATTTTTCTTCCCTTTTTTTTTCTTCATTTGATTTTCCATCTTTCTTGTTACTTTTTTCGAGTTTGTTTTAACGTTTCCTTCGTCTGGACTCGTCTCCTTTACTGACATATTTTCTTCCTGTTGCTTATTTGATTGATTGATTGATCTTCATTGTTTTTTAAATTTATTTTCTTTTTTCTTTATTCGATTTTTCATCTTTCCTCTTCTTTTTTTCGAGTTTACTTTAAAAATTTCCTTCTTCGTCGTTCATACTGACGAATTTTCTCCATTTTACTGATTCGATCTTCAATTGTTTTTTAAGTTTCTTTTCTTCCTTTTTTCTCTCCATTCGATTTTCCAATTTTCTCGTTCTTTTTTTGGAGTTTACTAAAAAAATTCCTCCGTCAAGGCTCGTCTCCCAGGCCCACGCTGACGTGTTTTCTTACTTTTGCTGATTCAGTCTTCAGTTGTTTTCTAAATTTATTTTCTTTCTTCATTTTCTTCATTGGATTTTAATCTTTGGCTTTCAAGTTTCTTTTTTTTTTTTGAAGACCCTCTGTTCTAGGACTCGTCTGCTGTACTTATCCGTGGTTTTCCTTTTGCGAATGCGATCTTCAGTTGTTCTCTGATTTTCTTTTTTCTTTTCTAATTGACATCCTTGTTCTTTAATTATGCTATTGAAGTCAATGTTCTTTACAATGAATACTTTTTTCTTTTTTCTTCTTCTTCTGAAGAACGTTTAATCGTTTTAAATTGATTTCTTTTGCCACAGTTGACGTGTTTTCTTACTTTTGCTGATTCAGTCTTCAATTATTTTCTAGATTTATTTTCTTTCTTCGGTTTCTTCATTGGATTTTAATCTTTTGGTTTCAAGTTTCTTCTTTTTTTGAAGCCCCTCTGCTCTAGGACTCGTCTGCTGTACTTATCCGTGGTTTTCCTTTTGCGAATGCGATCTTCAGTTGTTCTCTGATTTTCTTTTTTCTTTTCTCATTTCCATCCTTGTTCTGGATCCTTCTTTTTTCCTTCTTCCACCTCTATCGAGGAAATGAGAGCCAGAGAACGTAAAACGATTTTAAGTATTTTTTAATTCTTTAATTAAGTTATTAAAGTCAACGTTCTTTGCAATGAATACTTTTTTCTTTTTTCTTCTTCTTCTTCTTCTTCTTCGTCTTCCAGTGTAAACTGAAGAAGTTTAATCGTTTTAAATTGATTTCTTTTATTCTTTAATCATGTAATTACAGTTGTTTTGTAAAACTTCATCGTTTTTCTTCTTGTTTCATATTTTCTCTTCGTTTTTCTTCTTCTGTAAACTAAAGAACATTGTTTTTAATTCTTTCCGCGGATAAATGCTCTTTGTGAAACATCTTCTTTCTTCCTCGTCTGTAGATTCAAGAACGTACAATCGTTCTGCTTTTATTTTATTTTTTAATCCACCAATCATGCCAGTACAGTCCAGAGATCAATGTTCTTTGCAAGACTTCCTTTTTTTTCTACACTTTGGAAAACGTGTAAGCATTTTATGTTGTTTGTTCGAACTTCTTCTTTTTCTGTGGACTGAAGAAAAGGCAACAATCTTAAGTCCTTTTTGGTTTTGTTTAAATCTCATCATGCTTTTACATCCCACAGATCAATATTCTTTCTAAATTTCCTTTTTCTTCTGCTTTCTTCTTCTTATGTGCTCCAGAGAACTTCTTCCTTTCTTCTTTAGGCTTTAGGCTTCTGTAGGCTGGAGAAAGAACAATCTCTAATGCTTTGCATTTTTTTGAATCTTTCATGATGAATAAATGTTCTTTCTAGAACTTCTCCCTTTTTCTTCTTCATCTTCTTGCGTAAGCTGAAGAACGTATAGCCGTTTTGTTTGTTACTTTTTAATTCTTTAATCGTCCTTGGATGAATGTTCCTTACGGAACTTCTTCTTTTTCTGTGGGTTGGAGAAAGGACAACCACAGTTTCTTAGAGAAAGTTGTGTAGGTTTTTCTTCCACATAATTTAAAATTATTTCCAACTATACAGGGTGGTTCATTTGAAAGTTGCAGACCTAGCTCGCAAGGTGTCAATCATAAAACCATAAAGAGTGGTGTCAATGGAAAGGGCTATTGAAAAAAATTGAAAAACCGATCGAGTATGTATATAAAAGGACATTTTTGAAGTACCTCAGCGGTTTGGGACTTTACAGGGCGAACAACAACGATTGAAGCTCCGAGATTTAATTCAATACTCTCGGAACAAATTTGTTTTATTTATTGTTGATCTTGCTAACGAGCTGCACGGAGGCGTCAGTAAATTGAAAGAGGTCGTAAAAATCAGTGTATTGCCACCGACCGACCTTGGAAGAGGCGAGCGCGGCTTTATCCTCCTACGCGCGCCAATCTGCAGTATTAATTTGCACCGCTAATTAAAATTCTCGTATTTTAATCTCTTGCCCCCAGGGCGCGCAGCTGATAACATCGGAAAAATCCCCGGCGAGTTCGCTTTCTCATTACCTATAGTTTTAAGCGCTTATATTTTAATTTTTTTTTTTCGTTTTGAGTCTTGCTCGAGCGAATTAAGATTTACGAGCAGCACTTACATTTCATATTCATGTGTTTTCAGACAATAACCATTTTTCATTATTATTGTTACTAGTTACTAGTTTCATTAACGAAACGCTGAATGGGAAAAGCGTTGTAATTAGAGTCGGCTGTGAATTACGAAACTAAAACCATAAACTTGTTGATCCTCCCTCGTATTTATTTAAAACAAAAATAGTTCGATTTTGTTCGGGCCAAGGCAAAACATTTTTGACATTCTCGCCTACTAATATCGGCGTGAATTAATATTAATTAAAACCCAATCAATCCAGTTATGCAATAAATTTCGGCGGCCCCCCTTCCTCCTCCCCCCCTGGTAAAATGAGTCGGATACCGGTCGATCCTCTAAAGTTGAGGAATTCCGAACTCACCGACCGGGGGACGCACTAAATTAGAGAAATTTAAACTAACTCGGGCGTCGCGACGCGTCGGCGTGTGTATTTATTTCGTTCTGGCGGCCGCCGCCGCCGCCCGGAGCTTTGATTAAATGTTTCCAAAATGCACTAAATTAGTTTGAGAAGTTTTAATTGTCTCGGGCGACGAGCCCGTCGTGACGCCCCCGTCGAGTCGTCAGAAGTGATTATATTTATCATATCGGGCGGGCGGTAATCTTTTAAGCTTCAATCTTTTCTTTTTCTCTCCCTTTTAATTGAGTTGAGCGCTTTAATGCCTATATAGGAAAGCGGTCGATTATAAAGTCAGCAGTTAATTCGCATTGGCTTCGCACATTGTGACTTTTCATCATCTTTCATCGAGCAACAAGAGCGTAAAAATGAAAAATCCGCAGCGAATTTTTTCGGACACCCTGTATTCGTCGTCGTGCCCGCAATCACCTCCAGGTGTTGACGGAGCCTTCCGCTATTGACGTGTCTAACCTCGGAACCCTTGTAATATGAGATCTTTTTTATCGACGTTACACGTTTGAACAAGCGACGCTTCTCGTTTGTTTTATGGAGGTTTTATGTCGCCGACGAAAAAATAAAGGGTGGATACGCGAGCACTGGCAAAGTATAATTTTGCGACGCATTAAAGATTTTAATGGAACGAGGAGGGGGGGGGTGCTCAGGCTTTCGCTTTTATTATGAAGTTGGGGCACATTCGAGTTGTGCCTACGTACAACCTTAAACAAAACACTTACAAAAAAAAAACGTTATTTTTCGTAACTTCTCACTTGTATTGTTACAACCAATGCTCCTGACAAGTCCATTTTTATAAATTGTCGTCACGCCATCTAGCGTCTAGATGATTCTAGAAGTTACGACTCGTGTTCTAGATAGTTCTGGAAATTCTAGAAAGATGAAACCTGTATAAAAGCCGAACCGAGTGTGCGATTTAATTCAGTTTTCTATCGGATGACAATAATTTATTCTTGTTTCTTTCGATGAAAAAACAAAAAAAACAAAACAAAAAACGAGGGATTTGTTTTTCTAAAATCGATCGTGTTTTGTTTCTTTATTATAATTGTTTCATTCGACAAAAAAAAAAGAAAAAACTGCGAATTTGTTCGTTTTCGTGAAACAAAAGCAAATTTATTTCACATTTCACAGCCGATTGTGTTTTGTTACTTTTTTTGTAAAATACCAAAGAAAAGTTTCTTTTCGTTTTCAACGAAGAAAAAATGAATGACCATCGATTCCCGCTTGCATCGATCCTGTTTTGTTTTTTAATTAATTTTTTTTTTCGAAGGCAGAAACAAAACAAAAATAGAAGGACTTGTTTTTCTACCATCGATCGTGTTTTGTTTCTTCATTTGAAGACTTGTAAATTTGTTGGTTTTTACACGAAACAAAAGAAAATTCGTTTCTGTTTTGTTATTTCTTCGAGTAATATTTTTTTAAATACTCACAGAAAAAATATCGTTTCGACGAAAAAAAAAATAAATGACAATCGACTCCCGCTTTCATCGATCTGTTTTGTTTCTCAGTTTGTTTTTGTTTCTTTCGACGAAAAAAACAAAAACAAAAATCGAAGGATTTGTTTTTCTACTATCGATCGTGTTTTGTTTGTTTGTTGTTTCATTCGATAAAAAAAAGAAAAAACTGAATGAGATCGATTTTCGTTTGTTTTCGGAATAATGAAACAAGAATAGAAAGTTTTTATTTCTATCTATCGATCGTATTTTGTTTCTTTGTTTGAAGACTTGTAAATTTGTTCGTTTTTAGGAAACAAAAGCAACTTTATTTCACGGTCGATTCTGTTTTGTTTCTTAATTCATTTTTATTTCTTTTTTTCGAAGACAAAAAACAAAACAAAACAAAAATAGAAAGACTTGTTTTTCTACCATCGATCGTGTTTTGTTTCTTCATTTGAAGACTTGTAAATTTGTTGGTTTTTACGAAACAAAAGAAAATTTGTTTCTGAAAAAATATCTTTTCGCTTTCGACGAAGAAAAAATAAATGACGATCGATGCCCGCTTTCATTGATCTGTTTTGTTTCTCAATTTGTTTTTGTTTCTTTCGATGAAAAAAAAACAAAAACAAAAACCGAAGGATTTGTTTTTCTACTATCGATCGTGTTTTGTTTGTTTGTTAATTGTTTCATTCGATGAAAAAAAAAAGAAAAAACTGAATGAGATCGATTTTCGTTTGTTTTCGCGATTGTTTTTATGAAACAAAAGTAACTTTATTTCACAATCGATTGTGTTTTATTATTTTTTTCTTGTAAACTGCAATTTCTTTTTAAAAGAGAAGTTTCTTTTAGACGAAGAAAAATAAATGACAATCGACAAAAATAGAAAAAAAGACTTGTTTTCTACCATCGATCGTGTTCTGTTTCTTTATTGATTGTTTATTCGATTGTTATGATTTTGTTAGCTTGTTTCGCAGTATTTTGTTATTTTTTATGCAAGAAAAGTCGAAATTCGAAATTCTAGCTTTTAACAAAAAAAAAAAAACAAATAACGATCCATTTCCGAATGTTCTTTTTTCTATCGTCGATCGTGTTTAGTTTCTTCATTTGAGGACCTGTCAATTTGTTCGTTTTCAGGAAGCAAAAGCAAATTTGTTTCACAGTCGATAGCGTTTTGTTATTTTTTGTGAAGCACCGTTTTTCTCTTTCTTACTTGAAGAAAAGTATCTTTTCGTTTTCGACGAGAAAAAAAAATAAATGACGGTCGATTTCCGTCTGCATCGATCGTACCTTGTTTCTCAATTTATTGATGAAAAAACAGAAACAAAACAAAAATCGGATTATATGTTTTTCTGCTATCGATCGTGTTTTGTTTCTTCATTTGAAGACTTGTCAATTTGTTCGTTTTCATGAAGCAAAAGGAAATTTGTTTCACAGTCGATGGTGTTTTGTTATTTTTTGAAGAAAAGTATCTTTTCGTTTTCCACGAAGAAACAAAACAAGAAGAAAAAACAAATGACGATCGATGCAAGCGGAAATCGATCGTCATTTGTTTTTTTCCGCTTGCATGGATCGTGCTTTGTTTCTCAATTTATTTTTGTTTCTTTCGATGAAAAAACAAAAACAAAGCAAAAATCGAATTATTTGTTTCTCTACTATCGTTTCTTAATTGTCTCATTCGATGAAAAAAGGAAATAACCGAATGAGATCGATTTTCATTTGTTTTCGGAATAATGTAACAAGAATAGAAAGTTTTTATTTCTATCGTCGATCGTATTTTGTTTCTTTGTTTGAAGACTTTGTAAATTTGTTCGTTTTTATGAAACGAAAGTGACTTTATTTCACAGTCGATTGTGTTTTGTTACTTTTTTGTAAATTGCTGTGTCAGCAATCGTGTTTTGCCGCTTTATTAATTGTTTTATTCGATTGTTGTTATGATTTTGTTAGTTTGTTTCGCAGTGTTTTGTTATTTTTTATGCAAAAAAGTCAAAATTGTTTTTGTTCCTCCATCGAAAGAAACAAAAACAAAGCAAAAATCGAGTTATTTGTTTTTCTAATATCGATCGTGTTTTGTTTCTTTATTGTTTCATTCGATAAAAAAATAACATAAAATAAAAAACTGAATGACCAACGATTCCCGTTTGTTTTCTGACTAGAGAAATAAAAACCGAATGTTCTTGCTTCTTCTATCGTCGATCGTGTTTTGTTTCTTTATTGTTTCATTCGATGAAAAAATAAAATAAAATAAAAAACTGAATGACCAACGATTCCCATTCGTTTTCCGAGTAGAGAAATAAAAATCGAATGTTCTCGTTTCCATCGTCGTTCGTGTTTTGTTTCTTCATTTGGAGACTTGTCAATTAGTTTGTTTTCACGAAGCAAAAGTGCATTTGTTTCACAGCCGATTGCGTTTTGTTTATTTTTTTGTGAAGCGCCGTTTTTCTTTTTCTTATTTGAAGAAAAGAAGTATCTTTTCGTTTTCGACGAAGAAAAAATAAATGACAATCTATATCCGCCTGCATCGATCGTGCTTTGTTTCTCAATTTATTGATAAAAAAAAAAACAAAACAAAAATCAGATTATTTGTTTTTTTTACTATAGATCGTGTTTTATTTCTTTATTGTTTCATTCGATGAAAAAATAAAATAAAATAAAAAACTGAATGACCAACGATTCGCGTTTGTTTTCTGAATAGAGAAATGTTCTTGTTTGTATCGCCGATCGTGTTTTGTTTCTCTTCATTTGAAGACTTGTCAATTTGTTCGTTTTCTTGAAGCAAAAGTAAATTTGTGTCACAGTCGATTGTGTTTTGTTATTTTTTGAAGAAAATCTTATCGTTTTCGACGAAGAAAAAATAAATGACGATCGATTTCCACCTGCATCGATCTTTCTTTCGATGAAGAAACAAAAACAAAACAAAAATTTAATTATTTGTTTTTCTACTATCGATCGTGTTTTGTTTCGTTTTTGTTTCATTCGATGGAAATATAAAATAAAATAAAAAACTGAATAACCAACGATTCCCGTTTGTTTTCTGAATAGAGAAATAAAAATCGAATGTTCTTGTTTGTATCGTCGATCGTGTTTTGTTTCTCTTCATTTGAAGACTTGTCAATTTGTTCGTTTTCCTGAAGCAAAAGTAAATTTGTGTCACAGTCGATTGTTTTGTTATTTTTTGAAGAAAAGTATCGTTTCGTTTTCGACGAAGAAAAAATAAATGACGATCGATTTCCGCCTGCATCGATCGTGATTTGTTTCTCAATTTATTGAAGAAAAAACAAAAACAAAAGTCGGATTATTTATTTTTCTACTATCGATCGCGTTTGCGATCTCTATTGTTTCATTTGATGAAAAAATAAAATAAGAAACTGAATGACCAACGATTCCCATTTGTTTTCTGAGTAGAGAAATAAAAATCGAATGTTCTCGCTTCTATCGTCGATCGTGCTTTGTTTCTTAATTTGTTTTTGTTTCTTTCGATAAGAAAACAAAAACAAAACAAAAATCGGATTATTTGTTTTTCTACTATCGATCGTGTTTTGTTTCTTTATTGTTTCATTCGATGAGAAAATAAAATAAAATAAAAAACTGAATGACCAACAATTCCCATTCGTTTTCCGAATGTTCTTGCTTCCATCGTCGATCGTGTTTTGTTTCTTCATTTGAAGACGTGTCTTCGTTTTCTTGAAGAAAAAGCAAATTTGTTTCACAGTCGATTGCGTTTTGTTATTTTTTTTTATGAAACACAGTTTTTTTTTTCTTTTTTAAAGAAAAGTATCTTTTCGTTTTCGACTAAGAAAAAACAATTTACGCTTGCATCGATCGTGTTGTGTTCCTCGATTTATTTTTGTTTCTTTCGATGTTCGCCAATTAAATTGTTTTTGATAAAACAAAATCGCATTCGCCTTTCATATTATTTTGCATAATTGTTTTTTTTTTTCTTTTCTAAACTTTCGTTTGCAAGCAGAAACGTCTTGCGAGAGCTGATACATAAAAGTTGTTGCTTGTTGCAGGTGTAATGGCACGTGCCGGAATGGCGTTGAGAAGGGGAGCAAGCCACACAAATGCAGAGTAAGTTCAGTTACCCCTAATTTATGCGACGCGAGCGGCCCGCTTTGTTCACCCCTATTATCGCTCACCCCCCCGCGCAAAAATTTATCGCAGCGCTCCGGGCCTCGCTCCGGGAATTTATTATTAGGTAACCTCCGTGCGGTCAAACTTTCTACCGGATTCACTTTTAGAAACAACCTCACGATATTGTTGTGAATATATATAGGCCACCAACAAAACAGAGATTGCAGTTAACACTACATTCCGGTAAACTACCCCTCCTGGTCTCTCGAAAGATTCGAAACGTAGGGATTCGAGTATAAAAGCAGAAGTGAGCGCGAAGAATTGTCGTATATAGTCCGACGTGGTCATGTCACAACGCAAAATGAATTAAACGGGGCCCCCTGCCCTCCTCATTCTCCCATTGTGTAAATAACGATTGGGGATTTTGCAGTTTGGTTTGCATGCTTTATCCAAGCCCCATTGTAACTGGAACTGTCAGGGGGAACGACAATGCAGCAAATTGACAAGCGAACGAACGCGAACGTTACTCGCCAGATCATCTGATCTCTGCTTTAGAGCCGGATTTGAGAAGAATCGATTCGAATGTGGAGCATCGGTGTCAGTTTTAGTGACGTCCACTTTTCATTGTAAATTTTTAAACCGTTCGATAAACGACGTTTCGTTCGACGGCTTTCTCAAGATGATCAAATCTTAGGAAAACAGCGTGTCAGGTAAATTCGAAAAACATCGTCAACCCTTAAGTGTAAATACGACCGAACCCCTGAGAAGCGCGGTGCAGAAAATCACGCTCCAAGTAGCTCGTATTCGTCTAATTTTGCTGCGCGCCGCCCGGGACTCGCATAATACAAAGTAATAAGTTTGGTTAAAGATACTGCCTTGTAATCCTTGTAACTACCTCCTTTACAACCCTCCGTGGAGAAGTGAAAGTCTGTGAAAGGGCGCCGGCATCGCATCGATCCGATCCACCCCGACCGACGACGCAGACATAAATGTAAATTCCAATTAGAACCTCGGCGTATATTAATAAAAAAAGAAAGCGTAATGCCTCCGAAAAATATGAGAAAATTAAAAAAAGAGTGATCCAATTTTAAAGTCAAGCTCAGATGGCCAACGGAATCCTAAAAATTTTCTTTCGACAAAAATTTTGGATTTGGTTTCTAGGAAAACTTCTTTTTTATTTAGGTCCATTAAAATGTTCCTATGAACAAATTCGATTTTTGTGTAAGTCTATTCGATAACAATCGATTCGAAATAAAACCCGAACGAACGTAATACGTAAAAGTGCAGTAAACCCGGCGGGAGAGTTATCATCCCCGGGCTCACCAGAAGAATCCCATCCCATCCCAGATTGTATCGCGTATTAAACAAATAAAACGGCCGATCTTCTGCCAAGCAACCAAACGCCGACGATAAAATTTGACGACGCCACATTGCTATATTTGCCAACTTATATACGAAACGCGTTTGGCAGAAATCAGGAGGAGTTCCGGCGCCGGGCGCACCGGACATTTATGGAGATGTAAATTGAAAATGCACGGCAATCAGACTGGGGGCGAGCGAGGGGGAAGTTAATTCGGCTTGCCATCTCCGTCGGCAATTTGCCAGGGGCGGGCTTTTAAAACAGGTGAGATGGGGTAACTTCATTTGCGCTAGACCAGAAGAAGTCTGATTTATTTCCTGTTTTACAAGAACGTATCCCGCTGATGCACAAAAATATTACGTGTCCAAATAGAAGAGGTTTTTGAAGAAAATTTATTTGTCATTGTCAGGAAGGCACTCCCGAATGCGGCGAGGGGGTTGGTCCGAAGCAGACGGTGCAATGACCGCGATGCACTTGCATCAATTTTGGAACACGTTCACGATGCGAATTTACTTTCTAAGCTTTCGTTTGCAAGTAGAAACATCTTGCTTGTTGCAGGAGTAATGATACGTGCCGGAATGGCGTTGAAAAGGGCAGCATTTTGATTTACTTTAAATAAAGAAGGAGTTGTCGAAAAGCAAACAAACTCGCTCGGCTTTACAATGACCGCAAGACACGTGCATCAGTTTTGAAACACGTGTGCGATAGTTCCTGCTTGATTCGACTTACAAATTTTAATCGTATTTAAGCGGAGTTCTTCGGCTACAAAATTGAATGAAAATCGCGGTAGCCGAACAAGTATCATCGTACAGATAGCGCCAGTATTGCTGTTAAAACATCAGCAGTATTGACTTTCGAGTAATGATATGGTGTGATCGTGTAAGAATGCCAAGTTACCGTTTCCCTCCCTGTATCCAGTATTAGTAACTAACAAGTACTACAATTGTTGTGCAGAATGCCGTTTCTTCTCTTTAGAATCTTAACATATTCGTTTTGGAACACGCGTGCGATAGTTACAGGTTGATTCGACTTGCAGATTTTAATCGTAATTATTCGGAGTTCTTCGATTACAAAATTGAATAAAATCGCAGTATTGCTGATAACACAACGACAAAATTGACATTCAAGTAATGACTTGGTGTGATTGTGTCGGAGTTCCAAGTTACCGTTTCCCTCCCCATATCCAATAACGACATATGGGGAGTAACTAATTGACAATTAGTAACTAACAACTGCTATAATTATTGTGCAGAATACCGTTTGTTTTCTTTACAATCTAAACATATTCGTTTTGGAACGCGTGTGCGTTAGTTATAGCTTGATTCGACTTTAATCGTAATTAATCGGAGCTCTTCGGTTTGAAAACTGAATAAAAATCGCAGAAGCCGAACAAATATAGTGCGATTGTGTGAGAGCTCCAAGTAACCGTTTCCCCCTCTGAATCCAATATCGACATTTGGGGGGCAACTGATTGTTAATTAGTAACTAACAGCTACTGTAATTATTGTACAGAATGCCATTTCTTCTCTTTATAATATGAATATATTCGTTTTGGAACACCTGTGCGAGAGTTAGAACTTGATTCGTAATTAATCGGAGCTCTTTGGTTACAAAACTGATTAAAAATCAAGGACGACGAACAGTGCGAGCATTACTGTTAACACTCGGTAGAATTGGCATTCAAGTATTGATCGAGTGTGATCGTGTTAGGGTTTCAACTGTTATCAAAAGAAAATCAAGTTTAAAAAATAGGAAACAAATGACGATCGATTCTCAATTGGTATCAGAAGAAAAATAAATAAATAATCAAAAATAGAAAACAAAAGATGATCAATTTTGAATGATTTCTGAATTGCTATCGAGAGAAAATCAATCAATCAATCAAATTTGATTTTCAAGAGAAAATCAAATTAAACAAAAGAGGAGACAAATGACGATCGTTTTTGACTGATTTCTGAACCGTTTTCAAGAGAAAACCAAACAAATAAAAAAAATAGGAAACAAATTACGATCGATTTTTGAATTGTCGTAAAGAGAAAATCAAATCAAGAAAAAAGAAATGGAAACAAATGACGATCGATTTTGAACGATTTTTGAACCGTTACCAAAAGAAAATCAAATTAAAACGTAGAAAACAAACGACGATCGATATAGAACTGATGGTGTTTATCAAGGGTTTTCACCTTTGCGCGTAAAAATTGAAAACAAATTAAAAGCGATGAACAAGAGACGTTCGAGTTTCAATCGAATTTCGCTTTTTTTTCTTCATAAAAAAAGAAAAACAAAATACAAAAACAAAAACAAAATACCGTTTTCCTCTTTATATCCATCCAGTATCGACTTTTGAGGGCAACCAATTACTAACTAATAACTACTATAATTATTGTGCAGAATGCCGTTTCTTTTCTTTATAATATATAACAATTGATAATCAAAAACCAATTAGTTATTAGTAGCTAATATTGTTGTAATTATTGTACAGAATGCCGTTTTTTACAAAATTATTTTTTTCTATTGTTTTGTACATTATCTTGAATTAATCACCTATTTTACATTAAATAAACTTTCCTTATTCTTCTAAATTCATATGGTTGTTCGGAATGCATACGATTTTTAGTTATTGCTACCTTATGTTAAATTTCTTTCTTAATTTGCAAATGTTTTCTTTTAAGTTTTAATACATATTACTAGAAAAGCATTTCTGTTTTCATTTTCAACTGAATCCCCATGGAAGAAACACAAGAAGAGAAGAAGAGGCGTAATTTCGATAACGTTGCAAAATCGCTTGACTTTGCAATGACCGCGCGTCCATTTTGGAACACGTGTGCGTGGATTTACAGCTTGATTCGACTTACAGATTTTGATCGTAATTAATCGAAGCTCATCGATTACGAAACTAAATAAAAATCGCGGAGTCCAATCGTAATTTCGATAACTTTGCTAATTCGCTTGACTGCAATGACCGCGCGTCCATTTTGGAACACGTGTGCGTGGATTTACAGCTTGATTCAACTTCCAGGTTTTAATCGTAATTAATCGAAGCTCCTCGATTACAAAACGAAATAAAAATCGTGGAGGCCGATCGCTGTCGCCACACAGAAAGCACAAGTATTGCTGTTAACACATCGGCAGAATTGACATTTGAATAATATCATAGCGTGATCGTGTCATTATCAACATTTGGTGAGCATAAAGCAATTAAATTGCCTACTAGATGATTCTGTAGTTATTGTGCAGAATGCCGTTTCTTCTTTTTATAAAAAAAAATAGCATCCATTCCTGAACCTGTGGCCTCAACTTGCGTGGATTCTTATCCCAGTGCGACATCTGTCCACTTTAAGTAGATTCATCTTACACGTGGATACAACCTTTTTGAATCATCGTTTAACGACAGTCGTAAACCGTAATTCAAAAAAGTGCTTTTTCAATACGGCATACGAAATCCGGAATGTATTTCCGGCGGTTGATCCTTTTCTCTTCGTTTCGGCGAGTTTCACTCTCCGGAGCCGATCGTATAATCAACACCGGGCAATAAAAGAACTTTATCGACGCTATAACTCGACTTATGGGGAAAGTTGTTCCATCTTTACAACACCTTTCCCTGCGCTTTATGAAGACGATTTTTTGTTCCTTCTTTTTTCGGGGCCGAAATGAGCATGTCGCGACATGCTCGCATCTATATTTTTTTAAGAGTCTAGCGCTTGAGGATTTCGGGTAAATCGCCACGAGCATGTCAGCGCGTGTAGTTGAAAGAGAGAGAGGCACGAGGGGGCTTAGAAACTTAACGTGATTATTAAATTAACACACTATTAGCACACGGCCAGTATTAAACCAACAACGGATGGATATCTGCGTTTCAGGGTTACGGTCACGCTCTGGGCAGTTTCCCCTCCTTATCTCGCCCTTTCCACCATTGATAAGCGATCATCTTTGTCGAGGGCTAATAAATCACTTGCTTAATGCTTAACGTCGTCGTAAACCCGGCAGTTAGAACTTTAGTTTTCGAAAGGCGACGGGGGACTCCCCTCGTTATCACAAAATTTATGTCGTATGTAGCTACTAGAAGAAATAATATTTTAAATTGACGGGAGCTTGCTTCCTCACTCCTCTATGTCGGTTAGTTAGGCAACCACACCTGCATCTTTGCAACATAAATCGCCCATGTTGATTTAAATGGGAAGTTGGCCGACCTGGTTACACACGCTGGTATAGAAATATTTATTTCACACAAAAAATGTGTCCTCACCATCCCTCCTAAACCAAAGCGGGAGAGCCGACAAACAGGAAAAAGAAACACATTCGTGTGTGGCGGCGTACAACATGACAAACCCGGAAACGTGTAACAGAAATGTGGCTTCCGGAATTACGACCCGCCCGCGGCTTACGTCGCCCGACTCGAAGCCAACCGAATAATTTAATTATGAAAAACACGGGGGTGAAGTTATTAGCGGAGATTTTCGTTTCCATGCGACCCGAGCACACACACACACAAAAAAAAAGAAAAAACAATCGCCAGCAAGAGGAATACTTTTTCGCCGCCGCCGCGATTAATTCCCCGTGAGGAATCCCTTTTGCTTTTGGTTGAAACGCGCCGGGGAGGCTAAACCGGTTTTAAAATTGGGGTAAACAATTAGATACGGCCGGAAATTTAATACGAAGGGTTTTGCGTAACTTCGCGAATTAGCGTAACGAGTTAATCACTTTGATGTTTCGGTCCCCTTAAATCAATCCTGCAACCTCGATTTTTAATCGATTTATTTATTGTTCAGTTACTTTCGATACGGTGATTCTCAAAATGGGATATGCTAGAGCTAGGTTTATCGCGTGCGGAAAGACGTCATACCCTTTCTTCCTAGTTTTCACCGGCAGATCCCACCGCTACCACCAAATTTCGAATTTATATATGATTTTCACCCCAAAATGTAACGAACGCTAAAAGAACGTGGATTAACTGTTCAACAATTTCGAATTTATCTCCGATTAGGGCAGATGATACCAAAAAATACTTTTTCTTAGAGAAAGACTCCTCAATTCCACCCTCTTTGCATTATTTACTTAAACGAAGCGATCAGTAATCTTTTCTTAATCAAATTTTTTTAAAACCACAATATTTTTTAGATCTGGAAAAGAAGCTCGGTGTTTACATTAAAAAAAAAAAAAGGTGGCGCCCACTTTTTGCAACTCGCCCGTAAGGAGCTAATCGAGTCTCGCTCATTTAAAGCACTAGAATGCCTACCTTTAGGTTATTTGTTTCACCTGTGGCGTGGGCGTGTATCTCACGGTGAAGAATTCTTTATAATTTACTGGATTTAAAAGATCGTTGACTAGGGCTCAGGAAATCACTCAGCTACATTCTAAAATGGCCGGAATTCTTAGTTGTGAAGCACGTTCCAGTTAATTTTCATAACGTCCCTGAAGGGTGAGGTATCCACGGTAAATAGAGACAGAGAGATTCTCTCTTAAGCGACAGAAAGTTGCTCCCGCCGTTTATCCGCGCTTGCTCGAAACTTTTCGCGTTGAAATTAAGAGCAGCGAACAGGAATCACATTTGGGCGACCATCTTAGCTCAAACCAATACAATACCAGCAAACTCTTTATCGCGTGGATTATTTACTTTACCATATCCAAATGACTATTACGTGTTCCTTTTTTTTTGCTTCTAAGAGACTGTGCTACATTGATTAGCAGTGGCAATCAGAGGTGAATAAATAAGATAAGCCCCAAAACCTCCCTGTCCGAGTCGGTAACAAGAGTGTCCTTAGAGTTAGCCACCTCGTGCCTCCGGCGAAAAAGGGCGAGGGTTCCAGATGTTACAATTTAGCGCCAGGGCAATAGAAGCAAATGGCGATAATTAAGTGAACGATGAAAGTAAACACCAATTACATAATTAGAGTGTATTAAATGAATTTTAATATCAGCGATTTTGAAATGAATTTTAAAGATTAAGTAATGCCAATGCAAAGAAGGTGGCAAAAGAATAATTCACCATTTGATTAGGGCTCAGTGTTTTGACTAGGAGATTTCCGTTCGCTCCCATTATCATACAGGAAAGTTTACGTTATAATCAAAGCTTGAATTTCTTTTGAATCGTCTAAAGTTGTTACGTTTTGAAACTGCCGCACGGTAATATGCCAACACCGGAGAATTTGGGTCAATTTAGGGTCCATCGTGACAACATCAGACACCCCAGCGAAGACTTGATATTCGACGAAAAATCATGGTGTAATCGATGGTTTTTATGTTTATTGGTTGGGGCTTACATCATTTGATGTTACTACACGTGAAACGACTTCATGCTGTGGGAAGCGCGTCATAATTCGTTCATCTGCGACGGTGATGTGTAGCGTGAAAGAGAACTCATCTTTGTCGGAATCTTTATGTTTATTGGTTGGCGTTGACATCATTTGATATTACTACGCATTCTGTGGTAAGCGCGCCATAACTCGTTCATCTGCAACGGTGATGTGTCGTGTAAAGGAGAATTCATCTACGACTTTGATGAATCTTTTCAAACATCGCCAGATGAACTTTGGATATTTCTTTTATTCTACCGAGCTTGGAATTCCAATTCGGTCGGTAACGCTTTATGCGTACCTAGGCACCCAGGCTTCCGCCCATAACCTTAATTGGACTAGCGAGGGACCACCAACCCCTAAGAGGCCAACACCGGTTGAGGGGTCCCGACTCAGCCGGGGGGCTACCCCTCCCCTTAGTACTCATGTTAGAAAGGCTTCCCTATCAACGTTAGATGAGTCACCGTTCGAGAACACTTGCGCGATTCTCTCCCACACATGTTATTCTAACCCCAGCCTCTGTTACCCACATTACGTGGGATTGGGCAGCTAGACAGGTTAGTTTTAAGGGTAAGCGACGTGTGGTCTGCATCGGTTCTCGTCTCGGATACTAGGCTTCCGTACATGGGGGCCCGACACCTCAAACGATGGCTCTACCCTAGCTCATCTCGGATACTAGTACCCCATGCCTTCCACCCGACACCTCAAGCGACTGCTCCGCATCGGCTCAAATGCGAGCCGATATCCGCTTACCCGACAGGATGACGGTGGGTAGAGTCGCTTTACCGATAAAACCGGCCACCGGGCATCAGCCCGCCTTCCTGTGACATACGCCTACCATAGGGAGGGTCCGGTCCCCACTCCCATGGTAGCACTCATGTTAGCAAGGTTACCCTACCAACGTTTGATGAGAAGAATCTTTGAATTTTCACTTTTCATTCTTTTTTGTTCATTTAATATTTTACATTTCATTGGGCCATTTCTTGAGTTTTCTTTTGTTTCTCCTGCGGAATTAATTTTACGTAATACGTCGATGATTCGCATAGTTTCTTCTTTTGTTTTTATTTTTATAATTTCTTTGACGAATTAATTTAAATTTTTTAAATACTCTGTTGGAGGAGTACTGTCCATTTCTTTTGTTTTTTGCGTTTTTTTTTTTTTAGAATTAATCCTTGATTTTCAAGCGTTCTCTACCGGTTAGGTCAAGTTTTTTGTCCGTTTTATTTCGTCAAACTTTTATTTCTTCTTGTTCATCTTATTTGTTTTTTTATATTTCATATTTTTGTTTGAGTTTTCTTTTGTTTCTGCTGAATTAATTTTTGTTTTTATTTTTATAATTTTTTTGTCGAATTATTTTATTCTGTTGGGGGAGTACAGTCAATTTCTTTTGTTTTTTTGCCTTCTTTTTTTTTTAATTAATCCTTGATTTTCAAACGCTCTCGGCCGGCATCGTCAATTTTTCATTTGTTTTTTGTCAAGTATTTTATTTGTTTTTGTTCTTATTTTTCTATTACATTTAATATTTTTTGTTTGAGTTTTCTCTTGTTTCTGCTGAATTAATTTTTCGCAAATCATCACTGTTTCGTACAGTTTTTTTTTTTTTTAATGATTATATTATTATTGAAAAGGTAAGGGGCGACATCTTGCGATCGCTTCTTGACCTAATTATTACTATTAGGAGTATCAGCCACTTTTTTTGCGTTTGAAATCCTTTACCAATTCTTGATTTACAAATCAAACTCTCTTTGAAGGAATGTCGTCAGTTTTTCATTTGCTTTTTTGTCTTATTCTTATTTCTTTGCATTTATTATTTTTTATTTGAGTTTTCTTTTGCTTCTTTGCCTTGCGCAGCAATACTGCTTGTCTTACGGTTACTAGCCATTTCAAACAATTTCTTCGTCTAAGTCATTAGACGCCACAAACGTCCATGGCCCCGGTAGGATTCGAACCTACACCCCCGAGCCACACGACTTCCAAAGTCGGCTAGGCTAACCACTGAGCCATTCGGCGACCGTCTTTTGTTTCCAATTAACTTTTCGTATTACATCCATATGGCGACACCGATCGCCATGACGTTCATTGTCAAAATTTAGTTAAATACAGGAGTACCAACATTCTCACTAGATTTTCACGGCATACCGCGATGACAACAAATAGTGAATGAATAGAATCGAGCCGCTGTTATTTCGTAAGGTCAACTATTCAAAAATAATTTTCTTTTTCTTTTAACATAAGTACCATGCCATGATGATGCTTTTAATTTTAGTAAATTCATTAAATTCATCATAAATACTCGGTGCTCTCACGCAATCACTTCGTTTTGTTTTTTTCGATTAGAAAAAAATATACATCACATTTTGGTCTCATTTTTTTGATTGATGGACATGGAAATCGACAGTCGCTACTGCAGAATCGAAATGGTTTCGAAACACCGTCGATGTTATCACGAACCAATAGCTGAGTTTATAGTTCACCCTGGCGTCCTTATAGTTACATCTAAATTACCTCACTGTCGCTAGCCGAGGAGGAAGCTGTTGAAAGAAACAGCGCAGACTTGTTGCCAGGTCGAAGTAAGTAAAGTTTTGTGGTGGCAAAGTGATTCTTATTTCATTTTAATAATTTCGAGTTTAAATTATGAGTTTACATCACTTTTAATTCTGAAATAAACCCCCTTGGAAGATCAGCAGGAAAGAAAGACGCCGAAATAAGCAAAAGAACGAGTATATCATGGAAGAGAGAACTCAACCTCGTATAATTGAAAATCGCATACATCGAAGTGAAAGCAAACACGTTTTCCAAATTAAAGGAAAAGTCGGTCACGTGTGTGTAAACGCGAGCGGCGAAATAAATTCGTGCGTTAGCGCCGAACGGAATTGGGATCTTAACGAGCGCAAACTCGATTCGATTCGAATCGATTCGATTTTATTCTCGCTCGTATCCTCGTTCCGAACGAATTCTTTATGACGTTAACATTAGTTGCAACGATGACATGAAGGCTCGATTTGAATTTCATGAGGCGATCGCCACGCCGTTTCCAAAAAGACGGGATTAAAATGCACCCTCTAAGTCAACGAAATTTTTCGTTCAGAGGAAGAAAAAATGGGTTGACGTGTTTAATGGTTAATCTCCGCGCGTGTGGTACCTTATCGTGTACCAACGTTCGGGACAATGGGGTTTCTCCCCCGGTGAATGTTTCTACCCTTAGTCGGCGTACGACGCGTGATGTCAAGGGCGACCTGCACATGTCATGTAATACTCTTAACACTCGGATGACCCTTCAGAAATGTCACAGACTTTATTAAAGCAGCGCGTATTTACGCTCTCCCAAGTTTAATAACCAAGTTTATTAATTGCTTCGAATAGTTCTGTCGCGTATGAATTGTGAATGTGGTGGTTTCAGTCTTGTGCGAAACGAAGGCAGGCACCCCAACACCACCACCACAACAAAGAGGAAACAGGTTCGTCAGCTCTTGCCTTAATTATATTGTTAAACACCTCAATGAGGATGACCCGTTGTAACTTCTTGTCTGGGATAACCCTGTATATTGATCACCGGTGAACATACTTTTGAACGCCCGCCAAAACCCAAGCGCCATCCAGAACACAAAAATAATAAATAATCACTTTCGCCCCACGCGTGCGGTAAAGCATGAAACGTCAACCCCTTCCGCCGCCCCCTCGACCTCCACCCGTTTTAATTTTCGCCATTTGGTTTCGATCGCCCATCCTGTCCGGTCATTACTTTCGAAAATAATTATGCACACCCTCGGTGCCCGCAACCGAAATATAATTCACCCCTCCGCTGACATTGACCGTGAACGCAGACTCACTCATAATCGTATTTCACCGACGACGACGGGCGTCCCGACGCAACGCAGCGTCGAGTGCATAATGCACGGCGACGCGACGCGACGTGGGAAAAATTGCGTGTGCGTGACGGGATGCCCCTCTTCAGGCCCGATGGATTGGCAAGCGTGGTTTTTATGGTTTTGACAGGGCCGGGGGCCGTAATTTGACGTCGCCTGGTAATTTATTAATTCGGTGAAATTGCGCCCGGTTTTGTATCGGATTAAAACGCAATTGTTTTGTACGCGACGGGCTTGAAAATGAAATATTACAATCACGGCCATTTTTATTTAACCCTCTATTGTTACACTTACTGAATTTCAGGTTTTCATTAAAGTAGGCGTGACCATAATTAGCTTTAACCAATCACACCGCCTTTTGTTACAATCCGACTCACTCCTGTCGTTTAAACTATCTGAATTACACGCTTTTATTACAGTGGGCGGGACCTTAATTAGCTTTAACCAATCACAGAAGGCCTAGTCACCGCCTTTCCTTACAGTCTAACTCTTCCCTGTTGTTTAAACTAACTGAATTCATGCTTTTCTTAAAGTGGGCGGAATCTTAATTAGCTTTGACCAATCACAGAAGGTCTAGCCACCGCCTTTTGTTACACTCCGACTCACTCCTGTCGTTCAAACTATCTGAATTACACCTTTTATTACAGTGGGCGGGACCTTAATTAGCTTTGTCCAATCACAGAAGGCCTAGTCACCGCCTTTCGTTACAGTCTAACTCTTCCCTGTTGTTTAAACTAACTGAATTCATGCTTTTCTTAAAGTGGGCGGGATCTTAATTAGCTTTAGCCAACCACGGAAGGCCTGGCCTCTGCCTTTTTTATAATCCGGCAGTTCCAAGACGTTTAAACACTTAAGTAACCACCTTCCTGTCGCTTGAGCACTTAAGGTACCGTTTTCCTGTCGTTTAAACCCTTAAGTACCTTCGCTGTTACGCCTCTACATCGTTGGTCCTAGCCACGCCCTTCACTCCTATTGGTCAAGCTTGTAAGAGTTGTTTTAATTACGTTTCTATGATTTCCTTTAAGCCACGCCCCTTATTTCTATTTTTACCCCTTATTATCCATGCTTCCCTCTTCTGTTGGTCACATTAGTACACGTTCCTTTTCGTTACGCCCAAAACCTTCCTCTCAGACACGTAAGTCTATTTAGCGGAGGCCGTTTTAGGCGTTCTTTTACGTATTCTTCTAAGCCACGCCCCTTCCATTAATCAACTCAAGTATGAAAATATAACCCACGTCTTCTATTTCTATTGGTCAGTTTCATTTTAATAAAAAAAATTGTGAATACAAAATACAAAAACTATTGTAATTAAATTACTTGCATTCATGCAAAGGAGATGGAACCGTAATGAGCTTTCTTTACTCAAAAAACTAGAATAGCTTGGTTACGCCTTCTACATTGTCCTGCCAATCATAGCATTTGGAAAGGCGGAAAGGCGTAAGTATTCCGCGTGACTTACATCAGTGTGGCCATCGTTGCGTGATCGTTGGAAAACTAGGTCCAATGTTTCAAGGTTTTTATGACGCTTCTATAGCATCCTAGCGCCACGCCCCTTACTTATATTGAATAAAAATCTTAAGTCTTAGCTAATTAATTATTGAAAACTATAAAAATTACGTCTTTCTGTTACTTATAAGACCATGGAGGGCGTAACCGATAAGAAAGCCACGCCCCTTACATCATCTATTGGTCAGGTTTTAATTATATCTTCTTGTCAACCACGCCCCTACTCTCATCTGTTGGATCAGTTTGTTTTTTTAAGACAAATTTGACGAATAAGTAGAATCCCGAAATGTAATTAAAATTTGTGCAATGAATTAAAGTAGGTGGAGCCGTAATGAGCTTCGGCCAATCAGAAATACGCTTTGTTACTCTGCTATGTCTCCTTGCGTACCGTATGTGAACGTATCGCCTCTGTTAAAGGTTTCTAAGCAGCCCCGCCTCTTCCATTTATTGGCCGAGTTACTGAAAGGTGTTTCAATTAATTTAAATTCCAAGAATAAAATGTGAATACTATTGCAATTACATTCTACACGTTAATCAAAGTAACTGAACCGTTAATAAGTTTTGGCCAATCATAAATGTATGGGCACCGCCCCTGGGCTTGGCAGGAAGCCACGCCTCTCACTCTTATTGGTCGAAATAGTCTGGAGACGATATTCAAGTGTAAGAAATGTCTTATAGCGTACGCATATAGACGTATCATCTCGGTAAAAGGTTCGTAGCAGCCACACCGCTTACATTTAGTGGCTATATTAACAACAGTTGTTTTAATTAATTTAAATTTCAAAGACAAGATGAGAATACTATTACAAATCAATTCCACACGTGAATCAAAATAATTGAACAGTCAATAAGCTCTGGCCAAACATAAAGTGCATTGGGCAACGCCCCTGGACTTGTCTGGAAGCCGCACCTCTCACTCTTACTGGTCAAAATAGCCTGTAGGGCGACCTTCAAGTGATTAGAATCGCCGTCGTCTTCTTGCATGTAGACGTATCGTCTGTATAAAAAGTTCCTAACAGCCACGCCTCTTACATTTACTGGCTCTGCTAATGACAGTTGTTTTAATTAATTTAAATTTCAAATACAAGATAAAAATACTATTGCAATTCAATTCCACACGTGCATCAAAGTAATTGAAGCTCTGGTCAATCATAAAGTGCGTAGGCACCGCCCCTGGGCTTGTCGGGAAGCCACGCCTCTCACTCTTACTGGTCGAAATGGTCTGACTGGCGACCTTCCAGTGTAACTAATCTCTTCTTGCGCACGCAGGTAGACGTATCGTCTCGGTAAAAAGTTCCTAGCAGCCACGCCTCTTACATTTAGTGGCTATGTTAATGACAGTTGTTTTAATTAATTTAAATTTCAAGGACAAGATGAGAATACCATTACAATTCAATTCCACACGTGCATAAAAAATAATTGAACCGTCAATAAGCTCTGGCCAATCATAAAGTGCATGGGCACCGCCCCTGAGCTTGTCGAGAAGCCACGCCTCTCACTCTTATTAGTCGAAATAGTCTCTTAAGCGGCCTTCAAATGTAAGTAGTCTCTTCTTCTCCTTAAATTTCAAAGGACAACACGTGAATTGTAATTAAAATCCACACGTTCATTGAATAAGCCGTCACCAATCATAAAGTGCATGGGCACCGCCCCCGGGCTTGAGGGGAAGCCACGCCTCTCACTCTTATTAGTCGAAATAGTCTCTTAAGCGGCCTTCAAATGTAAGTAGTCTCTTCTTCTCCTTAAATTTCAAAGGACAACACTGAATTGTAATTAAAATCCACACGTTCATTGAATAAGCCGTGACCAATCATAAAGTGCATAGGCACTGACCCAAGGGCAGTCGGTAGACCACGCCTCTCGCTGTTATTGGTCGAAATAGCCTGATAAGCGATCTTGGAGTATAAAAACGACGCCTGTCTCTTTTTTTTTTTTGAAGATCCTCCAAATGTGAGCGTAATTGAAGTTAAAACGTCACATATTCCGGATGATCAGATTTTCAACTTGGAAATATCTCCCTGCTTTTTACAAAGAACTGAATTCCTTCATCCAGCCAGTTTGATCAATCACTTGCAGCTCAAATTTCATTCTAAACGTAATAGGCCCGTAGGTATCTGTTACTGCGAGGGGGAGATCACGTCGACGAGGTATAAATATTAATAATCCACCCTCCGATCGCAAATCACTGCCCCTAACAAAGGAAGCCTGCGCCGCTCCGGGTTTTTATGAATAACCGAGGAGGGTTAAGCTTAATCGGATATTAGTACGACACTAACTACTCTAACTAGGAGCGTGATTAGAATCGCCGTCGTCCTTCGAAGGACCTCCTCAAATTATCCTTGCGACGAAGGTACACAGGATCCTGTCGCACAATACATTTTGATGAGGGCCGGAGACGTTTTCGAAATTGCCGTTTCGGAATTATTTGCATATTTATTCGCGTGCCGTTTAGTTAATTCGGTTTCTTCGCGGTACGTTGTTTTGTTGTATTATTAATATTAATAGGGGGCGGGAGGGCGGTTGTAAATTAATTACTCGCGTTTTCTACATAATAACTCCGGAATGAGTTACTACAATAACGCGTTATTCAGCCGAGGGTTTCATTGTTTGAAATTATATTGTTGTAATCCTCTTTGATTTCAATTATTTGGTTATGTTATCAAAAATAATTCGGGCCGTACTGTTTTTGAAATGAGATTATGTTTTCATTTCAACTTGAGAGCCGAAAATAATTCACAGGTTGTTTAGGTAATTCGTGTTCGCAAAGTGTTGATATCAAGGGGCGATACACTTGATGTATGTAGCCGGGGGGTGAGGGGGGGGGTATCTTCCCTTACTTGACGACGCGAGGGAAAGCGGAGACGTTCCGCATCGGAAAAGGTTACTTATCCGAGGGAGCGTCTCTCTCTTCTTTGAGTTTCCCGTCCGTCGGGGGGAACATTTTATGAAGTTATCAGTTTCTTATAATGAGCAGCGCGCCAAATTTATTTTTCCGCCGGGGCTGATTTGCATGCGCGGGGTGTTTCACGAAGGGAAGAAAAAAAGGACGACGGTTCGGCTACAATTCACGCCGATGTACGCGTCAGATGCAGGGAACAAAGCTGCAGTGGTGCTGTTTTGAATACTTTTGCCACCTGATCTCCCCCAAATAAATCCCTCTGTTTACCCTCGTCGCATCTGTCAAACTCAACAACGACGCGATTACGACTGGCTGAATCGGGGGAGGATATTCAAAGGCTTTACGTTTTATGTTGCATTCCACTAATGTTTGCAATGCGGATGACGAAAACCAACGAGACTATCGAAAATTCCATATTAAAAAGAGTGGAGTACAATAGAGTGACTAAAAAATTGCTAGAAGAACGATTTACAAGCAATAAAAGTAAAAAAAAGTCGACGAATGCAATCAAGAAAACTCCACCGAGTTACGAACTTATAATCATGCTCGAAGGACCATGTTGATAACTATTAGCAAGTCTTGTTTGTGGTTTTGTGGTTTTTATGTACAAATCCGGTTCGAAGGACCATATATCGATTACTTGGAGAAAATTTCGTGAGTAATTTTATTGATAACTTCAAGCGACAGCTGATGTGTCTAAGAACCGACTGTATACCACCACCATCTCAATTGTAGACGTCAAAATCTGCGACTTTAATTTGTTTCTAAATAGAAATTGGGTTTAAGCATCCAACAATAACAGAAAGCTTTAGCACAATGTCCTTGATGGTACTGTTTGTTCGGTCATGTCCTTCAATAAGAACTGAAACTCATCGTCCACGAATCAGGGTAATAATATTGTTTAGTTCAGATGTATGGAGTACCATACCATACGATGAAGGGCTAGGTTCAAATTATATCAATTTTTGAATCAATTTCTGCCCATTTTTGGGGGCAGATGGAACAAGGGCAGATAGTAGGAGGTGCACAATGTGTAGTGATACACCTGCCAACCGATATTTTCGAAAGAAATTCGTCGTCTTTCATAGATTGGTAAAAAATAACCCCAAATCAACTACTTCCCGCAGCCTCTGCTCGCCTTCCCTAGCCGCACCTTACACCCCCTCAGTGCAATCACGTGCTGAGTATCTACCTTCGAATTGGCCTCCACCACCGGTTTGCTTTACATTCCGCGATGCAATTATTGTTATGGATTATAAGCGGAACAGCCTACAGTTATTTGACTAACCTCTGATTCCGTTCAAACCTCGATAATAGAAACCCACACATCTACTTTGTGAATTAACCAGAATTCTTAGTTATGGAGCGTGTTCTGGTTCATTTTCACGAAGTGCCTACGAGGTGGGTACCTACCGCAAGCAGGTGCTCTCCAAAGAGCCAAAAAATTGCTTCCGCGCTTGCTTGAAGTCCTTCGTGCTGAGATTCAGAGCACCTTGCTGGAATTACATCGTTGGGACTATCTCAAGAAGCTTGAGGCACTTATAATAATAGTTCAAGATAAGCACTACTGAAGATCGACCACAATTTTCACACTTTTTTCCGCTAGATAAATATAAATTCTCTGACTACTTTGATGAAAGAAAATAACGCCCACCAAGGAAACTACTCTAAAGGATTTAAGTTATGTTCGTTTTTCCACGGTCAGAAGGCCCAGGAAAAAACCAAATCAGTGCTGCTCTCCGTGAGCCTTCCTATTCGAAAGGGTTAGAATAGTATTCGATTTTTCACAATCAGGACAGCAATAACCAAATCAGTGCTGCCGTAATCGATACTTTCCATGAGGCTTCCTATCTTTCGAAATTATTGGCCAAATAACCAAATAAGTACTAACCTAATCGAAAGGGTTAGAATAGCATTAGTTTTTCCGCAGTCAGAAGCCCCAGGAATAACCAAATCAGTGCTAACGTTCTTGGTACTCTCTGTGAATCTTCTTCGAAAAGATTGGCAACGTCGCAAGCACCCACGAGAACTGTTCGAAACATCGAGAATCTTGCAGAGCAAGACAAAAATCTACAATCTAGAACCAACTCGAAAACCCAAGAAAACTATTCGATATGAGTTGTATTAGATTTGCCACAATCAGATGGCCCAAGAATAAACAAATCAGTGCCCCCGTACTCGGTACTCTCCGTGAGTCTTCCTATCTTTCGAAATGATTGCCAAACACCCAGGAAAACTGTTCGAGACATGGAGATTTTTACAGAAAAAAATTAAAACTTGATAATCTGCGGCACTGAGGCGCAGATTCCAGAGCAGGTTACATGCCACCAGTCGAAGCCCAGGGGATGTTGTGATGAACGGCGCCATCCGTACTAACCTCCTCAAGTTTTACGTACAGATGACCTTGTTCCACCTTGCTGGAATTATATCGTTGGGACTATCTCAAGAAGCTTGGAGCACTAACACACGAATACTAAAGATCGACCACAATTTTCATACTTTTTTCCTGTAGAGATATCAATTCTCCGATTAAAAAAAAAAAAATAACGTCCACCCAAGAAAACTATTCTAAAGGATTTAAGTTGTATTCGTTTTCCCACAGTCAGAAGACCCAGGAAAAAAAAAACAAATCAGTATTACCGTACTAGGTGCTCTCCGTGAGTCTTCCTGTCTTCCGAAAAGATTGACAACGTCGCAAACGCCCACGAGAACTGTTTGAAACACGAAGATTCTTGCAGAACAAAACAAAATCTAGAAACTAGAACCAACCCAAGAAAACTATCCGGACGGGTTAGAGTTGTATTAGATTTTCCACAATCAGAAGGCCCAGGAATAACCAAAACAGTGAGTGCTACCCGTATTCGGTAGTCACGGTGAGTCCTCTTATCTTTCGAAACGATTGGCAACGTTCCAAACGCCCATGAGAACTGTTCGAAACACGGAGATAACCAAAACTGTGCTACCCGTATTCGGTACCCACCGTTAGTCTTCTCATCTTTGGAAATGATTGGCAACGTCGCAAACGCCCACGAAAAATGTTCGAAACATCGAAAATTTTGCAGAACAAGACAAAAATCTAGAATCTAGGTCCAACTCGAAAACCCAAGCAAACTATTCGATATGTTTAGAGTTGTATTTTGCATGATTTTCCACAATCAGAAGGCCCAGGAATAACCAAATCAGTGCTGCCATATTCGGTATCCTCCGTGAGCCTTCCTATCTTTCAAAATGATTGGCAACATAACAAACACCCAGGAAAACTGTTCGAGACACAGAGATTCTTGCAGAATAAAACAAAAACTTGATGCTCATGCGGCACTGAGACGCAGACTCCAGACCCACCAGTCGAAATCCAGGGAAGGTTGCGATGAACGGCGCCATCCGTGCTAACCTTCTCAAGTTTTGCGTGCAGGTGACCTACCTATATGAACGGAATGTTATTTTAGGGCAATAACCCCCTAAAGAGAGGAAATGCCAAAAGTGTCTCACGTTTAAATCTCCCGCAGACCCATCCTTTATCTAAAATGAATTCTAAACGTTGAGTGCACAGGACAGCATTTGGCTCCATATTGGCCGGTCATCCGAATTTTGAGAATTTTCCACATCCACCATATTGCCATGAACGCGGCTCCTGTGCCACCTGTTGGTGGTCGGTGGTACGTAGGCGGTAGGTCTACCAGGTAGGTTAATGAGTGATAAAGACAGTCGTGGGTGGACTGGGCGACCTGATAGACCTCTGAACCGAGCTGGGGCGAATAAAGGGGTTAAAGTGAAAGTGCTGTTTCCATTAGTATAACCCCTCAACTACCCCCACAGCGAACTGAAGGAGAAGGTAAGCCTAGCCCTTTCGCAACTCCACAAGGTACCTCGAACTAGCGAGTACTCTTCCGGGAGGGATACGACCCCCATTGACGAAACCTCCCGAGGGTACGTAACAATATTCACCAAAGGAAAAGACCAAGAAGATGGTTTTAGAGGTATCGGGGCTCAGACAAAATAATACATCAATGACTTACGAATTTCAACGCAAAGGATTTCAAACAAATACTAATAATTAGTAAAGCCGGATCTCTTACTTCAGGCACTGTTTTATTAAGTACCGTAAAATCCGTGAATCTATACAAACTTTCAAGCATTATTCCTACAACCTGAACCGTAATACTGGCTTTTGCCTCCACACATCCATTGCCTCCAAACATCGACATTAGCGATCCGTCACGCCCTAACAGACCAATCGCCACTCACCGTTCCGGCCCACTGCCCCCACTGGCAACTATAAATACCACGACAATGGACATACAACAGACCAATCGCCGCTAACCATTCCGGCCCACCGACCACTATAAATACCAAGACAACGGACATACATCAGACCAATTGCCACTCACCGTTCTGCCCCACTGCTCCCACCGACCACTATAAATACCATGACAACGGACATACAGCAGATCAATCGCCGCTCACCGTTACGGCCCACTGCCTCCACCGACCACTATAAATACCACGACAACGGACATACGGCAGATCAATCGCCTCTCACCGTTTCGACCCACTGCCCCCACCTACAACTATGAATACCACGACAACGGACATACCTACTCAACCTCAACGATTAACGAGAAACAGTACCCCTGAGAAACTTCTTGTGCAATGGAGAACGAAAAGTCGGCAGTAGTAGACATCAACGTGACGAGGTTCCAACCGGAAACCACTCCAATGATAGCCGCGGAAGCCTTCTAGTTGTCCTCCTTTAAGTCGATTTTGAAGAATCTATTGCAATTATTATTACCTAAATGAAGTGCAGTTGAAATTTTTGATGTGCGTTGCACCGAAGCATCCTAATAACTATGGCATTGCGTCCATCCTTAATGCAGACATTTTCGGTTCGCATTTCATTAATTCTATGATCACTTAGACTATTTATAGTAATAATTCCGATCAATACACCCACACGCATTTTGCCCGTCCACCACCAACCCCCCCCCCCTTCCTCCCACCTCACGTTGGATCGACGTTATAGGAACTTAATTAATTAATTAGCAGCCGGTAACAAGGAGTTTATAACGCAAATTAATGAGCCCGTAAGGCACAGACTGCGCCACATCGATTCGGCCGTCGTTATTAATAAATAACGGTTGACGTCGTTCGCCAAATTTCGGCATTTATCACGACGCGTAAGCGTATTTAATTATCGACTAATATGATGCCCAGAGTTAATCACGTCCCGTTACAACGGTCAATTGGCCCCCAGGAATTAGTTGCCAGTTAACTTTTAATTTCATCGGTTTTCCTGTGGCAATTAATTTCGTACGAATTATTTAGTTTAAGCCGCCAATAAGCTTGACGTGAGGTTAGTGTAGGGACAACCTTAAGGTATGTCAGAGTTGAGCCCCATGTTTGTCTACCGAAAGATGATCGCAAAGAGCCGACGCTTTTGTTTTGAAATAATTGGTTAACCCTGTTTACAGAAGTTATTTGCCATTTTGACGCAATGTCTAATGGGAAAACCAATAGTTGCCTGGCCAAGCGTCAAACCAGTTGCCAGCGGACTCAACCAACTCGGCTATGCAACTACTATGCGACCAAGAGAAAAATACATTAAGAATTAGAACCGGGCAAGAAATGTGATAGGCAAAGAGAAATTACGTGATTGTCTTTTAGGTGACACAAGAGCGCCCTTAAAAATAAGATCCACGATCCACGCCGTTCTAATTCATATTGATCCGAGGACACTAAACGCTGCCTCTCCGGAATAAATTACATCCCTTATACCTTTGTGTAAGAGGTCTTTATTTTTTACGAGTGCCCGGAAACCCTGCACAACCCCCAAGTCGCTTTTAATGCCTGCGAAAATCGCGTTTCGTTAAAGAGATGCCCTCGCAGAAACGTTTTAAGCAAATTCAAAGTACTTCGGGCGCAAATAGAAAGGTCCCGCCGTTCGCTCGCGCTCCGCTGGAATTATGTACTCGCTCGATGGTGATTGCCGGATTGAAGGTTTCCTTCTCTCGTTAAGCTAAGATTTAATCCATCAGCAAGGTACCGCCTTGGATTTATTTGTTACGTCTGCAATCACGTGAACATGCTCGATAAATCACGTCCAGGAACAACGAGAGGGATTTCAAGCAAGCCCGGGTAAACGGCCGGAGCACTCATACTCCTTGTTACTATCTTGAAATTAACATTGTAGGTATTGACCTTGCAGACCCTTCAAGGAAATGAGCCAAGACATTCGCGACAACTAAGAATTCTGACCATTTCTGAAAGTAGTTGAGGTTTCAAATACCTCCACCCCCAAAAATGTTAGTCGTCACTGAACCGCAAATAATAAATGAACGTAATTAACAAATAAGATGTCACTTTGGCACGATTGGCACGTGTATTCAAGCAAAAACAAAAAAAACTGAAGCGAATTAAACAGGAAACTAATTAGGCCGAGCACAGTTCGAAAAATGTTCAGGAATTTGCATCATGCCTTTAGCGTAGAGTATTCCCCGCAGTCGAAGAGCAATTTCGCCCGCATCCGCAAGAAAAAAAAAGTGAAGCGCGCGGAATATGACATTATCGCGGAGGGAAATGAAAACTTGTGTTGCCGGGCGCTGTAATTAAATTAAATGCAATTATAGGAGCGCCCCGTTTTTGCTCCGGAGTAAATCCTTCGAGATTACGACGCCACCTATATTAAATAGTTCAGCTCGCCGGTAATCCTTGCGCTAAAGCCGAAAGGAAATTCCACATCAAACTCGACGCATTAATAAATTGTTGCTGTTTACTTTCTTTCTTTCCTTGAGGGAACCGCAACGCCCATGAATCCAAAAATGACCAATCACAGCGCTTAAATTTTATGAGTAACGCCTACTTCCAGTCACGACCAAATTAGAAAACGCGACGCCCAATTTATCACCCGCGAATCTGATCCTGACCAATCAGAGTAACAGTAATGCCCACTTCGCATTCCACGCTAAAATTTGACAAATAAAAACCTTGACCTTGCACCCTCGGACATACATAAACGCCCCAAACAAATTATATTTAACAATAAAAATAAGAAACAATAAACACGGACATCGCGGCGTAGATTAAATTTAGGTTTCGTGTTGACTTCCTGCGTCGCAGGCAAACTTCCTTTTAAATCCGGCCAACTTCCGGAGCTGAAGTGTAAGCGCCCCGTTTAATTTAATAAAAATTCGAAGCGGGCCGCGTGTTTACGTTTATTTGCGGAACACGTAACCGCCGTACACAACAAAGTACTCAGGCCTTTTACGCCTCCGGCCGAAACTTTCAGAACACGCGTTCCTTTTGAATTTGGCCCCCGTGCGAAATTAGCCGAGTACATCTCGTTTGCCACGCTTTCTCAAAGGAGGGGAGGAAACTTGCCCTGCATTGCGCTTGTTAAGATTTTTTGTTTAAAACATCGCTTTCTGTTCAATTTCAAAAGACATTTGAGTTATAGACGAAGGTTCATGTAAAAAGTTGTGCTAATGATTTTTTATATGTTGTGAACACGCCCATTTTTGACATCAAAACACCCTGGAAACTTATTCTTGATGGTAACGTCCACTTCCACTCCCACTAATTGAAAAACAACCAATGAGAAAGTTTGTTCTGGATACTACTGCAAAGTAACGCCCTCGACTTCAAGATCAGCCAATAAGAGAACGAGGAACGCCCACTTTTACCTCGTTTCAGTGGTACGGGCGTTTTTCACGCTATAAATATTAAATGTGTATGACGCAGGCGTGTTTTCGATCTCCTAAAGTATTTATTGTAATTAACGACTCCTCCTACTAGACCTACTAGACCGTAATAGGTCCGTGCGAGGACCGTAACTGGACCGACACAAGCAAAAAACATCATCTCTGTAGCTTTATATGCGATAACGGTGTCTGATATGGGGGAGTGGGCGTTACCTCATATAAAGCTGTAGTTTTTTGCATGTGTCGGTCCAGATAAGGTTCTAGCACGGTCCTATTACGGTCAGGGCTAGTGGGCGGAGTCCCTCACTCATTGACTAATAATTATTTCGTAGTTACGCCCCCACCTAGCCTCGCACTTGGGTTAATTAATATTATTGTTTTATTAGAGAAAGTAATTACTGACACAGAGGACTGCCTACTTCCATATGTCCACCAATTAGAAATATTATTTTGGATGCGAAAACAAACTAACGCCCACCGCCACGCCCCCAAACTCAAAACGAACCTTTCAGAGCTATTTCCGCCGCGAGAACAAAGCAACGCCCACTGCCACGCCCCCAAATTCAAAACGAACCTTTCGGAGAAGCGTAAAGCCGTTATATATATGAGATTTTTTAAATGTTTTCGACCATCAGAATGAAGGCGCTTCATTGGAATCAATTAAATTTAGTATTTGTCGTAATTTCTTGTAGATTAATAATAATTTTGTTGCTACACCTCCTTACTCGTACTTACTTTCACGCAGAGAGCCGTCCGTCGGTCACACCCACTTCGATTCATTAATTAGAATCCACCAATTAGAGAGCTTGTTCTTGATGTCAGAACAAAATAAGTAACGCCTACTGTCATACCCCCAAATGTTGTAGTTATGGCAATTTCTTATTAATTCCATTGTTTTCTCAGAAAGAGAGAGAGACAGACAAATTATTTACTCGCTCTTACTTTTACACAAAGAACCATCCACTTCCGTTTACATTTATTCTTAATAACCGCTCGGAAACTTCTCTCTTGAAGGTGAAGCGGAGTAACGCCCACTTCGTTCCTTCAATTGGAGGACGACCAATTAGAGAGTTTATTTTTCATTCAAGCTACTAAGTAACGCCCACCATCGCTACGCCCCTGAATTGAAAGTCCACCAATTAGAAAACCTGTTCTTGATTCAAAGAAAGAAGTAACGCCTACTGTCACGCCCCCGAATTAAAAACCAACCTTTCAGAGAAGAGTATAGTCGTTTTATTTATGGAACATATTGAGATTTGTTAAATGTATTCGACTTTCATATTCAGAAGATTAATTGGAAAACTTGTTCTCGATGCGAGAACAAGGTAACGCCCACCGTCACGCCCCCGTGCCTCTTAGGGAAGAGTAAAGTCGTTTTATTTAAGAGATTGTTGAGATTTATTAAACATATACGACTTTCAGAATCAGATATAATATAATAATATTATTGGTTTGTCAGAGAGAGATAGAGTATTTACTCGTTCTTACTTTCACGCAGAGGACCGCCCACGTCAGTTTCCATATTCTTATTGGGAAGTAACCACCTAAAAAGCTCACGGTTGATGGTGACTTGGAGTAACGCCCACTTCGCTTCATCCACCAATGGAAAAGCTTCCTCTCATTGCAAGAATAAAGTAACGCCCACTTTCACGCCCCTAAATTCAAAAGTAACGTTTTAGAGAAGAGTAAAGCAATTCACGTGAATTAGTTCACCTGAGGAATATTAGAGATGGGCGCGTTAGTTTCATGTTAACTGACATGGCCGATAGATGTCGATATCTTGTATGGGCATGAAATGAAATCGCCTTTTGTTTTTAGCTCAATGGCTAATGTTGGAATCGCAACGTACATTGCGTACACTTGTACAAAAGGCCTAAAGTTCTTCTCTTGGCTAAATAAACTCTCTCCTCTTTCCATCGTACCCTCCGCCACCACCCTCTGGATATTTTCCTTTTGTTTTCGTCGACTTCTTTTGGCGTCATCTTTTCAGTTGAGTGTCTGTGGCCGTTTTGGCTCAATGTTTTTGTCGATAGTGAAAATCCGAGCGGCATCTACCGGACAAAATCGAACTAGGGGGGAGATTAACATCACTTCTTACAATACGCCGAATAAGTCGAAGTAAATTTGTTTTTTTTTTTTGTTGTTTGTTTCGACTTTTTTAAATTCAACACACACATTTTGAGACTCAAGAATAAGTTTCCTTGAATTTTGAAGTTGATTGTAGATATCGTGGGAGCCTACGCTTTTCACTATAACATTTAAATAGTTTGATGGTGGCAGTCACTTGTTTTGAGAGTATGAGTGTGCCGCTCTTTGAGTCCGTTAACCCTGTCGTGGGAGTATTTGAAGCATTCGTTCGTATCTTATCAAAGAAAAACGGCATTTAAGCCTCTTTGCGTGTCCCAGCCTTATCGGCCGCGCAAAAACCACATCGCACGCATTAAATCAAGAACACCCAGCGCCGCCCACCCCCGCCCCCGACCACCGCAGGTGCATGCAAGCACAAAAAGGTGGCGTCGATCGGGGGACAGGATGCAATCATTCTCGCGTTGTGTTTTCGCGAAATCCTCGCGAAAAAATGCCCCTGTCATTCGCAATCTTCCTCACGTTCACAATGAAACAAAACAAAAAGCACAGTGGCGCGGCGGGGCGCGCAAGTATTGAGGGATTTTTTTTTTAGGGAGGGAGGGGGCGCGCAAAAATACTTTGGATTTATGCGGAGTTTTAAAGAAGATACATCTGGTGTCATTTGCACACGGACCGGGTTTCAAATGCGCTCGGCCTGATTTATTCCAGGTCGTTTGGTTGAAATTCACAAACACAAACAAAGAGGTCTTGTCTTTTTTTTCCTCGAAACTCCGGCGATCCTAAGCGCAGTTAACGTCATGTATTTATTATTATTAAACAGCATAATTTAGGCGAATGTAATTGAAGATTGCTACAGAATAATATTATACAAGACGATGCAGAACAAATTCAAAATAATTTTACGAAAAGTGTTACCACAAAACTTTAATAATTAACTACTCCTGTTTACTTACTCTGGACGGTGCTGCTTTTCATCAGGTGTTGCCCCAGGTAGCCCTGTGGAAATGAGCGTGATGTAGAATGTTAAAAGAAAGGCGCCAGGGTGAACCTACCCAGCTGAAGATGGTAATGCCAAATAGACTTCCCAATATTATTTAGTTCCACGTAACAACCAGGAGATTTATCGTACTTTTGGTTGACATTCGTAATTGCTTAAAGGGGTGTAGAATTAATCCGAGCTCCAGAGGGTATTTCACGAATGAAATTACAAGATCTTACAAATGTACGTGAAAATCTAATCGGGCTTGGAGATAAAGCAAGCAAAGTACTCCAAGATAAAAGCCTGAATGAAGAAAGAGCGTAAAGAGCGAATTTTAATAAAAAGCTAAACCTTGGACAGGATAAAAGAATCATCCCTAGACCTTACAGGTGTTTGTTATATAATTCCCGACCACTTCAACATAATATCAGCAAAGACACAAACACACGATACACAAGAACACGGGCAAACGAAAAGTGACGCGCTAGAACCAAGCGGAGTGAGAAGGAAGCGGAGACATAATCGTATTATGATCAACCACAATCAGAAGCCAGACGTCCTTACATGACCGTAAAAGGACGCGCAAAGTCAACCATGCGTCGATTGATAATTTCCAGTGCCAGGGTTGCCACTCGAAAGCCTAAATTGACCAGAATTCTCAAATGTTGCCAACTTAATCTCGTTCGATTACTTTAGAACATAACGAAAGAAGAAATGGCATTCTGCACACGATGCACACAAGAGCACCGCCTAACGAAAAGTGAAGCGCTAGAATCAAGCGGGGTGAGAAGAAAGCGGAAACATGATCGTGTGATGATCAACCACCAACAAACGAAACGGCAAGAAACGGTGAAAATCAACCACGAATCAGGAGCCGGAGGCTCTTACATGACCGTAAAAGAACTCGCAAAGTCATCCATGCGTCGATCGATAATTTCCAATGCCAAGGTTGCCACTCGAAAGCCTAAATTGACCGGAATTCTCAACTGTTGCCAACTTAATCTCGTTCGATTACTTTAGAACATAACAAAAAAAGAAATGGCATTCTGCACACGATGCACACAAGAGCAAAGGCAAACGAAAAGTGACGCACTAGAATCAAGCGTGGTGGGAAGGAAGCGGAAACATGGTCGCGTGATGATCAACCACCAATCAGAAGCCTGACGCCCTTACATGACCATAAAAGGACGCGCAAAGTCATCCATGCGTCGATCGATAATTTCCAAAGTCAGGGTTGCCACTCGAAAGCCTAAATTGATCGGAATTCTGAAATGTTGACGACAACTTAATCTCGTTCGATTAGTTTAGAACACAACAAAAGAAGAAATGGCGTTCTGCACATCAAACGAATCAGATTTTAGGCTCTAATAACATAACGAATTGGAAAATAAATTAATGTCCGCTTACCAAACCATGGTAATGTCTTCTGACTTTCTAATACCATTTCATGAAAGCAGGAAACCCTGCCCTGTGAGTCATCGTGGTTTTTCTAGATTCATCCGGCTTTAATCATGTTTGTTTATGCTTGCATAATGCCGGCTTCTTGGATGAGTCACCTCGGCGACTGCTTGTGATACAATAAGCAGCCGGAGAGCTTCACGACATTCTTTGAATGCAGTTTTATTTATTAGAAAGGTCAGGTCATAACGGCAAAGACTTTGATCAAGCAAGTCGCTATTTACATTTCACTGGAAGGGCGTTTTATCCAAGGTCGAGCTATCGAAAGTTTATTTAATTTACGTAGTGCCTAATGATTTTTAAAATGCCGATTTCTTACATTAATTAAAAAGTTTGCGTTTCTGAGCGCAGAAAGATTATTGAACAACTATAGGCGAAAGCAGAACTCGTCAACATTAAAATGTGGTGGCAATACTTCTGTTGGTGGCCTACCCATCTAGTTGTAACAAAACTGAAAAGAAAAACAGTTGGATGGTGATGGAGGGTTAATTTGGAATGTCAGTATCGAACACTCGGACGACGTAGAATGTCCACGAAGCTACTGGAACGTGGTGGTAATTATAAACACGACATTCCTGTCTGTGTTGTTGGTGGCCTACTCACCTAGATGTAACGAAACTTAAAAAAACAATTGAATGATGATGAATGGTCACTCGGGAGCCAACGTCCGGTACCCACGATGTTGATGGAACGTGGAGGCAATTATAATCACGTCATTCCTCTCTATATTGTTAGTGGCCTACCCATCAGAATGTAACAAACCTTTAAAAAAAATTGTTGAATGATAATGAAGGGTTAATTTAGAATATTGTTATTGAATCCCTTTTTCTCGATCGAAGATTATTAATTCAAATTAATGTCATATAAAATAACTCAAAAATATTTTTAAAAAGAGAAGGACCGGCATTCTGTACATGGATTAAAGCAGTTAGTTATTAACAACTACTACTACTACTCACCAAACCATGGGTACATACTGGGTACGGACACAGATACGAAGCCTAGAACTTGATCACACTAAGGCACTTTTCAAACGTCAGTTCTGCCATTGAAATAACAGCAGTACTCGCCTTGATCGTGTAACACCAAAAGCACACGAGTTCCAAAACGCACACAGGTATTTTGCGGTCATTGCAAAGTCGCCTGCCAAACTGTTTTGTTTATAATTACATTCCATTTGAAACCAACAAATCTCTATACGTACAGAGCACCTGTTTCTTATTATATCGAGACGTTAAACACATAATTAACGAGTTGCAGATTTAATCTCGTTTTCGCTGCAGTTACGTCGGATGTTGTTAGAAAAAAATCTAGCTGAGGCACTCCACAAATTAATAAGTCGGAATGCCCCCCAACCCCCGCCCCTCACTCCGCCCACCCGGAGTAATTAGAGCGGCCTAAACGAACGTTTAGGGCGCTCTTTTCAGTTTGTCGGTTTTAAAGTGTACAGTTTTAATTTCCAGACGAGCTTTCGCTCTCAAGGCGGTTCTCGCAAAGTGAATCGTAATTATTTTATAATGACGTAATGCATAACGATTATCGCTTGTTAGCGGCGCATGAATTTGCATAATTCAGTTCGTAATTATTCCATGAAACAATATGAATCCATTTGGTAATTTAAAAATCAGTCTTCGCATTGAAATCATTGCCGATCCATACGGGTTGTTTCAACACTTACTTTAATTTGGTTCGATCTCATGAATTGCCCGGTTTTCATCGTCCTTCATCGTTTCTTCGAGGAACCGTTTTAACGAGTAACCAAAGTAGAACATGTTAATCAAAAAAAAAAAGAGACAGAGAAACGAGGTTACACGTGCTACATACCCTTTCGTTTTTTCTGCTTGACCCTGTCTAATGTTGCGAACACTGTGGAAGAGTCGATGTTAAGAATTCTGTTTGGGGTGGGCTACAAATAGATTATCGGTGATTATCAGTGACGTTGTTTGATTCCGTTTTTTTTTGTTCCCCGTGAGGCTTCCTATCTTTCGAAATGATTGGCCAAATAACCAAATAAATACTGACATCAAATGTTTCACTCGATGCTACAGATAGTCTTTAACCAACTGGAAAACCTAAGAAACCTAATCGAAAGGGTTACAATAGCTTTAGTTTTTCCACAGTCAGAAGACCCAGGAATAACCAAATCAGTGGTACTCTCTGTGAATCTTCTTATCTTGCGAAATGATTGGAAACGTCGTAAACGCCCACGAGAACTGTTCGAAGCTCGGAGATTCTTACAGAACAGAACAACAACCTAGAAATTAGGAAAACCCAAGAAAACTATTCGAAAGGGTTAGAATCATATTAGTTTTCCCACAATCAGACGACCCAGGAATAACCAAATAACTGCCATCGTTCTCGGTACTCACCGTGAGCCTTCTTATCTTTAGAAATGATCGACAGTGTTGCAAGCGCCCACGGGCACTTCTCAGACCACGAAGATTCTTGCAGAACAAAACAAAAATCTTGTTTTTTCTGACCTGCGAGCGAGAATCGTCGATTTTCTTTTTTTTTCCGCATTCAATTAATTTCATTACGCTGTTGTTTGTTCCAGTTTTTTCTTTGTTCCCTTTTCGTATTTCTTTGATTTCGTTTTTGTTACTTTTTCGCGCGCACCTAAAATTACAGAAAACGTAACAACAAAAACAACAGAGTGTTTGTTATTCTTTTCTTGTCATTATTTTGTAACGCTCCTCCGGAGATTGGTCGACGTTCTTTTGTTTGCGTTTATTTTATCATTCGGCTCTCTCGATTGAAACCTCGCCTGCTCCACTTTATGGCAATTTGTCGTCCTTTATTTTTAATAAGTAAAAAAAGACATTGAAGTGTTTGCAATCAGATTGGCTATGTCAAGGTCACCCCAGCGCCACTAATCGCTTTTAAACACAATAAAAACGTTAACGTTAATCGATTAGGTTTGTTAATAATTTTGTACGAGATTGCGAACGTGCGATCGTTAGTTCGTGCCTTTAATTCATTTAATGCTTCCTTGACGGCCATTCGAGCAAGATATTACTATTATTGTAGGGGGCGCAGATGTTCGCAATGGACTACAATCCTTTTAGTATCCTCGCCCTGAAGAGGGTGTTAGTTATGAACGAAAGTGTTTCGCCTTCTCCATCTCTCTCCCTCGTAATCAAAATCATTCCGAAACGGTAACAAATACTATTGGATTGCGAATCTAAGTGTGACTTACTATTAGATATTTTATGTATGTACAAAACTCGCCAGTGTTGAGTAAACGAACTCTTGCGTTTTCGTGACCGTTATTAATCAGATGCACTAAGTAATCGTGCCGGAATTACAAGCGCCCGGTTTGCCCACGCGATGTTTCTAGAGAGAGAACGACCGCACGTTCATTTCGACTGTTCGGGAGTAATGTGCTCGTCGTTAATAAATACAATAAAATTGAAGTAACTTTCCCAAAAAAGAAATGGCAACGGCTAGTAAGGCGGTCACAGTCGCTGTGGTCAGTAGGCGAATGCGTTTTTTCAAATATACTTACAAAATTTAGGCGCATATAACGATAGTGTAAAAAAACGCAAAGCGCTCGCCGGTTCTTTGACATACAAAAACTAAAAACCGCCCACTTTTTCCGGTGGACATAATCATTCTCTCTGATGCTTTGATGAAAGAAAGTAACACACCCACTCTTCCCCTTCCCTCGGGTTACAGAACGAAACCAATTAGAAGCGTGCTCTTGATTCACTGACTAAGCCACGCCCCCATTCACGGCTCTCGTCCAATAAAAGAATGAATGACACTCACTACTTGCCCTCCAAAATCCCTCCCCAATCAAATCTGTTTCGATACGTGTATATTTGCGATTTCCAAAATTGATTTGCAAGTTTCTTATTAATTAATGAGGAAGGGGGCGGGGCGTTACTTCATTTATATAACAGCTTTATGGGCGAATTAAAGAAGGAAATGATTTTGAGAATAATCACTCATTGATCCCGAAACGGAGTGACGCCCATTCCGTCCCCTTTCATTAAAAGAACCAATCAGAAAGCATGTTTTAGATGCAACAATGAAGTAACGTCCTCAATTCTAGGCAAACCACGCCCACACCGCTTCGTATCTAAGTAAATATCACATTTTTTTTAAATGTATTTACTTGAAACGATTTTTTTTAAATGTGTGTAACGCTGTGCACTAAAACAACCAATCGGGGAACTTGTGCTTGATACAGCGACGAAGTAAGATCCACTCTGAGGACAGCCCATTTTCATTCTTATAAAATCCAGCCAAATCATTAAGATGAAACAGAGTGACGCCCACGTTTTTCCTTAAAAGCGGAGAACAACCAATTAGAGAGCTTGTATGTAAAGCCGTGACAAAGTAACGCCCACTTTCACGCCCTCGCCAATTAGAAACCTTGTTTTTAATGCCATCTGACTTTCACACCCCCTTAATTCCTTTAACATTTATATTTTAGCACGGAAAGATTGACAACAAAGCTCTTGGAAAGTCTACACTACTATGAATTCCTGATTAACCAGTTAAAGAGCTTTTCTTGATGATGAACCAAAATAACGCCCACTTTTATTCCCTAAAATAGAGAACAATCAATTAGAGAGCTTAAGGTAGTTGTATAGCCAAGTGGTTCAGTCCGCTGGCAACGGACTTGTCGCTTGCCGGAACGATTATTAGGTGTAGGTTCGAATCCCCTCCTAGTGCGTGTGGATTCTACATGAGAGATAGAACCCTCTAGCTCACACCGTGTTCAGATTCACACCGGCTCCTTTGAACTGGGTTTTCTGCGTTTTCCCAGTTTGTAAGGCGAAAGCCCCCCCTTCCCGACAAGCTCCAGGAGCTTGGGGAAGCGACTAAAAAATTTCCGAAAACTGCTCCAAAGAGCTAATTTTATTAGATTTTTCGACCTGACAGGGCCAGAAATATCAAAATAAGAGCTAACATCAAATGTTTCACTCAATGCTACAGATAGTCTTGAACCAACTAGAAAACTTAAGAAACTTATTCGAAAGGGTTAGACTAGTATTCGTTTTTCCACAGTCAGAAGCCCCAGGAATAACCAAAACAGTGTTACCCGTATTCGTCAGTCACCGTGAATCTTCTTATCTTTCGAACTAATTTGAAACGTAGCAAGCGCCCACGAGACCTACTCTAAACTCGGAGATTCTTGCAAAACGAAACAAAAATCTCGAAACTAGAAAACTATTCGATAGGATTAGAGTAGTATTATTTACTACTAACATCAATGTTTCACTCAATGCTACTGATAGTCTTGAAATCTATTCGAAAGGGTTACAATAGTATTCGTTTTTCCACAGTCAGAACACCCACGAATAACCAAATCAGTGCTGCCGTACTCGATACTCTCCGTGAAGCTTCCTATCTTTCGAAATGATTGCCCAAATAAGCAAATAATTATTAACAATAAATGTTTCATTCAATGCTACAGATAATCTTGAAACAACTAGAAAACCTAAGAAACCTAATCGGTAAGGGTTAGAATAGCATTAGTTTTTCCACAGTCAGAAGGCCCAGGAATAACCAAAGACTGCTAACGTTCTTGGTACTCTCTGTGAGTCTTCTTATCTTTCGAAATGATTGGAAATGTCGCGAACTCCCACAAGAACGTTCGAAACTCGAAGATTCTTACAGAACAACAATCTAGAAACCAGAAAATCCACGTAAACTATTCAAAAGGGTTAAAGTTGTATTAGTTTTTCCATAATCAGAAGGCCCAGGAATAATCAAATAAATGCCATCATACTCGCTACTCCCCGTGAGTCTTCTTTTCGTTTGAAATGGTTGACAATGTCGCAAACGCCCACGAGAACTGTTCGAAACACGGAGATTCTTGCAGAACAAAACAAGAGTCCCCAGAAAATACCCCACATTATTTCTTATTACACGCGTAAGTACAGAGCTAGGCAGAACTAGCTGAGCATTTCCCCGCTTGATCGCCGAAGTTGAAGTGAAACGTTGCAAAACGCAGGAGGAACAAAGCGAACGTCGAATAAATTCTCGTTTCGGAACAAAGCGGAATTTAGGAGCGTGCAGGCGCGAGATAAACGCAACATTATTAACGCAGCTGCCGCGAAAACATTCGTTGTCCGAAATCTGGCAGATTTTCTCTTTCCGGTTTACCGGATTCGCTGACGTACCGAGATAATGAACGGTTTGTTTTGTGTTTTGCGCGCCGGCCGAAGGAATTAACATCAAACGTCGGCGTTTCAGCGTTTAATTAGTCGGACGTTTATTTTCTCTCTTTCTCTTCACGAAAGACATCACAAAAAATGCGTTAATTAACATACAGGGTGATTTGTAATCTAACACGGGAACTCCAGAAGCGTAATCTGATTTCTTCTTTATCGTAGGTTTTCTTAATCTCTAGACAATAATCGACTAAACGAACGTTTTGCTCGTTCTAATGCCCCCCACCACCCATTTATCTTCGTAAGTTAAACACGAATGGCGCGCGGGCCGTTGATATAATCGTTGAGGACATGAACGGAACAGACATGGTGGCCATCCCTTAATCGCGTTACACATGCGAGCGTAATTATATCATTAAGGTGGTAAGATTCGGAAAATCCGATTCCCGATAGATGTTGTAGATGGCGTGCCTGCTGTTCGTAACAAATGCGATTACGTTGCCTGCACGTCACGTGTCCGAATTCATTACGGCATGGTCGGTTTGCAGCATCGATCTCATGCGAAGAGGAAGGGTGGGGGGTTCTTTAAACTGTAAGTTTCTTGCATTGCGCTGATTTAAGCATACAGGTTGATACAAGATCTTACTTAAAAAAAAGTAACGTATTGGGAAGAGATTGTCCAGACGTGCCTGTGTGAGTTGAGAGGTGAAGGGGTACGTGGTGTAGTGCCAAACATTTTTGCGGAACTCATAAAGCTTCCGCATCACTGTCACATCCGACTACCTAAATAACTCCATTAGTGTCAGTACCTGTGATATATGCCGTGATTGTATGATGCGGTGCACGTTGCACCCCGGAACACTCCGGGCGAGCTTTTATGTAGGTCAACCCCGATAATGTCGAACAATTCGCGTGGAGCGTGTCACATGCACATTGAGATTAATACCGACCGGGCCGATGTAATTTCGCGCCCGCCCCATAAATCACCATCGCAAGATAAAACTCGCGCAGTTTGTGAAAACGAGCTTCGCCCGAAAATCCTCAATTCGATTTACAAGCTCCGGAAGTTTTGGGAAGGGAGGCGGGGAGGCGTACCTATCAGGAATGATTTTTTATGTGAAATTCAAGTTCGCATGTAAACAGAGTGTTGTTTCTCGAGCCCGCGCGAAGATTAATGAACCCACGTCAAATCCTGGTGCAGCTGTCACCTTGCGAAAAGGATCACAGGCATCATCAGGATCGGGGGCGGCTCGTGAGTGCCGCCTTTGAAAGCCGCTTCCGAAAGAAGCTTACGACGACATCTCCTGCGGAGCGTCGGATTTGAACTCAACTGCTCTCTTTGCCGCGACAATGCCAGCCCCTCGTCAAAGCTTGACGTGGACCTTGAAAGTGATTGGCGGACTAATAATAACCGGTAAAAATAATATCCGTTTCAGTTATTCAATCAAACGCTTTGACCCAGTCACTTTTCTTTCAAATTGTTTTTTTTTTGAGATCAAGTTATTTTGAACAAATCAACGCGCCCCTTTGGAAATATCAAATTTGGAGATCATCTAACTATGCATTAGTTTCGAGTGCATCACGCATTACTGCAATAGTTACAAGGAGCATTCGCCATTGGTTCGAGGGCGTTACTTCTCGTGGCATTGAAAACGAGCTCCCTAATTAGTTGTTATCTACTTTAGGGAATGGGTGTAGGCGTTACTCTGTTTCATCGACCAGAGAAGCTCTTTATGTGGTTGGAATTCATGGGAGTGAAAATGGGCTGTCTATAGAGTCTCCACGAGAAGGAAAGGCGATGGTCTTCCTTTCTATCTCCTTGCTAAAGTTTAAGTGTTAAAGGAAGTTTACCACTGGTTATTATTCAAACGCCATATTCCCTGGTTGGTGTGATTAGGAGAGTACCAAATGAAACATTTGACGTTAACACGAATTTGGTTATTTCTGGAGCTACTGATTGCGGGAAAACGAATCCTATTGTAACCCTTTTGAATAGTTTTCTACTTGGTTCAAGTGGCATTGCCAATCGTTTCTAAAGGTGGAGAGATGCATGGAACGTACCGTTAATGCTTTGAGACGCTAGTACTTATTTGGTTAATCCTAGTCCTGTCAGGTGTGGAAAATCTAATAAATTAAACTCTCTCGAGCAGTTTTCGGGGATTTCCTAGTCGCTTCAAGATTGTTTGCGACATTGCCAATCATTTCGAAAGATTAGAGGAGTCACGGAGAGTACCGAGTGACATATTTAATGTTAGCACGTATTTAGTTATTCCTGGACCTGCTGATTGCGGTAAAACGAATCCTATTGCAACCCTTTTGAATAATTTTCTAGTTGATTCAAGGCTATTTGTGGCGTTGCCAATCGTTTCTAAAGGTAGAGAGATGCAAGGAACGTACCGTTAATGCATTAAGTCGCTAGTACTTATTTGGTTATTCCTAGTCCTGCCGGGTGTGGAAAATCTAATAAATTAAACTCTCTCGAGCAGTTTTCGCGGGTTTTCTAGTCGCTTCAAGATTGTTTGCGACACATTGCCAATCATTTCGAAAGATTAGAAAACTCACGGAGAGTACCGAGTGACATATTTGATGTTAGTACGTATTTGATTGTTGCTGGACCTGCTGATTGCGGTAAAACAAATCCTATTGTAACCCTTTGCAATAGTTTTCTAGTTGGTTCAAGGCTATTTGTGACGTTGCCAATCGTTTCTAAAGGTAGAGAAATGCACGGTACGTACCGTTAATACATTGAGTAACACATTTGACGCTAACACTTATTTGGTTATTCCTAGGCCTGCCGGGTGTGGAAAATCTAATAAATTAAACTCTCTCGAGCAGTTTTCGGGGATTTTCTAGTCACTTCAAGGTTGTTTGCCAATCATTTCGAAAGATTAGAGGACTCACGGAGAGTATCGAGTGACATATTCGACGTTAGCACGTATTTGGTTATTCCTGGGCCTGCTGACTGCGGTAAAACAAATCCTATTGTAACATTTTTGAATAGTTTTCTAGTTGGTTTGTATATGTCCTGAAAAGGTCAGCAAAGAAGATCCAGAAAAGAAGAGGAAAGAAATGAGTCTCAGCTTGAGTTTGATAATTAATAAATACTAAGTTACGATCTTGATAGAAGCTTTTGTAATTGCCTATGATTTGGTAGAGATACCCCGCGCCTCAGCCAATCGTTTTCTCTTAATTCAGTTCATTAGTTTCTTAGTTCTCAATTTGTATTGAATAAGTACTTCGTTGTTATTGATCAATAATCTTGAGATCACGGCCATGCTACAGTATTCGTTTCTGCATTTGTAATTGTCAGTTGGCTTTGAAATCTACCAAGATTTTTGTCGTCGATGCCCCACCCCACTTGGCCGCTACTTAATTATGTAAGAATTTATCTTTTTTATTCATTGTTTATTTCATTAATTGTCAATTCTTTTGTACTTATTGTTCGCTGAACTTGAGATTAGAGCTGCATTGTACGGATGCCCCGCCTTCCTACCAATCATATCACAACTAACTAAGAGTTTATCGCTTTTCTTATTCGCTGCTTAAAAGCGCCAATTCTGTCAATGTTTACTTCGCCAGTGTTGGTTGGTAAGGAGACCCTAAGATTATGTCATGTCTGCATTTCTGATTGGCTATTGGTTTTAAAAGCGACCACATTTCTCGCAGACGCCCCGCCCCTCAACCAATTATCTCACGACTAATTATTTATTATTTTTTCATTGATTCAATCACTATTCACTTGGATAATTTCTTGATTGTCATACTCCCTATTTTTTCGCCTTACCTGTTTGTATAGAGTCGCGAACACTGGAAAAATCATTCATTTTAAGAACTCTACTTGGAAATATATGTCCAGTTCAGTGGAGACGAGATGGGTTATAAATGGATTGTAGGTAGCTTGAACCTGGATATAAAATAGCATAAAATTGTCCAAGTAGGCAAGTAATACTCTAGATACCGCTAGAACTACACACGTTGTTGAAATTGATCGAAATTTCCAAAGGCTTATACCCGCGTGATGTATACGTTTGTCAATGACCCTCTGTTGTGACAAAATGAACAGTCCCCCTGTATCGTAATAAAAGAAAAAATTGACAAAACACAAAATATGGTGGTATGGTCATTTATTGACACACCAAGAATGCGAAAAACAGAGGCGTTACGGAAAGATAGTCTCACCGATCAAAAAAACTGGGCAGCGAGCGTAACACTCCGCTCGAAAAGTTGAAAACAACTTTAAATATCTCAAAAATAACACCGCGACGTTAAACGCATAATTTGGCTTACAAGAAAAACGTAGAAAACTTTCTCCCAAGTACGGTAACGGTAATTCGCAATAAACTTCCAAATTAAAATTATAAACGGGGTTCGGAAGGCCCTAAGAGTCTACATCTGACTACTACGAATCCAGAGGCACAGATACGCACCCGAAACTAATATGTACGTCGAAACAACGCAAAAACAATAGAGAAAAGTCAACGATACCAAGACGTTCTCCACCTAACTACAAGGTTGTTCATCCTTCGGAGATGGCTCCATGGGTAGGTTCGATAGCTACAACCAAAGGTCCTTTTTCTGTAAACACAGTGTCAAGATAGTCGGATCTCGAGGTACGTTGGCATCAGCAATAAAGCTCGTTCAGGCTCCAAGGTGGCCAATCCTAACTCAGAAACTGGCCCAACACAACCGCCCCAAGAGCGTTCAATCAATTAGACGGTTTCAACTTCAACCACAAGAAGAGCAACCAGAACTCAACCTTATATGTAAAAGCGTACTCGTGAACTACAATGGAAATTGAACTTCGATAAACGAGAACAATGGCCAACGACCACCTCTTGAATTTGGCGCGAACACCAAGTTGTCGTAAGAAGTTATCAAAGTCGACTTAACGAAACAAGCTGAGAGATCATAGAATAAAGAAAACCAGGATCAACCGCAACCCCAGACAAACAAAACTGTTGAAAAATCTGTAGATTAAAACTGGAACGTAACAACCAGTTTTTTAATAGTCATCATTGATTGGTTGTCGATTCTAAAATAATGGCCGGCGTGTTACGTCGTTCCTTTCCACGTTTTGAATTGACGATGGTCTTGAAATCGATTACACTTTTGACACGATTAAGTTTTTGACTTGTCCGCTCCACCTATTTTTTTTTTTTTCTAAATCGCTTCTGGGTGCCAATTCTGAATTTACAATCGACATACCGTGTCATTTGCTTCTGCTTCTGTAATTGGTGGTTGGGCAACAAATAAACAACGATTTAGGAAAAGGTGCTCCGCCCCTCAGCCAATTATGTGACGACTAAACACTGATCTGACGACTTCAAGCGACCAGTATATTGCACGACGTCATTAATTTGAGAATAAAATTTGAGTGACTCTTGGGCAGTTGCGCTTTTACGACCTAACCTCACTTTTTTGATGTTTAAAATGCTTCGTTTACGTGGAGTAGCTTTTGTTCTGATGCCACAGGTCATAAGGTGTACATCACAGAATATCGTTACCATAGCCAAGCCAAATTAGACTCCAACAGTTGCTCTGATGTCATAGATCATGGCTATGAGATAGTGAATCGATGCCATAGGAAAGCCGGTTTAAGGGTAGGTTGGCAGCAGTTGCTCTAGTGTCACAGGATCGTGATATGTAGATATATCATTACGACCTTGGTTTAGGCCTTGTACAGTGAATCGCAGGTAACCACGTGCCCCCTTCAACCGATATCAATGGTATTCCAGATACCGAGGAAGGGTCAACGGTTATGTGTACAGCATTGGTTTAGCGTCATCCATTCGACCGAAGGTCTCTTGACGGCTCTGAGGTAACAGATCGACATCATGAGCAATCCAGATTACGGGAGGGGGACAGCGATTGCTCTAGATTTATTCGAAACGTAGGAACCGTTCGAATCAGTTGGCCTTCGAATGAGTCAATTATCTTGACAGCTCCTTTGAGAAGTACAGGTCTGATGAGTGCATGTTTTGAACGGTTCTGAATTAGTTAGAACTCGCGGTTCTAACAGACTTTCTAAGATCGCAGGTCATGACATGTATTTTATCACTAACATCGTAAGGCAGAAAATTGGGTCAGGACGTGTTCCTCACTCCCCAAATTTGTTTAGTGCTTTTATACATCGTACATTCGTCAGGATTAAACAAGGACACCGCTGTGAGCTCTTCAAAGGTACCCTAATCTGATCTGACGACTACAAGCGACCAGTATGTTGCACGACATCATAAATTTGTGATTAAAATTTTAGTGAGTCTTGGCAGTTACCTAACCTCACTTTTTTGACGTTAAAAAGTGCGCAGTTTACGAGGAGAAGCGTTTGTTCTGATGTCACAGGTCATAAAGTATGCGTCACCATAGACAAGCCGAATTAGACTCCAACTATGATGTCATAGATCATGGCAAGTACAAGATTACGACAACCTTGATTAAGGGTCCTCCATTTGACTATAGATCAAGCGAATCGACGTCTTAGACAAGTCAGATTACGTTTGGCAGCGTTTGCCCTAATGTCACAGGGTCATGAGATGTACCTACATCATTACAACCTTGGCTTAGGTCATAGTGCCTTGTACAGTGAATCGTAAGGAACAATCGACATACCGTGTCATTTGTTTCTGCTTCTGTAATTGGCGGTTGGGCAACAAATAAACAATGATTTAGGAGAAGGTGCTCCGCCCCACAGCCAATTATGTGACTCGTAAGTCATTTGTTTCTGCTTTCGTAATTGATGGATGGATATCAAATAAGCGTTGATTTAGGTACGCCCCTCCATCAATTTTGTCACGATCAAATTTTTCCTAATTATAATTCGATTTCATTTAATGTTTGAATTTGGTTTTTTTGACGAGCTTGAGGAGGGGTGGGGGACATTATTAAAAAGATAACAGTTGAATTACGCAGGGATACCAGCGAAATTTCTGTTTAGCAAAAGTTGCGGCTCGCAGTACCTTGAAATCGTTTGAAAAGGAAAAAATAAATAACGTACTCTGGTTCTCAGACACGCATACAGTGTGAACCATAGTGTTGTGTCGTAGAAATAATTATAATGAATTTTTAAACCGTAAATACATCAAGTGAAATATTCGTCACTTACTTATTTGGTTATTCTTCTGGTGCTTCGGGTCGCGGGAAAACGAATGCTACTCTAACTCTAAATCATTTAATAACGAAGATTCACAAAAAGTATAATTAATGACCCGAATGAATTATTAAAAGTTAAATACTTATTTCGGTGCTATCGCTTATGGAAAGACTAATTCTATAAGTATTTTTAAATCGATTGGAATTTAAATAATAAGTTTCGCCATTTTGAGCGAATCATTCCTCGAATTCCGGTAGAAATTTAAGACGGTCCGGAGTTCCTGTGAACTTCCAGTTAGAGAAGAGATTATTTTTTTTTTGCAAAAGCGTACTTTCGTAAAGTACCACGGGCGAACAGTTTCCGATCATTCTCTCCCTCCTCGCCCTCTTATTTTACAATAATCCCGCAAGAGTTCCAGGTCACTTCACTCGAATGCCGCCCCGCAAAGGTCCGCGATCTTTTGAGTTGCAAATCCGACGCGAAAGGATCTCATCCTCATTCCACCCGATTATTACGATTATTATTTTTTGCTCGTCTCATCGCAGCGGGCCGGTTGATTTATTAGCCGCTGAGATATCTCGTTAAAAAGAGGATGGAAAAGGAGCAATTAGTGCGCCGTGATGGTGATGATGATGGGAAGTTTATGTCAGACGGCTTTAACGAGTTAAATCATCACTATTTAGTATTAATCTGAGTCACGAACGAATTAAGCCAATTAGACTTATTGCAGGGGCTCTCGGAATCCCCAGATTAATCGCCGGAATTATAAATTGGCGCCTGGTTTTAATTAATACGAAAATTTACGCCCCAAAAAAAAGCAGCCACATTCAGGAAGACGTGATTTTTGTTCCAAACAAATTTCGGCGCTAACTCATAGAAACGGAGAGAGAAGTTCATAAATCTTCCTGAATAAAAATAAAGCTCACAAAAGCAGCATCAGATATTACAGAAGTCACAAATCTGCCAAAACATTTCGTATCTGTTGCTCTGTAGTTGTTTAGCATCAGATATTCAATAGAGGTTCGCGGGGGCACGAAACATATTTCATTTACATTTGATATCGACCCGTCCGCGTCGTTTTCAGGGAAGCTTCGGACTTCAAAGCCGCTGTTGCTGCATTCGGTGGAAAGCTCGCGCGCGCTTTAAAACGAACAACACAAAACCACCCCCCCCTTCCCCGACTGACCCAGTTCCAAATGAGCGACGCGTTTTATTTAAATCGTATTTTTCACGGAAATTTACCCCCCCAGAACTACTTGTTGCGCTCGTCAGCCCCGTGAAATAGATGGCGGTTCTGCGCGCGGATCCTATTTATATAAATTAATTAAATGGAGATATTATTTCGGGGGCGCTATTATGTCGCGGTTCTTATCCGTAATTTCCTTCCCATTGTGAGACAGATGCATATTCTTGCCTTGGCTGAAACGCTGGAATACAGGCAATCATCTCCAGATTCGCTTCTGTTCCATTGTTAACGCTCAGAGATGCTGCTGTGATGTATTTACGTAAGGAAATTAATGCTGGATATTATCTAACTAAGCAAAACTAACTTCCTTATGTTCTGCATTCAACATAGAAGTCCTTGTGTTTTGCAGAATTTACGTAAAGTATTAAATATTCTAGAAATTGTCAGTGTAGACTGTAATCCAAATTAACGTTCCAAATAGGCGATCTGACCCACTTCCTTACCAAACGTACCAAACTATGAACGTTACCTATCGTAACATTTGCTGGGTGTTGGCTTACCTACGTGTAGGGCGCAGGGACTTCGAAACTTGGGCATCACGATATCTGAGATGGTACATGTAAAGTGACGAAAGGTCTTGGACGTGGGGGTACTTGGAGACAAATACAAATAAAAGAACAAGTGGCAGTTTATATAATAACAGGTAAAAAGACGTAGCTGTTTTTACCTCTTATTTATAAACTGCTAGCTTTCGGTCGTGAGACAGCAGATCGAGATCATAGGCAAATCGGATACGAACGGTGGACAACTCTGGTCATAGCGCATGATTTAACATCTTCCTTCGGCTATACTGCCTTGTACGGTGAATCTCAGGCAACCACATGGGCCATGGGGCAACAAATCGATATCAGGGCTATTTGTGGCGTTGCCAATCGTTTCTAAAGGTAGAGAGATGCACGTAACGCACAGTTAATGCATTGAACAAAACATTTGACGCTGGTACTTATTTGGTTATTCCTAGTCCTGCCGGATGTGGAAAATCTAATAAACTTCGAGCAGTTTTCCGGTGATTTTCTAGTCGCTTCAATATTGTTTGCGACATTGCCAATTATTTCGAAAGATTAGAAGCCTCACGGAGAGTACCGAGTGAAATATTTGACGTTAGCACGTATTTAGTTATTCCTGGGTCTGCTGACTGCGGTAAAACGAATGCTATTGTAACCATTTTGAATAGTTTCCTAATTGGTTTTTATAAGTCCACAAAAGGTTAACAAAAAAGATCCAGAAAAAAAGAAGCCTAACAAGAAAGAGACCTTCACCAACCACGTGTACCCCTTGGGCCATGGAGCAACAAATCGATATCGTCGGGCAATCCGGATTGTGAGTTGAAGACAGCGGTTGCTCTAGTGTTGTAGGTTACGACGATTACATTACTATAACAACCTAGGTTTAGCGTCATCCATTCGACCAGCTGAGAGATATCAGTATAGGCAAGTCAGACTACGAGTGTTGGGCAGCGTTTATTCTGATGTCACAGGTGATAAAGTGTATGTCACAGAATATCGACACCATAGGCAAGTCATGTCATTTCCTTTTGTATCGCCTATGACTGCTTAGGCATCGAGAAATGCCATAGGATACGTCGAAGTAGCACACATGGGCCGGCCAAAGCAGACTTGCGATAGCAATCACAAAGTCATGCTACCAGATCGGTCCGATACCACATCCACTACCCTTGTGAGCCAAACCTTTTGACCGGACTTCAACTTCAGCGCAGAACCGGTTTGCAACACCGGTACCATGCTTTCGCCCTCCAGGTAAGTCTCCATGTATGGCGGTGAACTGGTCGGCTAACTGGGATATACACCCAAAGCGCCCCTATCAAACATCCGTAGAGGTCACCTGACCTGAGACGCAAAGTCAAGGGATCCTCCCTCTCCCTGCTACGAGAAGACATCTAGCAAGCTGGATTACGAGTTTGGGGTAGTGGTTGCTCTGATGCTACAGATGCTACATTAGAGCAGCTGGTGTAGGGGGCAACGGTTGCTCTGTTGCCCTAAGTTATGACATGCACAAGACTACAGCGACTTCCATTCGGCTGTGAAATAGCAGATCGACATCAAAGTAAGCCGGATTACAAGTAGAGGGCTCTGATATCATAGATCATGGCGGGTACAAGATTACAACAACCTTGATTTAGCGTCATCTATTCGACCATAGATCCCGTTTAGGCTGTGAGGTAGCAGATCGACGTCATAGGCAAGTCGGATTACGAGAAGGGGGCGGCTGTTTCTTTGTTGTCATTGGTCGGATTATAATTACCTTAGGTTATAGTCATCCATTAGCCCATAGATCCTTCTTCAGCTGTGAGGTAGCAGATCGGCATCATAGGCAAGCCGGATTACGAGAAGGGGGCGGCTGATACTTTGTTGTCATTGGTCAGATTATAATTACCTAGGTTATGGTCATCCATCCGCCCATAGATCGTTCTTCAGCTATGAGGCTAATCATAGACAAGCCGTTTTAGGAGTAGAGGGCAACTCTGCTCTGATGTCATAGGTCATGACGAGTACTATATTACAACAACCTTGGTTTAGCATCAGCCATTCGATCAAAGATCCCTCTTCGGCTGTGTGACATCATAGGCAAGCCGGATTACGTGGGGTAGCGGTTGTTCTGATACCACAGGTCATCACAAATATCGACCTCAAAAGCAAGCCGGATTACGATTAGACTCCAGCTGTTGTTCTGATGTCATAGATCATGGCGGGTACAAGATCACGACAACCTTGATTAAGCGACAGCCATTCAACTATAGATCAAGCAAATCGACGTCTAATGTCACAGGGTCATGAGATGTACCTACATCATTACAACCTTGGCTTAGGTCATAGTGCCTTGTAAGTCAATCGTAAGGAACCATGTCCTCCTCTCGATTGATATCAAAGGTATGTCGGATTACGAGTAAGGGGAATGGTTACTATGATGTCATATGGTCTAGACTCATCCATTCGACCAAAGGTCTCTCATCGGCTGTGAGAGAGCAGATCGATTCATAGGAAATCTGGATTACTGAAAGGGGGACAAGGAGAAAGATTGCCCTAAGATCGCAGGTCTTTGGCTGTGAGGTAGTGAATCGACGCCATAGGAAAGCCAGCTTAAGAGTAGGTTGGCAGCGGTTGCTCTAGTGTCACAGGATCATGAGATGTAGGTATATCATTACGACCTTGGTTTAGGCCATAGTAACTTCTACAGTGAATCGCAAGTAACCACATGCCCCCTCAACCGATATCAAAAGTATTCCGGATTACGAGGAAGAGTCAACGGTTACATGTACAGCTCTGAGGTAACAGATCGACATCATAAGCAATCCAGATTACGGGAGGGGGACAGCGATTGCTCTAGGTTTGGTCGAACCGTAGGATCTGACCAATTGAGAACCGTTCGAATCAGTTGCCCTTCGAAGGAGTCAGTTATCTTGAGAGTTCCTTTGAGAAGTACAGCTCTGATGAGTGCATGTTTTGAACGGTTCTGAATTAGTTAGAACTCGCAGTTCGCACAGACCTACTAAGATCGCAGGTCATGACGTATACATTGTCACCACGATCGTAAGGTAGCAAATCGAGTCAGGACGTGCTCCTCACTGCCCAAATTTGTGTAGCCTTTTTATACATCGTATAGTCGTCAGGATTAAACAAGGATACCGCTGTGAGCTGCTCAAATGTGCCCTAATCCGTAGTAAATTGGAGATCTGACGACTACAAGCGACCAGTATGTTGCACGACGTCATGAATTTGAGATTAAAATTTCAGTGAGTCTTGGCAGTTGCGCTTTCACGACCTAATCTCACTTTTTGATGTTTAAAATGTTCCGTTTACGTGGAGTAGCGATTGTTCTGATGCCACAGGTCATAAAGTGTACATCACAGAATATTGTCACCATAGACAAGCTGGATTAGACCCCAGCACTTGCTCTGATGTCATAGATCATGGCTGGTACGAGATTACGGCAACCTTGACTAAGCGTCGTCCATTCGATTATAGATCAAGCAAATCGACGTCTTAGGCAAGTCAGATTACGAGTAGGTTGGCAGCGTTTGCTCTAATGTCAGAGGATCACGAAATGTACCTAACCATTACAACCTTGGCTTAGGTCATAGTGCCTTGTAAGTGAATCGTAAGGAACCACGTGCGCCTCTCGATTGATATGAAAGGTATGCCAGATTACAAGGGGAACGGTTGCTATGACGTCATAGGTTATGGTCTAGAGTCACCCATTCGACCAAAGGTCTCTCATCGGCTGAGAAGTAGCAGATCGATATCATAGGATATCCGGATTGCTGGAAGGGGGGCAAAAGGAAAGATTGCCCTAAGATCGCATGTCATGATGTGTACATTATTTGATCGTAAGACAGCAAATTGAGATCATAAGAAAACATGATTACAAGTGTCAGATCTAAAATCTCAAATCATGACACTAGCACTTTGACAACCTACCTATTATCTAACCCCACTTTTTGACCGTTTTCTTGTTTAATCACTGTGGGAAACTTAAAAATCGCATGGCTTCGCTCTGTTTCCCTCTCTCTGTTCTTCTATATCAGTTCTAAATCTCGTTTTTATTGTCGCTTGACACCATTGCGGCCAATTGCAAGACGTGACGTGACGAACCAAACCACTTAGCCAGACGTACAGCAACTTCTCGATCATCCTACTATTGCCATCTGGGCATATCAGCGTTAAGGGTCGTTGTGTAACGCAAATCCTAATCAAGACGAAACCGAATTAATGCGTACGTGTAGAGTTTAAAGCAGGCTCTAATAAATAACGGGGGTGCACGTTGCGTAGCTAGGGGCGATTTATAAAGGGGGTGAATTCATCACCTCGTATCAGCTGTCTAGGAAAACGATAGGTTCAGTTAGGGGTAGTGACAGCGTCGATTTTCAACATGTACATGTAACCATCAATTTACTGTTTGCTCGGTAAATAATTTTCCATAATTTTTCTTCGATGGCGTAGAAGTTCGTTCGAGTTCACTTCTTGCTTTAAGCAAGGCGATTATTTACGATTCGCGAAACCAATTAGGTATTAGTACCTATTATTAATAATTAAAGAAAATTCCAGGCTGAAAATATTAAACTTAAGCCGAGCGTTTTCTTTCTTGCCGAGCAATTTTCACGAAAGCAATTAAGCAACCGCCCGGCCAAATGAACTGATTACGTAAATTGCGCTTAATTAATAATTGCGCGGGGTTTCGTTAGGGCCGAGCACTTTTTGCAATAATTTCCTCGTTTTCGGCGCACAATGGACTCTTTTGTGTTGCAAACGGAGAATCCTCGAGATAGCATCTCACTCTATGTTATATTAATTAGCTTCCATTGTGATCGCCGCGTCCCCATTGTTTCTTTGTAAGCACCTATTAGACGAGCGCGATCTCAAAGACGCCTTAGATTAACTCTCCGAAACAGAATTAAATACAATCGCGTTTCGCTCGAAAAAGATAAATCGCGAAAAAATTATTTAATTAAACGGCTCGCTTTCCGGCGAGAATTGTTTACATTTTTCTTTCGCGTGCGACGATGCTTCGCCGTCCTGAGATACTCCGTCTTGAAAGTTTAATTTGCTTTTGTAAATGATGGGGTACTTTGGAAATAAATAGTTGTGAAAATAGTCTCGACATTAAAGCAAGTATTATATTAGATTTACCGCAACCAGAATGGCCAAAATGTCTGAGTAAAAACTAACGTTCAAATATATCGCTAATATCGTATAATATTGTTACGACTTGACCTTTCAAAATACTAGGTGTATTCAAGGCATTTAGGGTTCGATCCCACTCGTTCCAACTTAGACTTTAGCTCTAAATCTCCTAAAGCGGAAACTCGTTTCACCAACTTATTTTTTCTCTTTCTGCCAACTTCTAGGCGTAAGTTTGCATTTCCATAACTCTAGTTCCCTACTACTGTACTAGGTAATGGAACTAGAAGATGATATCCTAAACATTTTGTACGTCCTAACGCCGACGTTATTTAGATTAATGTCGCCTTACTCTTTGGCGATGGAATAGAACGAATTCTAAGCGTTTTACATTGCCCTAAGCTAATACGGTTTACGTTAGAGTTGCTCCATTTCATGCTGACACTAGAATTTGCTATCCTAAGTATTGGACGCCGGCCTAACGCCGAAAATATTTAGATTAATAACGCCCTACTTCCTGGAGAATTAAATCAATTCTAAGGGTTTTACATTACCGTACCTCTAGCTCTCTACTGCTCTACTTCATGCTAACACTAGGAGATATTATCCTAAGCATTTAGTATCACCCTAAGGATGAAAATCATCCTACTTCCTGGCGAACAAATTCCAAATCGTTTGTCATTGCCCTAAAACTAGACGTGGTTTACATTAGTACTGCTTACCCTAGAAAATACTTCCCCAAGCACGTGATGTCGTCCTAAGGCCGAGATTATTTAGATGAATGTCATCCCACTGACGATAGCCCAGAATAAATTCCTAGCGTTTTACATTGCACGGTTGGCACTAAGGTTATTCCACTTCAATCTGACACTAGAAGATCCTATCCTAAGTATTTAACGTCGCTCTAAGACTGATTCATTCAACTAAATATGTCCCTAGGCTTTCTGACCGTTTCACACTACTCCACTTCAGTTGACCCTAGGAGATGATATTCTAAGCATTTGACGCCCTCCTAAGACTGACTTAACCAACTTTCTACTATTTAGCAATAGGTCAGAGTGATACTCTAAGCGCTTCATTTTCCCCTAAGGCTAGTACGAATTATATCCTCTGTATAGCTACTTAGGCTCTAATTGGGGCCTCATCAGTAGAAGAGTAGCTCGAGAACTCTATCGCAATCCCGACGACCAACGAGACTTGCTATGAAATCTGGGCAGTATGTCTTAGCTTAATGAAAAGTACATCATTGCACTCCTTGATGCTGTTTTATTGTTTATTATTGACATTGCTCAAATTCAGCTGATTGTAGGAGATGATTTTTAAGCAATTGATGCCCTCCTAAGACTGACGTTAGCCAAAAAATATCTCTCTACTATTTGGCAATAGGTCAGAGTGATACTTTAAGCGCTTTACATCCTTCTAAGGCTAGTACGACCTTCATTGACATTGCTGCACATCAGCTGAGTCTTGAAGATGATATTCTAAGCATTTGACGCCGTCCTAAGACTGACATTAGCCAAATAATAACTCTCTGCTATTTGACAATAGGTCAGAGTGTTACTCTAAGCACTTTATATTTTCCTAAGCCTAGGATAAATTACATTGACATTGCTCTAATTAAGCTGTCTCTAGGAGATGATATTCTAAGCATTTGACGCCCTCCTAAGACTGACTTAACCAACTCTCTACTATTTGGCGATAGGTCATAGTGATACTCTGAGCGCTTTACATTCTCCTAAGACTAGGACGCCTTACATTGACGTTGCTCAAATTAAGCTGACTCTAAGACTTGATTTCTAAGCATTTGACGCTCTCCTAAGACTGACATTAGCCAAATAATGACTCTCTACTACTTGGCAATAGGTCAGAGTGATACTTTAAGCGCTTTATATTTTCCTAAGCCTAGGACGAATTACATTGACATTGCTCTAATTAAGCTGTCTCTAGGAGATGATATTCTAAGCATTTGACGCCCTCCTAAGACTGACTTAACCAACTCTCTACTATTTGGCGATAGGTCATAGTGATACTCTGAGCGCTTTACATTCTCCTAAGACTAGGACGCCTTACATTGACGTTGCTCAAATTAAGCTGACTCTAAGACTTGATTTCTAAGCATTTGACGCTCTCCTAAGACTGACATTAGCCAAATAATGACTCTCTACTACTTGGCAATAGGTCAGAGTGATACTTTAAGCGCTTTATATTTTCCTAAGCCTAGGACGAATTACATTGACATTGCTCTAATTAAGCTGTCTCTAGGAGATGATATTCTAAGTATTTGACGCCCTCCTAAGACTGACTTAACCAACTCTCTACTATTTGGCGATAGGTCATAGTGATACTCTGAGCGCTTTACATTCTCCTAAGACTAGGACGCCTTACATTGACGTTGCTCAAATTAAGCTGACTCTAAGACTTGATTTCTAAGCATTTGACGCTCTCCTAAGACTGACGTTAGCCAAATAATGACTCTCTGTTATTTGGTAATAGATCAGAATGAGATTTTAAGCGCTTCGCATTCTCCTAAGGCTAGTACGACTTACATTGACATTGCTGCACATCAGCTGAGTCTTGAAGATGATATTCTAAGCATTTGACGCCGTCCTAAGACTAATGTTATTCAAATAAATATCTGCCTGCTTTTTGGCAACAGGTCAGAATGATACTCTAAGCGTTTTAATTCCCCTAAGGCTAGTACCAATTACATTGGCGTTGCTCAACTTCAGCTGACCCTAGAAGATGAATTATAAGCATTTGACGCCCTCCTAAGACTGACGTTAGCCAAATAATAACTCTCTGCTATTTGACAATAGGTCAGAGTGAACTCTAAGCACTTTACATTCTCCTAAGGCTAGGACGAGTTCCATTGACGTTGCTCAAATTAAGCTGACTCTAGGAGATGATATTCTAAGCATTTGACACCCTCCTAAGACTGACGTTAGCCAAATAATGACTCTGCTATTTGGCATTCTCTAAGCGCTTTATATTCTCAAAAGGCTAGGACGAATTACATTGACCTTGCTTAAATTAAGCTGACTCTAGGAGATGATATTCTAAGCCTAAGCATTTGGCGTCTTCTAAGACTGACGTTATTCAAATTTGCTGCTATTTGGCAATAGGTCAGAGTGATACTCTAAGCCCTTTACATTCTCCTAAGGCTAGTACGACTTACATTGACATTGCTGCACATCAGCTGAGTCTTGAAGATGATATTCTAAGCATTTGACGCCGTCCTAGGACCAATGTTATTCAAATAAATATCTGCCTGCTTTTTGGCAACAGGTCAAAATGATACTCTAAGCGTTTTACATCCCCCTAAGGCTAGTACTATTGCTCAACTTCAGCTGACTCTAGGAGATGAATTCTAAGCATTTGACGCCGTCCTAAGACTGACGTTATTGAAATATATAACTCCCTACTATTTGGAAATAGGTCAGAGTGTACTCTAAGCGCTTTACTTTCCCCAAAGGCTAGTACGAATTATATTGACATTGCTCAACTTCATCTGACTCTAGGCGGTGATATTCTAAGCATTTGACGCTGTCCTAAGACTGACGTTATTCAAATAAATAAATTCTCTGTGCTTTTTGGCAATAGGTCAGAGTGATGCACTAAGCGTTTTACATTCTCCTAAGGCTAGTACGATTTACTTTGACATTGCTGCACATCAGCTGAGTCTTGAAGTTGATATTCTAAGAATTTGACGCCGTCCTAAGATTAATGTTATTCAAATAAATATCTGCCTGCTTTTTGGCAACAGATCAGAGTGATACTCTAAGCGCTTTACGTTCCCCTAAGGCTAGTATCAATTACATTGACATTGCTCAACTTTAGCTGACTCTAGGAGATAATTTCTAAGCATTTGACGCCGTGCTAAGACCAACGCTATCCAAATATATAACTCCCTGCTATTTGGAAATAAGTCAGAGTGATACCTAAGGCTTGTAACCATTACATTGACTTCAGCTGACTGTAAGAGATTAATTCTAAGCATTTGACGCCGTCCTAAGACTGACGTTATTCAAATAATAACTCTCTACTATTTGCCAATGGATCAGAGTAGTGCTCTAAGTGTTTTACAGTCCCCTAAGGCTTGTACGATTTAGATTGACATTGCTCAATTCAGCTGACTCTAGGAGATAAATTCTAAGCATTTGACGCCGTCCTAAGAGTAACATATAACTCCCTGCTATTTAGAAATATGTCAGAGTGATACTCTAAATACTTTACATTCCCCTAAGCCTAGTACGAATAACACTAACATTGCTCCACTTCAGATGAATCTAGAAGTTGATATTTAAGCATTTGACGCCATCCTAAGACTGATTTTATTCAAATATGTAACTCTCTGCTATCTGGAAATAGGTAAGAATGATACTCTAACCACTTTCCATTCCCCTAAGGCTAGTAAGAATTACATTGACATTGCTTAACTTCAGCTGATTCTAGGAGGTTATATTCTAAGCCTTTGACGCCGTCCTAAGACTGACGTTATAGATATTAACATCTCCCCGCTTTTGGCAACAGTTCAAAGTGATACTCTAAGCGTTTTACATTCCCCTAAGGCTAGTGCGATTCAGTTGACTCTAATAGACAGTATCCTAAGTATTTGAAGCCATCCTAAGGCTACCTTCGAAGATCAAATTGAATATATCCTGACTCCGACTTTCAAGTCATTTTTTCTGCGACTCAAACAAGGCTACAATAATGAGAAATACCGGATGAACACAGACAAGGCAAGTTAGAATATCTCTTATTGTATTTCGGTGCGCATGTAAGTACGAACGGGAACAAAATCACACTAATAAGAATATCAAGAAAATAGTCTTGACGGAGTCCTATGGCTGTGACGAACCCATCACACCTAAGTTGGTCGACCAAGACGCCTTGTCTGATAGGACACAAGTCCGAATATCTTATCGTGGTCTCGATTGGCAAGCTCCAGGGTCGATTGGATTGAAACTCGTAGGGGTACCAGTTGAAAGCCTACATGCTGCGGAGTAACAGATACCGACCTGTAGAGTCAGTAGACACCCAAAAGGGATGCAGGGCATACAACCCCAACCATCTGGCCAATAGTGGACGTGTTGTCGAGCCTTTTACAGCTATTTACATCGATATCCACCCCGTCTCCATTAAGCTGGACATAGTAACCTGCTAAGGTCTACACCTGACATGGTTAAGTTCCATCGGTGCCATTGATAAGACCTCAGTTTAATTTTTACGTTATTTGTTTTCTAGACTTCGCTCTATTTGCTTCGGTTAGGTATCTCTTTTTTCCTCCGGCGAAGCATTATAATTCCTCGAACAATTGTCGTTTCGTGTATTTTCTCATCTTTGAAAGATATGTAGTTTTTAAATTGAAATAAATTTTTTTCTGTATCGTTTTGAAACCAGTGGACCTGAAGTCGTACGTAATAACGTGTTCGGCGGCGTCCTCCGACGACATCTTGTAACTACAAAGGACCTTTTCGCGCACACAATAAGAAAAATCATCCCGACGTGAATGAAAGCGATTGTGCGAAATATTCGCCGGGACGTATCTGGAAATATTATCGAGCGGGCAGGTTTTTATCAAGATTTACGTCAGTTTCCTCCGCGCCAAACATTTTTTTACTCGTGAGACGAGAAATTAGACGCAGCTGCAATTTCTTGTACGCTCGGGGATTTGCATAGTTTATAAGTGGCCCGACATGTACTACGTACATGGTAAATTCAAGAGACTCGACTATTTTCGTGATCTATGGGGCAATCGAGGGCTAAATAAAACATGCAGAACGTCTGCGCTATTTTGGTCGTTGCGTTAATAATTTAAAGCGTGCAGCAGCATCTTAGCTCAAAGGTCATCGGGAAATAGTTTTTGTTTATATACTAGATTATTGTCTGCTTTACGGATTCTGTTACCTTTATACTTTATTTGGGACCACTGGAGGAACTTGTTTGACCCATCTTTGTCTGGGTAATTTCAATTAAACGTCCGCCCAATCGCTTTTGCGATGTTACGAAGACCTTCCAAAAGCAAATATTTCTATTTACTTGTATACCAGATTATTATCTGCGTTACGTATTCTATTAACTTTATACTTCATTTGGGACTACTGGAGGAACTTGTTTGACCCATCTTTGTCTGGGTAATTTCAATTAAACGTCCGCCCAATCGCTTTTGCGATGGTACGAAGACCTTCCAAAAGCAAATATTTTTATTTACTTGTATACCAGATTATTATCTGCGTTACGTATTCTATTAACTTTATACTTTATTTGGGACTACTGAAGGAACTTGTTTGACCCATCTTTGTCTGGGTAATTTCAATTAAACGTCCGCCCAATCGCTTTTGCAATGGTACGAAGACCTTCCAAAAGCAAATATTTTTATTTACTTGTATACCAGATTATTATCTGCGTTACGTATTCTATTAACTTTATACTTTATTTGGGACCACTGGAGGAACATGTTTGACCCATTTTTGCCCGGATAATTTTAATTAAACGTCTGCCCAGTCGCTTTTGCAATGGTACGAAGACCTTCCAGAAGCAAATATTTTTTATTTCGTTATATACTGGATTATTATCTGCGTTACGTATTATTTTAGGTTTATACTTTATTTGGGGGCACAAGAGGTAGTTGTTTGACCCATCTTTGCCTGGATAATTTTAATTAAACGTCCACTCAATCGCTTTTGCGATGGTACGGAGACCTTCCAAATTACCAGAGAGATAAGGCAGGAGCTCATTAATCCGCCCATATATAATTAAACTAATCCCCAAGTATCATCATCTCTTCGGGCCCCCGGAGGTCAACCGAGTTTTGCGTAATTATTAATTAAACGCGTAAACTATTTGCATTGCAATTAATGCGTTGCGGGGGTTTTGACTCAGCATTGTTTCTGTTTGTTTAACGACGCGCCGCTATCACTTCGTAAATTTACAAGTTCTATCTTAGATATGATTAGCCGACGTTATCTGGGGACAAAGTAAACGATGCAGCAGTTGACGTGTTGTTGCTTGCCCGATTGCATTTAGAGTAAACGAAAGTGAACCACTGTCGCACGGTTCACCCCTTATAAGCCTAGATACACCAAGAAGGTAACTTACAATTTTTTTATACGTCGTTATATTAGGGAAAATTAGTGTTCTTTTTATTTATTACGTTGTAATGTTTAAACAAGTATCTCACCGAACATTTCATCAAGCTTCTCATCGCTTGCTTTAAAAAAAGAGCAACTTTGTGTGGAAGTTACGGGGAAACGAAACGCGCTGTACCTGGCGTGCGAACACCGACCGGACTTGTCGGGTGCGTTTGACGTAGCGCCTGACGTGCCCATTAGTTCACCCCACTCCCTCACCGTCCCCCCCCCTCCCACCGAACGTTAATTAGTTCGCTTTTTGTGTGCCCTTTTCATCGACACCGTTTCCAATTATAGACGTTCATTTTCCGTTTTTATTTCCGGCCCGCAGTATCGAAGACACGGCCCGAACGAAGTTAACCTGTACGGGGAGGGGGGAGCGGGAGGAGGAGGGGGGGCTCTTTAACCCGATCGATCCTTTATTGCCGTACAACGAAACAAAATCGCAATAAAAAAAACTGAAGGCGAAATAATGATACACGTAAAAGCAAGGAAGAATTTTTTTCTTTTTTGTTCGTCCTTTTAATCAGTCGAAAAAATTGACGGGCGATCTTGAACGCAAATAGATTTTGATTTTAATCTGGAGTTACTAATTTGAAACTAGATTCCGAATAATGAAAAGCAGTGTCAAAAAAGTACTACGAAATACAAACACCTCAACACAGTTTCGAAAACACCCTGTATTATACGTATTAATGAAATAGGGCTAAATCACTATTTTTTTTTTAATTCGTTGGGTAACGTTATGGGCTCACTTTCTTATGGAGCATTAACCAAATGTGTACATATGGTTGCCTATGGTCAGGCGCTCGGTGTTGGAGACGCGCAGACGTGCAGGAGTGCATTGCCCCTGTCAGGACGACGATAGGCAACCATACGTACACATTTGTTACATAATGTTATTTCTCCAAAAGAAAGTAAGCCCGAACCGGCATTGCTACGCTACCGTTACGCATTAAATGAAAAAAGTACAAGATGTGGACGTAGCGAGTTCGGTCCTGGAAGGACGGGGCCCCCAAAGATTTATTGCCTCTTCAGTTTCCTAACTCGACGCATCAAATGCGATCGCGAAGCCATGTTTGCAGTGTAGTGAAAGGTCGAAGGTCAAAAACAGACGAACTCGATTCGTGATCCAGAGCCATCTTGAAACCCAAGACGGCCGACGTATAACCTAAAATGTTTATGGGAAAATGACCTCTGAAAAGATCAAAGGTCATAAACCGACCCACTCGATTTCGATCGAAACAACATCCTCTTGAAATCCAAAATGGCCAAAACGTGAAACTTATCACGCGACATGTTAAAGGTCAAAGGTACTAACGGACTCGTTCGATTGCAATCGAAAACTCCCTCTGGAAATCCAAACTGGCCAAAATATTTACGGTAAAGCCTATGATACGACATCTGAAAAGGTCAAAGGTCATAAACAGACGAACTTGACTATGATCGGAACGCCATTATTACACCCAAAACGACCGACGTATGACCTAAAATGTTCACAGAGAATGTGAAACTTATCACGCGACCTATCAAAGATTAAAAGTCATAAGCAGACGGACCAAAACGCCATCTTGAAATCCAAAATGACCGACGCATGACCTAGAACGTTTACGCAGAATGTGAAACCGGTCATGCGACGTCTAAGGTCACAAACAGGCGAACTCGATTCGTGATTTAGAGCCGCCATCTTGAAACACAAAAGGGCCGACGTATAACATAAAATATTTATGGTAAAGTGACCTCTGACCTCTGAAAAGTCAAAGGTCATAAACCAACCCACTCGATTTCGATGTAAACAACACCCTTTTGAAATCCAAAATGGCCAAAATGTTTACGCTGAAGTGAAACCTATGATGCGACATGTGAGAAGGTCAAAGGTCATAAACAGATCCGCTCGATTGCGACCGAAACAACATCCAACATCCAAAATGGCCAAAATATTTACGGTAAAGTGAAGCCTATGATGCGACATCTGAAAAGGTCAAAGGTCATAAACAGACAAACTTGACTGTGATTACTACACCCGGAATGACCGACGTATGACCTAAAATGTTTACAGCGAATGTGAACCTTATCACGCGACCTATCCAAAATTAAAGGTCATAAGCAAACGGACTTGACGGACCAAAACGCCATCGTGAAATCCAAAATGGCCGACGCATAACCTAGAACGTTTACGCAGAATGTGAAACTGGTCATGTGACGTATAAAAGATTAAAGGTCATAAACAGACGAAGTCGATTCGTGATCCAGAGCCGCCATCTTGAAACACAGAACGACCGACGTGTAACCTAAAATATTTATGGTAAAGTGACCTCTGAAAAGGTCAAAGGTCATAAACGGACCCGCATAATTGCAATCGAGAATCCCTCTGGATATCCAAACTAGCCAAAATATTTATGGTAAAGTAAAGCCTATGATACGACGTCTAAAAGGTCATAAACAGACGAACTCGACTGTGATTGGAACTCGACTGTGATCGGAACTCGACTGTGATCGGAACTCGACTGTGATCATTACATCCAAAATGACCAACGTATAACCTAAAATGTTTACAAGGAATGTGAAACTTATCACAAGACATATCGGAGGTCAAAGGTCGAAAACAGACGGACTTGACTGATTGAAACGCCATCTTAAAATCTAATGTGGCGGCCGACATGTAACCCAAAACGTTTATGCAGAATGTGAAACATGTCATACGACGTTTGAAAGATCAAAGGTCATAAACAGACCCACTCGATTACGTTCGAAACACCCTCTTGAAATCGAAATGGCCAAAATGTTTACGGTGTAGTGAAACCTATCATGCGACATCTGAAAAGGTCGAAAGTCATAAACAGGTGGACATCAAACCGCCATACTGAAATCCAAACTGGTCTGTGCACAACCTAAAATGCCCATAGTTATGTGAAACCTATCCTGTGACTTCTAAAAGGTCGCAAATCATAAGTAGATGAATATCATGAAACATGTCAAAGCTCAAAGGTCATAGACCGATGAATTCTAATGCCACGAAGACTCCACTTTGAAATCCGACGCTGAATCAAGAGGATCGCCATCTTCAAACTCAAAATGGCCGACGTACAATTCAAGATGCTTACCTAACGTGCGACATATCTAAGGTCAAAAGATCATTTACGACCCATAGATGAACTCAAAACTCAGTCAGACGATAGAATTTCACTGAGGCACCATCTTGGAAGCTAAAATGGCCGACATACAATCAAGAATGTTTGTGCTAAATGTACCATAAATGCAATATGTGCGGTCATGAATAGGCAAACTCAAATGACACAATCATATTGTCATCGATTCGCCTTTTGCTCAAACAAAAAATGGCCGACATACAATCCAAAGTGCAATGTGTAAAAGGTCAAAGGTCGAAAGTCACCAAGACGTCATCTTGAAAGTCAAAATGACCGTTGTATAAAGGAAAATATTTATATTTATATATATATATATAGGCAAACTCGAATGTTGCCGAGACGCCATCTTGGAATTCAGGATGGGCAATAGAGAATCGAATTCGTATGTCATCGGGCGGTCATTTTCTCAAGCATAATCCAAGATGCTTACGATGAAATCTATCTTGCGGTATGCCCAAATGGCCGACGTACAATTAAAAATGTTTACGCCAAACGTGAAACCTACTGTGCTAATGTATCATAGGTCAAAGGTCATAAGCAGACGAACTAGAATATCTCTAAATCTCCATTTTCGAATTCAAGGTGGCCAACAGGTAATCGAATTCGAAAATGCTTATGATGGAACTTATCATGCAGTATGTAAAAGGTCAAAGGTCAAAGGTCATATGCAGATGGACTTCAGAGTAAATGAGACGCCAACTTGATAAAAAGATAAAATGGCCACCGTGCAATCGAAAGTATAAACGTAAATTGCGGACATATCAAGGGTCATAAACAGATGATGTCACTGAGACGCCATTTTGGAATTAAAAATGGCCAAGCTCGACTGTGTTTGGGTCGCCATCTCCTCAAACATAAAATGGCTGTGTGCAATCCAAAACTCTTACGATAAATCCTAGTCTTGCGATACATAAAAGGTCAAAGGTCGTAAACAGAAGAATTCAAGTCACTTAGACGCCATCTTGAAAGCCAAAATGGCTGATGTATAACGGAAAAAAGTTTGCCAAACGTGAAACCTATTGCAAACATAGCCAAGGTCAAAGATCATAAACAGACGAACTCGGATATCACTGGACTCCATCTTGGAACTGAAAATGGCCAACTCAGAATCGAAGTCGACTGTCATTGTGTCGTCATTTTCAAACATATCATGGCCCTTGCAGTGAAATCCATCTTGCGAAATATAAAAAGTCAAAGGTCATGTACAGGTGAACTCAAAAATACTGAGTCGCCATCTTGTAAGCCAAAATGTCCGACGTATTGCAGTGGGAAGAATTAAAACATGTACCACAGTGCTACGATCCAGCAGATGTTCAACGACAGCTTTCGAAAACAACTTGACGACGTAGGCGCAACAGTGACGAGACGTTTCGGCAGGACGACATACATCTAAAACAAACAAACAGATTAGAGGACAAATACAAAACGAAAAGGGACGCTTACAAACGTAAAACGCAGCAATTATAGAAAGTATAATTGCAGCACGACGAATCAAATAACCATTCCGGAGGGGGGCTCGAAGGTGGTAGAACATTTTGAATGGGCGAGCAAGCATTTTGATTTCGTTGAAAGGATGCAGCGGAGGTTTGGCTTGTTCCGGGGGCCACTCACAGCCACACATTATCCGATGGGCGGGAAAAAGCCCGGCAAGAATAAGAGGAGGCTAGTCTACTTGGAAGACGGCCGACGAGTACGCCTTCGTTGGGATCAGGTTCCTGACTTCTTAATAGACTATGAAGCGTTGTGTAACGAACTAAAAAAACTAAAAAAAGACAAAACGTAAATAATAAGAGTGTAGGATACTAATATAGATTAAGTTTGATAATTAGTAATACGTTGTGAATTATTTTAAGATAAGTAAGGCGTTAGAGGTTAGATTAATTAGAAAATAATGTATTTAAGACACTTACCTGTTATTTAGAGTTAGGTTGTTCAATTTTTGAGTTGATTTCCTTGAAATGTAATCATATTTAAGGTAGTGACGCTAATTGTCAAAACGTGAAGTAGTTACCAACTCAAATCTAGTATGTAACTAGATCAGAACGCAGATGTTCCGGTAATCATGACAACGAAAATATAAACAGAACGAAGTCCTATAAAAGGCGAGCGTTCCACGATTTACACATTCATTCCTCGACCTCTGCAGGTAACTATTCGGTAAAAACAAGAAAATAAGAATTTTTTTATTAAAATACAACGAGATCTTTTCATTAATAAGAATAAAAGAACTTTCCCTGAATCCTGAATACCCTGTATCCTTTTTCCTTTACCACCAACATGGAGGACGCTTCCAGGTAGGGTATACGTGACAACACAAACAAATGTTTTTTCTATATATAAAAACCAGACAGCGAGGGACGTTTGGGTATTGTCGAAGGGCGCCTCTCTCTTGTGAAAGAGTTGAGGCACATGCGTGATCGGCAGTACAGAGCGTCCCCCTTTTGACAAGTATACATCTGGTAGGGCAAGAGGCCCATCGAACCTTGTGAAAGGCGAAGTGAATTGGCTAACTTGTAATACCTGGTGTTCGCTTTGGACAACAACCTGTATCGTCGAAGAGCGCCTCTTTCTTGTGAAAGAATGGAGACACATGCGTGATTGGCGTCCCCCTTTGACAAAGTATACATCTGATAGGGCAAGAGGCCCACCGAATCTTGTGAAACGCGAAGTGATTTGGCCGACTTGTGTTAACAGGTGTACAGTTTGGACAGATAAACCCTTTTCTTCATTTCTTTTTCTAACACGCACGAACGCATATACATTTGACACATTTTTCTGTGTTCGTCATTGTATATATCTGCCATGGGGCCAAAATACGAAACGTGGGTAATTCCGAGCGACCCAAGAAACCCCTGAGAGAAAGACAAAAAGAAAGTAGTACACGTACCCACATGCATAAAGACAATAATTGACAAAAAACAAAAGAAAAAAGGCTCACGGACCCGTATAAAAAGCACATCACAATATATTAACCGAACGAGGGGCTCTGACAGAAAACTACAATATTGGCACCCCAACGTGGAGTTCTTAAAATCGTGGGGCGATCATTACAGTATAAACGAGAATATTTATGCTGAATGGCAATACCTACCGCGCGAGCATTAAATGGCAGGTCTTAAACAGACGAACGTGACTGTTACTGAGACGCCATCTTGAAATTGATGATGACCGGGTTATAATCGAAATTGGTTACGGAAAAAGGGAAGCGAAACATATTGTGTGACGTATCAAACGATAGGTAATTACGAGACGAGTTGGAAATTCAGAGTTTCAAGTGCTGCGAATCCACTGTTCTGCAAACGACCCAAACCTTCACAACTCCCACACATAAAATGAGAGTCTTCCTCTACATTTATAATTGTTTTCTTCTGCTACGACTTTCTGCATTACAAACAAATTCTAAAGGCAGATTAACCTGGGTCCAAAAAAAGGGAATCGCGAATGTTATTTAATTCAAGGCGCAGAACGTGCGAAAAATTGATGGAATAATCGCAGCTTTCTTGCGCCCTCGTAAACCCCAAAACCGCCTGCATATTTTATGCCGCCTTGCGCTTGGACGTCGCCATCAATTCGTTACAGACAAATAGAATAAATAAACGCCACTGAATATTGCACGTCTCGGGGATGATGTACGAGGTGTCCGGCCAATCTGATCGAAAAACGGAATCGAGTAAAATATAAATACGCGGCAGAAATTAGATTTGCCGCGCGGTCAAGGTTTTCCCCCCCTCTTTCAATATTTGCTCGGGGATCCATCGATTTAATCTTTTTAATTTTGGAAGAAGTTCGGGTTTCTTTACAGGATGAATTGAAAGGTACTGCTTCTTCGCCAGCAGAGAAGACAAGTTTTTTCCATTCGACTAGAACACAAGGAGCATACGTTCTTGATATATCCCCACGTCTTTTTGTGGGGCGTGAAAAATTCGAGGACGTTTCCCGGGAGGATTTGCTGCGGGGGATGAAGGTTGTCATCCGTACGGAGAACGGAAATAGACTGATTATTCCACACACGCTTTCGCGTAAATCAAATCGCGCTGATATTTCGATTATTCGAATTGCTCCTCGGCGCTCCTCGTTCGGCGGTGGTGGCGGCTTGGTTGGGTTGCAGTGACTATCTCATTATAAGGGCTGATGCGAAAACGATGAAATATCGATTATACGTCTGCGGGCCTTAGCTTTAATACACTTGTTACGTCGAGGGTGAAACCTGCGTCGAAATTCGAGGGGGGAGGGGGGGTGGAAGTTGCAAGTAGGAGATAACCAACGGGACCGGGATGGGACCGGGCGCAAAGTCTACGCGCGGTTACCAAAGTAATTAATTCTGGTAATTGAATCTATCACCGGCACCGATAAATCAACCTTGATTACCTACCTCGCATGTAACAACAGCAACAACGTTTTACCCACCCCCACCTCCCCGGTTCCAATAAAAAAATGATAAGTGTTTATGACAGTTTTATTAATTTCACCCGGACAGAATTTATTGATTGCACACGGATTGATTCACGTGTATTTGCGGCAAGCTATTTTGAAATGATGCGAACCTTTTTTCTTTGCAGCGGTAACGATGACGTCCAAAGATCCATCGAGCTTCTAGATAGGGTCCTGTCCGAGTTTGATGACGTGGAGAATGCAAATCAAGTGCAAAACGTAAGTATTTCGTTTTAATAACAATAATGGGACCACCCTCGAAAAATATCCTTTCATTGTTGACGTTATCCCACAATTTATGTGACGCGCCCGGACGTGCCACCTTGTTTGTTGACTTTACGGACAACTAAATAACTAATAAACACGGTCCAAACAAAAACAAACTAAAAATTATTGACAAATTAATTTATTAAATGGTGCGAAGAATTTGACTAAATTCCATGAAGCAATAAACGCCTCTTTACCGAGGGTAGACTTCGGAGGGACTCCGCAAAAGGGTCGATAGTGCTATTGTTAACAGAATGCAGTTTCTAAAGATGTCTAGACTCGTTACCGTTATGGTTTACAAGTGGCGCTAAGACTAATCTTCTACTGACCTACAACTACCGTTCGGCACTTTTGGAGCCTCCTTTTCCGGAAAGCTCACCTCAATTAAATAACTTCAATGCCGGTTGCTCTTGATCGTCTGAATAAACAAAAAAAAACGGGCCCTACGTTGTTATAACTGGATTCTAATTCTGGTGAGACGGTGAATAAATTTGAGAGATTAAAGGAACTAAATACGTATCAATAAAAATGCGAGGTATTAGAAATAAACCAAGAAGATTGCCTAAGCGATGCAAAGATTGAACTTTACAGAATTTCCAAGCCAATTAAAATAATTCTTACAGAAATTTATGCCACCAAGTATGTGAAAAGAAATAGAAAAGTTCATGCAATTATACCTATATTCCGTTCCGCGACGTTCACCTCACTAATTCACCCGCGCACTCGTTTTTATTCGCGTCTCCGATCGCGGCGCGACTCGAGGTTATTTATTTGATTGGCCTTTTCTGAATTCACTATAATTTTAACGCCCGAAATAATAGAATTTAATTCTAATTATGCAAGCTAGATGAAATCAATTGCAAAGCACTCAAAAAATAAACTTCTCGAGTTAAATTAAAATGCAGCTTTCCGTTCGAACGATCAGAAGCTTTCTGTCCTAAGTTTTTGATTTTTCCTTCCCGCGAGCAACAACTTACACCCCACCTTATGCACCCCGAAAAATTCTTGGACCAATCACCGCGGTTCTAGCTCAGAAAAACAATCACCTTGGTCCTCCGGTGGTTGTCTTGCACATGTTTTAACTTTCTAAATTTTTCAACATAGCGACGCTATACAAGTGTCGGTTGACATATTTATCGTTTCCCGTCTTTTACTCACAGTGGAAATGAGGCGGGAGATTTCAACACCTACCAGATCCTATGAACCCTTTATAACAACTTTGTACACTATCACAGCTCCTAATAGAATTTATTATAAATATAAATGATTTTAGATACAACAGATGTCAGGCTCATCTTCCTCGCCGCAAGTCCAAGCAACCCCCACGACAAGAAACGCGGGGTCGACCCCGGACGACGAGAGCCCTTCGCTAGGCCACCAGTCCGAAGATGACGGGTACATGAGTATGAACGGACGAAAGCCGAAATTCCTCCTGACCTTCAAGCCGTTAACGGAAGTTCCGGTGCACCAGGAAAATGCCTCGCTCAGACCCGGAGACCCGGACGACTTCCCGCCGCCACCGGAGGAGGCCCAAAAACTCATCGCGTCTCTCTTCCCCAAGTAAGTACATTCATCCCAAAACCATCATCAACCGGAATTCCAAACTCAAAATCCATCAACCGCAATTATAAACCCAAAATCCATCAACTTGGTTAAATTTTATTACCCGCACAGACAATCTCTTCATTGATCTTAAAAGTTGGCTTCCGACTTATTCACTGTTTACCATCAGCGAAGGGATAGGGCGGCGTTTTTAATTTGTTTCTTTAACGTAGGGTCTCGCCCGCCCATCATTCGGGTAAGAGGAACAGCAACCGGACGAGGGCCTTTCCGCTGACGCAACTTCCCATTCGAATGGAGACCATCCCTCCTCCACAAAAGTTTCAAAACAGGGACGTGCCGATCATAAATGGTATGCCCGATCCTAAACACACGGCTACCCAAACAACACTGGTGAGTATTTTGGTGACTTCTTATCTTTTTCCCACCTGAGTCTTCATATCCTCATGTATTTTTATTCTTGAATGTCGCTTGCCTCTTCATCAAAGCCCATCAAAGATGTGGTTCCATCCCCGTCCCTACTTTGAACGACCAGCCTCGAGAATAAACCCAGCCGGATACACACTTCCATTCCCTCTTCCTATTTTCAATGACAGTTCTGGATTTACAAATCCTCGGGAAGAAATCCTACGTCCGTTTCCTTGACCATTGAAGCTTACTGAGGTTATGTGAGGGAGTGCCACGTTGTTGCGTTCTCTCTCTCTCTCTTTCTCTGAGTATTATACTGAGCAGTACTAATTGGTCTTTGTTTTTCAGCCTAAAACACGTCATCAGCGACCATACGGTTGGGAACATAATGACTTCAACTTCCAACCCCCTCCTCCACCACCGGGTTACCGTTTCGGCAGTCTACCCTTCCAGCACGGTATCTACCCCATCACATCCCCAACCAGAGTTCCGCCAAGGACGATACCAACGGCGATCGAGCGCCATCGCGAAGTCCGAAGACGAGCGAGTGAAGACAATCTCTCAAGTGACCTAGACGAAGCTGCAATGCGCCCTCTATGCGAACTAGCGGATGATGAGCACTTCTCCGACGACTCCCTCGAAGAAATGCTCCCGCCCCCTCCACCCGTAAACAAGCGGGCAAGCATCGCCTGGGAAGTCCCCTTGGACTCGGATGAGGCTCTGTTAACTCCCGGAAGCACGAAGGTCATCGGGCGCAGAAGAAGAAAATCAGGGTCGCACTCGAGCACCAGCTCGATACCCAACAGACTGAAGGAGTTCGACGATTGGCCGGATCCACCACCGTGCACCACCGAAGACGAGGTCACGTCGCCCTTCTCGGACTCCGACGACCACATCATCTTACCCACGGAACTCAGCGCCTCCAATATATCGGGGAACAGCACGTACATCGTGAGAAGGGGCAAGAAAGACAGGAAGACCCTCGTCAACCTGGGAAGCTCCGTCAACTCGAATTCGTCCTTGAACTCGCGCTTGAGCTCCGACTTGAGCATACCGCACTCGAGGTTCAGCGCGGATTTAAACGCGAGGCTAAGCAGAGAGTTGAGCACGCCGAATTCGAGGTACAGCGTGGATTTGAGCACGCCCCATTCGAGGCTGAGCCAAGAACTGAATTCGCCCAAATCCAGGTTCAGCCTGGACTTGAACAACTCGAGGCACTTGAGTCAAGACCTGAGCAGTTCACCTTCGAGGGCGAGCGTCGACTTATCCAGTTCAAGGTCGAGCACCCCCAGTAAATACGGAAACGACTTCAAGAAGCACAGCACGACCTTCGACAACATCAAGTCGCTGATTAAAGAAGGAGTCATCGAGCATTACAATCCACCCCCGCACGAGATGGTGACGGACCTAAACGCGTTGATCTCACCCATCGTCCGGGTGGTTTCTCTGCCGAGCTTGAGCGCCGAGGAATTGACCCCCAGGAGAGAACTGACTGTGACAGTTGAAGAGGAAGAAGACGGCGAGAGTCCTCACACGAACAGCGCGGAGATATCCCCGTTGCGGAAAATCGAGAAGAACATCAGCGATTTGCTGGAGAGAAGAGACATGGAAATTTCTAGCATCGTCCAGGATGATAAATGCATGCTCCAGGTGAACGGGGTGGAAAACCCGAGCGGAGAGAAGAAGAAGAGACCACCTCCGTCCAAACCCTCCAGAGAAATCCAGAGGAAATTCAACGACCTACAAAAATCGAGCAGCCACGACGAAATCCAACGCTCTGAGGACTACTACCGTCAGCTCCTGATAGAAAGCAGCGCCCAGTACCAACCTAGGAGAACGGGAATCCAAAAATCAGAAAGCGCGAAAGAGATGTTGATCTCACATAGAGAACGCGAAACCAAGCCCATAACCACGTCCACTTCCGCTGACTTCCCCGTTAGAGTTGAAGTCCTCCAGCACGATTTCCCCCCGTTACCACCGAGCCCCGTCGAGGAAGACGAAGATGAGTATTCGGAAATCCTCCATTCCGTTAATAATAAAAGAGCAGACACCCTCCCCATTTGCTCCGAAGCACCCGTAGTGCCTCCCCATAGAGAACCTGGATCTGGCAGTTTGAAGACGCGGTCGATGGACGCGTGTTATAACCGAGGAAGACGCAGCAATTTCCTCAACATCTCCAACCGGAACATTCCCTCAGAAAGGCGCACCTTACCCATCGAACTCCAAGAGACCAAGCGGAGGACCTTCCAGAAACGCTCGTCGCACAGTCCGCAAGAAGAACTTCACCTCCAAACCTCCTGCAGCTTACCGGAAACCCCGATTTTCGCCAGAGGTTGTGATATCCCTAGGACTCCCCACAGACGCGCCCCTGATATACCCGGCAATCAAACCGCGCCGAGGCAGAGCAACACGATGGGGAGCATAAATACGATAGGCAATATGTCCACCGGGGGGTACAGACGGGGGATGTCGAATTCGGGCCTGGAGCAGGCCATCGTTGGTGCTGAGTTGCTGAGATTGGCGGGCGGGCCTGGTAGGGGATGGTACCCTAAACACAGACAACGAAGACCCGCTTCCATCGAGCATTTAGATAGACTTGCGCCGGGGCATAATCCCTGGGATTCCAGCAGGAAGCCCTTGACGCTCCCGCCTAATTTAACCCCCAAGTTCTTCCAAAGATCGCCTAGGGATGCGCTAAGGAGAGTTACGAGTCTTCTGATTAGGAAAGGTAAGTACTCGAAACGAAATTTGAAAAGCCCGCCGTCACGTGTATTGTGACCAATCACATCCACACTTTACGGCGGGTTTTTCAGAATGTGGCGTCCTATTTTAAAAACGTCTACCAGATTGACAGAGACTGACAGACAAATAAATATCTTCAATCATCAGCAAGAACTTCGTAGACAGATAAAAAGACGTCAGACGGAGAGAAGATGAGAGACAAACAAAAGCAATTGTCAAGTATAAAGTGACAAATAGCAGACAAATAAAGTTTCAATATTTTAGAAAATGGGTGGTTGAGTTAGTTGCACCTTCAGAAGCTAGATGGCGTTGCTAAACGTTTGAATGGCACTGCTTTAACTCTCTTTTTAAAGAAAATGCGTCAAAAATCTTGCACTGCCATCAAGAGATGGCGCCACCAAAAAGAAATTGTCAATCGGTGCATTTGTTGTAACTGTGTTTTTATAGTTTATAATTATAATTAGAAGAAGCAGTGATGAATCCGCAAATAAAAACTAGTTTCCAGACTCCGAGTAATTCACGCTTTCGAAGGACAGATGGGGTCACCAAAAGTTTATGAATGTCATAGCTTTGAAACGTTTGACTCCCTCCTGTTTGTTCTTTACTCGTTCTACTTTCTTCCAAAATTCGTCTACTAAATTGCGCGTTCCGATCAACAGATGACGCCACTCAAACAATATTTAATACGTGTCTTGCTTTAATTTTTTCGAAAATTTCACCGGTAGATTGAGCTTTTCGAACAGTAGATGGCGCCACTTGATAAAAGCTTTGGTGTGCTCTGTTTTTAATGAAAGAAAAACGTTAAATACATATATGAATATTTGTTTGTTTGTTTTGCAAAAGTGAACATTTTTGATACTATACAGGCTATTCACAGAAAGCCGTTACAACGTTTCTCAAAAACCATTTTCTTTTCCAATGTTGCCACCATAAAATCGAACAGAAAAACACACCAAGCATAAAAATCGAGTTCTTCTTTACCCACAAAATCTGTAAACTTATCTCCAATGTTGCCAATTTAGAGATTTTGTTATTAGATCTGGTAACTTTCTATTGAAATGGAACACAAATTTTAGTGAATTCTGACATGTCTTAAATTTTGTGATTTTGTGACCGGTTCATTGACATATCTAGGGACTTTCATTTAATAATAACTAATTTTGTGACAACTTTTGTCAAAAAATAATTAGAGGTGGTTGACAAGCAAGTTCTTCTTTACCAACAGAACTTATGTCCAATGTTGCCGGTTGAGAGATTTCATCACTTTCTGTTGAAATTTAAGATAATTTTTGTTTAATTTAATGACAAACCTAGTTTTTTTGCATTTAATAATAACTAAATTAGTTGTTTTTTATTTTATGGGAACATTTGTCATAAAATAATTAGGGATGTCCGACAAACATAAAAATCGCGCTCTTCTTTATCGCCATTTTGGCAATTTGTAGAAGTGGAAAGAATTCAACGAAGAAAAAAATGAGAAACAATAATTCCTGTCCCTTTTTTTTCGAACAAAAGAAAACAATAATCGAAAGATCCCTTTTCTACCAACGATGTTTTATTTATTTATTTTCTTCTGCCTTTCCAGGAAGAAATATAAACAGTTGTGAATTTGTTTGACAGTTGACTATACATATTTTGTTTGTATGAAGGAAAACAGGTCGAAATTTGAACGTTTTTTGTTTATCGCTTTTAATTTATTTTTAACGCTGACATCTTTTTGGATTTCTTGACCTCTTGGATTTTGTCTCTAAAACGCAATTCCTTATTGAATTTGCTCCCAACAGTGACATCTCTGGGATAATTCTAAAACCCATCTTGGTATTTTATGAATCGTGACTGACTAGTAATGCGACATCTATTGAATAAACCTAGAAATACGCTTCACGTGGTAAATCCGAACGTTTTAGTTTTATTTCTACTCAAGTCAACACGTTTTGTTTTCGAAATAATTGACGTAGAACCTCTGTGATTGAGATCACCCTCATTTTGTCTCTAAAACGCAATTCCTTGTTGCATTTGCTTCAAACAGCGACATCTCCGGAATAATTCTAAAACCATCTTGGCTTTTTATAAGTCGTGACTGACCATTAAAATGACATCTGTCGGCTGATTCTGGAAATAGGCAGCACGCAGTAAATCAAATTTTTTTAGTTTTATTTCCCAATCAAGTCAACACTTTTGTTTTTCAAATAATTGACATCGAGGCTGTGTGATTGAGATCACCTCCATTTTGTCTGGAAAACCCAATTCCTTATTGCATTTGCTTTCAACGGTGACATCTGTGGGATAATTCAGAAACCTGACTATTAATACACTTCACGTGGTAAATCTGAACGTTTTAGTTTTATTTCTACTCAAGTCAACAAAGTTTGTTTTCGAAATAATTGACGTGAAGCCTCTGTCGTCCTCGGTACGTTTTTACGAAATTTAGTGCGTTTTGTATTTAACAGTTGGTACACAATAGTGCGGTAGCACTGCTTCTGATGATAAATCTAATGGCGTTTTCGATTCACCTGCAAGGGTTGCACTCAAATAATTAATGTAGAGCCTGTCATTGAGATCACCCCTATTTTGTCTCTAAGACTCAATTTCTTATTGCATTTGCTCTCAACGGTGACATCTGTGACTGACTGACTGACTCTCTAATTGAGATCACCCCAATTTTGATTGAGATTACCCCATTTTGTGTCTAAAACACAATTTCTTTATGCATTTGCTTTAAACAGCGACATCTCCGGGATAATTCTAAAACCATCTTGGCTTTTTATGAATCGTGACTGACCATTAAAGTGGCATCTGTCGGATGATCCTAGAAATAGGCAGCACGCAATAAATCAAATTTTTTATTTTTATTTCCCAATCAAGTCAACACTTTTGTTTCTCAAATAATTGACATGAAGGCTCTGTGATTGAGATCACCTCCATTTTGTCTGTAAAACTCAATTCCTTATTGCATTTGCTTTCAACGGTGACATCTGTAGGATAATTCTGAAACCACTTTGGCATTATATGAATTGTGACTAACGGGCCTCCTCAGCAGAAGCGTGGCAACAATTTTTTTAAGATAATAAATAAATAAATCAATAACGATCAATTGAGAAAAACAAGTGACAATAAACTCACAATGAAAAACAATTGATATTCGACTAAAATAAAGTCAACCATCAAACGAGAGTAAATGAAAAAATAACGACCAATTAAGAAAAATAAATGCAATTAACTTATAGAGAAAAACAATTGACAATCGATTAATAAAAAAAAAGTCAATCGATAATAAATAATTAAAACAATAACGATCAAACAAAGAAAAGTAAATGACAATTAACTTGACATAAACAATTGCCTAATTAAGAAAAATAAATGACAACAAACTCACGAAGAAAAACAACTGACAGTCGACTAATAAAAAAAAAGTCAATCACCAAACGAGATTAATGAATAAATAAATAACGACCAATTAAGAATATTCTTTTTGAATTCGACTTCGCTAGTTGGACAATTCAAAATTAATTCAATATTCGAAATCGAGGTGTACTGGAATTAGTGTAGCAGGATTTAATTTATTCAAAAATTGTTTATAGGAATAATCTGATTGAATAATCCTGTATAATCCAGAAGAATACGCCATTTTGTAAATAACAGACGATTCTCGTAATTCGTTGAAGTCAAGAAATAATATTTAACAGCAATTTTGAACGACTATGTAATGTCCGAATTGACGTGACCGATTGCACCTGACTTCGTTGTCCCCACGTTGGGCGCCAAGGATAGGTTTAGAATATTATTCTGAGTACTTTTTAAAATTGGATGAAAAGAAATTAGGAATAATGCCAAAACAGCCAATTACAACATTATTAATCAAAGCCAGCTACGAAGGCAAAGCTAACTCTTTTTTATCCAATTGAGGGCGCTCATCTTTTTGTTTTAAAAATTTGGTTAACGACAGCAAAGACAAGTGTTGTTTATCTTTTATATTTTTCATTAGAAAATCTTTGAAAACCAAAGTGGTAATGATATTTATCTATGACAATATTGCATAATTAAACCAACGCCAACAGTGTCTCTTGCGCGTGTTCTGATTGTTGTGGTACCCTATGTGTTATGGCGTCATACAAGCCTTGTTTTAATCACCAACTATTAATGCGACTCAAGTCAACACGTTTTGTTTTCGAAATAATTGACGTAGAATCTCTATTGTTTTCGGTACGTTTTTACGAAATTTAATGCGTTTTGTAGTTCACAGTTGGAACACAATAAAATAACAGTGTGGCAGCATTGCTTTTGATGATAAATCTATTTATTTATAATTCTGAAACCACTTTGGCATTGTATGAATTGTGATTAACGGTGACTAACTATCAATGCGACATCTATTGGATGAACCGAGAAATACGCTTCACGTGCTAAATCTGAACGTTTTAGTTCTATTTGTACTCAGGTTAGCACGTTTTGTTTTCAAAATAATTGACGTAGAGCCTCTGGCATTGATAATTCTAAAACCATCTTGGCATTTTATGAACGTGACTGACAGTGACCGACCATTAAAATTAAAGTGACATCTGTCGGATGATCCCAGAAATAGGCAATATGCAGTGAATCAATTTTTTTAGTTTTATTTCCCAATCAAATCAACATTTTTTGTATTTTCATTTTTCAAATAATTGACATAGAGCCTCTATGATTGCGATCACTCCCATTTTGTCTGTAAAATTTCATTCCTTATTGAATTTGTTTTCAACAGTGCCATCTATGGGATAATTCTAAAACCATTTTGGCATTTTATGAATTGTAACTAATAGTGACTGACTGTTAAATGCGACATCTATTGAATTAACCTAGAAATACGCTTCGCGTGAAAAATCTGATTGTTTTAGTTTTATTTCTACTCAAATCAACATATTTTGTTTTCGAAATAACTGACGTACACGTGATTGAGATCTGACTGAGCATTAAAGTGGCATCTATCGGATGATCCTAGAAATAAGCAGCACACAGTAAATCAAACTTTTTTAGTTTTGTTTCCCAATCGAATCAACACTTTTATCTTTCAAATAATTGATGTAGAGCCTGTAATTGAGAGCACCCTCATTTTGTCTCTAAGACTCAATTCCTTATTGCATTTGCTCTCAACGGTGACATCTGTGACTGACTGACTGACTGACTGACTGACTCTCTAATTGAGATCACCCCAATTTTGATTGAAATTATCCCATTTTGTTTTTAAAATGCACTTCCTTGTTGCATCTGCTTTAAACAGTGACATCTCCAGGATAATTCTAAAACCATCTTGGCTTTTTATGAAAAGTGACTGACAGTGACCGATCATTAAAGTGACATCTGTCGGATGATCGTAGAAACAGGCAGCACGCTGTAAATCAAATTTTTTAAATTTTATTTCCCAATCAAGTCAACACTTTTATTTTTCAAATAATTGGCGTAGAGCCTCTCTGATCCAGATGACCCCCATTTTGTCTGTAAAACTCAATTCCTTATTGCATTTGCTCTCAACAGTGACATCTGTGGGATAATTCTGAAACCATTTTGGCATTTTATGAATTGTTACTAACGGTAACTGACTATTAATGCGACGTCTATTGGATGAACCTAGAAATACGCTTCACGTGGTAAATGTGAACGTTTTAGTTTTATTTCTACTGAAGTCAATACGTTTTCGAAAAGTTTTTATCGTTTTCAGTACGTTTTTATGAAATTCAGTACATTTTGTAGTTGACAGTTGGTACATATTAAAATCACAGTGCGGCAGCACTGCTTCTGATGATAAATCTAATGGCATTTTCGATTCACCTGCAACGGTTGCACTCAAACTAATTTCATCTCGTATTATTGCACGAAATTAAAAGAAGATGCAAATACACTAAGTGCAACCGATGCAGGTGAATCGAAAACGCTATAATTCTTATTAAGGGTGGGTTATCAATCACAAGTTAACTTTCAATTAATTGTCATGATAACAAATAACTTCATAGTCGTGACTATGGGAACAAATTCACAGTTAGAGTTAACTTATGGTTGATATTGAAAAACCCACCCTAAGTATTTTGGTTTTCTATAATACCAGTGAGTGCCAAAATTCTAGGGTTTCTGTTGGAACTCTGCTTTTATCACTAGTGTCACTAAGGTTAAAATTGTTTTTTTTTAGTTTAATTATTATTTTGTCATTACCTACAAGGTTTTTTGATCGGCTTGCCATACTTTCTGCACTTTGTTTTTTTTTTTTTTTATTAAAAGCTACCATAAAGTGACTAATAAATCATTATTATTATTAAATAACAGTACAGAGATTTTTGAAATTTCCTAACTTTCAGATAAGAGGTACCAACATAAAAACATTTCAAAGAATTGAAAGTAATACAAAAAATGAATCTTTGAATAGACCAGAAAGTGAATGTGGAATGTGTTGAAACCATTTCAAGTGCATGAAAAGAGAGTATGAAGATTGGGTTTCGTGTAAAAAAGCACATGTTTGTACAGTATATTCTTAAAAATTTGTATAAAAAAATATATGTCGTATAAAGTAACACCTGGACGGATCCTTAATGCGTAATAAAACCTACAACTAACATCGGCTATAATACAAAATCCATGAGAGAACTTTAAATACTAAAAGGTATGAATGAGATTAAAACAAACCAACCATCAAAATAGCTGCAGTAAAAACAGATCTGTCAATAAAAGTATTTGGTCTTCACCTAATCTAAAACTTACACGTACACATACTTAATAATTTAAGTAAACATGGTTACAGCAGAATGTACGAAGAAATAATCTGCGCAAGTGTCTAATAGTAGGTCTTGCGAAAGCGTCGAGTATATTTTCAAAGTGCCGTAACTACGCAGGGGCCCTATACAAAAAAAAAAACCTCCTAGTTACGGTACTGTATGCATGACTTACATTCGAGTGTGAGTTACGGCTACGGAATTAACAATTCTATATTCGGCGATTGCATCTCTTCGAATATCTGATATTGCGAGTACACCGCCAGCCAACAATAAATGTTATACGCCATCCAAATCCAATCGACCAGCGTGTACAAGACGACCTCCAGGTAAATGTAGTATCCCCCGAGCAACCACAGTCCATAGACCAACTGGAACAAAATGGCAATTCCAAAGCCCACCATGAACGGCAGCATCATCCCCCGGTTCATCTGCTTCACCCCGATCACCAGCAACACCGACGACCCGATCAGGAGCAAAAGGAGGAATATTAAGAAGCCCCCTACGACCTTCATGGAGAACCTGACGTCCGCTTCGAACAGGGGGTTGTAGAGTTGCGTGGAGTCGCCCCCGAGTATATCGAAGAAGGCGAAAGTGATTAGGACGACGCTGGTCATGGCTACGTAGAAGGCGATGGCCCGGCAGGCGAACTTCAGGTCGTCCATCCAAAGGCACGGCGACCAACAGGAATCAAGCAGAACCATTTCTGACGAACGCTCACTTGACTTAATTAATTAACACTTCACATTTATTGCACTTTTCGGATTAATACGAGACACACCCAAGTCAGGTTAGGCGGCCATCTTGCATTGTTTACTCACACAAGGCGCGGCAGCGCCACCCAGCGGAATTCACCCGAAATGAGAAATTTAATTTTATTATTTATAAAATTGATTAATTTAATTAATTTTGAATTAATTTTGAAGTACAGGTGTTAATTAAACGTATCGCCGGACGCCGGGCCTTCTTTGCGTTATTCACTCGCGATGGGAAAGTGCGCACCAGCGCCGCCGCACTATTTTCACGTGAACCAAAGTTTAAATTTTAGCAATGAGTTCTGCACGTCAGAAATTTATAATTTAATTGTCAGTTTATGCGGAAGATAATGTAAACCGTACGATAAGTTTAACGTGCGTGAGCTTTAAATGCGTTTTAATTACGGTTTCGCGAAAGGCCAGGAACAACGGTGACATCTACAAGTTGACGCTTAACTAAGTTTACGGCGGGAAATTTGCATAAAGGTGGGACGTAGTTTCCTTTCTTGTTTAAGTTCAAGTTTTTGAAGTTTACTGTTTCGACCCAATTTGGGGCCTCGAGGAATCCATTGCAATCAAAACCGACCTGAAAGAAATTTCTAAATTTGCAAATTTGCTGTGAAAGCACTATTTGACCGCTTTATGTGGGATGACTTACTAACAGACGTCGGAGATTTTGGAGCGTTGCCATGGCTACGCAGTGAATCAACATTTTTCATTGATCATCGTATTGCGTAACCATGGCAACGCTCCGAAATCTCCGGCTGGTTGCTATTTGTCTGTCTCACATAATTTTAGGTCAAAAATCGGCCGCAAGATGTCGTGACCTAAACTGTTGTTAAAGTTTTCTTAAAAAATTTTCTTTCTAATTTTAAATACTGGATTGATAGGGTTGGTATCGCCATTCCAATTCCGCGTTTTTCGTCTCCAAATTAAAAAAAGATGCTCTGTGAAGAAAAGGATACATGTATAACGAGTTACTGTTTCTGTGGAGTTTGCGATGACGTCGCAGGTGACATTAACCTCACATTAAAAGAGACAGAAGAGAGTGTGCTAGAAAATTGGCGATGCCTTACCTGTCCAGTAACACTTTATTCTTGCAGCGCCATCTACAAACGCGTACGCGAAACTTTTGAACTATTGAACTATTTTTTACATTTGCAGAGAGTACAGCTGTAATTTACGTGTAAGTTTCACACAAAATTTAAGCGAATAGTTTGGTATATAAACTAAAGCGCATAATGTAAACCTTACTTTAATTATTTGACGTTTAGTACATATACAAAGTGTCATTCTGACGTTTAAAACAAATTTTACTGTTAATAGTTTGTGTTTATATTTTTGCAAAACGCTTCATTTAAACAATTCCTCTTTTCACTTTGACAAGTGAAGTTTCGACAGAAAGAAGAGTTGCTGCTAAATAGCAGGTTATTAAGTTTGACATTTCAATTCTCTTGCTTACGTTTTGATGGTAACATAACCTCACTTAAAAGCCTGGTTTGTCAAATTTGTGTAAGTGTCAAATTCTTAGTCGAATCTTATTATCCGCTACTCTACACGAAATGCGGCCATTTTTCCTCCAAAAAATTTATACGAATTGAAGAATCTATAATTAAAGGACTGTCTTGACCATTGAAAATGATCACAAGACGCACAGCGAAACGTCTACTACAGACTATCCGACAAATTACATTCGCAAAGTTTGTGTATCAATTTTAAATTTTCCGCCTAAATTTGGAGTAAAAATGGCGGTCAAATTTAGCTTAAACTGTTTTGCAAAGACCAAGTCTTAATACGATGCCACAAAATATGGAATTTTTCACCTCAAATTTAGGCGGGAAATTTGAAACCAAACATTCTTCAAATTGAAAAAAATTGTAACGAGATTCAATCGTAAGCAAAGTCTACCCTGACGAACGGTAATATAATTATTTTTTTATTTTTTTTTTCTAATTTGTTAAAAATTTTGAGCAATTTTCTGATTTATTTATTTTATTGAAAGAATTACATAAACGTGTTATGTTATGTTGAATGACACTACTCTAACTCTCTCTTTTTAAAGAAAACGCGTCAAACATCTTGCACTGTTATTAAGAGATGGCGCCGCCAAAAAGAAATTATCAGTCGGTGCTTTAACTTGCCCGCGCAATTTGTTGTAACTGAACTAGTGTTTTTACTGTTTGTAACTAATTAGAAGAAGCAGTGAGGACTCCGCAATTAAAAACTCGTTTCCAGTATTAAGAAAGAAGACGCCGAGGCATTTATGCTTTCAAAGGGTAGATGGCGTCACCAAAAGTTAACGAATGTCATAGCTTTGAAACATTTTAAAACTATTAGAACGACTCCCTCCTGTTTGTTCTTTACTCGTAGGTCCCGTTTTACTTTCTTCGTAAAATTCTTCTACTAAATTGCGTTCTCCCATCAACAGATGACGCCACTCATTTAATACGTGTTTTGCTTTACTTTTTTCGAAAATTCGCTCGGTAGATTGAGCTTTTCAATCAATAGATGGCGCCACTTGATAGAAGCTTCAGTGTGTTCTGCTTTTAACAAAAGAAAAACGCTAAATATGATTATGAATCTTTGTTTGTTTGTTAACGACTGCAAAAGTGAACGTTTTTGATACTATACAGGGAAGTGCGTTGAAAGAGCAATACGAAGAAACTGTTCTGAAACTGTCAAAATTATGTTAACTGTTTTGATTAATCAGATATTGAAAAGCGTAACAAAGTTAAGAACAATTGAAAATCTCAAAAGGCTGACAGTCATATACTTTTCCAATGTTGCCACCATAAAATCGAACAGTAAAACACACCAAGCATAAAAATCGAGTTCTTCTTTACCTACAAAATCTGTAGACTCCCCAATCTTGCCAATTTAGAGATTTTGTCACTAAATCTGGTAACTTTCTATTGAAATTTAACACAGATTTTAGTAAATTCAGACATTCAGTCTTCAATTTTGAGATTTTGTGATCGATTATTGACATATCTAGTGACTTTTTCATTTAATAATAACTAATTGAACAATTTTTTTAAATTTTATAACAACTTTTTACTCAGTAAAGTGGCGTCCTGGATACTAAAATAAATAGTGTAACGATGACCGGGTTTTAGGACGAAATCAAGATTAATGAAATATCATTCAGCTGACAGTTTCGGTTTTATTTAAAACCTTCCTCAGAGCCTCTGATATAATAATTACAACGACAACCCAAGATTGGTTGGAGTTAAAATAACAGCAAGGGTAAAAGAAGCGACAATATTATCAACAAAACACAAACGCCAGTTAACAATAATCACCTATTAAATTACTAATAAAAATTACACACTTTAAAACAGAATTAAAACCACGTTAAAAATGTGCTGTAAAAAAATGCACATTTTAACGTGGTTTTAATTCTATTTTAAAGTGTGTAATTTTTATACAGCAGCGCCATTTTGTTTCCAGAACGCGCAAGTGACTTCGCAAAACTAGGAATCTAGCCGAACTCAAAGCCAGTAGATTAATAAAGTACCGACACGAGTGATGTCACAACGTTTAAGCACCACAATGCACAAAACATTCGCAAGAGGCGCTATCGGCGTTGGTATAATTACGCAACAACATCTGCGCCCTCTATTAGATAAAAAATTGTTAGTGGTGCATTCTCGGCGCTTCATGTCGGGACTCTATCATATCTACTGGCTTTGGTAGAACTATTATTACAGTCACATCTGTCGGATGAATTTAGAACTACACTCCACGCGGTAAATCTGAATTTTTTTAGTTTTATTCCCACTCGTGTCAACATGTTTTCGAAATAACTGACGTGGAGCTTTTGTGAATAAGATCGCCGCCATTTTGTCTCTAAAACCCAATTGCTGACTATTAAAATGACATCTGTCAAATTAGCCTAGAGATATGCTGCGCGTGATAAACCTGATTTTTTTTGCTATCCAAATAATTAACGTAGAGCCTCTCTGATTGAGATCACCTCGATTTTGACTGAAATCATCCCCATTTTGTCTCTAAAATGTCTCTAAACAGCGACATCTCTGGGATAATTCTAGAACCATCTTTTTATTTTATAAATCGTGACTGACCATTAAAGTGACATCTGTCGGATGATTCTAGAACTACGCAGCATGCAGTAAATCAAATTCTTTTAGTTTTACTTCTCGATCAAGTCAACACTTTTGTTTTTCAAATATTTGACGTAATTGAGATCACCTCCATTTTATCTCTAAAACTCAATTTGCTTTCAAGAGTGACATCTATGGGATAACTGTGAAACCTTTTTGGCATTTTATGAATTGTGACTAACAATGATTGACTATTAATGCGGCGACATCGGTTGGATGAACGTAGAACTAAGTTTCGCGTGGTAAATCCGCACGTTTTAGTTATATTTCTACTCAAGTTAACACGTTTTGTTTTCGAAATAATTGACGTAGGGCCTCTGTGATTGAGATCACCCCCATTTTGTCCATAAAACGCAATTCCTTGTTGCATTTGCCTTAAACACCGACATCTCTGGTTTCAATCTGAAACCATCTTGGCATTTTATAAATCGTGACATCTGTCGGATGATCCTAAAAATAGGAAACGCGTAGTAAATCAATTTTTTTTAGTTTTGTTTCCCAATCAAGTCAACTTTTCTTTTTCAAATAATTGACGTAGAGCCTTTATGATTGAGATCGCCTCTCCCCCCATTTTGAAAGTAAAAGTCAATTCCTTATTGCATTTGCTTTCAACAGTGACATCTGTGGGATAATTCTGAAAGCATCTTGGCATTTTATGAATTGTGACTAATAGTGATTGACTATTAATGCGACATCTATTGGATGAACTTAGAAATGCACTTCAAGTGAAAAATCTGAACATTTTAGTTTTAATTTCTGCTCAAGTCAACACGTCAAATAAATGACGTAGAGCCTCTGTGGATGAGATCACCTCATTTTGTCTGTAAAACTCAATTCCTTATTGCATTTGCTTTCAACGGTGACATCTCTGGGATAATTCTGAAGCCATTTTATGAATTGTGACTAATACTGACTGACTATTAATGCGACATCTATTAAATGAAGCTAGAAATACGCTTCACGTAAAAAAATCTCAACGTATTAGTTTTATTTCTACTCAAGTCATCACGTGTTTTCGAATTAATTGACTTGATTAAGATTTGTCTCTAAAACGCACTTCCTTGCTGCATTTGCCTTAAACAGCGACATCTCTGGTTTAATTCTGAAACCTGACATTTAAAGTGACATCTGTCGGATGATTCTAAAAATAAACAACACGGAGTAAATTAAATTCTTTTAGTTTTATTTTCCATCTAGTCAACACTTTTGTTTTCAAATAATTGACGTAGAGCCTACCCACCCCATATTGAGAGTAAATGTCAATTCCTTATTGCATTTGCTTTCAACGGTGACATCTGTGGGATAATTCTGAAACTATCTTGTCATTTTATGAATTGTGATTAACAATGACTAACTTTTAATCCGACATCTATTGGATGAACCTAGAAATACGCTTCACTTGAAGAATCTGAACGTTTTAGATATATTTCTACTAGTCGACACGTTTTGTTTTCAAAATAAATGACGTAGAGCCTCTGTCGTTGAGACCACCTTCATTTTGTCTGTAAAACTCAATTCCTTATTGTATTTGCTTTAAACAGCGACATCTCTGGGCTAATTCTAAAACCATTTTGGCATTTTATGAATCGTGACTGACAGTGATTGACCATTAAAGTGACATCTGCCGGATGATTCTAAAAATAGGCAACACGCAGTAAATAATTTTTTTTTAATTTTATTTTCCATCAAGTCAACACTCTATGATTGAGATCGCCCCGCCCCCCCCCCATTTTGAAAGTAAAAGTCCTTTCCTTATTGCATTTGCTTTCAACGGTGACATCTGTGGTATAATTCTGAAAACATCTTGGCATTTTTTGAATTGTGACTAACGGTGATTGATTATTAATGCGACATCTATTGAATGAACCTAGAAATACGCTTCGCGCGGTAAATTTGAACGTTTTGGTTTTATTTCTACTTTAGTTTTATTTCCACGAAATAAACGACGTATTTAATAAATAATAAATAAATGAGATCACTGCAATTTTGTTTGTTTTCAACAGTGACATCTCTGGGTTAATTCTGAAACCATAGGCGCTCTCCAGTTGCACAGACGAGCTACTTGGAGCTACTCCGAGCTATTCCAAGTGCAATTGGAATACTTTTGACTAGCTCCGGAATAGCTTCCAAGTAATTGGAGACCGAATCATCTTGACAGTTTATGAATTACGACTGACTTTTAAAGTGACATCTGTAGGATATTTCGTGCGGTGCTTTTAAGTATTTTTTGATTTCAAATAAAAACGCTTTTATTTTTTAAAATATTACAAAAGGAAAATGATTGAAGCATCTAGAAATCCAGGGTTAGTATAACATTTTCTTTTTTTAAGTGACATCTATAGGATGACTCAGAATTTACGCTTTCGCGGTAAATTTAAAATTTTAGGTTTTGTGACTCGGCGAAATGAGTGCGGCTAAATTTATCTGTCATGAAATTTAACGTTTCGTGCTCAAGACAATAGCGTCCTTTTCAATGTAAAACAAAGACCAAACAAGAATTAATAACTCAATTTAGAAAAAATAATAATAATTTGCCTTGTTAATTTGTCTTTCTTAAATACCTTTAAATATTTTTATTATACCTATTGTTCCGCGCATAAAATTAATTTAAAAGTCAATTACAGAGTGCAGTGTCATTCCAATTAAAAAATAAAAATAAATTTAATTAATTGACGATTTAAATGAATTAATTAACAGAGAATTCGATTATGCGAAAGTAATTAAATGCACACATAAGTTTTAATTTACGAGCTAATTAAACCTCACCATTAAAATACCAACGAAAAAAAATGTTGATTTTAATTTATTTGCAATTACATAAAACAAGGACTTAAATACCTAATTCGTATACAATTAGTTTTTATGTATTTATTGAAATTTATTATTATTTAATCATAATCAATATTAGTCGCCGCCAATTTAAAGTCAAATTATATATGTAACAGTTTCCTGCGACGTTCGTTACATTTGTTTCAAGCGTTGCCCCACGAGATGGCGGGCCATGTATTTACCGTCCCGAAAATTCGCAGCAGTGCTGCCACCACAGCTGACGACTGCGAACTTTCACCGCAATGATTCACATGACCTCCTCCACTATCTTGTCCTTGGAAAAAATCCTTACTGGAATTATGTGTGTGACTGACTAATCGCGTTCTACTCCGGAATTTTTTTCGACGTCCCGAAATTTCCATTCGCCGAATACTTAAGGGCGCGTTCAAAAGTAATTTGGGATTCAAGGAAAATATAGTGCTTAACGCGACGTTCCCCGATGGGCGATTATTAATTTCGATTTTTCTTAATGGTTGGTTAAGCGTCAAGATTTTGTTTTTTTTTTTGCAATTACGCAACAAACTTAAAAAAACAATCGAATGGCAAAATACGCTGTTTTTATTGGTTCTTTTGTTTTCATAATAATAAACAAACATTTGGTTGTACAACAAGTTTTTTTAAATGGACCAATAAAATTCGAACCGGCAAGGTACGCCGTTTCCATTGGTTCTTTCGTTTTTTTTCATAATAACAACAAAAAACATTTGATTGCGCTATAAATTTAAGTTGGTTTCTATTGGTCTTTGTTCTTTTGTTTTAATAGTCTAGTCGAACTCCTTTGGTTTGTACGTTGTTTTTCGTCCGTCTTTTTTTTAAATTATTATTGTAGTTTAGCTTGGTCGTCTTTTGTTTATCTTTGTCGAATTCCTTTATTTATTCCTTTTGTTTTTCGTTCGCCTTATTTTTCAGTAATTATTGTCTTCGTTCACTTCGCTTTATCTTTGTCGAATTCCTTTGTTTTTCCTTTTTTGTTTTCGTTCTTCATATTTGTTTAGTTCTTGTTCTTTGTTTCGGTCGTCTTTTGTTTAGCTTCGTCGATTCAATGCGTCATAATACAGTAACTTTTCTTTTTGTTTTTATTTTATTTTTCTCATTCGTATTATTTTTTTTTAATTGTTGTAGCTTATTTCAGTTGTCTTTGTCGAATTAATGCGTCGTATTACATTAACATTTTCTTTGGTTTCTATTTATTTTTTTTTACTTGTTGTAGTTTATTTCATTCGTCTTTTGTTTATCGTTGTCGAATTGCTTTGTCGTCCTTTGTCTAATTCCTTTGTTTTTCGTTTGTTTCTCATTCGTCTTATTTTTTAATAATTATTGTTATTGTTTATTTCGCTTTATGTTTGTATAATTCCTTTGTTTTCCTTTTTCCGTTTTTCATTTTTATTTTAATTCTCCTTTATCTTATTTTTTTAAATTATTGTTATTGTTTATTTCAGTCGTCTTTCTCGAATTTAATTTTTTTTTTCGTTTTATTTTTGTTTTCGTTCATGTCATTTGTTTAGTTGTTGTCGTCGCCATTTATTTCAGTCGTCTTTTGTTTATTTTTTTGTTAATTATTAAATCGTTTGTTGAATTCCTTTGTTTTTCTTTTGTTATTCGTTCATCTTATTTGGTTAGTTGTTCTTGTCTTTTATTTCAGTCGTCTTTTGTTTATTTTTTTGATAATTATTAAATCGTTTGTTGAATTCCTTTGTTTTTCTTTTGTTACTCGTTCAACTTATTTGGTTAGTTGTTCTTGTCTTTTATTTCAGTCGTCTTTTGTTTATTTTTTATTAATTATTATCGTTTATTTCCCTTTATCTTTGTTGAATTCAATTGTTTTTTTTTTTGTTTTTCGTTCATCTTATTGTTTAATTATTGTTGTTGTTGTTGCTGTTGTTTATTTTAGTCGTCTTTTTATCTTTGTCAAATTCAAATGTTTTTTTTTTGTTAAACAACAGAATTCATTCGAATTGGCGAAAATCGCTGTTTTTATTGTTTCTTTTGTTTTAATTCTTGAAAATCGTTTTTATTTTTTGTTTATGCCTGTCAAGTTCCGGTGTTTTGTAACAAAATCAATAAATCAAGTAGATTTTTAAAACGCATTTAAAAAATGCTAAATTTCAATGGGTAGGCTCAAAAAAAAACAGGTGACTGTCGCTTATTTCAGAAATTAAAACGCGCTGGAGGAAAATTTTATTCGCGTTCTTTGGAAAATTCTGAAAATTATTGCAATTTCTCGTACATACAGTGTGATTCGTAATAATCGAGGACAGTTTGAATTTGGCGCCACAGATAAACAAATTTTAATTTAGAAAAATGAGAAGGTGAGTTGCCAACGTAATAACAATTTAGTATGACGGTAAATTCAAATCATCCTCGCTCATTCAAAATCGCGCTGTATATGACGAGTAGTAGTAAATTCTGTTTTTTTTTTTTCTGTCACACCTGTCAGTGTCAAAATTCTAGGGTTTCTGTTGGAACCCTGCTTTTACCTCTAAATGTAGGACAGAAATTTTGAAAATTTCCTAACTTTCCTTTACCTCAAGGTACCAACCTCAGAAAAAAAACGGAGTATAGTTTAAATTTGGCGCTGATGTATTTTACATGTTGGCTGCACTGTTAAATTTAAACGACAAAAAGAAAGTGTATCCGCCCTGCACTTTTTTAAAGTAATAAAGAAATTTAAATTTTTTTGTAGCTCACCTCCATTAAGGGCAGCACGTACATATAATAAAATTAATTCCTTATTAGAATGACAGTTTCAATAAATCAAGTAAAGGAAAAATTAATTTGTTTTTTTACTTCTTTCACTTAGTTCGTTCTTTTTTTGCCTCGCTCTGTCTAGTAAGGTATGTAAGTACGTAAGTACGCGTTTAAAATTGATTACTTTGTCTCTAGGCGTAAGCACAACGCCAAGAACAAAAGCGTTTAATTAATTGTATGAAATCATTTGCATAGCATTCGCCAGACATAAGCAAATGATAATGTATTTCTCATTGTTTCCAGTTAGAGATAAGGCTATCTTCGGGCTTGTTTTCTTCTTTTCAATGGCATTCCGCTTCTTATCGAGAAAGCAACGAAGGAACTTCGTTGTAAAAATTCGCGTTCACTAATTTTTTTTTTTTTATACGCACTGTCTAGTTCTTATCACATCTTTTTCATACAAGAAAAAATAATTGTAATTTTTTTCTAAATCCATGGATAGATAAATATGCTGGGGTAATCCTTGAGAAAAGAGAAACAATTGAAAGAAAATAATAATGTTGGGTGACCTTTCCGCTTGAAACGCAATTTAAAAAATGACATTCAAATGTCAAACGTTAAAGTCAGCCAACTTAAAATCTGAAATTACTAAAAATAAAATTAAAGCATGCCATCAAAACCTTCAACTTACTACAGAAAGCAAATGTCGGTAAAACTAGGAACCCCAGGGTTCCCCAAATATATTAGTGTAATAGTGAAATCACGTTTGAAATTTGACACTAAGTTGGCAATACACTCCTGCATTGATATTTTTTTTTATCAGTGACGTTTCGGTTAGAAATATTTTATAATTGTTGTTCCAAACGAGGAAGCCCCAGGTATAAATTCAAGGCGAACTGTTTTTGACAGTGAAACAAATGAATAAGGAAAAAACTACGAGTATACAAAATACACTTTTTTTTCAGTCTGGCCACAGTCAATGCGTGAAATGCACTAAAAACTGCTTGGCCGAATTAAAACCCAACTCTTCAATCTTTTTTCCAAATTGTCTCAAAATTTTCCGCCATTTTGTCTTCTGAATTTAAGTATCTTCGACAATCGAGCGTCGTTTGTTTTTTAAAATTCTAGTAAATTCAAAATTTCTCAATATTTTCCGTAATTTTGTCTTTTGGTTTAAGGATCTTCACTAAATAATTGTCAATTGTTTTTTACAACTCTAGTGTTTCTCAAGTTTTTTTTTTTAATTTCCTGCCGTTTTGTCTTCCGAGTTGAAACATCTTCGACATTCGATCGTCACTTGTTTTTTTACGACTCAAGCTTTATCCAATTTTTCTCAAAATTTTTCGCCATCTTGTCTTCTGTATTTAATCATCTTCGACAAACGATCGTCTTTTGTTTCTTAACATTCTCTTTTTTTTCAAATTTTCTCAAAATTTTCCCGTCACTTTGTCTTCTGGATTTAAGGATCCTCGACAACTATAGTTCGTTTTTTAATTCGGAGGAGTAAATTGGAAAGTCATAATTACACACAGAAAATTTTCAAGTAATGTACATGGCGCGAAATTTGAATGTTGGTATATTATTCTAACCTGATACATTTGAAAGGTGACTGATCACAAATGTTAATGATTGCTATTGTAAAAATATATAACTCAAAGTACATGTTAAAATAAGAACAATGCTGGAATCTATAGAAAGGATGTATTTATTAAAGCACTAAAAATAAAAATTGAGATTTCAATATTTCATAACAATATTCATACAAAGAAGTGGTTATTCAGTGTCAGATGATAAATGTTCACTATCACTAGAGCTATTGTCACTACCAAGAGATATAATGAAAGGTTCTATTACATCATCAATTAAACCATCTAATTCACACATTTTTAACTCTTCCTTTATGACGTGTGCTATGCATTTCTTCCATTTGTCAGGAGTTACATTCTTAATGGACTGTAATAAAAGTTCTTTTATATCTGCTAATTTGAATGTTGTATTTTTTGCTGCTACTTCATTTTTTATTTGAGCCCAAACTAATTCAATGGGGTTGAGTTCGCAGTGGTAAGGTGGTAGTCTCAGCACAGTCTTTTTGCAACTTTTAGCCATCTCGTCTGTAACATACAGATTATACTTCTCTTTGTTCTGACGAATTAACTGAAGTAGTTCTGATCGAACCATATGAATATCGTAAGTAATGTTTTTGGACGTTAACCAAGCTTGCATATCTTGTTTTCTTGATGTTGATGTGGGAACTTTTTCAAGTCTGCGGATGTGGTATGCAGCGTTATCCATAACAATAACAGCATTTTCCGGTAATACTGATACTATTTCAAGGAACCATTTTTCAAACACATCGGCATTCATTTCTTCATGGTAATCTGCGGTTTTTTTACCTTCAAAAAGTAGTAAACCATTTTCTACAAACCCCGTCTCTGATCCTATGTGTAAAATTATAAGTCGCCTTCCTTTTCCTGAAGGATTACGTAGCCCTGTCGATAGTCCTTCATTAAATATCTGGCGTCGATTCTTTAAGCTAGTATCTACCCAAACTTTTTGCTTAGTATGTCCTTCATTTAACCATGTTTCATCCAGATAATAAATTGGACGATTTTGAAGTCTATAGTCTCTTATTGACATTAAATATCTTCTTCTCCACTGAATTATATCATCACGATCAATAAGAACACTTTTTCGACCTCTCTTAATGTATCTGTAACAATACATATTATATTAGTTCTTGTATTGAAATGAGAAGCTGATCATAACACTAGGAATTAATAATAAAAATGCCCATGTGATATGTGAAATATACTAACCTAAAATTAATCTGCTTCATGAATTTATACAACGTTGAACGGCTCATCTGAGGCAAATCATCACGTTGTTTTATTTCAGACAGAATTTTATTCAGTGTAGGAAGTTCATTCTTATAAAAAAAGCTGTGTATTATTTGTCTCACAGAATACTTGACTGTTTCATTGTAGTCAATAATAACAGAATGTCGGCCTGAGCTTTGTTTTGGTGACATAACTCTACCGATCTCCTTATATTCCTTTATGGTACGATAAACTGTAGATTTTGCCACTCCTAAAAGTAATGTAATTTAAATTAAAATATATAAGAATGCATCGATATTTACTAACCTGTAGTACTTGATATTTTTGCAACAACAGCAGTTATTTTCATATTAGGATTATCACCTTGCAGTTTCTTGAATATATTTAATATATTCTGCTTCTCAGATATAGCTAAATGTCCCAAGCCTAAACATTTTCGCTTTCGTACTGGAGATAATTGCATTCCAGAAGTACTCGGTGACTGATCCATTACTCAAAAATGTTAAACACAGACAAAATACCAGTCAACTAGTTTTGAAAAAAACTATTATTATCACTGTTTATACTAATACGTAAAGAAAGAAATTGAAAAATGAATTTCCTTCACACAAAACGAAACTTCGATCAGCTGATTAAACAATACGGCTGACATATTATGCTACGATTTTGCTAGTGTGATTGTTACCGGCCAACCACCAATGACAAAGCTCGTTTTTAGCGCCAAGATTTCAAAGTACTCCTCCGAATTAAAAAACGGAGTATAATCGTTTGTTTTTCAATATTTTAGTATTTTTTCAAAGTTTCTCAAAACTTTTAGTAATTTTGTCTTTTGGTTCAAGGATCTTCGACAATCGGTCGTCACTTGTTTTCTTATAACTCTAGTTTTTTTTTTGAATTTTCCGCCATCTTGTCTTCTAGATTTAAGTATCTTCGACAATCAATCGTCGTTTGTTTCTTAACATTCTCTTTTTTTTTCAAGTTTTCTCGAAATTTTCCGGCATTTTGTCTTGTGGATTTAAATGTCTTCGACATTCGATCGTCGTTTGTTTTTAAAAATTCGCGTTCACTAATTTTTTTTTTGATACGCACTGTCTAGTTCTTATCACGTCTTTTTCAAACAAGAAAAAATAATTGCAATTTTTTTTCTAAATCCATGGATAGATAAATATGCTGGGGTAAATTTTCCGTAATTTTGTCTTTTGGTTCAAGGATCTTCGACAAATAATCGTCAATTGTTTTTTACAACTCTAGTATTTCCCAAATAAAATAACTTTTAACTGTACGTGCATTCGAATCAGAGCTCACCCTGTATACGAACAATTTCAAAATCTGTTTAACATTTTCGGTCGATATTTTTCAGAGGTCCCTAGATTCGATTGGCGTTTAAAATTTATTTCAGATTTTATGTTGGCTGGCCTTTCCCTGAAATGCAATATTAAAAAGTGGCATTCAAATGTCAAACGCTAATGTCAAATCAGGTTATCCAACATCAAAATCTTAAATTACTAACTACTACAAAAATGACAGCACGCCGTTTGTTGATTGTCTTTTTTGTTTTTCTCAACATTTCGTTGTCACATCGAAAATTCGTATTCTCACTCCGCCTTCTCCTTCTTTTTTTTTTTTGTTTATTTTTGCAACTATATTATTTTAAATCGATTTAAATTTCAGAATTTCGTTCTAAAGATCGATCGATCGTCTTTTGTTTTTCGTTGTCGAATAAGAAAATAACGATGATTCTTATTCTTTCTTGCTTTAATATATATTTTTTTAATTGTTTCGTCCAGTCTATTTTAAATCGAACCCAATTTCAAAATTTTGTTCTAAAAATCGATCGTCTTTTGTTTTTCTCGACGTTTTCTCGAAGATTTTTCCAGGAAACATGCAGCAATAAAACAAAGACGCTTGTCTTTTTGGGGGAAACATTTTCTCAGAAAACAAAAGAACTAAAAGTTTTCAGAAATTCTGCGAAATATTCAAAGGTTGACGCCTTTTGATTAAGCAACAATAAAACAAAAGACGCTCGTGCTTTTCGGGAGAAATATTTTTTCAGAAAATAAAAGTACATATTTAAAAATTTGAGAAAATTTTCGAAAGATTGAAAATTTAACGCCCTTTTGATCAAGCACCAATAAAACAAAAGACGTTCGTCTTCTTGGGGGAGGGGGAACTTTCTCAGAAAACAAAAGAAACAAAAGATTTCAGAAATTATTTCAAAATTTGAGAAATTTTCCGAAAGATTCCAAATTTAACGCCATTTTGATCAAGCACCAACAAAACAAAAGAAAATATTTCCTCGGAAAACAAAATTAAAAAAATAGAAATTTTAGGAAATATGTATTCAAGCACCAATAAAAAACAAATGAACTGAAAAATTTCAGAAATTATGTCAAAATTTGGGAAATATTCCAAATTTAACGCCCATTTCATCAAGCACCGAAAAACAAAAACAAAAGACGCCCGTTTTTTTGGGGAAGTGATATTTTTTCAGAAAACTAAAAAATTAAAAAATTTGAAATATTTCGCCCAAAATTCAAAATTTAAAATTCAAAATTTAAAGCTGTTTGATTAATGAATAATAAAATAAAAGATGCTCGTTTTTCTTGGAGAAAAGATATTTTCTCAGAAACAAAAGAATAGTGCAAAAGATTCAATAATAACAATAATAATATTTATTTTGTACAAGTGAAATAAAAATGTTGGTTTCTTCCTTTTTTTAATGTTTTTACTCATCTCTGCAATTTTGTTTTAAATCGATATCAATTAAAAAAATGTTCAAGTATTCGATTGTCTTTTGTTTTTAAATTAAAAAATATATATATTTGTTATCAATCTACTCGACTATTCCTCTTGTGTCTTTTTGTTAATGTTTTTTTTTTTTTATTTTGTCAACAATGTTGTTTTGAGTTGACTTCAATTTTAAAAATTTTGTTCTAGAAATCGATCGTCTTTTGTTTTTTGTTATTAATTAAAAGTTCATACATTTGTTGACAAACTGTATTTTTTATATTTTTGTCACAATTGTTTTAATTTCAAAATGTCCAGAAATATCGATCGTCTTTTGTTTACCTCGACGTTTCGTCTTTTGTTATGTATTCCTCAACTTTTCATTTCATAAATTAAAAATCCAATTTCAGAATGTCTAAATATCAATCGATCGTCTTTTGTTTTTCTCGACGTTTCATTTCATAAATTAGAAATTCAATTTCAAAATGTCTAGAAATATCGATCGTGTTTTGTTTACCTCGACGTTTCGTCTTTTGTTATGTATTCCTCAACTTTTCATTTCATAAATTAAAAATCCAATTTCAGAATGTCTAAATACCAATCGATCATCTTTTGTTTTTCTCGACGTTTCATTTCATAAATTAGAAATTCAATTTCAAAATGTCTAGAAATATCGATCGTCTTTTATTTACCTCGACGTTTCGTCTTTTGTTATGTATTCCTCAACTTTTCATTTCATAAATTAAAAATCCAATTTCAGAATGTCTAAATATCAATCGATCGTCTTTTGTTTTTCTCGACGTTTCATTTCATAAATTAGAAATTCAATTTCAAAATGTCTAGAAATATCGATCGTGTTTTGTTTACCTCGACGTTTCGTCTTTTGTTATGTATTCCTCAACTTTTCATTTCATAAATTAAAAATCCAATTTCAGAATGTCTAAATACCAATCGATCATCTTTTGTTTTTCTCGACGTTTCATTTCATAAATTAGAAATTCAATTTCAAAATGTCTAGAAATATCGATCGTCTTTTATTTACCTCGACGTTTCGTCTTTTGTTATGTATTCCTCAACTTTTCATTTCATAAATTAAAAATCCAATTTCAGAATGTCTAAATATCAATCGATCGTCTTTTGTTTTTCTCGACGTTTCATTTCATAAATTAGAAATTCAATTTCAAAATGTCTAGAAATGTCGATCGTCTTTTGTTTTCTCGACGTCTTTTGTTATGACGCCCTCCACATTTTATTTCATAAATTAAAAATCCATTTTCAAATGTTTAGAAATGTCGATCGTCTTTTGTTTTTCTCGTTGTTTCGTTATTAATTAAAAATTCATATATATGTTGACAAACTGTATCTTTTATGTTTTTTTTAATTTTTGTTACAATTGTTTTAATTTCAAAATGTCTAAAAATTGATCGTCTTTTGTTATGTTTTCCTCGACATTTCATTTCATAAATTAAAAATCCAATTTCAAAATGTCTAAAAATCGATCGTCTTTTGTTTTTCTGGACATTTCATTTCATAAATTAAAAATACAATTTCGAAATGTCTAAAAATGTCGATTGTTTTTTGTTTTTTTCTCGACATTTCGTTTCGTAAATTAAAAATCCATGTGTGACTTTGCCCCTCATCTTCTTTTCATTTGTTCTTCGCATGTCTTTTTTTGTTTCACTTATTTATTTCCATCCCTTGTCCTTCTCTTCTCTTTAAATACATCACAGTTGGGTTTCACATGTCATTGAAGTCTAGGCTTTGCTTTGTTCAAAAAAAAAATGTAAATTAAAAATGCAAACAAAACAGATTTAAACTACGACGAGAAAACTCATTTGAAACTGCAACGAGAAATTCATAAACCAGAAAGATGAAAATTATGTTTGCCAATTCCTGTTCCGTATTGGAACTTTTTTGTACGACCCGCGGGCCTTGTCCCAACTTCCAACGTTTACTTAAGACTTGCCAGATGGACGGACGGACGGACGGACGTGCAAAAAACTCTCGCCACAGAATTTTTGTTATAAAACAATTTCGTTTCGTGCTTACACAAGCCGGAAGCGCCACATGAATCATCCCTTGAATCCAATTCACTTTGTTCTACCCTTGCAGGAAACAACGTGAAGGAGCCGAGGAAGGAGAAGGACGTCGTCTCGCCCACGATTCATGAAAACGCCAACGGTAAGTCTCCCGTATTTATTCACGCTTAATATGTCCCGCGATGAGGGATCAATTTTCGGCGGCGGGCGAGTGGATTTCACCCCGTTTTCCCCAATTCCACAACGCTTGGCCGATCAATAGAAAGGGAGAGTCGCCCGGTCGGTCGGGGGGTAGGATTTGCGAAATCAAAGCGACGCAATTACTTTTAGTACACAAATTTAAGGAAAGCGATTTTCATTTTTATTTGTGTCGTGCAGGATTTTAAATGTCGTATTTTTTCCCATCCCTTTTTCCACTTTTCTATTTTGTTCTTTTTTCGTTGTTTAGTATTTGATGTTTTTGATAAAAAGAGAATTTTATAAGTCTTCTTCCTTGCTTTGCATCATCATTCTCTGAATTTTTCCATCTTTTCTTTAATTCAATCTTCTTTACCTTCCACCTTTCTATTTCATTCAATGCGAAATCTTCTCTAAATTGCTTTCACTTTTCTTTTCTTTCTATTTGGTTTAATCTAGTATTTTGTCCTTGCACCGTTTCCATAGCCTCTTGGACTTTGACTTCCATTTTTGCTCCACTTTCTATCTTTTACTGACGCATGTTGTATTGTTTTCCGAATTTCTCTAAATCTCTTTCATGCTTTCTTTCTTATTTTTGGAAACTTCTTCCCTAGAGCCTTACCTTCCATTTCCCTTTCCCAATTTTCTGAACTTCCTCTCCATTGTTACTTTCTTTCCGATTGGTTTCATCCTTAAAACTTTCCTTTACATTTCCCCATGAGAACCCTTTTCCGTCTTCCAATCCAGCTGAACTTTTCTTTTACTGATACATTTTCTGTAGCTTTGCAAATTCCTTCCATTTTTTTATTTTTAATTTTTTGTTTCAATTGTGAGAACTTTCTTCTCTCTCTCTACCCATTTTGCTCCACTTTCCATCTTTTACTAACGTATCTTGTATTGTATTCCAAATTTCTCTGAATCTCTCATTTCGTTGACTCTCTTTTTTTGGAAACCTTCTTCACTAGAACCTTACCTTCCATTCTTGTTGGACCTTCTTTTTCCATAATTCATGAACTTTCTCCATCGTTCCTTTCTTTCTGTTTGGTTTCATCCTTAAACCTTTCCTTTACATTTTGCTATGAGAACTCTCTCCCCTCTTCCAATCCCGGTGTACTTTTCTTTTACTAATGCATCTTCTATTCTTTTCCAAATTTCCCTAAATCTCTTTCGTTTTGTGGTCTTTTTGGAAACCTTCGCTAGAGAACCTTACCTTCCATTGTTGTTGGACCTTCCTTCTTTAAACCCTTCCTTTACATTCTGCCATGAGAACCCCCTTCCCTTTTCCAATCCAGCTGTACTTTGCTTTAACTGATGCATTTTCTCTTGTTTTGCAAATTTCTTCCATTTTTTTTTTTCTTATTTTTTGTTTCAATCGTGAAAACTTTCTCCTCACTTGTACTTTGTCTTCTATTTTTGCTCCACTTACGATCTTTTACTGACGCATCTTCTTTTGTTTATCAAATTTCTGTAAATCTTGTCTTGTCTTTCTTTGTTTTGGAAACCTTCCCTAGTACCTTGCCTTTAACTCTTATTGGACTTTCCCTTTCTCTATTTTCTGAATTTCTCCCATTGTTCCTTTCTTTCTTCCAATGCAGATGTACTTTTCCTTTCACTGATGCATCTTCTATTGTTTTCCAAATTTCACTACACTTCCTCATTTTTTCATTTTTTTGTTTCAATCCCAAATCCTTGCTTTTTTATCTTCTTCCTTACATTTTGTTTTGAGAAAGTTCTTCCCTGCAACCTTATCTCCATTCTTGCTGTAGTTTTCTTTCTTTTGCTGATGCATCCCCTATTGTTATCAAGTTTCTCTAAATTTCTTCCAGTCTCTCGCCTTTCTCTTTTGTTTCAATCCCAAATTATTGTCTTTGTCTTCTTTTTTGAGAATTTTGTTCACCGGAACCTTTTCTTCATTGTCGCGCGATACTTCACTTTTTTACTTTATTGTTTTCCAAATTGCTCTACATTTCCTCCGGTTCTTTTTTTGGGTCAATCCCAAATCTATGCCTTGCACTTTCTTTTTTAAATTTTCTTTTCAAAATCTTTTCTTGGATTCTTGTATTCCCCCTTTCCCTTTTCTTTAAACTTTCTGCATTTTTCCTTTCTTGCTGTTTGGCTCCCCTAGGATCCTTGTCCTTGTCCTCGAATCTTCAGATTTTTCTTCTTTCCTGGAACCTTATCTTCCATTTTTGACCTACTTGCCCTTCTTTTACCGTTGCGTCGTCTATTGCTTTCAAAATTTCTCTCTTTTTGGTTCAAATCTAAATTTATCTTTCGTATCTTCTTCTTTACGTTTTGTTTTCAGAACCTTCTATTTTTGGCGTACCTTCCCTTTTGTTTTTTTTTCCGTTTTAGTTCCCTTCTTTTCTTCCATTTTTGCTGTACTTTTGTTTCTATTGTTTTCCAAATTTATTCTATTTTTTCCGTTTTTGTACCTTCTTCTTTATACTTTGTTTTGAAAATCTTTTTACCTAGAACCTTACCTTCCAATCTTGTCGTTTCCATTTTCCTATTCTCTGAATTGCCTTTTTTCTGTTTGGTTCCAACTAGGACCGTTGCCCTTGAACCTTTACCTTCTTGTAATAAAATTTTCTTCTCGTCCTTGAACCTTCACCACATTTTTCTACGAAGAATCTTCTTCCCTGGAATCTTTTCTTCCATTTTTGTTCTACTTTCCCTTTTTTTTACTGATGTATTCAAAATTTCTCTGAATTTCTTCATTTTTTTTCTATTTTTCTTTTTGGTTCAATTTCAAATCTACGTTTCTTTAGTTTTGTTGTCATCTTGATGGCCTAACCTTCCTGTTTGGTTCCTCCTAGGATCCTTCTCCTTCAACTTTTATGTTTTTCTCTAAGACCATTCTTTCCTAGAACCTTTCCTGCCATTTTTGCTTTTCCAATTCTCTAAACATTCTCCATTTTTCCTTTGTTTTTGTTTAGTTGCGTTCAGGAACATTTCATTTACACTTTGTCATTAGAATTCTATACTCTAGAACCTTATCTCCTTTGTTTTCCAAATTTGTTCCACTTTTGGTTCAATTCCAAATTTATGTTTCCTTATATTTTGTTAACATCTTGAATACCTAACGTTGCTTTTCTGCTGTATCTTCCCTCTCCCGATTCTCTAAGCTTCCTGCATTTTTCCTTTCTTTCTTTTAGGCTACTCCTAGGATGCCTGTCCTTTAACTTTTATATTTTTCTCTAGAATCTTAGCTTCCATTTGCTGCACGTTCCCTTTTCCCATACTCTAAACGTCCTCATTTTTCTTTTCTTTTTGTTTAGTCCCATGTAGGAACCTTTCATTTATATTTTGTCACTAGAATTCTGTATCCTGGGACCTGAAATTTTTTTCGAACTTTCCTTTTTAACATTTTATTTTTAAAACTTTCGCTAGAACCTTCTCTCTCATTCTTGCTGTCCTTTCCCTTTCTCAATTCTCAATTTATCCTTCCTTTCAGTTTGGTTCCAAATAAAATCCTTGTCCTTGAACCTTTACTTTATTTACAAGAACCTTCTTCTCTAAAAGCTTAGCTTCCATATTTGTTGCACCTTCCCTTTCCCAATTCTCTCAACTTCCTCCTTTTTGTTCTTCCTTTTTGTTTGGTTTCGTCTGCTTTTTGCCGTCAGAACTCCATCTTCCAATCTTACTGTACAATCCCTCTGTTATTGTTGTCTAAATTTCCTCCTTCCTCTTCTTCAATCGATTTTCGATGTTGGTCTTTAATGTTTGCCTTCCTCTGCGAAAATCTTTTTGGCGAAGTTAAATTAATTATGCCTGTTGACCTTGAAGTGCAGATATCTTTAAATGTGGAAGAAATCTCTGATAACTCTTAGACACCAAGACTTCCTTTTGTAACCAATAGAAAATGCAAATAATTTTCTCTCTTTTTCCCAAGAATTCTTTTGGGGGTGAGGTGGGGGAGGTTACTTTGAAATTCTAAGCGACGTTATAACTGAAAATGTCTGGCCATAATTGTGATAAAGAAACAGCTTTGTACTTTGGGCTTCGAAGTTCAGAACTCGAAACGAATAATTTCGAAATTTGATTTTCATCTGTTTTATTTGATTTTTTTGACGCTCTACTGTTATTGGTCTTCTTTATTAAGACAAATTCCAATGAAGATGAAAAGGATGGACAATCTGGATAAAGTTGTACCTTTAACTTGCCATAACTAAAACTTAACAGAAAAAATCCAGCTGTAACACTTCCAACAAGAAACTCTATATATAGGGTGCCTAAAAAAATTGAACTTGACGAAACTGATGAAACAAAAAACACGCATTTCCAAGAAAAAATATTATAAGTACAGAGTGTCCAAAAAAAATGGAACTTATAACATCCACACGAAATTTAAAAAAAATATAACGTTTCTACTTTTGTAACCATCTGCGTATGAACGCAGCGTTTTATTAGAAACATTTGTAATCGTGATGTATAAATTCAAACTGTCGTAACTTAATTAAAACCTAACAAAAAGCACGACATTTCCAACTGTGTAGACCACAGAATTACATAAATCAATGACATTACGTACGTATTACTTTTTCACCGTTACGGGCCTTAATTAATTTTACGGCACGCCATTTTCTTTGTTGCTCCGCAGCAGGATCGTGCAGGCATTTTACTTTTCTTTTTAGAGTGCGTTTTTAAGAGTGAAACTGAAACTGTAGACAACAAAGCGCTTTGCATTTTTTGGTAATTTAGATGTGGTGCAACCTTCTAGGTCGTTAGGTTCGGCTTGTAAACCTATTTGTGATTACTTCCAGCCGTAAACACCCTCACTCGACTCTGTGCTCTTCCTGGGTCGAAGAAGAGGGGTTGCTCCCTCACTGTTCGTTTTCGAAACGCGTACCGCACGTTCGTTTTGTTTGCTTTTAGGTCTAGACCACTCCACGGATTATCGTATTACAGCCTATTTTATTTTTGTCTGAATTCTATGATTCAATTAAAAACAGAAATTAAAAAAAAAATGTAGCAAATACGGGAGCGGAAATGAAAAAGCTTGCTACTTTGTATAGGGTGATCAAAAAAGAGTGTTTCAGTTGGCAATAAAAAAATTCTTTAAGTTGGCAGGAATGTGTTTCCTATTGTTAACACCTGTCAACATGACAGTGACATTTGTTTCTACTATCTCGGTCTTAAATCAAATATGTGGAAAGAAATGTATCAAAAATTGAAACATTTCTCCTGAGCGCTCTGTAGTTAGTTATACAAATTTTTTTAAAATTATTTTGAGTGACTATAAGTTTCCTTTCTATGTGAATATTTTCTTTTTCTTTGTATTATATCTTCATTGAGGAGGGGGCATTTAAAACTTTATAGAAGGTGAGAGAGAGAGAGAATTAATAATCGTAAGGCGGTCGCAGCTGCAGCCGGCAATAAGAGAGAGCTGCCAAAATACGTCTTTTATTTTAAGATTTGACGAAATTAAACGCTCTCATATTCAAGTAAAAATAAACCAAACCACGATCGCTCTTGGAGAGGGGGGAGTCAGGGGCAGAAAAAAACTGTTAATAGGACGATGACTCGAAATTTTTAAGAAAAAATCCAAATTTAACGCCGATATGACCAAGATAGAAAAGAAATCAAATAAAAAGCGAAAAGACATTTTTTCAGAAAACAAAATAAAAAAGGGGGCAGCGACAGTAAGAAAAAAAATTGAAAATTAGAAATGTTATTCGAAACTTAATGCCCCACGTGACCTCCAAACAAAATAAGTCGAAAATCTCGACGAAAAACTTCCGCGACCCAAAAAAAATTCGAAAATATAAAAAATTTGCAAACGATTCAAAAAATAATGCCCTTTTGGTCAAGCAGCGTTAAAACAAAAGACGATCGACCGTATTCTGGGGGAAACGATATTTTTTCGGAAAGCAAAAATCCTCGACGACTCCCAGGAATTTGAAAATTTGAAAAGTTTTGAGAAGCACTCAAAATTTAACGGCCTCTTGGTCAAGCGATAATAAAACAAAAGACGATCGTCTCTTTGGGGGAAATGATATTTTCTCGAAAAACAAAAATCCTCGACGACTCCCAGGAATTTAAAAATTTGAGAAATTTTGAGAAACATTGAAAATTTAACTGCCTCTTGGTCATGCGATAATAAAACAAAAGGCGATCGTCTTCTTGGGGGAAACGATACTTTCTCGGGAAGCAAAAATCCTCGACGACTCTCAGGAATTTGAAAATTTGAGAAATTTTGAGAAAAATTGAAAATTTAACGGCCTCTTGGTCAAGCGATAATAAAACAAAAGACTATTGGCCTTCTTTGGAGAAATTACATTTTCGCAGAAAAGAAGAAGGAGATGACGACGACTACAAAAGGAAAAATTAAATCCCAGGAATTATATTTTTTGAGGAAAAAAAGCGATCAAAAGGTGAGTGGGAAAAATTTGAAAATTTGAGAAGGATTCAAAACTTTACTCCCTCCCTTTCAATCAAGCAATAATAAAATAGAAAACGAACGCCTTTTTTTTGAAAATGACATTTCTTCAGAAACTAAACAAAACGCCATTAAGGAGATGGCGATACAAAGAAAAAACAATTAAATTTGAGAAAAATTTTAAGCTTCGCACGATCAAGCGAACAATGAAACAATTAACTATCGTCACTTTGAGAAATATTAAAAAAAAATGAATCGAAAAAATTTTTAAATTTGCCTTTTAGGTCAAGCATAAAAAAGAAAAGACGATCGCCTTCTTTGAAGGAAATTTAAGAAAGATAGCCAATAATGAAACAATTGACTATCGTCGTCCCTTTGCGAAATTATATTTTTTTAAAAACAAAAAGCAGTTAAATTGAAAAATTTCAAAATTTGTGATCCAAAATTTAATGTCTTTTAGATCAAGCAATAGCAAAACAAAAGACGATCGCCTTTTTTCAGGGGAAACGAAGTTTTCTCAAAAAAACAAACGAAACGATCATCAAGAAGATGAAAAAGAAAAATAAATTTGAAAAGTATTTAATGCCCTAACGTCGTAACCAAGCGAATAACGAAACAATTGACGATCGCCACTTTGCGACATTGCGAAATATTAAATAAAAAAAACAATTGAATCAAAAGAATTAGAAAATTTGAAAAATATTCAAAATGTATTTTAATGCATTTTAAATAAAGCTAAAACAAAAGATGATCGCCTTTTTGGGCAAACGAAAGTTTCTCAGAAAACAAACAAAACGATCAAGGGGAGATGAAAAAAAATAAACAAATTTGAAAAATATTTGAAACCTAACTGGCTCAGCCCATAAAATGAGACAATTGTCGATCATCGTTTGTGAAAATTGTGAAATCATTCGAAAAAATTTTAAAATTGAGAAGGAAACAAACAAAACACAATTAAGAAGGTCACAAGAAAAAAAATTGTATTTGAGAAATATGAAACACCTCACATGATCAAACGAATAATGAAACATTTGGCTCTGATGCCATCACGAAAATATGTTTTTTGAGATAAAATAAAAACAAATGAATCGAAAAAATTGAAAATTCGAGAAAGATTCAAAATTTAATGCCTTTTAAACCAAGCAATTAAACTTAAAAAAAACTAAACGATCAAGGAGATGAAAAAAAAATTAAATTTGAAAATTTTTTGATAACGAAACGGATAACGAAACAATTGACAATCGTCGTTTTGCGACATTGTGAAATATTAAAAAAAAAACGATTGATCATGCGAATAATGAAACAATTGGCTGTAGTTCCTTTGCGAAATTATATTTTTTGAGAAAACAAAAACAATTGAGTCGAAACAATTTAAGAATCAAGCCATAATAAAACAAAAGACGCACGCCTTTTTTTGGGGGAAAATAAATTTTCTCAGAAAGCGAACAAAACGACTAAGGAGAAGAAAAAATAAATAAATTTTTGAAAAATATTTAATACCTAACATGATCATGCGCATCACGAAACAATTGACGATCACCACTTTGCGACATTGTGAAATATTAAAAAAGATTGATTCGAAAAAGTATGAAAATTTGAGAAAAAAATAACAAAACAATTACGAAGATGACAAAAAATATTAGGAGTAATTTAATTAAATTTCGGAAAGAAGTAATGTCTTACATGATCTAGCGAATAATGAAACATTGTCATTTTACGACATTGCAAACATTAAAAAAAAAACAATTGAATCGAAAACATTTTAAAATTTGAGAAGGAAACAAACAAAACACAATTAAGGAGATACACAAAAAAAACAATTAAATTGGAGAAATATTTAATTGAAGCTGAAGCTAATAAAAAACAATTGACGATCGCTTTTCGGTGAAACTTTTGAGAAAAAATAATAACCGGAGAGGCGTTGACTCGGAGAAATTTGAGAAAAACAAAAATGAAACAGAAGACGATCATTTTCCGACCATCGATTTTTGGAGAGACTTTCGAGAAAGGGCGGCGCTGAGGGAAGGAGGGAGAAATTTGAGAAAAACAAAAATGAAACAGAAGACGATCATTTTCCAGTAAAATGTAACAACGCGAAGAGAAGTGGGGGCGATAACTCCAAAACTCAAAATTTATTTTTTTTTATTTCGTTTTCTAACAGAAGAACCAAATCACAGCACAGTCACCAATCGAACACTATGAAACAACTGACGATCGCTTTTCGGTGAAATCTCTAGATATAAAAGATCAACAAAGGTGGCGGAGATTCCGAAAAATTTGAAAATCAGAAAATTTGCGCTGAAAAATGTGACCAAACAAAAGACGATCGTTTTTCAGCAAAATGGTGTTTTCTTCTCAGGAAACAAAGGAACCGGGAGAGAGTTAGCAATGACTTCAATACATAGTTTCACAAAATTTAATTTTTTTTTATAATTTCCCATAATTTTAGAGCCTGCAGGAATGCAAGACGGAGTATTAGGGGGGAAGGAGGAGGTGGATTATATTAAAAATAATTTTGACGTCCCATTTCTCAATGGCATGACGTCGCCAGCACAATCGGAGCTCCACAAGCCGCCACCCAAGGACGCAGGCGATTCAACTTCGAGTTTCTTTAAACGACATCCGCTTTTACTGTTGCTATAGCGACTATATGCAAAGAGAGAGTCTCATAATTGCAAAGTTTCTTTTGTGTGGTGGTAGGCGGCAGGCAGGCAAGCTATTGTAAGTAAAACATTGTCATCATATGTGTACGTACGCATACGACCCCAGTTCTTCGGATAGGAATTATCTGTTGGTGCTTGCTTGTTGGCTTACTCTATCAACAAAAACAAATAAAAACAATTATATTAACGAATCTGCTAATTTCACTTCTCGTATGTGAGTTTTTAATTCAGAAATACATGGGAATTGTCCACGTGCTTTACCACCTTATTCTTATATTAGTTATTAAATTCCAAGAGCATTCTATTTTTACCGCCGCACTCCGATTTACATTTAGAGTTCATAAAAGAAACATTTTTCGGTTTACATCCCATCCCGTTCTATTTCACCGTTATTTCCGCCGCAGGCAAACGGAGAGGCATTCGTTTCATACTCGATAGATACATATCTTTTTATTAAATCACATTTTGTGGCGAGGCGGTGCCAGGAACAATTCTTTTCGGCCTTCGGCCGACTTTTCTTCGCCGGACTCGAGAGCAGCACGCCCTCGTTACTCGTGCAATAAAATTTTATGTACGCGCATCGAACTCCATATAATTTATACGAGAGCAGCAGCAGCATTGAATTGAAACGTGGATTACTTGCGAAAATATTTTTGTTAAAACCAAAAAAAAAAGGAAATGTAATTGGAGGGGTTTGCAAAGCCTCCGGCCCGGTGATTCGTCTCCTCCTCGAAAATTTATGGACGTAAGCGGACTGTTATTAAATGTTCTTTTAAAGAAGACGTAATTGCACGTTATTGGACGGCCATTGATTGAAACTAATTCGTTGATTAATTACTGAATGCTTGCGAACAAGTTCAACCGAAACTTGAAGAAGGACATCAAATTGGCAAATGGAATGTGTTACTTTCTTCATTCCTTTAGCTTTCTTTTTTTCCTCTGGCGTTTTAGGTCAACTGTTTTAAGTCTCACTCTTCCATTTCTGCATTCTTTCTTCGATTTTTTTTGTTGGTTTCTTAAATTAGTAGTTTCGGATATATATAGTGGGACATATCCTTAGGGTTAATGCTTTTGCTGATTGTCCTTTTGGTACTGAAGCATTGCGCCTTCAAAAGAAGATAACTCCACAAGAACAGATGCCAGTCTTTCTTTCTTCTTTCTTACTTTGAACTGTCATTTCTATATATTTTTTTTCGTCTGACGTTGGAGTTCAGTGCTTTTAAGTAACACTCTTCAATTTGTTTCTTTCTTCTAAAACCCTGACGTTTGATTTCCTTTCTTTCTCCTTTCTTCGAATTTTTTTGTTTATTTCTTCTTGGATTAGTAGTTCTTAACTGATGCTCTATCTTCAGGGTAATGCGTAAGGATAATTCCGTCTTCAAAAGAAATTAAGGCCGCAGAAACGTTATATTCTTCGCACAGGTGCCAGTCTTCCTTTCTTCTTACTTTGAACTGTCAATTCTATATTTTTTTTCTTCTGGCGTTGAAGATCAGCACTTTTCAGTAACATTCTTCCATTTGCTACTTCTTTCTAAAACTTGACGCTTGATTTACTTTCTTCTTAGATTAGTAGTTTTTGGCTGATGATCTATCTTCAGGGTTAATGCTATTGCTGTTCGTTCTTCTACAATAGCACCATTGCGCCTTCAAAAGAAGATAAGGTCGCGGAAACGTTACATTCTTCGCTCAGGTGCAAGTCTTCCTTTCTTCTTACTTTGTGGCCTATCATTTCTCTATTTTTTTCTTCTGGCGTTTAAGATTAGCACTTTAAGTGACACTCTTCCATTTGCTACTTCCCTCTAAAATCTTGACGCTTGTTTTACTTTCTTCTTCAAGTTTTTCTGTTTGTTTCTTCTTAGATTAGTAGTTTTTGGCTGATGATCTATCTTCAGGGTTAATGCTGTTGCTGTTCGTTCTTCTGCAACAGCACCATTGCGTCTTCAAAAGACGATAAGGCTGTGGAAACGTTATATTCTTCGCTCAGGTGCAAGTCTTCCTTTCTTCTTACCTTGTCGCTTATCATTTCTCTATTTTTTTTTCTTCTGGCGTTGAAGATCAGCACTTTTAAGTGACACTCTTCCATTTGCTTCTTTCTTCTAAAATCTTGACGCTTGTTTTACTTTCTTCTTCGAATTTTGTTTGTGTCTTCTTAGATTAGTAGTTTTTGGCTGATGATCTATCTTCGAGGTTAATGCTGTTGCTGCTCGTTCTTCTGCAACAGCACCATTGCGCCTTCAAAAGAAGATAAGGCCGCGGAAACGTTACATTCTTCGCACAGGTGCCAGTCTTCCTTTCTTCTTACTTTGAACTGTCAATTCTATATTTTTTTTCGTTTGACGTTGGAGATCAGCACTTTTAAATAACACTCCTCAATTTGTTTCTTTGATCCAAAATCCTGACGTTTGATTTCCTTTCTTTCTTCTTTCTTCGATTTTTTTTGTTTGTTTCTTCTTGGGTTAGTAGTTCTTAACTAATAATTTCTCTTCAGGGTAAAGCTTTTGGCGATTGTTCTTTTGCTACTGCAGCATTGAGTCTGCAAAAGAAGATAAGGGCCGTGGAAACGTTATATTCTTCGCTCAGGTGCAAGTCTTCCCTTCTTCTTTCTTTGTGGCTTATCATTTCTTTATTTTTTTTTCTGGTGTTCAAGTAACACTCTTCCATTTGTTTCTTTCTTCCAAAATTCTGACGTCTGAATTCCTTTTTTTTTTCTTCTTTCTTCGAAGTTTTTTGTTTATTTCTTCTTGGATTGTAGTTCTTAGCTAATCTTCCAACCTGTCTTCAGGTTAATCCTTTTGGCGACTGCACCATTGAGCCTTCAAAAGAAGACAAGATCGCGGAAACATTATCTTCTTCGCTCAGGTAATTCTTCGTACATGTGATACTCTTCCTTTCTTCTTTCTTTGAACTGTCATGTAGGCATATATTTTTATTTTCTTGTGGCGTTAGAGATCAGCGCTTTTCAGTAACACTCAATTTGTTCTTTCTTCTAAAATCCTGACGTTTGATTTCCTTTGTTTCTTCTTTCTTCGTTTTTTGTTTGTTTGTTTCTTCTTAACTAATGATCTATCTTCAAGGTAATGCTTTTGTGGCGATTGTCCTTTTACTACTGCACCTTTGCGCCTTCAAAAGAAGACAACATTATATTCTTTGCACAGGTAACAACCTTCTTTTCTTCTTACTGTGAACTATCACTTCTATTTTTTCCCCTCTGGCGTTGGAGATCAGCACTTTTAAGTAACACTTTTCCATATCTTTTTCTTTTAAAATCCTTTTGTTTGATTTCTTCTCTTTTTTCTTCGATTTTTCTTCTTCTTGGGTTAGTAGTTCAGCTCAGGGTTAATGCTCCTTCTGATCGTCCTTTTGCCACTACAGCATTGCGTATTCAAAGGAAGATATTCTTCGTGCAGATGATTGTCTTTTTTTCTTCTTTCATTTCTCTATTTGTTTTTCTTCTGGCGTTGGAGGTAAACACTTATAAGTAACACTCTTTCATTTGTTTCTTTCTTCTAAAATCTTGATTTCATTTCTTTCTTCTTTCTTCGATTTTTCCTTTGTTTTTTCTTAAGCTATTAGTTCTCGGCTGACATCTTCAGGGTTAATGCTTTTGTTTCTTCCATGTTTTTCGCAGATGACTTGCTTCCTTCCTTCTTTGAGTATTTTGATTACAACAGTCTTTGCTTCTCATTTCTTAATTCTTGATAGATGAGTTTCTTTATGTCCTCCCAGTTAAGAAATGCTGTAGTTTTTTTAAAAAAATCGCGAAAATAAATTTTAAAAATTTTGGTTTTATTTCGGTAGGCGTGGAAAGACCTCAGCCTTTTTTTTCCCCCACCTTCTTTGAGTAGCTAGATTTGCAACAGTCATTTTCTTCTTTCTTTAAATTTCCGTGCTTTTGTTTCTTAATTCTTCTACTTCCTTCTTTTCTTTTCAGTCTTCCATATCCTGTTCTTCCAGAGAAGAAATGTTGTGGCTTTTTGAAATGGTTCTTTGTACAAAGAGAACTTTTCTTCCAGGAAAAAGAAGTTAAGTTGATTCGCAAAAATAATGCGAAGATTCCGGTAAAATTAAAAAAATCTTTCTTCTTTCTTTCAATCTCTGTTTGTTTTTATATTCGCTACAGATTTTTCCTTCTTTCTTTCTTTCTTTCTTTGAGTGGCTTAATTTGCCGCAGTCTTTTACTTTTTTTTCAATTTCCGTGATTTTCTTCTTAATTCTTCTTTCCAGTATTTTGGTTTTATTTCGGTAGACGTTAAAATATCTTTCTTTGAATTTCTTTGTTTTTCCTTTATGTTCTTCGCAGATGTCTTCCTTCCTTCTTTAAGTAGCTTAGTTTTTTCATTTCCTTCTTAATTCTTCACAGGTGCTTTTCTTCCTTTCTTTCTTCTTTCCACTCTTTCACGTTCTATTATCCCGGAGAGGAGTTTTTTTTTTTTTTTAATTGATTCGCAAATCTTTCTTCGAATTTCTACATTCTTGAGTGGCTTGATTTCAGCGAATGTAATTAAGGTTTTAATCTTTCCCTTCTTCCTTTTATCTTTGAATTTCCGCGACTTCTATTCTTCCCAAGTGAGCTTCTTCCTTTTCTTCGATCTTTTTTTTTTCTTTCATGTTGTTCTCAGGTGTTTTCCTTTCTTCTTTCTTTGAGCAGTTGACGGTGGCAAATATTACGAAAGTTTCGGTCTTTACTTTCTTTCTTCTTTTTCTAAAGCGTCCTTTTTATGTTCTTTACAGGTGAGTTTATTTATCTCTTCTCTACGGTGCTTTTTTCTTTCACGCGTGTTTTTCTTCTTTTTTTTCTTTGAGTGGTTTGATTGCGGCAAATGTAACGAAGGTTTCAGTTTTTCCCCTTTTTCTTCCTTCTCTGAATTTCTTTCATTTTATTTCGCGCGTTCTTGGGCGGTGACTTTCTATTTTTCTTCTTTCTTTGAATCATTTGATCCCAGAATATGGTACAAGATGGTACAGTTTGGTCTTCGTTTCTATATTCTTTACAAGTTAAGTAATAAAGATTTCGGTAGACGAGGCATTTACTTTCTTTTTTTCTTCTTTGCATTTCTTTGTTTTCTTTTTGTATTCTTTACGAACGTCTATTTTTTCCTTTTTCTTTGAGCAACTCTATTGCAGCAAGTAGAAAGAATGTCCTTCTCTTCTTTCTTTGAATTTCCTTCATTTTGCTTCACAAGTGACTTTCTTCTTTTATTCTTTTTCAAAATAGTTTGGTTCCGGAACATGTAATGAAAGTCTTCCTTTCTACATATTCTTTACAGGTGATGTTTTATTTCTTTTTTCTCTAAGTAGTTTGACTCCGGCATACGAAATGTTGATTTTGGTCTTTGCCTTCTTTTTTCTTTCTTTATCTGATTATTTTTCAATCGACTTCATGTATCTTCTTGTTTTCCTTTTCTTCTTCGTCTTTATTTACTTGTCATACTTTTACTTATTTACTATTTTTTCTTTGTATATTTTTCTCTTTTTCTTTGTATTTGTAGTTCTCATTTCTTTCTGAATGGATTTTCTTTCAAAGAACGAAGTTGCAAGTTTCATTTCTCTTTTCTGTTCAGTAACTTTTTCAATTTTTCTTTGAGTTTCACTCTTCCACTTCATTCCAAATTTGATTTAAATTATGAACCAACGTCTCATACTCTCCCCATCCACAATTCACAACACGTTTCTTAACGTTATCAGCGTCGAAACAATTTTAAGACCTAATCTAAACAAACTAACAAATATTTTAATCCTAAAAAAAAAATTACTTCGCCCTGACGTCATGTCCCACCGTGAGTCACACAAATGTTTGGTTTTTTTTTTTGTTTTTTCGACGGAACGCGGCGTTACTTTTTAAAATTAAATTCGAGAGACGGAAATAGAAGAAGGGCCGTTTGTGCTGTCTCTCTCTCGTTCCAGCCGAAAGTGTCTTCATATAACACAAAGATCTGTTTCGTACGCGCACATGGTCCTAAATTTAGACGAACCGGGGCAAAAAACGTGCGGCTCGTCGCGGCGGTTGGTGACACCAGGGGTTCCCAACAGTACCAAAAATGTTGCTGCAGCAACTCGATACTTTCGGATTTTATTCTCGAATGAAATTTATCTCTTTAAAAACGTCAGCCTCAAGGTCTAAGAAATCAATCTATTTATCTCATTATTTTGGCGCATGTAGAACGTGCGTGACGTCTTCAAGCAAGGCGAGACAGCTATACCATCATCCCTCCAGAGATATTAAACATTTAAGGAGATTATGTGGCGTCGCCTCAGTCGTTCTTAATAAATCACGGCCGGGGACGATCTTTTAAACTAATTATAACCGACGAGGGGGGTGAGTGCGTGTCAGGGCGTGAGATTAAAGAAGTAAAATTAGAACCGCTGCGAACTTCAAGGATGGGAATAACCCGCGCGCTTAATCATCGTGCTCCTCGCGCCGCCGAAAGCAAGAAGCCTTTGAAACTGTGCCAAAGTATGGGAATTATTTCCGAAATGATTCGTAACTTGCTTGAGTTAGTTTGCCCCCAATTTCAGGGCAGAACATTCTGTTCGTCTGAAGCCTCTTGGATTTGTCTTGGCAAAAAGAAAAGTACTTAAGGAAAAGAAATTGTAGCTTTTGCCAAGTTTCTTTTCTGATGCTCCAAACTCGACCAATCACCATATGAGGGCCCAATTACATTAAGAGAAGCTTCTGCTCAAAAGTCAAGTACTCGATTAGCAATATGGGTTTAAAAGGAAGGTCGATATCCACAAAAAATATGAAATGGCACGGAGAAGACCCAAACATTACAAATGGCATTCCAAAAGAACCTACAATTCCGTTGTCTCAGTTGAATGACAGCGGCATCAGATGGAAAGAGACAAATAAAAGGTGTGAGAGGAGGTGGAACCCAAAAAGCAGCTTCTGCTCAAAAGTCAAGTACCCGATCATCAATGTGCCTTCAAAAGGAAGGCCGAGGGTTGAGATCCGCAAGAATACGGAATAGCACAGAGAGGAGAAGATCCAAACATTACAAATGGGATTCCAAAAGAATGTACACGTTCTCTGTTCCAGTTGAAAAAAAAAAAGAAATGATAGCGGCCTCACATAGGAAGAGACAAATAAAGGGTGTGAGAGGAGGTAGGAGACAAGATTCGCATTGACTGCGACAAACGTAGGTCGTTGGTTCATTGGTTATCGAGAAGTTTTGACCAAAAATAATGATTGGAACCAAACATCAATTTAGACTTCAAAGAAAACCAGGCCCATAGGTCAAGGTCCATAAAAAATACAAAGCGACTTGGCATTCCAAAAGAATGTGCAATTTCTTTGTCCAAGAAAAGATCCACTTGGACAGAAGAAATGGACAGCGAGCGATCAGAAAGAAAGAGACAAAAAAGTCAAACAGAATGGAAGGTAAAGAATCGCGTCAAGTTTGCGTCGTCTGCGACCAAGCCTCGAATCCTTCTGAATGTCTGACGATTATATTAGAAGAATCTTTTGGTCAAAAAGGAATGTTTGGGATCATAAAGTACCACCGATGAAGGTCCGTACAAAATATGAAAAGATACAAAGTGACTTGGCGCCCCAAAGAATGTGCAATTTCGTTGTCCAAGAGAAGATTCAGCTGGAAAAGAGAAATGACAATTGCATCAGAAAGAAGAGGCGAGAGATAGAAGGTGAGAGGAAATAGAAGACAAAAATTCTTACAGTTGTTTCATGATTGATAGATACATGTAGCATTTTTTCAAAAAAAAAAAATCTTTGTGCATGAGGTTTAAGAAAGAGACAACCCAGAGAGGACAAATAATCTCTTTAAATTTGTCGATAGCAAATCCTCTCAAGGTCATTGAATTGTTGTTGTTTTAAATATAGGAATGAGTGACAGAAGATTTAAGCAGCAATTTCTAATAAGTACTGTCATGTCCGTCTTTAACGAACCTCAGGGACTGCCAAAACAGGTTCGTTTTAAGCGAAGTTCGTTATAAATGATGGGCCGTTATGGTCACCATGCTTTATTTCGTACTTATCAAATTGGTTCGTTATAACTGGGTTCGTAATAAGCGAACATTACTGTACCTTTAAATGTGGGATTAAAAACCAATCTTCCTCAAGGTCATTGGACTGTAAGGCAAGGAATGACTGTTCCTAAACAATTCCTAAACAAAATGAAATGTGATTTAAGAATTAAACCTACAGAGTTACATTAAAAGAGTTATAATTAAAGGTGAGAAAAAGTGGAGGGCACTATATCCCCATATTCTCCTCAAGGTCATTGGACTCCTAGGCAAGGAATAGCTGTTTGAAAATCCTTGCGGTAATTCCTAAAAAAAGAGGAAACGGGATTTAAGAATTAGTTAGAAAGTGACAACCTATAGAATTACAATAAGGGGCAAGAGGAAGTGGAGGACAGTAAATCCCCATATCCTCTTCAAGGTCATTGGACTGAAAGGCAAAGAATGGCTGTTGAAAAATCCACGAGAAAATTCCTAAACAAGAAACCGAGATTCAGATAGAAAGAGACAATCTAACTCATAGAGTTACGATGAAAGGTTAGAGGAAGTGGAGGACAGTGAATCCTCAAATTCTCCTTAAAGTCATTGGACTCCTAGGTAAGGAATAGCTGTTTAAAAATCCATGCGGTAATTCCTAAAAAAGAGGAAACGGAATTTAAGAATTAGATAGAAAGCGACAACCCATAGAATTACAATAAGGGGCGAGAGAAAGCAGAGGACAGTAAATCCCCACATCCTCCTCAAAGTCATTGGACTGAAAGGCAAAGAATGGTTGTTGAAAAATCCACGAGAGTTACAATGAGAGGAAAAGGAGCGCAAGGAGGAGGCGTTGCATGCAGAAAATCTCCAAATTCTTCTCAAAGTCATCGGACTATAGACGTTCTAAGGCAAAGAATAGGTGATAGAAATCCATGTAGCAAATTACAAAAAGAAGGAATTGAGTTTAAGCATAGAAAGGATAGAAAGAGAAAATCTACAAATAAGAGTTACAAGGAGGTCGTATATCTCCAAACTTCCTCAAAATGATTGGATGATTATTACTCTAGGATGAGAAATGGCTTGTGCCAAAAAGAAGAAACAGTTAAATTAAAGAAAGAGAGAAAATTAAGAGGGCACAGAATCATCTTAAATTCATCGAACCCTCCTCAAACTCATTGAGCCATTGTTTTTCCAATGGCCGGTAGAAAATTAACTAAAAAGACTTATTGACTTTACGTGGGAGTGTTAAGTATCAGATAGAAAGAGGCGGCAATCCACAGAGAGAAGAAGAACAAAGAAAGGCACTCCTCAGCTCGAATGAAGATTAAGTGAGTCCAATAAAAGAAAATGAGAGAGATAGGTAGGTTAAGAAGAAAGAAGAATGTGTCTTTTGACAGCTGCGTTACTTCCTCTACGACAACACGAGTGACAGTTTCACGTTGTACTAAAACAAACGAATGTGGTAATGGTGGTCACTCAGAGAAAAAATGAAAGAGCAATATAACCTCGAAGTTCAAAGGAAGAAGAGATTGACCAAACTATACATCACTTGGTTTATGTTTAACAACTCAGCGCGACCGAACATATACAAAATAAAGAGAGAGAGAGAGGGGGGGGGAGGCGAATTTATGGCTTTGAAGTGCTCGTAATTAATCGATCGCTGAGTGCAGCTTTGGCCGCGCCTTCTCTTTTGAAAATAGATTTTATGTGCTCTTGTTTCGGTACGTTGCGCTTTTAATGTCGCCATGCATTTGTTTTCATAAACAAACAACTTTGTCGACGAGAATTTATTGCTGAGGACGTTCTCATACTTTGAGGATAATCCGAATTGCTTCCTTGCTTCCTCCTTAGGTGCATTAAGTAAGGCCTTATGGAATTTAACAGAGAATGTCCAAAAAAAAAGGGGGCAGAAAATTCAGAATTTGAAGAAAAGTTCTTCTTGCTACAAGAAAAGGAAGAAGTCCTTCTATGTATAACAAAAGACGAAACGTCAGCAAAAAAAGAAAAACGTAGTTCTGCAAAAAGGTACCTAATGAAGATAAACAACTGTTACGAAACCTTCAAATTGATCTTTTTCCTTTTGTTTTTCTTATTTTCGTTCTGTAATTTTCTTTCGCATTTGCTTTTCTTTTTTTTTTTGGTATATTAATTACAAGTAGGTTTTTATGAGAACTTAACACTGATTACGTCACGACAAATCAAATTTGCTTATTACAAATATGTCACATATGCTGCAACTATGAAGAAGTTTATCGCCCTGTATATCAAAGACAAAGCATTTTGGGTTACGTGTTTATAGGAACTCTTTTATTCAAAATCAGTCCGGGAATCTCCTCTGCGAATTTCATTAAGTCACACCCTGTATAAGAAAGTGCATTTGATAAACTAAACTGTATTCAAATGTGACAGAAAAAAATTTTAAATAAAAGCAACGAAAAAAAAATCGTAGAAAAGAAACAGACGACGAACGGCAATTTACAAAATTTACAATTTTTTCTCAAAATCAGTCCGGGAATCTCCCCCTTTGAATATTTTGCAATAATCGCATACACCCTGTATAAGAAAAGTGCATTTTTATAAACAAAACCGTTCAAATGTGACACAAAAATTTTAAAAATAAAAGAAAACTTTACAAAGAAACAAAAGACGAACGGCAAATATTACTTTGTCCTTTTTTTTAAATAATTTAATCAGTAAATAAGAAATAAAATAAAAAGTCGAAGTCATTCAAAAACAGTTTCTGTTTTATTTTATAAATCACGCAAATTTTGTTCGAGTGAATCACATGATTCTCAAACAACAAGAAAATGGTAGAAAATTTTAAAAAATAAAAGGAATGAAAGCGAAAATTGTACAAAAGAACAAAAGACAAACGTCAACCTCTTTTTTTATTTATTATTATTATTGTTATTTATTAGTTATTCAGTAAAGCATTAGAAATATCATCCATTTTATTTTGTTTAATATTTTTGGAACGACCTGTATACAGGGTGTAACTTAACGAATACAAAAAAAATTGGAGAGGTCATTCCTCAGCCGATTATAAGTAAAAAAGTTCCTGTAAACTTGTGGCCTAAGACGTTTCCTTTTCGATATACAGAGTGATCATGCATTCAACTTAAACCTTAAAAATTAAAATAACTTTATCGCCCTCTGTATCGAAAACGAAACATCTTAGGTCACATGTTAATGTTAACTTTTTTACTCAAAATCAGTCCGGGAATCTCCTCTGCGAACTTTTTGCAATCATTAAGTCACACCCTGTATAAAAAAGAACAAAACTGTGACCAAATGTGACGGAAAATTAAAAAAAATAAAAGAAACGAGAGGCGAAAGCCATACAAAAAACAAAAGACGAACGGCAAATGTTATTTTGTTAAACAAAAAGAAAGGTGATAGAAAATTTTTTTAAAATAAAAGAGACGAAAAGTGTACGCAATGAAACAAAAGACGAACGGCAACCGTTTTTATTTATTATTATTAATTATTAGTAATTCAGTAAAATATTAGAAACGTCATCCATTTTATTTTATTTCGTCTGAGCGTTGCAGGTTTATTTTTTTTTCGAACGTCCTTTATACAGGGTGTAACTTAATGATTACCAAAAACTTGGGGGGGTCATTCCTCGGCTGTTTGTAAATAAGAAAAAGTTCCTGTAAACGTTTAACCTAAAATATTTCGTTTTCGACATACAGAGTGATCATAAACGTTCAAGAAATTTTATAAATTTTGTTGCTAGTCGGTTTTGATTGCAGTGGATTCCTCGAGCATCCTCGAGGTGTTTCGGCCCTACTTGGGGGCTCGAGAATTCCACTGCAAACCAAACCGACCTGTCCTAGCTATTCGCAATTGCGATGTAATAGTAATGAAAAGTCTAAGGCGTGTCTGCTGAGGAGGCCCCAAATAGGACCGAAACAGCTGTGCAGAGGATGCTCGACGAATCCACTATCAAATCAAAACCGACTAGCAACAAAGTTTTAGAAAACTTTCAATATGCTTTGACAGCACGCTTGGCCCCCTTCTATGGGATGACCTACTAAGTAGCAAATTGACTGCAATTTGCTGCAATGTTAGGTCAAAAAGCGATTGCGCCTTAGACTTTTCCTTAAAAATCAAAGTAAGCATTATTCCCAAGACTATCTTAAATAATTTCGCATGTTGCAATTTTATCACCCTGTAGATCGAAAACGAAGCATTTCAAGTCATATGTTTATAGGAACTTTTTTGCTTAAAATCGGCCCGGGAATCTCCCCTTAATTTTTCTTGCAATCTTCTAGTTACGCCCTGTATAGGAAAGTGCGTTTATTAGCAGAACTGCGTCGCCCATTTTGTTTTTCGTTTCGTCCCGGGCGTTACAGGTTCAATCATTTTAGGCCATCCTATACATGCGTAATTAAATTAAGCCCCAATCTTTTTAGGGCACGGATTGGAAATATTTCAGAGAAAATCCGCAGTACTGTACTGAAAAATAATTTTACAAAATGACACGAAATTCACAAAATCTAAAGAGCGAATTAGAATTATTGAGAAAAAAAATTAAAAATCGGCGAAGAAATAAAAAAAAAATTATAATAATGTGCGATTTGCGAGATTGTAAAAAAAAACAAATGAAACACGAAATAAAACGATTGTTTTAAATAATTTTTTAAGGAAAGAGAAACGAATCGGTAACTTTTCAAGAAATCACCCTCTAGATCGAAAACGAAGCATTTTAAGTCACATGTTTATAGGAACTTTTTTGCTTAAAATCAACCTAGGAATCTCCCCTTAATTTTTCTTGCAATCGTCTAGTTACACCCTGCATAGGAAAGTGCGTTTATTAACAAAACTGCGTCGCCCATTTTGTTTTTCGTTTCGTCCGGGCATTACAGGTTCGATCATTTTAGGCCATCCTGTACATGCGTAATTAAATTAAGCCCTAATCTTCCAAGTCTGCTTCCTCATTCGCCAATTAACATTCTGGTCGGAAGAAGAAGAAGAAGAATTCGTGCGCCGCGAGGCAGCAGGCTCGTGATGCGTGGCGTTTCAAAGATCGATCCCCGACATGAACGTTGCTGATTTTATTTTTTGTTTTGTGAACGTTGCAGGCGGGGCACGGCTACCCTAGGCTATGGAAAGTTGGGTCATCCAACTCTGTTAAGAGCTAAGAGCTAAGAGCTAAGACAAAACAGGTGCGTTTACAGCTACGCCGCTACCTTTAACATTACACGCTATGTATTATACACAGTATGTTAATTGCGCGGTGATGTAACTCTGAGCACTTGGGTGGAGTATATGCAATCTTTTTTTTTTAATCTCATATATGTATTACATACAGGAGTCCTCCAGCTAGCTATACGCTTCAAACGGTTTTGAGAAAACTGACTCCTCCGAGGCAACACATTAGGACCTTTGTTTTTCTTTTTGGGGGAAACACACGCACTTATATAATTTTGTAAATTTATTTGTACGCTCGAAATGGTTGGATGAAATTAAAAATGTGATGAATTTGCTTGTTGCAGGTGAAGAGGTGCAGAAGAAGAAGGGCTTCTTTAAAAACCTGTGGAAGAGATCGCGCCATTACTCGCTGGAGCAACAGTGAACGTGAAGGTTTGCCGACTTTTCACCATCCCTTTTTTTGATCAATAACCCACCCTCTAGTATTATGTGTGCCCTAACGTGGTATGACGCAAGCAAATCCTAATATATTATTATACTATACATAGATGTAGATATATAACTAATTTATATATTATATATAATTGCAAATTTTAATTATTATTTATGTTTTTCTCTATTTTTTTTTAAATGGATGTCGTTCTTGTGAATAGAGCTATTGACATGTTTTTTTTTAAATCTTAATTGATAGATAAGGCAGCTTAGTGACAATATCTGGACTTGTATGTGGGTGTGTGTGCGTGTATGGTACGTATGTGTGTGAGATGCTTGCGTTTGCTGGTGAAAAAAAAAATAATAAAAATTATTTCGTAACGCTTTTTTATTCATTACTCTTAAGATAACATATTTTTACATCTACGTGTGATAAGGCGAATGTGATTGCGTAAACTCACTTGATGCTGAAACCACGTGTGCATTTTTTTTAATTGCTTCGAAATTTTTGACAAATTTCCCCTAAAACTAATTCAACGTATTTTTAAACCCGTATGCATTTTTTTGTATTTTTTTTAAAGAAAGAAAACGTCTTCAGGAACGTCGCAAAAATTAATAAATACGCGCAAAGATTTCTCAAAGAAATTTGAGAAGAGAAACAAAAAACGAAAGCCACATTTTAAACCAAAATCATAAATTTTAAGTGAATTTTCGGAAACGTAAAGCAAAAAACAAAAGACGAACAACGAGTGTTTATTTAAAGAATTTTTAGGGCACGGGTTGGAAATGTTTCAGAAAAAATTCGCAGTATTTTAAAAAATGACGTGAAATTCACAAAATCCAAAGAGCAGATTAGAATTAATTTTTGAGAAAAAAAAAAATTAAAATTTGCGAAGAAAACAAAGAAAAAATAATAATGGGCGATTTGCGAGAGAAGGAGGGAGGCCGTGGAAAAAAAAACAAATGAAACACGAAACGAAACGATTATTTTAAACATTTTTTTAAGGAAAAAGGAACGAATCGATTACTTTTCAAGGAAAGACGAATTTGAATTTGAATTGAAATCGAAAACGCGAAGCCACTTTCAGAATTATCGGCAAAACAAAAAGAAACAAAAGACGAACGACGATTGTCTTGTTCTTTTTTTATTTGGTCAAAAAAAAAAAACGCACAAAATCAAACGATTCTCAAAAACCGAAAACGTAACAAAAATTAAAAAATAAATAATTAAAAAAAAATTCAAATACAAAATAATGGGTGATTTATGAAAAGGGAAATCGCGAAGAAAAAAAAACAAATGAAGCATGAAATTAACCGACTGTTTACGATTAAATTTCTAAAGTTGAAGAAAGAAAAGAACTGGCAACTTTTTAAAAGAAAAACGAAAACACGAAGCCGCTTTCAGAATTGTCGGCAAAATAAAAAGAAAACAAAAAACGAACGAGTGTCTTGTTCTTTTTTTATTCGGCCAACGTAGTATCAAAGAAAAAGAAACGCACAAAACCGATATATTTGGAAATTTTTTAATATGAATCAAATGATTCTCAAAAAAAAATGTAACAAAAATTTTAAAATAAATAATGTAAAAAAATATATAAATACACAATGATGGAAAATTTTTAGAAAGGGATGCCGTGAATAAAAAAAACAAATGAAACACGAAATTAATCGATTGTTTTACAAATAAATTTCTAAAGTGCAAGAAAAGAACTGGCAACTTTTTGAAAGAGAAACGAAGAGCGAAAGCCAAAATTTTTTTTAACTGAAACTGTAAAGTCACTTTCAGAATTGTTAAACCAAAAGAAACAAAAGACAATCGGGCCAACATTTATTTCTGTTTCTATTCCCAAAAACCAAAAAACTTGACAAAAATTTACAAGAGAAACAGAAAAAAATTAAAAATACAAAATAACGGGCGATCTAGAAAGAAACGGGGGGCTACAAATTAAAAAGAAAACAAACGAAACACGAAATAATTTCAAAAAAAGAAAAATGGAACGAATCGACATCTTTTTTCAAAAAAAGAAAAAAGAGACCCAAAGCAAAATATTTTTAATAGACACAGAAAACAAAGCCATTTTCAAAATTCTCAACAGAACAAAAAAAACAAAAGGTAAATGGCGGTCATCTTCTTTTTTCAATCAGCCATCGTACTATTAAAAGCTTATAAAAATAAAACCGCTGAATTTTTTTGTAATATTAGGCACGTGATTTTCAAAATAAAAAAAGAAACAAGTGATGACGGTAAAGGAACTTTTCAAGAAACAAAACAAAAGACGAACGACGAGTATTTCTTCGCGAAAAAATCACGAATAAATTAAAATGCCATAAAATGTCACAATAAATGATTAATAAAAAAAAATAAGTAAATAATTTGAATACATTTTAAAAAACGTAGCGACTTGATAAGTTTTTCTTTTGTTTTACGTGATTGTTAAAAAACAAAAATGTGATCTTCAAGAAATCAATGATTAGTGTACTGTGGAAAGAAACAAGAGACAAACGGCAAGCGTTCTTTTTTAAGCAATTATTAAGTAAATTAAAATGTAAAAAAAATCGAAATCAACGATATAATAGAAAATTTAAGAAAATAAAATAAAAGAAGCTACAGGCGAGAGCTGTACAGAGAAGCAAATGCTTTTTTTGTCTTTTTTAAAATGTCTCTCAATAGTTGGTCGTGAATTGTTAGTTGTGAACCAGCCTCAATCGACCTGACGTATGAAATAGCACAACCTCACTTTTAATGAAACGTTTACGTTATGACATTTTCTTCGATAAGAAAAATGAGGTTACGATATGTGTCAATTGTGAACCAGCCTCGATCGATCGACGTATGAGATAGCGCAACCTCATTTTTAATACAACGTTTACGTTATAACATTTTTCTTCAATAAGAAAAGTGAGGTTATGATATACGTCAATTTATTAAGGTTTTTCTTGCAAGGCCGATTCATAACTAATAATTCAGGTGATTCTCAAAAACCAATAATACGACAAAAATAAAAGAAACACAAAGCGAAAGCTGTACAGAGAAACAATTTCTCGTCGTAGTTGGCCGTGAGTTGTGAACCAACCTTGCTTGAAACTTAATAAATTGACATGTTAAAGCATAACCCCACTTTTAATGAAACGTTTATGTTATGACATTTCCTTCAATAAGAAAAGTCAATTTATTAAGTTTTTTTTTGCAAGGCCAACTACGAGAAGAAATTTTAAAAAAGGCACGTTGGCGATTCACGTGATTCTCTCAAACCAAGAATATGACAAAAATTAAAAAAGAAAATAAAAGAAACAAAAGGCTAAAGCTGCGTGGAGAAACAAAAGACGTACGGCAAATGTTTTAACAAATCAAGCAATTTTTTTGTCGCGCCTTTTTTAAAATGTCTCCTCGTAGATCGCCGTGAATCGTTAGTTGTGAACCAGCCTTGCTTGAAACTTAATAAATTGACATACCAAAGCATAAAACCCCACTTCTAATGAAACGTTTACGTTATGACATTTCCTTCAATAAGAAAAGTGAGGTTACGATATACATATGTCAGTTTATTAAGTGTTTTTTTTTGCAAGGCCGATTCACAACTAATAATTCACGTGGTTCTCAAAAACCAAAAATTAAAAGACAAAATAAAAGAAATAAAATGTGAAAGATGTGCAAAGAAACAAAAGACGTACGGCAAATGTTTTACAAATCGAGCAACTTTCTATCGTATTTATTGTTTTTTTTCTTTTTGCAAGGCTGGTTCACAACTACGACAAGAAATTGAAAAAAGGCAAAAATGCGATAAAAATTTTAAGAAATAAAAAAATCAAAAGGCGACAGCTACTGTGATTCTCAAAAACCAAAAAAAAATATGACATAAATTGAAAAAAAAAAAATAAAAGAAACGAAAGGCGAAAACTGCATCTTACAAAGTAACAAAAGACGAACAGCAAATATTACTTTGTCCTTCTTTAACAGAAATTCAAAAAAAAAACACCAAAAAATCTTTCAGTAAATTAAAATGATTAAAAAAAGTTTGAAAAACCATTTGGATAAAAATGAAAAAAAAATTGCAAAATCAAAATGAAACAAAAACAAAAGAAGAACGATACTCTAATCATTTTTGTGACCGATATGTAGGGCGCGGCGAATTAAAGGAACAAATGAAAACAAGCGACGAAATATAAAAGCGTCTTCAGAAAAATAAAATAAATAAAAAAAGAGCCAAACTGAAGGAAATCAAAAATACAAAACTAGTTTTTTTCGTAACTCAGAACTGTCAGATTTTTTTGATATCTAAAAACAAAAGAATTCTGCACGAAAAGTAACCAAAAGTTGAGAGATGAACTATCACGTGATTTGTAAAGAGATTTTTTTTGGTCATTAACTTTTAAACTCTTCCTTAACACCGCCCCTCTCCCTCCACCTTCAATTGCCTCTTTAAGTGCACTCCAAGTTCTTGGTAATTTGGGGCCCTTATAAATAATCAAAAATTTAATCTAAACCTTTTTTTTTCTAACAAATATAATCGTGGCCCAAATGATTCAGAATCGGGTATAAACTTTTCGAATTTAAAAGATTCCAAGGACTCCAAGGAGAATGTGTCAAAATGTCGTCGCCTCCCTCCCAAAAAAAAATTTTCCTGGGAAATTTCCCTGGAAATTAATAAAGTACGATACGGCCCAGCAAGAGCAAAATAATAAGCGCATGGAACGTCTGGATCGATGCCAAGATGTGACACACAAAGCGCACGCATCCGCCTCAGGTAGCATCATCATAGCAACTATTTATATGAAAAATGCGGATGGAATGCGAGGCGAATTTTTTTTTACGGCCGTAAATTAAACGAGCCACGAAAATAAAAGCCGAACGAAAACGCCTTTATTGAAACGCATCAACGTTTCTACCAAAATTTAAAAAGTAAACCATTCTAGAGATTCCATGAAATTTCTAGACGAAACCCAAATTTTTTTGAGAAAAAGTATCGAATACGCTTTTTTTTTTTTTAATAAACAAGAACCAAGAGAGTGCATACATACTTCTAGAAAAGTGTGAATTTGTTTTTTTTTTGTTTTTGAAACCTGGGGCGCATCAAGTGAGTCTCGCACGTTCTCTCTTTGTTAAAGAAGAAACTCCGCGCACTTGGTCAAGAACAAATCGTAATTGGCGAGCGTTCGTTTCATACGACGACGAAAGTGTAGATCAGGTTTGCGAGAGGTTATCGAACCTTCCAGCATCTGCTTTTGTGATACAACGCAAAGATCAACCTACTTAGCGCGATCTCCGGCTATGCGGAGAGGTGCGATTGAATCGCATTTTCCGGAAAACCAAAAAGAAAAAAGAGGGGGTCTTCTGTATTCATCAGAAAGAATTCCTCCAATTGGAGGGCTAACGAACAGCAAGAACTGTGTACAGAATGGTGTCGGAAAAATTATTTTTTTTAATTGGCATTCAATCAAATATCCAAAATTTGTCAGTTTCCAAAAACTATTTTCAAGAGTGTCAAAATCTGCGCCTCACGACCAAAAGGGAAAACTTGGAGAATGTCATTTTACAAGTAAAAATAATGCAAAGTTTGAAAGCTGTCAAACGTAAATGCCAGTGGTATCAAATATTTGAGGAACCTTCGACGAATATATTTTTAAATATGTGAGGTATAGAGACGTGACAGCTTGCAACGTTCTTGTGACAAAGAAAAATGAGCGTAATAAGATACTTAATTAAAGTAGGCTTATTTATGTATAGCCGCAACCGAAAATACTGTCAGCGAACGTTGTTTTTATAATACGAGGGAAAGCCAAAAAGTAACGTCCTCCGTTTATATTGCAATGAAATAGACATGAAGGAGAGACACGTTTTTTTTTACTGAAATAAAATTCACTACTAAAGTTTGATGATATTTGGTGAATAAAGAGTCATATTAAGAAATACAGTTTCAATGCTATTGTTTAGGACGTGAATGGAACTGGAGTTTGATTGATGGTACCATCTAAGTGTCAAAATCTGAACTACACGTCAAGAAAACGTCATCTCGTTGCTTGTAGTACTTTATTTTTTGGTTTCCCCCCATAGATCGGTGGAATTGTATTTGATTTCATCATCGAGAAGGAACGATAAATTCAAATAAATACTTATTATTATAAATTTCGAGATCATGAACAAAGAGATTGAATCGGACACGAAAATTTAAAAGAAAAAAAAAAGAAACGGGCGTGAACTTTCAGTGTTGGAGTTGAAACAGTTTTTGGTTTATACAAAACAAAAACAACAAAATGCAAGGCGCAAGCAAAAACACAGTTTCAAAACAAAACAGAGGGCGCGACGTGCGTGAATTAAAAAAGGGACGAAAGACCTGGTCTGTTCGGTGGGAACAAAATTCAAAAAAATCGAGTTAATTAAAAAAAAGTCACCTTTCGAGAATTATTTTTTTTTAATCAAAATAATAAATTTCTAACGAATAAAACAAAAACAAAAAACAATGTGCGATTAGACAGAGAAAAATGGGCGTAAATTTGGAAAATAAATGAAACGAAATTAAAATAAATAATAAAACAAAAATGACACCGAATTAAAAACAAGAAAAAACAAAAAAAAAACAAATGAAAAGAAAAACAATGTTTGCTAAGCAGTAAATAAAAAATAAAAGTGATAGCGAAACGTACAAAAATAAACAAATAACAATGGGTATTCTGAGAGAAAGGGGACATGAATTTAGAACAAAAAAAAACAAAAAAAAAACAAATGAAAATAAAGAAATTAAACAGGAGGCAAAAAAAGAATAAACATGACTGGAACAGAATAAAGAAAACAATCGGTGTTCCGAGTGAGAAAGGGGGCATGATTAAAAAAAAAAAAAAAACAAACGAAACAAGAAACGATGTTTTTGAGCCAGTAACTAAACAATAAAAATAAAAATGACGCCGAACAAAATTAAAAAAATAAATAAAAATAACAGAGGGTGTTCTGGGAAAGGGGGCCATGAATTAAAAATTAAAATTAGGCAGCAAATCAAAAAAAATTAAAAATAACTGTTCTGATAGGGAAAAAGGACTTAATTAAAAAAAAAACTAATAAACAACAATACATAATAATAACAATAAATACATAAAAATAACAATGTTCTGGGACAAAAAGGGGGCATGGATTAAAAAAGAAATTAATGAAACCAATAACGATGTTTATTAAGCAGTAAATAAAAAATAATAAACATGATAGTGAACGGAACAAAGAAAACAAATGACAAATGAAAAAAAAAACAATAATAACAATAAACAAATAAAAATAATAATGGGTGTTCATGGACAAAAAGGGAGAATGAATTAAAAAAAAAACAAATTAAACGAAGAACGATGTTTATTAAACAGCAAATAAAAAAAAATAAGAAATGATAACGAACAGAATGAAGGAAAACAAATAATATTCTCGGAGAGAAAGGGGGGCATGGATTAAAAAAAAAACAAATGAATCAGAATCAACGTTTGTTAGGCAGCAACTAAAAAATAAAAATAAAAATGACACCGAATAAGATAAAAAGACAAATAACAATAAACAAATAAAAATAACGATGGATGTTCTGGGTCAGGAAGTGGGCATGAATTACAAAGAAAAACAAAAGAAACGAGAAACAATATTAGACAGCGACCAATAAAAATAATCAAACAAAATAAAAATGACAGCGAACATAACAACAAAAAAAAAACAAATAACATTAACTCTTCTGAGAGAGAAAGAGGACTCAATTAAAAAAAACAAATGTAAAAAAATACATAATAATAACAATAAACAAATAAAAATAACAATGGGTGTTCTGGGACAAAATGGGGGCATGAAGTAAAAAAAATCAAATGAAACGAAAAACGTTGGTTATTAAGCAGCAAATAAAAAAAATAATGACAGGGAAAAGAATGAAGGAAAACAAATATCAGTTGCTATTAGGGGAGAGAAAGGGGGCATGCATTAAAGAAAAAACAAATGAAACGAGAAACAACTATTGTTAGGCAGCAACTAAAAAATAAAAATAAAAATGACACCGAACATGATAGAAAGACAAACAACAATGAACAAATAAATGGATGTTCTGGGACAGAAAGGGGACATGAATTATAAAAAAACAATATAAACGAGAAACAATATTAGGCAACACCAAATAAAAATAATAAAATAAAATAAAAATCACAGCGAATAAAATAAAACAAATAGCAATAACTGTTCGGAGAGAGCAAGAGGACTTAATTAAAAAAAAAAAAAACAAATGAAAAAAACATAGTAATAACAATAAACAATGGGTGTTCTGGTACAAAAAGGGGGCATGAATTAAAAAAAATTAAAGAAACGAAAAATGTTTATTAAGCAGCAAATAAAAAATAAGAAATAATAAACATGACATCGAACAGGACAAAGAAAACAAATAACAATCGGCATTTTGGGAGAGAAAGGGGGAGCATAAATTAAAAAAAAAACAAATGAAATGAGAAACAACGTTTGTTAGGCAGCAACTAAAAAAAATAAAAATAAAAAAGACACGGAACAGGATAACAAGAAAAATAACAAACAAATAAAAATAATGATGGACGCTCTGGGACAGAAAGGGGGCATGAATTACGAAAAAAAATCAAAGAAACGAGTAACAAACCTACTAAGCAGCAGCAAATAAAAATAATAAAATTAAATAAAGATGACAGCGAACAAACAAAGAAAAACAAAGTAAAACAAATAACAATAACTGTTCTGAGAGAGAAAAAGAAACAAAAACACCAAAAGAAAAGAACATAATAATAACAATAAACAAAGGGTGTTCTGGTACAAAAAGGGGGCATGAATTAAGAAAAAAATTAAAGAAATAAATAAAAAATAAACATGACATCGAACAGAACAAAGAAAACAAATAACAATCGGCATTCTGGGAGAGAAAGGAAACATGACTTAAAAAAAAGACAAATGAAATGAGAAATAACAACTAAAAAATAAAAATAAAAATGACACCGAACAACAACTAAAAAATAAAACTAAAAATGACACCGAAAGGATAAAAAGAAAAATAACAAGAACAATAAACAAATAAACATAACGATGAATATTCTGGGACAGAAAAGGGGGGATGAATTACAAAAAAAAAACAAATGAAGCGAGAAACAATATTAGACAGCAGCAAATAAAAATAATAAAATGACAGTGAACAAAACAATAAAAGAAAACAAATAACAATGACTGTTCTAAGAGAGAAGTACTTAATTAATTAAAAAAAAAAAAACAAATGAAACGAAATGCAACGTCTATTTGACAGTAATTAAAATAAAAATGGCGAGAAATTAAATAGAAATCGGCAAGTGAATTCGAATTAATTAAAAAAAAATCACCTATTCTGAAAACAACCATTCACTAATATTCATTAAATTTTTTGTACAAAATAAAAAAACTATCAAAATATGCAAAGCGAGCAAAACAAAAAACAATGGCCGATTTATTAATAAATTAAAAAAAGTCAATGTGACGAAACTTAAATAAAAAATAAAACAAAAGTCAAATTAAATGAAGAAAAATCGAGAAGAAATTTCGAATTAATTTTCACTTGATAACGAATGATTCTTTTAGGTACAAAAAACAAAAACAAAAATAAAAACAAAACACACTTCTCAGCGAACAGAACAAAAAACTAAACAATGAAATAATTGGCATCCTGGGAGAGAAATGCGGCACGAATTAAAAAAAGAAACAAATGAAACGAAATACAACGTTCGACTGACAATAAATAAAAATAACGAAAAATTTATTTCACAAAATAATTAAAATGCAAGGCAAAACAAAAACAAAAGGAAACCAATGGGTGATTCGCAAAAAGAAATGTGAACGCAAAAAGCGAAACACAGCGTTTGTTTGGCAGCAAATAAATTAAAAAAAAAAAAAAAAACTTCTCTGGGGCAGCCGAAAAATCGCACAATTCTCACCAATATTGCTTGTCAATTGACAACTCCTTCAAACGACAGCGAAACGTTGAGAAATGTGCGATTTTCAAATTATCCTTGGCAAGTTAATAACGACATCATTAGACAAGAGTTTAATTATATAAAAAAAAAAAAAACTAAACTGACAAAACCCAAAACAAAAAAGTCGACACAATTAAAAAAAACAAGAAATGCAAAAGGCAAAACGACGAAACGAAATAATTTGGCGAAAAATTTGATTAACAAAATAACTTCCCACGTTAGTAACAAACAAAGAAAAGAGTAGAGGTCCCAACTTGCAACCCTGGGGTACTCTGCGCTCAAACATTGAGCCTTTTATTTTAACACTTTGGAAACTGCTTAGTATGCGATCGAATGCTTCATAAAAATCGATAAAAGGAAGTAAACAAGAATGATCGATTGATACTACCCTCCAGGTTAATTTTAATAGGAATTGCACAAAAAAATTGCACAACAGAAACCATTTTGTCACAGTTCTTCAAAATAATAGAAACCCCCTCCCCTTGATTTTCCAAAAGCCGTTTAGAGACAAAGTACGTATTTGTAATAAGACCGCCTGGGTTGTCCATATCGTGTTAAATCAACGCACAATCGACTGCCCTTTACGGAATTGCCAATCATCATTTTTGAAATCATTAGCCTTAGACGTTCGCATCAACATATTTTATAATAAGTGTAGTTATGTACCTTTTTGTAACGCGCAAGAGCGAGAACGTTCACCTAAGTAGATTTTGTAAAATGTAAGACTTAACAACTATTAAATATCTACGGTCGTGATTGACGCTTTACTACGACGATTTCAGTTTTACACGAGACTACGGTACTGAGGTAATTAATTACGAAATTCTTCCACTTTCATTTCTGTCTCGCGTTGACTTCGCATAAATAATTAATTAGTTATTAAGTATGCAAGACACCCACACGTTCGTTTCATAAGAAGAAGTAAGTTTAATGTCAAATACCGCGGAGAAAAAAAATTCTGATCGCTCTGTGTATGTGTTCGCGAGCGCCGGAGTCAAAACATCCGGCGCGATAAAATTGATTGACATAGTGACGTCCGGCGACGTCCTCTCGATTGCCATTCATGACGACCCGACGCTTCACGTGACAGGCGTCCACTCGCGTCTTTTTCCCCCGCCCCAAAACGGCAGTACCATATGGTACGCTCAAAAGCGATAATCACTGTGTACACATTCCTTTTGGGTTATCCACAATTTTCCACCACACTTCTCTAATTAATTAATTAATAATGTGCTGCACTGACGCACCTTAAGCATGATTGATAGATAGATAATGTAAAAAACAGATCTTTCTATGTATTGATTATTCAGTCGTGTAATATATTAATACTAATAATAATAATAATATCACTGCTTCTATAATATTAATTAATAATAATAAGAGTAAAACGAGGGTCAATTAGAAAGTACGCTATTCTATTCTGTAAGTTACAAGCCTGAGGATGGAGGACGCCCCGTCCGCCCTTCCGAAACTAATCTTACGTAAATTATAGTACAAAATTTTTATATAAGGTTCAATCTAGACTAGTATTCTTTTCATGCGTTCACATCAACAACAAAAATTGAAAAGATTGTTGTTACCACCAATTTTCATCATCTCTGATGACTTTCAATTAAACCTATTCTTTCAAAATCCAAAATCGAAGCAATGACTTTTTTATTCGTTGGTCTTTCAACGTCCATCTTCTCCAAAAAGAGAGAGAGAAGAAGAGAGAGCATTCTTCCTCTCTGCCTGGGGGCTTCCAATAACTATCGTGGACAGCTTGACTGCCTTTTGGTCTTTAATCTCCCACCTCCAGCTTGATTTTGCCCTTCCAGGTTCTTCTTCTTTTTTTCCTAACGAAGGTTTCCTCACTTTGGATAGCTGGTTCTTCCATATGCTGACTTCTTTGTCAGCATATGGAAGAACCAGACAATAGAAGATATTGTCAATTCCATCTTGTCCTTTCCAGGGATGACTAACTGGAAATTTCCTCATACCAATCATTATTGATGATAAATTCTTCAATTTGAAGTCACTGACTTTCTTTGTCTTTGGTGTCTCTTTTTTTCAACTTTTTATTTGCTTAAGGACTGACTTCTTGCTTCTGATTGTTGTCAAAAGTGTGTTAACCATCCAAGTCTTTCGAGGGCTGACTTTTTTTGTTTCCAGTTGGAGTTTTCCCCATGGACAATAGACATTTGGAGCCACTGTCTTTCTTTGCCTTCTCTTCAGTTTTCCAGGTTCCTCAAGGATTACCTTTTTGATTCTGATTGGCGGTTTGGAAACTTCCACAGCTGTTTTGGGTAACTAGCTCTTCTATTTGCGGTCTCTTCTTTCGAGATGATTAAGGTTGACCTTCTTTCTGTCAGCATGGTGTCTTCCGGCAGCTATTTTGGATAACTTGACCTCAATTTGCTCTCTTTCCTCTCAGACCGTTTAAGGAAGGCCCTTTCTCCGTCAGTTTGGAACTGTTTTGGACTGCTGTAGTCTGTCTTCGTTCAAGATATTCAAGGACGACCTTTTTTGTCTTTGGTGTTCCTTCTTTTCATCCTTTCATTTGCTTAAGGACTGACTTCTTGCTCCTGATTGTTGTCAAAAGCGTGTTAACTATCCAGATCTTTCGAGGGTTGACTTCTTTTGTTTCCAGTTGGAGTTTTCCCCATGGACAATAGACATCTGGAGACCACTGGCTTTTTTGTCTTCTTTTCAGTCTTACAGGTTCCTCAAGGACTGACTTTTTGATTCTGATTGGCGGTTTTCTCGTAACAAAATATTTTGGATCGGTTGGTCCTCCATCTACACTCTGATCCACTCTGTTTGCTTCTGCTTGGAGATTCGTGCGTAGCGACTGCAAACTTGACGGCTTAACTTCCATCTATTTGTGTTTGTCTGTCTTTGTGCCAACTTGGAGACCTTCAGTGGCTACTTTGGGCAACTGTTATTTTCATTTGCTATTTCACATTTCAAAATTTTTATAGACGATCTTCTTTTGACAACTTGGAGACGTCCTATAGCTATTTTGGGCCATTGGACTTCGATTTACAGTCTCTCTTTTCAAAATATTTAAGGTTGACTTCCTTTCTGTCAGCTTGGACACTTCCTTTAGCTCTTTTGGGCAATTGGCGGGTACCGATCGCAAACCTGGCGCCTTAACTTCCATCTATTTGTGTCTGTCTGCCTTTGTGCCAACTTGGAGACCTTCAGTGGCTATTTTGGGAAACTGTTATTTTCATTTGGTATTTTGCATTTCAGAATTTTTATAGACGGTCTTCTTTTGACAGCTTGGAGACGTCTGTAGCTATTTTGGGCAATTGGACATCGATTTACACTCTCCCTTTTAAGGAGGAGTTCCTTTCTGTCAGCTTAGACACTTCCTTTAGCTCTTTTGGGCAATTAGACTTCGATTTGCAGTCTCTACCTCGATTCTGTCAGCTTGGAGACTTCCTTTAACTCCTTTGGGTAATTAGACTTCGATTTGCAGTCTCTACCTCCATTCTGTCAGCTTGGAGACATCCTTTAGCTATTTTGGGCAATTAGACTTCGATCTGCTATCTCTCCTTTTAAATTATTTAAGGACGACCTTTCTGTCAAGTCAAGTCTTCCGATAGTTATTTTTGGGAGTGGATCTTCAAGTTGCAATGTTTCCCTTCAAAATGACCTTTTCCCGTCAGTCTGAAGACTTCCGGTAGCTCTTTTGAACGGCCTCCAATCTTTCCTCTCGAAATATTTAAGAACGACCTTCTTTTGTCGGCTTGGAAGCTTTCCGAAGCAATTGGACTTCGATTTGCCACCTCACCCTTCAGAATTATTAAGAAAGATCTTCTCTCCGCCACTTTGGAGACTTTCGGTGGCTATTTTGGGCAATTGGACTTCGATTTTCAGCCTCTCTTTTCAAAATGTTTAAGGACGACCTCATTTCTGTCAGCCTTTTTGGCAATTAAACTTCGATTTGCCTTCTCTCTTTTTAAAATATTTAACATGTTAGTTGCAATATCTCCCTTCAAAATATGACCCTTTTCCCGTTAGTCTGAAGACGTCCGGTAGCTCTTTTGAACGACCTCCAATCTTTCGTCTCGGAATATTTAAGAACGACCTTCTTTTGTCGGCTTGGAAGCTTGCCGAAGCAATTGGACTTCGATTTGCCACCTCACCCTTCAGAATTATTAAGGAAGAACTTGTCCCCGCCAGTTTGGAAACTTTCGGTAGCTATTTTGGACAATTGGACTTCGATTTTCAGCCTCTTTTCAAAATGTTTAAGGACGACCTCATTTCTGTCAACCTTTTTGGCAATTAGACTTCGATTTGCCTTCTTTCCTTTGAAAATATTTATTGCCAGTTACACAATTTTAGTTAATTTTCAGAAAATATTTAACATGTTAAGTGCAACCTCCTTTTTGTCAACTTGAAGACCTCCTTAAGCTATTTGGGGCAATTAGACTTCGATTGGTAGTCTCTCCATTCAATATATTCAAGGACGACCTTTCTGTCAACTTGAAGTCTTCCGATAGCTATTTTGGGCAATTACGTTTCGACTTGCCTTCTTTCCTTTCAAAATATTCAAGGACGGCTTTCTTTCTGTCAGCTCGGAGACTTCCTTTAGCTATTTTGGGCAAATAGACTTCTATTTGAGTCTCTTCTTTCAAATATTTAAGCACGGCCTCCTTGCTGTCAACTTATGTCTAAATATGACCTTCTCCCCGTTAGTTTGAAGACTTTCAGTGGCTCTTTTGAACAGCTGGCACTTCGACCTCCAATCTTTCCTTTTGGAATATTTTAGAATAACCTTCTTTTGTCGGCTTGGAGGCTTGCTGAAGTTATTTTGGGCAATTAGACTTCCATTTGCAATCTCCCTTTTCAGAATATTTAAGAATGACATTTTCCCCGTCTGTTTCGAGACTTTCGGTAGCTACTTTGGGCAGTTGGAGTTCAATTTGGAATCTCTCCTTTCAGAACATTGAAGGACGACATCTCTTCACTCAGTTTGGAAACTTCCGCAGTTGTTTTGGACAACTAACTCTTCTATTTGTGGTCTCTTCTTTCGGGATGATTAAGGACGACCTTATTTCTGTCAGCTTGGCGCTATTTTGGATAATTTGACCTCAATTTGCTACCTCTCCTCTCAGAGCATTTAAGAAAGACCCTTTCTTCGTCAGTTTGGAGCTGTTTTGGACTGCTGCAGTCTGTCTTCGTTCAAGATATTCAAGGACGATCTTTTTTCTGGACATTTCCATTTGCAATCTTTCCTCTTAGAATGTTTTCTTCTATTCCAACAGATTCCTCCATTTACAATCTGTGAATTGTTAATTTCATCCTGCCAGACTTTTCAAAGATGTTTCTGCTTGTTTTTTTCCCTATCGGCCTCCTTGTCACCTTCCAGAATTTTTAAGAACGACCTTTTACAATCTCTAATGTCCAGCCCATAGGAAGGTTGGTACCTTCTCACTTCTCCAGAATCTTTAAAAATTCTCCCTCTCTGTCTTTTTTTGTCGATCTGTGTGGTTAGAAGCGTCCGGTCGCTCTTTTGGGGCAGGTGTTTCTTTCATTTCCAGTTGGACCATCTGATTTTATCCTTTCAGGTTCTTTTGTTTTTGGTTTGAGGCTTCCGATGGAAAAGGCATTTTAGTTAGCTGGCGCCTTCCACCTATAATCTGAAGCAATATCTTTTTCTCATGCCTCATCCGCCATCTTCTTTAAAGACGACCTTTACTGTCTCTGCTTTGAGGATTTGACTTAAAAGAAAACATTTTGGGCAATTGGTTCTTCTGTTTATTGATTTCACATCGCCTACCCCTTATTTTCGTTCCTGATTATTCAGAAATGGCCTTTTTTGTTTTTGCTGGGAGGTCTACGACTTGTTGGTGGTCAGCTGGTGTCTGCCTCCTTTAAGGAGAATTTTTTTGTTTCGTCTTTTGCTGTCTTTAATCTCTCCTTTCTTGCCTCTTTTATTGTCTCTGACTTAAAAAAAAAAAAACAGATTTTGGACAACTGGTTCTTCCATCTTTTGACTTCACATCGCCCGTCAATTTTTTATCCTTCCGGGTTCATCAAAAATGGCCCTTTTTGGATTCTGCCGGAAGGTTTAAGACATTCTGGTAGTCAACCTGTGTCTTCCAAGTGAAGTCTGAACCGTCGTCTTTTGATATGCATTAATCTCTCTTCTCCCGCCTCCTTTAAAAATAACCTTTTATTGTCTCTGCTTTGGGGATCTGATTTAGAAAAGGATTTAGGTCAATTGGCTATCATCTTCATGTCACCTGTTCCAATTAGATTCTTCAACAATGGCCTTTTTTATTCTGCCAGCATGTTTTGTGTCATTTTGATGGTCAGCTGGTGTCTTTTAAGGACTGTCTATGGATCTCTCCTCTCCTACATCATTTAAGAACGACCCTTATTGCCTCTGGTTTGAGGATTTTAGTTAAAAATAAAACTTTTTGGGCAATTGGTTCTTTCATCTATTGACTTCACATTGGAAATCTCCTTTTTTCCTTCCAATTTCTACTTTTTTGTTTCTGCTGGGAAGTTTACGACATGTTGATGGCCCGCCAAAGTACATCACTTTCTGCCATCTTCACTCTCTCCTCTCCTACCTCCTTTATTGTCACCGCTTTAAGGATTTGATGATTTTGGATAATTGGTTCTCTTATCTTTTGATTTTACATCGCCAGCTTCTCTTTTTCTTCCAGTTCCCTCAAAAGTGGCCCTTTTTGTTTCTGCTGGGAAGTTTACGACTTTTTTAATGGCCCGCCAAAGTACAGTCTGCACCATCGCTTTCTGCCATCTTCACTCTCTCCTCTTCCTACCTCCCTTGTTGTCACTGATTTAAGGATTTCACTTAAGAATTGATTTTGGATAATTGATTCTCCGATCTTTTGATTTTACATCGCCAGCTTTCTTTTTCCCGTTCTCTCAAAGGTGGCCTTTTTTGTTTCTGCTGGGAAGTTGGTGGCTGGTCAAAGTATAGTCTGTCCCAATGGTTTCTGCCATCTTCACTCTCTCCATTCCTACCTCCTTTATTGTCACTGCTTTGAGGATTGATTTTGGATAATTGTTCCCTCAAAAGTGGCCTTTTTTTGTTTCTGCTGGGAAGTTTACGACATGTTGGTGGGGTCGGGCAAAGTATAGTCTGCACCATCACTTTCTGCCATCTTCAGTCTCTCCTTTCCTACCTCCTTTATTGTCACTGTTTTAAGGATTTCACTTAAGAAATGATTTTGGATAACTAATTGTCCTATCTTTGACTTTACATTGCCAGCTTCTTTTTTCCTTCCAGTTTCCTCAAAAGCAGCCTCTGCTGTTCCTGCTGGGAGGTTAACCAGCTGGCGTCTTCCAGGTGCTGCCTGAACCATTGTGTTTTGCTCTCTTCTTCTGCCTCCTTTAAAAACAACCTCTGCGTTGAAGATTTCACTTGAAGAGACGCACTTTGGCCAATTGATTTTTCCAGTCTCTTGCCACTCCACCTTTTCTCCTTCAAGAACAACCTTTGTTGTCTCTGTTTGGACGATTGAACATAAAAATTTACATTTTGGTCTAAACCAATGTCTTTTTCCGTCTCTCCTTTAATGTTTCTTCTTGGAAAGTCAGTTTCATTTCTCTTTCCAAGCCTTTACTTGGACGTTTTCATAAAAAAGACATTGTGGTACTTTCCATCTATAGTTCGCCTCCTTTTTGTCAATTTTCTTTCCTGAGAACTGACGAGTCGCTACCATTCCTTGGTTTTCTTTAAAAATGTGGTTTCGTGGAACTTCAAAATCGAACCAAACTTTGCTTCATTTTGGTTTAAATATAAAATGAACCGAACGGGTCTCATCAAAGAACCGTGAGGAACTCTTCACCAATGATTATTTTTTCAGGGCTTGATGAGTTTTGATTCATGTCCTGTTCTGTACAAGCAAGTCCTCGCCAGGTCTAAGAGAACATTGGCGCTTCTCCTTTTCCCCTTAAACATGGAGAAGCTCTTTTCGTTTTCCCCTTAAATATGGGGATGGGGAAGCTCTTCTCATTTTTTCCTTAAATATGGAGAAGCGTTTTAGTCAAACCAAATTAATAGTCTTTTAGCTTTCGCTGGTGGTAACAACCTGGCCAAAAAAAAAATCCATATCGCAAATGAAATTTTTTGCAACGCCTGCGCGCTCTCCTTCGCCCAGGATAATAAAAATTGAATAGATTTCAAGGGGCTGCGAAAATATCAGACGCCTCCATCTCGATCACGATCACAAACAAAACCGTTAAGATAAATAAACTAATTGACCCTCGGCTATAATCGTTCACAAAAAGTGCCCCGAATTTTTGTATGATTCAATTATAGATATGTAAATCGAGTAGGTACTTGAATATATTGATAATACCCCCGCGCATTTCGAAGGGAAAATATGTACGCTATACTGAAGTTTAGATTTTACGCAGCAGCAAATTGGTGTATCTACTTAAGGTTAGATTCGCGTGCGAACTGTACCCCCCTCGTATGTACCCTTCGCACGGCCACGTCGAACAAAATTTTTCCCATATTTTTGTAGGTATGACCCGTGTTTATTTATCATTTCTCGTTGTAGCTTGTAGTCGTATCCTATATGTATATGTGCGCGTTTGTTTACGTTTCCTTTCGTCGTTCCTTTGACCGCACACAAAGTGGCTGTTCTGTTCTTATGTTGGGTTTATTTTTGTAGATTTGTACAGTCGTCATGTTTGTATATCTTATAATTTGTAAAATGTGTTACTAATATGTAAATAAATGATTGATGCTTCGCCACGTTGTTTTAATCTTTAATCACTTTATCTATCACATTCACATTCACATTTCGCTTAAGGCACTTCTTAGACATCTATTAATATAACTCGTTCCATAAAGATAAAGTCTTATCAAAAATCAGTTTTCGGTGTAAAAATTAGTATTGAGTTATAAATGAAAAAATCAATACTTGTTCAACTTTGACGGAGAGAGGCTGCTCAATAAACGAGTTTAATGATGTTCGGTTAACCGTTGCGTTCGATCGAACGGAAAGTTGATTAAAAGAACGTTGAATTATCTGGTTAACGTCTCGCTGATTTACAATGACATCATCAGGTCCTAATCAAACAAAATCTAATCGAAAGAACCAATTTGCAAGGGTCATCCACTCGCCTGCACAAGTTCGCGATCATGTACGCGCGGGGAAGGCACTTCTCACAGACCGCGCAAGTTCATGAACATGCACGCGAAATTTGTTTGTTAATGGCCTTATGCACCGCAACACTTAAGCTGAGTTTAAATTTATAATATGACATTTGAAGTTTCAAAACAATGTATAAGTCACATTCTAAAACCTAATCTGATTTCATTTGTTTGGTGCATACGGCTATAAAACAAGCAACAACAATGATCGGATCATAATAAAGAAAACTTGATCAGAAGAGCTAATTTGTAAATGGCATCCAAACGTCCATACAAGTTCGCGATCACGAGAAACGTATCTAAGAGACCATACAGGTTCACCAGCATATACGCGAAAAATAAAATTTTAACAAACGAACAGCCTACCTGCTTACGGCATTACTTTAGTACAACAAATTCGAAATCTAAAAGAAAAACCGAGAGGCTGACAGACAACTGAATAGACGGAAACAGTCTAGACAAATAGAGGCAGACGACTCCATTTTGTCTACCAAATTCAGGTTTAATTTCTGTTTGCATTTATTCCTGACACCAACAGGCTAGCTTTTCAGCAGAGGGCGCTAAATTTCATTTGGCAATATCCTCTATTGTCTGCCAAAGGTAAACATACAGTAACAAAATCAGACAAGCAAGAACGGGCAAATAGTTTCTAATGGTAAAGAAGAGAGGCTGTTTTGTCGTCTGCCAGTTTCTGTTTGCAATTGTTTTGATAAAATAGAGAAAAAAAGTATGGAAGTTTAACAAGTAACAGTTAGACAAACAGAAGAATGACAAACATGGATAAACAGACAAAGGAAAATAGAGACAGAAGTAGGCAAAATTGGCAGAAGACAAAGAGAGGCTATCTACCACAGTCAGGTCTTTGTGGTAGACATTTTTTATTTGCATTGACCACGAAGTTATCTATTTTGTCTATGAAATTTTTACTTAGTTTCTGTTTGCTTTCTTTTGGCGAGATAGAAATTGACAGACAACTCATCTAAAACAAAACCAAACAGACATACAGAATTAAGCAGAGAAAAACAAGAGACAGACAAAATCACAAAATTAATGGGGAGACAGACCTAGACAAACGAAAGTAAACCGTAAAGTAAGAAGATGATCAACAAATAAAAACAGGTAGTCTGTCAAATTTAAACTCTGTGATAGGCAGATGTCTATTTTGTTTCCCAAACGTCCGTTCAGCTTCCATTGATGTCAGTTGGCGACAATAGACAAACGGAAATGGAAATGCAGATAGACTAAAGTAATTTGACAGAGAAAAAAAGTCAATTTACAATAGATAAAGACAGACGTCTTTGATTTACGCCAGAGAGACATTTTCTGATTGCATTTGTTTTGGCGATAGCATTTTTTTAAGAGACCGTCAACGGAAGGCAAGCAGCAACGATAATAGGAAACCGACTAATGTAGGTAGACACGGCAGACAAGAATAGTTTGACAGAAATAGAAAGAGATAACTACAGCACTACAATTACAGAGATTCTGATGATTGAAACGATAAAAAGAGATAGACAAGGCAGACAAAGGCAAAACCTTGTTGACAATGAAAGAAGAGCAGACAGAACTAGACAAAAGGAAGTAAATCACCAAAAGATAAAGACAGTCATCCATTTTGTCTACCAAATCCAGATTTATGGCAGACATTTTCTGTTTGTATTTGTTTTGATCGTAAGGATTTTTGGCGACAGAAGACAAACAGCAACGATGAAAGGAGGCAGACAGACATGAACGGACTGATGTAGGCAAACAGCAGATAGACAAGAATAGTTTGACAGAAACAGAAAGGGATATACTACAGTCCTACAATGGCAGATACTCAATGACTGAAACGATAAAAAGAGATAGACAAAGTCAGACAAAGGTAAACAATTGATGATAATGAAAGATAAGCAGACAGAACTAGACAAACAGAAATAAGCAGCCAAAAAATCCATTTTGTCTACCAAGTCCAGATTTATGGCAGACAGACATTTTCTGTTTGTGTTTGTTTTAGTCGTAACAAGTTTTGACGACAGAAGTCAAAGAACAACGATGAATGGAGGCAGACAGACATAAACAGACTGAAATAAGCAAACAGAGGGTAGGCAAGAATAGTCTGACAGAAACAGAAAGGTATAGACTACAGCACTACAATGGCAGACACTCAGTGACGAAACGGTAAAAAGAGGTAGACAAAGACAGACAAAGACATTGATGACACAAAAGATAAGCAGACAGAATTAGACAAACGGAAGTTAGCTGCTAAAAGATAAAAACAGGCATCCATGTTGTCTGCCAAATCTACCAAATCCGTTTGTTTCGGTCATAACAATTTTTGGCGACAGAAGACAAACAGCATCCATGAAATGAGACAGACAGACATGAACATATTGATGTAGGTAAACAGAAGATAGACAAGAATAGTCTAACTGAAACACAAAGGGCTAGACTACAGCCATACAATGGCAGAAAGTCAATGACAATAAGCGGACGGAACTAGACAAACGGAAGAAAGTCGCCAAAACGTTTTCTGTTTGCGTTTGTTTTGATAGTAACGGAAGCCAAACAGCAACTATGGAAAGAGGCAGAGAGACATGAACTAATGTAGGCAAACAGCAGAGAGACAAGAATAGTTTGACAGAAACAGAAAGGGATAGATTACAGCTCTACAATAGCAGATATTCAATGACTGAAACGATAAAAAGAGATAAACAAAAACAAACAAAAGTAAAAAATTGATTATAATGAAAGTTAAGCAGACAGAACTAGACAAACTGAAGTAAGTCGCCAAAAGAAAAAGACAGGCGTCCATTTTGTCTACCAAGTCCAGATTATGGCAGACAGACATTTTCTGTTTGTTTGTTTTATCGACAGAAGTCAAAGAACAACGATGAAAGGAGGCAGACAGACATAAACAAAACGATACAGGCAAACATAAGATAGACAAGACTAGTCTGACAGAAACAGAAGGGGGTAGACTACAGCCCTACAATAGCAGACACTGAAACGGTAAATAAAGATAGACAAAGGCAAAACATTGATGACAACGGAAGCAGACGGAAGAAAGCCGCTAAAAGACAAAGACAGACATCCACCCATGTTGTCTACTAAATCTACCAAATGCGTTTGTTTCGATCATAACAATTTTTAGCGACAGAAGACAAACAGTAACGATGAAAGGAGGCAGAAAGACATGAACATATTGATTTAGGCAAGCAGAAGATAGACAAGGATAGTCTAACTGAAATAAAAAGTGGCGGAATACAGCCATACAATGGCAGACACTCGACGACAAGAGATAGACAAAGACAGACAAAGACAAAACATGATGACAACGAAAGATAAGCGGATGGAACTAGACAAACGGAAGAAAGTCGCCAAAAGATAAAGGCAGGCGCTCGTTTTGTCTACCAAATCCAGATTTAATGGCAATCAGACATTTTCTGTTTGCGCTTATCTCGGTCTTAACAATTTTTGGCGGCAGAAGACAAATAGCAACGATGAAACGAGGCAGATATTCATAAACATACAAATGTTAGGCAAACAGAAAATAGATAAAAATAGTCTGGCAGAAACAGAAAGTGGTAGACCACAGCTCTACAATGACTGGAACGATAAAAAGAGATAGACAAGGACTGACAAAGGCAAAACGTTAGCAACGATGAAAGGAGGCAGGCAGACATGAACAAACTGACGTAGAAGATAGACAAGAATAGTGTCTCAGAAACAGAAAGGTGTAGACTTGAGCCCTTCAGTGGCAGACACTTAATAACTGAAACCACAAAAAGAGATCGTCAAAGACAGATAAAGACAAAACGTTGATGACAATGAAAGATAAGCAGACAGAACTAGACAAATGGAAGAAAGCCGCTAAAAGATAAAGACAGGCATCCCTTTGTCTACCAAATCTACCAAATGAGTTTGTTTCGGTCATAACAATGTTTGACAACAAAAGAAACAAACAGCAACGATGAAAAGAGGCAGAACGGCGTGAACATATTGATTTAGGCAAGCAGAAGATAGAGAAGAATAGTCTAACTAAAACACAAAGGGGTAGAATACAGCCCTAAATAGCAGATATTCAATGACAAGAGATAGACAAAGGCAGACAAAAGCAAAACATTGATGACAATGAAAGATAAGCGGACAGAACTTGACAAATGGTAGAAAGTCGCCAAAAGATAAAGGCAGGCACCGTTTTGTCTACCAAATCCAGATTTATGGCATTCAGACAATTTCTATTTGCACTTATTTTAGTCTTAACAATTTTTGGCGGCGGAAGACAAACAGCAGCGATGAAACAGGCAGACATTCATAAACATACTGATGTAAGGCAAACAGAAAATAGATAACAGTCTGACAGAAACAGAAAGGTGTAGACCACAGCTCTACAATGGTAGACACTCAATGGCTGAGACTATAAAAAGAGATAGACAAAGGACTGACAAAGGCAAAACGTTGATGTCAATGGAAGATAAGCAGACAGACCTAGAGAAACGGAAGTAAGCGACCAAGAGATACACTTTGTCCACCAAATCCAGATTCATGGCAGACAGACATTTTCTGTTTGCGTTTGTCTTGGTCGTAGCAGATGTCAAATAGCAATGATGAAGGGAGGCAGGCAGACATGAACTAACTAATGTAGGGAAACAGAAAATAGACAAGAATAGTCTGATAGAAACAGAAAGGTGTAGACCAGAGCCCTACAATGGTAAACACTCAATGACTGAAACGATAAAAAGAGATAGACAAAGGCAAAACATTGATGACAATGAAAGATAAGCAGACAGAACTAGATAAACAGAAGTAAGCGGCCATTTTGTCTACCAAATCCAGATTCATGGCAGACAGGCATTTTCTATTTGCGTTTGTCTTAGTCGTAACAATTTTTGGCGGCAGATATCAAATAGCAACGATGAAAGGAGGCAGGCAGATGTGAACAAACTGATGTAGGCAAACGGAAAATAGACAAAAATAGTCAGACAGGAACAGAAAAGTGTAGACTAGAGCCTAACAATGGCAAACTGAAATGATAAAAAAAGATAGACGAAGACTGACAAAGGTAAAACGTTGATGACAATGAAAGATAAACAGACAGGACTAGACAAATAAAAGTAAGCGGCCAAAAGATCCATTTTGTCTATCAAAGCTAGATTTATGGCTGTCAGACATTTTCTGTTTGCGTTTGTTTTGATCGTAACAAATTTTGGCGACAAAAGACAAACAGCAACGATGAGAAAGAGGCAGACAGACATGAACATATTGTTGCAGGCAAACAGAACGTAGACAAGAATAGTTTGACACAAACAGAAGGGGATAGACAACAGCTTCACAATGGCAGATAATAATCTATGACTGAGGTGACAAAGACAAAACAAAAAACAGAGACAAATGCTTAGTGCTTAGATATAAAGATAGGAAAGTGGGACAGGAGATAAAGTAATACAAAAATTGAAAGATAAGTTAAACAGAAATTAATAGACACTCACTATCTGTGCATCAAATAACAGAGACAATGACGGGCGGACAAAATCAGAGAATAGCTGACAAATAGACAAAACCAAACGATAGATAACAAAGAAAGAAAAATAAACAGACAGGACAAAACAAGTGTTAAATGACAGATAGAAATTAACAGAGAATTTATCAAAAACATAAACAATTATTAAACAGAGAGAAAACAAAATTAATGAACCTTTTTTTTTATTCGTCATTAAGTACTTCAGGGAAATTTAACGCATGATTTATAGAAATGTTCCATTATCATTGGCCCTGTTTTTGGGCGACGTTAATTAACCAAATTAAAATTTACTGCGCTTATAAATTATATGTTTAATTTTTTCACCGTGCCATTTTTACTTTTATTATTATTATTATTTTTTGTTTAAATTCGTGTGACCTACTGAATTAGTTACGTGCCGAAAATAACCGCAATGAATTTAATTAGCGAATGCAGGGGCGTGCAGCGACTGCATCGTGTATGTATAATTCATCGGGGGGAGCACAAGAACTATTGATTCGGTTGACACCTACACAGTGTGTTGTGTGTAGCGGTAACGTTTTCAGATGAAAGGACGGGGACATCGCGTCAGGACGTGCACCGACGCTGACTACGCCCAAGTCTGGATCGATGCGTCGGTCGTCGAGTTACCAAGAGCGCCATTGCGCCTACTCTCTCCTCTGGTTAACGAACCTCACACTCAGTTATCGGTTATTCACTACAACGGACTTTTTTTTTAAATACACTCATTCGACGAACAAAAATTAATTCGCGAATCAAAAATTACAAAAATGACGTACAGTACAAAATAGAATAGAATAGTTCTTTTATCGTTTCTTTAAAATTGCAAAGAGCGATCAAAAAGTAAATAAATTCGATTTATTAAGTGTTTACCAATTTGGACTGCGAAGTATTGAATTATATCTAACTTCCGCTTCCGGAGAGTAATTTCGTCTGTGGCTTTTAATTAAATATCAAACAAGCCCAGTCTGTATATTATGTGCGGACTGTATGTGTATGCTTGAGCGTTATGTTATTAATGTCAACATAAAATCTCTTTGGCCGACGCTAACTACTAACTAGAAGCTAGAAGCAATAAATTATTTACCTAATTAACGATAAACTTAATAACGGATGCTCTTCGCAACATTTCACGGTGAAGTTGCAATTACAGAGAGGAATTTCAGAGAATAAATGAGACACGACTTTCTGACAAGTAAATGAAACTTCTGTCACAAATTAATTAGAATTTTTAGAATCAAGATTGGAAGACACACTATAATGAAGTTTTTTCAAAGACGGAATTTCACGCCGGGGTTTCAGAATTAAATGAGACACTTCACGTTCAAAATTCAGGAGCAATTTTCACTAGGTTTTCAGAGCTGTTCAATTCAACAAAGGCGAATGAGACACTAATTTCTCTTTCGATCTTCAAAAACAAATAATAAGTTACTCCTCAATGAAGTATCCAGGAATTTCATAGACTGACTGTATTTTTAGAGACCGATTAAGTACTTCACACTTAAACTGAGTGGACGATTGACTCCGCAATGAAACCCTAAAAAATATAGAGAAGCCTCAGAGAGTTAGAGATGAATGAGACACGATGTTCACACTCGGCTTGCAAATAAATGATGAGACACTTAGTGAAGTTTCAAAAACGGAAATTTTAAGCATAAGCACTTTACACTAGACTTTTCTAGATGTGACACTTCAGGCTAATAGAGACGAATGAATCAGAATTTTCTCATGTAGGTGACAGCGTCGATCTTCAAAACTCATAAGCTACATTTCACAGTGAAGTTGCAATTACAGAATTTCAGAGAATAAACGAGACACTTCAAATTTCAGGGGCATTTTACACTAGACTTGCATAGATGAGACACCTCAGGCTAATAGAGATAAGTGAGTCAGGATTTTCTCATGTTGGTAGGTAAAACCGCCGACCTTCAAAACAAAAAAGTTACATTTCCAAGCGAAGTTGCAATTACAGAGAGGAATTTCAGAGAATAAATGAGACACGATTATCTGTCAAATAAATAACACTTCAGCAACAAATGACGTACGATGCTTAGAATTAAATCAGAAGACACATTACGATGATGGTTCAAAAATGGAATTTCACACAGGATTTCAGAAATAAATGAGACATTTCACGCACAAATCCGAGGGACAATATACATTAGACTTTCAGAGATGAGACTCTTTAGGCTAGAAGGCAGAAGTCTTGAGACGATTGCGACACGATTTTCTCGTTTGTCGACCTTCAAATCAGATACGTTACACTTCACAGTGAAGTTGCAATTACATAGTGCAAATGAGACACAATTTTTTAACGGACGAATGAAACTTTAGTGACAGATAACGTACGATTCTTAGAATCAGATCAGAAGACACATTACTATGATGTTTCAAAGATGAAATTCCATGTAGGATTTTAGAAATAAATGAGACACTTCATACACAAATTTGAGGGGCACTTTACACTAGACTTTCAGAGAGCAGACACTTTCGACTATCAGAGAAACGTCTTGAGACCAATGAGACACGATTTTCTCACATAGGTGACACCGTCGATCCTCAAAACATATTGATTACATTTCACATGTGAAGGTGCAATTACAGAGAGGAATTTCAGAGAAAAAAATGACACTTCTGCAACAAATGACGTACGATGCTTAGAATTAAATCAGAAGACACATTACGATGATGGTTCAAAAATGGAATTTCACACAGAATTTCAGAAATAAATGAGACACTTCACACACAAATTTGAGGGGCACTTTACACTAGACTTTCAGAGATGAGACACTTTAAACTAGAAGATTGAGATACGAGTTCCTCATGTAGATGACATTGTCCAACTCTAAATCAGATACGTTACATTTTACAGAGAATAAATGAGACACAATTTTCTTGACAGATAAATGAAACTTCAGTAACAAATGACGTACGATGCTTAGAATCAGATGAGGAGACACATTATAACGATGTTTCAAAGATGGAATTACACGTCAGCGCGACGTTTCAGAAAAAGATGAGACAATTCACGCTTCACCTTCAAATTTCCGGTGCATTTTACGCTAGACTTTCAGATATGAGACACTTTAGGTTAATCTTGAGGCGATTGAGACACGAATTTCTCGTATAGGTGACATTGTCGATCTGAAGATCGAAGGTCAAAGTAGATATACTCTAAGTTACAATTACTGAGAGGAATTTCAGAGAATAAATGAGACACTTCAAATTTCACTTTCATAGATGAGACACTTCAGGCTAATAGAGACAAGTGAGTCAGGATTTTTTCATGTAGGTAGGTGACACCGTCGACCTTCAGAACACATAAGTTACATTTCACAGTGAAGTTGTAATTACAGAGAGGAATTTCAGAGAATAAATGAGACACGATTATCTGTCAAATAAATGACACTTCAGCAACAAATGATGTTGATCTGAGAATCGAAGGTCAAAAGAGATACACTCTAAGTTGCAATTACAGAGAGGAATTTCAGAGAATAAATGAGACACGACTTTCTGACAGGTAAATGAAACTTCAGCAACAAATGACGTACGATGCTTAGAATCAAATTGAAAAACAAGGATTACAATGAAGTTTCAAAGACGGAATTCACGGCGGGATTTCGTAATTAGATGAGACACTTCACGTTCATGTTTCAGGAGCATTTTACACTAGATTTTCAGAGCTGAGGCAATTGAAGCTGACAGATACAAACCTCAAAGACGAATGAGACACTATATATTATCGAGGAATTTCAGAGACAGACTCTGTTTTTAGAGATCGATTGAGTACTTTACATTTAAACTGATTCGGTATAGACTACACGACGAAGCCCTAAAAAATATAGAGTTAGAGACGGAAGAGACACTTGTTCACTGACATAAACAAGTGGAAAGACAAAGATTATAATGAAGTTTCAAAGACGGAATTTCATGCCGGGGTTTCGTAATTAAATGAGGCACTTCACGTTCAAATTTCAGGAGCATTTTATACCAGAATTTCAGAGCCGAGGCAATTCAAGCTGACAGAGAGAAACCTCAGAGACGAATGAGACACTATCTTCTTCCTCAACCTTCAGAAACACATAAATTACTCCTCAATCAAGTATCGAGGAATTTCAGAGACAGACTCTATTTTTAGAGATCGATTAAGTACTTCACATTTAAACAGATTAGACGATTAACTGCACGATGAAGCCCTAAAAAATATAGAGAAGAAGTTAGAGACGGATGAAACACGGTGCTCATACTCGGCTTGCAAAAAATTGATGAGACACTTAGTGAAGTTTCAAAAACCTAGATTCTATGCATAAGCAGTTATAGAGACTGAAGAGATTATTACAGTCGTTTTTCAGAGATGAAAGATTGAAGATCCGAAATTATACAGAAGCCTCAGAGATGGTTGTGATACGATTTCCTTTGACATAAACAAAAGGTAATTTACGCAGAAACACTTTTCAGGGATCTATCCTCATTCTCGACTTTCAAAAAATAGATGAGACACTAAGCGAATTTTGAAAAACAGATCAACAAATTTTATTTGATTTATTTTTTATTTCAGACTGCACGAGGAAGCCCTAAAAATATAGAGAAGCCTTAGAGAGTTAGAGGCGGATGAGACACTTGGTCACTGACATAAACAAGTGGAAATTTACGTATAATTTTTAGATTAGATTAGAGTCTCAAAGATACACAAAAGTCTGCTATAATTTATAAGCCCAGTTCCCAAAAAAAGAATTGATGACACTTTAGTGAAGTTTTAAAAACTGAGATTCTATGCATAAGCAAATGTAGAGACTGTAGAGATTATTATAGTCGTTTTTCAGTGATGGAAGTTTGAAGATCGGAAATTATAGAAAAGCCGTTGAGACACGGTTTCCTTTGAGATAAACGAAAGGTGATTTACGCAGAAACACTTCGCATCAGATTCTCAGAGATAAATCCTTTCTCGTAAGCAAGCTGCAATTCATTATCGAGTTCCAAGAAACAGACGAGACACTTAACAAAGTTTCAAAGGCAGATTAAGAGCCTTTATTTTATTTTCAGAAAAGAATTAAGTACTTCATGGATAAGGAGAACTTCATATTCGATCGTCAAAGATAAATCAGTGACGTTTCCAAAATCAGCGAGACAAGTTGAGACGTGTCAGGGTAAACGCATCTCCAAAAAAGTTGTAATAACAAATAATCTCAAGGCAAAGTGATCGATTTAAAACTGAAATATTTTTCTTTCAGCTGAATTTTCATCATCGGCGAAATGCCACTTTAAATTACGTCTTATTTATCACAAAACAATAGATAACAGCGATAAGGATGATTACGTGTGGTGAAAACAAGTACGGAGTTAATTGAGCGAGATGAGGCAATCGCTCTCGAGATTAGGCGATGAAGTGCAAATTGCAGCGCAAATTGCTGACGCATCTGCTCCAAATGATTTACGATTTTCGGGATCGAAATGCAAGCAACGCCCTACGTATAACGTATAACAAAAAAAAAACAGTTTGCACGTCGCTGTGTTTTGTAGAGTGCGGTCGATCGAAACATTTGGTGAACATCCTGTACATGAAAGATAATGCCTGACGTAAGCGTTTCCCGATTTGTAAGTAAGGGATGCAGCTGTTGTGACGGAAGCGGGCATACAGAGCGTGAATATAAAATGTGGTTATTATAAAGCTTCTTTTATATGCAAATTCGTAATTGTTAGACTAAATGGGGAAAGTCGTAGTGAGTTGTCTCAACTAATTCATTGTTGTATCTACTTTTTAAGTATGCACAGTCATTTTCCAAAATGCAATCCAATGGGGCTTCGACTTTTTTGAAGGCCACGAATAATTTCTGTGGTACAAAATCGTAAGTCATATTTTAGACACGCACACTTACATACATGTAAACCATCGTGTAATTTCTGAAATTTAGATCCACTACTTAGGAGTATTAAGGTTTGATTTATTCTGTCTACAAAGGACTTATCCACTTTGCATATAAATACGTCCGTGTTCGCAGGTGTAACCCGGGGAGGGCCTTACATCCTGGGATTACCATAAAGCACGCTCGCCAAGGTCGGAAAACGGCGCAAACTTTCTTGAGTGTTGTTAATTCCAGCTCGTGGAAATTTCGCAATTTAAACGATTTTCGAGAGAAAAAAAACTAAATCGTTCCTTCGATTTAATGTAATTTACTTCACAAAGTCGCCAGATAAACCAAATCAGCGCGACCACCACGAGGAAGTAATTCCTTATCGACGGCTTTTGCTTACGTACTTCCTGTTGTCGAAACTGCACCGGGAAATCAATGTTAACTCGCTACAACGCGATAACCCTTATCGCATCCTAAGCCAAATACAAATAACTGGGTGTGTGCATGTCGACCTAAATGAGAAAATTCGCCTCGAGTGAAATTTGACCGTGAAATGCCTTACCTAACTTACAAAGTGTCTCATCTGTTTTTGAAACCCCGGCGTGAAATTCCATTTTTGAAACTTCATTGTTATGTGTCATGATTCTAAAAATGGTGTGTAATTTGTTGCCGAAGTTTCATTTACCCGTTAAAGAAAGTCGTGTCTTATATATTTTCTGAAATTCCTCTCTGTAATCGCAACTTCACTGTGAAATGGTAACTATTGTTGATGATCGACAGTGTCTCAGAAGGACTTAGAGACTGTAAATAAAAATTAAGTAAAATTTACTGATCTGTTTTTCAAACTTCGCTATGTGTCTCATTTCTATTTCTTGAAAGTCTAGATCGCTGAGAATCTAATACGAAGTGTTTCTGCGTTAATTACCTTTTGTTCATGTCAAAGGAAATCGTGTCTCAACCATCTCCGAGGCTTCTCTATAACTTCGGATCTTCAATCTTTCATCTCTGAGAAACGACTGTAATAATCTCTACAATCTCTATAACTGCTTACGCATAAAACCTCGGCTTTTGAAACTTCACCAAGTGTCTCATCAAACCGAGTATGAACATTGTGTTTCATCTATCTCTAACTCTCTGAGTCTTCTCTATATTATTTACGGATTCGCCGTGCAGTCAACCGTCTAATCTGTTAAAGTGCGAAGTACTTAATCGGTCCCTAAAAATAGAGTCTGTCTCTGAAATTCCCCGATACTTGATTGAGGTGTAACTTATGTGTTTCTGAAGGTTGAGGAAGAAGATAGTGTCTCATTCGTCTCTGAGGTTTCAGTTTGAATTGCCTCAGCTCTGAAAATATAGTGTAAAATGCTCCTGAAGCTTGAACGTGAAGTGTCTCATCTGATTATGAAACCCCGGCGTGAAATTTCGTCTTGAAACTTCATTGTATCATTTGTGTTTCAATCATATGTGTTTTCAAGATCGCTGATTTCACCTATACGAGAAAACCTTGACTCATTCGTCTACTTTAGCCTGAAGTGTGTCACTTCTGAATGCTCCTGAAATTTGAAGTGTCTCATTTATTCTCTGAAATTCCTCTCAGTAATTACAACTTCTCTGTGAAATGTAACTTATGTGTGTTGAAGATCGACGATGTCACCTATTTGAAAAAATCCTGACCTATTCGTCTCTATCAGCCTGAACTGTGTCATCTCAGGAAGTCTAGCGTAAAGTGCCTCTGAAATTGTGTTTCATCTATCTCTAACTCTCTGAGTCTTCTCTATATTTTTTTTACGTATTCGTCGTGCAGTCAATCGTCTAATCTGTTTAAGTGCGAAGTACTTAATCGGTCTCTAAAAATAGAGTCTGTCTCTGAAATTCCTCGTAGGAAGTGTGTTTCTGAAGGTTGAGGAAGAAGATAGTGTCTCATACGTCTCTGAGGTTTCGTTTCTGAGGTTTCATCTCTGAGGTCAGCTTGAATTGCCTCAGCTCTGAAAATCTGAAGCGTGAACGTAAAGTGTCTCATCTAATTATGAAACCCCGGCGTGAAATTCCGTCTTGAAACCTCATTGTAATATTTGTCTTTCAATCTGAGTCTAAGAATCATAAGTAATTAGCTGCTGAAGTTTCATTTACCTGTCAGATAGTCGTGTCTCATTTATTCTCTGAAATTCCTCTCGGTAATTGTAACTTAGAGTGTATCTGTTTTGACCTTCGATCTCCGGATCAACAATATCGCCTTCTTGAGAAAATCCTTTCTCAATCGTCTCAAGACCTCTCTGTTAACCTAAAGTGTCTCATCGCTGAAAGTCTACCGTAAAATTCCCCGGAAATTTGAATGTGAAGAGTGAAGTGTCTCATCTATATCTGAAACGCCGCGCTGGCGTGTAATTCCATCTTTGAAACATCGTTGTAATGTGTCTCCTCATCTGATTCTAAGCATCGTACGTCATTTGTTGCTGAAGTTTCATTTATCTGTCAGAAAATTGTGTCTCTCTGTGATTGCAACTTCTCTGTAATATGTAACGTATCTGATTTCAAGTTGGATAATGAGAAACTCGTGTCTCAATCTTCTGACTTCTAGCCTAAAGTGTCTCATCTCTGAAAGTGTGGTGTAAAATTTGTGTGTGAAGTGTCTCGTTTGTTTCTGAAATTCCATTTTTGAACCATCATCATAATGTGTCTTCTGATTTAATTCTAAGCATCGTACGTCTCATTTGTTGCTGAAGTTTCATTTATTTGACAGAGAGAATCGTGTCTCATTGCTTCTCTGAAATTCTCTGTAATTGCAACTTCACTGTAAAAAGTAACTTATTTGTTTCTGAAGATCAGGAGAGAAAACAGTATCTCATTCGTTTCTGGGAAATCTTTCTATCAGCTTCATTTGTCTCAGCTCTGAAAATCTACTGTAAAATGCTCCCGAAACTTGAACATGAAGTGCCTCATCTAATTCTGAAACTCCGTCCTTGAAACTTTGTGGTCTTATCTGATTTTAAGAATCTTACGTAATTTGTTTCTGAAGTTTCGTTCGTGTGATTGTTACCTTCACATGTGAAATGTAACCAATATGTATTGAGGATCGACGGTGTCACCTATGTGAGAAAATCATGTCTCATATGTCTCAAGACTTCTCTTTATTAGTCTAAAGTATCTCATTTCTGAAAAGTGTAAGTGTCTCATCTATTTCTCAAATCCTGCATGAAATTCCATCTTTGAAACATCATCGTAATGTGTCTTTCATCATCTAATCATTTGTTACTGTCAAAAAATCGTGTCTCATTTATTCTCTGCAATTTCAAGTTCACTGTAAAATGTAACGTATCTAATTTGAAGGTCGACAATGTCACTGATATGAGAAAAACGTGTTTCATTTTACTCAAGACTTCTGACTTCCAGCCTAAAGTCTCTCTTCTCTGAAAGTCAATTGTAAAGTGCCCCTCAAATTTGCATGTGAAGTGTCTCATTTTTACTGAAGTTTCATTTATATGTCAGAAAATCGTACCTCATTTATTCTCGTGTCTCATTCGTTTCAAGACTTCTCTCCATCGGCCTGAAAGTCTTGGGTAAGGTGCCCCTGAAATTTGAATCTGAAGTGTCTCATATATTTCTGAAACGTCTGCGTGAAATTTCATTTTGAATGGGAAGTGTCTCATATATTTTTGAAACGTCTGCGTGAAATTCCATTTTTAAAACATCATCGCAATGTGTCTTCTGATCTGATTCTAAGAATCGCAACCATTCGTTACTGAAGTTTCATTTATCTGTCAAAAAATTGTGCCTCATTTATTCTCAATAATGCAATTTCACTGTAAAATGTGACGTATCTGATTTGAAGGTCGGCAATTTCACTTATATGAGAAAATCGTGTCTCAATCATCTCAAGACTTCTCTCTATTAGCCTGAAGTGTCTCATCTCTAAAAATCTGGTGCCAATTGCCCCTGAGATTTGAACATGAAATGCCTTATCTAACTTACATCCATTTGTTCCTTGAAATGTCACTCTGTAATTGCAACTTCACTGTGAAATGTAACTTATAGGCTTTGAAGATCGATGGTGTCACCTATGTGAGAAAATCATGTCTCAATCGTCTCAAGACGTCTATTTGTCCGAAGTGTCTAATCTCTGAAAGTGTAGCGTGAAGTGCCCCTGAAATTTGAGTGTGAAGTGTCTAATCTACTTCTGAGACGCCTGCGTGAAATTCCATCTTTGAGACATCATCGTAATGTGTCTTCTGATCTGATTCTAAGAATCGCGCATAATTTGTTATTGACGTTTCATTTATCTGTCAGAAACCATATCATTTATTCTCTGAAATTCCTCTCTGCAATTGCAACTTCACTGTAAAATGCTGGTGGATAGGGGGCGCTGGGGATTTCTTCGATGGTTGGCGGAGGATACGGCGTCTCTTTCACAACCACCTTAATCGGCACGGTCTTGATCTTCGGCGTTTTGGTCAGCAAATACTTGAAGGCGGTGGAAGGGGCTGCAGATGGATACGGCGCTAGGATTTCTGCTGCTGGATAGGGGATGGAGGGGATTACCTTGATGATTGGCTTGAGCGTTGGGGTTTCTTTTATTTTAGGTGTATCCACTGTCAAGTACTTAACGAAGTTCTTTTCGATGGGAGTTGCAGGAGGTGGATATGGAGCGATTAAGATATGGTGGATAGGGCGCGAGAAGAGTTTCCTTAATTACTGGCTTAATCACTTCCTTTATTCTCGGCCTCGCTGGTGGATAAGGAGCTTCTTTAATTACAGGTTTCGGTGGTGGATAAGGGGCGCCTTGAACTTCTTTGAAGATCGGTCTTATAGGTTTCGCTGGAGGATATGGGGCCTCCTTTAATACAGGTTTTGCTGGTGGATAAGGGGCGGTAGGAATTTCTTTGATAATCGGTTTTGTAAAGTGTGACGTATCTGTTTTGAATGTCACCTATACGAGAAAATCGTATCTCATTCTACTCAAGACTTGTCTCTATAAGCCCGAAATGTCTCGTCTGTGAGTCTAGAGCGTTAAGTGTCTCATCTATTTCTGAAATGCCTGCATGAAAGTCCATCTTTGAAACATCATCGCAACGTGTCTTCTGATCTGATTCTAAGAATCGTACGTAATTCGTTGCTTAAATTGCATTTATCTGTCAGATCGTGTCTCATTTATTCTCTGAAATTCCTCCTTGTAACTGTAACTTCACTCTAAAGTGTGATGTATCTGATTTGAAGGTCGACAATGTCAATGTAAATCGACTTTCTATTAGCCTGAAGTGCCTCATCTCTAAAAATCTAGTGTCAATTGCCACTAAGATTTGAATATGAAATGCCATATATATCTTCCATCCACTTAAGTGAAGTATTTCAACGGATCACATCAATTCCGTTTAGAGGTCAAATTCACGCCCGACGCCGCGCCGTAACAATCATAAAACACTTTTATAACTGCATTTATTTCGTTCTTCTGCTTCTCTCTCTCTTAACCAGGGACGTATCATCGTTTTGGTTAAACTTTTTTCTTCACGTTCTGTGAGGTCTGGTTTAAATGATGTTGCAATTAAGGTCGCTTCGCAACGTGTATATTGTATAAGGCCGCGCAGATCTACCACAAACGTTTCCTTCTGCTTTCCACCGGATGTCTGGCCGACTCTGAGCAACCACATTAAATACGAGGTATTTCCTGGAATTCTAATCGTGTTCTTCGCGTCGCTCTTCACTATTCAAGCCGCGTACCTGCGAGCCATCTAATTTAAGCACACAATTCATTTTGGAGGCGAACGTTAATGAGTGAGTGACTTACAACCTGTCGTGTGACTAAGAACTTGACGTCATTTGCATGGCCGATCGAAATTTGCATCGCTTCTTCTTTGCCCAATTTTAAATTAGAAGTTTGAGTTCGAGCACGTGTTCATACGTGGACGACAAGTGACTTCGAGTCTGGTTCGCAGTGAAAAGTGAAGTGATTGAAGATCACCTCTTCACTTTTAAGCAAATAATTAATTTTTAGTTTTCCCAAAAGCGATGCGAAATTGGCCCGATCAGACCTTGCCAAGTGGTCTTTAATTCTGAGTCAATGTACGCAAGCAATTCAATTAAAAAAAAAACAACAAATCCTGTTCACTGTAATTTGTGAAGTACCTACGTTTCGAGGAAAATCTTGGATTCATCACCATTGTGTATTATTTCGAGTATTGTCAAGTTCGCCGTAAAAAATCTCACGAAACTAAGTCACTAAGCCTAAACTTGGAAAAAAATATTCAAGGTTAGATAAATAAAATAAGTATTAACGACCGGTTCACTTTTACAAAACCTCGATTCATCGCCATTTCGAGCATTATAAAATTCGCCGTAATAAATCTCAGGGAGCCAAGCCGTTAAGCTCCCCCCCTCCTGCTCCTCCTAAGATAATCTTAGAAAAGAAATTCAAGGTCAGATGTAATCGACTTGAACAGATAAAGTTCACGGAATCGTGCGAGCGTTTCGTTTTGGTTCCTTTAAAAGAAACTACCGCTCGAATTCTTAATGCAAAAGGAAATCGTTTCTTCTCCAAATTTTGATTAAAAAAAATTATTCGAAACGTTTCCGACGATGTTTGACATCTGCAAGTCATTGAACAACTTTTTTAATCACCAGTGGGTAATATGGGTCAGTAGTTAAAATTGGTGGGGGGAAAAAACAACAGAAAATCGATGCTTACCAGAGGGCTGTGCTGCACTCACCCTTTTTATGAAGCTTCTCCATCTCTGCCTTTCTCCTCCTTGAAGAAGAGAAAAAAGTTTCTCCAACGATATTGTTGAGGGATGAAGGAAAGAAAGGAACTAGAAAGGAATATAAAATAAAAACCGAGAATGAAACGTTAACGCAAACTTACCAGTTTTCGCAGAGTTCATTTTTTTGGGAAAAGAAAATTGAAAACCGGAAGTGGTTTCTGTTTTTCCGTAGGAGTGAAGGTAAGAGAGGTGCTGTAAAGGAGTTTAAAACAAAACGCAGGTTGAAAAGTAACTAAAAAAAAACCAATTGGACACATTACATTTTATTACATGGCGTTACATTAAATAGTGAGAAGTCTCGGCAACACAAAAGAAGGGTTGTACACGTGCAAGACTTATTGGCGGTCATGTTTCTCAATGTACTTTTTAATTCTACATTACACAGAAAATTAAAATCAGAACAATTACGCATGAAAAACCAAAATTGGCCGCATATTTTATTACATGACATTACATTAAATAATGTAACCGCTGCTGAAAGCAACAAATTTCATCACATCGAAGTCCAGCGTCATTGAAACTGGCATTCACGTCCTGTGCAACCTTTTATTGTCGGCCATGTTTTCCGATGTAATCATGTAAGTCGCTTTTTAAGTTTACATTACGCATAAACTCTAAATCTGATCTTATAAAAAAACTAAACTGAAAAGCCAAAGGTTTTCCTTTTAATCGAGTCAAAACCTAGCATGTTATATTTAAGATCATGTTAGACATTATGTTACATTACATTACATTACCACACCAGTGAAATATCTTATAAGTACTCCACTTCAAAGGATGCACAGCATTTAATTACTTGACATGTCAACAGTTGAAAGCCCATTGTCTTAAAAAGTAGCCATCAGCGTGGAAACCTTTCATCGTCGGCCATGTTTTTCAATGTAATGCATGTACATCGATTTTTAATTACATTTTATATATTTTTTTCAATTTGATAAATCACAAAAAAAACTAAATGGAAAATCTCAGTTTTTTTTTTAATAGTCAAGACCAAATAAGATAATGAGACATTCTGTTACATGATATTACATTGCTGGCTCATTTCACAAGGATGCTTAACATAATAATTCACTTCCAAAAGATGGATTACATTTCATTACATGACAGCACATTAAATTAGAAGTCGTAATAAAACTGAACATATGAGGCCCTGTCTTGTTTAATTCTTAACCTTTTATTTGTCGGCCATGTTCTTCAATGTAATTCTAATTTAATTTTGTATTGCAAAGAAAATTTGAACCTGATAAATCGAAAAACCAAAGATTTTTTTTAATTGCGCTAAAAGTTACTAAGTTAGCATCATGCTACATTATGTTACGTTACGTTACATTGTATTACATTACTACACGAATGGAGTTCTCCGTAAATAGACTGAGACGACAACCATTTACTTCACAAGGGTGTATGTTATACGTAATCATTCGTTTCTAAGGGTGCATAACATTAGATTACATGACAGTACATTAAATAATAATGAGAAATCTTAGCATCGCAAAAAATCGTACACAAGAAGGTCCAGTCTCATTTAAACTGGCCGTCAAAACGTAATTATACTGTGAAAACCTTTTATTGTCGGCGATATTCTTCAATGTAATACTCTCATGTAAGTCGCTTTTTAATTTTACATTATGAAGAAAATTTAATTCTGATAAATCGAAAAGCAAGTCTTTTTTTTTAATCGAGTCCAAAGTTAGTATGTTAATGTCGTGCTACATTACGTTACATTGCGTTACATTGTATTACATTACTACAAGATCTTATAAGTTCTCCGTAAATAGACGGAGAAGGTAACCATTCACCTCACAGGGATGTAATTTAAACGTAATCATTCGTTTCAAATGATGCATAACATTGGATTACATGACAGTACATTAAATAATGAGAAGCCTTATCATCGCAAAAAAAAATTTACACGTTTCATTTAAAGTGGCCGTCAAAATGTAATTATCCTGTGCAAATCTTTTATTGTCGGCCATATTCTTCAATGTAATACTCCAATGTAAAGTCGCCTTTTAATTTTATATTAAAAAGAAAATTTAATTCTGATAAATCGAAAAAGTCAAAAATTTTTTTAATCGAGTCTGAACCTAGTTTGTTATCGCTGTGCTACATTATGTTGCATTGTGTTACATTACGTTACATTGTATTACATTACTACAAGAGCTTATAAGTTCTCGGTAAATAGACGGAGATGGTAACCATTCACTTCACTGGAGTGTTCAAAGGATGCATAACATTGAATTACATGACAGTACATTAAATAATGAGAAGTCTTATCATAGCAAAAAAAATTCAACAGAGGATCCAAACGTAATTATACTGTGCAAATCTTTTATTGTCGGCCATCTTCTTCAATGTAATACTCCAGTGTAAGTCGTTTTTTAATTTTATATTAGAAATAAAATTTAATTATGATAAATAGAACCGTCAAAAGTTCTTTTTTGATCGAGTCTGAACCTAGTCATCGTGCTACATTACGTTAAATCATGTTACATTACGTTACATTGTATTACATTACTACAAGAGCTTATAAGTTTTTATAAGTTCTCCGTAAATAGACGGATGGTAACCATTAACTTCACAGGAATGTATTTTATACGTAATCATTCATTTCAAAGGATGCATAACATTGGATTACATGACAGTACATTAAATAATGAAAAGACTTATCATCGCAAAAAAAATTCAACACATGAGGATCTAGTTTCATTTAAACTGGCCGTCAAAATGTAATTATCTTGCGCAAATCTTTTATTTCCGGCCATATTCTTCAATGTAATACTCCAATGTAAGCCGCTTTTTAATTTTATATTACGAATATGTAATTTTGATAAATCGAAAAGCCAGTTTCCAGTCTCATTTAAACTGACCGTCAAAATTTAATTATCCTGTGCAAACCTTTTATTGTCGGCCATGTTCTTCAATGTAATACTCCAATGTAAGTCGCTTTTTAATTTTATATTTCAAAGAAAATTTAAACCTGATAAATCGAAAAGCCAGCCAAAGGTTTTTTTAATTAAGTGAAAACCTAGTATGTTAAAGTCATGCTACATCATATTACATTACGTTACATTATGTTACATTACTACAACTGCGAAATACCTTATAAGTTCTTCGTAAATAGATGAAGAAGATATTCATTTATTTCATAGGGATCGTTCATTTCAAAGGACGCTTAACATTGGATTACATGACAGTACATTAAATAATGAAGTCTTGGTATCGCAAAAAAAAAATTGAGCACACGAAGGTCCAGTCTCATCGACAGTGGTCGTTAAATTGTAATCAACCTGGAGGGGCTTTCTGTGTAAAACCTTTGATTCTGGGTCATGTTTTTTAATGTAACCGCCTCGTGTACGTCATTTAATTTTCCGAGACAAAAAAAATTGGACACGTCTCAGTTACTCGGTTAGTAAATGAGAAGAAAACTAAAGATTACCAAGAAAAGAGAAGTCAAAAGGAACGCGACAGACGTGTTACATTAGTTTACATGAAATTACATTACATTACATTAAAATATGAAATGTCAGCATCGTTTTTTGTTCATAAACCGACAAATAATTTGCCAAATTGACTGAATTTTGCAAGTACAGTTAAAAAATGAATAAAGTTGAAGACCTGAGCAGTGTCATTAAATGGATTTGGCATCTTGGAAGTTCTTTCGTTAATTTTTGGAAAGTTTTCCGCTTTTTGAAAAACATTGAAGGATTGAAGGAGCTGGAATTAAAAAGAAATAGAAGGAAATATAAAATAAAACTCACCAACTTTATAAAGTTCATTTATGGCCCATTCTTTTTTTTTTTTTTTTGGGAAATGGGAAGTCTATTTTTCCGCAAATTTCGATGGAGTGAAGGGAATAAAGGTGCTGGAAAAAAAAACAAAACAAGATTATGCAAACTCGCTGGTCTTTTGTAGTTTCCTCTGCGTTTCGTTCAATTCGTGAAAAGTCTTCGCTTTTCCAAAGGCATTGAAGGAAATGGAGGCGGAAATGTAAAATAAAACCAGAAGACGTATATAATACAAATTTATTATGTTTTTCATTTTAGATAGACACAATATCCCTTGCGAATCATATCAGAAAATTTTACAAAGCTACTTCTTCGTTTTTTTTTTAAATAAAGAGGTAAAAAATAACCACCCTCACAAAACTCTGAGGATCTGAGCATTTTACGCGTTACAACATTACAGCAGCGTATTACAGACAACACAATGCTTGCATAGTTTTCGAGGGGGCCGCCAGACGGCGCCCTCTCCAAGTTTTACAAGATTGATGCGGTTATTATATTGATTGGTGAAACGTATATGCGGAGGAGAGATGATCGAATACTGGCAAAAATTTCCTCTACTACTATGTTCTTTTTTTTATTTATCACAAAATTAGTTTCTTTTTCTTTAGATGGTGTTGTATGTTAAACTAGTGCACTGGAATTTAGAGCGAGAAAGAAGAAGTTCTTTTTCCGTTCGGACAGTTAACACCAATCATAGCTAAGACAGTACAAGAAGCAAGGTATGGCGGGCAAAAAAAAATGCAAAAGCTGTATAGCAAAACTAAAAGAATACAAAAACCTTACCAGGATCACTTTTTCTTAATACTTTCCCCATCCGAAGACAACAACACAACTTACAAACTACTTTGTGCTTTATTTATTTGGCAAAAAAAAAATCGTCAGTTCGTAAAGGTAGGTAAAGTTTTTAAATCCTGTTAATTCATATGAGGGGGGGAGAGGGGTGTTAATTATTATAAAGCGGGGGGAAAGGAAGTAGTAGTTCAATTAAAAAAATAAGAGAACAGCGGGACTAGAGATTTTTTTATTAAAAAACCCTAACTGTAAGTTTCAGTATCAAATATTTAGAGATAGCAATATGGTCGGAAAAGCTAACACGAAATGCTTTTAAATAAGAGTGTGTTTGTGTGTGTATGTGTGTTCCTTAGAGAAAGCCATCAAGTGACGACGACATCCTAAAAAGTTCACACTGGCACTAAAATAACCTATACTCCTTAATACAAAAAAAAAAAAAAACAATGAAACTTGAGACCAAAGTCTAAAAAAAAAATGAAATTCTAAGCAAGTTACTTTATAAGCACCAATTACGAACTGATCTGTGTGTTTTTGTTTTTCTTCTTCAATTTAAAGAATCTCTGCTGGTAGAGTACTGCAAATGCTTATAAAATAACACGCGATATAAATGGAAATTATTTTATATAATATATGTTTAATAATAGTTTATAAATCAAAAATCAATGTTCCGACATTGAAAAACTGATGACGCACTCGATATACACATTGCTGGTTTCGCTGTTATTGAAAAAAAATACAACTTATGTAGGTTTTGCCGCATAGCTGTCGGATGCAGCGGCTCACACACTATCTGAAACAAAAGAGAAACCATTTTTGAATCAAGACAAGACACCCACACAAAAAAAAATTAATTGAATGTAAAAGACGTTTCGGCGACTCGAGTTGAAAGGAAAGAAATTGTTTGACTTGAGTAAAAACCATTTAAAACCATGTTACATTGCGTTACATTACATTACATTAAATAATAAAACGATAACATCATCTTTTCCATGACTACAGGAGACAAGTATTTCGCTGTAAGTAATAATGATGATGATTCAAACGTATTTCAAAATGTCATTACATGATATTACATTAAATATTGAGCAAGACCGCCATAGAAGCGAACTATTTATTGTCGGCCATGTTTCTCAATGTAATACGTCTACATTGCTTTCCAATTTTATATTACGAAGGAAATTTAAATCCGATAAATCACGACAAATAAGCGTAATAAAAACAAAAAGCGAAGAGCCCATTTGAATTGTTACATTTCAAACTTCGTGATACATTATGTTACATTCCGTTACATTGTTTTACTTTATCACAAGAATGAAATGCTTTGCAAGTTCTTTCGTAGATCGATTAACTAAAGAAACCTAATTTACTTCCGGATGGATTTAAGAACATTTCATTACATGGCCTTACATTAAATAACGAGAGGTTCTAGCATCGAAAAATAAAGAGTTGTACATTAAATAATGAGAGGTTCTAGTATCGAAAAAGAAAAGGTTGTACAAATGGAGGTCGTCGTCAAAATGTAAATATCTTGGAAGCTTCCTTACAAATATTTTTATTGTCGGCCATGTTTCTCAATGTAATCATTTCTTGCCTCTGTCACTTTTTGATTCTACATTAAACGGAAATTAAATCTGAAGCGTAACAAACTACGCAAAAAACCAAACCGAAGTTTTTTTTTTTTTGAATTGAATCAAAACCCAGTATATTACATTTAATGTCACGATAAATTATACTGTTGCATTATATTACATGATAACAAAAGTAAAATACTTTGTAAGTTCTGCTGCCAATAGTCGGAAACGATACGATAATAAACTGAAGAAGCTTCATTCACTCTATATAACGGTGACGTAACATTCTATTACATGACCTTACATTAAACAATGGGAAAATCTGCTTCTGCTTACATTACGTGACAACAAAAGTAAAATACTTTATAAGTTTCGCTGCCAATAGTCGAAGACGATACGATAATTAACTGAAGAAGCTTCATTCACTCTATATAACGGATGTGTAACATTCTATTACATGACATTACATTAAATAATGGGAAATCTTGTCACTGCAACGAAAATTGAGCGCACGTGGTAATGTAGTGTAATTAAAATTGGTCGCTAAAATGTAAATGTCCTGCGGATCCTTTATTGTCGGCCATGTTTTTCAATGTAATCACCTCTACTATGCCACTTCTTGATGCTACACTACACAGACGCTTTAAATCTGAGATATCGCGACGATTACGTGAAAAGCCAAACTAGCTTTGAATAAAATATTTAGTTTCACAATAAATTATATTACATTATGTTACATTACATGACTATAAAGACAAAATTCTCCCGTAAACAGACTGAAAAGGTAATTAATGAAGTTTTTCTTTAGCTTCATTCCTTCCGCGACGGATGTATAACATTTCATTACGTGACGTTACATGAAATAATGAAAAGTCTTGGCGATGTAAACAGAAAATTTGGAACACACGGAAATTTCGAGTTAAATTAAAACGGGTTGTCAAAGTGTAAGAGTCCTATGCATCTTTTATTGTCAGCCATGTTTTTCAATGTAATCACTTCATTACATCGCATTACATTACTTAACATCATATTACATTAAAAGACAAGATGTCTTAAATTTTTTTTAAAGTGAATTGTCTTACAAGTTCACACATAATCTGTCAAACAAATTAAGCCAATTTTGTACATGTTTTACAACATGTCATCCTTTTACTGACTTTTTTAACATTTTACTTTGCATTTTGCAGCATTACATGATGTTACATTATAAATTTTTTTAATGAAACAGTTCGGAAGTTCAATCGCGACAGCTACATTTTGTCTGTTACGTTTAGTCAACTCGGCACGTCAAATTTTGCGTCATGTAAAAATAAAACAAAAATCGTCGGCCATGTTTTTGAATGTAGTTGCTTTCGCTTGCGTCGCTTTTTACATTTACTTAATTTTCTTGCTCCCTCTGTGAGTGAACCTTTTATTGACAATGTTTTTTCGATGAAATACTTTCTTTTTTAACATTTTACATTGCATTTTGGAGCATTACATGATGTTACATTATATAATTTTTTAACGAGGCAGTTCGGAAGTTCAATCGCGACAGCTACATCTTGTCTGTCACATTTAGTCAAGTCGGCACAACAAATTTTACGTCATGTAAAAGTAAAACAAAAAAAACGTCGGCCATGTTTTTCAATGTAATTGCTCTCGCTTGCGTCGCTGTTTACATTTACTTAATTTTCTTGCTTCCTCTGTGAGTGACAGCGTTTTTTCAATGAGATACTTTCTTTTTTAACATTTTACATTGCATTTTGCAGCATTACATGATGTTACATTATGTATTTTTTTAACGAAGCAGTTCAGAGGTTCAATTGCGACAGTTACATTTTGTCTGTCACGTTTAGTCAACTCGGCACGACAAATTTTACGTCATGTAAAAGTAAAACAAAAACGTCGGCAATGTTTTTAAATGTAATTGCTCTCGTTTGCGTCGCTGTTTACATTTACTTAATATTCTTGCTCCCTCTGTGAGTGAACCTTTTCTTGACATCGTTTTTCAACGAGATACTTCCTTTTTTTAACAATTTACATTGGAATTTGCAGCATTACATGATGTTACATTGTACAATTTTTTAACGAAGCACTTCGGAAGTTCAATCGCGACAGCTACATTTTGTCTGCCACGTTTAGTCAACTCGGCACGACAAATTTTACGTCATGTAAAAGTAAAACAAAAAAACGTCGGCCATGTTTTTCAATGTAATTGCTCTCGCTTGCGTCGCTTTTTACATTTACTTCATTTTTCTTGCCCCCTCTGCTAGTGAACCTTTCATTGACGTTTTTTAAATGAGTTACTTTCTTTTTTAACATTTTACATTGCATTTTGCAGCATTACATGATGTTACATTATGTATTTTTTTAACGAAGCAGTTCAGAGGTTCAATTGCGACAGTTACATTTTGTCTGTCACGTTTAGTCAACTCGGCACGACAAATTTTACGTCATGTAAAAGTAAAACAAAAACGTCGGCAATGTTTTTAAATGTAATTGCTCTCGTTTGCGTCGCTGTTTACATTTACTTAATATTCTTGCTCCCTCTGTGAGTGAACCTTTTCTTGACATCGTTTTTCAACGAGATACTTCCTTTTTTTAACAATTTACATTGGAATTTGCAGCATTACATGATGTTACATTGTACAATTTTTTAACGAAGCACTTCGGAAGTTCAATCGCGACAGCTACATTTTGTCTGCCACGTTTAGTCAACTCGGCACGACAAATTTTACGTCATGTAAAAGTAAAACAAAAAAACGTCGGCCATGTTTTTCAATGTAATTGCTCTCGCTTGCGTCGCTTTTTACATTTACTTCATTTTTCTTGCCCCCTCTGCTAGTGAACCTTTCATTGACGTTTTTTAAATGAGTTACTTTCTTTTTTAACATTTTACAATGCATTTTACAACATTACATGATGTTACATTATGTATTTTTTTAACGAAGTTAAGTTCAATCGCGACAGCTACATTTTGACTGTCACGTTTAGTCAACTTGGCACGACAAATTTTACGTCTTGTAAAAGTAAAACAAAAAAACGTCGGCCATGTTTTTCAATGTAATTGCTCTTGATGGCGTCGCTTTTTACATTTACTTAATTTTCTTGCCCCCTCTGCTAGTGAACCTTTCAATGACGTTTTTTAAATGAGTTACTTTCTTTTTTTAACATTTTACATTGCATTTTGCAGCATTACATGATGTTACATTATGTAATTTTTTAACGAAGAAGCTCGGAAGTTCAATCGCGACAGCTACATTTTGTCTGCCACGTTTAGTCAAGTCGGCGTAACAAATTTTACGTCATGTAAAAGTAAACCGGCCATGTTTTTGAATGTAATTGCTCTCGTTTGCGTCGTTTTTTACATTTTTTTAAGTTCTAGCGAATTATGGCGTCTGGCTTTGACGTTAGGGGAAGGAAGGGAAGCTGAAGAAGTAGAAACATCTTTACTACAATATGACATGATATGACTTTACATTACATTACATCACACCACATCACACTCCATGAAATGACGAGAGATGCCATAGCAATCAATTTTTTCAAACGAAATAATTTGAAAGTTTCTTCAAAGTTGCCACCAAATCAGTTCTTTTTGTGGTTTGACATCATCGCCCCCTCCCCTCACCCGTGATAGAACAAGTCGACCATATTTTCGTTGCCTCAAAGATCGACCTTACATTAAATTACATTAATTATTATTCACAGACGTGATTTTTTTTTTAATTACTGAAAGAATCGAGTAGTTTGTAAGTGGACCCAAATGGAGGCTGTGAACACCAAAACTAGGTATTGTAGACGGATTACAATAGATCATAACGTTACATTAAAATACATTAATAATTATATTAATGGCGTCATCTTTTAAATTACTGAGACAATAGAGCAGTTTGTAGGTTCACCCAAAGGGAGACTGAGAACATCAAAACTTTGTACATTGTAGACGTATTACATTAAATTACAGCGTGTTACATTAAATTACGTTAATAATTATACAAGAAGTTATCTTTTAAATTACTGGAAGACTCGAATAACTTGTACTTTCTTGCAAAGGGAGACTGTGAACATTAAAACTATGTATTGTGGACGTATTACATTAAATTACATTAACTAACATGGCATTATATTTCAAACAGTCAGATTTATTACATTTCTTGAAACTTGAGGCAACAAATTGCTGCGAAATAAATATTTTTCCCTTCAAAATCTCTCGCCGATATTCTTTTGTTGGATTTTTTTAAATATGACGTTTTCTTGAGAAGTGGTTTTCAAAAAAAAAAATGTGTTCAGCCTTGATTACGCCACTCACTCAATACTCTTTGGCATTTACAAGAAAACTATGCCAAAACTATTTACATCACGAACGGATTGCGTGCCAAAAAAAAAACGCATGTAACATTACACGAACGCAAAACAACAAACAAGACGACTCTAAATAAATAAATAAATAAATAAAACGTATCGAGTTGGCGTGTTAAGTTACAGCAGCAAAACCATTCCTCCTCTCGCGTTTTTATTTGTTCACACCCAGCGCGAGTATTAACGAACCCACCAGAGCTGCCTGGCTACGAAGAAGCTTGACATTGAAACGCACCATTATCAAAACGCGGCCTTACCTAATCTCCTTGGCGCGTATTTCTTAAAATAAATATTTGCAGCGAAACGAAGTTTGCGTAAACAGGAGCTCCGAGATAAGTTTGTTTTTCCGGCGAAGATTTGAGTGGTGCTTTAAAGTTGGGAAAACTCGAGCGAGGCACGTGTTGAGGTGGATGGAGGTATTTTTGGATGTAAGAGGATATTTTTAAACCAATAACTTCGAAATTGTTTTCGTTTCGTGTCTGTGGTCATAAGCTGTTGTGTAACTAACTAGCGTTCAAAGCGTTATGTACAGTCAGGTAATAAAAAGGCGTGTTACGCTCCTTCCACTTGGTATAGTGCTTCACATTTCATAGAGGAAACCCCTTTTTATTAGCTGACTGTACATACAGGGTGATTCTTAAACAGACCGACAAAAAAGATCGATGCTTGAGAAACGATTTTTTTCTAAATTGATTGACTTCCGGTTGGAACCGCGTCACGACTACAGTCACGAAGCAGTCGTGACACGGTTCCAATCAAATTATGGACAGCAGCCGCGGAAGCCTTCAAGTAATTTTTTTTTAATAAAAAATTCTATACCACATCTCCAAAAATGTCTTCCATCAGGTTATTTATTATGTCTGTGCGATTCAATTCTGGCGAGTCCGAAAACAATGGTAACTTTCACTTCGAACGCCGCCCGTGCGACTCGAAACGATCTTAAAAGTGAAATTTATGGGAGTTTCGCGCCAAAGATAATTAAAATACTAGGCCGGCGCAATCAACGAACTCGGAATCTGAAGAATAACTCACCTCTAGTAACCGCAGGTAATTAGGTAATCACCTAATTTTTCTACAACAGAGGCTGCTTGCTGAGGTTGGATGGGATCTTCATATAAGGATACTACGACAGCTGCAACAATAACAGAAAAAATTAATTAATTAATTGTCATTCAATAGCTTTCCATCAACCACAAACTTAAACTTAGGTATGTTTGATTGTGGGAACTAAAGTCAATCGATCGATAAAATTCCTCAGCCATTTTTGGTCCAAATTGAAGCAGTAAATTTAAAAGTGAAAACTTATTAAAAACATTAAGATTATTCTTTAGTCCAATGAACTTAAAAAAGAAGCTCTCGAGAGAACAGTAACTAACTAACAGTAACTCTAAAGTCCACCGGTTTACAAACTCTCGCAAAAGCACCTCACACTTTGGTGTTAGTAAATAAAAATTAAATAATTTTTAAATTTTAAAATTTACGTAAGAATTAAGGTCCAGATGATTTATTGCAGTCGGGCGTCGTCTTACATGTTAGTCATAAAAATTTATCGCAAAATTGTGACTCACCAAGTACGAGTAATAAATTTTTTAGGTCAAAACAGTAGTAACATTAAAACGTATAGCTTTGAACCTTATTTATTATTTATTAGATAAGATAATCCCGCCTTAACATTCGCAGATTAAACTTAAAAAAAAAATCATAAAATTACATAACGTGTTTGTGAAATGTTTGAACCAATTATTCAATATTTTGTTGATCACATATGTGTATGTACACTGAGTGTTTCATTGAAGATGCATCAAACTTGGTATGCGGGTAGATGTCGGGAAAAGAAAGAAAAGTTTCATTGTAAAATTTTCTCTGTAATGAATAAACTTAGAGAAAATCGAAGGGAAAGCAAAGTCGCATATTTTTAGGATGGATTTTAAATGAGAATGAATGGATTTTTATTCATTCACATACGAAATAGGTTTATTGGTTAATTGCCTCTAGAATGTCGCCCCTCTCGATTCGGCAAAACACATTTAAAACATCAAGGTTGTTGGTAATCAATAAAAATAATAATTAGTCGTTTATTTTCTATTCTCCATTTAATACGAATTTTCTAATTGTTAGTTGAAGAATTTTAGGGTTGCTCAAACATTTAGTAGTTTGCGCTTTTTTAAGAATTTATTATTCACATTCACCGTTTCATGAAATCGTTCGTAGAAATTTAGCGCCCAAGTACCTGGTTTTACACAAAACATTTCGTTCGCCGTACTACCCCAATTAAAGACTGGTATTAGTTTTATACTTTAATAATTAATAATTTATTATTATATAAATAAGTTTAAATATCCACGCGATTTCACATCGCTGCTGCATTCGACGTGTGGCAAAGTTCAATGCACCGAGCTTTCGGTCAAGGGCAAAATAAAATCTAGTCATAAATTTCTTCGTTCTTTATGGATTTATTACCCCCCTCATAAATGCAAATTAGATTGCCGGTTTTGTACCACGATTCCGCGCGCTACGCATTTCAAAAAACATCGACTCCAAATTATGCAAATTTCAACTTGTTCCGATTAAAATCTTTTATTAAGATACTTTGTTTGAAATAATCTCAGAAGCGTGTCCCTCAAGTTTGTTGCATCTTCAATGAAACATGCTGTATGTTAATAATAATTTCGTGGAAATATTTCAAAACTCTTTTTGTTTTCTTTATTTTTTAAATACTTTTTTTTTAATTTTAAAGATAATACAAAAGTTAATGCTTTTTTTATGTCGTTTAGAGACTTTATTTTAAATAATTCGAAACTTTATTTATTTGTTTAATTTTTTCAGTTTTATTTTCGCCAAAATAACAAGTGCCTTTTCGTTTGGATTTATTTTCCGACTCACCTTCGTGGTTTTATCTAGAGTTTTATGATTTTTTTAGATTTTTATGTCTGACCAGGGTTGCGACGATTTTAACTCGACTGATTCTTTTCATTTAAATCATGATTTAAATCAAATCGTGTAAAAAAACTGATAATCTAAATAAATCAAACTTCAGAAAATTCAAATAAAAAGAACAATTTATTTAATGTTAGATTATCTACATACTGCTTAAAAAGAATATGTAGGTAAACTAAACTTAAATTTAAAAAGAAAATAAGACATGGTTCAGGTACTTAAAAAGAGACATTTTGAGTTAATTTTTTAATTATAGTGTTTAGAAAGAAAAAAGTAATTTAGTAGCTTTCTAATTTTAGAATGAACCAAACTAAATGTTGAAAATATCCTTTCAACGGAGGCTGAAGAAGCTGCAGCAGATAATAATTATTTGCTAATCGGGAATAATTTATCAATTACCTCAATATTCCGTTGAGATTTCCACCATTCCAATGGATTTGTGCTTTTGAGAATTTCACTATTTCGACAACTGGCTCGGATTTAGCCAGAAATTTAATAATCAATGGTAGTAAACCAGTGTTGGGGTATAAATCATTTGCAGCATTTAAAGCACAATTTTTTTCACTTTCTGTTAACGTATAGGAAAGCTAGCAAATGGTATGGAGTAATACTCTATTCATAGCCATGTCTAAATTTTTGCATTTGGCTTAGAGTAAATTCAGTTTTCTGAAAATGTGATTCCAGTGTTTTTAATTGTTCTACGACGTCTGATAGAATTTCATCGTTTCTTTGAAGCCTACCAATTGAACAGATATCGGTTTCAGTATTGTTAAGAAATCTTCAGCTATTCTTTACAAATAAATATTCGAAATTTTCTGCCTTACTAGTTAGTGTATAAAAGGTGAGTCTGTATACTTAATAACATTTTAAATTTATTTCCTGAATAGATTGCAAATATCAGTTTTATGTTGTCGTATCCATTGTTTAATTTTTATTATATTACCTGTTTTTTTTTTTTATAATTTGTAGATTTCAAATTTGGCGGAAGTAGATTATATAATTTTATAGCAAAATTATTTTTTGCGTTACTATGAGTTTATGCAAAGTAGATGAGTAAGTACCATCCCAACCTATTATACCACAAGATAATATTGATAAAGCGAAATATATTTGTTTCATTAATTTTTTGTTTATAATTACCTAATGTTTTAAAGATATATACATAAGTTTTCTAAGTTTTTTACACAGTTCGTCAATATGATAATTCCATCTGAGGTGACTGTCTGTATGTATTCCTAAGTATTTTACTATTTGGAGCTTGTTAATGTTACCTTTACAATCGCAGAATTCCTTTGAACACGACACATGCATTTGTAGAGCACTATATGAAGGAAATCCACTCGAATACGACGCAAAAGGTAAAAATTTGGTTTCTTCCTCGTTTAACACCAAAAGATTTTTCTGTAGCCATATTTTTACTTCTCGGAGTGCTTCTTCAGCTTTCGATTTTACCTCATCACAAGAGACCACCTCGTACGAGATGATCTATATCAAGACTGAGTAAGTCAAGCAGAAACAATATGGGATCAAGCACAGTCCCTTGTGGAACACCAGAAATAATTACTCTCTCACTGCTAAGCACTTCGTTTATTTTTACTTTTTGTGTACGACTTTCTAGGTAACTAGTTATTAACATTAGGGAAACCCCTCTGATCCCGTGTCGTTCAAGATTTTAGGGCACACGGTATCGAAGGCTTTAGCTAGATCGAGGAAAATACCAATTGCAGGAGTAGAAGTGTCCAAACTTTTATAAATTTTACTTTTTAAGTCTGCAATAACATCCTGAGTTCCCTCCCACATTGCTTCTGAAACCATATTGATTTGAGGATAAAATATTCTTGCTGATAAACTGACTCAATCTATTTTTAATAATTTTTTCGAGTATTTTTGCTACATTAGAGATTAATGAAATAGGCCTATAGTTGGTAAAATTTGTACTCTGTCCTCCTTTATATAATGGTATTACTATTGCGGTTTTTAAGACGGAAGGAAAATGGCCGTCCGCCAGTGGCCAATTGAAGAGAACTGTTAGTGGATGCACTATGATTCTACTTATGTATTTTAAAGTTTTGGCAGTGATACCGTAATTCCCGGGGATTTAGCATTATTTAATTTGTTAATATATTTTAAAATTTCTTGTTCATTTGTTGGGAATAAGAAAAGTGTATTAGTAATTCTATTTATGTGATTTACGCTAATGTTTTGATGTAAGTCGAGTGACTACACATCAGTAAAAAAATTATTAAAGTAATTAGCAACATCTGTAGCATTATCAATTAATTGATTATATTCACTTCTGATTTTAGGATTTGAAGATTGTTTTTGTTTTCTGTTTCGTTACGGACATTGGACCAGACAAACCGAATTTCCCGATAAATTTTTAAAACATTTACTTTTCTCTTCATTGTACACTTTATTTAGCAGTCGGTTAGACACATCATATCTAAAGGGTTGTACATATCCAGGCCGTAAAAGCTCAACACACGTGAAGTTGCTATTTGTTGCATAAATGGCCCTAGCAATTTGTTTATCTATTTCCTCTTTACTAGACTTCGTTGTACGCACGACAAAAGAAGATAAAGACCCACAACTAGAATTAGATGCCTTTCTTTTTTTAATTGATGAAGCAGAAGCTATCAGCAATGGGGCAAAAAAATCAGATTCCACTTCCACGCATATACAAAATCAAATCAATTGTGTTTAAAACGCTATTACCACCAAAATTCAACACCCACTGCGCGTAAATAAGTTTCATTTCAAAAACCCCGAATAACTCGGAAACGGTTGATTTCCGGACCTATGTTCATTAGACTTTTGTGTTTGTATTAATGAGACCTACAACTGGGTGCAATATCCGGACAAGTTATTTATACACCCTATATTTTTTCATTTAGACATTTATTGAAACACGTAATTTTTTTGTATTAAAAAAATCAATCACAAAAATTCAAGCTTCGTGTAATTAAATAACCGTTGCCCTTCGGGGATGATTAATGAGAGTCCATCAAAGCTGCTCGTTGTTTTCTTTTCTCTCTCTCTCTCTCTCTCTCTCTCGAACAAAAACAAAACCTCTCGTATATACCAGAAGCCTGCTTGAAACAACAAGACGTCGCACAGAGGGCTAATTAAGACGCAAGACCCTTAATGAGTGATAAAAGCCACTCGAGAGGCAGCGGCCTTAATTAGAACCTGTTTCCAGCATTATATTACTTAATTGTGCTCGAGCAAACAATGTACGAGTGGTATACCGAGAGATAATTAAATTTTAAAGCGGGCTTTGACCTTGCTCTTCTACTTGAAACTATTTCGAAATATTAAAAAAATATACGGAGGGTATACCAGAAGATAATGAAATCTGGCGATTCAAAATTTTTAATGTGAATGTAATACGTTCTACTTTGTGATGATGATATTACTGTGTATGCTTGTATGAGAAAAAAATGCAGAAATGTCAAAATGGTTTTACCCAACTGTACGGGCCATTAATTGGCGTAAATCAAAACCTTGCGTGATACGAGGCACCCTCGTAAAATATTGCGCGCGTACGTTTTCACTCCTCGCGGATTTTATCCGAATGAAAAACGCCATACATGGCATTGGCTGCCATCGACGAAGAAAATGTGACAGTGTCACGGACGCGTTAGATACGAATACGAGTAGATTCAGTTCTAATAATAGATATTCGCACATAGGCGAACTTTGCACCGACGGAGTGGGCGTAATTCGAGTTGCAATAATTTATTTATAGGTTACTCATTTTACTACTTTACGAGTGGTTGGTAACCAATGGCCTCTTTTGGTTAATAACTTGTTGGCGCGAGTGCGAAAGCAACCACTCAATAATTTTTGGGCGAAGATTTATAATCCTCTCGTGAGTGGCTTTCGATAGAATTGATTATGTGCTCGGGCATGAATCAGCTTCCCCGTTCAAAGTGGTGACCTCATAGGGGTGATGATGACAGTGATAAGTCAGCTTGTTCGTGGAAGATTACACACGTGCATTGATTTTTTTTTTCTTTCAAATTGTAGGCATTTTATTTGAATTACAGACTCTCGAAGGTGAAGCAAGTTCTTTGAATTTTCTATTTTATTAAATTCATTTAATGAGTGGTACGTATACGAGGTTCGATTAAAAAGTGGTGCAACTTCAGGTTGTTTGCACAACAAACTTCAATTTGCTGCCAACCAGACTCTGCTACCAACATTCTTAACGAAAAAAATCACTAAACTAAAAACCTGGAGCAGTCATTAAAGAAAAACAACTGACATCAGTTTGCTACCAATCAAACCATTTATTAGTGAAAAAAGAAACCAAATCGTACATCTTTACACAACTAACTTCGCTTTGCTACCAACCATTGCCAACATTCTTTACGAAAAAAGAAAAAGAAAATCACTAAATTAAAAACCCGGGGAAGGCTTTTTTAAAGGAAAAGAACTGATATCCAGGTTTGTTGCCAACCAGACCACGTTTACCAACACTTCTTAACAAAAAGAAAGAAAAGGAAAGTTACTAAAGGAAGACAACTGACATACCACCAGGTTTATCAACATTTCTTAACGAAAAAAGAAACAAAATCACATATCGTTAGCCAACTAACTTCAATTTGCTACCAACCAACTTTCTTAACGATAAAAAAACCACTAAATTAAAAACCCGGGGAAGTCTTTAGAGGAAAAGAACTGACATCAGTGTGCTACCAACCAGACCACGTTTGCCAACGTTTCTTAATTAAAAAAAAAATAGTAAATTGAAAACTCGGGGAGAAGAAAGCAACTGACATCAGTTTGTTACGAACTACCAACCGGACCTGGTTTACCAGCATTTCTTAATCAGACCAAGTTTACCAGCATTTCTTAACCAGTCCAGGTTTACTAATATTTCTAAACAATAAAGAAATAGAAAATCACTAAATTAGAAACCAGGGGAAGTCATCGAAGGGAAACAACTAACTTCAGTTTGCTACCAACCAAACTATGTGTTGCCAACATTTAACAAAAACAAGAAAGATAAACACAAAACTAAAAACCCAGGGAAGTCATTAAAGCAAGAAAAGAATTCAATTATTTTGAGAATAGAGGAAGGAATCAGAATCGAGTACGTATGGGGCAGTTGATAGCCTTGCTTTTGGCTATCATGTGATCGAATGAGGGGCCAAAGTCACGTGATCAATTTTATACAACGAAACACGAAACAAATGCTTCCAAAAAGACATTTCAAGAAGTGATTTCAACTACGACTGTTTCGAAAAGAGCCAAATTATTTTCAGACTTGAAGAGTTAGCAAAAACCGATAGCAAGGCAAAGTTTCAAAAATATACGGAGCAGTTGGCGGCCCTGATTTTGTCTATGAGTGATCGAATGATGGCCAAAGTGACGTGATCAATTTACACAAGACAAAACACAAAATGATCGAAATATTTTCAAAACTGAAGAGTTTGAAAAAATCGATGCAAGACAACGTTTCAAGAACTTACAGGGCAGTTGGCAACCCTGATTTCAACTACCATGTGATCAAATGAGAGCCAAAGTCACGTGATCTACTTACACAAAAGGAAAAACACGAAACAAAACTTTGGAAAGTATTAAAATATTGAAGAGTTAGTAAAAACCTATGGTAAGGCAACGTTTCAAGAGATTATGCGGGGCAGTTGGCACCCCTAATTTCAACTATGATGTGATCGAATGCTGGCCGAAATCACGTGATCACTTTAAACGAAAAAACGTTTTGAAATAACCAAAATATTTTCAATATTGAAAACAGACAGCAAACGACGTTTCAAGTACGTACACACGAGGCAGTTGGTAGCCCTGATTTCAATAATGATGTGACTGAATGGTGACCAAATTCATCTTTTCCATTTACACACGATAAAACTCGAAACAAATGAGTTAAAATATTTCCAAAATCGAAGAATCAGCAACAACCGAAAAATATGTGAAGGCTTCATGCTACATGTTGGTAGCCCTGATGTCAACTGTGATGTGATTGAATGATGCCAAAAGTCGCGCTGTCAATTTACTCGAAAGAAAACACCAAAACAATGTACTGAAAGGAGCTAAAATATTTTCAGAATTGAAAAGTTAGAGTGAACAAGGCAATGTTTCAAAAATACACGAGGCAGTTGGTACCCTTGTTTTCAACTACGTGATCCATAACTAACTTGTCCGGTGAAATTGTGTAATGTATTACCTCAAACGGACACTGAAAAATGGCACAAATGCTCAACGTTTCACTATCGCTTGATAGCTTCGTCAGGAGTCTATTTACTGACGAAGCTATCAAGCGATAGTGAAACGTTGAGCATTTGTGCCATTTTTTAGTGTCCGTTTGAGATAATACATTATATGATGTGATCGATGATAGCCAAAGTCACGTGATCAATTTACACACGAGACAATTTAAACACGAGACAATTTTTATATTTCCTAAATATTTTCAAAATTAATTCAAACCTGTACAGATGTAATTGGCAGCCCTGATTTCAACTATGATGCGATCGAATGATAGCCCAAAGACACATGATCGCCTTAACCAAAAGTGCTATCAAATTTGGGAGTTAATGAAAGCCGACAGCAATACGTTTGAAGCTTGTATATGGATGCCAATTGATAGCCCCCATTTCAACTACGATGTGATCGAATGATAGCCCCCATTTCAACCACGACGTGATCGAATGATAGCCCAAAGACACATGAACGCTTTAACCAAAAGTAATGTTAAAATTGATAGTTAGTGAAAGCTGATAGCAATACCTTTCAAGTGTGTACGTAGGTGCCAATTAGTAGCCCTGATTTCAACTATGATGCGATCGAATGATAGCCCAAGGACACATGATCGCTTTAATCAAAAATTGTGAAAATTGATAATTAGTGAAAGCCCACAGCAATACGTTTGATCGAATGATAGACCCCATTTGAACTACAATGTGATCGAATGGTAGCCCCCATTTCAATTACGATGTGATCGAATGGTAGCCCCCATTTCAACTACGATGTGATCGAATGGTAGCCCCCATTTCAACTACGATGTGATCGAATGGTAGCCCCCATTTCAACTACGATGTGATCGAATGGTAGCCCCCATTTCAACTACGATGTGATCGAATGGTAGCCCCCATTTCAACTACGATGTGATCGAATGATAGCCCAAGGACACATCATCGCTTTAACAAAAAATATTGTCAAAATTGAAAGTTAGTGATAGCGTGTACGTGAGTGCCAATTGGTAGCCCTGATTTCAACTATGATGCCATCGAATAATGGCCGAAGTCACATGATCGATTTACACACGAGTAAAACGAACCAAATGTTATTTTAAGGAACAAAATATTTTCAAAATTAATTTAACCCTGTATGGGGCAATTGGTAGCCCCGATTTTACCACGATGTGATCATATGATGCCCAGTATCATGTGATCAATTTACTAGAACAACGAATGTTTCAAAAAAAAACAAAAAAAACTTTCAAAATTGAAGAGTTGACAAAAACCCGACAGCACCACGTGACGTTTCAAGCGCATGCGTGGAATTGGTACCCCTGATTTCAACTAAAATGTGATCATACATCAAAGTCACTGGCACAAAATTGCAAATTTTTTTCAAAAAACGTACACTCACGTCTAAATAAATCGACACCACTTGAGGTAGACGTAATAAAAATGTTAAACAATTAACAGTTGTAATTTCGAAAGTCCTTTAAATAATAGCACGAAATCAAGAATTGATAAACTGACACGATCTACGCCACTGATCTAGAAGGAGCTTTCACTGCTGTCAGTGCTGTTTGACGTTCGTTTAGACAAAAGCAGGTGGGGGTTCGATCTAACTACTAACTAATGTTTTGAAAAATATTTTTAAAACTAAAGAGTTAGTGAAAACCGATAGCAAAACAACGTTTCAAGCAAGTAGGGGGCAGTTGGTAACCCTGTTCTACTTGGATGTGAACGAATGATAATAACCAAAGCCATTTACTTGTCACACAACACAAAAATGCAACTGTTTTCAAAGAAAAAAATTGTATTTGGAAAATGTGATCAGATACAAGCACAACGTTTCAAGGCACAGTTGGCAGCCCTGATCTCAAGCAGTACAACGTGAGCATATGCAAAACAAAGGACGACAAAACACTCCAGATTAACCGCGAAACGTTAAATAATTACAAATTTAAAATGTGTTTTCTAAAAGGCGTCCTCAAGATGCTTTTTTTTTAAATTTTATAGTCTGCTGCGGTTGTGACTGACTTACTAGTTGTTTTTTTTTTTCTCTCGGGATTCACTTTACAGAACAAAACAAATGTAAAGAACCCGTCTTGGAGCTCTCACTCTGAGATCGAACCCCCACCTGCTTTTGTCCAAACGAACGTCAAACAGCACTGACAACAGTGAAAGTTCCTTCTAGATCAGTGGCGTAGATTGTGTCAGTTTATCAGTTCTTGATTTCGTGCTATTATTCAGTCTTTCAAAATTAAAACTTGTTTCACATTTTTATTAGGTCTACCTCAAGTGGTATCGATTTATTTAGACGTGAGTGTACGTTTTTTGAAAAAACTCAGCAATTTTGTGGCAGTTTGATGCGAAACGCAAAGGCAAAGTACATCTAAACAGAAAAACAATAGATCTATTTGCTTTTTTCAACAATTACGCGCGGAAAATGTACAGGCATTTCCAAATAAATCGATACCCCTTTATGCCAATCGTATTCCTGTTGATGCTACGCAAGTGGTATCGATTAATTTAGACGTGAGTATACGTTTTTAGAACTCCATCGGCTTATGCAAACGTAGTTCTTTAGTTATAATGTTATTCACCTGCCTCTTGTTCTAACCTGAACTCGGACGGTCATATTTTCGTTATGGCATTGATGTTTGCATTTCCAGTTAGTGAGTTACAATAATAACGGTGTTCGGAGCTACACACTTTACAAGAAGGCAAAGAAGTGGCTACGTATTTACGTTCCTCGTCGTTTACGATTTTACTTCCGTTATCACTTCAAAAAGTCGTAATAACGTACCCACCAAATATGGTAATTTGGCACGTGTCCACCTCGCGGCGTGGCTTGTTTTTCCTAATTCTCGTATCAATGGGTCTAAAAACCTACGTGCATTTTTGGCAGAGTGCCCATTTGATGTGCGTGAAGCATTTTTTTTTATGCACCGTTTGTATCTAACACGTTAATTGATATGCATTATCCGCTTGCCTCGTTTTGCTAATAAGGACACGCTCTCTCGTTGCCGTTGTAAAGATTAAGGACGTTATGGGTGTTCTTTAAGTGGCTGTCCTCAATTACCACAGAGGAGAGAATGTCAATTGAATCGGCGCGTTTCTATTTAGCTCGCTTTTGTTAAGCGATTCGACGCGACGACGGCGTAAATAAAATTGGGAAAGAGTTCCTTACCTTGTGTCGTTTTCATGCAGTGAACTCCGACCTTGCCCAATTTGGCCCTGATTACACGATCTGTACCCGAAAGATATATATAACGATTGCCAGCTAAGGTGACCCCGGATGATGTAAGGATGTCCTGTTTTTCAAATCCTTGCACTAATTTCGCCAGTTCTTCTTTCGTTACCTGCAATAAAATAAAACCGTCGAATCACTGACGCAAGTAACTATTTCTTTTTTGAAATTTTTATTTTAAAATCGTTCCGGCCGGCTGCCCCATTAATAACACCCCCGTTTTGCACGCGCGCTTTAATAAATTTCGTGTGCGTGCGTGCGTGTATGCGTCGTAACCGACGATTCGCATGTGTGGGTTTAAACTTTATTATAAATTATAAACGCACGGTATCTACATACGTTTAAAAAGCTCGCCGGGCTTACTTTTTAAAATGCAGGAAAAAAACGGACGAGTCCGATGGGATTACGTAATAAATATTTTTGGAAGTTACCGCGTTCGGAAGACACTTAAATGTTAAAAGGAAGGTGCGAAGTAAACAATTTGTTCGAAAACATGCGTGTAACTGAATATTTTCAAGGAAAATGCGGCTAGTTTCACCGCGCCGGTAAATTACAGGCGTTCAAAAATACATAAAATTAGAAAAAAATAATAAATAAGCGCTTGGAAAATACACACGCCGTCTGCTGCCATGAAATTAATAAATTTAATGTAAAAGGCTTCGAAGTACGCTTCATTTATTTTTGCATTAAATAACGAGCGTAATAAAATAAGGAATAAATAATCAAAATCAAACCGTGGTGGAAAGAGCGTTCTCGTCTTTGAGATTTCATGTTTTCCACCAAGGTTTCAAAGAAACTTAAAGTATTAACATCCTCGGACAAAAACTCCAAATTTTACCGTGATTATCAAAACTTAGCAGAATACATAAGGGGGTTGGTTTGAAAGCACTCTCACCCCATCGCATCGGAACAACTCAATAAAAGACATCGAATTGCTGCAGATCTAAATTACGAGATATAAAGGGAGGGTGTTTAAAATGCTGCTATTGTTTTCAGCGTCGATCACCCCCCCCCCCTTCCTACCAAATCCATTAACTTGCAAACTTTATTACTTCACATTCAAACTCTCTAAGCACAAGCGACGGCAGTAAAAGTTAAATTCAATACCTGATCGTCTTTTTTTTTTAATAAGTAACTTTTTTAACTTTTATTCTCGCGAAAAAACAAGTTAATTAAAGAATTGACGACACGAGAACTCCCAGGATTTCTGAAATTTCAAACTTAAAAAATATTGAAAAGTCTAAGGCGCGACATCTTGCAATCGCTTTTGTATGAGGATTGACAAATAGCAACAAGATTTTTAAAAAAATATTATAAAACGAAGTATTAAATGAAGGGTTACTTTGAGAAAATGTTTGTTTCCAGTGAATTTCTCTGACGTAATCAAACAAACGTAGATACGAACGTTTGCTGGAAACGTATCTATTTATTTTAAAAAAAAAACATGTTCCCCGGTAATTGCTCTGGTATTTCTAAACTAAAACCCCATTATCTTGTATTAGCAACGGCAGGAAGCTCTTATTTCAGAAATAACACTAACGGTATCTAATCTCTTGGAATGGTTAGATATGATAGGACCTTCCTCGTTGAGTGCTACACAAAACCTCTGCATGCAATTAGATAACGGCCATTACGCTGCAAATTCTACAAATACTTTCTTAAAACAACATCAATCAACGAAAGCGCGATAAAATAACGAAAAGTTACTCGGAATTCGTTAAGCGAAGAGTAAAACGAACAGGCGCAGGCAGTGATTGTCACAGTCAACGTTCAATCAATTAATTACATCCAACAACAGGAACATCTGTGACAGAAATAATCAAATTATTTTTTTATACGGTTGGCATGCACTGGCGGGCGATTGAATTATCGAAAGGTCAATTGCCAGCACATGCCCTTTACTAGTAACACTCCCGGAACTCCGCCAAGATAAGGTTCGGGAAAGTCATTTTCCGGAATACCCGAGGGAACTGCCTTGAACTAAATAATAACCCAGACACGTTTTTCTATTTCAATTATAATTGACAATTTCACTGCTCGTTTTGTTGTTAAAGAGGTGATCAGCATTATATATTAGTAATATATATATAAAACTTTCAAGTAAAAAGCTTGACTACCGCCGGAGACTCTAAGGTACTACAATGTACGCTACAGAAAAATCCCAGGCTTTTTACATCCAGCAATTAAATAAATTGGAAATCTTTTAAAGCCAGAAAAACTCCACTTAAATGATAAACGCGTCGTATCCCATATCAAATGAAACTACCCGATGAGTACAAGTCGATAGGTGTCGTGACGCCATCTTGTGATCAAAAATGGCCGCCGCCATCTACGATCGAGAACCTTTCATTCAAAGCATATTTTATTTTTTTATTAATATTAATGTCATTAAGCAAGAAAACTATTTAATTTCCTAAGAAAAAATTATTTGGCTCCAAAATCAAAACAAACAAAATCCGTACTAATCACAAGAAAAAACAAAAGACGATCAAATTATAAGAGAAGCAGATCTGGTTCCAAAATTAAAACAAAAAACTACTAACCACGAAAAAAAAAACAAAAGACGATAAAATTTAAAAAAAAAACAGACACAGAAATATTTATTTTTAATAATAAGACTGTCGAAAACAAACAAAAAAAAAATAAGAAATCTATTTAATTTGCTAAAGAAAAAAATTATAAAAATAAAATTATTTGACTCCAAAATTAAAACAAAACAAAAGACAATTAAATTATAAGAAAAACAGATACAGAACCCAAAGAAAAATCTAAATAATTTTTTTTTTAATAGGATTATCAAAAACAAAACATAAAAACAAGAAATAATAAAAATAAAATTATCTGGCTCCAAAATTAAAACAATAAAATATATTTATTTTCATTAATATGTCGAAAAAAATAATAAAAATAAAATTATTTGGTTCGAAATTTAAAAAGAAAAAATCAATAATCGCAAAAAAAGAACAAATACGATCAAATTATAAGAAAAACAGACACGGGATTTAATATATTTATTTTACTGAAGAAAAAAATTAACAAAAATCAAATTATTTTGATCGAAAATTAAAGAAAAAAATAAGTAATAATTGCAAAAACAAAGGACGATCAAATTGTAAGAAAAAAAAAACAAAACACGATCAAATTAAAAGAAAAAAAACCAAACACGATCAAATTAAAAGAAAAAAACCAAACCCGATCAAATTAGAAGAAAAACAGACACGAACTAAAATAAATAAATAAAAAATTATTTACGTTTTTTTTATTATGACTGTCAAAAGAACTATTTTATTTATTTATATAAAAATTTATTTATTTCATTTTCTGAAGAAAAGAATAAATAAAAACAATGAATATTATTTGACACCAAAATTAAACCAGAAAAATCAGCACTAATCACAGAAAAATTAAAAATATTTATTTTTATTAATATGCTCAAGAAAGAAAAATAAAAATAAAACAATTTGGCTTGAAAATTAGAAAAAAATCTGTACTAATCACAAAAAAAATCAAAGACGATCTCAAATCATAAGAAAAACGGACACAGGACTTAACAAAATTATTAATTTTAATTTAATTATTTTAATAAAAAAATTATTTACTTTTATTAATATACTGAAGAATTTTCTTTAAATTGTCTTGAAAATTAAAACAAAAAAAAATCTGTACTAAAAACAAAAGACGATGAAATTATTATAATTTGATTGTCTTTTGTTTTTTTTTTTAGAGATTTTTGTTTTTCAAGACAAATAAACACAGGACCTAAAAAATTATTTTAATGAAAAAATATTTATTTTTATTAATACGCTCAACAGAAAAAATTAAAATAAAATAATTTGGCTTGAAAATTAAAACAAAATGTACTAATCACAAAAAAAAAACAAAAGACGATCAAATTATACGAAAACAGACACAGGACTCGAAAAAACTATTTTAATAAAAGGATATTTATTTTTATTAATACGCTGAAGAAAAATAAATAGGTAAAGATAAAATAATTTGGCTTGAAATTTAAAACGAAGAAAGTACTAACCACAAAAAAAAAACAAAAGACGATCAAATTATAAGAAAAACACAGGAAATCTTTTTAATTTACTTTAAAATCTAATTAATTTTATTTAATTCGCTGAATAGTAAAAATAAAATTAATTGGCGCCAAAATTAGAACAAAAAAAATTAATACCAATGACAAAAAAAAGAATTTATTATAAAAAAAAAACAAACAGTCGAATTATAAAAAAAAAATATAAAAACACCGTTGGTGTTAAAGATGGCGTCCCGTAACAGTCATTACGAGTCAGTTGCTCACGCTTCATTTTCCTTAGTTCTATATTATTTTATTTTTACATTAGTAGGTCCTGTCCCAAGCAAGGAAAATATTTAATTTGTTTAAAAAATAATAATAATTTAGAAATTCGTTCAGGTCGGCTTTTAGGTCAAAAATCGGCGACAAGATATCGCGAACTCTTGAAACAATTAATAAAAACAAATTTACGTGGCTACAAAATTAAAGCAAAAAACAGTACTAATCACAAAACAAAAACAAAAGACGATCAAATTTTAAGAAAAGTAGATACAGGACTTAAAAAATTATTTTAATAAAAAAAATACTTATTTTTATTAATACCCTGGAAAAAAAATTAAAATTAAATAATTTGGCTTGAAAATTAAAACAAAAAAGTCGGTAATAATCACAAAAAAAGAACACAAAAAAACAAAAGATGATCAAATTATAAGAAAAACTGATACAGGAAATCTATTTAATTTGCTGAATAATAAAAATAAAATTATTTTGCGCCAAAATTAAAACAAAAAAATTAATATTAACCACAAAAAAAAAAGGATTTATTACTAAAAAATGGAATTATAGAAAAACAGACATAAGATTTAAAAAACAAATAAAAACAAAATCTATCGCTGGTGTTAAAAGATGGCGTCCCGTAATAGCCATTGCCATTCAGTTGTTCGCGCTTCATTTCCTTAGCTCTACATTATTTTATATTTTTATTAACAGGTCCTGTCCAAAGCAAGGAAAATATTTAATTTGTTTAAAAAAATAATTTGGAAGTTCGTTCAGGGCGGCTTTTAGGTCAAAAATCGGCAGCAAGAAGTCGCGACTGTTGAAAAAAATAATAAAAACAAAATCGCGTGGCTACAAAATTAAAACAAAAAAAAAATCAGTACTAACCACGAAAAAGAAAACAAAAGACGATCAAATTATAAGAAAAACAAGGATTTAAAAGACTATGTTCAAAATCACAATAAAATTCGAAATATTTTCGATAACACATCGTAATGTCAATTATTGTTTTCGATATTTGTTGACACCATCCAACAAATTTAGTTTTAAATTCAATTAATTAAAAGAAAACAATATTGATGGGCCGTAAATTAAAAAAAAAAAAACTACAATTTTCCTCTTATTAACATTTCTTTAATACACCGGTATCACTGCTCTTGGTGGAAACACATGAAGCCTTAAAGAGGAAAACATAGTTTCCACCACGGTTTGAAATTTTAGATTAAAGGGAAAGAAAGATCAACGTGATTCTCGCAGAATTAGGGCAAAATTAAAGACCTCCAAATTGAACGAACAAACATCAAGAAGCTACTCCCGATACCAATAGCAAAACGTCGACACCCAAAAGATTTCAATCGACCCATTGAGTGCTGGTTGTCAACGGCTAAAACGAGAAGAATTGTTTGGAAAGTCCAAAACCGTCATTCTGCAAACATCTAGAACAACAGCATGACCAGGTAGACCTAGAGATAATCATGCCATCGAAGATCTCTTCCGCTGTGGTACGTTGATCAAAATATTTAACTTAGTAGATTAAACAATGAAACACGTTTACGAACGTCGATGAATAAATTATTTTTCGTTATGAATCACCATCTGCTATCTCCTGCTGCATGCACACCATGCTGCTGCACAAAATGCAAAACATTTCCGAAGTCCTCTGACGCATGTTAACACGAATGACTCATGCAATTCTTCCATATGTGCCGCCGCAAAGCAATTGTTCTAAACGCCAAATTACTAAACTACAGATTACATCTTTACGTCTTTTTCTTGCAGCGACATAAAATTCTTTAACTGCGACGTGAAGTAAATGGGCGGGTAATTGCTTAGGAGAAAGTAAGTCGGTCAGCGAAGCACTGGACCGTGCCAGATTAAACGTTCATTGTCGCAGCACTCGGCCAACAATGGCACGCGATTTGGAGCAAGGACACTTTTTCAAAGGACGATTTTCTCTGTCGTTAAAAAACATAAGGCGATCGGCCTTGCCGACGTTAGACTACGAAATTAATTGCAGAAAAATGAAAGCGAAGATTTGGTAATACTGGGGCGGGAGGGTGGGAATTCACAAAGCAAAACGAAATAAACGGTGTATCACGAGGTCGATTGAGGAGGTTGTCGAGGGTCACAATACATTTGATGCTCTAGAATTGGAAAGAAACGTGATACGACCCCACGTATATGCTCTAACAGCTTCAATATCGCTTGCAAATTTGGGCACATCTGCAAGGTATATCAGCTGTAACGCAAGGGCGCAAAGGTGGTGAAACAAAAGGTTCTATTTTGCCTAAAACAAGACCAAAGTCTTCTCGTTTTTCTTCTTCCTCCTAAAGACCATCCAGTCATTCATGAGTTTTCTTTTTTTGGCCAAAATTTTTTCCTCTTGTTTTTATTTTCCAATAACGTCGATTTGGGTCTCCTTCTTTTCTTTCCAAGTTATTTTGGCCTTTACTTTTTTGTTAATTATCTCCAAGTGTTCTTCTTCTTCTTTTCGAGTTATTTTGGTTTGACACGTCATTTTTTAATAACGTTGTTTTAGATCTCTCAAATTCCTCTTCTTCTTTCAAAATATTTTGACGTTTACCTTTTTCCTATCAAAAATTTTCCTGTAATGTTCCTGTTCCAACTCTCCAAGTTTCGTTCATATTTACAATATTGCAGCTCCTCCACATCTTTTTTACTCAATCGTTATTGTTTATCCTGTGGATATATCTCCACCGTTTCGTGTAGATTCTAGTACCCTGTTATCTTTCCACGTGACGTCCCTTTCCCTTCCCTATTGTCCCCTACGTGTGTGAAGATTGAGCTAAAATCGCTTTCATTTGCTTCCCAACTTCTTCCGTTTGATGGCGTTTTGATACCCGTCCTATCTTCCAATCAGAAAGTCGCAGTCAACTTTGGGAAACCAAAGAATCACTTGTTGTCACCAAGATGGAAGAAATGGGATACACTTGGCCTCGCTTTCATTTGCTTCCCAATTTCTTCTGTTTGATGGCATTTTGATACCCGTTCTATCTTCCAATCAGAAAGCCATAACCAACTTTGTGGAACACTTGGTTTTTCCCTTCCCTATTTTCCCCTCCATATGTGAAGATTGAGTGTAAATCGCCCTCATTTTTATTTGCATTCCAAACTGTATTTTCTATGGTCCTTTGATACCACTCCTATCTTTCAAATAGAAATCCACAGCCAACTTTGGGAAACCAAGGAATCATTCGCTGTAACCAAGAAGGAAGAAATGGGAACAACTTGGTCTTCCCTACCCATTTTTATTTGCTGCTTTTCAACTTCTTTCTACTGATGGCGATTCGATACCTGTCCTCCATGCAAATCAGAAAGCCGCTGCCAACTTTGAGAAACCCAGGATTCACACGTTATAACCAAGAAGGAAGAAATAGGAAAGATCTGGAGTCTTTTGGAATGGAAGAAAGGGCGAATGACCATGTTATTTCAAAGATGTCATTCATTGTTACTAAGAAAGGAGACACGGAGAGGAAGACCTGGAGTCTCTTAGAATATGGAACAAAGGGCAAATGACTCACTTGGATTGTAACCAAGGAAGATGGAAGGGGACTTGGACTTGAAGAAAATCCAAAGGACAAATGAATGTATTATTTCAAAACGAAGAAACTGATCAGAGAGGATTTACGAAGTATTCAACAAATGCAGAGGGTAGAACTGGGCAAGGTGTGTAGAGGGCAATCGATGAATCCTTAGGATTCGTGGAGACTAAAGAATAAATAAACAAAAACTGAAGACATAAAACGCAAGAGGGACAAATGAGAAGTCCTACGTATGAAGAAAGATATACAATACCGCAGAGACGAATGGGGAGGGGGGAGGGAGTCTTACAAATGAAGAAGAAGATAGAACTGACGAATTTCCTGTTGACATCGTAACCCTTTAGGATAGCCTGACCTCATAAACTATCCGCTGTGCTATCATTACTAATCAAAGCTCAACGTCTATGTAAATTAAGTTTGATCATAATTGGTATTCTCTTCTATCCGTTTCAACGCAATCTTATTCATTGTTCCTAATTGATTTTTTGGCAACACGTAAGCGTAAACGCGCGCGTGATTCATCACCACCAGCTCGAATATGCAAGACGTGTGCCGCTCACTAATTATAATTTAATGATGGGTTGCATAAATGAATCCAATTAAGTCTTTTATGCGTCCGGTCAGTGCTTCATTCAGATTATGCTAAAATGAAAATTGAATTTTGCCCGAAAATCCACGAGCAGAACACGAATTGGCCTAATTTTTGAGGTCACCCAAGAAAGAACGGAAGGAAAAGATTTATTTAATGTTGATTGGTGAAGAGGTCAAAGAGGCACCAGGTAACAATCCCAACCAAAAACGTTTTCGAAATTTGTCGACAAGTCTGGTCAAAATTGGTTTTGTTTTTTTTTCCTCTTAGATTAGTACTTTTGGGGAGCGTTTGACTTACACAAATCCATTAAAATTCCTACGAAAACGAAAACAAGAGAACCCACATTAAAGTTCGAGCATTTGCTCACGCACCTGTCGGTTCAACAGCCTTGGGTAACAATTTCTATTTTACGACGGATACGGTGCACAGGCTAGTTCGGCGTGACCTTATTTACACAATACCGTTGTATAAATTTGAATTAAGCAGCCGCATTTTTTTTTTTAGGTAAGGTTAGTTTTTTAATTTGAATGGCGTATCGCCATATGGTGCGTACGCTTCCAACCGTCTTCGCTAATTGATCGGGAGTTTACCGTATAATGGGCGCTCAAATATTTGAGGACACTCCAATCGACGCTAACAGAATGAGGTTTAGTTTACGTAAGGCTTACGTGGATTGGTTCGGAGAATTCATCTGTAAAGAATTCGAGACCATAAGAGAAAGGCCAATTACAACACCAGGCCAATTAAAGACTGGGTAATAAATGAGATGAGAATAAAAGCAATTCGAAACCGAGTGGTTAGAGGAAGAAGAAGTTTGGCTTCATTAAGTGTCGTTGTGATCGATAAAAAGAGGGATAATCCATTCCATAAAGGAATTTCGTTGGCAAAATTAAGTGGCGAGAAGAAAAAGACAAAGTCAGAAAAGTAATCCCCAATTGGACACCTACCAACATTTTGATCTCATTTCCATCGAGAAAGTTGTCTACAACGTTTGTCCAAAGGTTCAAATTTGAGGAATTTAGGAAAAGAGGAGTGAAACCTGTTTAATTTAAAAACTATTAGAAAATCGGATACACCAATGGTATAGAAATAGAAACAGTAGACGAACATTAACGTCGTAGTTAAAAGAAGAAACTTTACTCTCTTTTCTTCAAGTTATTTTGGCTTCTAACCCCCTTTCCCCTTTTTGTCAAAATCTCTAAATCTTCCTTTCCTTTTTTCCCACCCTTTACCATCAATGTTTCCAGGTTCTTCTCTAAGCGCATTTCGACAGCAAAGCTTTTGGCTTCTCACTCCCTCTTACTTTTTTATCAAGATCTCTAAGTTCTTCCTTTCCTTTTTTCATCGTTTCATCCTTTACCTTATAATACAGGATGAAACGATGAAAAGAGGTAAACAATGAAAGGATATTTTGAGAGCATAAGAAGACCATCTCATTTCATCAAAAAAGTTGTCCTACGGAGTTGTCCAAGGTCTCAGCGTTTAAGGACTGTTTAAGGCAAGCCGTTAGGACTCGGAAGACTTAAGAATAAGTAGAAGTATAGGTATGACCAGTTCAATTTTGAACCACCAATGACCAACGAATGGAGAGAATTGTTCTCCCAATCCCTCAGCTAAGACCATCAAGTCTAGGAAGTCTAGACCTGCTTCTGAAAGATTTGATCTGAAGGTCAGGGTCAAGACTTAATTAGACCTTCTTCGTGCATCCGAGTACATACGTAATTATAATTCAAATTTGCCGCTTGTGGTTTTTAAAAAAGATCATAGATAGCGCCACTGCCATCGAACGTACCTTGCAACGATCAAGAGATGGCGCTTGTGTCTGTAAATCCCAATCGAAGTGAATAGCGCTTTGTGGCTCTTGTGCAGCATTTGTGAACGGTTCTGAATAAGCCAATCGCAAATACTGCACAAGAGTCACTCTGCTTAAGTGAGTGGGTAGGGGTTCAACGTAATTACCAATTAAGACAAGGCTGGTGCTGCCACGCCGAAAATGTGAGAAAATTGAAATAAATTAACTAATCTAAGTATTTAATTAAAGCAGAGTTTGTCTCTGTAAATCAAATTTGGCGCTTGCCATTTATAAAAAAAAATCATAGGTGGTGCCAACGTCGATTGGTGCCAACGTCATCAAAAGTAACTTGCAACAATTAACAGATGGCGCTCGTACCTCTACAAATTCCTAAAGATGTGATTATAGATTAAGTCACGGCTGATGCTACCAAGCCAGAAATGTGCAGAAAATTAAAATAAACTAATATAAACTCAACCAAAATAGAATCTTTTTGAAAAATTTAACGTCGCCGCTTGCGGTTTTTAAGAAAGAATCATAGATGGCGCCACCATCGTCAGAAGTAAAATGAAGCAATCAAAAGGTGGAGCTCGTGTCGGTCAATCCCTATCCCAATCGACGTGTGATGATAAAATGTTTGGTTGTTATCTAACGAAGGCGCAATGCTAATTCCAGTGTAATATGTCTCCTTTATTGTTAATAATTCTTTTTTTTTTCAAGCTTCCTTATTTGATGCCTGCCTTTAAACCTTTACCTTTGGTCATCTTTATTTTTGACCATCAACAAAACCCCCGCTCTTTGTCCATCTCTTCGCTTTCTTTGGTTTTTGGATCCTTGATTGTTTCTCTTCAGATTTCTTCTTTCTTCTGGTCGTTCTTCTTCCGTTCTCGTTCTTTTCTATTTTGGTACGAATACGTAAACAATGTAAAACTTCCGCTTTCTATCATCTCAAATTGATCAAAAACAAGGAAAAAGAGAATCGACTTGATAAAACTAATTCCCTAATGGATATCTACTCCTATCTCTAGATATCTGTAGATATTTAAACCTACCCCTTTGGCCACTTTTAAAATTGTATTTCAGGGCCATCTGCTTTTAAGTTTCCTTTGGTTCTTGTCTCTTTAAACCTTTACCTTTGGTCATATATACTTGAAACCTCTCTGACCATCATCAAAACTGCTCGCTCTTGTCCAAATTTAGGGTTAATGTTGCTTTTTAGGGTTCTTGGTCGTTTCCCTTCGGATTTCTTCTCTTTTCCTGTCGTTCTCCTTTCGTTCTTTTATATTTTGGCATCCAACAAATAAACAATTTAAAATTGCATGGTTCTCGTCATCTTTCAATCATCTCGGATTGATCAAAAGCAAGAAAAAAGCGGCTCAAATGATAAAACAAATTCCTACCCATACTTCATGCAGATATTTAAACCTCCCTATTGGGTCACAATGAAAATTCTCTTGCGTGACCTTCTGCCTTTAAGTTTCCATTAGTTCTTGTCTCTTTAAACCTTTATCTTTGGTCATATGTACTGGAACCCGAACCCGAACCACAATCAAAACGGCTTGCTCTTGTCCAAATTTAGGGTCAATGTTGCTTTTTAGGGCTCTTGATCGTTTCCCTTCGGATATCTTCTCTTTTCCTGTCGTTCTCCTTTCCTTCTATTATATTTTGGCAACCAACAAATAAACAATTTAAAATTGCATGGTTCTCTTCAGCTTTCAAACATCTCAGATTGATCAAAAGCAAGAAAAAAGCGACTCAACTGATAAAATGAATTCCCTAATGAATACCTACCCCTACTTCTAGACACGTGCAGATATTTAAACCTCCCTATTGGGTTACATTTAAAATTCTCTTTCGTGGCCTTCTGCCTTCAAGTTTCCATGTTCTTGAGTCTTTAAACCTTTACCTTTGGTCGTATGTACTTGAACCTCTCTGACCATCAACAAAACGGCTTGCTCTTGTCCAAATTTAGGGTCAATGTTGCTTTTTAGGGTTCTTGATCGTTTCTCTTCGGATTTCATCTCTTTTCTCGTCGTTCTTTGATATTTTCCCGAGGAACAAATGAAAATTTAAAGCTGCATGGTTTCTTCAGCTTCCAATACATATTTGAAACGTCTCAGGTTACTCAAACAAAGAAAAAAGGACTCGACGTGACAAACTAAGTTCCCCAATGGGTATCTACCCCTACCTTTGGACTTAAAGCTCTGCCTTCGGTTATCTTTAAACTTCTTTTTTTTTGGCCACCTATCTTTAAGCCCCCATCTATGCTTCTAGTCTTTAAACCTTTAGCTTTGGTCATGTCTACTTGAACCTTTCTCGTTAACCCATACTTAAGGGTTATTCTTGTTTTCTGTTGTTTCTATTCTTTCGTTTCGGGTTTCTTCTTTTTCTCCGTCTTCCTTTCTTCGTCCTTTTATATTTTGCAATGAACAAGTAAGCAATTTGTGGCTTTCGACGCGTAAAATGAACTAAGTCGTTTCGGTCCAATTTTTTTTAAATAAACTCGCAAAAATAAATCGTGGGGACGTCACGGGCGATAAAAACAGAAATCAATGGCTGCGTAAATATTTGGCAAGTTCTGGCGAGCTAAAATTAAAGCATCTCGCGCAGCAATAACGTCCGAAATTAGTCTTATAAAATGACCACCATCAAATGCAATGAAGACAGGCGACCGGGGCGGCAGCCATGGTGAGTGGGCGGGTTGCTACGGGTGGTGAAGGGCAGGGGGGGTGAAGCATAAAAGGAAGGTCGGGCCTTGTAAATTGGCTAGACTAAAGGAAGGTGAAGGCTATACAGCTCGTTGACCGCTGGCCGTTATTAAATCCATCCAATAAGAATTTTGAGTGGAACTTAAAAGAAACGTAACAGTTTTATTTTTTCACATCCGCGCTAGGTACATTTTTACGGTTGCTTGAAAACGCGTGCCTCTCGTTTTTTTTCCCTACCTGGCCTATTTCATGCTCACCGATGCAATACATCTTCGAGGTCTATGAGCGCATTCCATCCTATAAACGGCGCAGCCCAAACAAAGAACAAAGACAGAGCTTTGGGGCAAACCAGAAATCAATTAATTTACTGCAGCAACGTCGCAGTGAGATGGAAGATACCTCCCGGATGAGTCATTTTTTATGAAACATCCTCCGTATAAATTAATCATTTTTAAGAAATAAATGGGGGCCTCGTCCACAAGCTACTTCTGTTACGTCCAGAAAATATTAAGAGGATACCAAATATACCGAGGCATTAAAAAAAATTGTACGTTGTCACCGTTAATGAAATTGTTTGTTTTTTTTAGACTAAGATTTACACACACAAAAATCGAATTGTTTCATTTCCAAATATAACCTTATCTCTTGCACCACGAGCCTGACTCGAGATAACAAGATAAAACAAATTCGGTTTATTCGTCCTTTATCTGCTGGATATTAGAGAGGACTATTTGCATTTCGATCCGTTCGCGGCGATAAGTGAGTAAAACGAAAAGCTGTTTACGCCAAAATTCGTGATGCAACAACACTTCTAGAAAAACCATTTTTAATTTAAACAATTAATTTAATTGGAGTGTTGCCAACTCTGGGGAATCTTTTCGTTTTTTTTAAGAAATTTTAAGCACCTTTCGAGAATTTTCATAAAATCTACTGAAATGCAGATACTATTTGAAGATAAGAAAAAGGTGATAAAGACTTTATTTAATAAAGAAACTCCAGAGTGGTTCAAAAAATTAATAGAAGCTACCAGATAAAATTAACACTGACAAAGAAATCTGTTGGTGTAGGGCAGTGTTGTCGATCCATTTACATTTTTATCTACTCTTGCCATGGAACTTGGACGGCATGTCTTAGCTTTACTGTAAAACAGCTTAAGCTAAGACGTGCCGTCCAGATTTCATTGGGAAAAAAATTAAAAAATCACCCGGTATTTCGTCTATACAAATTAAAGGCAATTTTGCTAGTAAAAAAGGAATTTATCAATTCGTAAGAGGTTGGCAACATTGATTGGATGTCATTGCTAGCCTATAAACAAAACACAAACGTCCTCGCTCGCTTTGTAGATTGCGGGCCGTATTACATCCTAGCTCAAGACCCTTCAGGCCGGATCTGCACAAATTGGCACGAAATAGGTCACTAAATCAACACGACTGCCTCTGCAAATTAATTAACGCGACAGTTTCAGAAATTAAACGTTGGCAACACTGTCAACTTTTGAATAAAAGAAAAAGAGCCTGGGCCCCAGATACGTTTGAACTTAGTCACCAAATAAACGAATTAGTTTGGCAAAGAATAAGTAAATTAATAAAAGCCGCGGTAGTAAAATTCATTTAGGATGGCAGTTGGTAATACTGTAAAACAAAACAAAAACCAGACAATGTGTGTAACTATTTTATCGTCTTAGATTTCTAGATACTTTTTTCTTGACCACCCTTCATCAAATGAAAAAAATACTTTTTTTTTAATTGAACGCCAATGACGACTACACTTGCAGCGTTGCAAGTTGAGATAAAACCTTGTTGCCAAGTTTCCTTTACTTGCGCTGACCTATCGTCAATTCTCTATTTGTTACCGATTCTACTTTGTTACGTTTGAGATGTTTTTAATTTATAAGAAAAAAAGAACATCACATAAGAAAAATTGATATTAGGCTGTAAAAACAGTTGCAGAATTGGCAAAAGTAACATTACATTACATTACATTACTTCCTCAACAATTCGTAAATCGAACAGCAAGAAATTGAAAAAGGAATTTGACAGCGTATGACATTAAATTTTAACATGGGTGCTACTGTAAAAAAATGTCATCGCAACTGTCAGTTCACGTTGTCACTACTTTAAATACTAGCGATTTTTTAAAAATACTTTCAGTTTTGAATTATTTTCATTCTTTGTGATTTACGCAGCCCTTTGCAAGCAAGAAAGTATCTAGCAGATTTTAGCAGATTTCCTCAACAATTTGTAATCAACAATTTGTAATCAGGACGTCATAACACAAAATACAATTTTATTTAAAAAAAAAAATTTGACAGCCGATAAAATTAATTTTGGCATTGTTACTGCTGCTGCAAAAAAAAACAAATGGTTGTCACTACATGCAGTCGCGGACAAGAAAAAGTGGTCAAAAAGAAGCGTCCATTTTTTTTTGTCAGAGACTGTACCTATTACAATTTACTACATGACTTTTTTACTGGCGATTTGAAAATACTTAGACCTCGGTTTTTAATTTGTACTTTCATCGTAGGCGATTTACGCGCCCTACTGTAAGCAACACCACTTGGTTTCCTCTACAATTTATAATCCGCCCCTGCGTAAGGACACAAAGAAAAGACAACAGGCTGATTACTACAAGACAGAATTAATTAAAAAAAAACATTTTTACAAAATATGTTTGACAGCGCATGAAATTATAGGTTGGAAGGACAAATTTTTGACATTGGTAATACATCCAAAAAAAAAAAATGACTGTCAATTGACGCTGCGCATTACCAGACATGATTAAATGGGAACTAAAAAAAAAATGAAGTTTGACAGCGTGTGAAATTAGTGTGGCAACGACAATATTTTTATTTTGGTACTTCTATTACAAAAAAAAAAACAATTTCCATGCACATTACAAAAAACAAACGAGCAAATGACGACATTGTTAACTCTCATTCACACTATTACAATTTATTGCGCTTGGATTTTCCTGCATTTCTTTTAATAATTTTCATTTTTTGCGCGCCCCTTTATATGTATGTAGGCAAAGAGTATTGACTCCCATTTTGTAATTCACCCCTGCATCAGGGTGCCCAATGAAGAAAAGAAAAGACAGTATTGACTTGAATTTGAAAATCCGGTAATTACACAAGACACAATTAATTTAACTAAAAAATAACGAAAATTAACTAAAATTGTGTAAAGTTTTCTAAAAAAAATAACGTTTTTACAAATTAAATTTGACAGTAAGTGAATGAAATTAGGGTAGTAACGACAAAATTTTGACATTAGTATCACTGCAAAAAAATTATTGTGCATGGATTTGCGAATTTTCAATTTAAAAAAATGGCGTGAGCACAACCTATTTGTTGTGCCGATGCGAAAACAAAAGAAAGTAGAATGTACCAGAATGTATTTCAAAAAAAAAAAAAAACACTGTTACAAAAAAAAATTGACAGCGTGTGAACTTAGTGTGGCAACGACAAAATTTTTATATTGGTACTACTACATACTACAAAAAAAAAACACAAAATGTACCGCCCATTCAAAAAACAAATGAGCAATGACATAGTTATTTTTGACATTGGCATCACTGCAAAAAATAAATTATTGTGCATGGATTCTCGAATTTTCAATAAAAAAAAATGCCGTGAGCACAACGTATTTATTGGCGAATGCAAAAGCAAAAGAAAGTGGAATGTACCAGAATGTATTTAAAAAAAAAAACTACATACTACAAAAAAAATCTCCAATTGTGCTGTACATTACAAAAAACAAATGAGCAATGAAATAGTTACTTTTAACATTGCTAGTTAGTTAATTTTGACATTGGCATCACTGCAAAAAAGAACTAAATTATTGCGCATGGATTTTCGAATTTTCAAGTAAAAAAAATGGCGTGAGCACAACGTACTTGTTATGACGATGCGAAAACAAAAGAAAGTAGAATGTGCCAGAATGTATTTAAAAACACACTTTTACAAAAAAAAAAAAAAAAAAAGAAATTGACAGTGTGTGAAATTAGTGTGACGACAAAATTTTTATATTGGTACAACTACATGCCACAAAAAAATCACGAATTGTACTGCACATTACAAAAAACAAATGAGCAATGACATTAGTTTCACCGCAAAAAATATTGTATGCATGGATTTTCGAATTTTCAACAAAATTTGGCCGATACGAAAACAAAAGAAAGTAGAAAACAAAAAACAAAAAATTGACAGCGTATGAACTTAATGTGGCAATGACAAAATTTTTATATTGGTACGACTACATACTACAAAAAAATCACGAATTGTACTGCACATTACAAAAAACAAATGAGCAATGACATTGGTATTACTGTAAAAAAAAATTAATAAAAATGGCGTGAGCACAACGTATTTGTTGGCCAATGCGAAAACAAAAGAAAGTAGAATGTACCAAAATGCATTTAAAAAAACATACTTTTACAAAAAAAAAAGTGAACTTAGTGTGCCAGCGACGAAATTCTTTTATTGATACGACTACACACTACAAAAAAAATCACCAATTGTACTGCACATTACAAAAAAAAACAAATGAGCAATGACATAGTTATTTTTGACATTGGTAGTTAGTTAATTTTGACATTGGCATCACTGCAAAAAATAAATCATTACGCATGGATTTTCGAATTTTCAAGTAAAAAAAAACTGGCATGCGCACAACCTATTTATTGGCCGATACGAAAACAAAAGAAAGTATAATGTACCAGAATATATTTCCAAAAAATCATATTTTACAAAAAAAATATTGACAACCCATGAACTTAGTGTGGAAACGACGAAATTCTTTTATTGGTGCAACTACGCGCTACAAAAAAAAATCACCATTTATACTACACATTACAAAAAAAAAAAAAACAAATGAGCAATGACAGTTATTTTTGACATTGGTAGTTAGTTAATTTTGACATTGGCATCACTGTAAAAAATAAATTATTGAGAACGATTTTTTTTTTATTAAAAAAAAGATGGCGTGGGCACAACGTATTTGTAGGCCGATGCGAAAACAAAAGAAAGAGAAAAGTACCAGAATGTATTTAAAAAAAACTTTTACAAAAAAAAATTGACAGCGGGTGAACTTCGTGTGGCAACGACAAAATTCTTATATTGGTACAACTACATACTACAAAAAAAAAGTCACCAATTGTGCCGCACATTACAAAAAAAAATGAGCATTGACATAGTTAACCGTCATTCATAATTTTCTCGGGCGATTTGAAAACGTGCATTTCATTTCTTAACTATTTTATTTTTTGCGATTGCGCCACCCTTTCCTATTCGCCTCCATTTCTTCAACGACTTGCAATTCAGAATTTGAATATCTGATAATTATTAATTTAAATTAAAAAAAAAAAAAAACATTTTTTTGGAAAATAAGTTTGACATACGTGAACGGAATTAGGGTGGCAGCGACAAAATTTTGACATTGGTACTACTGCGAAAAAAATGACGAACTGTCAATCAACGCCTGCACGTTACGCTTTATTGTGAAAGGGCTCGCGAATTTTCCTTTGATCAAAAAAAAGGGGGCCATTTTAGTAAATGGCGTAACCCAACGTGTTTGTTGGCGGCGCCGGCATATCTGCTTTGATGCGAAAACAAAAGAAGCAAGCCGAAGTGCTAAATAAATCATGAATGTTTTTTTTTTTTGATTTGGCGATCAAAACCTCCAACATTCGGCCATTTTCTGCGAAACAGAGCATGAAAAACAAACGCAAAACAATAGCGAGCAGACATCTCCCTGTTTGGACATGGTCGCAAACCGGCCGGTGTTTAAAATTAGGTGCGTCCGAAGCCGGCGAACTTATAGGAATATTCCGCCTGGAATTTCGCATATTCCGCCCCCTTTCCCTCACCCCACCCCCCTCGGCGAAAATCCAAAAAGTAAATCTCGAAACCGTCGCAATATCAGGGCTGGGCCGGACTTATCAGCGCTTGATAAACGCGTCTGCAGGAACGAAATCGCGAGTGCGGTTATACCACAACACGTACTACACGGCCGCCGCCATTTTGTATCCCGAGCCGGCTTTGTCAGAAACGATTGCAATTTCGTTTTATTCAGCGGAATCCACGCGTTACCAACCGCTTCACGCGGCGAAAACACTCTCAATTTTCATCGGGGCCCCCAAACACTTTGTTTGAGTAAAACCGACGAAGTAAAAGAGAGCAAGTGCCAAGCCCTGTCCACCTATCTATCCATCAATCACCTATACTCCCCATTGTTCCCTGCGTGCAAGTCTCGAGCGTATCTGCGCTTAATACAGAGAGAGTTTTGCATGGAATGATTGAAATGAAAGTGCACTACTTACTTCGAAACCTTCCGATTTGGCCCAGACATTGCCGTCTAATCCCGCGATGCAGGCTTTTGTGACACAACGGGACGCTACGAGCTGCTTGTCGACGTAATCTTGCCAGCTCATTTTGATTTGTTATTAATTTATTTAGCACGGCACGCACAAGGGCTACTACCACAAATTATCACCAGCTACGGTACTATCCGCACACCAAACTGAAGCCACTCAAGCTGTCGCCGAGCAGACCTTCTCAATAACGGAAGCTGGCAGATGACATGCGCGCAGGAGTTTGCAGGGCGGCCAACCGTCGAGAGACGAAAGTCACCAGGCGACTTGGATTTTCTTTTTCTAATTAAACGCAAATTATTTGAATCTAACGAGGAGCAGTGCGATTATTTTACCAGAACAAGCGTGACTGTAATAATTACAAAACAGTTGAGGGTAACTGTGACTTTCGCATATATACAGAGGCCGTCCGAAAAATAATCCACCACGACGTTGCCACACCTAACATCGTACGTGAACAGAGTTGCCATTAGACAAGTTGGAGTTAAAATCGCATGGAAGTGGAAAAATAATAACTTTTTTAATTAATTAAATTATTACAAAAATGCGCGTTAAATTATTAATATCGACGAACTGAAAAAAATTGTATATACAAGGGCAATCCAAAAAATAACGTACTTCCACTTAGAACTTAAGAATAAGGGTCATTTTTTGTACATGAGTTGAACAGATATTTCGCCACAAATCATTTTGAAACTGCTTAAACAAGTTATTCCACTGGGCGATCCAAAATAATTTGGATAAGGGTAGGCTATGAGAAATAAAATCAAGAGTGTTAGCTTAATTGATACGATAATTAACCTACAGGCTGTTTCTTAACTCGAGTCGAAAAATTAAGGAACATGCACGTGATTGATCTTTTGTCTAAAAAATGTCAAATAAAATGTTTGCAGTTGTGGTTTGTTTCCGAGTTATTAGACTTTAATAGTTCGGCATGTGATCAATGTTTAACTTCAGTACATAATAGCAAGTCATGAAATAAATTATCAAAAAAAGTATGTCATGACTGTCATGAGTGAGGTGACAGATTGGTTTGGGTGTTTACTTAATTTTTCACTTATAGTTATGAAACTAGTATTGATCATCTGTCAAAACTGAAACTTCAAGATGTATGTGACGACAGCAGAATCTCCTAAACAGATTTGGCAATCTGAAGCTTTTTAATGAAACTATGACTCTGATTTTGTTCTTTTCCTTTTAAACTCTCCTTATCTAAACAATTTTGGATCGCACAGTACATAAATGCGTATGAGAGATCACGTGACTAACAGCTGTAGTCCATTCTGCATTTCAAAACATTTGAATGTCTATAAACATTTTAGTTTGTTTTGTGGTGCGCCATCTAGAGGAATTTTCTCGTAGTTGTACTTTTGGTTCAATCGAACATTAACAGATGGCGCTGGGGTTGGTCTTGTACTTCCTGATGTTAATTATGAAATACTGTGGCTTCTAATAACTTAACCTAACTTCTTAATAAAACTTGAATCGATTATGTAATTCAATCACATTTGAGCTTTACTTAAAAGTGAAGTGATCGTTAATTTTATTATACTTTTATGGGCGCCATCAAGCGGAATTTGCCGTCGGTCCTGCTTTTCATTCATTCGATTAAGAGATGGCGCTTATTTCATTTTGAGTTTCTTCGAAGTAGCTTCTTTTCATTTGTTTTATTATGTTTCATGCGCGTCATCTAGAGGAGTTTTCCGTCGGTTCTGCTTTAGTTTATTCAAATATTAAGAGATGGTGCTCGTTTCGTTTTGATCTTTTGTTAAAGTAGCTTTTTCTCCTTTATTAAATAGAAAATATTTATTTTATTATGTATTAAGGAGGCCTTCCAGTCTTATTTTTAGTTAATTCGAATATTAAGAGGTGGCGCTGGATTCATTCTGATTTGCCCTACGGATTTTGTTTTTTAAGATGTTAGTTTAACTGTCATTTTTAATAACTTAACCTTACTTAATAATATCGATGACAATTATACATTCCAATTTTTTTCTTTTTAGTTGAGAGTAATAAAAAGTACAGTTATTTTACTGTTTCATGGCTCGCCATCTAGTGGAATTTTCCGCGGTCATACTTTTAATCCGTTCGAATATCAAAAGATGGTGCTGATTATATCTTGATTTTTAAAAGCGTTATGGAAATGTCAGCAATTGTTGTAGGCTCCGCATCTGATGGAGTTTTCCACAATCGTGCTTTTACTTCATCCGAGTATTAAGAGATGGCGCTGGTTATATTTTGGTTTTTGAAGGCATCACGGAAATGTCAATAATTGTTGTTTCTGTATTTTATGTGTGCTTTATGGCTCGCCGTCTACTGAAATATTCCGCAGTCGTATTTTTAGTTTATTCGAATATTTACAAGTGACACTGATTATATTTTGAATGACACCTTGTAAATGTCAATGTTTTTGATAAAATGCCTATAATCGTTTTCAAGTAGGTTCTGCTAAACGGTCGGCATTTGTTTTTTTGTGGCGCGCCGTCTAGAGAACTTCTTTACAATCGTACTTTTACTTCATTCGAATATCGCGAGATGGCGCTGGTTATTATCAAACTTGAGCTCTGCGTCATCAATCACCATAGAAAAAATCGACAAATATTTCAGTTATATTTCCTTGAGTAAGAAGAGGATAGAGTAATGCTTTATATGTCACTTACTTCAACGCCAATTTATGATGCAGAGCTCATCTCTTATAAAAACGATAACGTATCTTGATTTTTTTTACGGAGAAGTCAATAATTGTTGGCCATCTAGTGGAATTTTTCACAATCGTAACTTCAGTTCATTTGAGTATTAAGAGATGGCGCTGCTTATGTTTCGATGATTCTTGAAGGCACTAAGGAAATCTCAGGAACTGTTGCTTTTCTGTACGTATTGTTTTGACTCGCCATCTAGTGACACTTTCCGCGGTAGTACTTTTAGTTCTTTCGAGCATTAACAGGTGGCGCTGACTATATTTTGAAAGACACTATCGAAATATCAATGTCTAATGAACTCCACAATCGTTCTTTTAGGCCATTGGAATATTAAGAGATGGCGGTGGTTTCATTTTAATATTTGAAAGAACTGTTGCTCTTTCTATACTTATTGAATTGACTCGCCATCTAGCGACACTTTCCGCGGTAGTACTCTTAGTTCTTTCGAACATTAACAGGTGGCGCTGATTATATTTTGAAAAACACTACCGAAATGTCTAGTGAACGACGCAATCGTTCTTTTAGTTCACTCGAATATTAAGAGATGGCAGTGGTTTCATTTTAATATTTGAAAGATACCACGAATTATTAAATACAATCATTTTTAATAACGAAACCTTATTTAAATAATATCTAGAAAATGTATGTTTTGTGTGAAGCATATTCTTTTATTTTACAGCGCGCCATCTAGTGGAATTTCGTACAGTCCAACTTTCAGTTCGTTTGAATATTAAAGGGATGGCGCGTTTCTTTTTTATTTTCGAAAGAACGTCAACGAATGTTGCTTATTTCATATTTTACTAAATATGTACAAAATTATTACATGATGTAATCGTTTTTTTTCTTTTTAATAGTCACGGCATGCCATCTAGTGGAGCTTTCCGTAGCCGTACCTTTAGTCCGTTTGAATGCTAGTAGATGGCACTGGCGTCGTTTTATTTGACGATAGATTCCTTCTGATTAAATATCGCACATTCGAAATAGCAAATGACTTCCAAAATATATTGTGAATAGTGAATGCAAGCAATAATGAATTTTTCATTTCAACTTGTGCAATAGAGCGTTCGTTGGTGGTCACCCTGTGGGTAACGCTTTTAAATTTGGCAATTTTGTAAAGTAAAAAGAAATTATTACCCCAGCAACTACGAAAACATTTTAATCACTTCAGTCAAGCAATAAATTATTTAATACAATCAGAATCAGAATCGAAGGCGTTACAAAATACATACTTACGTGAATATACAAAGTGTGATAACCGCTTGTAAACCTTACTTTCCCTCTAAGCAGCAAAAAGCAGTAGAAAGTAAGTTTTAGTTGCTTGTGTTACACATTTTGCGATGTTCTTTTCATGTATAAGGACTCATGCACTTTAGCTTCTAAAACTTGTATTTACATGTTAGCCGAAATAAAAGAAAGAAAAACAAAACAATGAAGAACAGCGACTGGCGTCAATCCTTGTACATGCAACAGAAAGGAATCTATTTTAAAAAAAAGTATAAACATCACGTAAAAGTCCCAAAAAAAAAATTATTTACCATCGGACGTAGGATTGGAAGTGAGGTGTTGTATTTTTTTTTATATAAATAAAAAAAATAAAAGATGAAACAAAACCACTGACAGACGTTTTAAAGTGGAAATTTAGATCTTTATTTCCAATTTAGTTGACGGACCGCTGCCTGAAATGAAAAAGACAATCAGAAAGGCATTCCACGCAGCTCAACCGGTCTCACAGGGTCTTGGTTCTTGGAAGGTATGCACACGAAATACAAACAATCAAAGAACGAATCAATCACAAGCATTGTTGATCACCACTTTTATTAATCAGTTTGTTAATTATCATGAAAGTCATACAAAAATTGGCAAAAAAAACGCGCGCTAAACTCAGAGCGTCTTCTTCTACATCTTTTATGAATAAAATAACCTTTCCAGAATCCAACTAAACCCCTGCGAAGACGATAATGCTGCTCGGGGGGGGCGGCGGCTCCGAGAAATCGGGGGCCGCCGCCCCCCGACCGTCGGGCCTGGCACTCTCCTACCCCCATGCAGTACCACGCCCGCAAATCTACTATTTCAAATATTATTAAACACTAGCAGTTGTACAAACTAACCTATTACAATTACAATAATGATATTTAAAAAAAAATCAGAAATTAAACGATAAATATTAGAACGGGACACACTTTAAATGTTTATATTACAGGCCGCACAGCGCTGACGCTGGCCTAAAGAGACGAAATGGCGCACAATATTCGCATAAGTCGCAGTCGATGCACGGGGCAGCTAATACTCACACCATAAGAAACTCTAGGCAACGTCGGACACAGCTAAATCAAATCGATTAGATGAGGTCTGCCACATTCATTGGCATTTCGTCAATGTGTGTGTTGTAAAACTGCTCGATGTCCTTCAGTGTACGCTTGTCATCTTCCGTGACAAAATTTATTGCCACACCTTTTCGTCCAAATCGACCACCACGACCAATCCTAAAGAAGAACGTCAAGATTAATTCAACAGTACGAATCAAAATAATAAACCAAAAAATCCAATCTGATTGAAATGCTTCAAATCTACTCAGACTTTGATTTTCAATTTGCAATAACAAATATTTAAGTACACACATTCTATTTAATAATAATAATAATAATATTTAATAATTCATACAGGGTGGTGATGATGTCTATTCTTTAAACATTTGTTCTTTGTCGGCCTACTCAAGAACCAGCCTGTATAAATTAGTTTAGGACTGCAAATATTTATTATTAAAACAGGAAGCAGAAAGTGAACACTGTAATAAATTATTAAAAAAGTGTGTCATGAGTGAGATGACAGAACACAATTGGGGGACCTAGTTCCAAAGTGAGCAATCTCCTTTTATTACTTTCACACGTGCAGCTCCTTTCTTTTTTTGCAATACCATCTTAACCGCTAATTTTTTTAAGTGAAAAAACTAACACACTTTCTCTTAACAACACAAATATGTTAAAATTAAAAAAATTAAGAAATTATTTAAATTATACATGTTTTATGTTTCCTGAGAAATTAAAAATGATACTGGAGACTGTACACTTTGGAACTAGGCCCCTCAATTGTTCTTGAGTTTATTAGACGTCAAACTTATTTCGTTGGTTTTGTTATTTTGTTAAACACGCAATTTTCTAAAGAGGAATACGCAGATATTTTTGTTTTTATTTTTATTTATTTTATTTTATATTTCTTAACCAAAGTATCACGTTTCTTAATTTTTCGCCTCGAGTTATGAGACAGCCTGTATAGCAAAACAAATGAGTTTATAAAAATTGCTTCAAAAAAATGGCAAATGAAAAAATCACTTTTTTTATTATTTTGAACTTATCAGTAAATGATATAATTTGTTAATTATTATTTAATTTATTTTGTTTAGTTAAAAAGAAAGTTTTGCTTACTTTAAGGCTCTCACATAAAAATTAAAATAATTAAAAATGTTAATAAACAAATTCATTTATAAAATTGCTTAAGTAAAAATAGTCAATGAACAAATTGTACTATTTTAAACTCAACAAATAAATGAAGTATGCACCAAACACTTTGATAATTGTAAACATTTTTTTGAACGAGAAATTTTATATAGTTTTTGAACTATTAAGTTCAAAGCAGCAAGTGTAGCAAATGGTTTAATAGTTATAATTTTTTTTTTGAACAAAAAAAGTTACAAGTTTCTTGAACTTAATAAGTAAATGAAGTACACAACAACTAATTTGATAACTCCTATCATTTCTTGAACAAACAAAAATTATTAATGTCCATTATTTTTAAACAATTGTTTACATTAACACTTGGAGGTATTCGATTACTAAATCCTGAAGTTATACAAACAGCAAAACAGAGAAATTTGAATTAAAAATCAAAGCAAATCGAAAGGTCATAAATTATGCATTAATTAAATTCACTAAAAATTGAAATGAAATAAGAAAATTGTAAGTCACAAATGGACTAATTAAACAAAGAATAGAAGAAGAAAACAGAAAACTTCATTACAAATAAATGTACGATTATTAAAAGTTAAAAGTAGAGAAAATACAAAAAGAATTCATTTAATTCATAGTAAAATAATAAACGGATTTATCAATCTTCCAGAAGAAGCCTAAGCTAATTAATTTATTTGTTTGTTTGTTGAAATTCAATGTAATATCAATTTTGCTGCAAATCGACTGGATTGCAATGCGGCCCCCGAGCATCCTCTGTATAGCGTTAACTCGGCCCTAATTGGAACCTCGTCAGCAGAAGACAAACTCGAAAAGCTCCATTGATCAAAAATATAAAGATTTCAACAGCATTATGGGAAAATAATCAAATATAAAACAATTAACTGATTATCAGTTACAGATAAATAAAATAATATTAATGAGAACTGATTAATATCACTTGAGAATAGGTCTAAGTAAGCTTCGTCGCAGTCAGGTAAATTATTTTATCTGCCTAGTCAGGTAAAGTACCGCTTTCTCTCCATGAATGGATATGATAGAATTGTACTTTCCAACTGGTAGTCGAGAAAGTGGGTGAAAATCACAAAGATAGTAAGAAAAACAATTGACGATCGCAATAAGAAATTGAAACTCAAAAAAGTTATTAATAATAAAACTTCAAAACGTAGTCGCAATTCGAAATCCACAAGTCAAAGGAAAACAAATCAGAGTCGCAACATTTACGAGAAAAAAAAAACGGAAAAAATTTAACTGAATTATTTAATTGCTGAAAATAGTAAATAATTTTTAAAAAATTGAAGAAAGTAAGAAAAACAGAAAACGATCGTAATATTCGCGAAAGAACGAGCGCCGCAGAAATTTGTTGATCATTTAATCAACACAGATGAAAAATAAAAACAAAAACGAAGTACATTCCTGGAAAAATGTAATCATAATGGAGAAGGAAGAAAAGGAAAATAAGAAAAAGAGAAACAAAAGACAATCGTAAATTTTACGAAATTTAACAAAAAAAAAAAAAAACAGAAAAACAAATGAAGATCGTAATGTTTACAATAGTAAATAAAATAATTTCAGAAAATTGATCGAACATTGATTAAACATTCAAAATTTGAAATTCACAAAGAAAAACACAAGACAAAAGAAAACAAATCGCAGCCACAATATTTGTAGAAAAAAAAAAGAACGTAAAACAAATGACAATCGTAAATTTTACAAAATAAAAAAAAAAACAGAAAACAAATGACGATCGTAATGTTTACAATAGTAAATGAAATAATTTCAGAAAATTGATCAAACATTGATTAAACATTCAAAATTTGAAATTCACAGAAAAAAAACAAGATAAAGGAAAACAAAACGCAGCCGCAATATTTCTAGAAAAAAAAAGAACGTAAAAAATTTAGAAACAAATGTTTGATTAAATATTTAATTTCTGAAAAATAGTAAACAAATTAAAACAAATGAAGTAGTTTGCCAAAACTTCTGAAGAAAGTGAGAGGAACAAATCGAAATTGAGAATTAAAACATTAACTTCAAAAGGAAAAGAAGAAAAAGAAAAACAAGTGACGATCGTAATGTTCACGAAAGTAAATGGAATAATTTCAGAAAATATAAACAAAAAAAAAACATTAATGAAACATTCAAAACGTATTAGTAATTTGAAATTCACAAAGAGACGGAGAAGGCGACGGAAAACAAATCACAGTCGCAACATTTTCAAAAATAATAAAACCTAAAGGCAAATAAAATTAAGTTTGTTTTCCAAAATTTTTGAAGAAAATAAAAAAAAGAAATCAAACAAACGAAGTGCATCATTCTGGACTCTTGGAAAAATGTAATTCGACTGGAGAAGAAAAGGAAAATAAGAAAAACAAATGACAATCGTAAATTTAACAAAATAAAAAAAGACAAAAACAAGACTCGTGCCTTCTACGAAATTTAAAAAAAAAAACAGAAAAACAAATGAAGATCGTAATGTTTATATAATAGTAAATGAAATAATTTAAAAAAATTGATTTGAACATTTGAACATTCAAAATTTAAAATTCGCAAAGAAAAACAAAAGACAAAGGAAAACAAATCGCAGCTGTAATATTTCTAAAAAAAAAAAAAAACGTAAAAAATTTACAAACAATATTTGATCAAATATTTAATTTCTGAAAAATAATAAACAAATTCAAAATTAAAACAAATGAAGTAGTTTTCCAAAATTTCTGAAGAAAGTAAGAGAAACAAATCAAAATTGAAAAATTGAGAATAAAAACGATAGCTGCAAAAGGAAAAGAAGAAAACGGAAAACAAATGACAATCGCAAATTTTACGAAATAAAAAATATTTAAAAATTTAATTTCTGAAAAATAGTAAACAAATTAAAAATTAAAACAAATGAAGTAGTTTTTCTAAATTTCCGAAGAAAGTAAGAGAAACAAACCGAAGTGGAGAAAAAAGAAAACTATAACTTCAAAAGGAAAAGAAAACAAATGACAATCGTAAATTTCACGAAATAAAAAAAAAGCAGAAAACAAATGACGATCGTAATGTTTACGAAAATAAATGAAATAGTTTCAGAAAATTGTTTGAACGTTGATTGAACATTCAAAATTTGAAATTCACATAGAAAAACAAAAGACAAATGAAAACAAATCAGTCGCAAAAATTCACAAAAAAAAAAACCTAAAAAATTTAGAGACAAATTTTTGCTAATTTCTGAAAAATAGTAAATAAAAAAAAAGAAGTTAGTTTCCCAAAATTTCTAAAGAAAGAAAAACAAAACGAACTAGAGAAGAAAGAAAACGATAATTTCAAAAGAAAAAGAAGAAAACAAAAAAACAAATGATAATCGTAATATTTACGAAAGTAAATAAAATAATCTCAGAAAATATAAACAAAACAAAAAAGACAAAAACAAAAACAAAAAAAAAACATTGATTAAACATTCCAAACGTCATATGAAAATCACAAAGAAAAACAAAAAACAAATGAAACAAATCAGATCCAACATTCACAAAAAAAAGTAGAAAATTTAAAAACAAATTTTTGATTATGAAATTTTTGAAAAATAGTAAACAATTAAAAACAAAAAAAAAATAAGTTTGTCTCCCAAAATTTCTGAAAAGAAAAAGAAATCGTAATGGAGAAGAAAAAAAAAAACAATAACTTCAAAAAGGAAAAGAAAACAGAAGACAATCGTTAATTTTTACGAAAGAAAAAAGGCAAGAAACAAATGACGATCGTAATGTTTACGAAAATAAATCAAATAATTTCAAAAAATTGACACAAAAAAACAGAAAAAACATTAATTAAACATTCAAAACATACTTGCTGGTAATTTGAAATTCACAAAAGACAAAAAACAAAGGAAAATAAATCAGATGCAAGATTAAAAAAAAAAAAAAACCTAGGAAATTTTCGAAAAGTAGTAAACAATTAAAAACTAACAAAAAATTAAGTTTGTTTCCCAAAATTTCTGAAGAAAGTAATAGACACAAATCGAAATGGAGAACGAAAATGATAACTTCAAAAGAAAAGACAATCGTAAATTTCACGAAAGAAAAAAAGCCAGAGAAACAAGTGACGATCGTAATGTTTATAAAAGAAAATTAAATAATTTCAGAAAATATAAACAAAATAAGCAAACAAAAAAAAATAACATTAATTTGAAGCTACTGTGAGACATTCTTTCAAAAACAATGACGGCAACACCAATAAAGAAAATTTCAGAAAATTGTCAGGAATATTCTAATGCGAATTTCAAACAAACAGAAACAGTCAATAAACAAATAACACAAAAAAACCTAAAAAAATTAAAAAGGGACGGAAATATTTGAGCGCGAATTTGAAACTTAAAATGGCCACGATTTTTAACGACAATGTTGAATATTTTTTAATACGTATGTAAATATGCTACCGAAAACTATTTAGCTTATTCTTGATTCTCTAATTATGATGAGTAAATAAAATGTAGAATAAGGCCCAAATTCACAGTCGCAGATTGAGTCCATCTCAGTGAGATACTCATTTTTTCAGTTCATATTCAAAAAAATATATGAAGACTGATGTCAATCGTTTCTCGCTTTAGTCACTTATCTCAAGTTACTTATGAAAACCAAAGTAAAATTGAGACTAATTGCCTCTTTCTAAAGTCTAACTTAAGATGAGAAGAGAATTAGACGAACTCATTTGAACGTTTCTGAATTGGGGGTCTAAATTTCTTTTTGGGTTCCACTTATGTCCCATATATGAGCTGTCAGTTTTCTGTTTCCTGTAAGTATGCAAAGGTGCTTTAGGTTTACCCCTTATTGCGTACTTTTGGGAATAACTATATTGTTTCTTTCAGTTTATTATGATAAAGATGTTATTTTCTTTAGTATTTAGTTTCTGTTAACGGTTGTTGAATTTGAACGGTTCACCAAAATCTCTAAAAATGACCACGAATCGAAATAATTTTCGATTGCCAATGTGCAAGGTTTGCGAGTGAAATTAAGTATTTTTTTTTTTTGTTACATACCTATGAATATAGTTTTCTCTATTTGAAGGTAAGTCATAGTTAATAACGAGCGAGACTTGCTGGACGTCTATACCACGCGCAAGCAAATCCGTTGTGATGAGTACTCTGGAGGAACCAGTGCGGAACTGCCTCATAATTACATCTCGTTCCCTCTGCTCCATATCACCGTGCATCGCAGAAACGGTAAAGTCCCGCTTGTGCATGCTCTCCGTGAGCCAATCCACCTTGCGTCTCGTATTGCAGAATATAACGGCCTGAGTGATGGATAACGTATCGTACAGATCGCACAAGGTCTCCAGCTTCCAATCCTCTCTCTCCACGTAAACGAAGAATTGTTTAATACCCTCGAGCGTGAGCTCCTCCTTTTTAACTAAGATGCGGACGGGATTGCGCATGAACGACTTGGTCACATCCAACACGTCCGAGGGCATGGTAGCCGACAGCAAGATCACCTGAACGTCGACGCTCAGCATCTTGAACACATCATGGATTTGATCTTTGAAGCCACGGGACAGCATCTCGTCCGCCTCATCTAACACGAACATTTTTATATATTGCGTGCGAAGCGCCCTGCGACTTATCATATCGTAGACGCGACCGGGGGTTCCGACGACCACGTGAACCCCGGTCTCTAACTTCCTCATGTCTTCTCGCACGTTCGTACCCCCGATGCAAGCATGGCATTGCGCGGACATGAAATCGCCCAGGGCAATGACCACCTTCTGAATTTGTTGAGCTAATTCGCGAGTGGGGGCCAAAATAAGAGCCTGGCACTCTCTCAGTGACGTATCGATTTGTTGGAGGATCGAAATGGAGAATGTCGCAGTCTTGCCAGTACCCGATTGAGCTTGCGCTATGACATCGTGTCCCTTCACACAGGGGATGATCGCCCTCTGCTGGATGGCCGAGGGTTTCTCAAAACCGTAAGCGTAAATGCCCCTGAGGAGCTCTTCTTTTAAGTTCATGTCATCGAAGTTATCGACGACCTCTTCCCAGTTGGATTCGATGACACCATCGGGGTCCATACCGGGGGGGCCATCGTAGTTCTGCGTGTCTTTCTCAGGTCCATTTTTATCCCCACTCCATTCTTCAGTTCTGCAAACATTATTCATAATTCACCCGAATAACAAATGAATCATCCAAAAACATATGCAAGTCAGGAGGATGTAACCTTGCTTCACATCCTAACCTACAAGAAATTACATTTACATGCAAAAATAGATTAATCACTACATTATATAATGGATTTCACGTGGGAATTGCGAAAACGGAAAACTCCAAGCAAAGGGGAAAGCATGGATGAGCACAAATTGGATGGCACAAAAGCGTTTGAGGGCTGGCGACTTTTTTTCGTGATGAGTATTTTTAGGGGGTGACGCGTAAAGCGGAGCTTAGCTCGCGCGCGTTGAGCCTCCTCGTACGTAGGGTGGAGAGTAGTAGGGAAAATAGTAAAGTACTTCCCAAACGCCATGTTGGCATTCGTATGTGCAAAACCTCCTCGCCGAAATTTGACGGTTAATAACAATAAAGTATGCGTTTCCCTTAGGAAAAAACAGCTCAGGCCGAATCGACGCGTACACTTTCCCGTTTCCACTCACATTTTGACAAGGCACAACAAAGTATACTTAAAAAAACAAAACTTACCTTCTTTCATTCGCATACGACATGTTCCAGATACGTTTGTTAAAACGGAAAAGACTTCTACTGTTCGCCGCAAGTCGCGTTTTCCTACGCCAAGATGGTGATGGACCTTCGGACGAAAAAACACCTGGAATTCGTACGTCACGTCCTCAAAACGCACCCAATTCTAGTGCCGGGCGCTCACCTTCGTGTTTGCTTGCGTTTTATCGTTGCGAAAAGCCGCCGGGAAGATGGGAAGGACGGAATACGCAAGGTTAAATATCTCGGTGCGAACGAAGGCGTACGGGGACCTCGCCCGGAAACTGTGCGGAAACCTGCTCGGATGTGCCGCGAAAATTCGAATTATGAAAGCAAAATGTCTTATTTGATTGACACTTGAATTTAGTTGGAGAAATTTCAAATAAATTCAATTATTTGAGGTGTCACGTTCGGGCGAACGGGGAACGGAACGCAACTGATGCCAACATAATACAGGGGGTTGGAAATACAGGGCGCCCATCGAGTTAGAAAAGAGGCGCAGTCACGTGACCAAAGGCGGCTTTAAAGGTGCTTCATGTTGGTAGTTCACTTCTGTCAAATTTTCGTAGTATCAATTCTTCAATTAGAAACTGTTTTAGTCAGTTTTGGCTTGTTTTAAGAAGAAGAAGATGTAGTGTCTTTGTGTGATGAAATTATCATAATTTCATTTCAAATTCATTCATTCATTTGGAATATCACATTCGGAGGAAGGCAACTGGTGTCCAGGACAGTGTTGCCAGACTTAAGTCGACAGTTTTGCTGACAAAAAGTCACCTGTTACCAACCGAAAAACACCAATTTCAATTTTTGTGCTTATTGTAATTTATTTAAATTTTTAACATTATTATTGAAGTTTTGGTATAGTTTAATAATAAATACATAAAAATTTAAATAACGGTGACTAAAAGAAATAAATAACATGAATAAAGAGAGAAAAGAAAATAGGAAATTTTAGCCCCCTCTGATGGAATTTTCTCCATGCATAGTTTTAGTTTCTTGGGTTGTCAACAGATGACACTCGTTTTGTCAGTCAGTATACTATACTAATCTCTGAGTAACTCCCTTTCTTCCCCTTGCCCTTAGGGGTATAAATTATTATTAATTCCTTTCATTTATTAACTCAATTGGAATAGTGTTCTTTTGTGGTGCCATCTGGCGGAAGTTTCTCCAGGAGTCCAGACACAGCTTTAATTTCTCAATCTACCAATAGATGGCGCTCGTTCGTTTATGTTTATGCGCAGCATTAGTTTTCTTCTTTTTTTTTAGCCTATCGACTGTCATTTGTTTTTGTACAATAATTTTTGATTTTACCCGTTGAATTCTATCAGTTTTTTTTTGTTTTCAATGTAACCTTAAAAATCGAAGACGTTTCTCATTTTCTCACGTCGTCGTTTGTCATCTGTTCTTTTTTTCACTTCTACTTTTATTGTTGATTGGATGGCAATTGTTTACTTAACATTTCTGCCAATCGACTTTTATTAGTTTTTTTTTTAAGAATTAAGTTTTGATTAAGTTTGAGAAAGTTTCTCATTAAATTGTTCACCTTCGGCCGATCGCCTTCCATTTTCTTCCAATTTCTTCACGGTTAATCGACCGTCAATTGTTATTAACTGTCGATTTTTTTCTCGTCTTGCTCTTAGAGCGTAAACTGCTCTTCATACATTTTACTTACTAACGCAACAATAATAAAATTCTCGGTAAAACATTTCTATTTTGTCTCTTGAAATCATATGAACGCAAAATTGGAATCGCGTTTTTGTGTGGCGCCATCTGGCGAAAGTTTCTCCAGGCACAGGTTTAGTTTCTCAATCTACCGACAGACGGCGTACGTTCATATATATTTATAGACGTTTTTATTTGTATTATTATTCATAACCGGAAAACAATCTGTTTTCACTTTGCGTTATTTAAATTTCTTCTGTTTTCTCGCTTTCCTTCGTTTGCGCTTAGGGGTGTATTTATTAATTTTATTGATTACCACAATTATAGTGAACATTTTGTATTTTGTTATTGAAACGCAAAACTAGAATAGCGTTTTTATGTGGTGTCATCTAGCGATAGTTTTTCCAAACACAGCTTCAATTTTTTTGATTTGCCAACAGGCGGCGCTCCTTCATTTATGTATGTAGGATATGTATATACAGGTTACAAAATAGCGTTTTCATGTGGTGCCATCTAGCGATAGTTTCTCCAAACACAGCTTTAATTTTTTGATTTGCCAACAGGTGGCGCTCCTTCATTTATGTATATAGGATACGTATATACAGGTTACAAAATAGCGTCTAGCGATAGTTTCTTCAAACACAGCTTTAATTTTTTGATTTACCAACAGACGGCGCTCTTTCATTTATGTATATAGGATATGTATATACAGGTTACAAAATAGCGTTTTCATGTGGTGCTGTCTAGCGATAGTTTCTCCAAACACAGCTTTAATTTTTTGATTTGCCAACAGGTAGCGCTCTTTCATATATGTATATAGGATATGTATATACAGGGTACAAAGTAGCGTTTTCATGTGGTCCCATCTAGCGATAGTTTCTTCAAACACAGCTTTCATTTTTTGATTTGCCAACAGGCGGCGCTCTTTCATTTATGTATATAGGATATGTATATACAGGTTATAAAATAGCGTTTTCATGTGGTGCTGTCTAGCGATAGTTTTTCCAAACACAGCTTTCATTTTTTGATTTGCCAACAGGCGGCGCTCTTTCATTTATGTATGTAGGATATCTAGGTTACAAAATAGCGTTTTCATGTGGTGCCATCTAGCGATAGTTTCTCCAAACACAGCTTTAATTTTTTGATTTGCCAACAGGTGGCGCTCTTTCGTTTATGTATATAGGATATGTATATACAGGTTACATCAAATTAAAGGCCCACCATGGGGATCTCGTAATCTATAAGAGATACAAGGACGGTTAAATTTAAAAAAAAGTATGCCATTTTGGACGTGTACGAAAATTTGTAAAGAAATCTCTTCTATTTTTATTCATTTCTGAAGTATTTTAAAAAAACTGAAAATATCAATCTCGAAAATTCTGTTTATTTATTAAGATAGAGACACGAAACTCGGTAATTTTATATTAAAGTCCATGAACAATCTAATACAGTCAGAAGTAATAAGTTAGAATAGACAGTTTGACAGGTACGACTGTCAACTGTTTCTTTTTGTTGTTGGCGCTATCTCGTACTAAGTGCCATTCCATATCAAGCGCCATCTAGGATTGGATTGGAGCAATGCGGGGACACTCGCTGAGCGCTAGCTTCGTCTAACACAGAACAAACAATAAGTAGCACACACATCGGTTGCACTCCCAAATTTGTATCCACTGGCATGTCACTGTTGTTACTCATTAATTTGACGTATTAACGCAATTAGGATAGCATTTCTTGGTGGTGCCATCTAGCGAAAGTTTCTCTAGGCACAGCTCTTTAGTTCTTCGATCCACCAACAGATGGCGCTGTTTCACGTATTACGTGAAAACCTTTTAACGTTTGTAGTCTTTTTTTAACACAGCAACCTCTGCACCGGGCAATTTCAACGGTGCTGAAATAAACCACGCAAATTACACAAATATTTTTATTTATTGCAAACTTATCACATTCATATCAAGGCAGAAAAATTCACATATGTTTGATCGTGATGTAGTATGGAAGACGACTTGTATAATTTTTCTTTTTTAATTTCAAACTTAAACAAGACAATATCGAGAGATCGGCGGTGACTTTGCCCTAAGATAACTCGACACTTTAATTTTGTAAGTAAATAAGTAGGTAATTACCAGCGATACGAATTCAGTCCACTACTTGCGAACAAAATGCGAATATTTAGAGTGTACATATCAACCTGGTTATGAAAGTAGGGGAAGTATGCGAGGAATCGTTACGTCGGTGACTGTGACCACAGATAATAGAACTAGACAGATGGCTCATCAAGTGCTTTAAATTTGGCGACCCAATTTGGGGACAAATTCGGTGTTAGTATGGAGATACCTCACCAAATATTTGGTGGCGCTATTAATACAATAGCAGAGTGGATATAAAAATAATTAATATTTAAACAAATTCTATAATTAAAGTGGTGTGATGTAAAGTTTAAAAGGAGAATTAACGGGATATTACAACAGTACGTCACATTATCGCGTGCTTGCCCCGCTTTAAACTTATTTCTCTGTTACTTAAAAGAGATATCTGGCGGTAAACGAGTTAAATGAGCTTCGGAATTAGCAAACGGTTTGTGACAGATGTTCAGTTTTCGAATTTGTGCATACAAGTGTCATCTATTGAGTATTTCACAAACTAGTTTTAGAGCGAAAACGCGTTCCCATCTCGTTGCGAATCTAGAGAGATCTATTATCTGTGCTATGATTGATGAAAAATGATTGTGTTAGACAAGGTGAGATAGTCGATTACAGTCAAATTAGAAGTGTGTGGTCTGAATTCGCATCCCTGGTAATTACATGTTTCTTAATATTAACGACTTTGTACAATAATTAATACGCAATTACTTCAGACATGATAATGATTAACAATGAAAGTAAAAAGGAGCTGCAACAAAATTTCCAACAACTTCAACAAAGTCAAGTAGAAAGATTGCATTAATTATTGAGAAAGGAAATTCACAGGTATGACTTCACGTCTTAAATTAAATCTGCCGCGTCCTTGATTTCGTAACACATTTGTACAACAACAATAAAATGACAATGCAAACAACCACGTGTAACAATAAACGCTGTGAGATGCCCACGATGACTTTTAAAACTTACAAGACTAGATTAAACGTACGTGCACAATAAAACGAGATTATTTACACAACAACTCCGTAATACTCAACAATTAAAAAAAAAAGGAAAAAAAGGAGATTATGTAACTTTACAAAAATGCACAACCTAATATCAGAAATAAGACCGATATGGGGAATATCATGTACACAGCCATTCTCGGGTGACAAGTGCTTATCAGCAAAGTAATATCATCCTCCTCGTGCTCGATACCATCGCGTGTAGGCACTTCCACGATCACAGTCCGCTCCGACCAAAACGAAATGGGGAAATTGCACTCGGTCTTATTCAAACACCCGCTGCTTTTGGTAATGTTATTATACTGGAATGTCGGTTTGTAAATGTCGAAGACCGCATGTATATCGTTATTAACAAAGTCATTATCCGAGTAGAAGATGTAATAATAGTAACCGTCGGAGGCGACCTCGTGTACGCTCTCCATGTGATCCCCCCTTTCCAGGAAGTGGACGTTACCACAGAGGTGACTCGGCGGGAATTCCTGCGTCAACAAAATCGAACCGTCATAGCATGTGAGCAAGCTCGTTTCAAAACTGCTCACGCTGCTTTCATCCGAGGGAAACGTCGTGTGATTCTTCGCGTTCCCCCCGTGCTCGATCCCCCCGTCTAAAAGCAAACCCGTCTCTCGTTTGGGGCGGCTCACGAACATATCGATTTCTTCGTCGGACTTCAGCGTCTCCTGCAACTTATACAATTCCTGTTGCTTTTGCAGGAATTTCCTGCGCGTGTGCCTTCGCTGGTGCGCATCCTCCGAACTCACCAGCGGTAGTTTCACGCCCACCTCCAACAAATTCTCTTGCGATGTGTGGGTTTTGTTCCGCAGGCTCTTCCTGCCCTTGCTGAGGCGCTGCTTAATGTATGAGTCGACGTCGTCGTGGTTACTAGTGTCTTCGGCTGCTGTATTGGCGTCGTGTTTGGGTAAAGCATGCCTCAAGTCGTTTTGTAAATCCTCGATGACCTGCGCCGGTGTTTCGAAGGTGACCTTGACTCTGCGGTGCTCCCTGTCCATCGTCGCACCAAATTTCTTTAGGTTGTGATCGAGCAGGCCGCAGGTTTTTAAGTTCCTTTGCCCCCGGACGACTAGTATTCGGGAGCCTTCGTACCTCGAGCAAACTTTCAGGGAGACGGTGGCGCCCCCTAGGAGGTAGAACCCCCAGTATTCTAGGGTGTCGTCCGGTAGGCGCATGGATTTTTTTAAGCGGATGTGCTTACGCTTGCTGCTGATGGTCGGCTTATCATCGAGTTGGAAGGCGTTGAAGCTCGTGTTCATTCTCAACGTGTGCGATTGGCAGAATATCGAGGAGAGTCCGTCTTTGATTGCTACGACGTCTGATTCCGCCACGAGGTATTCAACGTCTGCGAAGACGCTGTGGCGAAGGTAGAGCGGGGTTATTATCAGGATGGTTGGTAGTATTGCGGTGGTGATGCAGAAGAGCGCGACTCGCTTGACGCCGTGCATTTTGCCAATTTCTGCAAACACACAAGAAAAACAACCTCAGTATGTTTAAACTTAAACAAGCAAATCGAATACCTCTCATAAAAGCAAGTGTTTTTCAAGCGTTCTGTGAGTAGACCCATCACAGCTGCTTTGTGTTTGAATAAATTAGAAACTCGTTTTGGTTTATGCAAACGTTGTTTAATTTTAATTACATTTTAATTAGCACAAGCTGACATAACCGTGTACTTTGGTTTGTTTGATTTTTGACGTTGCATGTTGCACCCAGTGTTGCCACACTGCTATTTCATCGTGTATCAACTGTCAACTACAAAACGTACTAAATTCGTAAAAACGTGACGAAACGCGAAATTAATTTATGTAAATTTAAATAATTTGCTAATCAGAAAACAGACATGTCTAGATATACAGACTGATCATTATACATTGTCCAGAAGAAACTACTTTTCTTGCATACATCAAACCTTAGTTCCTCTCTGATGTTAGCCACATTATTTGACATTTGTGTTTCATGGTCCTACTTTTGTTAGTTTACGAATTTTCTGTAGTAATTTTCCGAAAATAGTCTTTTTCAAGACCCCGTAGCATATTGTTATTATTTCACGGGTGTTTTCGTAAGTAAATTTTATGCAAAGATGGATTAAAAACAGGTAGGTAAAGTAGATAACTTTACTGCATACATGACAATGGATGAAACTTTTGATATCACGTCTATGGAAAGCAGTTTTTTCTGGACAATGTATAATGATCTCTCTGTACATCCATAAAACAGGCCTCTTTCTCATTTGTCATTTAAAATTTTCCAGGTTATGTTTCTGATCCAAGTGATTATGAACACAGTTATTATCAGACTTCGGACATTTCGCAGCGTTGTCATGGTTACGCAACGAATGAGCACTTTTCGTTGGTCCTCGTATTATGTAACCATGGCAACGCTTCGAAATGTCCGAAGTTTGGTTATTAGCTTGATAAAGTACATTCACTTTTGTAATGAGTAACAGACAATCGTTTTTACGACACAATTTAATGGATTAACGATTAAAAAAATAAGTAAATAAAAAGCACGATGAGAAAGCAAAGTAAATATTAAGTTATTTCTTTTTGTTTAATTTATAAATCTTGTGAATTTTGCTCAAAAATCGATTCTCTTTTGTTTTTATTTTGTTACACATTTTGTAAAATTCTGTTCATTTGTTTTCTTTGTTTTGTTTTCTTTTGTTCTTTGTCAATCTATTGAATTGTGCTGTAAAATCGATTGTCTTTTGTTTTCACTATTTTAAAAGTTTTATTATATCGTGTTTTTTCTGAATCTCTTATGTCTTTTGTTTCCTTCGCTTTCTGATCCTTCTTTTAATTTTCGTTTTAGTTGTTAATATTTTAAATTGCGTTGTAAAATAAATTCTATTGTTTTCATTTCTTTTTTAAAATTTCATTGATTTTTTTTAATTTCGTTCGTTTTGTCGTCATTCTTTCCAAATTGTTTTTTTTTTTAATTTACTTATTATAAAGTAAAATCCACCGTTTCTTGTTTGTTTTCTTTAACTTTATTAATTTTTACGTTTCTTTTTTAATGTATTTCTGAATCTAGCCACAAATTGAGGGATTTTCTGCGTTGAAAAAGGATTTTGTGACAACTCTTGAGGGATTTCTAGTTTTTACATCTTGGCAACACTGGTTGAATGTTCATTACAGGCGCTTTCAGGTTAGCTCTGGGCTGCGTTCATAAACTATACCTCCGAGAGCGACTTGGGCGTGTAATCGCATCTTTCTCACTCACGATTTTTAATATATTTTGCGTCTCGCTCGGTTATGTGGTGACGTCTTGTGTTTACATAATTTCCATGACAACGGGCGTATTTTTTACGCTCTATTTAAAAGTGGGTTGTGAAAAGTACGCCCGTTGTCATGGAAATGATGTAAACACAAGACGTCTCGACACATACTGAGCGAGACGCAAAATATGTTAAAAATCGTGAGTGAGAAAGATGCGATTACACGCCCAAGTCGCTCTCGGGATAATAGTTTATGAACGCAACCCTGATCTACTTTGGAGCAACTTAGAGCTACTCTGGAGTAACTTAGAGCTACTCCAACGCTTACCTAGAAAGCGCCTTATGTGAAGGAAGTAGTCCAAATTAGGTGCCATTCGCCAAATAAGAGCTATAACCACAAAATATGTTTAAAACGTAGCTCAAATGGCGGAGTTTCGCCCAATCTGGCTAATCATCTTAATTGTAATTAGTGACAGGGGTGGGGGATACAATTTAACATGCTACCATCTATTGGAAGCGAGAGTAAAATGGCGTCGACTAAATGTAAAAAGAGGCGGCAAATTCAAAAATTTTACGGCCTTGTATCCAGTCTGCATAGCGAAATAGGCGTAGTTTGGCAAATAAGCAAATGCGTTTTGTTTTTTTAAGTCAAAAATCGGCCGATAGATGTCGCAACATAAATCGTTGGTTCAAAAATTATAGCCTAAGTGATGTGTTACAAAAGAAAAAGATGTAAATTGAAAGCACGCCTTCCTAGATTAACAAAGGAGAAAGTTTGATCGCGTTCTTAGTTCAGAGTCATTTTTCTGTTCCGAAGAGGGAGCCACAAGTTACTGTCTTCAAAGAAATCACGTCCGTGGGCAAGCAGTGAAAGGGAAACGTTACATTTTGGATCGCAATTAATTATGCAATTATGTACATGATTTATTATTCAAACCGACGTAAAATGTACAAAAATCAAAGCAAATGTCAAACGTGACCCTTGACATTTAATTCAAAATTGCACAGAGGGAGCCACCTTATCGCGCAACAGATTTTCCCAAATACGAGGACTGTTTGTGTTTTATTAATCCAGGACGCGTGATTGAAAGTTATATAGAAAAAAAAAACATTAAATAGTCAACATAGGCGACATCTACCGGAGTAAAAGAAAACTTGCTTGGTATTAAATTAAAAACGTGGGAAATTTAATAGTGCCTAAACGAAGTGATGAAATCAAATTATCTTTTTTGATAAGAATACGTAACGTAGGAGTGCGTTCAGAAATTATACCATCGAGTGGACCTTGGACGGTTTGTGTTCGCATCACTCCCACTTACGTTTCTTAATACATGTTGCATTTAGACAGTTTCTTTCAAAAAGTTTTGTTTCGTGTCTGTAGCTCGTTACCGTAACAGTAGACTTAACCTCCAAGTTATAAAAAGTGTGTAAATTTACTCTGGAAATGGCAACTCGTAAATTCTTGGTTGCGTTAAGTCAACGGTCGACTTGCATACCACATGATCAATCGTGAATGAGAAAATTGGTCACGTGGTTTATTTTGGCAGTTGACTTGACAATTTTGTTCGAACTTAACGCAACCCTTGTGTGGGAGAGAAATGGTTCGATAATATGAATTTTGATCGTCTGGTTCGGCCTTTATCATTTCATAATTTGGGCTGCGTTAAGTGAACTGTCATAAAATCGTCAAGACAATAGTCGATAAACGACACGATTTTTTGTTTTGTTGGTTCATTTGACATAACCTGTACAGCGATAAGATTATAGATTATGTGAATAAAAATTAGCGTTGTAATCTAAATTTGTTTTAATGTCATATGACGCTTGTATTGCCAGTTTCAAGCCGTTGTATCATTTTAAAAATCAAATTCAGCACTGCCAACTCAAACAGTGATTCTGGACCACTCTATATTTAAAGCGAAGCAGAAAAACAGACCGTTTTCCATGAAATATTAATTTACTATTGAATAGTTAAATAAATAGAAATATTTCATGAGCTACAGTCTAGATGATCAAGTGTAACGACTTTCTCTAAGATAATATACAGGTTGTTACGTTAAAAAATCTTGCTGCATGCCGCCACAATTTTACGAAACACCTGTACGTGCCGAAATAATTTTAGGATGTTGTACTCAATAGGTAGAAACTCTCTATCGGGGAAGGTGCGCTTAGTACCCTGTATGGAAACTAGTGAGAGTCGAAAGAGAAAAAAATTAAAACAAAAGATAATCGATTGTATGATTGACAGTCATTCATCAATGAAAAAAAAAAAAAAAATTCAAAAAAAGACGATAATTTCGAATGGTTCATTCGCTAAAAGAAAAAAGAAAGAGAAAAACAAAAGACGATCGTTTCTTGAACGAATTTCAACCGCTTATTTCATAGCAAGACGACAAACAAAAGCAAGACGATTTTCTTTCGTCACAAGAAGACGAGAAATAGAAACGAAACGACTTTTTTCCGCGAGAAAAGATGAAAAACAAAAGACGTCGGTTTTACAACAGTACTTTCAGCTTATTGAAAAAATTAAAAAAAAAACAATTTCGAAAGTGTCGTAAAAAAGGAGAAAAACAAAACAAAAGACGATCGTTTCATGGTGGATATCAACCGCTTATTTCATAACAAGACGACAAACAAAAGCAAGACGATTTTCTTTCGTCATAAGAAGACGAGAAATAAAAACGAAACGACTTTTTTTCCGCGAGAAAAAACGAAAGACGTCGGTTTGAGTAAAAAAAAAAACAGTTGAATCGAAAAAATTGAAAAATTTGCGACAGACTAAAAATTTAATGCCTTTCAGATCAAGCAATAATAAAACAAAAGCGAATAATGAAACAATTGACGATCATCATTTTGCAAATGTTAAAAGAAAAACAGTTGAATCGAAAACATTTTAAAATCTGAGGAGGGAACGAACAAAAAATTTAAAAAAAGCAATAAAATTTGAGAAACATTAAATGCCCACCTAAAGGAGCGAGTAGTTAAACAATTGAGTATCGTTGAAAAAAAAACAATTGAATCGAAAGAATTAAAAAACAATAAAATTTGAGAAATATTAAATGTCCATCTAATCAAGCGAATAATGAAACAATTGACAATCGTCCCTTTGCGAAATTAAATCAAAAAAAAAAAACAATTGAATCGAAAACATTTTAAAATTTGAGAAGGAAACATACAAAACACAATAAGGAGATGGCACCAAAAAAAAAAAAAAAAAACAAATAAATTTGAGAAATATTTAATTGATTATCGTTCCTTTCCGAAATTATATTTTTTGAGAAAAAAAAAACAATTGAATCGAAAAAATTAAAAAAACAATAAAAAAACAATTTGAGAAATATTATGTGCCCACCTAATCAAGCGAATAGTGAAACAATTGACTATCGTTTCTTAGCGAAAATAATTGGATCGAAATTGCGACATTGCGAAATATAAAAAAAAAACAATTGAATCGAAAAAAAATTAAAATTTGAAAAGAAAATAAACAAAACACAATTAAATTGGAGTGTGATTTAATGCCTCACTTAAGCAAATCTTAAAAAAAACAATAGAATTTGAGAAGGAAATAAACAAGACACAATCAAGAAGATGACGCAAACAAAACAATTAAATTTGAGAAATATTTAATTGACTATTTTTTGAGAGAAAAAAAAACAATTGAATCGGAAGAATGAAAAAGTTTGAGAAAGGTTCAAAATTTAATATTGCCTTCTGGATCAGGCAATAATGAAACAAAGGACGATCGCCTTTTTTTGGGGGGGGGGATTTCCTCAAAAAAACAAACAAAACGATTCAGGAGATGAAAAAGAATTAAGTTTGAAAAATATTTTAATACCTAACATGACCAAGCAAATAATGAAACAATTGACTGTCGACAGTTTGCCAAATATTTTTTGAAAAAGAAAAAAAAACAATTGAATCGAGAAAATTCAAAGGAATCATTTGAAAATTAGAAAAATGTTGCTTTTTTCCGCGAGAAAAAACGAAAGACGTCGGTTTCACGACAGTATTTTGAACTTCTTAAAAAAATTAAAAAGACAATTTAGAAAGTGTCGTAAAAAAAAGGAGAAAAACAAAACAAAAGACGATCGTTTCATGTTGAATATCAACCGCTTATTTCATAACATGACGACAAACAAAAGCAAGACGATTTTCTTTCGTCATAAGAGGACGAGAAATAGAAACGAAACGATTTTTTTTCCGCGAGAAAAGATGAAAAACAAAAGACGTCGGTTTTACAACAAGGCTAATTCGTTCGATTAATTTTCTAAATTACGTGCGCCAAGAAACTAAATTCCGAACGCATCCTAGAGGGAGCGCGGTAAATTTGAAATAACGTAGACGATTTCTTATCTTTTGTTTGTGTTTTCTTTTTACTATGGAAATTATGATTCGTTTTCGTAAATTATGTGAAGAAAAGCTAAACGTGCAAATCTTGGGTGCGTTAAGTGAGCTGCAAACTTACATACCACATGATGGATAATTGTAATAGAGGAAATTGGTCACACAGTTTAATCTGACCGTTCACTTGACAATTTTGTTCGAACTTAACGCAACCCTTGTGTGGGAGAGAAATGGTTTGTGATAATATGAAATTTGGTCGTCTAGTTTGGTCTTTATCATTTCATGATTTGGGATGCGTTAAGTGAACTGTCACAAAATCGTCAAGTCAACAGTCAGGCGATTAATTTTCTAAATTAGCAGTTGATCACGTGCAACCAAAAACTAATTTCTGAACGCATCCGCGCTTCCTGCGCGGTAAATTTGAAATAACGTAGACGATTTCCTATCTTTTGTTTGTGTTTTCTTTTTGCTATGGAAATCATGATTTATTTTCGTAAATTCTGTGAAGAAAAGCTAAACGTGCAAATCATGGGTGCGTTAAGTGAACTGTAAATTTACGTACCACATGATCGCTAATCGTAATAGAGGAAATTGGTCACACAGTTTAATCTGACCGTTCACTTGACAATTTTGTTCGAACTTAACGCAACCCTTGTACGGGAGAGAAATGGTTTGTGATAATATGAAATTTGGTCGTCTAGTTTGTTCTTTATCACTTCATAATTTGGGCTGCGTTAAGTGAACTGTCATAAAATCGTCAAATCAACAGTCAGGCTAACTTACTTGATTAATTTTTTAAATTAGCAGTTGATCACGTGCAACCAGAAACTAATTTCTGAACGCATCTGCGCTCCCTGCGCGGTAAATTTGAAATAATGTAGACGATTTCTTATCTTTTGTTTGTGTTTTCTTTTTGCTATGGAAATCATGATTTATTTTCGTAAATTCTGTGAAGAAAAGCTAAACGTGCAAATCTTGGGTGCAAACTTACAGTCGACAGTCAGGCTAACTTGCTCAATTAATTTTCTAAATTAGCAGTTTATCACATGCACCCAGAAGCTAATTTCCGAACTCATCCCAGAGAGAGCGCAGCAAATTTGAAATAACGCAGACTATTTCTTATCTATCGTTTGTGTTTTCTTTTTACTATGGAAGTTATTATTTATTTTCTTCGTAAATCCTGTGAAGAAAAGCTAAATATACTAATCTTGGCTGGACTGTAAACTTGCATACCATGCGATCAATTGCGATTGAAAAAAATGGCCACGTGGTTTAATTTGACAGTTGACTTGACGATTTTTTTAGAACTTGCGCACCAGAGTTTTGATTATATACTTTGGCCTTTATCATTTTATAATTTAGGCTGCGTTAAATCTACTTGCATAAAATCGCCAAGTCAAACTGACTCACTCGATTGGTTTTCCCAATTAGCGATCGATCTTGTTGATAATAGCATTATCCAATCGCAGCTCAGAGTATCTTACATTATTACATGAGGTTAAAAGAAGATGAGAGTGCGAATTCAAAACGCTATTAATCTGACGATTTTACGTAAATTGACAGTTCATGCAATTCAAGGGTGCACCCGCAATGTAATCTCCGAACGCGTCCTGCAGGCAGCGCGCCAAATTTGAAATAGCGCAGGTGAAATTCTTTTATTTTCGTACGTTTTGGAATTGAGTTTTTTTTACAAAGTCGTAACAAAAGCAACAGATAAGTATTAAAGCAACATAAAACGCGCACAACATTGTAAGATTGCAAGAGGTCAAGCACTAAGAAAAACTAGATACGATCGACGTCCTTCGAGCTATTTTTATTGCTTGTTTTTATTTGATTTTGTAATTTGCTTCTTAAACTTTTGCCTAAACGCCTGTCTTGTTTATGCAAGGATTTTTAATTCTATCACAGAAAAAGATTTTTTTTTAGATAATCGTAAAAGTATACTTACGATGCAGCTTTTGAAAAGAGTTGTACCTGTGGCCATTGTAGTAGGCAACGTTGGGATTGTTTGCAAGAACCATTTTGCTATCGTCTTGTTGATCAATCTTAAAGAATTTACGAGTCCCGCCTATCTCCTTGATATCTCCATCGCATTTTTTTTTAATTTTTATTTGCGCCTCCCTGTCTTCGCCCCCCCAAAAAACTACCACTCCACGTCAGAAACTCCGGCGAACTAGTCAACTCGATTCGAATAAAATAAAAACGCAATATTATCTTTATGTAAACAAGCGGAGTTCAAGCAATAAGCACAACAGATTATATCGTTTGAGGAACATATTAGTAGTACATAGGCGAACGCTGACATGCAAGAATGCTTTAACAGCGTAAGCAAACATGGGGAGATAAAGCAGAGGAAAAAATCGAAAATACAATTAAATAATTAGAGCTGTTTATCTTGTTGACGTAAACGTACAACCGAATTTCACTGATTGGTTCGGGTGAAGAAGATAATTACTGAATAAATATCTAATCTTGATTAAATCGAAAGATGGGAAAAGGCGGCGCGCCGCATGTTTTTAGGTCGATGTCCACCGGAATTTTTTTTCCACACAACGTAGGTAATCAAAATAATTTCGAACGAAACGAAAAATAACGTTAAAGTCACCTACTTACCAAAATGCAAGCTTAAAAGGCACGATTAATCGACTGAGCTATTTACCTGGCACTTGAGCATCGCAGCCAAATTGCGTCGTCTACTCACATGTGCGATTTTTTATTACAACAATATTTATTATTACAAGCTTGTGTCGCACTACACAGATACATAGATTATCTGTTCATTAATTTTGGAAAAGTGAAACTGAACAGGTTTAGTTTCGCACGGAGTTTGATGGGGCATGAGAGAAAACTATAGGATTTATTACAGACATTTTGTAATTGCTTTGAAATTGGGTGTTTGCCAATTACGTAGTTTCCCCATTGTTTTCTCCATCGTTTATTTAATCAAAGGCGAGTTGAATTGGAGCAGAATTAGAATTAGGCGACCCATACACCTAGGACGTACATTTTTTTATTAAAAAAAATCCCTGTTACAGTCGTTAATAAATTTTAAAAAAAATCGGAAGAATTAAATGTAAAATATCAGCAACAAGTGTGCTGGTTTCTGTACGTAAACCCGGACATTTTCACGTGGTTTTTGGGTGTGAATACAATTTACGAAAGTTCTTTTGTTCTTACAAGTTACGACAGTAAAAGATCCATAGACGAATAAATTTACTGAAAATAACGAATGAAAATTGGCTAAACGGTTGAGTGTTTAAAGTCGCCTGCGAAAGCCGCACTATTTCTTCCCAACTTTTTATTATAAAACGGTTGCGTTCAAAACCAAAACAGCGATTACTTCCCGTTGTTATTAAATCGCAGCGAATAAAAATTGGCTGAACGTTCACTTGCGCGTTCAGCCAAAAACAGCGAACCGTAGCGAATAAAACTCGGCTGAACGGTTCTATGTTTAATGTCACTTGTGAATTGCGAGGTGCACATTCCTTCCAAATTCAAACTTATCTTACATTTGAACTTGTTGCAAGTTTCTGTAAAATCTTAATATTCACGTAAGTAAACTTTGACGTTTTGTTTTATTATAAAGCGCTTTCATTCAGCCAAAATTGCGATTACTTCTTGCTATTAGCGAAAAAAATTGGCTGAACGATTTAGCTTTAATGTCACTTGTGAGTAAAACGCAATTTTCTTCCCTAATTGAAACCTGTTATTTCGTGCAAATAACACTTCTTTACTACAAAACGGTTTTCTTCCAATTTTCTTTGACTGGTCGTCACTTGTTTTTCGTCTTTTGTTTTCTTCAGATTTTTTTTTTGTTTCTTTATTTTTTTTTAAATATGATCCATCGCCCCATTTGAACAATTGAATTTTTCAGAGTCTCTTACTTTTCCAATCGTCGCTGGTCTTTGTATGTTCGTCACTTGTTTCTCGTTTATTGTTGCCTGGTTTTCTTTCCTTTTTCTTTTAATTTGACTAGCCGCCCCCTCCCCCCCACTAGAACAATTCAAATTTTTAAACTTTCATTTTTAAAAATTTTCACTTTTCTTCGCCCGATTTTGTGGTCTTTTAATTTCTGGCTTTCTCTTTTTTTTATATTCGCTCGCCGCTCGTTTGAGCAATTGTTGAATTTCTTAGATATTTTTGTTTTTCGAAACAGTCGCTTTTCTTTGTTTGATCTTCACTTGTTTTCGTTTTTTGGCTGCCTCACATTTAAATAATTGAAGTTTTTAAGAACTTTTGTATTTCAAACTCGTCGCTTCTCGTTGTCTGATTGTCACATGTCTTTTCTCTTTCCTCTTCCTTTTAATTTGGCTGGTCACGCCCCCCCCCCACTATTAGAACAATTGAATTATGTAGATACTTTTATTCTTTTTAACTGTCGATATTCTTTGCCCGATCGTCACTTTTTTGTCGCCTTTTGTTTTCTTCCAATTTTCTTTAACTGATCGTCTTTTGTTTCTCATCTTTTGTTTCTTCAGATTTTCTTAGTTGTTTTTAATTTGGCCGTCCGCCCCCATTTGAGCAATTGAATCCTCCTTGTCTGATCGTCGTTTGTTTTTCGTCTTCCAATTTCTGGTTTTCTTTTCTTTTTTTAATCTGACCTGCCTCTCATTAAAACAATTGAATCTTTTCATGACTTTGATTTTTCAAAATCGTCGTTTTTCTTTGCCTGATCGTCATTTTTCGTCGTCTTTTGTTTTCTGGTTTTCTTTTTTGCCCCTCGTTTTGCACAATTGAATTTTTCGGATTTTTATTTTTCAAAATCGTTCCTGACCGTTTTTCGTTTATTGTTTTCTGGTTTTCTTTCCTTTTTCTTTTAATTTAATTGGCTGCCCCTCCCCCTCTTAGGAGGATAATTGAATTTTTTGAGACTTTTATTTTTCAAAACTGTCGCTTTTTTGTCTAATCGTGACTTGCTTAGCGTTTCTTGAAAACGAACGTTTTCAACGCATTTTTTTATAAAATAAAAGTAATGAAATCTACTGCCTCAGTATCAAATATCTTATTTTGAGACATCCTGTAGAGTGTCATATTTATATTGTACCTCAGTATTATTTTGTACCTACATCTATTATGGTGATATTTATTTAAAAAAATCATTCTATAACATCTTCAAACTGAGTTCGATTCAAAAAAATTTGAATTTCACTTGAAGGTCACGATCAATAACGTGATAAATTGTGGTAGAGGTGAAAGGTTGATGTTTCTTACACATACATTCCAAAAAAGGATTGTCGAGAACATGTTTTAACAATTGATACGAAATTGACAGTGACATTTAAACAAGTGACACTTTCAATTGTGATTAAGAATAAAAATTGATTCTCAAACAAAACGCGGATTATATCACTGTGGTTAACCAAACCTGTGAGGAGTACCCTTTACATTTTTAAGAAAATCACACACAAGAATTAATTAAGGGAAAAACTATATCTTAGGAGACCCTGTATATACGTAAAACGTATGTATATAAACGTTTGCGTTCAGCCAAAATAGCAATTTATAAGCTCTTAACATTCACTCATAAGTAACGCAAACAAATAACACTTTAACGATTTTCTTGTATGGTGAGGCGCTTGCGTTCAGCAAAAATAGCGATTATCTTCTGTTACTAAATCTTAGCGAAAGAAAATTGGCTGAACGGTTGAGTGTTTAACGTCACCTGCAAAAGCCTTCTATAAAACGCACTTTTTCTTCCCACGTCGTTTCACACACTCTAACAACTTTTTATTACAAAACGGTTGCGTTCAACCAAAACAGCGATTACTTCCTGCTGTTATTAAATCGCAGCGAATAAAAATTGGCTGTTTAAAGTCAGCTGTGACGCGAAAACAATTTTCTTCCTAACCGAAACCTGTCGTTCCATACGAATAACGCTTTAACAATTTATTTATTACAAGACGCTAACGTTCAGCCAAAATACCGACTTGTAGGCTCACACAAATAACGCTTTAACTTTTTTTTATTGCGAAACGCTTGCGTTCAGCCGAAATAGCGATTACCTTCCGTTATTAAACCGTGGCGGATAAAAATTGGCTGAACGGCCGAATTTTAATGCCACCTGTGAATCACGAAAACCTTCCTAATTGAAATATGTCGTTTCACATAAATAACACACACTCTAATAATTTCTTGATATAAAACGCTTGCGTTCAGCCAAACTAGCGATTACTTTCCGTTGTTATTAAATCGTAGCGATTCAAAATTGGCTGAACGGTTGGATTTTAATGTCACCTATGAATTGAGAAAGCCTTTTAGTGAAACGCACTTTTCTTGCCAGCTGAAACTTGTCGTTTCATACGAAGTAACGCTTTAACAATTTACTTATTGCAAGACGTTCGCGTTCAACCAAAATAGCGACTTATAAGCTCTTAACATTCACACAAAAACACGAACGAATAACACTTTAACATTTTTTAGTGCGAGACGCTTGCGATCAGCCAAAATAGCGGTTACTTACGGTTGTTATTAGATCGTAGCGAATCAAAATTGGCTGAACGGTCGAATTTTAATGTCACCTCTGTATTACCGGAGCCTTCCTAAATGAAACATGTCTTTTACACGAATAACACACACCTTAACAATTTTTTATTGCAAAACGCTTGCGTTCAGCCAAAACAGCGGTTACTTTCCGTTGTTATTGAATCGTAGCGAATCGAAATTGGCTGAACGGTTGAGTTTTAACGTCACCTGTAAAGCCATCGGTGAAACGTATTTTTCTTCTTAATTAATACGTGTTGGGGATCAAGTTTTTGAAAGCTTTCAACATTCACACAAACAACACTAACGGCCCCTTCCATTTTTCTTTATTACGGAACGCTTGCGTTCAGCCAAAATTACCAATTACTTTCAGGTGTTATTAAAGCGATTCCTAACGAATCAAAGTTGGCTGAAACGATATCCTTAGCCCATACGATATTCTCAATTCCTGCTACCCTTCAATGAGTGTATTGCTTCCGCTGTTCGAATTCGCTATTCTGTCACTAGATGGCGACATCTGTTCAGAATGGCGCGCACGTTTAGCGGTACGTAGCAGTATCATTGGCTTAACTCAGCTCGTACGACACTACGCTACCGATTCTCTCAATTCCTGGTACCCCTCCACGAGTGATTGCTTCTTCGTTATTCTATCACTAGATGGCGACACCTACTCAAGGTTACGAAAGTCTATCTATTAGTACTTTTGTCGCAGGTACTCTCTGTTAAACCCCTAATTTCGCTTAACTTGCACCACGGGGACAGATATAAAGGTGTTCTGACTCCGCATTCGGGTGAGCAGGCGAACGTAAGAGTTTAAGTGTGAGAGAGAAAGCACAAAGCATGGCGTGATTTCAATTAAAAGCGAGAGAAACGGACCGAGAATTGAATTACTCGCGTTGTCTTCACCGATCTCAGCGCATAACCGGAATGCATATCTAGTGACTTGCACTAACTACTGAAATGAGGACGAAATTTCAAGATAGAAGCAAGAATGGCCTCCAAAATTCCTTAAATTATGAATGATGGGTGCAATACTGTATTTACAACTATTAAAAAAAAAACATGAAATAAATTTGGGACAGCAACTTGCTCTTTGTTTGGCCTTATTCCTTTTGGAATGTTGGTCCCCTTGGGGTTTGGTCGTCGTAGATTTTTAAACCACGACGCTCTTCATCGAATGGTCTTTAATCTTCACAATGGTCTTTGAGGAATTCCATAAATAATGGCCTATGGCTTCCTCCACATGCTACAATAAAGCCACATTTCCAAAGAAGTCCTCCTAATCCTGGTATTTTCTGTGTTTATACCAGATGGAATCTACTTGTATTCTTCTCGTTTTCGCTGGGGTCAAGTATGTTCCCCTCTTTTTTTTTAAGAATACCAGAATTGATAGCTTATGACATCCTCAACATCTTGCTGTAAAGCCACATCTCCAAACCCTCTTTCCCCAATTTTTCTCGTCCTTTATGACCGCCAACACCCGTTAAATGTACCGAGTCCAATACACGTTGTGTTAAGTCTTCGTGTCCTCCTCAGTGCCTTTCTTCACGTCACCTTTTAAGGCATTCCAAGCAGGAGCCGTATTAATTATCTAACGTTTAATAATCGTAAAAAGTTTTAATTTAAATTTATTAACCGATTAATAAAAATTAAAAACCAAACGCCTTATATGTAGGCAACATGTACGCAACCATGCATAACAAGTTGCCTATGAATCAGGGGTTAAATACAAAAATAATTGTTATGATTTCGATGTAGCTGTACTGTATAGGTTTCACTGTATTTATTAAACTCAAAATTGATGTTTTTTTTTTTTACAAATAAAAGATGTATTGCGGTTTTTGTGTTGAAATGCGCAGTCGTAAATTCTTCCCGTAGCTATCTAGTGTTAAGTTAGTTGCCAATGTTACCAACTCACAAGTTTAAAAACTTACTACCAAATAACAAGTGATTTCTTTCAATCTTTTATCAACTCTTGCCGTGAAATCTGGACGGCATGTCTTAGCTTAAGTGAAAAGTACGTCATTGCACATCTTAATGCTGTTTCACAGTAAAGCTAAGACATGCCATCCAAATTCCAGGGCAAGAATTGATAAAAAAATCACTCGGTATGTCTTACATACTTGAAATTTTTAATGTGGGAAAGTCAATTTGACAGCAAGATGGATTTTTATCTCGTAACTTGGACTCAATCTAATTAATTTATGAAATGTTTACGAAAATTGGAGCGGTTAGTCTATTTTCTCACTCTTACTTGCATTAAACGCATTCGCTCTATCTCACTTTTCTACCTCGATCCATGTACCGCTCCAATTTTCGTAAACACCTTACGGCAATTGTTTAAATTTGAAAACAAATGACGAACGGAATAATTGTTTCTAGCTACCTAAATAATCGTTTGATCTAAAACAATAGATTCGATTGAAGTTTGAAAACTTAAAAATTCATTAAAATAAATAAAAATTTCCAATGGCTGCTTTAGTACATACTCGGTGCATCTTCATTTTTTATTATTACATGAGATTATTAGTTTAAATGAATTGCATAATCTATGAAGCGCAAATGCAACCAACATATGCCCCCATGGTAGATAAACTGTAAATAACAAAGTTACTAAAATTGACATCAATGACCTTGAAACATGGAACGTTAAATTCCTTCTCGTCACGAATTCACAATACATACACGTTTTGTCAAAAAAATTACGTGAAATATATGATCGTCTCTTGCGGCCTTTATTAAAAAAGTAAAAACATAACCTCATCTGAGCGCGTCAAAACGTCGGGCGTCATGTGCTCTCTACTGTTTACGAAACAATGGGAGTGCTGTACGCTCCTTGTAAATCCAGCTTAAAACACGAGAAACGAAACGTCGATAAAACAGGAAACGATAATCGAAATTGTGCTACCAACACAATTTTCTCTTCAGTTTCATGGCAAAACATTTTTAAGGTCGAAATCAATATAGACATTTTTTTCTATACATCTATATTATTAACAATAACAACAATAATTATTGTTAGTGGTGAAATGTGAATAAAAATATACGTCCATTCTTTACTTACAGGGGATGGATTTGTTTCTGTAAAATCTTATACAGGGAGATCGACTTGGATTGTCCTGATCCTGCAATGCTTTCCACAAGCTTGATATCGATATTTACATCTAATTATTAAAATGAAGTTAGCAACAGAGGGAGATCTGGGGAAGTTACCAGATATCCCAAGATTATGTTGACAGTTCACTTCATAAAGAATGATTTATTTCATTGCAATGGTAATTTGATTAAGCAATAATTATATTTTTTATTAATTTAGGTTTAGATGTATGTTTAATGAATGTTCTATGCACAGCACTGCTTTTCGTTCTAACGGAAAGTAGTGTAGGATCAGGACAACCAATTTCGACCTCCCTATACATTGTCCATGAATTTAAAGTACTTGTTTATTGCTCCCCCAGTGGGGGGATTGATTTTCCAGAATTTTTTAAATCTGATTTATCAAGGACCCAGGCACAGACTCATTTCAACTAAATTCTCTGGGAACACCATGCGAATGTCTGTGCTAATTAAAAGCATTACCTCCTCACACCATCCTGACGTTTTTAAAACAACTTATCCTCTGAAAAGAGGTTCTCCAGGAAGACCGGGAAATCCGGATTGATTTTACTAACACATAGAAACACATACGTTTATTCCAAAGGAATCGTAGTTAAATATTCATAAAACCCATTTTCAGCCTTGCTGAACCGAACAGACAAATGAACGTCGGTAAAATCGGCCTCCCCAAAATAAAACTTCCTGTACTTGTCCAAGATAAACGAGCAATCGAAAGTCTCCCTCGGCACTCGCTCACCGCCGCCTTCCTGCCCCTCTCTCTGGCGATACCGAGAATTCATCAGCGTGCAGTGGAGCTTCACACCCTCATATTGCTTGCGTATCATCCCTAAAACATAAAGCGATTAACGCATTAAGTAAACACATGGGGTCCGGGCGATACCACCTCTGCGAGAGAAGTGCTCGACGATTTGGTCGGCCATCTTCTGGAAACTCGTGTTGTATTTGGGCACGTTCAACTTGACCTTGCCGTACAGAACATCGACGGAAGTTGGGTCGTCGTTCATTATCTCAATTCCCTCGAGCACGATCCTCAACTTCCCCGCGTTCTTGAATATGGGGCTGAAAATAAACTGTGATTGCAAGTTGAGGCCGGGGCGTCGTTGACTTACTCGATCACTTCGTCTTTGCACTCGTGCATGATTTTAATCGCGCTTTCCACTTCAACCTCGTCCAACAAGACGAAGATTGCAACGGTCAAGTGCAGTTTCTCCGGCGATTGGAAGATGCTTTCCTCGATGCCCCTCAACGGTGGCCCGTTGAGTAATTTCGACTGAAAATATCTGCGATTATTGGGTAAGCAGAAACGTGCAAGTAAAAACCTTGAATGTTTCGAAGTTGTTTCGAATTTGCTCCGAGATCACAGGGAGTGACACGAAATGAGTGACTTGGTGTCGGTCTCGCATTTGCAGAACGATCATGTTGATTCTGGTTCTGGCCGAGATCACATCACGCTCCGATGTGCCGGTTATGACGATGTCGCCAGCCTCTCCGGGCCTCGGGACTTTAATGTGGGTGTTCGTGTTGGTCTCGATGCCTCGCTTCTTCGAGCCCTTCACTCCGATTATACCGGGGAAGAAGTAGCTGCGCCAAGACGTCTTTAATTTACTTAATCTGAAAGGGCTGGGTGGTACTTACGCAGCCACGTGGAACTGTAGCAGAAACTGTCCGCTCTTCGTCACTTTTATTTCCACGTCGTCGTCGAGTTCCGCGCAGTTAATCATCGTATCTGGAATCGATTAATGCGTTATACAACCGAAAATGTTGAAGGGAGAATTACCGTCGTTATCTGTGTAAGGGGTTAGGGGGTGGTTGTCCGGGGGCGTCCTTGCGTTTGTTGTGTTGAAGTTTCGGAAGAAGCCATTTCCGATTCTTATGATTTTCGGCTTCGTGAATACGCTGGGATCCTTTGAATGCATTAAATCCATCTTTTCTTGGGACGTAAACACACTACGCTCACCCTAACCTCATTGTTATTTGGTCCACCAGGTTGACCAACTGTCGATTGAGAGTTTGTGCGCAGTTGGCAATAATTTTAACATGAATTTCAATAATTAATGCGTACAGCCCGCTATTTATTGTAAATTAGAAGCCAAACATACCGGATCGAAATGAAACCAAGTTATTTCTAGTGATGCCAAGAGGCAGTAGGTTTTCCTGAAAGTCTGAACACAGTGTTGCCAACTATTGATGCATGGTCGTTTCTCTTTCACCTTGGAACAAATTTTCGTCTTTTTGCTTGTACTTCTCTTAAATTGCAATCTTTAGCTATTTTTGAGCATTCTTGTTAAGATTTGGCTTGAAATTTAAGTAATCTTGTCCTTTTCCTCAAGGAAATGCAATTTTTAGGCATAAAATGTCATCAAATCGGGAAAATTCCTTGGAATTGGCAACACTGTTGGGACATTTATGCGACATAATCAGGTTGCAGTGTTGCAAATAGCCGAATAAAACGGGTCTTAACTGTGTTGCCAACTTAAACATTTATTCTTGATCACTTTGTATTTGGCAGGTGATGAGCTAACAAGTTGACTGTAATAGAAATTTATTTACATCTTTGCGGAATCTTTTTATAATAATTAACTTTTTTGTGTGTATAAATTCGTTTCTGTTGTTACTATTAAATGGCTTCTCAGTTTCGAATTTGATTTTGGAAAAGAAAATAAAAAGTACGTGGTACCAATATAGGCGGCTTTAGATTAATGTCTAGGGGAAAGTTCACTGCAAAGTTGACAACACTGATTTCTTCCGCGAAAGGCACAGGGAATATAATAACGAAACAAAAGACGATCGATGGTAGAAAAGAATTTTTTCGATTATTGTATATTTTTTGTTCAAACAAAGGAGACTGGAATAATAACTCAATTAGTTGTTAGTTAGTTATGTCACTAAACCGGTCACAAAAACACAAAATTTACTAAAAATTTCAACAGAAAGTCACCAAATCTAGCAACAAAATTACTAGAACTAATAATAATCAATAGATGTCGCTAGTAGGACTATCCCGTCGGAAAGCTGCTATTTTTTATTTCAATTCTACAGTTTGTCATAGTTTGTTCATTTTTCTCAGTGTTGCCCCCTCTAGAAAACAAAACTTAATTAAAATTAGTCACCTGGGTTGAAATCAGTAATATTTGCTGAATTCTCATAGAAATAATTAAAGGCAAAACTAATAATAATCAATAGATGTCGCTGGTAGGAGTATCCCGTCGGAAAGCGGCGATTTTTTTTTGTGCTTGATTCGATTTTCAAACGCTTCGTGCCGAAAATCGTCGATTTTTCATTTGTTTTCTTGTCTTTCGATTTTCAATTCCTCCTAGCCGAATAAGAATCGACTATCGTCTTTTGTTTACATCCAATTCTGCATTATATCGTCGTTTGTTTAGGTTTTCTTTTGTTTTTATCTTATGTAATTAATTAATGATTATAGGTTATCATGTTTGATAAATGTTCAGAATTTGTCGGTGAGATTTATTGATTTCGGTTAATTGAATTTGTCGGTGAGATTTATTGATTTCGGTTAATTTGTTTTTTCTTTTTTGAAATTTGAAAGAACCACCGACATGCGCGCCTGCGCATTATTCGCAACCAGCGACATCTTTTGGTTATTCAATATTTTCATACTATGAAAATATTGAAAAAAGCGAGCGATTTCTTTTGACATTTTCCGGTTTTATTGATTTCAGCGGTACTACAGATTTCTGCGAGGAATCTCTTAGTCCCCAAATACGAGAAATATCACCAGATTTAGGGACAAATCTTAAAATCTGGCAACACTGCCAACAAAACATAATCAGATAGCAGTGTTGCAAATAGCCTAATAAAACAGGGTCTTAACTGTGTTGCCAACTTAAACATTTATTCTTGATCACTTTGTATTTGGCAGGTGATGGAAATTTATTTACTTTTTTGCAGAATCTTTTTATAACAATTAACTTTTTTTTGGTGTTTAAATTAGTTTCTGTTGTTACTATTAAATGGCGAAGTTGCGAATTTGGAAAAGAAAATAAAAAGTACGTAGTACCAATATAAGCGGCTTTAGATTAATGTCTAGTCTAGGGGAAAGTTTATTGCAAAGTTGGCAACACTGATTTCTTCCACGAAAGGCACAGAAAATATAATAATATTCGATTATTGTTTTTTTTTATTTAAACAAAGCGGGACTGGAATATTAACTAAATTAATTATTATTAAATTTAAAAACTACCAAATATGTCAGTAAATCGGTCACAAAATCACTAAATTTACTAAAAATTTCAACAGAAAGTCACTAAATCTAGTGATAAAATTACTGGATTGGAAACATTGGGCAGACAGTTTCGAGTTTGGCTTGAAATTTCAACAGTTACTTGATTAGTGACAAAATCACTAAATTGGCAACAGTGGTTATTTTAACAACATGTTAGAACAACTTTTGATTCAATGACACAATTCCGCCAACTTATGGTTTATTACTAATCTCACACCAGGAAAAATATAACGCCACAACCAAACATCAAGTGAGTAATTACCTCGCGCCGTAGTTCTCCTCGCCGCAGTGTCGCCAACTTGAACTCCGACAGTTCCGCCAATCCGCTCCCAGGGTTGCCAATCTGCTCTCTACAAACAGTTAATAAAACGGTGTTTCCAGATTTACTGTATTGTTGATAAACATCATTCATAAAGATTCTCTTGCCGCCGCCGTTTTAATAATAAATTTAGTACAAATAGTAACTTTTTATTACGTTTTAATTAGAGAAAATCAGGTTGGCAACAATGCGTACTTGGAGTAACATTCTATTTCATAATTTCGAAATCAATCCTCACTTATAACGTTCCATTTGCAAGCCAGACTAAGCGTGCGATGCATAATTAATTACTTAATAAATTTGAATTGATAGGAGTAATTCAGAACCTAGTGCTGCCATCTAACGGTAGTATTTGAAACTATTAAGCGGCGCCAATTCGAATTAAAAAAATAAATCTTGCAAGAGATTACTTAACCGAAGTCGACTTGACAAACTTAAATATGAATGAGTGGTAGTTAAAGAATGTAAAAAAAATACCGCATGGAAATCAAAAGCTTGTATTTCATTTTCCTTCCTTTTTTTATTACATAGACATATCTAAAACTTTTCAGTCTCATAAATATATAAATCAGCGCTCCAATGCTTAATCTTATACATAAAACTATTACGTCCCTACTGTTAGTGTTCCATTAACAACAACAGGTTTCTTTATGGCAACGTTTAAAAGATTACAGTATCGTCGAAGACATCCGAGTGAAACTGCCCAGTTATTTATCTGACAAGTCAATTTCACACGACAACGTCCTCCCTGAGTGTTATCCATTAATAGTTAGTGAGTTAGTTAATAAATGCAATCGTATCAAATGTGTGATCTGATGACTAGGTAGAAAATTTCTTTGCGCTCTCCTCGAATTCAATTAAAACTCACATCTAACGTTATTTTAAGTAAACTTAAATCCTAAAATTAAGGAAATAATGCAATAACCAGAACTCATACACCTATACACGTACGTGTTAATATGTTACAAGCAACTAAGAACTGCGTTTATAAAATCGTCCCTCGCAGAGTCTAATCCGACTTCAATCGCTGTCGGTTTTGTATTTCTTTTTCTTTCTTTTGCTTCTCTTTCAGCTGCGCTAGTTTTAAGTTCTTCATCAATTGCGTGGATTGCCATAACCATCTCCCCTGTAAATAGAAAAAAAAATTGATTAATTTAAGGAGCGCTTGCCACGTGCTTTAAGTAAATCATATTCAAATCGCCCGCTTAATAAACGCCATCGATATTCAAATTGGATTTCTTATAAAGTATCAAAAGATGTCGCTGGTTGCGAATAATGCGCAGGCGCGCGGGTCGGTGATTCTTCCAAATATCAAAAAAGAAAAAACAAATTAATTGAAATCAATAAATCCCACCGACAAATTCTGAACATTTATCAAACATGATAACCTAATCTTTAAATTATACAAACATTAATTAATTACATAAGATAAAAACAAAAAGAAAACCTAAACAAACGACGATAAAATGCAGAATTGGGTGATGAAAACAAAAGATGATCGTCGATTCTTATTCGGCCAGGAGGAATTGAAAACCGAAAGATAAGAAATCAAGCAAAAAAATAGGGATACTCCTACTAGCGACATCTATTGATTATTATTAGATCACGCGACAAAATGTTTTCTTCATTTTCTGCCCTTAATTATTTCTACGAGAGTTCAGCAAATATTACTGATTTTAACCCACGTGACTAATTTTAATTAGGTTTTGTTTTCTAGACGCGGCAACACTGGGAAAATGAGGTGACTGTTTCAAATTGGCGTGTATTTGTCATTGACTTTCGTGGCTGTAGGTGCTCTGTTGTGTTTAATTTCAACTCATGTGACGAATTTCAACCCAACCCAATCCATGTGACTAATTTCAATTAGGTTTTGTCTTCTAGAAGTGGCAACACTGAGAAAAATGAGGTGACTGTTTCAAATTGGCGTGTATTTGTCATTATTTAATATTACTGATTTCAGCCCATGTGACTAATTTCAATTGGGTTTTGTGGCAACACTGAGAAAAACGAGGTGACCTAAACAAACAACGACAAAATGCAGAATTGGTTGAAAACAAAAGACGATCGGCGATTCTCATTCGGCTAGGAGGCATTGAAAATCAAAAGACAGAAAAAACAAAAGAAAACAAATGAAAAATCGACGATTTTCGGCACGAAGCGTTTGAAAATCGAATCAAGCAAAGAAAATCGCCGCTTTCCCACTGGATACTCTTACTAGCGACATCTATTGATTATTATTAGTTCATGCGAACATTTTTTTTTCTTTATTTTCTGCTCTTAATTATTTCCATGAGAGTTCAACCCACGTTTAATTTTAATCGGGTTTTGTTTTCTAGAAGTGGCAACACTGAGAAAAATGAGGTGACCTAAACAAACTATGGCAAAATGTAGAATTGAATGAAAACAAAAGACGATCGTCGATTCTCATTTGGCCAGGAAGAATTGAAAATCAAAAGACAGAAAAAACAGAAGAAAACAAATGAAAAATCGACGATTTTTGGCACGAAACGTTTGAAAATCGCCGCTTTCCAACAGAAAACTCCTACGAGCGACATCTATTGACTATTTCAGATTTCAGCAAATATTATTACTGATTTCAAATCATGTGACTAAATTTAATTAGGTTTTGTTTTCAAGCGACTAATTAGGTTTTGTTTTCTAGAAGTGGCAGCACTGTGGTGGCTACGACGCACTGTGTGATACAGTTGAACTACGCTAAGTAGGGATTTAAAAGTCAAACAATTGACATATAAAAGTACAACATTACGTCACGTGACATCACCATCCCTAACCTCACTATTCTGTTACATACTACGCATTTGTTTTTGACAGCTGTTTATTTGACCATTATGGATATATTTGTTTTTTTTTTCTGTCTGTCAAATATTTCTGATGTTGGTACCCGTGATCTAGATTTCAGTTCTACCCGTTAGCGCCAGTGATAATAATCCAACTCCAAATTAAAAAAAAAATTACGTAAGAGATGAACGAAAACGAAAACGAAAATAAAAGACAGTCGAAAATTAAAAATCTTAATTTAACCAATTTCGTATTCTCTTACGATAACCGAGATAAGGTCGAAAAATGGTCAGTCACCCTGTATACATTTTGTATGGTATACAGGGTGATTGGCATAAAGTGCGTCAAAACAAAAACAAAAAAAAGAAGAACAAAAAACAAAAGAGAATCGGTTTCTGAAACGAAGAGATATAAAAAGTAATTCAACTCCAAATTAAGAAAAAAATTACGAAAAAAGTCGAAATTTGATTGTTAATGTCGACTGCATTTTTGTTTTAATTTTTAAATTTGATACAAAAGTAAAAACAAAAGTTTTTTTTTTAATATTCCAAATGTTGACTATTTTTTGTATTTGTTAAACTATCGAAAGTCTTTTGTTTTGTTATTTTTCTACGAAGAAAAAATCGAAACTCGATTGAAATTCGAACGATTTTTGACATTTTTTTCGCGCACTTTTTTTAATTTGTTAAAATTCGTTCTATTTTTGTTGCTTTGAAAAACGAAAACAACAAAAAGCAACGAAAATATCGTCAAAATCTAAGAAAAACAAAAGATAGCATAAAGTGCGTCAAAACGAAAACAAAAAACAAGAACGAAAAACAAACGAGAATCGCTTTGTGAAACGAAGAGATACAAAAAATAATCCAACTCCAAATTAAAAGAAAAATTACGTAAGAGATGAACTAAAACGAAAACAAAAACAAAATATAGTAGAAAATTAAAAAGCTTAATTTAACCAATTTCGTAGTCTCTTACGATAACCGAGATAAGCTCGAAAAATGGTCAGTCACCCTGTATACATGGTATACAGGATGATTCGCAAAAAGTGCGTCAAAACAAAAACAAAAAAAAACAGAAGAAAACAAATGAAAAATCGACGATTTTCGGCACGAAAATATCCGACGGGATATTCCTACGAGGGACATCTATTGACTATTATTAGTTCATGCGAAAAAATGTTTTCTTCATTTTCTGCCCTCAATTATTTCTATGAGAGTTCAGTAAATATTATTACTGATTTCAAATCATGTGACTAAATTTAATTAGGTTTTGTTTTCAAGCGACTAATTGGGTTTTATTTTCTAGAAGTGGCAACATTGTTGCTACGACGCACTGTGTGTTACAGTTGAACTACTCTAAGTAGGGATTTAAAAGTCAAACAATTGACATATAAAAGCGTAATGTTACGTCATGTCCCTAACCTCACTATCCTGTTACCTAGTATATATTTGTTTTTTGACAGCTGTTTCATCATTATTAATATTTAATTTAATCATTTCATCATTATTAATATTCCAAACAGTCACTTTATGTCTTTACTCCATCTCTATGAAAGACTCTAGGAACAAACAGAGTGGATATATTTGTTTTTTTTTTTCTATACCTGTCAAATATTTCTAATGTTGATACCCATTATTTAGGTTAGGAAATTTCAATTCTACCCATTAGCGCCAGCGATCGGTACGACGCCCTGTGTGATACAGTGGAACTACTCAAAGTAAGAATTTAACATGTAAAAGCGATATGTTACGTCACGTGCCATCACTGTCCCTAACCTCACATTCCTGTTAGCTACTATGTATTTGTTTTTGACAGCTGTTTATTTCACCATTATTAATATTCCAAACAGTCACTTTATGTCTTTACTCCATCTCTATGAAAGACTCTAGGAACAAACAGAGTGGATATATTTGGTTTCTTTTTCTATACCTGTCAAATATTTCTAATGTTGGTACCCGTGGTCTAGATTAGGAAATTTCAGTTCTACCCCCTAACGCCAGCGATCGCTACGACGCGCTGTATGATACAGTGGATGAAACTACTCAAAGTAGGGATTCAAAAGTCAAACAATTGACATATAAAAGCGTAATGTTACGTCACGTGACATCACTGTCCCTAACCTCACTATCCTGTTACCTACTTTGTATTTGTTTTTTGACAGCTGATTATTTCACCATTATTAATATTCCAAACTGTCACTTCATGTCTTTGCTTCATCCATATGAAAGACTCTAGGAACAAAGAGAGTGGATATATATTCGGTTTTTTTTTCTATGCCTGTCAAATATTTCTGATGTTGGTACCCGTGATCTAGGTTAGGAAATTTCAGTTCTACCCGCTAGCGCCAGCGTGTGATACAGTTGAACTACTCAAAGTAGGGATTTAAAAGTCAAACAATTGACATATGAAAGTGTTAATGTGACGTCATGTGGCGTCACTGTCCCTAACCTCACTATCCTGTTGCGTAGTATGTATTTGTTTTTTGACAGCTGATTATTAATATTACAAACTGTCACTTCATGTCGTTACTCCATCTCTACGAAAGACTCTAGGAACAAACAGAGTGGTTTTTTTCTATGTCTGCCAAATATTTGTGATGTTGGTACCCATTATCTAGGTTAGGAAATTTCAGTTCTATTCGTTAACCTCACTATCATGTTACCTGCTATGAGCGGCCATAATAGCAGCGATGGCGATAGCGAATACTTGGTGACAAAAGCAGGGTTTCAATAGAAACCACTGACAGGTATTATAGTAAAAAAATTCAAACAAATTATATATAGCTGTTTAAGTGTTGCCAATTTAGTGATTGTATCACTGGATCTGTCGACTTTCTAGTGAAATTTCAGACTGCTTTCAACAAAAATTCAATGATTTAATATTTTTTTAAGTTAAATGTCCAGAGCTTACTGACAACACTGTTTGTATATAAAAAATTAAGTTGTTTTAATTTGCCAGGACATTCACAAGTAACCTTCTTCAATGTGAACCACTTACAAGTTAAAATAAAACAAGTTGCTACATCATCACCTCACTTAATTATATGTATAGACCTTGACATAATATAAACATGAGGGAACTCAAGGTCAATCAATAAATATGTGTGTACGTGTTAATGTAAGTATGGCACGAAATTCAAAAGGTCAATACTCACCACCATTAGCATACAATTTAGTAGGATTGGAATAGAAAACACAACCGATATGAATAGTCCATTATTATCAAAGTATTGCTGTTTCGAGAAGACCCTCCAGTTGGCCGAAGCTATCCGATTTATACTCTCAGAGAAATAAACCAGTAATACTAAAAGCAAACGTTTTTATAGATAGAACTCTCTTCTACTATCAACGAGGCGTGCAAACTCACTTAATATAAAGAAAAGTAATGCTTGAAAGTTGCCGTAACTCCTAGTCAGTAAAGCCATCAATGTGACCGTGATGTGAAAAGTCAAGAGTCCTATAAGCCATGGGTCCTGCCAGTCGATCTGCAAAACGTAAAATCTAAATATAAACGCCGAAGTTAAAAATGCCAGCAGAAAAATAAGTCAATTCCCACACGCTTTCTAATTTTGAGGCAACGTAAACAACGCGTTGCGAAACATTACGGCAGACAACAAGAAACTCACTCGTTACAACAACTCTAACCTAAAAATACGAAGTCAGTCGCTTCTATATTTAGCTCTCGCGTCCGACTTGTTTTTTTCTTCAAACCGGTTCGAGTAAGCAATTGATTATTAAAAGACCGGAACACTGATACGAGCTTAATCGCGCTCGAAGAAGAAAAATAGCTTAGAGGATACTTACGCTCCAGAGGAACGTCAAGAAACTGTTTATCTGATTGACTTCGAAGAAGTCTTGCTCTGTCATTTTACGTGCGAATTCTTGCGCTGTCTCTCGATTGTTGTTAGGCGAGCATCGTGCGGTATTTTAAGCGAGAAAAACCAAACCTGTTCCACCTACCAATGCTGTCTGTCAAGCGACTTGCACGTTTGACGTTTCGCGTCATCGCGCCCTCTGGCGATAAACAAAATGACGCTGCGACATCTAACGGTCGTTGTTATCACTAATGAAAGTGAAAACGTGAAGAAAATTGCAATCTTCCGGTTTTCCTGCAGTTATTCCAGTATGGTTAAAATAGTCATTAAAATATACCAACGAGATAAGAATAATAGGGAGAGTCGTAGCTTCTCGTCCAAATTGGTTACTAAATATGGCCGCGCTTTACGCGACCACAAATCACACAGTTCTCAATTGTTTATAATATTCTTACTACACTAAAATTTAATAAAATTAAATCCTAGAGATATCAATTGTATTCTAGATACACTCTGGAGTTCCATCATAAAAGTGTTTGGAAAGAACTTACTTACATTACGCTTACTGCGCTACTGATTATCGAAAAATTCCAAAACTAACCTTAAAAGTCATTCACTTTTTAAATGAAGTCTGTAATTATCTATCAATGTAATATTACTACTAATTACATTTGTTAAATAAACAAATAAATTCGTCCTACACTCAGATGCAAGCGTGAAATTCGGCAATTATTTTTGATTTACGGATGTCAACAAACTACCATACTACAAGAACTGACCTATCGCAAAGTGGTAACTTCCGTCAAAAGTACAGTGGCGCACGTTACTTCTACAATATAGACCTTGCTTTAATATTTTTAACATTTACTACTTAAGCTAAATGTCTCTTTTGTTTTGATTTGTAACCCCCCTCCCTTAAAATTTAAATGCGTATTGTAAAAGTCGATTGTAACACCCTCATTACTCTACCGATGCATAGAAATAACGAAACAATCAATCAATCGGTCAAGTAACGTACAAAAAAAAAAAAGAAAATCGGATCAAAAATCCTTAAAAAAAGAACAAAAAATAGTAATTTTACATAAAACAAAAGAGAGAAAAAGTTTTTGTAATAAAGAAAAATCGAAAACACAAAACAAAAGACGATCAGGCTTTATCGTATGAAACAAGACGAAAACAAAATATAATCGCAGAGCGAAAGAAAAAAGAAATTGCTGTGGTGTCAGAATGTGATGGAAGGTGAAACGAAAATGAAAAACAAACGAAAGGCTGTTCTTGCACAATTGGACCGACTTTCGCTTGTTTTTGATTTAACAGAAGATTTTTCGTGCAATTTTTTTAACTTGTTAAAATTCGTTTTATTTTTGTTGCTTTGAAAAACAAAACCAACAAAACTGGCGAACTAAGGAAAAGCAATGAAAATATTGTCAAAATCTAAAAAAAAAAAACAAAAGATAACATAAAGTGCGTCAAAACAGAAACAAAAAAACAAGAACGAAAAACAAATAAGAATCGGTTTTTGAAACGAAGAGATATAAAAAATAATCCAACTCCAAATTAAAAATAAAATTACGTAAGAGATGAACGAAAACAAAAACAAAAACAAAAGATAGTCGAAAATTAAAAAGCTTAATTTAACCAGTTTCGTATTCTCTTACGATAACCGAGATAAGCTCGAAAAATGGTCAGTCACCCTGTATACATTCTGTATCGTATACAGGGTAATTGGCATAAAGTGCGTCAAAACAATAAAAAACAAGAACGAAAAACAAATGAGAATCGGTTTCTGAAACGAAGAAAAAAAATAATCCAACTCCAAATTTAAAAAAAATTATGTAAGAGATGAACGAAAACGAAAACGAAAACAAAAACAAAAGATAGTCGAAAACTAAAAAGCTTAATTTAACCAATTTCGTATCTCTTATGATAACCGAGATAAGCTCGAAAAATGGTCAGTCACCCTGTATACGTTCTGTATAGAGGGTGATTGGCATAAAAGGCGTCAAAACAAAAACAAAAAAAAAAAAACAAGAACGAAAAACAAATGAGAATCGGTTTCTGAAACGAAGAGATATAAAAAATAATCCAACTCCAAATTAAAAAAAAAAAAAAAAAAAAACGTAAGAGATGAACGAAAACGAAAACAAAAACAAAAAATAGTCGAAAATTAAAACGCTTATTTTAACCAATTTCGTATCTCTTACGATATCCGAGATAAGCTCGAAAAATGGTCAGTCACCCTGTATATATTCTGTATGGTATACAGGGTAATTGGCATAAAGTGCGTCAAAACAAAAACAAAAAAAAAAACAACAACGAAAAACAAATGAGAATCGGTTTCTGAAACGAAGAGATATGAAAAATAATCCAACTCTAAATTAAGAAAAAAATTACGCAAAGGATGAACGAAAACTAAAACAAAAGACAGTCGAAAATTAAAAAAAAAAACAACGTAGAGAATTCGCTCTTAATTTATTTACTAACATATTTTTTTAATATCTCAATCGTCGACCGTTTTATGTTTCTTCCATTTGTCAAACGATCGTCTCTTGTTTTTTTTATCTTTTGTTTCGTTACCTTTTTTGAAGAAGAAATCGAAATTTGATTGGAATTCAAATGCCTCAAATCGTCGATCGAAACTTTTGTTTCTTCCGTTTGTCTGACTATCGTTCGTCTTTTGTTTTGTTATTTTTCTTTTATGAACAAAAAAGTGGAAATTCCATTAGAATTCGAACGTTTTTTTGTCATCGCTCTTAATTTTTTTTTTCTGACGCAAAAGCAAAAACGGAAAGTTTTATTTTACTTCCAAATCGTCGATGATTAAAGCTTTTGTTTTTTTTGCGTTTGTTAAGCTATCGATCGCTTTTTGTTTTGTTTTTTTTTGAGAAGAAAAAAGTCGAAATTTGATTGTTAATGTCGACCGCATTTTTGTCATCGCTCTTAATTTTTTAAATTGATACAAAAGTAAAAACAATTTCTTTTTAATATTCCAAATCGTTGACTATTTTTTGTATTTGTATTTGTCTATCGAAAGTCTTTTGTTTTGTTATTTTTTTGTGAAGAAATTGATTGGAATTCGAACGTCTTTTGTCATCGCGATTAATTTATTTTCTGACGTGAAAGTAAAAGGCAAAAGTATTTTTTTACATCCGAATCGACGATTAAAACTTTTGTTTCTTACACTTATCGATTGTCTTTTGTTTTTTTTTTTTAATTTTATTTATGAAGAAGAAAGTCGAAATTCGATTCTAATTCGAACGTCTTTTGTCATCGTTCTTAATTTATTTTCTGACACAAAAGTGAAAACGGTTTTTTTCCAAATTTCCAAATAGTTCCTTGCATTTGTTAAGTAATCGATCGTCTGTTGCTTTTGTTTTTAAGAAAAACCATCGCGTTTTCTTTAGTACTTTTATGCTTAGACCAGTATTGTTAATTTAACTTTTTTGGTATTTGTTTCTAGTGAAATTTCTAGTGAGCTATTTTCTTCTTTTCGGTGATTATTTAAGCTTAACGTTCAGACTTTTTGTGAACGTCTATTGGCAACACTGCAGGCGGAGGGAGCACCGCGCAGACGCCAAACATCGATGTAATGATTATTCTAATTTTCAAAAGAAAAGAATTTCGACGATTCTTTCGCGAAGTGTGAGAAATCGAGTTAAAAAGATGACGAATACAAAGAAAAAGTTGAACAAATTCTTCAAGTTTCCTTTGGTTCCTTATAATCCATGATGTTAATGTTAATTCATACTGGAGGGTTGGTATTCATGATTATTATAGTAAGCGGTGAATTGCAACAAATGTTTTATCAAGAAACAATTGAAATCACTAAGTGCATTTATTATAGATGAAAGTGGAAAAAGTTTCATGAAAACCTGAGTATATGAGAAGTACTAAGGCGACATCTATTGAACAGTTCAATTAATAATTTGTACTTCCAGTAACGATACCATTTTTTAATTTAATTTAATTTTTGATTGTGGAAACGTATTTCAAAAATATTAAAAAAATAATTTTTTTATTTGTATTTATATTTTGTTACGTTTGACTTGAACATTCTTTAAACGAAAAAGTATTTTAAGTCGAGAGATAAGATAAAAGAACAAAACAGTGCATCAAGGTCGAGTAACAAATAAAAATAAAAAAAAAAACAGTAAAGCAAGAAATCGAAAAATTTAAAATCCAGAAACAATTGCCATTTTTTTTAACTTCAATTAATCTCTGTTATCATTATCATTATTGATAATAGTTGTGAACTGTTTGCGGAGGCACCTGCTTTCAAAAATTAAAACTCTCTTGGAATTGCACTTAAGAAAGAACTTTTCGAGTAATTTGTTTTTTATTTTTAGTTGTTGTTATCGTTCGTAATATTTCATAATTACTGGAATACGTTATTATGCGTCTCGATAGTTTTTAGACTTTGCTGTGTCACTCGAGATAGCCACAAAAACGGAGGTGAAAGTTCAGGAATTAATTCCGCTTGGAGATAGTAAATACTCTGACTAATCAACGAATTATTTTTCACATTAATCACGATATTTAAAAATAAATAAATTGCATTAATATAAAAGTTGCCTTCACATCGATTACCTAAGAAGATTTAGAAAACGAAGAAGAAGTCGAAATCAAAATGATTCTGGCCTTATTAAGGAAAAAACGCAATAAGTAAGACTAATAACAAGAATAACTGGGGGCAACAACACCGAGAGAATAATCAGGAAGAATATAATTAAAAAAATAAATTATCAAAACAGCTGATCAAAGAAAAACTTTAAATCGAAAGAAATTACAAGCTACAAGCAAGGGCGTCTCTGGCACAGTGGTCAGTGCGATGGGCTGCCGAGCTATTGGCCCCCAGTTCTAATCCCGAGGTACCGCATCTCAACCCTTGATCCCTCCAGATTTATTACAAATAAAGTAAATTGGGGGTTTAAAGTCGTCTGCTCTTGGGCGTCTACTCAATAAAAAAAAAATCAAAGAAATGAAGCTCTAAAGAAACATAACAAGAGGAAGTAAGACATTCACTGTAAAAAGGAAAAAAAGAAATCCACTAGACTAGAACAAAAGAAAAAAATAAAAAAGCATCACAAGAGGGAATTAAACAAAATTTAAAAAAAGACTAAAAAGAAGTCGAAATCAAGATTATATTCAGGCCTTATTGAGGAAAAACGCAAGAAGTAAGTAATAACAAGAATAACTGGGGGCAACAACATAGAGAATAATCAAGAAGAATATAATTAAAAAAATATATATCAAAACAACCGATCAGAAAAAAACTTTAAATAGAAAGAAATTACAAGGTACAAGCAAGGGCGTCTCTGGCACAGTGGTCAGTTCGATGGGCTACCGAGCTATTGTCCCACAGTTCAAACCCCGAGCTTACCAAATCACAGTTTTTATCAACCCTTCACCCTTCCAGACTTATTAAAAATTAAGTAAATTGGGGGTTTAAAGTTGTCTACTCAATAAAAACAGTTCAAAGAAATTAAGCCCGAAGGACACACGGCGCGAGGTAAACTAAAAACAGTTGAATGACACAAAACGAAATGTTAAAGTGAACAGCAGAAAAAAAAGGAAGTGACGATCAATCAAAAACAAAAAAAAAAGAATGAAAAACAGATGACAAACGGCAACGACAAAATGAAAAAAAAAAAAAAAATAGAAAGTAAAACGAAAGGCGATTCTTTTTGAGACGTTCTCTGAAATGAAGATGAAATTTAATTGGTATGAAACAAATGACTTTTGCAACATATCTACTATTTTTTCTTCAAAATCTTGAGTTTTAAAACATTTTCAAAAGCGTTCGCGATTCTTAAATTCAATCGAAACTTAATTCCTAACGAAGAAAACTAAGAACAATTGAATGACAAAACGAATGCTAAGGAAACGGCAAAAAAAAAACAATTGACGATCGATCAACAGAAAGAAGAAAGAAAAATATATAACAAACTGTAACGACGAAAAAAAAGCGAAAACGATTGTCATTCGTTTTGAGACGAAGCGAAGATGAAGTTTATTGGTCAGTTTTAGTGTGAAACACGTGCCATTTGCAATACACCTACCATTTGTTTTTCAAAAACTAGAATTTTCAAAAATTTTCGAAAATGTTTGAGTTTTTTTTTAAAATTCAATCGAAACTTAATTCCTAACAAATAAAACTAATAACAGTCGAATGACATAGAGCGGATATGTTAAATAAGCAGCAGAAAAAAAAAACAAGTGACAATCAATCAAAAACAAAAAGATGAAAGAAAAACAGATGACAAACGTCAATGAAAACAATTGAAAACAGAAACGATTGTGATTCTTCTTGAGAGTTCACCGAAATGTAGCTGAAATATGATTAGTCAGTTTTGGTATGAAACAAATGACAATTGCAATTTACTATTTGAAAATTGAAACATAGGTTTTTAGTTACAAAATAGTACAATCTGGTAGTAGGAGAGGAGGGGGGGGGGTAAAATTTAAATGAACAAGCTGACAAAATAAATTTCTCAAAGCAAAGCCAGGGGTTGTAGAGGTGGGATAAACAAGATATTAATTATTAATTAAAAAAATTGATATGTAGTTCTTTTGGCTATAAAATAGTTTGGGGAGGCAGAAGGGAGGGGGGCGGACATTAAGGAACAAGCTGACGAAAGACAAATTTTAAAGCAAACCTAGAGAATATAGAGGAAGTACAAACAAGAAGTTAAGTACTATTAATTAAAAAAAAAATCGAAATGTAGTTTTTTGGTGATAAAATAGTATTTATAATCTGGGGAAGAGGGGGGGACTACACAATAATTAGAAAGCTAAGAAAAGAAACTCTTTTCAGATGAAAGTGATTAGGTAAAACTATTGTCAAAAAGCTAAAAAAAACTTATCAAAGCAAAACTATAAAAAAATTATAGACATTCTATAGTTAATATGTTAAGTATTAATAATAAAAAAAAAGGTATATAGTTTTTTGGATATAGAATAGTATTGATAATTTGGAGGAGAGGTTGGGGGGGGGGAGAGTGAAGCAAGCTAAAAAACGAAAATTTTCAAAACGAAGTTAGAAATTAAAGAAGGAGAGTTGTTTATTATTTGTTTTTGTTATAGGAAATCTGAATCAAAAATTAGAAGCAAAAAAGAAGCAATTGACAAACAATCGCCTGCCAGGAAAATATCGCACAAATAACAGAAGATGACCGAAAACGAAAAATTAAAGAAAAAGAAATTCGCAGTCGTTTGCCGAAAAAAATGTATAAAATGAAACAATAGAAAATCGTTTTGGAAAAAAAAGAACAAAAGAAAATCGACAACTTGTCAGTGTTAAGAAAAACAAAAGAATCATAATTAATAATAAAAAAAAATAGCTGACGATCACTTTCGCAAAAAGAAAACTGCAAAACGCAAAATAGGAAGCAAACATTTTTTTTAAATTGTTTGTAGTATGTTTGTTAGAGGAAATCAAAAGAAAAAATGAAAAGGAAAATAGAAGCAATTGACAATCGCCTGCGAGGAAAAAAGTGCACAACGAAGTTGATGTTGATGAATAATAGAAGATGACCGAAAACAAAACATTAAAAAGTCGGAGTCGTTGCTGAGAAAAAATGTATAAAATGAAACATTACAAAATCGTTTTTGAAAAAACGAACAGAAGAAAATCAACAACTTGTCAGTGTTAAGAAAAACAAAAGAGTAATAATTAATAATAAAAAAAAAGCTGACGATCGCTTTTGCAAAAAGAAAACTGCAAAACGTAAAGTCGAAAGTAAATTTTTTTAAAAATTGTTTCTAGTATGTTTGTTAAAGGAAATCAAAAGAAAAAATGAAAAGAAAAATGGAAACAATTGACACTCGCCTACGAGGAAAAAAGTGCACGTCGAAGTTGATGAATAACAGAAGATGATCGAAAAAAAAGTCGCAGTCGTTGCTGAGAAAAAATATATAAAATGAAACATTACAAAATCGTCTTGGAAAAAAAGAACAAAAGAAAATCGACAACTTGTCAGTGTTAAGAAAAACAAAAGGATAAGAATTATCAACGAAAAAAAAAAAAAACTGACGATCGAAAAGAAAACTGCAAACCGTGAAATAGAAAGTAATTTTTTTTTTTAATTTTTGTTGTATGTTTGTTAAAGGATATCAAAAAAAAATGAAAGGGAAAATGGAAACAATTGACAATCGCCTGCAAGGAAAAAAGTGCACAACGATGAATAACAGAAGATGATCGAAAACAAAAAAGTCGCAGTCGTTGCTGAGAAAAAATATGTAAAATGAAACCTTACAAAATCGTCTTGGAAAAAAAGAACAAAAGAAAATCGACAACTTGTCAGTGTTAAGAAAAACAAAAGAACAATTAATAAAGAAGAAAAATAGCTGACGATCGATTTTGCAAAAAAAAACTGCAAAACGTAAAAGGAAGTAAATTTAAAAAAAAATTTGTTTATAATATGAGGAGATCAAAAGAAAAAAGAAGAGGAAAATGGAAACAATTGACAATCGCCTGCGAGGAAGAAAGTGCACGACGAAGAATCGGAAGTTAATCGTTGATAAAAAAATAGAAGAAAACTGAAAACAAAAAATTAAAGAAAAAAGTTAAAGATAAAAACGTATAGAAATTTTCTTCAAAAAGAAAAGCAAAAGAACAATTTATAATGAAGAAAAACAGCTGACGATCGCTCAGGAAAATTAGAGGGTGACGAAAAACAAAAGACATTTGAAAAGTGAATTGTAAAATGATTTCGTCGAGGAAAACAAAACAATTTGGGAAAAGATGAAGAACGAACGACCGCGAAGAAAATCGTTTGACATCTCGTCGTTATTAAAGAAAACGAAAGAACCGTCTATAACGAAATGAAGAAATAACTGACAATCGGCTCTTGCGGAAAGAAAATTGCAGAACGAAAAAGCGGAAGTTAAGAAAAATTTGAAAACAAAAGAAATAGAAAGTTAAAACAATTGACAGTCGCTCACGAAGGAGAAAAAAGTGCACTGCGAAGAAACAAAAGTGAACAGGAGAAAACTGAAAACAAAGAAAAAATGTTATACAGACTGAAAGATCCGCAAACAATCTTGAAAAAAAGATCAAAAGAAAATCGAACTGTCACTTTTTTTTAAGGAAAACAAATGAACAATCGACGATCGCTGAAAGGAAACCGTAGTTAAAGTTGAACAAAAACAAAAGGAAGTTGATTAAAAACAGAACGTTTGTTAGAGTGATTTTGTTGGCCATGAATGAAATGAATGCAAGAAGAAAAGGCATTATAAGAAGAGCGATCGGAAGAAGATTGACATCCTCAAGGACTAACCAAGAAAAGACGTGGTAATTTGCAGTAAGTAAAGGACTTACTTACTGACATAATCTTCCTAATCAAAATTGTTTCACTCATGCCATGCACTTTGTACTTGCACTTAGATCTCTAACATAATTTGCATGATTTGCGACAGATTTTTGTAATTTGTACTCGTGCGTGATCCAATCCTATTCGCTTCAGGTAGGACAACAACAATTATGCATAAACAAACTGATTGCGACCCTGGACGGGACAAACACGAGAGAAAAGAAATGGGCCAGCGATTAGACAAAGTGCACGCACGCCGATGCATCATCATCATCATCGTCGTACTTACATACACGGAGCCACGGAGGATCAACGATAATATGTTTTTCAAATTACCAAAGACTAAAATGTGAACTTTGCTCGATAAAAAATATACATCCGATAATGACAATCTATAAGTTGTACGGAGTTATGCCGTCATCCACAATTTGGTGAACGTGCATCTCGGTGAACACACATCTCTGCCTTTGACCACCGGAAAACACCGGAGTATTCTTCTTAAAGGTGAGTACGAATTTTAACACCTGAAATTAATTATCAGTGAACGTTTGGTTTCTTCGAGTTGCTAAAAAAAAAAATAAATAAAAGAAATAGAAAAATTGAGCACGCGTTTATCTTGGTGATAAACGATAAGATAGCCTTTCGCTTAAGATTTGATTTGAAAACGAAAGTAATTTATTTTTCGATTAATAATAAAATTTCTTTTCGTACACAAGTTAATTAAGAATGTGGCTGCAGGAAACTCTTTCCGCTCCACCCTGTACAAAGGGCTTAACTTGAAATCATTTTCCGTTGATAGAATTCGTGTCCAATAAGAAAGTACCAATAAGCAACAAACTCGGCTTAAAAAAAACAATCGAAAATCTACAGAGTGTTTCATAAATAATAATAATTGAACTGACAGAGAATGTTGCAGTATTTCGGCGTACCTTTTAATTTTCGTTTCAATTAATTAACACCGCCTGAGGCTTCAAGAAAAGATCGAAACGTTAATGAATACTAAGTTAAAAGTTTCAGAATCGACAAAGTTTATTGACTTTTGGAGACGTGTAATCGCTTTAAGTGCTTAAAAGAAGATAAACACTCGTTGAAATTGGAGGACACGTTTTGACCTAAAACCTCTCCTGTATCAGCATTACGTTTTATCAACAAATTTGAATTAACTTGGATCAGTTTCCAGGCAAGAGAAACAAGAGAAAGTGATTAATTAGTTTTAAAAAAGTTCATCTTTTGTGTTCTACTTTTAAATGTAAATAATGTGAAGAAATTTATTTTTAAAAATCCCGCCATAAAATAGTTTAGGCGGGACTTTTCAAAATTCGAAAAAGTAAAAGAACATTTTTAAACGACAATCACATCTCGTTTCATATTCTGTTTGTCTTACTTTATTTTAGTTAATAAAGAGACATGTTTTAAAATACCCGCCATATAGAGTATGAGGCGGGCTTTTTCAAAATTAAAAGAAAAACGTATCATGCAATCACTCTTTTTAAGTAATACATACACTTACACTAACCTTTGTTTGTTTATCAAACCTCTATTTATGATCAACTTTAAAATTTCTCTGACGTGCTTCTATCCAACGATGTTACAAGAATTTTTTTTTTTTATTAAAAGCAACCAAAGGTGACGTTGAATTAAATTAGTTAAAAAAAATTAAACATATTTTGGGGCGTCTTGTCACCTATTCTTCAGTAAGTCCGCTTGTCATCTTACTTTATTTTACTTAACAGAGAGATACATTTTTGAAATTCCCGCGATAAAAGTGCGAGGCGGGATTTTTGAAGATTAAAAAAAAACATAACACATAAATAGTTTTTTTCTTTTTTAATAATATTTACACGAATCTTTGTTTATTAATCAAATTTCTATTTCTGAGTAAATTTAAAATTGATTTGACGTGTTTCTATCCAACGCTGTTACAAGAATTATTGTTAAAGGCGACGTTGAAGTAATTAGTTTAAAAAAATTGAAACATACTTCGAAGCTTCTTACAGCTTCGTGTGTTTGTTTGTCTTACTTTAATTTACTCAACTGAAAAATGTTTAAAATTCCCGCAAAAGAAGAGTATGAGGCGGGCTTTTCTAAATTCAGAGAAACCCAGAACATGAAAACAATTTTTCGTTGGAGATATTTACACTCACCTTTGTTTATTTATCAAACCTATGTAATTATTAGCAAATTTAAAATAGCAACGTTAAAAGAATAGTTGTTAGAAGCAAGCGAAAGTGATGTCGAGTTACATTAATTACATTAATTACATTTTGTGAAAGCATCTATTTTCCTTATCCACCAATCAAATTTCTACTTTCGTTAATAAACGCCTCGGCTTTAAGGAGAATTTTTTTTTGTTTTTGTTTTTAAATTCGTTTGATTTGATTATTAAAAAGCGATACATTTTTAAGAATCGATTCTTTTTCCCTTAAAAATCGATTAAAAATAATTTCATGCCAAAGGTTATGGCAAAGCAATATAATTATTACCATGTGGATGTTTCCTGAAACATTCCTGATTTAGTTTTTTAGAATTTATCCTTTCAACCACCCTTTCCGTTAAACGATTGCCTTTTGTTTTGCCGTTTTATTTCCCCTATTAAATAAATATCTCGATACACTTCATCACTGCAACAAATTACTTTCAACGTTGACCAAAAGATGGCGTCCCGAAGTACCCTTGAATTACCTTTGCATTTTTTTGCGTTGCAATATCAAAGATGTCGATTTTTTTCTTTCGGCTTCCCTTTCGTAAATGAACGTCTTTTATTTTGTTACGTTGTTCTCCCTTCAAAATGATTGAGACGGTTCATTATTGCAACAAATTGTTTTCGATATTGACCAAAAGATGGCGCTGCGAAACACCCCTGAATTTTTTTTGCTGCAATATCAAAGATGTCGATATTCTTCTTTCGCCGTCCTTTTCGTAAAAATCGTCTTTTGTTCCGTTACGTTGTTCTCTCTTCAAAATTATTCATTTGGCTCATTATTATAACAAATTATTTTCGATATTGACTAAGAGGTGGCGTTGCTAAACACTCCTGATCTTTTTTATTGTAATTTCGAAGATGTCAAGATTTTTCTTTCACCGTTCTTTTAGTTAAACGATAGCCTTTTGTCTTGTTACTTCGTTCCCTGTTTAAAATTACTTTTGATGTTAATCAAACGATGGCGTTCCGAAGCACTCTTGAATTTTCTTGCTGCAATATCGAAGATATCGATTTTCTTATTTCACGTAAACGATCGTCTTTTGTTTTGTTACGTTGTTTTCTCTTCAAAATTCTTGATACGTTTCATCATTGCAACAAATTATTTTCGAGGTTGACCAAAAGATGGCGTTCCGAAACACCTCTGAATTTTGTTGTTGCAATTCCGAAGATGTTAATTTTTTCTTTCGCTGTTTCTTACGTTAAACGATCGTCTTCTGTTTTGTTGCTTTGTTTCCTTTTTAAAATAAAAATTATTGCTACACTTCATCACTACAACAAATAACTTTCGATGTTGACCAGTAGATGGCGTTCCGAAGCACCCCTGATTTCTTTTTCGTTTTAATGTCGAAGATATCGATTTTTCCTTTCACCATCCTTTTCGCTAAACGAACGTCTTTTGTTTTGCTGCTTTGTTTTCTCTTTAAAATAAAATATTTGCTGCACTTTATGATTGCAATAAATTACTTTCGATTTTGACTAAAAGATGACCTTCTGAAGGACCCCTGATTTTTTTTTGTTTTGGTATCGAAGTTAGGGAATTTTTCTTCCACCGCCCTTTTCTAAACGATCGCCTTTTGTCTTGGTACTTTTGCTGCCTCGTTTTCTCTTTAAAGCTTTCGCTACGGTTCATTGTTGCAACAAATTATTTTCTTGTTTTTGTTTTTAAATTTACGCTCTTCGACATTGTCAATTGTGTCTTGTACTTCAGTTTCTAACTTTTTTACTTTGTTTACTTCGTCATTTATATAATTTGTTCGTTGTCTTTTAAAGAGAGTTTCTACATTCTTCTTTTGTTTTAATTCTTGTTCCTTTTCGTTTGCTTCTGTTTTTTAATCTGTTTCTTCTTCAACAGTTTGCTTCTTCTTCGTTTTCTTTGTTCTTTCTCTTTTGTTTCAAGTAGAGAAACAGAATTTTTTTAACATTTTTTACATTACGCTTCAATTCTTTTTTTTTTGTGATTTTAATAAATCTTTTTTAGTTATTATCTCTTTTTATTACTGCCGGAAAAGTCTTTAGTTGTTCTTAATTTTCAACAATTTTTTTCTTTTCGCGGAAGGACTGCACTTTCTTAATTTCTTTAAGATCTATAATTTGTTAGTTCTTTTTCTATTTTCATTCACAAGTTTGATGATTTATCTTTTTCTTTTTTCGATCCTCATTTGTTTTATTTTTTCCTTTCCTTACGCCTTTGTTTTTCAGTGTGATCGCGTGAGTTTTTTTCTTTCTCAGTGGTTATTATTTGCTTTTTCTTTTTCTTCTGCCTTTGTTCTTTATCTTCTGTCTCACGTAGAGAAACAACGTCTTTGAGTTATTTTGGTTTATTTCCTCTGTCTTTCTATTTTTTCTTTATCTTATATCTCATTTTAATTTTTTTTCCTAGATTTTAAGTTTTTTTTAAAATTATTTTCTCTTCCTATGCTCTAAGTAACGATCAAGCAAAATACTGAGCGATTCTTAAGTAATTTTTCTGAAGTAAGGAAAAACATTTTGGTGATTTGATTCTCTTTTAATTCAAGAAATTGTATAGCTAAACCAGATTCGAATTCCGCGCTCGAACCGTTTAATAGCGTTTAATCCGCAATTGCAGCCAACCTGCGTACGTTACCAACCTAAAACTGGAACTCGTTTTGTTAAGTTTCGAAAACATTCGATTTGTGTTATGCACATATCTTTGGGGCCCTCAAATCTTTCAAGTGTTTAAAATTCCCGTACTATCACCGTATTTCATTTATTCAAAAAAAAAAAAAAAAACAACAGAAAGTTGCCTGCGTTTGCCCAAAATATTAAAACGAAAATTTGGACGAGAAAGTCTCTTGGAAAATTTTGAACTGCAAAGTCGACATAATCTCGAGACCTTAAATTCGCTTAAATCTCGGCTCGGCTTTCTCAGATAAAACAAGTTAGGTGAATCACGTTCGCATGAGCAACAGTAAATCCGATTTTCTTCGAAATTTTAAAATCTCGAGCGAGCGCCTTTCTAAATTAACTTTGAACCCGAGGTTATCACAGTCGAAGATTGAGCCACGAACACAGATAAAATCCGACAAATATTGATTACGACTGTAAATGAGAATGCGATAGTAACCTGCTCCTAACACAAACACGGCTGAAATTTCCAAATAAATAAATCTCGTTGGAAACATCATCCGATGCGAGCGGCAAAAAATACATAATTTATTTAGTAACACTCGAGAGATTTATTTTCTTTTTTTTGTTCGTGTGTAGATGGCACGTGCACCTTTCATTTTGGATCCATCGCCGATCTCAGAGGAAGCCAAAGTCATAGCAGAAAAGGAGCTTCGCGAGACCCCCGAGATCGTTCAGGAGGCCATCAAAGAACTCAGGGAGTTGGTGGAGAACGACAAGACGCTTAACTATAAGACTGACGACGATTTCTTGCTTATTTTTTTGAGGCCGACCAAATTCTATGCCAAAAGTGCCTACGAACTGGTAAGCCTTATGATTACTCGAATTTAAAAAAAGAGACTTACAGAAAAAAAAAACGATTAAAGAATGCGCCCATATCTTTTTGAATTTATTCTCAAGTTTGTTCTTTTATTAATTCAGTTATCAGTGAAGTGTTTTGTTAGCGACTTCTTAATTAATCAATAATTTCCGGTGTTGTTGTTTACAACACACTTTTTACGCAAGCTACAATCTTTTAATGTAAGCTGCAGATAAGATCGACCTTTGATAAATTGAATTGATGGAAAAGTCAAGTGCAATTGTTTCACGCAAATAAATTATGGAAAGTTATCAAATGGACCAAAAGAAACTTTAAATAGAAAGATATTAGAGTTGTAAGTAAGAGCCTCACTGACGCAGTGGACAGTGCGGTGGGCTGCTGAACTCTTGGACTAGGGTTCAAACCCCGAGCGATGAGTTAGTGGTTTTTTCTTCAACTGTTCGTCCCCCAGGCTCGAAAAATTGAGCTTCTGAGCACAACTCTAAAGTAAATTGAGCGTTTAGAGTCCACTCCATTTCTCAACAAAATCCCCAAACTCAAAGAAATGAGAAGAGATTGGTTACGCCAGTAGGTAGTCTAACAATTTCAAGCAGATGAACAAATCAATTGCCTGTAAAATTAATTGGGGGTTTAGAAGTCAAGCCCCTTTAGACTTAGAAGGAAGGAGCGGTATGCAAATCATAAGCCTTCAAAGCCTATTAGCTTTACAGTTCTCGCTTTAGAATAGTTTTTGAACTTCCTTGCTTCTAATGTAAATGGGGCGTTTAGACTTGGACCTTGACTAAATCCTCAAACTAAAAGAAATGAGGAGGAATGGCCACCAGTTAACATTCATACGTATACGTTCGAGATGATCAAATAAATCGCCTGTAGTTAGTCGGGGGTTTAGAGTCTAGACTTTAAGGGATGAGACGCGTTCTAAACTCAAAGTAATGGGCACAGCACGCAAGCCTAAGTTTAAAACAATTCTCATTTTAGATGAAACGAGTCGCCGAATTTAGAGAAAAACATAAGGACCTCCTGCAAGAGTTGCTACCCGAGGATGAAAAGGAAGCCTTCATCAATCACAACGTGGTGAACGTCCTGACGAATCGGGATCATAAAGGACGCAGGGTTCTACTGGTTAACGTAGGAGGTACGCGCGATTTTGATTAAATAAAAAAAAAAAAACTAGGTGCGAATTTTCGTAGGCTCTTGGAACACGTCCAAGGTAACATCAGACCAACTCTTCCGCATCTTCTACTTGGTTCACATTGGCGCCCTTTTGGAGCCCGAAACCCAAGTGAGAGGGGTGGTCGTCATCATGGACTACAAGGATTTGGGTATGAAACAAGTGGCCGCCCTCAGTCCGTCGTTCAGTATGAAGCTGTTGAGCTTCATCCAGGACGCGATGCCCTTGAGATTGAAGGAAATCCACATGGTCAACAACCCCTTCATCTTCAACATGGTGTGGAAGATCTTCAAGCCGTTCATCAGGGAGAAACTCAACAAGAGGGTAAGTTCAGGAGACGCCTTTGGTTCCGAGGGGAGAAACTCAAGAAAAAAATTGCAGATTTTCTTCCACAATACGAAAATGGCGTCCTTGCACGAGCACATTCCGCCGAGTCACCTCCCGAAAAACTACGGGGGGGAACTTCCGGAAATCGACTACAGCGGAAAAGACTGGTTTCCGTGCATCGAGGAGTTCATCGATTTCTACAAGGAATGGAACAGTTTCGGCCTGGTCAAGAAGTAGCCGTAGCCAAAAAGGCTTGTTCTCATTGACACGAACAAGCTTTTCTTTTTCTTTTTAATTACGACAAGTACAAAACATACTCATTCCGCTCTCCTATTTGCAGTATTTAGTTAATTTATTGTTGAGCGATTGCGCAATGCAATATGTAATCAAATAAAAAGACTGGCGATGTTATTGTTGATTATTTTATTTTTGCGTTATCTGCCCCCGAGAGATTATTTATTTGCCTCTCGACGATTTTTATCAGAAGGAAAAATACTCAAGGTTTCCTTGATGGTATTCTAATCAATTATCAGCGCGGAATTTTCAAGATAAAAACTGAATAGGCGTGATTCCACCTACTTGTGCTGGATCGATTAGATGTGCCTACTTTTACAAATTAAAAATAGTAATACTTAGAGTGTAATAAAAAAAAATAACCAAATATTGTAGCAGATTTAAAAAAAAATAAATATGAGGGATGCCTAAATATTTAATAAATGTTCCTTCATCTACTGAACTATTCTGATTCACCCTGTATGTATACCATGAATTGTTTGCCCTTGGAACAATTACACAAGAACTTGTGGCGACAAGACTTCTTCCCTTTTCATATTATTTACTTTTTGATATTTTTGTTACACGTCGTTATAGTCGACGGGAGAAGTACACGTGAGTACAGTCGATGGTACAAGTTAAATTTTTAACTATAAAACCCGTGTGCATAAGCGAGAAAGCGTTGTCAGGGTTGGGGTTCGAACTTACGACCCCTTGCTCGTTAATCGACTGCTTAATCAACTCGACTGTTCTTTTCTCTTCGAAACAAAATTTAAAACTAAACTTACATAATCAAGAGCCACAGGGGCGTATTATTGTTGTTGTAGGCCCTAGGCACTAGACTTATTATCCTCTTAGGCATTTGTTTTGTGTGAAATATATATTGACAATTGCAGCTAAAAGAACTAAAAAAAAAACGCCTAAGAGAATGAATGTCACACACTACGGAAAAATGTGTTTAGAAGCTTTTTATTAGGTACACATACAATGCAGAAATATTTGTGTAAATAACTGTTTGTTAATACTTACGGATTATTTACTAGAACGGAATGTACCAGCTGCTTCGTCCACAAAAAAATCTGGTAATCGCGGAGCTAAATGCATGGCTCGTAACGTTGGGTTGTTCGGAAAATGTGAGCAGTATTTTTTCCGCAATTTAATAAACATTATTAAAATGCGAATTTCAGTTTTTTTTTTACTTACGTCAAACGTTTGTCCTCGGCGCCACGATTAAAAAAAAAAAAAAATAAAATATTGATTCTTATTCATGATTGTACACTTACTCCGGGGTGCCATCTGTTGGTTGTCGACGGAAGCTTCTTATTACAATTTCGAAAATTAACAGCGCCATCTGTTGTGAGAAAACTGCAGTATCTATTCCACAATTTAAAAAACATTATTAAAATGCAAATTTCAGTTTTCTTTTTACTTACGTCGAACGTTTATTCTCGACGCCATCTAGAGGACGATTAAAAAATAAAATAAAATAATGATTCATATTCGTGGTTGTATACTTATTTCGAAGTGCCACCTCTTGGTTGTCGACGAAAGCTTCTTATTGCTATTTTATTCAAAATTACGAAAATTAAGTTCAACATTATAAATCACGCAGCGCCATCTGCTATGAGAAAACGGCACAATTTAATAAACATTATTAAAACGCGAATTTCAGTTTATTTTTACTTACGTCGAACGTTTGTTCTTGGCGCCATCTGGAGGACGATTAAAAAACAAAATAATGATTCTTATTCATGAATGTACACTTACTCCGAAGTGCCATCTGTTGGTTGTCGACGGAAGCTTCTTATTACAATTTTATTCAAAATTTCGAAAATTAAGTTCAACGCCATCTGTTGTGAGAAAACGGCAGTATCTATTCCGCAATTTAATAAACATTATTAAAATGCGAATTTCAGTTTTCTTTTTACTTACGTTGAACGTTTGTTCTCGGCGCCATCTGGAGGATGATTAAAAAAACAAAATAATGATTCTTATTCATGAATGTACACTTACTCCGAAGTGCCATTTGTTGGTTGTCGACGGAAGTTTCTCGTTACAATTTTATTCAAAATATTTTAAATTTCAAAACAGAGATTCTTATTCATAATTGTATACTTATTCCGAAGTGCCATCTTTTGAATGTTGATGGAAGCTTCTCATCATTTAATATTGCAAATAACCAGCAGTTCGCAGCGCCATCTGTTGGTTGAAAACGATAGTTTCTTTCCGCATTTGATTAACAATAATAGAATGCGAATTTCAGTTTTTTTTTACTTACGTCAAACGTTTGTTCGCGGCGCCATCTATAGGACGATTTTTTAAAATTTTAAAATAATAATTCTTATTCATGATTGTGTACTTACTTCGAAGTGCCACCTTTTGGTTTTCAACGGAAGCTTCTCATCAGAGGTTTGTTAAAAATTTTGAAAATTATGTTGCACACTACAAATCATCGGGATTTCGTGCGCGCCATCTGTCGCGTAGAAACGGTAGTTTCTTTTGAATTTTTGCTTACGTTTAAATTTTGTCCGCTGCGCCATCTACTCGACGGCGACTTCTTCTCTGCAATCTGAACGTGTTTGATTAGATCGCAAATATATTTTTTTGTTTCGCGCGCAATTCTTTTTTCAAAACAAAAAATTATGTTTATGTGTATGTTTCGAAGCGCCATCTCTCGATTATTAGCGCAAGCTTTTCTTAATAATTTACTCTCGTTACAACCTAGGTAAGACAATTTTTATTAGACCTAAAATTCATCGCCGTTAAGTTCTTTCTGTTTATTACGCTATAAAAATATTATTATGTGCAGCAGTTGTAAATGTCGGTGGTCCGTATTTCTTAATCAAATCGCGTACGCGAATGAATGAATATGTTTAATTAATAATTAATTAAGAATTTGAAGGAAGTCGAACAATTCAAAGTTCTTGTTTTAGAGTCGGTTTTGGGCTTCCAGGATTGTCTGTAACTAAATTGGGCGACTCTACTCGAACAAAATCCCCAACCTCAAAGAAATGGGGAGAGACAGTTACTAGGACGTACCCCAATGGGTTTCCTAACGTTCATAACTTCAAACGGTGCTCGTTTCAGATGGAACAAACGAATCAGCCGTAAAGTTAATTGGGGGTTTAGAGTCGAGCTAATCCTCCAGGGTTAAAGGGATGGGGGGCGGGCGTCCAAAGCCCGTTAACGCTTGCAGTTTCAAAGAGTTCTCGCTTTAGAGCGTCCAAGCTTGTCTTTACGTTAGATTGGGCGTTTAGAGCTCACTTGATCTGAACAAAGTGCCCAACACAAAGAAAATAATGCCTACGGTGAAACGAGGAACAATTTGCGATCAATGCGCCAAAAGCACAAGATAAAGAGTTGCAAATGCGCCCTGAATTTGTTAAACTTTTAATATGTTAATAATTATAATTCGTCACACACAAAACGAAATTATAATAATTAACAGATTGCGAAGGTATCTACTGATTATAATGTTTTAAAAATGTTTATGCATGAAATAATCAGGTGATTTGCTTGTACTTGTCAAGTAAATATTTCGTAGTTAGTATTTCACGACGTCGAACGTTGACGTTGACCTACGAACGGAGTTGACGTGAAATTCCAATTAAAGGTCAAGTTCATGAACGATGCAACGCCGCCGTGCCAACCAGAAAACTTTTACGAGGACGTTTATTTCGTTCATCTGCTCCTCTATTTTTTTTAATCTCTTTTTTTTTAATTGCCGTTTTGAGGTTAATTTTTGTTTAATTATTTCTCAAAAACTAAAGAAGAAATATTTTTTCTTAACATTTTTCCCACATTCTCGGAAATCGCTTTTTATCGTGTTTTTTCCTTGGCGGAACAATTGTCAGTCACCCTGTATTGTTTCCTTCTTAATTCCAATATTTTTTCGTAGGTCCCAAAAAGTCTTGTAGACACTGTGCCTGAAGTGCCTTATGGATAAGTCCTGACCAGCCAATACTACCCCTCCACCCCCAACTTTGATAAGGTTGGGGCCTGATATGAAATAAAAATCCTATTTTCCTCGCATATTTACTTTTTTTAAAATTTTGTTTACACATCTTTATGAAACCATTACAAATGAAAATTATAATAATCTAAAAATTAAATAAATAATAATATTTACGGAAGCTAAAAACAAATAATAAGTTTTAATTGATTTGTTTATTTCTCCTTAATTGGCTCTTAATAAATTATTTAGAAAAAAAAAATAGTAAAAATATTTTTGAACGTTCTCAATATCAACGTCTAGTAAGTAAGTAGCAATTGCCTTTTGTTTCTTACGTTATTTGTTACGTTGTTTACGTTGTTTGTTATGTTGTTTGTTATTTTGTTTGTTACGTTGTTTACGTTGTTTGTTACGTTGTTTGTTACGTTGTTTGTTACGTTGTTTGTTACGTTGCTTACGTTGTTTGTTATTTTTTGTTACGTTGTAATATAACCGCACTTTTTGTTTCTTGTTTCCTGCCTTTCTTATACCATCGATCGTTTTTTTGCTTGTTACGTTGTAATATAACTTCAATTTTTTATTTTTTCTTTTCTGCATTGGTTACACTATCTTTTGTCTTTTATTTGTTACGTTGTGTGCTACGTTGCAATATAATCTGACTTTTTATCTTTTGTTTTTTGCATTTGGTACACTTTCGATCGTCTTTTCTTTGTTACGTTTTAATATAAACTCACTTTGTGTTTTTCGTTTCCTGCATTTGTTACGCTGTCGATCGTCTTTTGTTTGTTACGTTGTAATATAACCTCATTTTTTGTTTCTTGTTTTCTGCGTTTCTTAAATCATCAATCGCTTTTTGCTTCTTACGTTGTAATATAACTTCAATTTTTTGTTTTTTTGTTTTCTGCATTTGTTATACTATCTTTTGTCTTTTATTTGTTACGTTGTGTGCTACGCTGCAGTATAATCTGACTTTTTATCTTTTGTTTCTTGCATTTGTTACACTTTCGATCGTCTTTTGTTTGTTACGTTTTAATATAACCTCACTTTATGTTTCTCGTTGCCTGCATTTGTTACACTGTCGATCGTCTTTTGTTTGTTACGCTGCTTGCTATGTTGTAGTATAACCTCACTTTTTGTTTTTTGTTTTCTGCATTTCTTATACTGTCGATCGTCTTTTGTTTGTCACGTTCATTGTGTTACGTTATTTTATTTATTTATTTATTTTTGTAGAAAGTAGCCAACTTCGATACGAATTATTTTATCAACGGTTTTATTATTATTTTTCTTTGACGCAAAAAGATGAACGATCTGTTTTTGTCACACCTTTGATTGTCTTTTGTTTATGATTTTGATATTAACAGAACAAAAAAAAATCGGTGAAGACCATCAACTTTCGCTTTCTTTAGTCATTTTGATGATCTGATTTTACGCTCATGTATTTTCTTGAAAATATTTAATATTGACGTATCACTGAAGTTTTCTTTTTTTTTTGCTTTTGTTTTCAATGGTTTCTAGTGACTTCTTGGTCATTAGAAGATCTCTGTTCATAGAGGAAACTTCTCTAGATCTTCGTAGTTTAAACTTAAGTGTTTCCATTTGACAAGAGCTTTTAAAACCTAGAGCAATTCTGAGCCAACATAACCTAAGCATTGACATTTGACAACTGTCAAAATTGACAGGTTAATTTCACTGTTTTAGAAGGAATACGATGGAATTTGTCGGCTCAAAAATTATTTTCTGATTAAAAGACAAATGCAGAACTATAACCTCTTGGCACTTGATTGTCCTTTCTCATTGGTTGAACTCCCTAAACGCAGTCTCAGTGTTGCCGGACGTACGTGAAATTCCCTCTTATGTGGGATTTATTTCTAATTTGAGGGATTTTTTATCGTTTTGTTTTTAATACGAACAAAAAGACAAACGCAGAACTATAACCTCTTGGCACTTGTTTGTCCTTTCTCATTGGTTGAACTCCCTAAACGCAGTCTCAGTGTTGCCGGACGTACGTGAAATTCCCTCTTATGTGGGATGTTTTTAATACGATTGCACGTTGAAACTTACAGACAATAGTGTACATACAGATGTTTTTCCAGGCGATTTTTTTTTGACTGTAAATTGTTATAAGAAAATCTTAGGCTTTAGAAAGGAAAATCGAAATTACGTTTTTAAAATGGAAATATTCAAGGCGATTTCCGTTTTGCATACATTTGGCGTATTAATTAACCGAAAACGTAGCGTCTGCTTTAATAAAGTATTGTCTTCGACTTGATCGGACTTCCTCACGTCTTTTTGATTATGTTTGTCATTCTCACTTGGACGAAGGGGGCACAATAGGCACGCCGACGAGAGCATTTCACTTTCCATCATCCGCAGCGACGACGGTCTCTCGGTGGTTATCAGTGCAACGTTTCTCAGTGTAAAGACAGGTGAGTTTCAGTATTTTCGTATTTTTTTTTTTAATAAATGAAACTTGCGCGACGACATAGAAAAATGGTTTCAAACAATAGAATAGTTAAGTGAGAACGAAATAAATCCAAATGAATTCTAATCGCGTGGTTTGTTTAAACAATTGAAGACGGTGATTGTTGTTTTTTGTTTTTGTTTTTCGAAAGAAATAGCTAAAATTATTTCAGGGCAGAGGGGAATGGGCGAAATAGTGTTTGGATTTATGGTTGAGAAAAAAATCAGGAATTAAGTAAATAAATTGCAAGAAGCAAAGCAGAACAAGAGACTATCAATTCATAGACAAAATCAGAGAACACATTAATCATGATTGAAAAAAAATATATATATCAAAATGAATAACAGAAAAAAGAAGGAAAGAAAAATATCTTTTTTTTTGTATATGTTTTTTATTTTTTAAATTTATCCTGAAGGGGCTGTCAGCACACAGCGAAACGTCGACTTTCGAATTGTTTTGCAACCCATTGGATCGATTATAATTAAGAATTGTGATTATATACAGAGTGTTTATAAATCTATTTTGTTATTTTAATGATTTTTTACTTTTCTAAAATTTTTTCTTGAAGGCGGCAATAAAAGAAATAAATAAAATCAATCGTCTTTTGTTTTTTTTCCTTCCTAAAATGAAAGAATTCTAAGAGCGAACAAAAAACGATTCAAGATCATGTGGTTCTTATACTGATAGTTATAGTCGTTTGACCTTGAATCGATTCTTTTTGCTCACTCTTAGAATTCTTTCTTTTAGAGAGTGAGCAAAAAATGCTTGAAGGTCACGTGGTTCTTATACTAAATGAATATAACATTCACTATAAGAACCACATCGTCTTGAATGCTCACCCTTGAAATTCTTTTTTTTTTCGTTAATAGGGGAAGAAAAAAAAACGATCGATCTTAGTTTTTTAATTTTTTTGAGCGAGGAATCGAGGAATAAATACTGAAAAAAAGACAAAAACAAAAGAAGAGTAGTTGCCACATGACAATACATTTAGTAAACGAACTACTTGACCTTGAATAGTTTTTCTTTCTCTTATATTTCTTCTTGTTAAGATAAGGGAAAACAAAAGACGATCGATTTTATTTATTTATGGTTCTTGAGAACGATTAGAACGATAATCGCCATTAAGGAGAAAATAACTAAAAGAACAGCAAAAGTAGAGAAGCTGTCAAATAACGTAACATTCGCTATAAGAACCACGTGACCTTGAATCTCTTTGCTCACTCTATAATTTTTTCTAGAAGGGGAAGAGAACGACGATCTATTTTATTTTATTTTTTCGGGCGCGAGCAGAACGACAATCACATCGAGGAAAAAAATAACTAAAAGAAAAGAATCACGTGAGCTTGAATAAAGTTCTTTCTTCCTCTTAGAATACTTGTTTTTGAGAGAGGGGAAAAATAAAAGACAATCGAATTCAATGATTTATGGTCTCTTGAGTCCGAACAGAACAATAATCGCCATCAAGGAGAAGATAACTGAAAGAACAACAAAAGTAGAGAAGCTGCCACATAACGTAACGTTCAGTATACGAACCACGTGGCCTTGAATGATTTCTTTCTCACTCTTAGAGTTTATTTTTTTGTTTAGAATGGGAAAAACAAAAGACGATCGATTACTTAATTGATGTCATAATTTCTCCTTCGGCATTCGCCTTATAAACTGGAGAAACGCAGAAAACCCAATTCGAAGGAGCCGGCATGAATCCGAACACGGTCCGAGCCATGAAAATTCTATCTCCTACATAGAATCCACCTTCACTAGGAGAGGATTCGAACCTAAGCCTAAAAATGATTGCCCGCAAAGCGTCAAATCCGTTGTAAGCGGACTGAACCACTCGTCTACCAACTACCTTGTTGAGGAAAAGGAAACAAAATTAATAAAGAACAGAAGAGACACTGCTATTAGATTCTAATGCAAAAAGTATGATTTTGGAAGGGGGGGGGGAGGCTCCAGATTAAGGGCCTCTACAGGGATTGATGTGGCACTGGTTTGCGAAACAAAAAATAATAACAAAATAGAACAAAAGACAATCGATTTGTTTAGAGCGGGAAACTATTAAGCGTTATTGGTGGGAAAACAAATAAACAAACAAAATTAATAAATTAAAAAAACAAAAGAAGAAGACTTCTGCATTGCACCGAAAACAAACACTCCTTGCATAAACCTGTGTCACTTTCTGACGTTCTTGCGAGATATAGGGGATACTCTGTACATTTATTTTTGGTACACTTTATTTTATGTTTGCGATTATATACAAAGTGTTTAAAAATCGTGCACAGACATATTTCATTATTTTGAATGGAGCTTTACATTTCATGTTTTTTTCGTTGTTCATTAAGTGTAAGGACCACGTGACCTTGTTAGTATAGAAACATTGTTAGTATAGAAACAAAAAAAAATGAATAAATTAAAAAATAAAAGAGGAAGAATTGTTAAACATCTGTGCAAGCTTTCGTTCGCTTTGCCAAGAGATGTCACTGGTGTTGAGATAGCTATAACAATTATGTTCGAAAAGAAAACAAAAAATAGATTAAAAGAAATTGTTTCGAAAAAAATATGACAATCGGAGAGAAATTACAATTGCAAGAAAAGAAACAACGGAAACAATTACTCGCCTAACCGCAATGTAAACAAACGATTAATAAATGACGATAAACGAAACAAATGACGATCGGCGAGGAAGGTATTTAAAAAATGACGGTTACGTTCGAAAAAAACAAAAAAAAGACAAAGGAATTGTTCTGAAGAAACAAATAACAATCGGCCAGAAAGAAATTGAAAAACTGCAATTTGCAAGAAAAGGAACAAAGGAAACAATTGTTCGCGTAATCGAAATCTATAATTAAAAACAAATGACGGTTAGATTTGACGAAAGCGAAACAAGGAAATAGTATAAACGAAACAAATGACGATCGGCGTGAAAAATATTTAAAAAAATACAATAGAAAAATAAAGCAACGGAAACGATCGTTCGCATATTGAAACAAATGATTAAGAACAATTATGTTCGAAAGAAACAAAAAATAGACTTAAAGATATTGTTTCGAAGAAAGAAATGACAACGGAAACAATTGCCCGCATAATCGCATTGTAAACAAACGAGTAATGAATGACGATATGCGAAAGAAATGACGATCGACGAAAAAAAATTTGAAAAATGATAATTACAAGAGAAGGAAACAACGAAAACAATTGCCCGTATAATCGAAATGCAAACAAATGATTAATAATAACAAACGACGACTGGATTCGAAGGAGACGAAACAAGAAAATAGCACACACGAAACAAATGACGATCGGCGAGGAAAATATTGAAGAAATTACGATTGCGTTCGGAAAAAACAAAACAAAGGAGACTTTAAGAAAATTTACAAGAAAAGGAAACGATGAAAACAATTGCCCGCATAATCGAAACGTGAACAAACGATTAATAGCAAACGACGTTTGGATTACAAGAAAATGAAACAAAAAAAATTGTATTAACGAAACAAATGACGATCGCCGAGAAAAATATTTAAAGAAAAGCAATTACAAAAAGGAAGCAACGGAAACGATCGTTCGCATATTGAAACGAATGGTTAAAGACAATTAAGTTCGAAAGAAACAAAAAATAGACTTGAAGAAATTATTTCGAAGAAAAAGATGACAGTCGACAAGAAAGAAATGAAAAATTACAATTACGAGGAAAGGAACAACGGAAACAATTGCCCGCATTACCGCAATGCAAACAAACGAGTAATAATAAATGACGATAAGCGAAACAAATGACGATCGGCGAGGAAGATATTAAAAAAAATGACGATTATGTTCGAAGAAAACAAAAAAAAAAGACAAAGAAATTGTTCTGAAGAATCAAATGACAATCGGCCAGAAAGAAATTGAAAAACTACAGTTTGGAAGAAAAGGAACAAAGGAAACAATTGTCCGCGAAATCGAAATCTATGATTAAAAACAAATGACGGTTAGATTTGACGAAGGCGAAACAAGGAAATAGTATAAACGAATGACGATCGACGTGAAAATATTAAAAAACAATAATAAAGCAACGGAAACGATCGTTCGCATAATGAAACAAATGATTAAGAACAGTTACGTTCGAAAAAGATAAAAAATAGACTTAAGGAAATTGTTTGGAAAAAAAATGATAACGGAAACAATTGCCCACATAATCGCATTGTAAAGAAACGAGTAACAAGTGACGATAAACGAAACAAATGACGATCGGAAAAAATCAAAGAAATCACGATTGCGTTCGGAAAAAGCAAAACAAAGAAGACTTCAAGAAAATTTACAAGAAAAGGAAACGACGAAAACAATTGCCCGCGTAATCGAAACGTGAACAAACGATTAATAGCAAACGACGATTGGATTAGAAGAAAATGAAATAAAAAAATTGTATTAATGAAACAAATGACGATCGCCGAGGAAAATATCCGCAAGTAAATTGTGGCAAGGAAAACGATCGTTCACGCATTTAAACGAATGATCAAAGATAATTACGTTCGAAAAGGAAACAAAAAATGACAATTGTTTTGAAGTAATCGACGAGAAATTTACAAAAAAAAAGAAACAACGAAAACAATCAACTTCATAATTTAAATCTAAACAAACTACCAAGACAAATAAGAGCAAAAAAACAAAATAATAATAAAATTGAGGAAACAATTGACAATCAGAGATTAAAGGGCTTCTTACAATAAGAAACGCCATCTCCTCGTAATCGCTGAAGAACACCCTGTACATTCTCTTTTGTAAACATAATTTTGTGTATGGATTAAAAAAAATCGCTTGCCAAATTAATTGTAAAAGGTGAGATAAAAAAACAACTACCTTCTTTGAAATGCAAGTGCATGTGCAATTTCCGGTTTATCTAGAAAACTGGGTCGGTGTTGCGCATTATGTAAGGCGGAAGGAAGAAAGTTCTGCCAGCGATGACGAGAGAGTAGAAATTCGTGTCGGATATTAAAAAATTACCGTCGTGGGTTTGTCAACAAAAAAGCGCAAGGAGTACAATGCAGCGAGACAGTCAGAGCAAACAGGACGAGAAATTTCGTCTCCTCTTCGAAGGACGACTTTCGTTTTCGCGCATTTCACTTTCGATGGTCTATTGCCGACCAGTGATTGCGTTTGGTTAAAACGAATGCGCAAGCGAGTTTCTAAGGCAGGCGGATTTTAATTTAACAAAAGCGTGTACTTAACCGGAAGTGCCGGTCGGAGGAAAGCACGATCTTTTTAAAAGGAAAAGAAACAGTTCCGCAAGCGGTGATATAACGTACAAGAAAAAAAGCGGCGTTTCTATATTATTCAACAAAGTAAACGTAACAATCGTGCGCAGCCACCGAATATCGATTTTGATGTGTGAGAGTGAAGGGATGAAAACGATTTCCTTCGCTCGCGTTCGCACAAGTTTAGTGTCTGCTTTCATTTGTTTTGTTGAACCGTAGGATGGTTAAAAAAAGGGCGTATTGTGCTACGTAAAAATACTGTGAGTTTACAATTTGCAATTTACATAAAAAAATTAAATAGAAAAAGAAAAGAATTTTGTTCTATTTCTGCTTGAGACTTGAGTTGTGACTTATGACTTCTTTTTAACAAATTTGTAAAAAAAGTTAAAATGTTGCTAAAAGACGAGGAAATTTACATTCCTGTCTGAAAAGAATGAAAAAGGATGTCGTCCTGTTATAAAATTGATTTGAAAGTCAATCAGGTTCGATCATAGACAGGATATTGTCATTCAGTGAACCGCGTGACAATTATTGCAGCGAGAACAATAAAAATTACCATTGCTGATAATGGAATAGATAAAAAGTCGCTCGATTTTAACAAAGTAAAACTTGGGGACAAAAGAAGGTTATTACTGCCAGATTTGATGTCGTATGACACGCGTGGAACTTTGAAGGCTCTAAAATCGCCACCAAAAAATATGTTCGCTTTCGATTCAAAGTAATAATAATAATAATAATAATTTATTGTCGAACTGGTCATTCAGACATGGACATTGTCAAATTATAGTGCAAATGAGTGAGGAAATGTTTTTACAAATCAAACAAAGCAAATTCAAGTGAATACTTAAAATACATATTTTGTATTGTAAGCGCCATCTCTTGGATAATTTCAGTTTAATTTGATCCACAAGGTCATAAATAAAAAGGAAAATGGAAATTTCAGTTTTACTTTGTCGATGTAAACAATCGTATTTTTAATTTTTTTCATGAAACTGCATTTTTTGTTTACCCCTTGTATGCAGAAGCGTCCTCCTCATTATACCCATGTATATAATTAGTAATAAGGAAGGCCTCACATAAATACCAAGCAGAATTCGTGGACAAAAGAAATACGAAATAAATACGTTTGCCATTAATAAAAAACTGATCGAACATCGATGCAAAAGTGAATCGAAGTTGGCCAACATGCCCTATGCAGGATGACCAAAAGAGAGAGAGAGAAAGAGAAAGAGAGGAAAAGCAAAACATAATTTAGTCTAGAAAAATCCTTCGTCACCAACAAAAAATCTAAGAATTCAATTCAAAAAGAAAAAGGCGACTTGCTATTGTCACAAAATAAAAAAGACTACTATACAAAAGGAAAAGGAAGAGGGGGGGAAACAAAAGTCGATCGATTTATTTATTTATTTCGCGCGTAAAGAAAAGAACGATAATTACCGTTGAGTCAAAAGAAAAAATTACGAAACGAGAAAACAAAACAAGAGGAAAATAGTTTGCTATTAATTGTCAACAAAAAAAAGAGATTCCGGCGCGAAAAAATGAGGGGGAGAGAGGAGACAAAGATGGTCGATTTATTAATTTATTTTTCGCGCTACATGTAAAAATAATTACTAGCCGGCGAAAATAAATTGCGAAACGAAGAAACAAAACAAAAAATAAATAAATAAAATTCCGACAAAAAAAGTAAGAGGGAAACAAAAGACCATCGATTTATTATTTTTAGTTTTTGCTATTAATTGACACCAAAAAAAAAAAGCTTCCGACACAAAAGAAAAAGGGGGAGGGTACAAAAGATTTCTTAAAGAAAAGAACGATAAAAAGAAAAGAACATCATTGCTGTCGACGAAAACAGATAGCCAAACGACAAAACGCAACAAGAGAGAGACGCCGCCATTAGTAAATGTACAACAAAAAAATTAAACAAGAACAAAAGACGATCGATTAGTTTTAGATGCGTGGACATAGAGCGATAGTTGTTGGTGAAAAAGATAAACGATAAAAATAAAAAAAGGATTTTTCTCATGCTTTATTTGTAATTTATTTTATAAGGACCACGTGACCTTGAATCATAATCACGATAATTTTTTTTTTGAAATTTCTTCACACTGTGATTCCTAAACACCTTACATCTTCACTTCGTCTTCTGGTCTTGATCTCAAGTTTTCTCTGTTGTCTCAACTACCATTTAGGTAATAAGAACACGTGACCTTGAACCATTATTCTTTAAAATGCTTCCCTTTCAATTTCATATTCCTTTCTCACACTGTTCTTTCTAAGTTCATTGGATCTTCATTTTGGTGTCTTAGTCTTGGCCTTTTTCTTCGCTTTATTTGATATAGACCACGTGACCTTGAATCATTTCTTTAATCTTCTCTTCACACTGTCATTCTTAAATTCCTTAAATCTTCTGAATCCAGTTACAACAACATAGGGCCAGAGTTACGCTAACGATCACGAGCAATAAGCATTGGAAGGTTTATTACGGGACTTCCGTAAGCGTAGAGCGTAGTACAGATAGTATTTCCTTAGCGCCGGCCATAAACTTCAGGTAGCCCTTCAGGGGTTCAGAGGGGGCGGGTTAGTGCATGTCATAATGAAGCAATAGAATCTTTTTGACCTTTTTGGAGGTTCTCAGAAGTAAACCTTTCCGTGAATACGCCTTTATTTATTTATTTTTTAGTTCAGGGAGTAAATTTTTCGGTCCAGATAATTAACTTATCAATAAGTTTAATTTGTTTTTGTTTAGACTGTTTTATTGGTTATTTAGTTGTCCGTAAAAGGTAGCACGTTGGCGGGTTACACTATACATGACGACCAAAAGAGAGAAAGAGAGAGGAAAAACAAGACAAAACAATCTAGTCTAGAAAAATCCTTCGTCACTAAAAAAAAAAATTCGTTTCTAAAAAAGAAAAAGACGACTTGCTATTGTCACAAAATAAAAAAGACTATAATACAAAAGGAAAGGGAGAAGGGGGTGGGGAACAAAAGTCGATCGATTTATTTATTTATTTCGCGCGTAAAGAAAAGAACGATAATTACCGTTGAGCCAAAAGAAAAAATTACGAAACGAGGAAACAAAACAAGAGGAAAATAGTTTGCTATTAATCAACAAAAAAAAGAAAAGATTCCGGCACGAAAAAAATGAGGTCGATTTATTAAATAATTTTTCGCGTTAAATGAAAAAATAATTACTAGCCAGAGAAACGAAGAGATAAAACAAGAGAAAGACGGTTTCTTATTTCAAACAAATAAAATAAAGTAAAATTCCGACAAAAAAGTGGAGGGGAAACAAAAGACCATCGATTTATTATTTTTAGTTTTCGGGCGAAAAGAAAAATCGCGCAAGAAAAAAAACGTAAGGAAGAAACCAAACAGGAGAACTTTTGCTATTAATTGACAACAGAAAAAAAGAAAAGGTTCCAACACAAAAGAAAAAGGGTGAGGGCATAAAAGACGATCGATTTATTCATCTTTTGCGCGTAAAAAGATAAAAAAAAGATTGGCTATCTTTTTTCCTCGATAGCAACTATCGTTCTTCGAGAAAACGCAACGAGAGAGAGAGACGCCGCCATTAGTAAATGTACAGGGTGGGCCAAATTCGACACTTTTAATAGGAAACACCTATTTCTAGAAGAGTTAGACAAAAACTGACCTCGGTCCCTGGAGCTCGATTTTTAAGACAAAGTTAATGGTGAAAACCGCGTTTCGATATCTTGTACCGCTTAGGAGCTACAGGGCGTTTCTCAAAATTCTACGATTTCTAAAAACCTTCATAACTTTTTTGTTTATGAAAATATTTGATTTCTGTAAAGACTTCTTTAAAGCACTTTTTCATGCAGAATTCATTGCTCCAAGTTATTTTTTTCCAAAGTGCTCAATATTTGAGATATTAGCTAGAACTTTGATTTTTTATATGGAACACCCTATATATTTTTACGTTTTTGAAAGGAGTATAAAATTTCATTCATATAAATATAAAACACTTGATATTTTATTCAAACAGTTTGTGAAATATAGAGTTTCAAAGTTTAATCAAAAATTTAATTGTTTTTACAGCTTGAAGTAGGCTATGGATGATGATAACTAAGCGATTTAGGTTTTTGTAACTCCCTGGTAGGCCGCTGTCAAAATTTGACACAATCTTTTACGGTATTTGTATTTCCCTTGAATTTTACTATCTCTATAAAGTAGACTTAGGGAGATAATTAAACATGTACGAAAATTACGAGAAATATGACATGTTATAATATTTATACCAACTCAAGACTTCATGAAGTGCCTGTAACTTGTAAGTGTATGTGTGTACCGACGTTGACAGCGTAGCTGCCGAAATACGTATCTACGGATACAATCTATTATTATTTATATTTAAGAATATAAACTTTTTTGATTTATATTTACTTTCTTGATTTGTTATTTCTAAACCACTGTCTTCTTTACTAATATTAAATGTTAAAGTGTTTTATAGAAATTGGCCAAAATTCAGAAGCAGCGATTAATCTTTACTATGAGTAGTATCCTGAAAGATGACAATCCTTCGGAGATATATTCTTGAGATTTAAAAACAATTTAATAAATTTTTAGTCATTTAAACTGATAAAAACTAAAAATTATGAATCTCAAAACGGAAATAAAGAATTAGAGGTGATCATAATTTGGGAGAAATTGAAAATGACCGACGCCAGTTGAAGCAAACATCTTAGCAAGAACTTCTGCAATACGAATTTTAAAGAAACAAAAATTCTGACCTTATTGAATAAGAAAAATGCATCACTACCAGTCTTTGAATTGGTGATGCCAGCTCAAACCATAACAAAACGGAATCGTTTATGATTAGTACAAAATGGCCGACAATTTGATACTTTATGTAATTTTTGCGCAATTTCGATTACATTAGTATTTATTCGTTATAACTTCGTTATATTTATTAAAAATAAAGTAATATTTTTTATGGCTCATTGAATCTTCAAAAAATATTTAGCTATCATTATCCACAGCCTACTTGAATGCTGCAATAACCATCAAAATTTTAATTAAAACATGAAAGCTCTACAACTCAAAAATCTTTTGAATAAAATATCAAGTGTTTTATATTTTTGTAAATAGAATTTTATGCTCTTTTCAGAAATGTAAAAATATATAGGGTGTTCCATATAAAAAATCAAAGTTCTAGCTAATATCTCAAATATTGAGCACTTTGGAAAAAAATAACTTGGAGCAATGAATTCTGCATATAAAAGTGCCTTAAAGAAGTCTTTACAGAAATCAAAAATTTTCATAAACAAGAAAGTTATGAAAGTTTTTAAAAATTGTAGAATTTTGGGAAACGCCCTGTAGCTCCTAAACGGTACAAGATATCGAAACGCGGTTTTCACCATTAATTTTGTCTTAAAAATCGAGCTCCAGGGACCGAGGTCAGTTTTTGTCTAACTCGTCTAAAAATAGGAGTTTCCTATTAAAAGTGTCGAATTTGGCCCACCCTGTACAACAATTAAACGGAATGGAACAAAAGACGATCGATTAGTTTTCCAGGCGTGGACAGAGAGCAGGGTTCTTGGTGAAAAAAACAAATGATAAATCGTTATCGAGGAAAAAACAAATACAAACAAAGAAACAGGAAAAAAGCTATTGCTATTGGTAAAAAGCAACAAAAAATAAAAGACGATCGATTCGTTTTAAATAACAAAAGACGATCGACTAATTATATTTTTTTCGTGGGAAAAGAAAAGCACGATAATTATGATTACTATCAGGCGAAAAAAAAAATACGAAACGAACAAAACAAGAGGACTTGGGACTAATTGTTATAAAAAAAAAGAAAAGGGGGAAGGACAAAAGACGATCGATTAGTTTTTTTTATCAAGGAAAAAAAGTAAAAAAACCAGAAAACGAAACAAGAGAGAGACATCAGCAGAATGCGGACATTTCAGAGCGTTGTCATGGCTACGCAATGAACGGGCACGTTTCATTGGTCCTTGTATTCCAACGTATCCATGGCTCCGAAATGTTCGAAGTCTGATTGTCACATCAGTAAATGCACAACAAAAAAAAATGAAACGGAACAAAAGACGATCGTTTTACATGTGCTGGACAGAGAGTGATAATCATCATTGGAAAAAAAGACAAACGATAATCGTTATCGAGAATAAAATAAATAAAAGCAAAAACAAAAAAAAAACAAGAAAAGAGACGTTGTCACTGGTAAAAGGAATAAAACAGAACAAAAGACGATCGATTCGTTTTATTTAATCAAATGAAAACCACAATTTACTCTAGAAAAGCGTTTCGTCATCGACAAAAAAATCGTTTGTTCGAAGAAAAAACTAATAAAGACAGAAGAGAAGATAAATAAAAACGATCGATACATTTTCTTCATGCGTTAAGAAAAGAATTGTAATGGTCAACACAAAAATAAAAATGACATTATTATTGGTAAAAAAGCAATAACAAGAAAAATATTACGAGATGAAGAAACAAAACATAACAGAGACAACATCTTTACAATTCTTCTCTTTCGATTTCATATTCCTTTCTCACACCATTCTTCCTAAGCTCTTTAGACTTCCATTTTGGCGTCTTAGTCTCGGCCTTTTTCCTCGCTCTATTTAATATAGACCACGTGACCTTGAATCATTGTTGTTCACCTTTCAGGTTCGTTTTCTTTAATCTTTTCTTCACACTGTCATTTCTTAATTCCTTAGTTCTCCATTTCCTCATCTAGTTTCCGTCTGAAATTTTCTTTGCCACATCAGTTATCATTTGCTTAAAAAAGACACGTGACCTTGAATCATTATTGTTCATTTGTTATTGTTTTTTTTTTAATTGCATATCCCTTTCTTTATCCTTCTTAAACTTCTCATTTTGGGACCTTAGTTTTGGTTTAATTTAATTTAATAAAGACCAGGTGACCTTGAACCATTGTTGTTCGCCTTTAGAATTCTTTTTTACTTAATCTTTTTTTCCTGTGTTCTCTAGATCTTCACTTTATCATTCAGTCTCAAATTTTCTCTACTATCTCAGTTATGATTTATTTAATAAGGACGCGTGACCTTGAACCATTACTGTTCATCTTTAGGAGTCTTTCTATTAATTTTCATTTATCTTTTTCCCACACTAACTTTCCCAAGCTCCTTAGATTTTGATTTTGACATCTAGCTCTCGCCTCCACTCCTCTTTGCATTATTTATTACTTACCTAACAAGGACCACGTGACCTTGACTAATTGTTTGCTTTTAGAATGATCTTTTTTTTAAATCTTCTTCGTCCATAAGCTTCTTCCATCCTCGTTTCAGCATCTGGTTTTGGTCTCAATTTCTTTTTCACTGCTTTATTTATCATTTATTTAATAAGGACCACGTGATCTGTTCATTTTCAGAAGTCTTTCTTTAATTTCACATTTTCTTTTCACACTGTCTTTCTAAGCTCCTTAGATCTTCAACTCGCCTTCTGGTTTCGGCCCTCATTTTCTCTTTCATCGCTTTATTTATTAATAATTTATTTAATAAGGAACACGTGTTCATGTTTAGATGAATTATGTTTTAATGTCATATCCTTGTTGCACACTCTTTCCTAAGGTCCATAGATCTTCATTTTGGTGTTTAGTTTCGTCTTCAATTCATCGTCATTTTTAATTGTACATTCCTTTCTCACAGTATTCTTCCTAAGCTCCGTAGATCTTCATTTTGGCACCTAGCTTTCGCCTCCATTCCTCTTTCATTGCTTGCTTTATTTATCATTTGCTTAAAAAGGATTACGCGACCTTGAATCATTGTTTGCCTTTAGAAAGTCTCTTTTTCTAAATCTTCTTCTTTCCTAAGCTCCTTGCATCCTCATCTCATCATCTGGTTTTGGCATAAATTTCTTTTTCATTGCTTTACTTATCATTTATCTAATGAGGACCACGTGATCTGTTCGCCTTTTTTAAATTTCACATTTTCTTTCCTTTCTAACCTCCTTAGATCTTCATCTCACCTTCTAGTTTCGGCCTCATTTGTTCTTTCATTGCTTTATTTATCATTTATTTAATAAGAATCACGTGACCTTGTATCGGTCACCATGAGGTTTTTTTTTCACTCATGTTATCTACTTTTGATTGTTTATTGATCTTTACTTCTTTTTCTTCCTTTCTGTCTTACCACCATCCTCTTCCAATCTCCCACCAAATTGTTTTCACGCCGTTCTTTTGCTTAATTTTTTTTTTTTTGATTCAGAGATGGACGTGATAAGTTGGGAGATAGACCCGCAAGGAATACCCTACATACAGCTCGGCGAGAACGTGCTGCGGCTCGAGGAGGAAGAGCTCGATGAAGTCTATCGCGAGAAAGCCGAAAAGGAAATCAGAGAGTCGAAGGAGAACGTCGAAAACGGACTTAGAGTCCTGCGAAAGCTAGTCGAAGGTAAACAATTCATCAATTACCTACCTACCAAAAAGAAGGCGTTTTTATTTTTGTCCGCTCCCCCTCTTCTTCGTAGACGAGAAGAACTTGAACGTCCCCCTGGACGACGAGTTCCTGATTAAATACCTTAGGCCGTGCAAGTTCTATCCGGATTCCGCGTTCAAAATTGTAAGTGCGTCATTACACGGTTGCCAAATCTTTTTGACAAGGTCATTTTGCGCGTGCAGATGAAAAAATATTACAAGGTCAAGTTGAAGCACCCGAAGTATTTCATCAATCTTCTACCCCAAGAGGTGGCTAAAGTCTACCAGGACGGCATATTATACTTTCTACCCAAGCGTTGCGAGAACGGGGCGAGGATCATGGTGATGAGCGCCGGAAGTAAGCACCCCTCCGGTTTGATTTCCCCCCAAATTTTAAACAATTCTTTTAAGAGAGGTGGGACACGAAGAAAGTGTCGGTGGTGGAGTTTTTAAGGGCGATTTTGATTGGTGTGAAAATCGCAATGGACGAGCCTAAAACGCAAGTCAGTGGCGTACACATCGTTTTGGATATGGATGGACTTACCATGTCGCATATCTGCCAGTTTACGCCGAGCTTGGCCAACTTAATTTCTTACGTCGTCACGGTAAGTACGAGCAAAACAAAATCAAACAAATACAACGTTGCCGAAATTGTTTTTGTCTTCAAGGAATGTCTGCCCATTCGCCTCCTGGGGTACAACATCATAAACCAATCGGTTATCTTCGATGTTTTATTCAATATTTTCAAGCCGTTTCTCTCAGATAAACTCAAAAAGAGGGTGGGTATTTAAACCATATTTTTAGCCTGGCGTTGTTGTGACTACGCAATATCTGGACGATGAATACAGAGTATTCATCGGTCCTTGCTTTTGCGTAGCCATGACAACGTCCTAATAGGACCTCAGTATGGTAATAACAGATACGACTCAGTTCAACTAACAAAGTTTCTTTTAGGTCTACTTTCACGGACGTGATTGGGCCTCTTTGCACAAGAAGGTCGACGCAGAATGTCTTCCGGCTGAATGGGGGGGAAGTCTGAGGAGCCCGGAGTGTCCTGGACAGTTGTTAATCCAGCTCATGCATTTTTACGGAGCCTCCTATGAACGTGAGTGTACAAAGCATCGCCTATTCTAATCACGACTTTCCTTCTTTCTTTCCGTTACAGGAATTCTCAATTACGGTTACGTCGATGAAAAAATTAGTGGAGGTTCTTGATTTGCCCTTTCGGAGGTTCGATTGACTGTACTTTTAGTTTAATACGTCATTACAAATTAAAGTTACTGTTAGGTCGTCTCCACACGCGTTGCCATCCTTGCGGTTATGTTCGAAAATAAATTCATCAAATTTTAAAGCAGGAGCGAGATACCTAAGCATCGACGTGTCTCTTTCTTGCCTTACACTTTGATAAAACCATGCTATAACGAACAAGTCAACCCGTGTAGAGCCGGCCTTAAAACGATTTCTAACATATACAATTTTCCATAGTATTTCATGCTTGGCCCTTGGTTGTTAAAAATTATCGAATAAATAAAAATTGTTTGATTTTGAAGTCGCACATTCGTTTTATATCGATCATTAAAAAAAAAAAAACAAATTTAAGAATAATAGAGGACTAAAGTTTGAACCTCGAGGTACACCTGAATGCCAGCTGAAAAGTGATGACTTTGTTTGGTTTCAGAACAGTAAGTAATTTGGGTTTAATTTTTTTTTAATAAATAAGGGAGTTCTTTTATCGTCGATAAAAAATAACGGAGGACCCAAAAGTATGTCCTAAGGAAACCCAGAAAATTAAAAAAAACACGTCAGAACACTTTTGGAAATCTGAGTTACAAAAGACGCAAGAAAGTTTTATGTATTTTTAAAGAAATTATATATAGGGTGTCACTTTGCTTTCATCTTTTATTAATATTCTGTCTCTATCTTTAAAAAAAGTAAGAAAGTTTTATGTTTTTTTAGAGAAATTTTATACAGAGTGTCACTATACTTTAGTCATTTAATAATATTATCTGCCATTATGAAATGACATAAGAAAGTTTCGTGCGTCTTTAAAGAAATCATATACAGGGTGTCATTGTACTTTACTTATTCATTAGTACACTGTGTCAGTCGTTTGAAGAAAGTTTTAGCATTTTTGGACAAATCATATATAGGGTGTCACTTTGCTTTAGTCATTTATTAATATTCTAAAAAATGTAAAAAAGTTTAATGATTTTTTTAAAATTCTATACAGAATGTCACTATACTTTGGTCATTTAATGATATTAACTGTCGTTATGAAATGATAAGAAAGTTGCATGCATTTTTAGAGAAATCATGTACAGGGTGTAACTGACGTTTTATTCATTTTTAGACAAAACATATATAGGGTGTCACCACTAGCTTAATTATGATAGGCTACGCCCCCGCAACTGGAATTGATGCGTCTAGAATAATCTCAATTCACTATTTTCTTCCTCTTGTTTGCTGCGCTCCCCGCACGGCGGAGTTGCGGAGACGTGAATGTTACTTTGTTGAAATTTTATATGAATTTCTAGAGATTTTATACAGTGTATCACTATATCACTATACTTTAGTCATTTATTAATATTGTCTGTCGTTTTATTAAAAAAAATTCTCTCTCTGTCGTTATAAAAAAATGTAAGAAAATTTCAATGTAACTTTAGGGATATCATATACAGGGTGTTACTCTAATTTAGTCATATATTAATGTCGTCTGTCCGTCTGTCCTTAAGAAAATTTATGGAGTAATCATATACAGAGTGTTACTATACTTTAGCCATTTCTATTACACTCTGTTCAAGGCAAACCTTGCATTATCATCGAGAATAGCAGGGGGTACTAATAATAATAATCATAGGTTCGTGTCTACTATCTTGGACAATGTCTTTTAGGCAAAAAGATTTATACATATATATAGAAATAATGCATAGGTGTCCCCAATAATAGGTTCGTGTCCACCATTTTGGACAAATTTTGTGGAGATTTTTTTCACGAAAAGATTGATACATTTTTGAAGAAATCATATATAGGGTGACATCATACTTCAGTCAGTTATTACTAATTCAGACTAAAGGCAAACTTTCGTTAACTGCGTGAGAAATAAGAGAACACCTAAATTTATAAATAAGAAAAGTAGAGGACTCAAGTTTTGTATCGACTCTTTTATACTCTAATTATTTCTCTATTTGATGGCCTTGCCACTTACAAAAACAACACGGTAGCATGAGTTGAGTAATACCCTGTACATTTCGTTGAAACAATTTGCTTTTTTTATTCATGTGCCTTAATGATAAGTATCAAAGCTGATAACTAGTAGGTTGACATTTCGTAGGATTCCGGCTTCTTTCAAACGATTTTTGTAAAAAAGGCTACAACGCGCTCTTCATAAAAGTGACTTATGTTCAGTATTACCCTGTAGATTTCGTTAAAATAATTTGTTCTTTATTATGAGTTCTGCCGAATTGTACTTGTTTTTTGTTTATTCGTTACTCACTCACCTTAATTGCAAGAGGAACTGCATACAGGGTGTCACTATGTTTCAGTCATTTAATAATGTGTTTACTCAAAGCAAATCTTATATAAACGATAAAAATAACAAGGTCCCGGCTTTGTTTCGTCTCAAATTAGTAATCTAACTCGACGTTCTTAAGCTCTGCTTCTCTTCAGTTTTGATTATATTCAGCTTTTCATAAAAGATTTAAAAGTTTAGAATTACCCTGTATATTTCATTAAAATTTTTAATTATTTAATCCACAGTTACATTATACAATACCTGTTCTTTTTCCGAGTACCAAATGAGGGTTTTATGAACGACTCAAGTTCAGTGAAACACTGTATATTAATTTCTTATAATAGCACATCGTGACGGACATATCGAAAGCGGTCCTGGATCAATGGATCAATATGTACAAAAAATGTTTTTTGCATTGCATTCTTTAGAATTGATAAAAGTTCAGTAATACACTGTATACTATTTTTATTTTCTGGATAATTCTGTCAAAAAAAAGTTCCTTTTCTTGAGTTGAATTGTGGTCTTTATAATTGACCCCAGATTTAGTTTCTTTCCTTGTGTGTCTCTTAAGTGATATTTGGGGTTGATTCAAGTTCAATAACACCCTGTATATTAATTTATTTTATTTTTTTAATAACAGATTATATCAGAAGTAGTTCTGTCTCATTTTCTGGGGCATTCCATCAAAAAAATTTAGTTTCTTCTTTTGAACATTTCTTAAGATTGATTCAACACCCTGTAGATTATGTTTCTAACAGTAGATTATATCAAAAGCGATTCTCTCTCATTTTCTGGATTATTTGTCCAAAAATATTATTCTTCTCTCGCATACGTCTCGAGTGGTCTTTAGAAATGACTCAAGTTCAGTAACGCCCTGTACATTATTCTTTTTAAAAATAACAAATAAGATGGGCTACATTAAAAGCAATTCAGCCACCGCCCCCCCCCCTCTCCCGGTAGCTTTGTTTCCTGAGAAAATTGTGCTGGCAAACGATCGTCTTTTGTTTTATTTTTGTTTTTTAGGTGTTTGAATCTTATTTTTTTAATTTTCAAATTATTCCTTAATTATTTGAGCAAAATTTCATTTCCCCAATAAAGGCGATCATCTTTTTTTTTTATTAAGTTTCGAATTTTCAAATTTTTTCGACGTCTTGATTGTTTTGTTTTCCCGCCAAAAAATTTCGTAGAGAAGCGATCGTCAATTGTTTCACTAATCGCTGGCCAAGTAAGTAATTTTTTGTTTTAAGTCTTTAAGTCCTTAGTTGTTTCATTTGTTTTTTGAGAAAATATTACCTAAAAAAATAGCGTTCGTCTTTTGTTTTATTATTGCTCGATTGAAAGGGCGTTAAATTTTGAATCGTTCTCAAATTTTCCAAGTTTTTCGGCTCACTGTCCCCTTTTGGTCGTTTTTTTTTTATTTTTTTGGCCTTAAAAAATATAATTTCACCGAGAAGCAATCGTCGATTGTTTTTTTTTCATTAAATTTGAAACTTCTCAAATTTAATGTTTTTTTTTGAGTTGTTTGTTTTTTGAGAGAATCTCATTTCCCAAAATAGGCGATCGTCTTTTGTTTCTCATTGTTTAATTTAGATCGTAGCGCGTTAAATTACGAATCCCTCTCGAATTTCTAAAGTTTTTAAATTCTTTTGAGGGTTCTGTTTTACGAGAAGTTATCATTTCCCCCCAGAAAAGGCGAGCGTCTTTAATTTTATCTTCGCTCGATCTAAAGGGCGGTAAATTTTGAATCATTTTGAACAAAAAAAAAATAGATTCTTCTCTTTGAATGACTTTTAGAATTGATTCAAGTTCAGTAACACCCTGTATATAATTCTTTTCAAAAATAACAAATCAGATAGACCCCCCCCCTCTCCTGGTAGTTTTGTTTCCTGAGAAAATGTCATTGTGCTGGCAAACGATCGTCTTTTGTTTTATTCTTGTTTTTTACGTGTTTGAATCTTCCCAATTTTTTTTTTAATTTTCAAATTATTCCTTAATTAATTGAGAAAAATTTCATTTTTTCCCCAATAAAGGCGATCATCTTTTCTTTTTATTAAGTTTCGAATCTTCTCGAATTTTCAAATTTTTTCGACGTCTTGATTGTTTTGTTTTCCCGCCAAAAAAATATAATTTCGCAGAGAAGCGATCGTCAATTATTTCACTAATCGCTGGCCAAGTAAGTAATTTTTCGTTTTGGGTCTTTGCGTCTTTAGTTGTTTCATTTGTTTTTTGAGAAAATATTACTTAAGAAAATAGCGTTCATCTTTTGTTTTATTATTGCTCGATTGAAAGGGCGTTAAATTTTGAATCCTTCTCAAATTTTCCAAGTTTTTCGTCTTACTGTCCCCCCTTTGGTCGTTTTTTGTCATGCGAGGCATTAAATTTGATTTTTTTTGTTTTTTGTTTGTTTTCTGAGAGAATATCATTTCCTAATAGGCGATCGTCTTTTGTTTCTTATTGTTTAATTTAGATCGTTAGCGCGTTAAATTTTTAAACCTTCTCGAATTTCTAAAATTTTTAAATTTTTAAAACGAGAAGATGTCATTTCCCCCCCAGAAAAGACGACCGTCTTTAATTTTATTATCGCTCGATCAAAAGGGCGGTAAATTTTGAATCATTTTGAACAAAAAGATTTGATTTTTCTCTTTGAGTGGGTTTTAGGATCGATTCCAGTTCAGTAACGCCCTGTATAACATTGCTTTTTTTTTATTAGCGGATTTGATCAAAAGCGATTCTCTCTCATTTTCTGGACCATTTTGTAAAAAAATTTGTTTCTTCTCCCAAGCATTAATCGGCGTTTTTGGCTATTGGTTCAGTTACATCCTGTGTATTAATTTTTTATTAACAAAAGCAATTTTCTCTTATTTTCTGGACCATTTTGTCTCAAAAATATAGTTTCTTCTCTTGAATATTTTTTGAGTGGGCTTCAGGAATGATACAAGTTCAATAGCACCCTGTACATAATTTGTTTATAGAAGATCTTGATGTTACTATATCAAAAGGAATTCTTGCACCATTTTGTTCAACTTAAAGTCACACTTTTTGTACAGAACTGAACGTATCAAAACAACAGTTGAGAGTTCTGCAGTGTGGTGACTTTTGGCCTTTGCGGTTTGCTTAGCTTACAAATGATCTCAGAACGACTTCTACAATTTATCGATGACACTCGATTGATTTCAAGAAAGAAAACTCAAAACTAGAAAAAAAATGTTTATTCTATGTAAAATATTTTTTCTTCCTCTCTCACACTCTTTTAAACAAATCCTACTTTACAAACACTTACGGCTAGTACAAAACGCTACGGATAATAAATAAATATGAGCAAAACAAATCACCAAAACTAAGTCAGTCTAAACCTAATTAAACTAACACTCGACAGAGGAATGTTCGCGAAGCAACGAACCACGTGATGTGTTTACGTATTTTTTTTTACCGGCTAAGTACTAATTACAAGAACTAAATAGAGCTAAACTCTGGCAACTTCGCAATCAGCACTTCTTGTAACCATAGGAATTTATTGCTGAAAATAAAGATGATGAGTGCATTTCTCTTTTTAATTTCTTTAATTAATACTTACCTTCGTATTCTTTATCACATAACGAAAGGAGTTCCAACCACTGGTTCCCGTGGATCCTCGGGAGATCCAACACGCCCCCGTAGCACTTGGGGAGGCTCTTCGGACTTAGGTACTCGTGCAGGGACGCTCGGTCCGTACCGTGGAAGATGATGCGCTTTTTCAGTTTCTCTTTCAGGAAGGGCTTGAAGAGGGCGAAGACCACGTTGAAGATGTAGGGTTGGTTGACGATGTGGATGTTTTTGACGCGGCAGGGAATGCTTTCCTGATATAAGAACGCAACATCATTACACAACAAGCGAAAAAAAAAAAAAGAACGTGCGGAGGTATTTGAGAGGAACCTTGAAACGAACGAGTCAATATTTATAAGTGCGTCGGTCGTTTTAAGTTTGTTTCCAGGTAATTCCGCGGTTAAATAACTTCAATGCATATTTACTCGTAACTCGTTTCAAGGTAAATCGGTCTCATCAGCGAAAAGGAAAAGCGAGACGCTCACTTTTTATTAATTTTCATTTGCCACAGTTTTGTCACACAAATCAGAGGCGAGTAGAAATAATAAATTAAAAGAAAAAAAGGAGTAGTTTAAGTTAAAAAAAAATAATAATCAATTACGTTAGAAGAACGCCTACAAGGTGGCGCATTTCGCCTTTGACAATCATTAAGAGAGTGGGGTTTACTGAAAGATAATGAGGATAGGTAGAGAAAATCATTATTAAACGATTTCAAATATTGATTGTAACGTAAACATATGATAACGGGCTCGGGTGGAAAGCCCCTAGTCAAAATACTGACTCTCCTACACTACCAAAAGAAACTTTAAATAAAAAGATATTAGAGTTGTAAGTAAGAGCCTCACTGACGCAGTGGTCAGTGCGGTGGGCTGCTGAACTATTGGACTAGGGTTCAAACCCCGAGCGATGGGTAGTGGTTTTTCCTCAACCGTTCGTCCCCCAGGCTCGAAAAATTGAGCTTCTAAGCACACCTCTAAAATAAATAGGGCGTTTAGAGTCTACTCCATCTCAACAAAATCCCCAAACCTCAAAGAAATGAGAGGAGATTGGCTACGCCAGTAGGCAGGCTCGCAATTTCAAGCAGTGCTCGTTTTAGATGAACAAATCAATCGCCTGTAAAGTTAATTGAGGGTTTAGAAGTCAAGCCCCCTAGACTTAGAAGGAAGGAAGGAGCGGTATGCAAATCATGAGCCTCCAAAGCCCGTTGGCGTTTACAGTTCTCGCTTTAGAGTAGTTTTTGAACTTCCATGCTTCTAATGTAAATTGGGCGTTTAGAGTTGGACCTCGACTAAATCCTCAAACTAAAAGAAATGAGGAGGGATCACCAGTATTCAAGCTAAGGGGCCTGTTAACTTTCACAACTTCACAAAAGGTTCGTTTCAGATGAACGAACGAATGACCTGTAAATATAATTGGGGGTTTAGAGTCGAGTTACTCCTCTAGACTTAAAGGGATGGGGCACGAGCCTCCAAAAACGTGCTAATGTTTACAATTTCAAAGAGTCCTCGCTTTAGAGTCGCTTTTCAGCGTCCAAGCTTGACTGTAAAATAAGTTGGGCGATTAGACCTGAACAAAATCGCCAAACTCAAAGTAATGAGGGGGATGGTCACCAGTAGGTAAGCCCAGAGGCATGATAACGTACACAACTTCAAATAGAGCTCGTTTTAGATGAATAAACGAATCGCCCGTGAAGTTAATTGGAGGTTTGAAATCGAGCTATTCCTCTATACTTAAAACGATGGGGCGCGGGCCTCCAATCCCTGTAACCGTTTACAATTTCAAAGGGTTCTTATTTTAGGTCTTCCAGGCAAGTAAATTTGGCCATTAGGGTCGACTCTACTTGAATAAGATCCCCAATCTCAAAGCAACGGGGAGAGACAGACGACAGAAACACGCGAGACCAAGAAAGTGCGATTTTGAAGACGGAAACAAAAGAAGATCGATTGACGTTGACATTTACACCTGACTTTTTATAGAAAACTGACAAGAGAAAATGAGAAGAAAGTACCTTTCTGAAGAAAGGCAAAAAACAAAAGAAGATCGCTTGATTTATAGGTATAAACAAAAGAAAATATACTAATGTCGACAGAAACAAAAGAAGATCGGTAATGATGAAGAAAAAAGAAGAAAAACAAAATTGTTTTTATTTTTGAATGAAGACAAAAGCAGAAGAAAATCGATTGATTGATTTTGATAGAAAAAACAAAAGAAATAGATTAAAGCTGACATAGATTGGATAGAGACTAAAACAAAAGAAGATCAATTGACGATGACATTTAAGAAGACATATAGGAGAAAAGAAGAAGACAGTGCGATTCGAAATTTTTGGAATGAAGACAAAAACGAAACAAGATCCATTGATATTGATAGGAAAGCAAATGAAATAGATTTTAGATATTTATTTCACATAGAACTATGATTCGAAATTTTCAGAGACAGAAACAAAAGAAAATCGACGGATGTGACATTTATTTCTGATTTTTAAGAAAAGTGACAGGAGAGAAAAGGAAAAAAGTGCAACTCGACGTTTTTTTTTAATAAAGACAAAAACAAGAGAAGATCGATTGACCATTTGACATTTATTTCTGACTTTTTATAGAGAACCGTGAAGAGAAAATAAGAAGAAAGACGAAAATGACAAAGGAATAACGTTTGTTGCTGACAAAATGTATTGATGCTGACGTAATTCAAACTGACCTCTTTGATCAACGAAAATAAAAAAAAAAAGAAGATAGAACTGACGTCGACAGAAACAAAAGAAGATCGTTTCCAATTTATTTTTATCGTAATCTCAAAAAAAAAAAACAGACAGGAACAAGTAAGACGCAGAAAGAAGTGCGATTTTAAAGACGAAAACAAAAAAGGATCGATTGTCAATGACATTTATTTCTGACGGTTTATGGAAAACCGTGAAGTGAAAAGGAGAAGGAAGTGCCTTTTCGAAGAAAGCCGAAAACAAAGGAAGATCGTTTGATGCTGACATAAACAAAAAAAGAAGTATTGATGTCGACAGAAACAAAAGAAGATCAGTTGATGATGACATTTATTTTTGACCTTTTACAGAAAACTTAGAAGAAAGTGCAAAAAATAAAGGAAGATTGTTTGACACTGACATAAACAAAAGATCTTTTCGAACTTATTTTTGAGTTCAAGTTAAAAAAAAAAAACGACAGAAACACGCGAGACTAAGAAAGTGCGATTTTGAAGACGAAAACAAAAGAAGATCGATTGACGTTGACATTTATATTTGACTTTTTATAGAAAACTGGGAAGAGAAAATGAGAAAGACGAAAAACAAAGGAAGACCGCTTTTTATGTAGGTATAAACAAAAGAAAATTTATTAATGCCGACAGAAACAAAAGAAGATCGATAATGAAGAAAAAAGAAGAAAAAGAAATCTGACAGTGGAGAAGATGCAAAAAGTGTTTGTCGACATTTTTTTGAATAAAGACAAAAACAAAAGAAGATCGATTGATTGATATTGATAAAAAAAATAAATTGAAGGTGACATAGATTAGTTAGAGATCGAAATAGAAGAAGATCAATTAATTGTCGATGACATTTAAGAAAAGTGACAGGAGAAAAGAAGGACAGTGCGGTTCGACATTTTTGGAATGAAGACAAAAACGAAACAAGATTCACTGATGAAGATAAAAAACAAAAGAAATACATTAAAGGCGACATTATTTCAGAAAAATGAAAAGATATAAATACGATTCGAAATTTTTAGAGACAGAAACAAAGGAAAATCGACGATGTGGCATTTATTTCTGGTCTTTAAGAAAACTGACGAAGAAAAAATTCTACTCGAAATTTTTTTGAATAAAAATAAAAACAAGAGAAAATACTTTGATTGATGTTCATAAACAAATAAATAATCAAAAATGGTATAGTTTAAAAAGAAAAAGAAAAGAAGTGAATAAAGAGAAAACAAAAGAAGTCCGATTGACGGATGACATTTCTTTCCGACCTTATATACAAAACTGGGTAGAGAAAATAAGAAGAAAGTACTTTTCTGAAAAATGGCGAAAACAAACGAAGATCATTTGATGCTGACAAAAGACAATTTATTGATGCAGATACAGAAACAAAAGAAGATCGAATGACGATGAGATTTATTTCTGACCTTGTATAGAAAACTGGATAAAGAAAATATTTTTCTGAAGATCGGCGAAAACAAAGGAAGATTATTTGATGCCGACACAAACAAAAGACAAATTATTGATGCCGACAGAAATAAAAGAAGATCGATTGATAATGGCATTTATTTCTGGTCTTTAAGAAGACTGACAGGAGAGAAGAAGAAAAAAGTGTGACTCTACATTTTTTTGAATAAAGACAAAAACAAAAGAGTTCTCGCTTTAGAGTCGTTTTTGAGCGTCCAAGCTTTCCTATAAATTAAATTTGGCGCTTAGAGCTCGCCTGATCTGAAAAAAATCCCCAAACTCAAAGAAGTGAGGAGGGATGGCCACCAGTAGGGTTGCCAAGGGACCTGTTAACGTTCACGGCTCATTTTAGATAAACAAACGAATCGCCTGTGAAGTTAAATGGAGTTTGGAAGTTGAGCTGCTCGCCTGGACTTGAAGGGACGGGGCGCGGGCTTCCAATTCCTACTAACGTTTAGTATTTCAAAAGTTTTTGCTTTAGAGTCGCTTTTGGGCTTCCAAGCTTGTCTGTAAGTAAACTGGGCGTGTAGGGTCGACTTTACTTGAACAAAATCCCTAACCTCAAAGAAATGGGGAGAGACAGTTACCAAGAGGCAAGCCAAGGGATCTCCTAACGTTTATAACTTCAAACAGTGTTCGTTTTAGATGGAACAAACGAAGTTAATTGGGGGTTTAGAGTCGAGCTACTCCTCTAGACTTACAGGGAAGGGGCGCAGGGCTCCAAAGTCCCTTGATGATTTCAAAGAGTTCTCGCTTGCTTTTGAGCGTTCAAGTGTGACTGTAAAGTAAATTGGGCGTTTAGAGCCCATTTGGTCTGAACAAATTTGTTGCTCGATGCTTATTCGTCTGTACGTTATTCAGTTTAAGAACGACGTGACCTTGAATCGTTATTATCGCCCTCTCTTTTAAGATTTATCTTCGTTTCATATGTTATTCGCAAGATCCTTATCTCGCCGGCTGGTGTTCCCCTTGTTGTTGTCTTATTTGTTATTTACTTAATGTAGAGAACACGTGACCTTGAATCATTGTTATTATTCATCCTAAGAATTCTTCCTCTTAGATATTCATCTCATCGTCTAGTAATACTGACTCTCCTGCACATAACTGACCGATAATTTGCATTGTCTGTGATCTGTTTTATTTATCAGTCATTTATTTATCAGTCACGTTGCTTTCGTTGATTATTCACTATCAATTTTATTCTTAGGAACAAAAAAAAACAAAACAAAATCCTTATTTTCGTCTTTCGTCGATAGTCGTTTGCTTTCTTTTGCTTTTTTTTCCTCTAAAGTCTACTTTCAATTTTTGTTCGCGGAAAACCGGAATTGGTGCTCGATGCTCATTCGTCCATACGTTATTCACGTGACCTTGAACCGTTTTTATCGCATCTTTTTTTTTTGAATAGTTATCTTCACTTCATACGTTATTCGCAAGCTCCTTATCTCGCCATCTAGTTCTGGTTTATCCCGCCCTCCCCCTCGTTGTCTTATTTGTCATTTACTTAATGTAGGGAACACGTGACCTTGAATCATTATTATTCGCCTTTAGAATTCTTTTTAAATTTCACACCCTCTTCATTTCGAAGTTTCTTAGATTTTTGTCCCAACGTCTAGTTTAGGTCTCGATTTCTCTTTCATTGCTTTGCTTATCGTTTATTTAATGAGGACCACCTGGCCTTGAATCATCAGTTGTATCAATAAAATATTTCCAAACTTTGAGTGTAACGCAAACATTCTCTGATTCTCCTTCTGATAAGTGACCTCTAAGTTTGCAAGATGGAGCATCGCATTTCGTCATTGACAGTCAGTTTACAATTAAGTTCACCGAAGGATGTTGATTATAAAAGCCACAATTCCTAAGGATCTAATGATGACAGCGAGATGACTGTTGTCATTCCAGTTCAAAGCCTACTTTGGAAAGACAACCGTAAGATGACGTAGCGCATTTCGTCGTTGACAATCAACTTTACTTAACGAAGTCGGTGGTAGAGGAGGTCATCAATTTTAAATTCTTCAAAAATGGCCATGCCACGAGGATTGAAAGAAAGTAGATTTTAATAACCTGGTTCTCTTTGACTTTTAGATTCCGGCTCATCATCCAAAACGAAGGAATGACTTCTTTCAATTAACCTCAGCGACGCCTCCTGTTTGGAATGCCTTAAATAGTGAAGTGAAGAAAGGCACTGAGGAGGACACGAAGGCTTAACACAACGTGTATTGGACACGGTACATGTAACGGGTGCGTTTGTTGGTGGTCATAAAGGACGAGAAAAATTGGAGAAAGAGGGTTTGGAGATGTGGCTTTACAGCAAGATGTTGAGGATGTCATACGCTATCAATTCTGGTATTCCTAAAAGAAAGAGGGGAACATACTTGACCCCAGCGAAAACGAGAAGAATACAAGTAGATTCCATCTGGTATAAACACAAAAAATACCAGGATTAGGAGGACTTGTTTATAGATGTGGCTTTATTGTAGGATATGGACGAAGCCGTAGGCCATTAATTATAGAATTCCTCCAAGACCATAGTGAAGACTAAAGACCATTCGATGAGAGCCTCGTGGTTTAAAAATCTACGACGACCAAACTCCAAGGCGACCAACATTCCAAAATGAATAAGGCCAAACGAAGAGCAAGTTGCTGTCCCATTTCATTTCATGTTTTTTTTAATAGTTGTAAATACAGTATTGCACCCATCATTCATAATTCAAGGAATTCTGGAGGTCATTCTTGCTTCCATCTTGGAATGTCGTCCTCGTTTCAGTAGTTAGTGCAAGTCACTAGACAGGCATTCCGGTTATGTGCTGAGATCGGTGAAGACAATGCGAGTAATTCAATTCTCGGTCCGTTTCTTTCGCTTTTAATTGAAATCACGCCACGCTTTGTGCTTTCTCTCTCACACACTGACTCTTACGTTCGCCTGCTCGCCCGAATGCGGAGTCAGAACACCTCTATATCTGTCCCCGTGGCGCAAGTTAAGCGAAATTAGGGGTTTAACAGAGAGTACCTACGACAAAAGTACTAATAGATAGACTTTCGTAACCTTGAGTAGGTGTCGCCATCTAGTGATAGAATAGCGAAGAAGCAATCACTCGTGGAGGGGTACCAGGAATTGAGAGAATCGGTAGCGTAGTGTCGTACGAGCTGAGTTAAGCCAATGATACTGCTACGTACCGCTAAACGGGCGCGCCATTCTGAACAGATGTCGCCATCTAGTGACAGAGTAGCGAATTCGAATAGCGAAAGCAAAACACTCGTTGAGGGGTAGCAGGAATTGAGAATATCGTATGGGCTAAGGATATCGTTTCAGGCAATTTTTATTCGTTAGGAATCGCATTAATAACACCTGAAAGTAATTGGTAATTTTGGCTGAACGCAAGCATTCCGTAATAAAAAATAAATGGAAGGGGACGTTAGTGTTGTTTGTGTGAATGTTGAACGCTTTCAAAAACTTCATCCCCGACCTGTATTAATTAAGAAGAAAAATACGTTTCACCGATGGCTTTACAGGTGACATTAAAACTCAACCGTTCAGGCAATTTTGATTCGCTACGATTTAATAACAACGGAAAGTAACTTCGACTTTGGCTGAATGCAAGCGTTTTGCAATAAAAAATTGTCAAGGTGTGTGTTACTCGTGTAAAAGACATGTTTCATTTAAGAAGGCTCCGGTAATACAGAGGTGACATTAAAATTCGACCGTTCAGTCAATTTTGATTCGCTACGATCTAATAACAACCCAAAGTAACCGCTATTTTGGCTGATCGCAAGCGTCCTGCAATAAAAAAATGTTAAAGTGTTATTCGTTCATGTTTTTGTGTGAATGTTAAGAGCTTACAAGTCGCTATTTTGGTTGAACGCGAACGTCTTGCAATAAGTAAATTGTTGAAGTGTTATTTCGTATGAAACGACAAGTTTCAGTTAAGAAGAAAAGTGCGTTGCACTAAAAGGCTTTCGCAATTCACAGGTGACATTAAAATCCAACCGTTCAGCCAATTTTGATTCGCTACGATTTAATAACAACGGAAAGTAATCGCTATTTTGGCTGAACGCAAGCGTTTTATATCAAAAAATTATTAAGAGTGTGTGTTATTTATGTGAAAAGACATATTTCAATTAGGAAGGTTTTCGTAATTCACAGGTGGCATTAAAATTCGACCGTTCAACCAATTTTTATCAGCCACGGTTTAATAACGGAAGGTAATCGCTATTTCGGCTGAACGCAAGCGTTTCGTAATAAAAAATGTTAAAGCGTTATTTGTATGAGACTACAAGTCGTTATTTTGGCTGAACGCTAGCGTCTTGTAATAAAAAAATTGTTAAAGTGTCAATTTCCATTCACTATGGTTTAATAACAGAAGATAATCGCTATTTTTGCTGAACGCAAGCGCCTCACCATAGAAAAAAATTGTTAAAGTTTTATTTGTTCGCGTTACTCATGAGTGAATGTTAAGAGCTTATAAATTGCTATTTTGGCTGAACGCAAGCGTTTTGTAGTAAACAAGTGTAATTTACATGAAATAATAGGTTTCAATTAGGGAAGAAAAGTGCGTTTTACTCACAAGTGACATCAAAACTGAATCGTTCAGCCAATTTTGTTTCGCTAATAACAAGAAGTAATCGCAATTTTGGCCGAGTGAAAGAGCTTTATAATAAAACACAATGTCAAAGTTTACTTACGCGAATATTAAGATTTTACAAAAACTTGCAACAAGTTCAAATTTACAATAAGTTTAAATTTGGAAGGAATGTGCACCTCGCAATTCACAAGTGACATTAAACATAGAACTGTTCAGCCGAGTCTTATTCGCTACGGTTCGCTGTTCGCAATTAAATTAAAATTTCAAAAATTAAGTTACATTAGGTTGGGTGAAAGGGGATCTACCTGTAGAAAATCTACGATCCTCTTCGCGAACGGGGGTGTGAACTGCCAGGTCTGTTGCATGCTCAAGCCATCCATGTCGAATATGACCACGGCACCGGCGATCTGCGTTGTAGGTTCCAACATGGCGGCTTCGAGGTAAAGGGCTGCGCCCTTGAAGATCTCATCGAGGGAAACTTTATTGTGCTTCCACCTTTCTGCGAAGCAAAAGAAAATTAATTCTAAAAGCCGAAGTGTTTTGTGGTCGCGCTCACTTCCTAATTCTATGACTAGCACTCGCCTTCCATTCTGGTCTCTCGTGGGCAGGACGACCAGTATGTCATGGTCGAAGACGTTCTTCTCTTTCGAAGGCTTAAGGCCGTCGTAGAGGTTGGCGTGCTTCAGTTTGAAGGAGTAGTACCTCTTGATCTGGAACGAGGCCCCAAAAATAAAATAAGCACCTACGACTTAAATAAAAAAAACGACGCAGTATTTTCGGACTTTGCGCCTCGCGCCAATCACCATTTAAGGCTAAATTGAATTATTTGTTTAATTAAATGTTGATATAGAGAGAGAGAGCGAAAAAAAAAAGAGTGGCAATCAAATGCTTTGAACGGCGGCGCGGAGATAGAGCAAATTAGTAATGAGGATGTTTACGTTTTTTAATCGTTACGTTTAATTGCTTGGCGATGACTTGAAATTTGTTTGCAAAAAATTGTGTTATGTAATGAGGAGTGACTTACCAGTTGGAAGGCGCTTTCCGGGTAATACTTGCAGGGGCGGAGGAAACGGATGAGCCAGGCGTCGCTGTGATAGGGGCATTTCAGGTCGGTCTCTCCTGAAAAGTTTGTTTCGTTTAGAAATCGCCTCCAGAAAAAAAAAAGAAATTCGAATCACTTATGGCCAGTTGAACCAAGCCCTTAAGCATAGCTTAAATTTCATGTGACATTTGACATCATACGACATTGTGTAAGTCATATTCTGAGTGACGTTTAAAGTTAAGCACAGCTTAAGTAGTAGGTGCAACAAGCCATTAGGCCCTTACAAAAGAAAACGCAGTTTTTACACCGAATACCTTAAATTTTAAGAAACGCAAAATTTGATACAGGATGTCCCATTTAAAGAAATCACCCTCGTTCTGTTTCACCTTTATATTCACAGCCAAATTATTATTTGTGAATAATATCTATGTCACACACATTGGGGACATTAAGTATATTACAAGATGTAAAAAAGAAATTCTATTTCTAAAAGAAAGTGGTAGAAATAAGGCGAACAAGAAACAAAAGAGGAAAGCGATAAACTTCAGGAATGAAGAGTGTTCAAAGAATAGTGAAAAACAAATGAACACCGTACGAAATGCAAATGATAATCCTAAAAAAAAACAATTGGATGAAGAGAAAAAACCAAAATACAATGAAATGTGCAGAAGCAGATGAACGAACAACAAAAGAAGGCGACGATTGTTCGCCGGAATATTTAAAAATCAAGATTGGCGAGCAGACTAAAGAGAAAGCTGTAAAAATCATCAGGGAAAGGACTAGACAAAGAGAAAGTCAAAAGAAAAAGAAAACAAAAAAAGATAGAAGAAGAAAGTTTACGAAATGTAAAGAAAACAAAAGAAAAGACCATAAAAAGCGACAACAAATGCCAAAAAATAATTTGGCGAAGGAACACGAGCGAGAACTGGAATAGAACGGAAAACAGAAGAAAAGCGAAAAAATGATTAGACAAAGCGAAGCGAGAAAGTTGAAAGAAAAAGACAATCACAAATCCAATAAGAAGTTAAAAAAAAGAAAGTTTGCGAAATGCTTTGAAAAGCAAAAGAATAAAAAGCGACGAGAAAGAATTTGGCGCAGGAAAACAACTGAAAATTAAAACGAACAATTTGGAAATATAATAGAAAGCAAAAGAAGAGAACGTCAAAAGAAAATCAAAATATCAACAGAAGGCAAAAAGGAGAGATTTCACCAAGAGTGAAGGAAACAATTGTCAGTGTAATGCGAAAAAAAATGTTTAAACAAAGAGAAAATCGAAAGAAAAAGAAAATTACATAATCAGTAGAAACCTAAACGAAGAAAGTTTACGAAATGCGAAATTACAAAAACAAAAGAAAAGGTCACAAAAGACGACAAAAAATACCAAAAAAATAAACAACAAACGAAAACTGAAATGCACAATCTGAAAACAGAACAAAAAATAAAAGAAGAGAATGTTAAAACAAAATCAAAATACCAACAGAAGGAAAAAAGGAGGGATTTCAACCAAGCGTGAAGAAAACAAATGAAAACACTGTAAAATCGTTAATGAAACGCAAAAAACTTGATTACATAAAGAGAAAGTCGAAATAAAAAGAAAATCACATAATCTAAAGAAAGCTAAAAGAAGAAAGTTTACGAAATGCAAAGAAAACAAAAGAAAGGTCATAAAAAGCGACAAAAAATACCAAAAAATAACTTGGCAAACAAAAACAAACGAGAACCGAAACGAACCACCTGGAAACAAAACAAACACAAAAGAAGCTAATATTAAAAGAAAATAAAAATAAGAACAGAAGGCAGAAAACAGAGACTTTATCAAACGCGAAGGAAACAAAAGAAGAAATTGTAGACGTCGTCAGTGAAATGCGGAAAAATGATTAGACAAAGAGTGACAGTCAAAAGGAAGAAGGAAATGAATAAAAGTTCAACAGAAAACTAGAAGAAGAAAATTTGCGTAATGCGAAGAAAACAAAAGAAAAAGCCACAAAAGACGATAAAAAAGAGCAAAAAAAAACAACAAAGTAGAACTGAAAAGGACAGTCTGAAAACAGAACTGAAAACAAAGGAAGAAAATCAAAATATCAACAGAAGGCGAAAAGGCAAAACGGAGAAATTTTACCAAGCGTGACGTAAACAAAAGAAGAAACAGTAACAATTGTCAATGAAACGCAAAAAAGTGATTAGACAAACACAGAAAGTCAAATGAAATAAAAAAAACCCAAGAGAAAGCTTACGAAATACGAAGAAAACAAAAGAAAATACTATAAAAAGCGACAAAAAGTAATTTGACAAACAAAAACAAGTCTGAACCGAAACAACCTAGAAATACATCGAAAACAAAAGAAGATAACCTCAAAAGAAAATCAAAATAAAACAAAAGGCAGAAAACTAAAGAAGAAACTATCAAAAGCGTAAAAAAAACGAACTGAAACAAAAGACAAGCAACGTGAAAATAACAAAATAAGGTCAACAGAAAATCAAAAGACTAACGGAAGCGAAGAAAACAAAAGAAGAAACTGCCAAAAGCATCAAAGATAAACAACCTGGAAATAGAACAGGAAACAAGAGAAAAGTAAAGTACCAACATGAGGTACAACAAAGAAATTTTGCAAAGCGCGAAGAAAACAAGAGAAGAAACTATCAAAAGCTTGAAAAAAGAAAATAGAGAGACTAAACTGATAAAATGAAACAAAAAACAAGCAATGTGGAAATAAACAAAAGAAAAAGGTTAATAGAAACAAAGGAAGAGAAAGTTAAAAGAAAATTTGTAGATTAACAGAAGCAAAAGCGAAACGCGAAGAAAACAAAAGAGGAAGTCTTAGAAAGTGTTCAGAAATATTGACGAAATGAAACAAAAGACAAGCCACGAGTAGGATCTACAGAAACAAAAGATGAGAAAGCTTGGTTTGAAGGCTTCCGCGGCCGTTGTCCATCACAATCTTGGTTTCCGGGTTGGGAACCGCGTCAATTCTTCGTCTTGCCGACGTTTCGTCCATCTCGCCGTGGACTTCTTCAGGGCTTCGTTGGAGGCTGTAGCTGCTGATGTAGAGTCTTCACAGCAGTCTTCACAGCAGCAGCAGCGACTACATCAGCAGCTACAGCCTCCAATGAAGCCCTGAAGAAGTCCACGGCGAGATGGACGAAACGTCGGCAAGACGAAGAGTTGACGCGGTTCCCAACCCGGAAACCAAGATTGTGAAAAGATGAGAAAGTTAAAAGAAAAAAAAACTCGGATTAGCGCAAACAATAAGGAGAAGTGCCAAGGACACAAAAGAAGAAACTGTCAAGAGCATAAAAAACAATAGAGAAACTAATCTGACGAAGTAAAACAACAAAAGACAACCAACGTTTAAACAGACCAAAAAATAAGATCCACAGAAACAAAAGAAGAGAAAGTTAAAAGTAAATTAACAGACCAATGGGAACAAAACTTTACGAAGTGCGAAGAAAACAAAAGAAGAAACTGTCAAAAGCGCCAATAAAAAATAGAAAAATTAATCTGACGAAGTGAAACAACAGAAGACGAGCAGCAAAAGTAAGGTTAACGGAAAACAGAACAAAAGGAAGTTAAAATATCAATAAAACCAAAAATTAGAAACTGTACGAAACGCGAAGAAAATAAAAGAGAGAGGCGAAAGAAGGAAAGCAATCAAATCAACCAAAGAAATCAAAAAATCAAGTAGAAAACAAAGAAATACATAGAATAAAATGTACGGAAATTTTGCATCACCCTGTATATATTTCCGATAATTTTCTCTATAAGATTTCGCTCTTTTCTGTGTTTTTCGCAAATTTACACGAGCCATTTGATTCGCTTTTTAAGAAAAAAAAAAAAAAAATGAGAATGAAATAATTATCACTCGTCTTTTGTTTCCTTCTTTTTTTCAGGATGTTTTTGATTTACCTACCCCTCCCCCTCCCGAACGAACAAAAGAGAAAGACGAAAGAAGCAAAGCAATTAATTCAACAAAAGAAACCAAAAAATCAAGTTGAAAACAAAGAAACACACAGAATAAAATGTACGGAAAACTTAGCGCCACCCTGTATATATTTTTATACAAGATTTCACTGTTTTCTGTATTTTTCGCAAATTTACATAAACCATTTTGATTCATTTTTAAGAAAAAAAAAAATAACGAGAATGAAATAATTGTCATTTGTCTTTTGCTTCCTTCTTTCTTTTGGAGGTTGGATGTTTTTGATTTTCCTAACCCCCCCCCCCTTTCCGAAGAAACAAAAGATGAAGACGAAAGAACCAAAGCAATTAATTCAACAAAAGAAATCAAAAAATTAAGTAGAAAACAAAGAAATACACAGAATAAAATGTACGGAACTCTTTGCGCCACCCTGTATATATTTCTAATAATTTTTTATACAAGATTTCGCTTTTCTCTGTTTTTTTTTCGCAAATTTACCCGAACCTTTTGACTCGCTTTCTAAGAAAAAAAAATTACGAGAATGAAATAATTGTCATTCGTCTTTTGTATGTTTTCTGCATGTTTTTGTTTTTTCTACCCCTCCCCCCTCCTGGATTTATACTTTAAATACTACACAAACTTCCAAATGGCAATCTTTACTATTCAATATTTATTTGAGAAATCAAACAGGTCATCCTGTATTAATATGCACACATGTGTATTTTTTCTGCTCATTCTCTTTTTATGTTCATCACTTTCGCGATTATAATAATTTTAAGTTTAAAACACCTCATTAATTTCCTTTATGTTCTATAGAAATAACTGCCATCATCTCAATGATTATTTAAATTTAAAAAGCTATAAAAGGCAGGGCCATAAACTTTGTGTGAAATTAAATGTTAAGCAATTATTATGAATTTTATTACGAAACGACTAATTTGAATGCTGATGGATTTTTAACTCGTTTTTTTTTTGTTTCGTGAGAAATCAATTAAGTCATTTCTCGTTCATCTTTCGTCAGAGAAACGGAAGATGAAAGAAGGGAAACGAAAAGCGAGGCCCCTAGTTCTTTTTCTATTCGCAACTAACTTATTCTCGTTTGAATTTAATTTATTCTCGTAATACTCCAACTAAAAATAATAAATAAATAAAATTAAAAACAAATTGATGATAATAAATAAATACACTCTTCGCCAAAGAGAAAATAGAAAAGTACTTTTCATTTCACCAACTTTTTAGTAACTCCCTGAGTGCTTCCGCGGCTTCCTTTTGCACCTCGGGGGTTTCCCTGAGTTCTTTCCGGGCCACTTCGAGCATTTCGGTTGAAGCGGGCCACAGCTCCAGTTCCAGCGTGAAATCGCCACATTGTATTTTGGGCAGGACGTTCAGGTCAGAAAGTAATGTCTCTGCGACTGGAATAAAACAAAAATTAAATTTCAACTTTGTACAAGGAAAATTAAAAAAAAGCTAATAAATCAAAGCAAATTGATTTTGAATTACCCTCGGGTTTTCTAATAATACCTCTTTGTGTTAGTATTTTTCCTCGTAATGAATTTAGTAATCATTGAGTCACGTAGTGTGTCTTTACACATTTACATAAATTCTTTTTCCGGGAGGTGCTAATGAGAAACAGCTCTGCTTGGAATAATAACGAACATATTGGGAGGTGTCATTTAGGTGAATCTTATTTAGAATTACATCACTTTACATAAAGAAATAAAGCGCCATGTTTGTTTCAAAATTAAACAAACGAATACCTAAACAAAAGAGAGAGATCGTTGTTTTGGCACTTTTTTTCAATGACTAAAAAAATGGAAAAGAAGAAATAAGTTACGCCTACTTAAATTCAATATGGAATTCGGTGAAATTTTCCTTACCATCGCCTACTTTTCATTAAATTTTATAATCGACGTTAAAAGCGATCGAAAACAAAAAAAAATAATTAAAGTGCAAGATACGATTTTGTGAAAGAACCTACAGGTGTTAGAGTGTAAAAGAAATATTGATAAAAAATTCCGTGTTGTGAATCACCGCAATTTCTTCTTCTTTCTTTCTTCTTTTTGCTTTGAATCAAGTAAAATAGTTGGAATTCATTTTGAAATCGATTACATTTTGTTTCTGTGCATTTGACCGAACGATAAGTGCGAATGACGGGATCGATTCTCGTTTGTATTTTTCTTTACTTTCGATGGAAAATTGTAAGTCGATCGTCTTTTGTTTTCTGTTGTTCTCTTATTTCAGAAGTCTTCGTTATTTGCTGTCCTTTAACGAACGAAGAAAGCGGGCGGAATCTATTTTTCGAAAATAGTCGCTTATTTTTGTTTTTTTTTCTCGACGAGGAAAAGAAGAACGGCGAAATGTCTCACAATAGATCATCTCAAGACGTTCTCTTCTTTCCTTTTCTTTTCGACGAAGAGAAAAGAAGCGGAATTCATTTTTGCTTGTTTTTCGACAACGAAAAGAACAACAGCAAGTTGTCTCCATGGTCCATAATCTTTTGTTTTGTTTCTTTTTTCATCTCTTTAAATACTCTTTTTTTTTACTTTTTTTATGAATAACAATAATCCATTGTTTTGTATTTCGACGCGCACACGGAAAATTGTAAGTCGATCGTCTTTCGTTTTCTGTTTTTTCTTCTTTCTTTCTTCCTGAGAAAACGAAAGGAATTCCATTTGAAGGGATCGTCATATACTTATTTTTCGACAAGGAAAAGAAAAATGGCAAGTTGTTTCGTAGTCGATCATCGTTTGTTTCGTTTTGTTTCTCTTATCTTTAGGCGCTCTTTCTCTTTCGTTCTTTTTTATGAAGAACAAAAATCTATTCGTTTTGTACTTCGACGCGCACACGGAAAATTGCAAGTCGATCGTCCTTGGTTTTCCGTTTTTTTTTCTTCTTCTTTTAATGAAGAAAGCAGGCGGAATCCTCCAACTTGAAAAGTCATTTGTTCTTGTTTTCGTTCGTTTCTCGACGCGGGAAAGGAAAGTCGTCTCGTGAGTGGTCGACCACTTTTTGTTTCATGTTTTTCTCTTATTTTCTTCAGGCCTTCTTTTCCTTTCCTCCACTTTTTTTTGACAAAGAAAAATTTACTTTGCATTTTTTTCAACGCGGGCGAGGAAAATTGTAAGCCGATCGTATTTTGTTTCGTGCGTTTTTCTCTTATTTCCGACGTACTTTTCCTTTTCGTTTGTTTCAATGAGAAGGTGGACGGAATCCAATCTGAAAACGATCGTCATTTCTTTTTATTCTCGTTTGTTTTTCGACGCGGAAGATCCAAATGGATGGTCGATCGTCTTTTGTTCCTGTGTTCTTCTCTCGTCTTTGGGCGCTTTTTCCTTTCCTTTCTTTCGGTGAAGACAAAAAGATAATGCATCCCGTATTTGTTTCGACGTAGGCGCGCACGGGAAATTCTAAGACGATCGTCTTTTGTTTTCTGTTCTTCTCTTATTTTAGACGTTCTTCTTTTTTAGTGAAGAAAGCAGACTGAATTCAATTTGAAAGCAATCGTCATTTGTTTTTGTTTTCGCCTGTTTTTTGAAAAAGGGAAAATGCCACTTAAATCGTCGATCGTCTTTCGTTTCGCGTTCTTCTCTCATCTTAGGCGCCCTTTTTTTCTTTTGTTTTTCTTTTTTTTTTTTGATGAAGCAAAAATTGAAACGATCGTGTTTTGTTCTAGTGTTTGTTTGTTTTTCAACGGGAAAAAGAAATGGCTAATGAATGATCGATCAACTTTTGTGTTATGTTCTTCTCTTATCTTTAGGTACGTGCTCTTTCTTCGTTTTTGACAATTAGTTGTCAATCATCTTTTGTTTTATGTTCTTCTTTCGTCTTTAGGCGTTCTTTTTTTCTTTTTTCTTTTGACGAAGAAAAAAAAATAGAATTCGTTTTGTATTTCTTTCGCTACAGACACGGAACATTGTAAGACGATCGTCTTTTGTCTTCTGTTCTTCTCGTATTGCCGATGTTCTTTTTTTTCTTTTTCTTTTGTTTTATGTTCTTCTTTCATCTTTAGGCGCTCTTTTTTTTCTTTTTTTTAGGTAAAAAAAAAAACAGAATTCGTTTTGTATTTCTTTCGCCATTGTGAGACGATCGATCGTCTTTTGTTTTCTGTTCTTCTCGTACTGCAGATGTTCTTTTTTTTCTTTTTCTTCTAACAAAGGAAGCGATCTTCATTTGTCCTCGTTTTTCATTGTTTTTCAATAGATAAAATAACGATGAATGGTCGATCCTCTTTTGGTTTCCTTTCTTTTCTTATTTCTTTTCTTTCCTTTAATGAAGACAGCGAACGAATTCATTTTGAAAACGATCGTCATTTGACTTTGGTTTTGTTTGCTTTCGAATCGGAAAAGAAAAAAGGCAACTTGTTTCATATATGGCCAGTCGATCATCTTTTGTTTCATACTCTTCTCTCATCTCAGACGCCTTTTTCTTTCTTTTTCGATAAAAAAAAAACAATTCGTTTTGTATTTCTTTCGACGCACGCATGGATAAGACAATCGTCTTTTATTTTCCGTTATTCTTCCCTCAATTCAGATGTTCTTTTTATTTTCTTCCTTATAACGAAAACGATCGTCATTAGTTCTTGCTTTTGTTTGTTTTTCCTTGCGCGAAAAAGTAAATTTGTCTCTTTATCTTTGTCCCGTTCGTTTTCTTTAGTGCAGAAAGCGGACGGAATTCAATTTGATTTGTAAAATTTGACTGCACGTCGGCTTGATTGCAATGGGATCCTCGAACATCCTCTGTATAGCTATTTCGGTCCTAATTGGGACCTCATCAGCAGAAGACTAGCTAGAGAACTCCATCGCAATCCCGACGACCAACGAGACTTACGCAAAGATAGCGCGTAAATGCAAACCGTCGCGACACCGCACGACTAGTCAGGTCAAAAATTAGTCGACAGTGTGGCACGATCGTCATTTGTTCTTGTTTTCGTTTGTTTTTCGAATGGAAAAGAAAAAAGGCAAACTACCGCTTAAATCGTCGATCACCTGTTGTTTCATGTTCTTCTGTCATCTTAGGCGCTCATTTTGTTCGTTTTTTTTTTTTTTTGATGAAGGAAAAGAAAACAGATTTAATTTTTTGAAATCAATCGTTATTTATTTTTCATGAAATTCGATTACGGAAACGACAGTTTTTTTCGAAACCGAGAAGACGACGACAAATCGTCTTGCAACTGATCGATCACCTCTTGTTTTCTTCTACTTTTTCTCTCACTTCAAACATTTTTTTTCGTTTATTAAGAACTAAGAAGTCGAGGTCCGACCGAAATTCATTTTTGCTTGCTTTTGCTTTTGTTCTCGAAACAGAAACGGCGACTCGAGAATCGCCTCATCTTTTATTTCCCGTTCATTTCTTTAAAATTTAGGTTGGCAATAATCATTCGTTTAAAAAAAAATGAAAACAAAAGAATAGAAATTAATAGTAAATGTAATTAGGGCGTTTATCCACTCTTTGTTGATTGTTTAAATATTTTAAAAACCTCTGCCAGGAAACGACCCCCCATTTATTCTCTTGTCTATTTCATTCGTATTCTTTGATTTTGAAATAATTCGTACAGGGTGAATTTCATTAAATTGTCATCCCCGTTTCATCCTTTATGGGGTGGAATCTAATAGCGTTATCGATTCACCTGCACTGGTTGCACTCAGTGTATTTCCATCTTTTTTTAATCTCATGTAATAACACGAGATGAAGATACTCTGAGTGCATACTAGTGCGGTCAACCGAAAACGTTGTTAGTTATGATGAAAACGCACTAGACTCACATGCACCAAGGCAGGTTCGAACTCACGTCTGTAACTGTCAAGTTTATTATCATGGGGCTCAACCAACTTGGCTATACACTCATGTAACCTCATTTGTTTAAAATTGCCCTTAAGTAAAAGAAATCTTTGATTTTGATGGACGTCCTCCACATTATAACCGAATGGGTCGAGCTTACGAATTAAATTTGGGCGATCAGGCACGACCTTGTTCCACTGACCTATTCGAATATAAAATTTGTTTGTCAATCTTATTTATTTTTTAAAGGAATATCTTTTATTTGCCCAAAAAGTTTCCAAGATATAAAGCACCAATTATTTAACGAAGTGGTAATTACCTATTAAAGTGATTCAAATGGAAACGTTTCGATATTACGTCGTGCTTTTGTAAAATGAAATGCAATCAGTCTTGTTGCATAAAAACGTGCGTCATGAAGTCATGAAATTGTCGCTCTGTATTCAACTGGGCGGAATATTTTGGGGCAACTTTCACTCTGCACGTCGCATCTGTCGCGTCTGGCAAGTTCTTTATTAGCACAATTGTAAATTAAAAAGAAAAAAAAAACAAGTTTAAGGTAAACGCGTGCCATTCTTCATCACGATCGGCGTCACCTTGAGGAAAAATCTTGTTCAAATTATTTTTAATTGGGAATACATGTTAATTGGCTTTGGCGTGGTAATTACAGGACGATAAAGGAAAAATTAATTTGTAACTGATTTAAATGCAAACTTGAAAAGAAAAATGGAAACAGTATAAATAACGAATAAAATGCAAATGATGTTTAAATTAAAAATGGACACGGTCCAATCCCATTTTGTTCTTTGTCCGATCATACATACGGATGACTGTTTCCTGTTGGGACATTCTGCAAGCAATTTAACATAATAATAATAATAATAATAGTTGTACCTGTTTATTATCCATGCGGTCATGGTACTTGCTTACAGGTCGTCGTTTATTTTAATGTTTTTTTTTAAATCGTATAGTGAGGCTAATTCCATGACGAAAAACCTTGGACGGATTTCGGAATAACTGGAATCGTGAATTGCAAAAAAAAGACAGGACGACAGGTATAAAGGTTTCTGAATATTTTTAAACGATTGTTTTGGAACGTTACCAATTTTTTAAACGATAGAGTTGAAGGTGGCCATAGCAACCCCAAACAAAAACCTTTCTCACCAGAACAAACCCTTCAATTTTTAAAATTTGACTAAATTCTATCTTCCAGGAAGGACATCCACGAATGACGCTTTTCCCTTCCTATAAACTATTAACTTCTATGCTTAAAGGGAGGGAAGAAAGTCGAATGTAGAGTGACGGCAGAAATTCGAAGATGAAATTTTGGGAAGTCCTGTCAAGGCCTTCCAGAATTTTGGAAAACATCAAAATGATTTTGATACGTTTTCGTGAATGTCCTACATACTTTTGATTTCGCAGGGAAACTTCTTTTGCCTGTATTCATCATCCCCTGCTAATTCTCTTCACTTCTCTGTACATTCGTTGTCCATTTCATCCCCTCTTTTCCCTTCCTCATACCAATTATCTATGCTTCACTTGTTTAGGCCTAGAATCTAGCAGAATTGTTAAAAAAAATTCATGGCTTCACATAGATAGGTTCCGAAAAGCAGTTGTGAAGAAAAACGACAAGGGAGTTCCTCAGGGTGACGTCTCTCGTCCTTTACTATACTTGGTGTGGACATAGAATAATTCTGTTCTGTTTAGTGCTTCCCTTCATCAGTCTTTCCCTTATAACGTCTTCCGTTGTTAATCCTGTTTCACGTCGCGTCGGCAATTCCCTTTGCTTAATTTCTTTTATTTTAATTTTCATCTGTTTAGTCTCAGGATTCCTAAAAAAAGAGTGAACACATGAAGAAAAGAAACGGGGTAAAGAGGCCCTTCATTATTTTTGGTCATTAAACTTGACAACGCGAAATTATAGAAGACAGAAGAGACGACGTAGAAAAAAATGTTTTAAATAAAAGTCAAATGACTTTAAGGCGGAAAGAAAATCGCGTTATTTACGTCAAGGTAAATGGTCCATCCTGTATAATACGTTGTAACCGCTCGTTTGGCAATGATAACAACATCTCTGCCTTCTTCTAACGACAAAATTTTCAAGAATAGATTTTGAAAAAAAAATTGAAGAAAGACAGGGAAGAATTTTCAAGAGATTTCCTCAGGAAGACATCCTTAGTCCTTTATTGTTCTTGGTCTAGATTAACGACGACATGAATGAACAAGTACTTTACTGAAAACTCTGTAATTATTTAGATGTCAAAAACAAATGACTTCTCTTGGATGGATCCTGAAAAGTAATCGCGAAGAATTTTCAAAGGGTTTTCAAGGGAGACATTTTTATTTATTTATTAAAGTTTAGAATTGTAACTACGTCTCCCAGGAATTAAAACTAAAGATAGTCGTATGTAGCATAATCAGCGACACACCTTGCATGTTCAAAAAAAATAAATTATATTTTTTTATAGAAAAGAAGTGATCTAAGTACTGTGCCCTGCAGTACTCCAGTTTTAATAATTTTTTTCCTCTATTGACTTCCGACCTTATCGTGGGGTTTAATAATAAAATATCATATCAACATAATTTAAAAAAATTATTAAAATTAAAGAAAAAATATTCTAATCAATCAGTTCAAAAACTTCGAAAAATACATGAAAATAATAATAATCTTATTCGTGGAAACGATAAAAAAAAAACAAAAGACAGTCGTAATCTGGAAGAAGTGTCAAAAAACGAAAGTGTTAGTGCCTTCCCTTGGTATCAACTTGGAGTCGGTTTCTAAAAAATAAATAAAATAGATGCTAACTGCTTTTAAGTTTTTTTTTAATCAAAGGAATGGCAGTTAAAAAAAAGAAAAGCAGAAAGTGGAGAATCAAGATTTGAAAAAAAAATCGCTTTCGGCTTTTCTTTGTCGACTATTCTCTGCCCAAAGCTTTTGAACTTTAAAATTTCGTTTGTTTCTTTGAATTTCATCTTTTCTTCTTTCTTTTTGACGATTTCCGACGTGAAACGTTTGAAAATCAAAAAATTTATAATTTTTGTTTGTGTCTCATAAATAATAACGATAATTTCAATTCAGTCCTTGTATTACCTTCGAAAATCAAATGAATCAAGCTTTCATTTGTTTCTTTGCACAAATTTCAATATTTTTTTTTCTCAAAATTGAAATTGGAAACAGTAATGAATATGACATTTTTGTAAGTTACAAAAAGCATTGGCCCAAGAACACTACCCTGAGCTACTCCAGTAATTTTGTAAAAAAATAGGAACAAATGAAAATTCGACTATTGCGGGCGCCAAGCTTTTGAAAGTCAAAATTTCTTTGCGTTTCAAATTTTTTTATTCAAATATTTTGGACTTAAGAAATGTCATTAAAAATAAATCAAACAAAAGACGATTGTATCTGGAAGTAATGTCAACAGACCTTCCCTTGAGGGTAACCAATTTGAAATCGGTTTCAAAAAAATACATAAAGTGATATGTCATTTATGTAAATTACAAAAAGCATCGGCCCTAGCACACTATCCTGTGGTACTCCGGTAATTTTGTAAAAAGGTAGGAACAAATGAAAATTTGACTATTCCTGGCGTCAAGCTTTTGAATGTCTAAATTTTTTTTTTATTTCTTTGCGTTTAATTTTTTTTTATTCTAATATTTAGAATTTAAAAAATGTTATTAAAAAAAAACAAAACAAAATACCATTATAATCTGGGCTTCAAAAAATATACTTATACAAAACAAATGCTGACTCTTTTTTAAGTTTTTTTAATCAAAGGAACGATAGGGGTTTGAAAATTAAAAAGAAAATAAAATCAAGATATGGAGAATTAAGATTTGAAAAAAATTGCCTTTGGCTTTTGTTGTCGACTATTCCCGGCGCGAAGCTTTTGAATTTTCGAAAATTTCATTTATTTTTTTTTTTTTTGTATTTCATTGTTTCTTGTTTCTTTTTCTATTCAAGAAAAACGCAGACGATTTCCGACGGGAAACATTTGAAAATCAAATCAGGCTTTCATTTGTTTCTATTTATAATTTTTCTTTGTGCCCTATAAACAAGACAAAATAACAATTTCAATTCAATTCAAGCATTTTTTGGTTTTTTTGTATTAGATTACATTTGTATTTTCTTTGAAAATCAAAAGAATCGAGCTTTCATTTGTTTCTTTGCACAAATTTCTATATTTTCTTGTTGAAATTGAAATTATTGGAAACAGTAATGAATATATCATTCATGTAAGTTACAAAAAGCATCGGCCCAAGCACACTAACCTGCGGTACTCTAGCAATTTTGTAAAAAAATCGAAATAAATGAAAATTCGACTATTTCTTTTTGCGTGCCATTTTTTTATTCATATTATATTATTATATGTATCATATTTTGGATTTAAAAAATATTATTAAAAAAAAAAACAAAAGACAATTGTAATCTGGGAGAAATGTCAAAAGACGAAGGTGTCAATACCTTCACTTGAGGGATACCAACTTGAACTCGACTTTTAAACAATAAATAAAATAGATTGCGATTCTTTTTAAGTTCCTTAATCAAATAAAAGAAATGGAGAATCAAAATTTGAAGAAAAAAAATCATTTGGTTTTGATTTTTGTTAAGAAATTCAGTCAGCCCAGAGGTTGAAAATTTTTAAAATTATTGTGAAACCCGAGACCCGATCGAATAATCAGTTTTGCTTTTGAAATTAAAAACGTGTTTTTGCTGACAGTTATTAATTTTTTTAATTAAAAAAATATTTAGGATTTCTTGAGAGGCTTCTTGTTAATCTCTATCAAGTCGACGAAAAAAAAAAACAAAAGAAAATGGAACTCTGCGAGAAACTTCAAAAGGCGAAGGAGAAAATAAATAGAAATAGATTTCGACTTCTTTTAAGTTTCTTAATCAAGGGCAAGCCGGCTTTACTTTACTGTTTTGAAATAAATTTAAAAAAATGACAGGAAATGAAGAATCAAGATTTGAAAGAAAAAAAAAACACTTTCTAGTTTTGTTGAGTTGATTAATCAGCCCGAAAGCTGAAGATTTTTGAAATGATTGTAAAAATCGAGTCATTACTTTGCCCTTAAAGAAATTATTATTGAAAAAATGAGGGCAACAAAAAATTTTGGATTTCTTTCGAAAAGCTTCATGTTAATCTTAACGAAGACGATTAATTTATTCATTTAATTATTTATGAATGAACATATTACAGAAAAAATCTAAATGGTGTTAAAAAAATAAAAACAAACGCAAATCAATAAATAAATACTGTGCAATTAAATCATGACGTAAAAAATTTAAATGAAAGGAGAATTCATTAAAGTTGTTGCTATTGTTGCTAATAAAAAAATAAAATAAACAAAATTGTTAACTGCGAGAAATGTGAAAAGACAAAGGACTCAGTGCCTTCCCTTGGGGGGCAGTAATTTGAAAGCCACTTGAATAAAAAAAAATAAACGAAATCAATTTGAATTTGTTTTAAGTCTCGTGACATTTCATTTTTTCTTTGCATAAAATTATTAATTAATTAATTTAGAAAATGTAAAACAAATTTAAAGTCACGTGTTTAAGTTTGCACGTTTCATCTTCACTCTCGTTTTCGAATGCCCCAATTAATATTCAGTGCGTCGATAAGAGCGACGTAACAACAAAGAAAGCTGACGGGTCAATCAAATAGGTCAATAGCAACATTGTTGTGAACAATAGTTACTACATCTGTTTACCGTCACCTCACGTTCAAAGTAAAACTATTTTTTGCGGCGAGATCTTTCTTTCGCGATCTATACCCAGCCCGTGCACTAAAGTTTCCAGATGTAAAAAGAGAAAACAAGAAAAAAGCAAAAAAAAAAGTGAAACAAGATCGAAATAAAAATGCAAATTACTCACTCGACATGATTGGATTGTGTTGGAGCGCGTGCACGTTCACACATGAAATAAATGTACTTTCTAAGGTACCCACGGTTTTAAAGAAGTACCGTTGAACCGGTTGAATGGTGAATAAAGTCGACAGGTAAAGGTAAAGCGCTGGATGGCATGCGCGTTTCTAATTAACGCGCGCTCGTATTGTCACCGGATGCTGGCGTCGCCATCTGTCCTCGGAACGTACAAAACTCGTTTTGGTGGAAAAATGAATCCCGTTTAGTGGCGCTTTTCTGGAATTTCAAAAATCCTCGCAAAATTCCCAAAACAGGAAAAACAAATTTCAGTTTCTTTCGAAACAGTTTAAGTTAAAATTTGAGAAGCACTTGTTTAGATAAGGGGAAAAAATTTTGATTTCTTTTTTAACTAAAGCAAATGCAGTCAAATATTTCGTAAGTTCTGGAAAAGTTCTTGTTAAGAGGCAAGTGGGAAAGAATATTCGATTTCCCTTTGGGGTAAAAACTATGGCGAAACGAACACGGACGTTTCCACCTATAAGTATGCAATTTCAACAATCCTGAAGACTGTATGAAATGTGTCCTTGAAAATTTTTTTTCGATCTTTTCTTGACAATTTTTCCCTAATGAAAGTAATCTGAAGATAGTTGCCAGGATATAAGTGGGATCACCGCACCTGATCAGTACGTCACTGGATAATTTAGAAATTCGCTGGGAATGTTTATTAGCGATATCACTGTCACTATAGGTTTCCGAAAGTGAAACATCGGTTTGCTTGAAAGAATACCAAAGTGGTTTTAGGCCGTAAGTCCAGAAGTACCAAGTGGTTTTGAAGTTTGGTTGTCCTTTCGGAATTTGGATTGTGAAGAAAGTTGGTATCTTCAAGATTTTGAAAAATGAAGATCTAAACAAAAAACTTAATTCGTTCCTTACCATAATATGGTCATAATGATCAGGATTTTCATGTTTAGAACATCGAATGATTGCATCTCTTTTTACCGAAATTGGAGAAGCTTAGCCATTACTAAGGATTGGTTTTGATGCTACTGACTTTGATCATCAAGAACATTCCTTTGTTCTTTAGACTTTAGACGAGAGTTTCTTTGACTCGGTCTTTAAAGGTTGATTCTGTACATTTCACAAAGAAGAACTTCATCGAACATTCACCAAGAAGATTGTCAGATTTGGTCAATCAAGATCAGTGTTTTCGAATTTGGAGATGGAGACCAAATGACTCATGGAAGATTCAGAAGACGATGATTGGGCCTTATCAACCAGAAGATGAAATGGAACGATCAAGAAGAGGTCGGTTGGGCATTGCTGACTCGAACGAGTGAAACTGATTAACATTTGAAAGAAAAAGGAGGAAGGTGACTTATGGAAGATCAAGAGAGTGTGTTTCGGTCATCCTTCCCAAAGGGTCTTCGACGACTGATTAACTTTTGAATGAAGAAGGAGGAAGGTGACTTTTGGAAGATCAAGAGAGTGTGTTTTGGTCATCTTCCCGAAAGGGTCTTCGGCGACTGATTGGATTTTCATATTAAAGTCGAAAAGTTTGCCAATTAATACATTTTTCCTTTTATTCCAATACCGTTCAGAATTTAAAGTTCAATAATGTCAAAAATTTTCGAAAATAGCAGAATTGAAACTGGTTTCGCTCGAACAGAGACAAAAACTCTTTAAAGATTCCACTCCACTCCATCAAATGCAAAACTGGCTCGTGGATCTACCAGGCCTTGTTGTAAGTAGACTTTAAGATCAGTGTCGTCAAAAGACGAAGGAAAAGGAGAGGGATTTGAAGTTACCACTCAGCTCGAAATAGTCGCGCCACAATAGGGTAAGATTAGAAGCAAACGTCACAGATGGTTATCATTAAATCTGCATTGATACCCAAGACGCATCTTCACCATTATCAAATTCCATGACGTGCTGATTGAACAGAAAGTAGAAGAAATAGTAAAACTGAAAACCAAATAACTAGGTCGAAGTGATCCCAATTGGGTGGGATTAAGGCCAAACGTCTTGGTCTATATTGATGCCCGAGATTTGTCTTCAACATGACATGGAGATTGCAAAGAAAATTGAAGTGCGTTTTAAGCAACCAACTAGGTCGAAGTGCTCACAATTGGGTAGAACTAGAGCCAAACGTCATAGATGGTTTTATTAGGTCTATATTGATGTAAAAATGTTTTCACCTTCACCAAATTCCGTGACACGCAGATTGTAAAGAAAGTAGAAGAACTAGTAAACTGAAAGGTGCAACCAACTAGGTCGGAGTGATCCCAATTGGGTAGGATTAGAACCAAATATCGGTCTGCATTGATGCCCAAGACTTGTCTTCACCTTCACCAAATTCCGCGACTATGCCGAGGATGCTCAAGACCCGTTTAACCTTCACCAGATTCTGTAGATTATGACAGATTAGAGAAAAACTAGAAGAAGTGGGTTTCAAGCAACTAGTTAGACCTAAATAACTGCCATAAATTGGATGATAAAAAATTCGTTCACTTGCTTTTGACAATCAAAATATTTGTTTCGTTGGCATTTTTTTGTTTTTTTTTTGTCAGTAAGAAAGAAATCGATGGCTTGTTTTTGAAAAACAAAATTTCATTTGTTTCGTTTGCATTACATTATTTTTTTTGTTTCTTTTTGCCAGTAAAGAATATGCTATTGAACATGAAATCAGGTTTTCATTTGTTTCTGTTTCATTATTATTATTTTTTGTTTCTTTTTGTAAGCAAGAAACAAGAAGCTTCGAAAAATCAAATAAATCAAGCTTTCATTTCTTTGTTTATATTTCATTTTGTTGTTTCTCTTTGTAAGGAAAACAATCGAGAGTTTTCAACGGTAAGATTTTGAAAATCAATTCAAGGGTCATTTGTTTGTTTGCATTCCATATTTTTCCTTGTTTCTTTTTTGTAAGCAAAACAGAACAAGTAAAAAATCGACGATTTCCGGCACGAAGCTTTTGAAAAGCAAAATTTCGTTTGTCTTTTTCGTAAGTAAAAAAAAAATGACGATGGGAATCTTACAAATTAAATCATGCTTTCGTTTGTTTGTGTGTCATCATTAGTTTTTGTTTCTTTTTGTAAGCAAGCAACGATTTTCACCTTTGAAAATCAAATAAATTAAGCCTTCATTTGTTTATTTGTCTTTCATTTTTTTTCTTCCTTCTTTTAGCAAGGATTTTGAAAATCAAATTAAGTCTTCACTTGTGTCTTTGTATTTTTTTCTTAGTTTCTTTTTGTAAAGAAAAAAGAACACAAAACAAAAGAATATTTAAGCACCGCCCTTCGAGCAAATCCGATACGCGTCATTATCTCACCGCGGATCTTCTTAATTAAGATTATCAGAGAATGATTTGGTAATTTCGTTTGAAGCTCCTCCCTCGATAATAATTCTCTACAATTGGTCGGATACAGGTCATTTCGTTAATCCGGATTTAAGTACCGCCCACTCTCTAAGTGCAGATTGATTTAAGCATCGCCCATCGAGCAAATTCGATAGGCGTCATTATCTCTATTGATCGGATACAGGTCCTTTCGTTAATTCGCCCACTCTCTAGTGCAGATTAAATTTAAGTACCGCCCCGTTACGTTATTTTGTGTGCAAGCACCGCCTACAGTACAATCCATAACTGAATTGTCACCGCCTCCTGTGCAATCACTGTGCTCCTGGTTCTTCGTAATAATACGAATACTGCCGGCCTCGAATGTCCTGCGATTTTGTTTTGTTGTTTATTTTAAACTCCTCCTTCGAAAAGTGATACATTAGCCCGCCCCATGGACTTTTTAATTTAATAAACACGAACGAAAAGTGTCGAGGAGATAAGACTGTTATATCGGTTACTTCGTTAATCCGGATTTAAGCACCTCCCACCGAACAAATTCGTACGTGTCATGAAAGAATTAAGATCACGGGCGATTTGGAAATTTCGTTTTAAGCCCCTCCCTCGAAAATATAAATAACAAAGAACAAATAAAAAGCGACGACTTCCAACGCGAAGCTTTTGTTATTGTTTTTGTTGCAATTAATTACTACCGCTTTTGAAAATTTTTAAATCAAGCTTTTATTTGTTTTTTATATTTGATTTTGTTGATTCTTTATGCAAGCGAGAAAAATCGACATTTTCCAACGGTAAACTTTTGAAAATCAAATGAAGCTTTCATTTGTTTTTTTTTGTATTACAATATTTTTCTCGTAAACAAAGAAAAATCACCGTTTTTTTTTAAGTCAAATAAATCAGAGGCTTTCATTTGTTTCTTTGCACTAATAGAAAACTGTCATGAATATGTCATATATGTAAATTACAAAAAGCATCGGCCCAAGCACACTACCCTGCGGTACTCTGACAATTCTGTAAAAAAATAGGCACAAATGAAGCTTTTGGAAGTCAAAATTTCTTTTGTTTCTTTGTGTGTCATTCAAATATTTTGGTCTTAAAAAATGTTAGTAAAGAAAAAAACAAAAGACGATTGTAATCTGGGAGGAATGTCGAAAGACGAAGGTGTCAATGCCTTCCCTTCAGGGATACCAATTTGAACAAGGACTTTAAAACAATAAATAAAATAGATTACGACTCCTTTTGAGAATCTTAACCAAATAAAAAGAAATAGAAAATCAAAATTTGAAGGAAAAAAATTCATTCAATTTTGATGTTTGTTAAGAAATTTAATCAAAGAGGTTGAAAATTTTTTGTATTTCTTTCTTAGTTTCGTTTTGTAAGCAAAAAAAAAAAACAAATAAAAATCGACGACTTCCAGCGCGAAGCCTTTGAAAACCAAATCAAGCAGCCGTTAATTGTATTTCAGTTTTCTTTCTTCCTGTAAAGTAAATAAGTAAAAAATCGACGACTTCCGAGGTGAATCTTTTGAAAATCAAATTAACTCTTCATTTGTTTCTTTGTATTTCATTTGTTTTCTTCCTTTTTTTATCAAAAAAGATTAAATAAAGAATGGACCTATCAAGCAGCCGTCATTTGTTTCTTAGCATTTGATCTTTTTTCTTTCTTTTCGTTTGTTTCTTCGCAATTCATTATTTTCTTGTTTTTTTTTATTACAAAAAAATCAACGATTGTGATGGGAAACCTTTGAAAATCAAATCAAGCCATCATTTGTCTCTGTGCATTTAATTTTGTTTTCTTTCTTTTTCTAATCAAAAAATCGACGACTTGCCTTTGAAAAACAAAATTTCATTTGTTTCGTTTGCATTTCGTTATTTTTTTTGTTTCTTTTTGCCAGTTCATTGGTTTGTCGTATATTTCTTTGTATTTCATTTTTATTTCTTCCTTTTTTTTAGCAAAAAAAGATCAAATAAATAATTGTCCCATCAAGCAGTCTTCATTTGTTTCTTCGCATTTGATATATTTTTTTTCTTTTTGTGCCAGTTCATTGGTTTGCCGTTTGTTTCTTCGTATTTCATTTTTTTTTTCCAAAAAAGATCAAATAGAGAATCATCCAATCAAGCAGCCTTCATTTGTTTGTTCGCATTCGATCTTTTTTCTTTCTTTTTGTGAGTAAAAAAGAATAAATATAAAAAAAGGCAACTTCCGGCGTGGAACTTTTGAAAATAAAAATTTCGTTTGTTTCTTTGAATTTCATCATTTTTTTGTTTCTTTTTATAAAAAAAAGTAACGATTGCGATGAGAAATTTTTGAAAATCAGATCAGGCGGCTTTCATTTGTTTCTGTCTTTATTTTTTTGTTTTTTTTTTTGTAAGCAAGAAAAATCAATATTTTTCGACGGGAATTCTTTGAATCAAATTTTCAATTGTTTCTTAATGTTTCTTTTTGTAAGCAAAAAATCGACGATTTCCGACGGGAAACTTTTCAAAAACCAAATCAGGCTTGTATTTGTTTCTATTGCACAATATTCTTTTGTTTCTTTTAGTAAGCAAAAAAAATCGTTTTCCGATGGAAAGTCTTTGAATTCAGTTTTCATTTATGTTTTATATTTCATTTTTTTTTCTTTCGAGATCCCTGACGAGAAATTGTTCAAAATCAAATCAGGTTTTCATTTGTTCCTTTTTTTGTATTACATTATTATTTCTTGTTCATTTACATAAGCAAAGAAAAATCGCGCTTTTCTTGGGGAATTTTCATTCGTTTGTACAACATATTTCAATGTTTTATTTTATTATTTGGAATTTTAATTAATAATTAATAAATCGCTTATGTATTATTACAAGGGGCATCGGCTTGGGTTTTATTTAATTGATTTTCTTAACTTCCATTGTTTTTGTTTTATTTTGTACGTTAATTGGCATTTTTTTTTCGAAATTAAAACTGAAATTAATAATGAATAAATCATTCACGTATATTAGAAAAAGCATCGGCCCAAGTATACTACCCTGCGTATTTCTGTAATTTTGTAAAAAAAAGAATAAATAAAAATTCAATTAATCCCGGTGCGAAGCTTTTGAAAATCAAAATTTTGCTTGTCTTTGTTTTGCTCATTGCTTTGCAAGCAAAAAAAACAAAGACTTGAAACGGGATACTTTTGAAAACTAAATGAAGCATACTCATTTGTTTCTATTCATTATTATTTTTTGTATCTTTTTGAAAGCAATAAAAATTGACGATTTTCGATGCTAAACTTTTGAAAATCAAATCAAGCTGTATTTCGTTTCTTTTTTGTTTATTTTCATTACAGAAGGAATATCTAGGGTAAGCCTTAAAAAATAAACCAAACTTTCCTTTGTCTCTTATTTCAATGTTTTTTTGTTCCTTTTTGTAAACAAACAGTACAGGGTGACTGACAATTGAAGGGGTAAGTGGATAAAGGTGGTGTGTCATAATTTTGCAAAATCCGAGTTATTTAAACCGATTTATTTAATAATGCACCATAAAATATTGAATAACAACTAATTTATTTATGGATAAGATGGTATGTACGTGATATGTTTTTCGTTTAATAACGAATAAAAGGTGCTATGACCACATACCTCCTTTATCCTTGATTTTCTAGATTCAAAAATAAAACTATTAATCTTTAAAATGTTTACTTATTATTACGGCATAGTTTTATTATTACTTTTATGAATGGATAAAAGTGCTATGTCCTTCGAATTTGCTAAACTATATTGAAGATAAGATAATATCAGATTATCACTATCTGCAGTTAAAATTCATATTATAGATTTACATTGTGGTAAATTTTTATTAATTAATTAATGTATTTATTTGGTTCATCAGTAGCTCTTAACCGTCGTTTTGAGTATAATTTTTCATTAATTATTTGTGGAAAACTAATACTTAGAACTTTTCCAGGACTCTCGGATATCACTCTTTTCGTGTCGTGTTTTTTTTTTTTTTTTTGGGAGGCGAAACAATTGTCAGTCACCCTGTACATATATTTCCTGTTCATCGTTTTTCTTCTTACGTTCAAAGTTACATTCTTTTTCTTTCGCAAATGCGGAACAAAAAAGAACGTTTCGGGAAATTCTGAACTTTTCAAAAACCATTGACGTCACCGTGCATTCCGGTGCGTCACGGCCAAAATGAAGACGGACACTGATGATTGATGATGACATTTATTAAAAAAAAAATGCCACATTAAGCAACTATTTAAATTAATTTTTTTGAAAAAGAAAACGAGATTTCGAGACGCGCGCGTTCAGGTTACTTTAAAGAAAAGAGCACACAAATAATAATCTTCACACATAATTCACACTATCGTGCAATAAAAAAAAAAACGAAAACAAGAATCACTTTTTTAATGGTTCAGACAAGTTTGCAAGCAGGTTTTTTTTTACGTAAGTAAACGTACCTATTAATTTGTTAACGACGAGGATCCACAATTACTTCATTTGTTGGACATACATACATCTATTGTTTGACGTCAATGAATTTTTCATTAATGCTAGGCAATTATTTATTATTTATTTAGAAATACTCCTGGGGGTTCGTGGAAACCAACCAACTCGAAACGTCTGCGTTTGTGTGCGTAGACTTTTAAGGGGAATGCAAAACCAGTTTGTTTTTCTTTTACGCGATCGACCATCATGACGTGGATTTTATATTTTTAGAAATATTATAGAGTTCATGGTTGAGTGCAGTTACACTCAAGAACAAAATACTAAAAATATTGGCATACATAATAATTAACGAGCGTCGTCCGTAACCTTCTCTTGCAGGCAAAGTTCGCAAGTGAATTCACTTTTGTTTCAGCAAATCCGACGTATACAGGGTAATTAATAAATTAATTGCTAGAAGTTATTGCTGCATTAATTTAACTATCAAAAGAGGCCTCAGAATAATTGGCCGTTGGGGTTAAAATAATAAAATTAAATAAATGCATTTGGAGAATCTCCCCCCTCCCCCCACACATGAATTACAAGAAGGCGTGCTGTTTTAATTTCTTTTTAATTCACGAATAGAAAAAATCATAATGATTACTGCAAATGGCGCACGGGTCAAGGGTGCGAAGAAATTAATTGCGCCAAGTCCATAGGTGACGGTTGGTTTTTATGCCGAATAACTCCTCGGTATAGTAATTGCTTGCGGTGATGTATAGGTTTTGAGTGATTTTATGATTGCTGATATTATCTGCTGCCTTTAATTGCTTGTAATTTGCTTGCTATAAATCAGACGTAATAAATTGCAGGACATTAGATAAACATGATATTTTTGTTGCGATAAAAAATAAAAACGAAATTAAATAAAGAAACAATTTAATAATTCGGCTGCGCATTGGAACTGCGCATCTTCTGTGCACGCAATTATCATAAGAAATAACACGGCAGCTTATATTGGAGATTTTCATTTTATGAAGTTGTGGCCTGAGTGGCTCAGCAGTCAGTGTGTCTGGTTTAATAAACCGAAGGCCCTAGGTTCGATCTCCACGTAGGACAAATAAAAAACGTTTACTTAAAAGCTCCACGCAACACAAATAAGTTAGCAAATAACCGTCTTTCTCTGAAGACCACCACGACGTGCGGTGCAGAGACAAATAGCTGTCGAAACGTCGCTTCGTCGGATTACAAAAGTGCTAATGATGATATTCTCTGCGTGTGCATTCAAGTGATAAGAAAAAAGACAAAACAATAGCTCTGGGGAAGCGTGAAATTAATCAAGTCTCCCACAAAAGAATAATCTCTATCAAGTGTCGAAGGAAATATGACAAAGTAATTGGATTTTAAGAAGCCAAAGGAAACTTTCCAATTACAAAAATTCATATCCTTCTGATTAGTGATACGAAACAGCATGTACACTGTAACAGCAGAAAATAGAACAAGTTAAAAACTGTAGCAAATTTTCTTATACAGGGTGACTGACAATTGTTCCATCAAAAAAGAGTAGGAAAATGAACGTTATAGACTACGGGAAAAATGTTCTACGGAATAATTCATAATTAATAAAAAATTACCCTGCGGCACTGCGTACTAAATACAACGCGATGTTATAAATGCAGCAATAAATTGGACTATAAAGTTTTATGATTATTATTTTATTGACTACTTAACTACGCACCATGCAACCTTGACACACATGTCAATTTCGTCCGAGTTATGTTTCTTTCACGCGATATAATTATTAGTAATTTCTAAAATAGTATAATTACGTATGAAATAAGGGCTTAAGGGTATCGAATAGACAAATAATTGTGTAAAGCGACAAAACGAAAACACTGCTGTCTTGTCAAGCGTCTGAACAATCGAAAAATGACGATATCCGGCGTGAAACTTAAAACAATTTTGAAATCAATGCGTTTTGTTTTTTTTCTCGCATTGATTCTTTGTTTCACAATTGACGCTTCTACATTTTTTTTCTTTCCTGTGATTTGATCCGTTGTACCAACGTCAATCTTCTTTTGTTTTTCGTTTTTTTTTTGTTACCTTATTCTTACATCCATCTTTTTTGATGAATTGTAATTTTTCTTTTGTATTCTTATTTTTTTTTTCTTCGCATTTCATCGTACTTAATTCGATTCGCTTTATAATCAACGAATTCTTTTGTTTTCTGTTCAATATTTTCTTCGTATTTCATCGTTTTTTGTTTGGTTTCTCATAATCGAATTGATACTTAATTTCGATTATTATTTTGTTTTTCTTTTTTCATCAGTAGGCTATTTGGTTATTTCGTTTTGTTTCTTTAGTCATCTTAGTCATCGCATTTCCATGTTGTTTATCTCAGTTTTTTGTCGAATTTCTTATTTGATTTCTTTTCGATCTTGATTATCGAACAATTCGCGTAATCATCAACGACTTTTCTTGTTTTCTTGTTCAACTTTTTCTCCGTGTTTTGTCGTTCTTTATTCGATTCTTGATTGACGTTCTATAATCGAATTGTTTTTTATTATTACAAGCGTCACTTCATGAAGATTATTATTGTTTTGTTTCTTTTTTTCACCTCCGCCTTAAGTTTCGTATTTCATCGTTGCTTGTTTCAGTTCTGTTTATCGAATTGTAATAGTTTTCTTCTTCCTTTGTTTTCTGAACAGTCTCGATGGCGTTCAATAATAATCACCGATCTTCTTTTTCCTTTCGTCAATTTTTTCTCTTCGTATTTCGCCTTACTTTAATTGATTTTTGTTTTCGATATTCTAATTGAAATAATTTTCCATATCTCAGTTGACGAAATATTTTCTTGTTTCTTTTTCGTTCTTCGGTGATTTGATCACACCTCACCAGAAAATTGTCGATGTTCTTTTGTTTCTTTCATTCACCTCATCTTTATATTTCGCAAATTGGAGAATTTTGTTTTTATTTTAGAAAAGGGATCAACACTTTCAGTCAGCAAACTCTGTTTTATTTTTATTTCATTTTGTCGCATTAATTTTTCGTCAATTGACACTTCATGCAGTTTCTTCTTTTGTTTTCTGTTCCCGATCGTTTCAAATTTGTTTACAACAAAAAAATCCACGCGCATAGTTTTCGTGGTTCATAAAATTCTAAGACGCCGTAATTGTGAGAGAAAGTCGTCGTATTTACAGTTAGCTTCGCTGTTTTCGGAGCTATAGTGCGAAATAATGCACTGAGATTTCCAATTTGCTTTTATCAAAGAACCCCCGCATATCTTCTATAAGGAAAACACTTTGCAGATGGATGATTGGAAATAGTGAGCTGTGGCCATCACCATAGCTTCGCCATGCCCAGCTCTATAGAACGAAGCATTTCAAGTTTGTTAATTTCATGTTTCATAAAAATCTAAAGCATCACAACTGCTTATTCACTGTTAGCTTCGCTATATTCGACTCTATAAAGCGAAGTTATGCTCTCACATGTTTCTTTTAATAAAAAATTCATTTACCACATATATCATTAAAATAAGAATACTATTAAAGAAACTATAAGAAATAGCCTAAAAATAATCATCATTGTTAGCTTCGCCTCGCTCGGATCTATAGAGCGAAGCTATGCTCAGATTGGTATTCTTCAGTATAACATCAACAAAAAAAAGATGAATTTCGAGAATGATTTGAAAAGTTAGCTGCGGTCACCACCGTTAGCTTCGCCATGTCCGGCTCTATAGAATCAAGCTAAGTACTGAGCCTTTCAGGTTTATTAACATCAATATCAATATAATGTTTCATAAAAATCTGAACTGCTACAACTGTTTGTGAGAGGAAGATGTCGCATTCACTGTGTTCGGCTCTACAGACCGAAGCTATGCTGTGAATTTCAAACATGTTTCTTTTAATAGCAAGCTCATTTACCTCGTGTATCATTAACAGAAGAAACTATAACAAGAAAAGTACAGAAATATTCTGAAAATGACCATCACTGTTAGCTTCGCCTTGCTCAGACCTATAGAGCGAGGCTGCACTCAGATTTGTTTCCTTTAATGAAAAGTGTACACTTCCATAAACCGTCAACTAAGAATCGGGAGAATACTTGGAAATTCCTAATTGTGGCTGTCACCTTTAGCTTCGCTTGTGCCTAGATCTATAGAGTGAAGCGGTTCGAACTTGATAGCTTCAATGAAAAAACTTTCCATAGATTTCGTCTAATAGAAAAATTGGTCTGTAGTAAACATTATCGCATTTACAGTTAGCTTTGCTTTGTTCAGGACTATAGAGCGAAGCTATGCTTTAATCCTTAGTGTCCTTTAGATTTGTTTCCTTTAATGAAAAGCCTATACGCTTCCGTAAATCGTCAACGAAAAGAAAACTAAAGAAATATTCTGAAAATGACCATCACTGTTAGCTTCGCCTTGCTCAGATCTATAGAGTGAAGCTAAATCTTCAGCGGTTCGAGCTTGTTAGCTTCAATGAAAAAACTCTCCACGTAGATTTCGTCTAATAGAAAAATTGGTTTGTAGGAAACGTTACCGCATTTACAGTTAGCTTTGTTATTTCAGGACTATAGAGCGAAGCTACGCTTTAATCCTTAAAGTCCTTTAGGTTTGTTTCCTTTAATGAAAAGCCTATACACTTCCGTAAATCGTCAACTAAAAGAAAACTAAAGAAACATTCTGAAAATGACCATCACTGTTAGCTTCGCCTTGCTCAGATCTATAGAGCGAAGCTGCACTTAGGTTTGTTTCCTTTAATGAAAAGTCTACACTTCCATAAACCGTCAACTAAGAATCGAGAGAATGCTTGGGAATTCCTAATTGTGGCCGTCACCTTTAGCTTCGCTGTGCCTAGATCTATAGAGTGAAGCGGTTCGAACTTGTTAGCTTCAATGAAGAAACTCTCCACATAGATTTCGTCTAATAGAAAAATTGGTCTGTAGGAAACGTTATCGCGTTTATAGTTAGCTTTGTTATGTTCAGAACTGTAGAGTGAAGCTACGCTTTAATCCTTAAAGTCCTTTAGATTTGTTTCCTTTAATGAAAAGTCTATACACTTCTGCAAATCGTCAACTAAATGAAAACTAAAGAAATATTCTGAAAGTGACCATCACTGTTAGTTTCGTCTTGCTCAGATCTATAGAGCGAAGCTGCACTCAGATTTGTTTTCTTTAATGAAAAGGCTATACATTTCCATAAACCGTCAACTAAGAATCGGAAGAATGCTCAGAAATTCCAAATTGTGGCTGTCACCGTTAGCTTCGCTGTGCCTAGATCTATAGAGGGAAGCTAAATTCTCAGGGGTCCAAGGGGGGGTTTGCTTCAAAGAAAAAACTCTCTACATAGATTTCGTGTAACATAAAAATCTGTTTGTAGGAAAAGTTGTCGCGTTTATAGCTAGCTTTGCTATGTTCAGAGCTATAGAGACAAGGTATGCTTAAATCCTTAAAGCCCTTCAATGAAAGGTCCATGTACTCCCGCATCTTGAGTTTCTCATGCGGCGTCGTAGAAACGTCGGTCTTTTTTGTTTCTTTTTTGTTGATTTTAGCTTCGTTTTTCCCACGTTGTGTTTCAGTTCTTTTTTGTCGAATTATTACGTTTGGGTTGGGTTGGGTCGAATTATGACGGTTTTCTCTATTGTTTTTTTATTTACCTTGATTTTCGAACAATCTGTCCAGTAATCTACTATCTTCTTTTGTTTTTTTATTCAACTGTTGCATTCGGTCGTTCTTTATTCGATTTTCGTTTATTATAATTGAATTAATGTCTCATTTTACCAATTGACACTTCATGCGATTATTCTTTTGTTTTTGCTTCTATCGGCGTTTGACTGTTTCATGCACCGCCACAAAATTGTCGATCTTCTTTTGTTTCTTTCGTCGATCTTCGTATTTCCACCTCGTTTATCGAAACAAACTTAAGAGAACAGGGGTTATCTTTCGTTAAATTGTTATACAAAGTTCATTCTTAAAACCACAAAGAAGTTTCTTTCTATACGAGGGAGAGACTAAAAATCAATGAAACAATAGAGTTAACATTAATTAACAAGGTTGTATTCTGAAAATGGTATAAAATTAAATAACTTTAATGGGTTGCGTTTTTTTTTTTAAGTTGGTCAACTTGGAGAATCGAATTTATCCGTTATTTTATCATAAATCATAACCTTGTATGTAGATGTGTGATGGCCTGATGACATGTACATTTTTAATTTTTTTCTTATCCTTCCTTTATTTGCACGAGTACCGAAGTTATTTATACTTACTGACGCAAATACATACCAAGAAGTACAAAAAAAAAAAATAAACCTCGCTTATAGGAAATTAATGCAAGGCTATCATCAAAACATGTTTTATAAATAAAATAAAATAAGATAAAATAATGTTGCAATTTTATTTGCAGCCACTTCGTCTTTGCGAGTGTGAGACGCGAACGACGCGACGTCAAGGTTTTCCCGCCAAATATAAAAAAAAATAAATAAATCAATCAAAACGGAGGCCAAAGATAACGATGTTAAATGAGGAAAGCGTTCGCTGTTTAATTGGGGGATTCCCTCACATAACATCAGAGCCGTTAAAATAAAATAACAGAATTAATTCGGTTCCTTAATCGGTGAACAATTCAATTAAACTTGTAATGTGCAATTTAAAGTCCATTACGGACTTAATTTCCACACTTTTGTTTTATTGTTAAAGGAAGTGACTTGCAAAAATAAACTTTATTAATAAAGAAAACAATTTAATCGCGTGATCATAAATATGACTGCTTTTATGGCTTGATTTAATTAGTCTTGTTTGTATACGTTTTGAGACCATTGAATAACACGCACATCACTTAGCGCCATCTCATCAACTTAAAACAAACAAACGCTATTTTCACTTTTCATTTGTGTTTATGATGATGGGATGGCGCTGGGTTGTCATATGTGAACGTTAATCTAGCTGGCCGTATAATAAACCGTTTAGGGTTCATCTTTGCTAATAAATGGGATTGAAACCGAACAAAAATAAATTTTAAAGCGAGAGAGGCGAGGCAAGGCAAATGCAAACGTGTCCTTTCTGTTTTAAAAAGAACACAGACGATTGAGTTTTCGAGCATCACCTCCAACATGGCCGTACGCATGTGACCTTGAAATTTAAATAACAGGTTCGTGGTTTGTGGTGCCACCTATTAAAGAAGAGCGAAAACTTAAAAAATAAGACTGTTTCACAAATACGAAAGGTAGTATGTCACCTGAGAGACAACTTCTTTCATTTTTTCTTAGCCTACCAAGCGATCCAACTTAAAATGATCTTCAAAAGCATTGAAATGAAAACTTATTTAAAAAAAAAACGAATGCGGTGTCACGTGACTAACTTCGATTGGTTTCTATTTTACTTCTTTACAGGTGACCTGTGCCACTTGTTCGTTCTCAAATTTGGACGTGAATGCAACTTTTGAAAAGATATCAAAACTACTTTAACTTTTGTAAAAAAGGACCCCAAAAAAAAGACTTCGAACTGCGTTATTCATTTGTTTCCTAATACATATTCAAGAATACAACTAGTTTGATTGTTCACTTTTATTTTAAGTTGATCCTCGTGATTGATTCGTGAGCAGAATTAAAAATTACAAAAAAAAAAGAAAGGCGTTACTAAATTTTGATTGGTTTTTATTTTACCACAGTAAAATATACAGGGTGGCCTAAGGCACTCGTTCGATTTCAAATTTGTTCTTGTTTATGAATCAACGTCAAAGAAAATTTGAAGCACCCGACGTGAACGCGTTTTCTGAAGACATCAAAACCTTACTTTAATTTTTGTAAAATTTCTGATAAACTAACGAAGCAAAAAATCCGGCTGCGTTACTCATTTGTTTCGATCGCCAATGAAAATTTTATTTCTTTTAATTCCTATCAAGCGATCCAATTTAAAATTATTTTTAAAGGGCATCGAATGCTGCCTTGATACTTAACGGACCTCGGCAAGCATCACACTTCACGTACTTCATCCAACCCAGGTCAGTTGATGGGCAAAAGAAGTAGGGAACGTCGTCAAAATCGGGACTTGCTCGACAAGTCTGCACAAGCGGTGGTGTAAAGTCGTCTGTATGCGTGCTCGAATCAACCAACGATAAACAGAGTTGCTTCCCATTTAACAGGAGGGGCGGTCCTTTTGTGTCTGCTCATGTGGTCGTCTTAGCGATCAAAGTGAGGTTGCAATCCCATTTGTTGGCCAATCAGAAACGAATGCGATTGCACTTTAATTCGTTAATGGGCGGCCTTAATTTTGTTTATTCTGACGGTCGTTATCGTTACACTGTTACGTAGATGTCAAAGTGACGTTTAGCTCATATCTGTCTATATGACATTGCTTGACGTTTGTTAATCTGACGTTCCTGGGCGTCTGTCACTTTGGCGCTTGTCATTGTGACGTTTTTTGACGTCTGTCACCTTAACGTTTCTTGCTACCTGTCATCATGACATGATTTTGTTGACCGCTGACGTGCGAGCCTCCACAAGGTCATGGAATTAAAAACCACGACGTAGCTACATTCAGAAATTTTGAGACCCCAATATTTTGACATAATATTTGACATTTCAGAGACACCTAACGGTGAAATTTATTACTGTTACATATATTTTTTCTTCTTTTCTTTTATTGCTTCTCTTCTTCCATTGTAACGAGTGTCCAGCAATTATTGTAGTCTTGGGTGGCCGTGGAATCAAACACTTTTAACTAATTATTATTTTAAATTGTAATAAAATATTAAATACGCAAATAAAAATTTGACAGTTAATATTTGAGACATAAATTCAACGTTGCAAAGCAAGAATCGACATTCGTGTTTGATTCCACAGCCACCCACGACTGCTTTAATTGTTGGACACACGTTATTTATTTCTTTTATGTAAAAAATCGGAAGCTTTCGATTATCTGGTGTGATGGTACCATCTGACGGGAAACAGCGAAAATGCTTATTTAGTTAAGAAGAAGTAAGAGGAAACAAATGAGAACCGAAACAACGTCGAAATGCATAATTGGATGAACAGAAAACAAAAGACGATCGTCGATTCTCATTCGGCAGGAACGACTGAAAATCAAAAGGCCTCCCGTTGAGCAGAAAGGAAATCGAGAACAAATGAAAAATCGACGACTTCCGGAGCGAAGCTTTTGAAAACCAATCAAGCAGCCTTCAATTGTTTCTTGGTATTTTATTTTTTCTTTTTTCTTGTAAGCAAAAAAAAAAAAGAAAAATCGATGACTTCCGGACGAAGTTTTTGAAAATCAAAACAATTCTACATTGTTGTTTTTTTTTTAATTTCATTTTGTTTTCTTGTAAGCAAAAAAAAAACTGAGAATTGTGTTTGTCTCTTTGCATGTCACTACATTTATTTGTTTCTTTGCATTTCACTATATTTATTTGTTTCTTTTTGTAAGTAAAAAAAAAAATTTAAATTTCCGATGGGAAACTATTGTTTTAATTTCGTTGTTTTTTTTTCAGTTTGGTTTCTTTGGTTTAATTATCGCTTTTGAAAATCAGTTAAATTAAGCTTTCATTAGTTTTTTTTTTTAATGTCGTTTTGTAAGAAAAACAATCGACGATTTCCTGTGGGAAATTTTTGAAATGCAAATCAGGGTTTAATTTTTTTTTTTTTGAAAATCAAATAAATCATTCATTTGTTTTTTATAATGTTCTGTAAGCAAAACAATCATCGATTTTCGATTTTTGAATATCAAATCAGGCTTTCATTTGTTTTTATTTCATTAATTTTTTTAATTTGGTTTCTTTGGTTCGATTTCCGATTTTGAAAATCAAATAAAACAAGCTTTCATTTGTTTTTTTTAATGTCGTTTTGTAAAAAAAAACATTGACGATTTCAAATGGGAAATTTTTCAAAATCAAATCAGGCTTTCATTTGTTCTTTTGAAAATAAATAAATCAAGCTTCACTTGTGTTTTTTTAATATTTCATTATTTTTTCTTGTTCCTTTTGTAAGTAAAAAAAATTGACAATTTCCGACATAAAGCAATCGTCGATTTCCGAGGAGAAATTTTTGAAAATCAACTCAGGCTTTCATTTGTTTTTCCTGAAAATGAAATAAATCAAACTTTTACATGTTTTTTTTTCTAATGTCGTTTTGTAAGCAAAATAATCGACGATTTCCGATGGGAAATTTTTGAAATGCAAATCAGGCTTTCATTTATTTTTTTTTGAAAATCAAATAAATCAAGTTTTCATTTGTTTTTTTTTTAAATGTCATTTTGTGAGCAAAACAATCATCGATTTCCGATTTTTGAAAATCAAATCAAGCTTTTATTTGTTTTTTTTAAAGACAAATAAATCAAGTTTTCATTTGCTTTTTTAATGTCGTTTTGTAACAAAACAATCGTCGATTTTGAAAATCAAATCAGGCTTTCATTTGTTTTTTGAAAATCAAGTAAATCAAGCTTTCATTTGTTTGTTTTTAATGTCGTTTTGTAAGCAAAACAATCGACGATTTCCGATGGGAAATTTTTGAAAATCAAATCAGGCTTTCATTTGTTTTTTTGAAAATCAAATAACTTAAGCTTTCATTGGTTTTTTTGAAAAACAAATAAATCAAGTTTTCATTTGTTTTTTAATGTCGTTTTGTAAGCAAATCGTCGATTTCCGATTTTTGAAAATCAAATCAGGCTTTCATTTGTTTTTTGAAAATCAGATAAATCAAGCTTTCATTTGTTTGTTCTTAATATCATTTTGTAAGCAAAACAATCGACGATTTCCGAGGGGAAATTTTTGAAAATCAAATCAGGCTTTCATTTGTTTTTTTGAAAATCAAATAAATTAAGCTTTCATTTGTTTTATCCAAAACGATCGTCGATTTCCGACGGGAAATATTTGGAAATCAAATCAGACTTTCATTTGTTTTTATTTCATTATTATTATTATTATTTTTTGTTTATTTTATAAGCATATAATGTCACCTATCGATGAAAATTGTTACTATTATTATTGTGGTGCCACCTATTAATAAATTTGAAAATTTTTTAGGAACACACTTTCTCCCTTCGTTTTTTCTCTTTCTTCTCTTCTTTCATTGCATTTATTTTTTATACAACAAGAAACTATATAAATTTCAATCGGGAAAGAGATGTTAAGACATTTACGTAAATGTTTTCGCATCACTTTTCTGTTGCAGAGAAAAGACAGACGACTGAGTTCTCGAGCATCACCACCAACATGACTGCACGTACGTGGTTCAAATACCATTTCGCTGCTTTTTTCTTCAAAGAAATTTTTTAAAGGAGGTCAGAGATGTAAATCCAACGTAAAAGTCTCCTTTCTGTTTTAAAGAGAAGAGATGGCCGAATTTTCGAGCAACATCACCAACATGATTGTACGCATGTGGTCCAAATACCACGAAACATATTTCGCTGCTTTTTTTTTCAAACTTTAATAAGGCAGGAGAGAGATGTTAACTCGTGCGCAAAAGTCTTTGTTTTAAAAAGAAAACAGATGATTAAGTTTTCGACTATCACCACCAACTTGACTATATGTATGTAGTCCAAATACTATTAAACTTATTTCGCTGTTTTCTTCAAAAGAGCGTGTGCTTTTTGTTTTAAAGAGAAGGCAGACGTTTGGGTTTTCGAGCATCACCACCAACATGATTGTACATATGTGGTTTAAATACTATGGCGCGCGCAATTCGCGTTTTTTTTTCAAACTTTAAAGCTGGACGTAGTTGTCAACCCAAACCTAAACGTCTAGGCATCTCCTTTCTGTTGTAAAGAGAAGGCAGTCATTTGGGTTTTCGAGCATCACTACCAATATGACTGTACATATATGGTTTGCATACCATGGCGCGCAATTCGCGGTTATTTTTTCAAACTTTAAAGCTGGAGACAGTTGTCAACCCGAACGTAAACGTCTTGGTATCTCCTTTCCTCTTTAAAATGAAGAGAATTTACGAGCATCTCCACAAACATGACCGTACGTATGTGGTCCAAATAATATTATTTTTTCCTCCAATTTCAAAAGAGAGACAGAGAGATTTGACTCGAATGTAAACATGTTGCCATCTCGTTCTTGCTTTAAAGCGAAGACAGGCGTTTGGGTAAAATAATTTGGTTGCCAAAGACCTTGTGGTACACATTTTGTTTTCAGTTATAAACAAGTAGGATTAAAGTGGATTAATTTAAGCTGAACCTACCTTCTTGTGGAACGTCATAGTATAAAATCGTCACCGCGGGCATCTCGCGTTTTGGACAAGTGAGAACCCAGAGAGAGCTTCCCGAAGACAGACAGATAGACACTGATGGCCGGTGCAAGGGAGAGACTAAACTCGTCGGAGTTGTCCTGTTGCAATTTATTTATTCACTGAAAACAAGAAGTAATTCTGTGACAGGGAAACTGTTTATTTTCGAAACGTCACCGCAATTTTATTGACATTCATTCAATCGAACGCAAATCGAACGCTAACGTTTCTAGAATTTGCACGCGTGAAAATTATGGGAGCTACTAATTTAGATGACACACGCAGTTAATTAATTATGTTTTCTTTCTTGTTCTGCTTGCGTCAGATGGGATGCTATTTGAATCGGAATTTGCCCAAAGAGGAATATTCCAAGCAACCGCACATGGTAAAACCGAATGGTTATTGGTTAATTCGTATAATTATTTTAATTCCTGTAATTATGCAAATATGATTGATTTTGTTTTTTAATTGGCGAATCGCAACAAAGTGATTTACACATCAATATTGATATGGGCATTATAGAGGGTATTTCAAAGTCCAAGTCTTTTTTAATGCACTGTACATTTTAATGTCGAAAAAAATATTTTTTTCTTCTAAGTTGGCCGTAATGTAATTAATGCAATTGAAAATTGACTACTTTTTTCTTTGTTTACTTAGTAACAAACAGTTCACTTACGTAGGTGACTGACAACGCGAGGTGAAAACTAGAAACGCTCGGGATGTACTGACTGAAAGCGAATCGCTTTGTTTGTTATTGTAATTCTTTATTCGTCATAAAAATTATCGACTGGGCTAATCAAATTATGCATGCTTATAACTTGTGATTATGATGACACATTCATGTTATCTTCATCCACACACACACACACAGTCAGACTTTGCGCCAGATACGGTGTATTTTTATCTGAGAGAAACAAACAGGAAGCCATGGTTTTGTATTTTTTTTCTCGATTGCATATACAGGGTGTCAGGGACTCGGATGCGGTATTTTCACGCGGCGGTAGCTTGGTTCTAAACAATGTTATGAATTTGGTGTCCTAAATGTAAACGCTTTCGAGAAAAGAAAATGTTCGTTTCAAAATGCGTATTTATTATTTCAAAATGCGTATTTATTATTTCAAAATGCGTATTTATTACAGCTTTAAGTATCACCGGCACTGAAAAACGTGTAATCATCCTCTTCGTTCCGCTTCATTTCTACACTTCTCCTTCCTCTTCTTTTCCCTTCCTCTTCTCTCCCATCCTCTTCTTTCCGCTTCTTTCCCATCCTCTTCTTTCCTCTTCTGCCTCTTCTTCTTCTGTCCACTCTTCTCCTCTTCTTCCTTCTTTTCCACTCTCTCAACCTCTCTCTCCGTGTCTCTCCCTATTTCTTTGTCCTCTCTTATTTCGGTGTCTCTATTCGTTTCTAACTCTTCTATGCTCCTCGTCACACTTCCCTTTCATAATTTCGCCTAGCATCCCCGTGATGGTCACCCAGTGGTCTTCTCCTTTCAGGAGCTCCTCCGCGACATTATCTTTGGTTAGTACCACTTCCAGGTTTAGCTGTGCCCTCATCCGCTGGCCCTCCCATCTCGGGCATATGAAGAGTGTGTGTTCCGGCGAGTCCTCTTCCTCCTCACAGAACCAACACTGTGAAGATTCTAGTTTTTTGTATTCCTTGAGGTACTTCCCGTACGCCCCATGTCCCGTCAGCGCTTGTTTAACGTAATAATCCACTTCCTCACTGTTCTCGTACCACCTTTCTACGTCTTTAATAAAGACCTTGGCCCATCCCTCGTAATCGTTCCACCTTATTTGACACTTGGAAAATAACTCCTTCCTGGCCAGGGTCTTTATTTGGTGGCCTTCTTCATAAATCCTCCTCCTCTCCTCTACTTGGAGTTTTATGGGGGGGATTTCGGATATTACCAGGACGGCTTCTGTTGCAACCGTCCTGCTACTCTCAGGGCTGCCAGTCTATTTATCCTCTCTACCATTTGTACGTGATGTGCGCACTTCAGGGCATTTACCCATATCGGGGCAGCATACAGAATAATGCATGAGATCACCGCGGCGAGCATCTTCCTTTTCTTTACCCTTGGGCCTCCCACGTTCGGCATAAGTCTGGCAAGGGCAGTGCGTCCTCGTGGCAGTTTCTTTGACGTGAGTGGTAATCCTCCAGTCCCTGTCGATGTGCATTCTCAGGTATCTCATCTGTTTTGAGGACGCCACCTTGGTGTTATCGACTTTCACCGTCACTGTCGTAAGATTCCTCTTGCCTGCCAGTATTACTACTTCGGTTTTATGGCCGGCTAAGGCTAGGCTCATCTTGGTCAGCTCCTGTTGAATCCTTTCAACTGCATAGCCTGCCCTCGCCTCCAGCAGGCCCACCGTTCTAGCTGAAATTACCACTGCCAGATCGTCTGCATATGCGATTGTGGTCGCCCCTTGCTCTAGGTCCAATTCCAGGATTCTGTTATACATAATATTACAGAGTGAGGGTTCCAGCACCGATCCCTGTGGCACTCCGCAGGTAAGGCCGACTCTATTGTCTCCCTCTATCGTGACGACTCTATCCGTGATCTTTTTCAGACCTTCAATGAAGTGGTGTTCCTGCATGGCTATTCTTATTTGTATCCATGAGGCCGTATTAAAAGCATTCCTCACGTCTAGGGCCACCAGGATATAATAATGCCTGTTTTTGTCGGCCATATTTCTGATGCCTTCGACGATGCCCTGCACTTGGGATAGTGCACTTACCGTCGACCTTCCAATACGGAAGCCGTGCTGGTTCCCGCTTAGGACGCCCTTCTCCTCTATCTCCTTATTCAATCGGTTTCTAACAAGCATCGCAAGGACCTTCCCCAGGACGTCTAACAGGCAGAAAGGCCTGTAGGTGATCTCATCCTCTGGTCGTTCCTTCGGTTTTGATATCAAGACTAGCCGGCCTCCTTCCATATTTTCGGGAAATACCCCTCTTTCCAGCACTTATTGTAGATCCTTAGGAATACTTCTGGATTGGCGCTTATGGCGGTCTTTACCACTTCTGGCGGTGACCCGGACTCGGAGCTTTTGCGGACTTAATCCTTTTCGCAGCAGCAACAAGTTCTTCTTCTGTGAAGGGGGGGGGGGAGTTCTTGTGTTGTCTGCCTCTTTTTCTTCTTCTTTCTATCCGCTGCTTCTGGAAACAGTTTTCTAGCCTGCACTGTCGCCACATAAAAATCACCTAAGTTGGCAACTCCGAACGCCACCAGTATCAAGGCGAAGCTAGTGATAAACAAAACAAAATGTCATAGTGACAGGTGATTCAAAACTAGGTTATGCCATAGTGACAGGTAATTCAAATGCAATGTAATTTTAGTGAATGCAATGTAATTTTAGTGAAAAACACAAAGGAATTCGAAGTTTTACCGTCGAATTTCATTGAGTTTGCATTGCACATTTCAGTTCTTTTTTTCTGTTACTCTGATATCAGGGCTACCAACCCTTAAGCTGCATCCAAAGCAACTTACTTTATTTTTTAAACGGGACTATATGACCACTGTGATTGCCTAATGGTCGCACTGACGTGACATCGCGACCAATCAGCTGATTAATCGGACTACGAAATCAGCAACGTCGCCCATGAACTAAAAGCAGGGTTTCTTTTTCAATCACACGATATAATTGTTGTTATAAACGATAAATAATCAAATTAATACAAATTAGTAGCAATAAAATGTCAATTAATAGACTCACTAAAGGTTAATAAACAAATAAAATGCCAACGATATTTTAATCCGTGACTCACAAGAAACACAGGAAAAAAACGTGCAGTGTCATTTATTTAATGTTATGTATATCGAATATTTCCGCGTTGTTGTTTATATTGACGTATTTTTGAAAACTCTCATGCCCCACGTCCAGCATAATTTAATATACAGGTTGACTGTGACCGACCGATCGTGCAACATCGACAAATTTATTTTCAATGACAAACAATCAGAACAGTGGGTCACGAACGTTCAGGTAGCGTTTTCAGCGTGGGTCTGCAGAACTTCTTTTCACACAAAATTTATTCACAGTTTTATAAAAAACAAAGTTGAATTTAAAACAGCAAACAATTCAAGTCTAAGGTCGGAAAATAGAAGCTATGTGGGTGGGAAGAGGGGTTATCGATTCAGTTGGAGTTGACCGTGCATTTATATACTATTTGTAAGCTCGAAATTATTTAAATGCATGCATAAATAACAACGCGGAAATATTTGATATACAGTGAGTAAACAGATTTATGTGACGCGATCGTCGATAACAAAATGTAATGGAGTGAACGTGGTAAAGACAAAGATGCAACGCGCGGGTCAACCGCACACTATTGGGTGTTTGTTACTAACACGCTTTCCTCCTCAGTCTTGCTCATTATCAAACTGCTACGTCACAGAAATTGGTTAGCGGATTATATTTATATTGTGACTTTATTTCTGCTCATAGCTTTGAATTGCGTTTCATATTATTAGGTCTGTTCGTTAGCTCTGCACTTTCTACACTTTCAACGTCTTTAGTCTAGTTCTCTCACTCTTACTTACATTATATTGTATACATCTCACTCTCTCAGGAGCGGTTAGTGCTAAAAGTGTAGAAAAGTGCGGAGTGTGTAGTAAACAGGCCTTGTCTGTTTTTAAACGAAAATATACAAATGTAGCTGAGTGGTCGTACTTTTCGATTACAGAAACCTGTAACCACCGTTGAGCTGTCATTGTGTAATCGATGATAATTAATTTGTATCTGCGTTAAATTTACTTTCTTTTTTAACTTTTCTTGAAATTGTTAGACATTTTGACATTATAACCTAAACTCAAAACTGTCAATTAAGGAGTAGTGTCCACTTCAATTGTTTCGTCTAAAATCGAAAACAGAAACAAAAATTGAAAACTTAAAATCGAGTTCAAAAATCTAGAATACAGTTCAATTGTTTTATTGAAAAGCGAAAACAAAAATCACTAAAATGCACGTTCAATTGCATTATCTTAATTCGAAAACAAACAAAAAATAAAATAAATAAAGAATAAATTAAAAAAAAGAGAACAAGAAATTGCTAAGAATCGATTTGTTTTGTCTAAAATGGCAAACAAATGAAAAGACAAACACTTAAATCGAGTTCAATTGTTTCAACTGAATTCGAAAAGCAAGGAAAAACAAAACAAGAAAAATCACTTCAGTTGTTTTATCCAAATTCAAAATAAAAAAAATCACATTCAAGTTCAATTGTTTTTCATCCAAATTCGAAGAAGAAAACAGAGGACTCACTTAAAATCGAATTCATTTTCTATCCAAATTTGAAAACAGAAACAAAAAAACGGGAAATCACTAATAATCGAGATCAAATGTTTTATCTTAGTTCAAAGCAAAAGAATAGGAAATCGCTGCTTAATCCGATTTGAAAAGTAAAAAGCAGAAAAATATTTAAAATCCAGCAATTGTTTTGCTCAAATTAAGACAAAAATTATGTTTGTTTCATCTAAAATTTGAAAAGAAAAACTCTAGAAATCACTTAGAATCAAATTCAACTGTCATTTTTTTCATTTAAATTCGAAAGCAAAAGAACACATAAGAAATCACTTGGAATCAAATTTAATTGTTCTATATAAATTTGAAAACGAAAAAAAGAACAAGAAATTGCCAAGAATCGACTTCAATTGTTTTGCCGAAAATCGAAAACAAAAAAACCGTTTTCTATGCTCGCCACTGTACATTGATGAAATTGCAGAAAATATTTCTTGATTTGTTTTTGTTTAACTAGTTTGTCCCTGATTTATACTGTGACTCACGAGTAAATAAACCGATGTCATTCTATTTATTTCTTGTAAACATTAGTTCAGATAATTAATTGAAAATTAATTATTTAAATTAGAATTTAATCAATTCATTGAGTGCTTTATGTCGACAATTAAATTGTGTGATTCAAAATTAAATAAATTAGAGCAGGCTGCCGTAAGTACAGTTTCAAAGTGGGTAGCAAATTTAAAAATATTTTACAAACCTAGCAGCTGAAGAAAGGTTTTTACTTAAAATCCGATCACTACTGATAAGGCTACCGCTCGCAATTGTACGGTAATCTGATGATAATTTATGAACAATAAAATTTACTTTAATTTTTTAAACCTTAACTTTCTAAAATTGTAGATTTTCTAGATAATTTATGGCACGCCATCAACGATAAAAAGTGCAGCATAATTGTCGTAATTATTTTACTATTATGTAAGTTTATAAATACAGGGTGTTTCAGTGATGATACACCAAAGTTCGGGGAAACGTTTCTGACATTATTTGGAATAATACAATTTTGCAATCGGAGCAACTTGAAATTTGCATTAATTGAAGTCGATGTTTTTAGAAATACTGCAGCGAATTAAATCTCTGTGTCCGTGAAACGAAACGAACGATTTAAATTTATATATGAATGGCCCACGGTTGCAAGAAGGCAATAAATCTATGGTAAACGAAAGAATTTATGACAGGCTTTTAATTCTGCCCTTAACCGCAAGACGTGTTAAAGGTGAAAACTTTGAAAGAATGCGCATTTATTAGCGTGCGTTTTCGTCGCGCTGACATTTATGCAAACCGCAATTACATCAAATTTGCCGAGTCTTAATAATGTACGATAATTAACGCTTGTAACGGGTTTTAGTTTATTCCTGTATCCAACGTGTACATCATATGATGTACACAACTATGTATGTTGGGGAAATTCTCAATCATATTGAGAAGTTCTTCTTCTACGTTTGAAACGTGAGGTGGCCGCACCGCGCCCCTAACTCCTTGTTCAGGTAAAAGAGAGCCTGCGTCGCGTAGTCGCTAAGCTACTCTGATAAACGTATGATAATGCAGATGTCATTCATGATTAGGAAACCATTCCGTGCTGCCAATCGCGCGTTTCTCCGACATTCCCCGTATAACAAATGCATACCTGCGTATACTCGAAACTGAAGTCGCTCATCGTAAACACACCAACACATACACAAACACACTTACATATACTAATAAACTTAAAAATGAAAACTATAAACTATACCAAATTAACGGATATTATGCTTCGCTCCTTACTACAACGGTAATAAGAACGGACTAAATGTATTTCATCCAAGGCGCGATATTTTATGGGGCAATAAAACAATAAATCGATTCTTTGAACGATGGTTAAGGCAGGTTAAGAATTCTGTTCGTCCTCATCTATTGTACGTTTTAAAAAATTTACGATTCTCCTCTCCCTTCGTTTTTCTCAAAATTTATTCGATTAAAAAAAAATTAGAGTAAACTTTTACTTCTTTTCACGATATCTACAGTCATACCAAGTTTTGTGCATCTTCATTGAAACAGGCTGTATACTCATCGAAATTGGTGCGAATTTATAGTATAAAAATAGCAATTAAAAACAATCCGAGCGTAATTATAGTGAAATTTAAATGAAAATCAGAGCAGGATTTTAAAGTTTTGCCCAAAAAGCAATCTCTGAGCTTCGGTTCAATACACTATGATATTGCTTGCAATGCAATCTAGTTAAGGTTGTCAATCTTCCCTACGAGTAGAAGGTGAAAAACTTCCTTTTCAATTGCCTTTTGTGATATGGAATTTAATTTCAACTAAAATTAATCAAAAATACTTCTTGACAGTTGACAGTTGCCTTCGATTGTACGGAGCGTTCATAAGTGATTGAATTTAGTGCGCAGTCGTGTTAGTAATTTTCGTCTTATAACGTTGGTATATCTGCCGCGTGTTGTCATCTGGTATGCTGTGATTTCACAAATTTTTATTGAGTTGAGTTAAATTGCACTTAATTATTTTCATTGGAGGCATTAAGATGTAATTTAACGTAAACAAACTGCTCTAAACATCAACGTAATTAATAGAAGTAATGAACTTTCAAACGTTTTCTTTTTATCAACGTCTCTCGTCAAATTGCCTTTTGTATATCTTTCCTTGTGCCGCCACTCATCGTAAAAATTACAGTATTTAGTAGCTGCTTCTAAAAATGAGCTACCAGCGGGAAATTCAAAAGCCTCTCAAAAAATGACTGAGGACGGTTTAAATTTCCCGCCTTTCCATTTTTTTTTGTAAAGTAAACACATGGACAGGCGCATACATCATACGTGTGGGTAAAAATTAATTTTAATTAAAAATGTTATGTTATCGTTATTTTTCACACGCGCCACATACATAGAGAATAAAAAAATCACTAGATAGAGACGCGGGAAATTCAAATTGTCCTCAACAATTATCGCTCACGTTATATAATACAAAATAGAAATTTAAATTAATTATAATTTCCCTGAAATGATAAGTATAGAATAGATTTCGTTTTTCCCAGATGACATCCAAAAAACAAAAATCTAAAAGTGGAAAAGGTTTGTCAACACTGATTCTAATTTCTGTTCGTCATTCCAACGTCTTTGCTACTAACTTTGAAGATTTACCTGCGGTAAGCTGCTCTAATTTATTTTTTCGAACACACCATTTAATTGTTGACATAAAGCACTCAATGAATTGATTAAATTCTAGTAATAATTTAAATAATTAATGTTCAATTAATTATCTGAACTGAAGGTTTACAACAAATAAATAGAATGACATCGGTTTATTTGCTGGTGAGTCACATTATAAATCAGGGACAAACAAGTAAAACAAAAGCAAATCAAAAAATATTTTCTGCAATTTTATCAATGTACAGTGGCGAGCTAGACCTTAATTGGCAGTTTGGAGTTTAGGTTATAATGTCAAAATGTCCAACAATTTCAATAAAGATTAAAAAACAATATCGTAACACGTGCACAGCTGCACTTTAATAGATCTAATAACTTCAATAAAAGTTCCAAAAGTAAATTTAACGCAGATATAAATTAATTACCATCGATTACATAATGACACCTCAATGGTGGTTACAGCTTTGCATGAATGTCAGTGCGACGAAAACGCACGCTAATAAATGCACATTCTTTCAAAGTTTTCATCTTTGACACGTCTTGCGGTCAAGAGCAGAGCCTTTCATAAATTCTTTCGTTTACGGTAGATTTATTGCCTTCTTGCAGCCGTGTGCCATTCATAAATAAATTGAAATCGCTCGTTTTGTTTCACGGACACAGAGATTTAAATCGCTACAGTATTTCTGAAAACATCGACTCCAATTAATACAAATTTCAAGTTGCTCCGATTGTAAAATTATATTATTCCAAATAATGTCAGAAACGTTTCCCCGAACTTTGGTACATCATCACTGAAACACCCTGTATTTATAAACTTACATAATACTAAAATAATTACGACAATTATGCTGCACTTTTTATCGTTGATGGCGTGCCATAGATTATCTAGGAAATCTACAATTTTAGAAAGTTAAGGTTTAAAAAATTAAACTAAATTTTATTGTTCATAAATTGTCATCAGATTACCGTACAATTGTGAGCGGTAGCCTTATCAGTAGTGACCGGATTTTAAGTAAAAACCTTTCTTCAGCTGCTAGGTTTGTAAAAATTTTTTTAAATTTGCTACCAACTTTGAAACTGTACCTACGGCAGCCTACTCTAATTTATTTAGTTTTGAATCACACAATTTAATTGTTGACATAAAATTGACACAAAATTGATTAAATTCTAATTTAAATAATTAATTTTCAATTAATTATCTGAACTGAATGTTTACAAGAAATAAATAGAATGACATCGGTTTATTTATTAGTGAGTCACAGTATAAATCAGGGACAAATTAGTTAAACAAAAGCAAATCAAGAAATATTTTCTGTAATTACATCAATGTACAGTGGCGAGCATAGAAAACGGTTTTTTTCTTTTCGATTTTCAACAAAACAATTGAAATCGATTCTTGGCAATTTCTTGCTCTTTTTTTCGTTTTCAAATTTATATAGAACAATTAAATTTGATTCCAAGTTATTTCTTATGTGTTTCTTTTGCTTTCGAATTTAAATGAGAAAAATTACAGTTGAATTTGATTCTAAGTGATTTCTTGAGTTTCTCTTTTTAAATTTTAGATGAAACGAACATAATTATTGTAATTTTGTTTTGATTTGAGCAAAACGATTGCTGGATTTTAAATATTTTTCTGCTTTTTACTTTTCAAATCGGATTAAACAGCGATTTCCTGCTCTTTTGCTTTGAACTAAGATAAAACATTTGATCTCGATTATCAGTGATTTCCCGTTTTTTTTGTTGTTGTTTTCACATTTGGATCAAAAACAATTGAACTTGATTGTGATTTTTTTAAATATAGAATTTGGATAAAACAACTGAACTGAATTTTAAGTGATTTCTTTGTTTTTCCTTTTTCTTTCGAATTCAGTTGAAACAATTGAACTCGATGTAAGCGTTTGCCTTTTCATTTGTTTTTCGTCTTAGACAAAACAATTGAAGTCGATTCTCAGCAATTTCTTGATTTCTTTTTTTCAAATTTAGATAAAACAATTGAACTTGAATAGATTATTTATTTTTTGTTTTCTTTTTTTTTGTCGAATAAAGATAACACAATTGTGACGCGCATTTTAGTGATTTTTGTTTTCGTTTTTCAATAAAACAATTGAATTGAATTCCTAGGAATCTTTTGTTTTAGAATTTTAATAAAACAATCAAACTCGATTCATGGTTGATTTCTAGATTTTTTGAGCTCGGTTTTAAGTTTTCAATTTTAGGCAAATTTAGCAATTTTAAGTGATTTTCTTTTTGTTTTCGAATTCAGTTCTTTTGCTTTGAACTAAGATTGAAACATTTGATCTCGATTATTAATGATTTCCCGTTTTTTTGTTTTTGTTTTCAAATTTGGATAAAAAAAGGAATTCGATTTTAAGTGAGTCTCCTTTGTTTTCTTCTTCGAATTTGGATGAAAAACATTTGAATTTGAATGTGATTCTTTTTTATTTTGAATTTGGATAAAACAACTGAAGTGATTTTTCTTGTTTTGTTTCTCCCTGCTTTTCGAATTCAGTTGAAACAATTGAACTCGATTTAAGTGTTTGTCTTTACATTTGTTTTCCATTTTAGACAAAACAAGTCGATTCTTAGCAATTTCTTGTTCTCTCTTTTTTTAAATTTATTTTTAATTTATTTTATTTTTGTTTGTTTTCGAATTAAGATAATACAATTGAACGTGCATTTTAGTGATTTTTGCTTTCGCTTTTCAATATAACAATTGAACTGTATTCTAGATTTTCGAACTCGATTTTAAGTTTTCAATTTTTGTTTTTGTTTTCGATTTTAGACAAACCAGTTGAAGTCAACTTTTGGCAATTCTAAGTATTTATTTTTGCTTTTTCTTGTTTTCAAATCAAGATAAAACATTTGATCTTGATTATTAGTGATTTCCCGCTTTTTTCGTTTTTGTTTTCGAATTTGGATAAGAGATTGAATTCGATTTTAAGTGATTTCTTTGTTTTTTCTTCTTCATCATCTTCTTTCTTTGTTTTCCTTTTCAAATTTGAATGAAACAATGGAACTCGATTGTGATTTTTTATTTCGAATTTGGATAAAACTGAATTGAATTTTAAGTTATTTTTTGTTTTTCTTTCCTTTTCTTTCGAATTAAGTTAAACAATTGAACTCGATATTTAAGTGTATTCGTTTTCATTTGTTTTCGATTATAGACAAAACAATTGAAGTCGATTCTTAGCAATTTCTTGTTTTCTTCTTTTCGAATTTAGATGAAACAATTGAACTTGATTTTATGATTTCTTTTTTGTTAATATAATTGAACGCGCATTGTAATGATTTTTGTTTTCATTTTTCAATAAACCAATTAAACTGAATTCTTAGGAATTTAGAATTTTGATAAATCAATGAAACTCGATTCTTTGTAATTTCTAGATTTTTTGAACTCGATCTTATGTTCTCAATTTTTGTTTTTGTTTTCGATTTTAGACGAAACAATTGAAGTGGACACTACGCCCTAATCGACAGTTTTGAGTTTAGGTTATAATGTCAAAATGTTTAACAATTTCAATAAAGATTAAAAAACAATATCGTACACGTGCACAGCTGCACTTTAATAGATCTAATAACTTCAATTAAAGTTCAGAAAGTAAATTTAACGCAGATACAAATTAATTATCATCGATTAGATAATGACAGTGTGACGGTGGTTACAGGTTTCTGTAATCGAAAAGTATGACCACACGGCTACATTTGATTTTTTCGTTTAAAAACAGACAAGACCTGTTTACTATACATGACAATAGATATGGACGTTAGCTCCGCACTTTTCTCACTTTTAGCTCTAACAGCTCCTGAGAGAGTGAGATGTATACAATATAATGTAAGTAAGAGTGAGAGAACTAGACTAAAAACTTTGAAAGTTTAGAAAGTGCAGAGCTAACGAACAAACCTAATAATATGAAAGCAATTCAAAGCTATGAGTTGAAATAAAGTCACAGTATAAATATAATTTGCTAACCAATTTCTGTGACGTAGCAGTTTGATAATGAGCAAGACTAAGGAGGAAAGCGTGTTAGTAACAAACATCCAATGTGCGGTTGACTCGCGCGTTGCATCTTTGTCTTTACCACGTTCACTTCATTACATTTTGTTATCGACGATCGCGTCACATAAATCTGTTTACACACTGTATATCAAATATTTCCGCGTTGTTATTTATGCATGCATTTAAATAATTTCGAGCTTACAAATAGTTTATAAATGCACGGTCAACTCCAACTGAATCGATAACCCCTCTTCCCACCCACATAGACTTCTATTTTCCTACCTTAGACTTGAATTGTTTGCTGTTTTAAATTCAACTTTGTTTTTTATAAAACTGTGAATAAATTTTGTGTGAAAAGAAGTTCTGCAGACCCATGCTGAAAACGCTACCTGAACGTTCGTGACCCACTGTTCTGATTGTTTGTCATTGAAAATAAATTTGTCGATGTTGCAGGGTCGGTCGTTGTTGTCTCCGCAGCAAATATTTGATCATTTATTTGTTATTAATTAAGCGGTAAAAGTCAAGGGCGATTTCGTTTTGTGTTCGGATGGAACGGGCAAAGAAAAAAAAATGGAAATTTACCTCAGACAAGAAAAGAAGGCGCTTCGGAGGAACACATTCACCGTTATGCGTCTGCGGGACTTGTGTGCGTCGATTTGCGATTAGCTCAGTTTGTTGTTTCGATGATGATTGTTGGCGATAGAAACTCGTTTTGATCGTGTTACGATTATGACGAGTTTTTTTTTTTCTAACTTGAAGGTGGACATTCAAGAAACGAGGGAATCATTTTCAAGTTTTTGTTTCGATTTGTTGTTTACATAATAGTAATTTGAATACGTAACTTTTTTTCCTAAGAAACGACGATTTTGAATTAAAAAAAAAAATGATGTTATCCAGTTAGGTAATTCAAACAAATTTCATCTAGCAGTCTCACTATGTGTATTGAATGTACCTGCGTTGTTTATGTGCCTTGTTTAAAAATCAAGTGCTCGTATTTTACGTAAGTCGATACATCTAAACCCCCAAACTCGGAGAACCTCGAATCACCACCATCGCCCAGCCTATTGGTGGTTCGAACCTGTAGCGAAAAAGCGCAGCGACTGCACAAGGAAGCGAAGAGTTCTAATTCATGCAAACAGGAAATAGTTGGACCTTTCTGCACCTTTCTGCAATCCAATAAAGTTGTGAAGAAAGAGTATAAGCAAGCCTCCAAGAAGCAGAAGGTCAAAATCTAGACCTACACGAAGAACTAAACAACGACACATGGGGAAGGGACTACCTAACGGTCACGAAAAAGTTTAGACTAAGACCACCGGTCATGTTGAGCAAGATTTACAATTCGAGAAGCTGTTTCCAAAGAGACCTAACACGAGCTGGTAAAAATTGAAATACCTGAAGAAGTAAACAGAAATCCCCGGGACTTGACAAAACACCCTCAGAAGCTATTAAATTTATATCTAAAGAAAAATAAAGAAAAAATAGTTAAGACTGCGTAAAGGACAGCGTCTTTACGAACATCTGGAAAAAAACGAGCTGGTACTGGTGAAAAAACCAAAAAAGTTTCCCAATGATCAGCTAACATGTAGAACCATCCGTCTCTCAGATGTGGTCGCAAAAATGCTGAAAATCCTAATGAAGCATCGCATCGCATCGGTTGAAGTACTGGATGAGAAGCGCATCACCAGTACGGCTTCAGATCTGGTAGATCTACTATGGATGCCCTCAATAAGGTGATGAAATAGTTACTGCAACCAGTAAGGTGTACCAAGCCAAATGCACAAGCGAAGCACGTACACATATCCAGGTAGAAAGCATACGAGACCACGTGAGATGCGCGAGCTCACATCATTAGGCCCGTGACGTGAGAAGTGAGGATCCAGCGTGCCTTCCTGGAACACCGAGTAATTAAGGTCCTATATAAAGCCGTCAGAACAACTCTCAAAGCCAGAGAGCACTTCAACCCTGTTGCTGAATAGGCCAGCAAGAATCCCGCTTTCCTCTTCACTCTGCACTGCTGCTGAATAGGCCAGTACAACATCGAACGGCCCTACACGGCGTCAACGCCGAACCCAGTACCAGGCAACACGGAGCCGCAACGATCGAAGACGAGCCGTCGCGTCGTCGCCGAGCCCTGTACCGGGAGGCTTACAACAACGCATGGACAGCGTACAAGGTCCCGCGTGCCGTGTCCCCGTTACCGTCGTCAACTACGCGGACGCTCGCGGCGAAGCCAGAGCCACCCAGTCCGCTGCAAAGCCAGAACAGACGCCCGAGCATCGAATGGCCCTACACGTCGTCAACGCTGAACCCAGTACCAGGCAACACGGAGCCGCAACGTTCGAAGACGAGCTGTCGCGTCGTCGCCGAGCCCTGTACCGGGAGGCTTACAACAACGCATGGACAGCGTACAAGGTCTCGTGCGCAGTGTCCCCGTTACCGCCATCACCTGTGCGGACGCTCGCGGCGAAGCCAGAGCCACCCAGTCCGCTGCAACGACGCCAGAACAGACGCCCGCCTATTTCACCACGGGTTCCGAGACCGAAACGCCTTTTCCGGTCCAAGGCAACGAATGTTGTGCTGGAAGCATCACATCCGGTTGATCCCATTGGAAGTGCCCCCGTCGCGTACAACGAGGCACCGTGCATCCCAAAGACTCCAGCCTACAGTTAGTCGGCTCGGCGGGGAAGCAGCTTTCCGTTATATAGAATTATAGTTTCCGCACCCTGTATATAAACCTTGTGTAAATAAATGCCTTTCGAGACTGACATGTTGTGGTAAATACAAATAGGAAAGGTGCACTTATCAGGCGCACCAGTCCCCATACCAGAAATATCACCTACCAACACCGACAATTCTGCCTGATGCTGGCTGGGCACTGGTCGTAGAAAATGCAGCATCATGGACGGATATCGTTGGCGCCATGAGAAACGCGAACATCAGCGTTGATATCATTAGGATGATACAGTCCTGCCTGGCGGAACGGAAGGTCCTTACACACTTGGGTGAAGAAAAACAAACTACGTGTGGGGTTCCGTTGGGTTCAGTCTTAGGATCGAGCTTGTGAAACATACTTTACGATGACCTATTACACGTGAAGCTGGACCAGGCGATAACTGTGACAACGCATATGCAGATGACCTGGCAAAAATCTAGAAGGTAAAGCCCTCTACACTAAGAACAGAATACAAAATTGGATACAGAGCCGTGACTTGAAACTAGCTACTGCCAAAACAAAGCTCATCGTTCTGGCAGAATCAAGAATATTAAAGAATAGAAGACACTGCATTACAAAGCAAGAACGAGCTAAAGTCCTTGGAGTCTATCTCGATCGAGATCTCAGGATGACCACGTACGTAAAAGAATATGCGATAATGCCAACAAAATATTAATGACACTGGCAAGATTAATTAATACCAAACATTGGAGGCCCCAGACCAAAAAAAAACTAGCAGGGGTTGTGTTACCCTCTGCCACCAGCTTTATGGGTGGAACAGCTGCGATTACCAGAATGGCCTCAGTGGCGATCGTTCTATAACCAGAGGTTATTCGGATGGCCATTTTCCTATTGATGGAGTCTAGCAGGCCGTCATAGTGTTTGAATTTCAAAGCGTTTATCGCGCTTTGAAATTCAAACACTGTGACTACTGTTATTGACGACTAAAAATCATAACTTTATAAAAAGTTTATGAAAACTAAAATCAGCAGAAAACCAAATCAAGAAGGACAAAATCTTTAAAGATTTAAAAAAAATTTCTGAGTAAATTTTACGGAAGTTCAATTATCAAATGCCCTCAAAGAAATTTTGCAGGAAACTAGCAGTAAACACTTGACGCAAGATCTGGGGGATATACCGGATGGGAGAAAACGTATCAGAAAAGCTCCAAAAATTTTTGCCGAGTAGTCAAAGTAGTAACTATGGGGTTTATCGATTACCTTGGTAAAACAACACCTCTTCTATTAGGATTGGCCAGTTCTGGACTACTTCTAACAATTTCTTTCTTCAGTTTCTATAGTTGTAAATAGTAAGAAAACTTAATGGTAATAACTCATACCATAGAATGCCTTTCCATTTCCACAAAGCTCCTTCTTAAGATGAAGCTCTGCTTTTGGGGTTGTTGGGTTTATTTGGGCCAGGATCATTTTCGCTCCTTATTGTTGTAAACATTCCATTTTTCATCCCTCGTTGCTAGTAATTTCAATAATGGATTATTTTGTCTTAAGAAACGAATTGGAAATGGAGGTCAGGCAATTTGGTACCTTAGCCAGAATTAATTTCCAGCAGCATCTTGATTTGACACTTCGTTGGCCTCTTAGACCGTGGAGTGTCTTTAACACGTTGGCTGTCGCTATAAGAAGACCAAACTAATACTCCATGGGCCAAAGTTTAATAATCACACTACGAATAATATTTTGACTTTATTGATTAAATAAACATTGCAAGAGTCTCCTATAATACGTATATACATCTTTGCATCCCTATAAATGATATAACATTGCGTAATATAGTGAAATAATGCGCAATGTTCGGTATTACTGCGTAATATTTATAATATTGTGTAGCATTGCGTCGGACAATAAGAGAGAAGTTAAATTTCTTTCTTCGGCATCGATCATTTCGTAAAGCGAGGAGCGTACAATCGGAAACCCCCCAATTTTATTTTATGGTAGATGGTGCCATCTCCGCAAAAGTAAAGCACAGCGATCAGGAGTTGGCGTTTGTAAACCTTTTGTAAATATTTCAACCCATAACCTACTTCCGCTAAAGATCTGGAGAGGAGAATACCCTTCGATTATGCCAAAAAGTTGTTTATTTGAGTACTGAGGATGTTAGCTTAGGCGTTGAAATACGTCTCTACGTTAAAAATATTATTAAGGGTTGAAACAATCAAACTTTTAAGTTAATTTGTCAAAACCACAATCTCCTATTAATACGCACATCTTTGTATCCCTATATTTAAAAGAATATTGTGTAATATTGTGAAATAATACGTAATATTCGGTAATACTGCGTAATATTTAGTAATATTGTGTCGGAAAATGTTTGACAGTAAGAGAGAGAGGTTAAATTTGTTTCTCCGTCGTCGACTATTTCGTAAAGCGAGGAGCGTAGAATCGGAAACCCCCTACGTTAAAAATATTATTAAGGGTTGAAACAATCTAACTTTTAATTTAATTTGTTGAAACCACAGTCTCCTTTAATATGCACATCTTTGTATCCCTATATTTAAAATAACATTGCGTAATATTGTGAAATAATGCGTAATATTTAGTAATATTGTGTCGGAAAATCCTTGACAATAAGAGAGAAGTTAAATTTGTTTCTCCGGCGTCGATCATTTCGTAAAGCGAGGAGCGTAGAATCGGAAACCCCCCAATTTTCTTTTTGGTAGATGGCGCCACCGTGAAAATAAAGCACAGCGATCAGGAGACGGCGTTTGTAAATCTTTTCTAAATATTTCAACCCATAACCTACTTCCGTTGAAGATTTCAAGAGAAGAATACCCTTCGGTTATATCTTTGTATTCCTATATTTAAAAGAATATTGTGTAATATTGTGAAATAATGCGTAATATTTGGTAATACTGCGTATTATTTAGTAATATTGTGTCGGAAAATCCTTGATAATAAGAGAGATGTTAAATTTGTTTCTCTGGTGTCGATCTTTTCGTAAAGTGAAGAGCGTAGAATTGGAAACTCCCCCATTATTTGTTATGGTAGATGGCGGCACCGCCGTGAAAATAAAGCACAGCGATCAGGAGATGGCGTTTATAAATCTTTTGTAAATATTTCAACCTATAACCTACTTCCGCTGAAGATTTGGATTTTGGTTATGCCAACCAAGTATTAGAAAAATTGTTTATTTGAGTACTGAGGCTGTTCGCTTAGGTGCCGAAATACGCATCTACGTTAAAAATACAAATTATTGCGAGTTGAGACTTTTCATTTAATTTGTTAAAACCACAGTGTCCTATAATTCGTACATCTTTGTATCCCAATATTTAATAAAATATTGAGTAATTTAGTGAAATAATGCGTAATATTCGGTAATATTGCGTAATATATTTAGTAACATTGCGTAGCATTGCGTCACAAAATCTTTAACAATAAGAGAGAAGCTAATTTGGTTCTTCAGCGTCGGGCATTTCATTTCGTAAAGCGAGGAGCGTAAAATCGGAAACGCCTCATTTTCCTTGACGATAGGTGGCGCCACCGCCGTTAAAACCGAAGCCCCGCGATTAAGACAAATCCCTATTTATAACTAAATAAAAAAATTTAATATTTCAACTCACAACCCACTGGCAATCTGGTGAGGAGGATACTTTCCGGTTATACCAACCAAAGATTATTACAAAGTTTTCATTTGTGTACTGTGGATGGCAGTCTAGATGTTGAAATACGTATCTACACCAAAAACCATACCGTGGGTTGATACATTTTAATTTTGAACTTAAGTTGTCAAGACCACAGTCTCTCTATAAAACATAATGTAAAGGGTCTTCAGCGAAAAAATACCTCGAGTTAACCTTGGGAAAAATGTCAAAAATGGATAAACATTCGATTAACCTCAATCACAGCACTGTATAGTTCAATCTACGATAGGTACATTTGTTTCCAGGCCTGACTTGAAGTAGGTTTCGGTTGAACACTTGTTAATATTGCGTAATACTGTGTAATATTTTGAAATAATGCGTAATATTTGTGCAATTTTGCGTCGAAAATCCTAACCAATAAGAAAGAAGTTAAATTTTGTTTTCTAGCGGCGAGGATTCTATAACAAGCAGGGGAACTCACCAGGAGTGTTCTCACCGACGGTGAAATCGAACGGAGCACAGACTGTGACGTCTTGAGTCATTCATTGTTGTTATAGGAAGCCCGTTCACCTTGGCTAATTTCGTACGTGCCAGAGGTTCCAAATATGAGCGAACGGTGATTTGAAGAGTTTCAGAAAACAACTGCCGGGCTAAGGTCGGCTCGGGGACAAGGTTGCGACATTTCAGCGCGTTGTTATGAGCACGCCAGCAGCGGACTCAACAAAATATTTATGCTCTCGTGTACGGCTCGATTATTGATTAATGGTTCTATTATCATCCTTTCTAAGTCTTCTGCCTGTCTTTATTGAAATCGCATAGTAACGTAAAGAAAATTGAAAAACAAAATAGAAAACAAAAATAATTTTGGAGAATTAACTCAAACGACTTTAAAAAATGAGAGGAGATAAAAGGCACCGACTGAACCAATAAAAAAAAGGGCAGTTTGAAGCAAAAATAAAAATAAATAATTATTTAGAATTTATTTAAATACTAAGCGCTAATTTCATGATGGAATTTAAAGGAGGCTTAAAATGTATAGTCACCTTTAGATGTAAAAAGCAATGTTATGAAACTGGCCCTAATTGATTTTTTAATGAACCAATAAAAATAAAGCAATAAATACCTTCTCATGCTACACGACAATCTGGATCAGCTTGAAACCGAATAACGCAGCAATGACTGAGCAAATTTAAACACACTTCGCACTTCATTATCGAAAATGTTTTTTTTTTTGCTGGAAGAAAATTGTGCCGCTGACGTGCGTTGTTCAAATAATGTGTACGCGATTAGCATATATAGAATGCAATAGCATATCCTCCTAATTATCATAATTTGTGACGCGCTCAACAATGACTGCGCATTTTAATCGAAAAAGAAACAAATTTGGGATGAGGATGAACGAACTTTGCAGAGGTTCCTCATTTCTACTATATTATTAGCACTTTGTTAACAATTCGTTCCCATTCATTATATTTATTTTCTTTTTTCCGTTTCCAGTTAGTGACGTTCTTACATCCTCTTCATTCTCATTTCTCTGCCTATCCTCTTCTCTTTCTTCCACCAATAACATCATTAAATTTAAACCTAAGAGAAACTTCAACATTTGTCGGTGATTTTAATTTATTTTTTAAATAAAATAAGACATATTGGAGATCTTGTTATGGTTCTTTAGAAATGGGAATTTGTTTCCTTAAACGTTCATAAATTAATATGTGGAGAAAAAAAATTGGAAAAATAGAGAAAATATAATACAAGTGTTAATCCGACGAGAAGAAACAAAAGAGAAACGGAGTCCCACAACTAAGAAAAGCAAAAAAATTGATAAACGGAAAACAGAAGAAAATCGGTTGAAAATCGGGAGCACAAATGAAACTTTCTGGCGCTAAGTTTCTTAAAACGTTTAAGGGGAGGTTTCTTTTGTTTTTTTTTTGTTTCTTTTGTGTCGCATTAATTTTTCGTGTTACAATTAATGCTTTACACAATTTTTTTGTTTTATTTGTTGGCGATTAAACAACGTTTAATTTGACCTTTATTCTTGTTTTTTTCACTTCTTTTTATCGAAGAGTTATGTTTTTTCTTTTGTTTTCTTGTCAGTTTTGATTTCTGAACAATTTCTTGTTTTTCTTTTATTCGCACTTTGTCATCCGTCATTCGGTTTCTTACGATCAAGTTAATTTTTCTTATTACATTTGATACTTCATGGGAATTGTGGCATTGTTTTTTTTGATAAAGTTCGTCATTCACTTGGGGGTGATTGAATCAAAAGTTCTACTGAGTGATTTAAAAAAAGTTTTTTATATCAGCTTTTTCCATGAAATCTGGACGGCGGTATAAGTAAGCGAAACTTAAAGCAAAGGAAAATTAACGATTTCCGGCGAAAAACTACTGAAAATGTTGAAGTCGAGCTTCCTTTTGTTTTTTTTTACATTTCATTGTTTTTTGTTTCTTATTGTCATTACATTAATTGGAACTTTGTTGGAACGATTTTGTCTTTTGTTTTGTTTTTGTTTGTGTGCGCGATTTGATTTTCTTACACTTCGAAACGTTGATATTTTGTTTTTGTTTTTCACGATATTATTCTTCATATTTTTCTACGTTCTATTGTTTTATTTTTTGGATAAACAGAAAACAAAAGGTGATCGTCGACTCTCATTGGGCTGGGAGCGATTGAAAATCAAAAATTCAATGAGCAAGTCAAAAACAAATGAAACTGAAAACAAAGGAAAATTAACGATTTCCGGCGAAAAGTCACTGAACATGTTGAAGTCGAGCTTTCTTTTGTTTCTTTATATCTTATTGTGTTTTTTTTTTTGCCTCTTTTTGTCGCGTTAATTTACGTATTGCAATAATTGGTACTTTGTCGGAACGGTTTTTTCTTTTGTTTTTGTTTTGTTGGTGATTTTCTTGATTTGTTTTTTTTTCTTGGCGTTACCCTTCACATTTTTCTGTGTTCTATCGTTTTGCTTTTTGGATAAACAGAAAACAAAAGGTTTTACACCAGACTTGAGTTTAATTCGTTGCCTTCAACGGTCGCTCTAGAACTGTTGCTTTTCATCCCTTAATTTTCTTTAGCTCAAATTCTTATGGTTTTGAATTTCATAAGAAGTTCATTTTTTTAATAAGAGTTAATTTTTTGAAAACGTGCACGGACCGAGAGATAAGTAGACAACACACTTGCGTTGTAAGTAGCAAGCGAATGCAATACGTATTATCCTGCGTTGTCCTGTCGATAGTTTCATGCGATGCCGAAAGATGCCGCATCTATCTCCTACGTTATTAATTGATCCTCGACATCATTAGGAGTCAAATTATACTCAATAGAAAAGAGTCAAAGTTAATTTGTTTTTTTGTTACCAACCACTATTGTGGAATCCACCGGATCCATTCACTGTATAAAGACTTCGTAACAGATAATTACTAACGTGTATTAATTTTAGAATTATACAGCAGACTTGCCCACACTACTAGATATACAGGCTGAGTTTTAAGCTCCCCTTCTTCGATAGTTTAGTTATTTAGAACGAGACGATTTGGTGAATTTCATTAAAAAAAAAAATATGATGCATGCTACCACAGGACATCCTGTATTGAATGTGTCAAAGTAATTTTAGGTTATGATACTCAGCAGGCAGAAACTTTGAGTGAAAGAAAAATTCTGTCCTATTCTCTAAACGAGATATTGAAGAAGAGGCACTTAATGACTCACCTTCGTATAAAATTACTTTTCTTTTGGATTATATTGACACCTTTCATCATTTCATCATTTTCATCTTATACTGATTTGCCGAAATACAGACGATAAATTTTCTATTTTGGTGCTTCGATTGGCAACAATACATGTAGCTACATTTACTGACATATCAAATTACTAAAATAACTTTTAAATTGACATATTGAATGGTGATTGACGATGGCTCCACATAGGGCACCATTTTTACGTAAAGTTGTCGAAGAAGGCCCGACGTTAGGCGCCATTTTTATGCAACGTGACTGAAGAAGGCCCCACGCTGGGCTACAATTTTATGTTGTGGCTGCTTCCTCGATGGTTCCACGTTGGTCTTCAATCATTCTTCACTCATCACTCAAACGGATGACAACTATTAAAATCGACATAAATTTGAAAATAAAAAATGAAAACGTAAGTCGTTTTTCGATAAGATAATAGATGTCTACAAGAGAGACCAAAGAAACTCCAAATATGGATGCATTCAAGACATATTGACGATGGCCCCAGGTTAGACACCGTTTTTACGTAATGTTGTTGAAGAAGGCCCCACGTTAGGCGCCATTGTCATGCAACGTTACTAAAGAAGGTTCCACGCTGAACTTCAATTTCATGTTGTGGCTGTTTCCTCGATGGTTCCACGTTGGTCTTTAATCATTCTTGGCTCATCACTCGAACAGATGACGACTATTAAAATCGACATACCTTTGAAAATAAAAAATAGAAACGTAAGTCGTTTTTCGATAAGACACTAGATGTCTACAAGGAAAACCAAGCAAACGCCAAATATGAATACAATTGACATATTGTAGTGGTCATTGACGATGGCTCCACGTTAGGCATCATTTTCATGTAATGTTGTTGAAGAAGGCCCCACGTTTGGCGCCATTTTCGTGCAACGTTACTAAAGAAGGTCCCACGTTGAACTTCAATTTAATGTTGTGGCTGTTTCCTCGATGGTTCCACGTTGGTCTTCAATCATTCTTGGCTCATCACTCGAACAGATGACGACTATTAAAACCGAAATACCTTGGAAAATAAAAAAATGGAAGTGTAAGTCGCTTTTTGGTAAGGTAGTAGATGTTTACAAGAAAGACCAAGCAAACTCCAAATATGAATACCTTGAAGATACCTTAAATTGACATATTGTAATGGTGATTGACGATGGTTCCACATTGGGCACCATTTTTACGTTATGTTATTGAAGAAGGCCCCACGTCAGGCGCCATTTCTATGCAACGTTACTGAAGAATGTCCCATTCTGGGCTTCAATTTTATGTTGAGGCTGTTTCCTCGATGGTTCCACGTTGGTCTTCAATCATTCTTCGCTCATCACTCGAACAGATAACGACTATTAAAACCGACATATCTTTGAAAATAAAAAATGCAAATGTAAATCGTTTTTTGATAAGACAGTAGATGTCTACAATTCCAATATGATTTCATTGAAGACACCTTAAATTGACATATTGAATGGTGATTGGCGACAGCTCCACGTAGGGCACCATTTTTGCGTAATGTTGTTGAAGAAGGCCCCACGTAATGCGCCACTTTTATGCAACGTTACTGAAGAACGTTCCATTCTGGGTTTCAATTTTATGTTGTGGTTGTTTCCTCGATGGTTCCACTTGGTCGTCAATCATTCTTCGCTTATCACCCGAACAGATAACGACTATTAAAATCGACATACCTTTGAAAATAAAAAATGGAAGCGTACGTCGATTTTCGATAACACAGTAGATTCTACAAGAAGGACCAAGCAAACTCTCAATATGAATCCATTGAAGACACCCTTAAATTGACATATTGTAATGATGATTGACGATGGTTCCATGTTGGGCACCATATTTAGGTAATGTTGTTGAAGAAGGCCCCACGTTAGGCGCCATTTTTATGCAACGTTACTGAAGAACGTCCTATGCTGGACTTCAATTTTATGTTGTGGCTGCTTCCTTGATTATTTCACGTTGGTCTTCACTCATCACTCGAACAGATAACGACTATTAAAATCGACATACCTTTGAAAATAAAAAATGGAAATGGAAGTCGCTTTTTGATAAGGCAGTAGATGTCTATAAGAAAGACCAAACAAACTCCAAATATGAATATCTTGAAGACACCTTAAATTGACATATTGGAACGGTTATTGACGATGGCTCCACGTTGGGCACCATTTTTACGTAAAGTTGTTGAAGAAGGCCCCATTAGGTGCAACGTTATCGAAGAAGTTTCCACGCTGGACTACAATTTTATGTTGAGGCTGTTTCCTCGATGGTTCCACGTTGGTCCTCAATCATCCCTCGCTCATCACTCGAACAGATAACGACTATTAAAACCGACATACCTTTGAAAATAAAAATGGAAGTGTAAGTCGCTTTTTGATAAGGCAGTAGATGTCTACAAGAAAGACCAAGCAAACTCCAGATATGAATACCATGTGAAGGCACCTTAAATCGACATATTGTAATCGTGATTGATGATGGCTCCACGTTAGGCACCATTTTTACGTTATGTTGTTGAAGAAGGCCCCACGTTAGGCGCCATTTTTACGTAAAGTTGTTGAAGAAGGTCTCACGCTGGGCTTTAATTTTATGTTGTGGCTGTTTCCTTGATGGTTCCAATCATTCTTCGCTCATTACTCGAATAGATAACGACTAAAAAATGGATACATAAGTCTTTTTTTGATAAGATAGGAGAAGTATATAGATGTTATAGACGAAGGCCCCACGTTGGGCGGTTTTTTATGTAACGTTGTTGACGCGGACTCCAAGTTGGGCGTCATCAACAGATGACTACATTTATGATTACTTAGAGATCCAATCACTTAAGTCTCTTGACCATAAGTTATAAAAACCCATTCAATGAAGCTTGAAGAAGCAACTCTCTAACGTAGAAAAGACAACATTCTTTTGTTTTTCATCCTTTCGCATTTTGATGTTATTCTGTTTCGGTTTTATTCTTGCCATTATTTTTTCGTTGTAGCGTTCTTACTAATATCATTTTCTGTTGGAAGAGAACGTTGATTTTCTTTTGTTTTCTATTCATGCAATTCTGTAAACACCTTACTTCCCGTACTCCATCCAAGCCAAGTCAGTTGATGGGCGAAAGTGTTAGTTTTAGTTGGGGTTGACAGGTAGAACAGTTGCTGTATTAGTTCAGTGGCGGATTTAGAGGGGGGGCGCGGGGGGCGCCCCCCCCCCCCCTTTGAACTAAGAAACTTTTTTTAATGATTCTTAAAATTAAATATTTTTAAGTGGTTTCGATTTGAATCGTCAATCAAATCTCTTACCTAACTATTACAAAGTCCAATAAAATGTTAAATTGAATATATCACACTTGAAGCCATTTCTGCTTTAGCTGTTAACTTACAGCGCAGAAAAACTTAGTTATGGCTCTTGTTTCTGTTTTGAAAAAACTTCACAGTCGTAACTGGGTCCTAAGCAAAACTCAACGTCTGATGGAGGTTGTAAATCTCCCTTTGGCAATGCTGCGCTTCTCGTTCACTATTTACAGCCACTGGTTTAGCTTTATTATATGTTCATCGAAATATAAATTTAAACATAGATGAAATTATAAATCGATTTGCGAATAAAAGAAGGCTTGATTTTTAAAATAAAATTTAAACTGAATGTTGAAAATTTGATTTATTAATGTCGCTAGTTCTTTTATACCGTGCGATTCAAAATTATTTAGATGTGGGGAGGATATGAAAAATAAAATCTGAATCTTAGCTTAACTGATACAATTAACCATGTCAAAATTGAAACGTCAGTAGAAAAAATTTTCTAATTGCATATATAAGGATGTGTTAAAATATGACAACGACCGCGGAATTACTTGCTGACAGTGCTCGAGAGCGTTTAAACGTTAACAGATTTGACAGGAGTCGGTAAGCAAATTTTATTTTTAATAGCCTCCCCTTATCTAAATAATTGTGTATCGCATAGTACCGAGCTATTTTTCAAAATTTTAATTAGCCGTTAGTTCTTTTATGTTTTGCCATCTCTTCTATAATGATTATTTTGTGTTGTTTAATGGTTTAGTGTCACAGTGAATTTATAAAAGTTCTAGTTTTTTGTTAAACTATTCTACTGTTTTTTGATACATTAAAAATATATAAGTAAAATATGTTGTGTTAATTATTACAATAAAAACTTTAATTTATTCTCATTTCGAATAAACTTCAGATTTTACGGCCTAAAGTGTAACAAGAATTTTGTTTTGTAAGCCACATTCTAGAATTAAATGCCCATTTCACTACTACTAGGTACTAGCACCAACACGATTTAAATAAGATATATTGCGTCCCCCCCCTAGAAAAGATCCTAAATCCGCCATTGCATTAGTTACAGTAAAACTGATGCCAATCTCATTGGATCGCTGGATGCTTTACATTGTATACCTATACTTATTCATTATAATTTCTTTAATAGTGATTCAATACATTAAAAAAAATGGTAGGGAACGTTGTCAAAATTGGGATATCCTGCTCGACAATTCTGCACGAGCGGTGGTGTAAGTGTTGCTCGACAATTCTGCACAAGGTTAATGTTGGTCGACAATTTTACTCAAGTAGCATTCTTTTTTTTATATCGTATTTTCGTGACGGGGATTAGGCAACTCTGCTTCATTGGTTTGAATGCATGGTCGAATCAATCATCAGCAGAGTTGCATCCTATTTATGAAGGGGGGCGGTCCTTTTGTCTTTGCTCAGGTGGTTGTTTTAGTGACCAAATTGGGGTTGCAATCCCATTTGTTGGCCAATCAGAAACGAATGCGGTTGCGCTATAATTTGTTAAGGGGTGCCCTTAATTTTTTTTATTTCTATTTTTTTTCGTTCTTTCTGCTGAATTAATTTTTTATTTATAGTTTTCTTTTGTTAACTGACAGTGATTTTCAAACATCCTCCATCACAATAGAGTTGTTTTCTCTTTGTGTAATTCTATATTTAGTTGATGTTTCCTTATTTTTTTTTTTGTATTATTTTTTCGTATCTATTTTATGTACCGTTTTTTTTGTTTGGCAGCGTTTATGTACATAAGTCAAGTATTGATTGAGATCAAACGAATTAGCGACGACTTCTTTTCTGTTGACGTTTCTTCCTCGATCACACGAAACATCTTCAAGACAGTTCCGGAAGCCAAAGCGTAACGAGGAACAACAGCCATGAACCCATACGAGTTTGTGTTTATTCTTGACGATTATCTAGTAATTTCGCGAGCCGATTAACTATAAACATTTAAAATTGACGTACTTGCAAATTATGAAATAAACCGACGTGAGTAATCAGAATTTTTAAAAATCCGTCCTTAGCATTCAATCAAAGAATGCAAGACGCAAGTCATCCATGAAACGTCGGCCATTCAAAAACCTTTTAGCACTTCTCGAGATGACAGTGTTTATATTCAAATTTACACATATTTTGTTTCCAATTGTCGAGTTACAGTTGTTTTTTATTTCGAGCCATGCTATTTGCAATGCAAAATTTGAAATCTTAAAGTAATTCTTATTTCAATCTTTAATAATTTAGAATTCAAAATTTCGGCTGTTTACAAAATATTAGCTCAGCTGATACAGATGAGTCAATTCAATTGACATTGAAATTTGGATTGAAGACTGAGCAGGTCTTTTCCTCATTTCTTCGTTGTTCGTTGTTCATTGTTCGGCTATCAGCTATCAATACGTAACTTCTTCACCGTAAACTTTTACGACCGAAAAAGAACGTTTAGGTTTTATTACGTAAATTACACAAGGAAAGGCGTTTCGATCGAATCTTACATTAAGTTATGGCATGATCATAATTCCCGGAAATCGATTGCATAACTCCTTAATGTGATGTTCTCTCACGAAAGTCGGCGGGAGGATATCGAAAACGGAACTTGCTGTACACCTTTAAGACTTTCACGCCGATTTCTTTTTGCATCCACGACGTTCCTTTCTTGGAGTAAAAATTAGAGACGAGCCGGAAGTAATTTTGCCGCGCGATTATCGAATGTGAAATCCCGAAAAAAAGTGTCAACTTCGAAACTTCAGATGCTTCTAAGTAAAAAATACTTTGTTCGCAAAAAAACATTTGAGAGTCTTCAATGGCTTTGAAAGATTCCGTTGTTTACGGGCTCTTGGTGTTTGGTGCTTTGGTACTTTTCCTGTAGTCGTTTCCGAAGGCCGTGCGTTTGATGGCTTTAATTATTATTGGCAATATTTCGGCGCAAACTTGTTTGTAAAATGAGATAAGGCAGTTCCTGAATCAATTAATCTTTGTAAATAATTTTCCGTTGATGAGATCCGCTCCACTTAATGTCAGACTATTTTTAATAGTGTTGGTTTCACATGGTTTTACAAATTTTTTTTTTCACATGTCTATTTGCCCTGGTCCAAAAATAAACACCATTTTGGGGTATCACATTAAGCACGAGTCGCGATTGGTTGATCTCTAATTTGTAGAAGTGATATTGTTACGATAAGCCAACAATCGAAGATGGAAATGGGCGATGGTTAACATTTCCATCTTAGAAAGCTCTGTGAAGCTCCGTCACAAAAAGTGGGCGCCATTTATGCGCCACATCAAGAATGAGCTTTGATTCGTCGATCTCCGATTTGAAGGATGTTCGAGAAATACGGTAAATAAACAAAAAAAAAACAAAAGAAGATCGACGTGTCTACAGCAGAGAAAACAAAGAGAATTCAAACAAGAAACGACAAATTGCGAATAAAAAGAGAAATAAAACAAGAAACAAAAGGCGGATGGTCAAAAATGCAGGCAGATGAGAAAACAAAAGAAGAAATCAAAATAATTCGACAAAAGAAAACTGAAGCAAACAACGCGGACATACGAGGAATATGGTAAACAAACAAGAAAAAAACAAAAGAAGATCGACGTGCCTACAGCGGAGAAAACAAAGAAAATTCAAACAAGAAACGACAAATTGCGAATAAAAAGAGAAAAAAACAAGAAACAAAAGGCGGATGGTCAAAAATGCAGACAGATGAGAAAACAAAAGAAGAAATCAAAATAATTCGACAAAAGAAAACTGAAGCAAACAACGCGGACATACGAGGAATACGGCAAACAAACAAGAAAAAAAAAACAAAAGAAGATCGACATGTCTACAGCGGAGAAAACAAAGAGAATTTAAACAAGAAACGACAAATTGCGAACAAAAAGAGAAAGAAACAAGAAACAAAAGGCGGATGTTCGAAAATCCAGGCAGATGAGAAAACAAAAGAAGAAATCAAGATAATTCGACAAAAGAAAACTGAACCAAACAACGCGGACATACAAGGAATACGACAAACAAGAAAAAAAAAAACAAAAGAAGATCGACGTGTCCACAGCGGAGGAAACAACGAAAACTCAAACAAAAAACGACAAATTGCGAACAAAAAGAAAGAAACAAGAAACAAAAGGCGGATGTTCGAAAATCCTGACTTAATAAGAAAACAAAAGAAGAAATAAAAATAATTCGACAAAATAAAAGTGAAGCAAACAACGCGGATATACGATAAACAAACAAAAAAAAACAAAAGAAGATCGACGTGTCTACAGCGGAGAAAACAAAGAAAATTCAAACAAAAAGCGACAAATTTCGAACGAAAAGATGTACAAACAAAAGAAGAAATCAAGACAATTAGACAAGGAAAACAAAAACAACGTAAAAATACCAAGGTTATGGGACAACAAAAGACAAAAGAAGATCGACGTTTCTAGAAGGGAGTATAAGAAAAGCTAGTAGGCGTTATTCTGCTGCTGTAAATCAACAACTGAAATGGGCGTTGCTCAGCATTTCTATCCTAAAAAGACCAGTGAAGCCCCTATATGAAATGTACGTCTTAGAAAGTGAAGAAAAATGGGTTTTGTTTAAGAACGAGCTCTGATTCGTTAATCGCTAACTTGAAGGAGTGACGGTGGGCGTTATCAAGTGTAAGCCCTTTGTATGGGAGCAGAATTAGGCGATTTGTACTATTCTAGAAAGACGTGGGAAGCCTGGGGAAGGAATGTGCATCATAGAAAATAAGGAAAATGGGCGTTACCGTTTCATCACACAAAGAACACGCTCAGATTGGCAGATCTATCATTTGTGGGAGTGGCAGTAGGCGTTACTTTATTACGTCAAGCAATGGCCTGGAATAGGCGTTGCTCAGTACTTTTAGGCGTCATTCTGTTGCATTAAGTCAACAATTGAAAATGGAAATGGGCAGTGATTAGAATTTCTATCTTATAAAGACCCGTAAAGCCCCTATATAATAATAATCTCTAATAATAGTCTTTATTGCCCAACAGATCAAGTCCAATTATAAGGCAGACTTAGAAATTGTTGCTAATTAAATATACTACTAAACAAACTGAAAAACGGGAAAAGAAAATGGCATTTACAAAATTAAAATTAAGTAATTAGATGACTATATCTATCTTTGTAAAGTTATACATTGGGAAGCTAATATAATTTAATGAAAGTTGATAAACTACAATTGGAAGTATTAAAAAACTCACAAGTTCTATTATAAACAGCTGACATAATGTGAAGTTAAACATTAGCAAGTTGATATGATTGAATTAGAGTCGATAAACTAATATGCACAGGTGCTTTCAATGAGATATTTGTTTTTGGCGTGGATGAGAAAAAAGTATAACTATTTTGGACTGAAGAAATCAGAGCGTACAAGTTGACTTGGCATAAAAGTGCCGGACAATCAACTTTGTTGTATAATAGCCCGCATAGAAAAATCAGAGCCCTTTCTGAAGCGCACGTCATAGGAAGTGGAGAAAAAGTGGGTGTTGTTTAACCGTCACTTCAAGAACGAGCTTTGATTCGTTGATTGATTGAAGGAGCGACGGTGAGCGTTATCAAGTCTATACCCTTTGTATGGGAGCAGAATTAGGCAATGTTTGCTATTTTAGAAAGATGAGGGTGTTGTCAAGTGTAAGCTCTTTTTATGGGAGTAGAATTAGGTGATCCTTCTTCGCTATTTTAAAAAGACGTGGGAAGCCTGGGGAAGGAGTGTGCATCATTGAAAATAAGGAAAATGGGCGTTACCGTTTCATCACACGAAGAACATGCTCAGATTGGCAGATCTCTCATTTGTGGGAGTGGCGATGGGCGTTGCATCAAGCAATGGCATGGAAATAGGCGGTGCTCAGTACTTTTAGGCGTTATTCAATTACGTTGGATTCAACAATTGAAAATAGAAATGAGTGGTGATTACCATTTCTACCTTAAAAAGACCAGTGAAGTCCGTATATGAAGTGTACGTCATAGAAAGTGGAGAAAAACGGGTGTTGTTTAGTCGTCACTTCAAGAACGGGCTCTGATTCGTTGATCGCTAATTTGAAAGAGTGACGGTGGGCGTTATCAAGCGTAATCCCTTTGTGTGGTAGTAGAATTAGGCGATGTTTGCTATTTTAGAAACATGTGGGAAGCCTGGTGAAGGAGTGTGCATCACAGGAAGTAAGGACAATAGATTTCATCACGAAGAACACGCTGAGATTGGCGGATCTCTCATTTGTGGGAGTGGCGGTGGGCGTTACTTTGTTACGTCGAGTAATGGCATGAAAGTAGGCGGTACTCAGTACTTTTATCTGAAAGAGAAAGTGAGAATTACTGCAACGTAACTAAAAGTTAAGTCGGCGAAGTTGCATTTTACTTTGCAATTGTCAAATTACTTCTCTACGTTTAAAACTTGTAATAAAGTAATCGTTATTCTAATCAGCAACAGATGGCGCTGCTAATTTTCCTGCAACGGAAAAATCACCTGCAAACATTCCAGAAAAGGTCCTTGGACGAGGAAGATGAAGAAAAGAAAGCAACAATTGAATGTTACGAATCAATTTCGTTGCCTTTCAATAGATGGCGCCACTAAATTATACTTGCAAACTACGAAAATCCGAAAAAACAGGTCGAAATACAGTCGTGAGTAAAATCGAGTGCAACAAGTAGATTCAAAAATCGATATTGGCAGAAATTGAAACAAAAATTAAATATTGTAATGAAGTAGTTTCTGTAATTTACAGTAGATGGCGCTGCTAGGTCTTTTCTGCAACGGAAAAAAAAACACCTGCAAATTTTTCAAGAAAATCCCGAGCGAGAAAGCTGAGGAAAAGAAATGAGCTCTTAACTGTCAACAATCAATTTCGTTGCCTTCCAACAGATGGCGCCATTACTTTTTAAGAAAACAGATGGCGTTAGTAAATCTTTGCTGCAATGGAAAAAGCAATATGCATAATCCTCGAATGAAATTTTTTGTTGAGGATTTCCGACGGAAAATGCCTTCGAAAATCAATTAAGCCAAGTTTTCATTTGTTTCCTTGTTTTTCATTTTTTTGTTTCTTTTTATAAGCAAGGAAAATGACCGACTTCTGAGGTGAAGCCTTTAAATTCAAGTTTTCATTTGTTTCTTGGTCTATTTCGTTATATATATTGTTTTTCTTTGTAAACAAACAAAAAATCGCTAATTTCCAAGAAGTCTTTGAAAATCAAATAAATCAAGTTTTCATTTGTTTTTTTTTTATTTTCTATTTCCTTTTATAGACAACAAGAAAATGGCCGATTTCCGCCGTGAAGCCTTTGGAATCAAGCTTTCATTTGTTTCTTTGTATTTGATTATTTCCTTTGTTTCTTTTTATAAATAAAAAAAGTCTTCTATTTGCGGAAGATCTTTTTAAATATAGAAATCAAGTTTTCACTTGTGTCTTTGTTTTTCATTTTTTTTTTGTTTCTTGACGTCGTCATTTAAAAACAATTGAAGAATCTGTCGTAATAGAGGTGTCATCATAAAATAAAAAATCACGTGTCACACTGTATATATTTTGTTATCTAGAATTTTTGATGAGATTACCGTGGTATAAAAAAAAATGAAGACTACGTGGCCATTTAAAAACAAGTGAAGATTCTGTCAAAAAGAACTATAGATTCACGCACCACCCTATATACGAAATATTTCTATTTCCTGCTAAATTTTGATGAGAGAAACTCAAAAAGCAAGCGATGGCCATATTAAAAAAAAAAGATAACTAATTAAAAGTAATTCTCGCTCAATTTATAACTGCCAAATTAACTGAATTGCATTGAGAATAACCAGAACCGTAGTAAGAACTATAATCAAATGTTACTTTTTAATTCGGTTTGCCTTGAAACTGGAGTTATTTTAATTGGTCCAAGTTGCCAATGGCATTGCGTTTCATGAAATCAACGTGTGGCCGAACCGAGGTAAACACAAAAAAATTTAAAAAAAAAATGGAAATCTACTCGCACCTCAAAATAATAACATGTCCGAACGCTTTTAATTTCAGGCCGAAACTTTTGCTGGAAGTTTTCGATTCGTGAAAGTTTTCTCGCCGTAATTAGGCATTATTTTAAATTATTTTATACATACATATAATCAGTACTTGTAGAAAAAGAATGACAAAAGAAAATGTAAGAAATAAAGGAGTGATTAAAACGTGGAACTTGAAAAGAATCTGATGTTATTTTAATGCCATTAGGAATTTATTTATAAATTCAGCTTTGAAGATTTCAAATGAATTACATTAAAAATAGTTGTTAAATAGTAACAGAACATAAGGAACTGCATATAATTCTTTCATATCGCTTCAAAGTCAGAATTTTTACGCCAATTAACAACTTGGTTTCTTTAATCGTCCTTAGTCATTACTGTAATTCAAGGAAAACAAATTAAAGTACTATTAAGATAACGATTCTAATTATATCGGAGAGGCTTTCATTTTCTCATCACGAGATGTAAATAAACCCAAAACATGTGCAGTGAACGTGGAATATAAAAAAATCAAGAGTTTTTTTGAATCTGGAAAGACCTGGAGATGACCCATTTTCTGCAATCAACTCAGAAGGATGGGTGATGATAACAATAATAGGTTGGATAAATCGAAATTTGGAAGGACCTGCGAACGAGTCATTTCTTGTAACGAACACAGAAGGGTAGGTCTAAGTGAGAACAAAGTTTTTATAAAGACTAACTTAGAAAGGACCTGAGACAGGTTACTTCCTACAATGTACATCCTAAATGTTATATTATTTGGCAATAGCTTGAAGAACTCGAAAAGACCCAAAAACGACGCATTCCCTTCAACGAATACAGAAGGGTGGGGATGAAGACAACGGCATTTTTGTGAAAACTCACTTGGAAAGCTCGAAATTTGGAAAGACCTGGGAGAGGCCCATTTCCTACGATGGACACTGAAGTATCTAGAAAGCCACATTTTTTGACATGAACTTGAAAAACTCGGTATTTGGAAAGACCTAGGATGATCCATTTTCTGCAATGAATACAGAAGGGTGGGTGATGGTGATAACAAAAGTTTGTGAAGGATAACAAGGAAAACTGGAAGAGGCTCACTTCCTACGATGAACACGGAAGTATCTGAAATGCAACATTTTTTGGTAATAGCTCGAAAAATTCGAAATTTAGAAAGACCTAGAGGTGACCCATTTTCTGCAACGAACACAGAAGGGAGGATGACAATTTTTATAAAGACTTCCTTAGAAAGCTCGAAATTTGGAAAGACCTGGGAGAGGCCTATACCTATGATGAACACGGAAATATCTAAAATGCCACATTTTTTTTTTTTAAGTTGAAAAACTCGATATTTGGAAAGACCTAGGGATGATCCATTTTCTGCAACGAATACAGAAGGGTGTCTGATGGTGATAACAAAACGTTTGTGAAGAATAACAAGAAAAGTTTGAAATTTGGAAGGACCTAGAAGAGGCTCATTTGGAAAGAGCTAGCTAGGGATGAGCCGCTTCCTGTAACGAATACAGAAGGGTGGGTGATGGTGGCAATAAAACGTTTGTGAAGAATAACAGAGAAAACTCGTTATTTGAAAGGACCTGGGAGAAGCCCACTTCCTACGATGAACACGGAAATATCTAAAATGCAATATTTTTTTGGAAAAAGCTCGAAAAATTCCAAATTTGTGAAGATCTAGAGATCACTCTCTTCCTACAACAAACACAGAAGGGAGGATGACAATTTTTATTAAGGCTCACCTGGAAAGCTGGAAATTTAGAAGGACCTGGGAGAAGCCCACTCCCTACGATGAACAGGGAAGTATCTAAAATGCAATATTTTTTGGTAAGAGGTCGAAAAACTCAAAATTTGGAAAGACCTAGGGATAACCCATTTCCTGCGACGAATACAGAGGGACAGGTGATGGTGATAACAAAACGTTTGTGAAGAATAACAAGGAAAGCTCGAAATTTGGAAGGACTTGGGAAAGGCTCACTTCCCACAATGATCACGGAAGTATCTAAAATGTCACATTTTTTACATGAGCTTGAAAAATTCGGTATTTGGAATGAGCCACTTTCTGCAACGAATACAGAAAGATGGGTGATGGTGACAACAAAACGTTTGTGAAGAATAACAAAGAAAACTCGTAATTTGAAAGGACCTGGGAGACGTCCACTTCCTACGATGAACAAGGAAATGCCCAAAATGCAATATTTTTTGGTAACAGCTCGAAAAACTCGAAATTTGGAAAGACCTAAAGACTACCCTTTTCCTGCAATGAATACAGAAAGGAGGATAACAATTTTTATGAAGACTCGCTTGGAAAGCTCGAAATTTGGGGCACGTAAGCATCAAATTTGCAATATTTTTTGATAACAACTTGAAAATTAGAAATTTGGAAAGACCTAGAGGCGACGGGTTTCCTAGAACGAACACAGAAGGGTAGGTGGTGAAGGCAACAGAAAGACTTTGGTGAAGACTAACTACAAATTATAAGGACCCGGAGGATGCTTACTTTCTAAAAGAAATATGGAAGAAATGAAACCTTTTTCCTCGACAAACAGCTTGGAAATTGTGGAATTTGGAAAGACCTGGAGCAAAGGAAGGATGTGTGAAAAGAAAGACAATATTTGATAATTTGAAGAGGGAAACGTAAAGAGACCCTTTCAATCAGAGAAAGTATACTGCAAGGCTGTCACTTGAAGCCTTCAGTGTTCTCTTTGGTATTTACTGGACATCGTTATCAAGTATATCGTGATTTTAAGAATGTGGAAGTTACTTGGCTATATGAAATGGTATTCGCAGATGACGTGGTGGTACAGAAAGCGAGATGAAGAAAGAGATACAACCATAAACGTTAATGTCATCAAAAGAAACAAAATATCACGATGGAAAGAAACTAAAACAGGCGATGCATTAATAATAAGCAATGAGGATAAAGAAAAAAAAAGAAGGTAAACAGACTTTCAAGAGCAAACGACAACACCCACAGCTATTAAGAGTGATGGCAGCATCCAATTTAGTCGATGCGTTACGCACATCTCGGTACCCAGGCTTCCGCCCATAACCTGATTGGCACTAGTGAGGTACCACTACCCCTAAGAGGCCAACACCAGTTAAGGGGTACCGGCAAAGCCGGTGGGCTGCCTCTCCCTCTAGTACTAATGTTGGTAAGGCTTCCTTTACTACGTTTGATGAATCACCGTTCGAGACCTTCTCTACCACATACTGTTCTAACCCCAGCTTCTGTTACCCACATGTGTGGGATAGGGTAGCTAGATAGGTTACTTTTAAGGGCAAACGACGTGTGGTCTGCTTCGGATCTCGTCTCGGATACTAGGCTTCCATACATGGAGGCCCGACACCTCAAGCGATGGCCCCTTACAGACTCATCTTGGATACTAGTGCCCCATGCCTTCCGCCCGACACCTCAAGTGATGACATCGGAAGGAAGAGGAAAACGTACGTCCCCGAGAAACATTGTAAACAAAACCAAGAGGGATGAAGTTGGAAATAAGGTCATTAGAGGTCGCTGACGGGAAACAATTGGGATGGCATGGACACCAGTAAGGACGAAGAAAGGAAGTAAGGGGCGAAGAGATTAGAAGAAAGGAAGACGAAACAAAGAAAACTTGGTAAAGTAAGGAAGACAAAACAAAGAACAATTGGTTAAGTAAGGAAGACGAAATAAAGAAAAATATGTAGAAAGAAAGAGAGAGAGTGAGAGAGAAAAGAGATGAGGCGAGGGCTTAAGTGCAATGCTTGGCTAAAGGCAAAGAGAAGGAAGGTGGAAGATTTTCAAGACAAAGAGAAGATAGCAACTTAACCTGCTAACGTGTAAACTCATTTTTAAGAAGAAGAAGAAGAAGAAGAAGAAGAAGAAGAAGAAGAAGAAGAAGAGGGAGAGGAAGAAGAAGTCTTGTCTTCTTACATATTTCATACATAATCTTTTCTTTGATCTTCGATCATGAAGAATCCAGTTGTGATTCCTCAAGGGCCATCAGCTTGCTACATTATTTAATTTTCGCAACCACTTCCCCTCGTACACTCACTCTGTAACCGGTTTCTTTATTTCTTCTTCTTCTTTTTCGTTTCTGATTCACTCCAACCTTGACACTCTGTGACTTCTTCTTCTTCTTCTTCATCTTCAGAAGGCTGATTGAAGTTATTGTTTGATAAATTGTCGTTTTTTGGACGTGTTCCTTTCCTTACCTGTCCTAACTTACTAAACAGCTTGAAAGTTTGTTGGGGGTCGTGCCTAAAGCTATTGACGTACGATATAGAATCATTACGTAGTTGCATGTTCCATCCCCTTTTCAGTTTTCAGTCCTTCTGCATACAATATGGAAGTACCCATTCAAGTTCATAAGTCTCATACGCACTGAAAAAAGAAGAAAGGCCAGAAATATTTTAATAAATCACATTCTTAAGTCTGGATCATTTTAAAGAACAAAGGAAATATCCAGAAAATGTTTCCAAGTGCATACTAGGCTTTACGAATCAGATTTCTAAGTCTGATAAATTCTAGATAAAGTACAATTCCAGAAAATGTTTCCAAATATGTTCTGTGCGCTTTAATAAATCAAACGCCTATTCTGATAGTTTTGAACAGGAAAGAGAAATCCAAGTTATGTACTCAAGTGTGTACCGGGCTTTAGTAAAAGATGGTGCACTTTGAGAAAAAAAATAACGCAATCGCTCGTTTTATTTAAATGCGTCAAAAGAACAGTCACTTTCAGCTGAGTGTTAATAAGTAGAGGTCTAAAAAAATATATAAGTCTTGATAATATAATTTTTGAACTTCCTCATGCCTTAGAAAGAGTTTAACGTAGGAAAATCATTAGCTCAGAAATCGACTAAGAAAACCATGCGTAGAACACAAGAAAACTTTGTGATGTAAACATGGAGGAGAGGAAATTGAAATTCATAAACTATTAAGTAACTGAAGGAAGTAAAACCGGCTGGCATTTTTCGCGTTTCGAATACTTTCCAGAAAGTACTCGCCGGTGTTTCTGTACCTACGTACGTATGTATACATGTAACATTATGCAAACAAACGTCTGTTACATTTCGAACGATTCATTTCGGTAAGCAGAATATAAACGAATTCATTTTAATTCTCAGTTTTGAGAAAGCGGCGTAAGAGAAACAAACGTCAAGTTTGAATATACAGGGTGTCAAGGACTCGAGTGCAATCATTTCAAAATAATAAAAAAGTGTCATAAATTCGGTGTCCTAATTGTAACCGTTTTTTTTTTTTTTTGGAGGAAATTTCCGTTACGTGATCGAGGCAGTGAACAATGCCACTTTGGTCAGTCAACCAATAACATTTCCAGCACAAGAGTTAATATTTTTATAACATAATGACAATTCTATCTAATTCGTTGAAGTATACAATTATACAGGCTGTTTACTCAATACGCGGCAAAAATTAAGGATGTTATTCCTTGGACTATTTTAAGATTTTTGTGCCCTTAGATGATTTTTACACCCTGTATCTTCGAATCAAAGAGTCATTCCGAAAATCATCTAAGGACAAAAAATCTTACAATAGGCCAAGGAATTACCCCCTTAAATTTTTGCCGCGTGTTTAGTAAACACGCTATATTTCAGTGAGGCTCTTTTTTTAATTTTAATTTCTGAAAGACACAGGAACATCCTGTATATTTATTTTTGTTGTTAATAAGCGTTTTCAGCGATTTTTATCAAAAACAAGGCCATACTAATTGTATGTGAACGCTGATTATGCACTTCGACTCGAGGAGGATTTCGGAAACCTTTCTTTTGGGAACACCCTGTATGAATTCCTTTTCACTTAATTTCTTTGACGAGAAGTCACCTAAATTGACTTGGCTTCCGGTTGGAACCGCGTCACGATTTCTTCTACTGCCGACGTTTCGTTTGTCATTGCAGAAAAACTTCCTCACGTCACAGTGATTTCTTCTAATACCAACGTTTCGCTCTTCAATGCAATAGAGCTTCTTCACTTCCTCACGACGAGGAAGCTAATTCAATTATGGACGACGGCGCAGAATTCTTCAAGTGAAATTAAGAACTTCTGCAGAAACTTGCGTGAACTTTTGTCCAAGAGACGTCACTTTCTGTGAGATGTAGAAAACGTCCTGTACATTTATTCTTGTAAATATTATTCTGTGCTTACACTTGGATGGGATATAGTAAAATCCTTTGCGTGTCCAAATCAAGGCGATTTTGGCTTGGAAACTCTTTGCGTTTTGTGCTCCGATGAAAGTCGTTGAAGTTCACATTGGGGACACCCTGTATAAAAACCTATGGAGATTTGTTTTTTGGTGAAGAGGCCACGTTTTGACTTCGGTGTTGCACAAGAGGCAAGCAGCTCCACAAGTTTTCATTTGTTTTTTTCCAGAGATGTCACTCTCTGCGAGTTACCTATAGGACACACCCTGTATATTTATTCTTGTAAACATTATTTTGTGTTTCGATTTGAATAGGACATTACATATTCTTTTCACTTGCACTTGCACTGTTTTTTTTTTTTTTTTTTGCGTGCGAGGAAACAACGATAACTGCGAAAAGCAATTAAAAGAGAAAAGAGCGGAAGACATGTTTCCGTATGTAAAATAAATTACAAAAGAACAAAAGACGATCAATTCAATTTGTATGCATAGAAAAATACAAACAACGAAAATTATTATTAAAAAAAAAAAAACAAAATGAAGAAATGAAAGAAAAAATAAAATATATTTTTCTTATCCTGAAGAAGCTGTCAACGTACGTCAAAATGTTGGCTTTTGAAATGATTTTGCAACATATCTGAACAATTATATTAATTCTGTGATTATATACCGAGTGTTTAGAAATACTACTCATTAATTTAAAGGCGCTTTATATTTTACATTTTTTACATCTGCAAATTTCGGTTCGTTCAGTATAAGGACCGCGTATTCTTGAATTTTGATTTTTGCTCATTCTTAGAATTCCTTTCTTGAGAGGGGGAAACAAAAGACGATCGATTTTATTATTTTATGACTTCTTTTGAGCGCGAACAAAACAGATAATCGTCGTTCGGGAAACCATAACTGAAAGAAAAGAGAAGTTGCCACCAACAAAGAAACAAAAAAGAAATAATAATAAAACAGAACAAAAAAAGACAAACGGTTCGTTTAGTAAGCGTAAACAAAAATAGAGAGCGGTAAACATTATTGGTGGGGAAAAAAATAAAGAAAATGGACACTTTAAAAAAATAAAGGAAGAAGAACCCTTGAACTTGAGAAATCCGATCGATTATATTTAAGAAATTTGCATGGTTATTTACAGAGTGTTTGGAACTCCTGCACTGTGATGTTTCATCGTTTTATAACTGCGCTGAAAATTCCCGAAATATTTCTTTTACTGCACTAAGAACAAAGGAACACTAACAATGCGTTTCATGAAGTACAAAAGCTTAAGAGTTGGTGCATCTGAAAAACGGACATAACTAAACATTAAACAAATTAATCTGTGCGCAGATCCAACATTAATCAGATGTGGACCGTCTTCAATCACCCGCTGCTTCTATAGTTCTGGGTCAAACCGATTTCTACGAATTGTTTACAAACGAACGCAAAACACGTTTTATTAGGACGTTACGTTTAGGACACCAAATGTATAATATTTTTTGACTGTCTTAATTCAAGCTATCGCAGGGTGAAATTACTGCTGACGTTCCATAGGAGTAAGTCAATGTAATTGTTAATTTCATAATTAGTCAAATTTAGACTTCCAGTCGCTTGGCCTTGGATTTCAATGACCTGCAAACATAAAAAAATGACCAAAAAAAATGAATAAAAACAGACCTGCATGGTTGAATGTGTGGGGGCTCACACGTTGCTTAGTAACCAACGAATCATGTTACGATGACAGATGACAACAATAGTCAAAATGGCAGATGTTAGAAATGTCAAATTGAAACGTCAGATTGACAACGTCAGGCAATGTCATATAGATCAAACGTGACCTGGATACTTACGCAATAGAATCGCGGTGACAACTGTCGGGTTTAGTGGGCGGAGTACTTAAAGGATCTGACCGTCATAGGACCGTGCCAGGACCATAACCGGGCCAATAGATGCAAAAAAGCATTCTCTGTCCGGTACCGGATTACATCGTGCCGGACGCTTTCTAATAAAAAAAAACTATGAAGAGAATTTTTTTTGCATATGACGATCCGGTTACGATTCTAGCACGGTCCTATTACGGTCATGTCTAGTGGGTGGAGTCCTTAAAAGCGCAACCGCATTCGATCATCATTGGCCAACAAATGGAATCGTACTTCCAATTTGGTCGCTAAGACGATTACTGGAACAAACACAAAAAGACTGCCCTAATCATCGTTGATTCGACTTCACATTCAGATCAATGGTGCAGAGTTACTTCATCCCCGCTACGAAAAAAAAAATATCTATAAAGCAAGGACGCTAGCTGTTCTAGCTAAGTGTCTTTTGTGCAGCCATTGCCAAGAGCAATGATCACAGACCTCTTGTGTAGCCATTGTCGAAAGCAATCATCGTAAGCCTCTTATGGTCAGGAAAACCTATGAAAGCAAGGACACTAGCTATTTTATCTCAGTATCTCTTGTGCAGCCATTGTGAAGAACATTCATCAAAGTCTTTTGTGCAGCCATTGCCAGGAGCAATCATCACAAGCCTCTTGTGTAGCCATTGTCAAAAGCAATCATCGCAAGCCTCTTATGGTCAGGAAAATCTATGAAAGCAAGGACACTAGCTGTTTTAGCTCGGTATCTCTTGTGCAGCCATTGTGAAGAACATTCACCAAAGTCTTTTGTGCAGCCATTGCCAAGAGCAATGATCATTGGCCTCTTGTGTAGCCATTGTCAAAAGCAATCATCGCAAGCCTCTTATGGTCAGGAAAATCTATAAAAGCAAGGACACTAGCTGTTTTAGCTCGGTATCTCTTGTGCAGCCATTGTCAAGAACATTCACCAAAGCCTTTTGTGCAGCCCTTGTCAAGAGCAATGATCACAAGCCTCTTGTGTAGCCATTGTTACAAGCAATCATCGCAAGCCTCTTATGGTCAGGAAAATCTATGAAAGCAAGGACACTAGCTGTTTTAGCTCGGTATCTCTTGTGCAGCCATTGTGAAGAACATTCACCAAAGTCTTTTGTGCAGCCATTGCCAAGAGCAATGATCATTGGCCTCTTGTGTAGCCATTGTCAAAAGCAATCATCGCAAGCTTCTTATGGTCAGGAAAATCTATAAAAGCAAGGACACTAGCTGTTTTAGCTCGGTATCTCTTGTGCAGCCATTGTCAAGAACATTCACCAAAGCCTTTTGTGCAGCCCTTGTCAAGAGCAATGATCACAAGCCTCTTGTGTAGCCATTGTTACAAGCAATCATCGCAAGCCTCTTATGGTCAGGAAAATCTATGAAAGCAAGGACACCAGCTGTTTTAGCTCGGTATCTCTTGTGCAGCCATTGTGAAGAACATTCACCAAAGTCTTTTGTGCAGCCATTGCCAAGAGCAATGATCATTGGCCTCTTGTGTAGCCATTGTCAAAAGCAATCATCGCAAGCCTCTTATGGTCAGGAAAATCTATAAAAGCAAGGACACTAGCTGTTTTAGCTCGGTATCTCTTGTGCAGCCATTGTCAAGAACATTCACCAAAGCCTTTTGTGCAGCCCTTGTCAAGAGCAATGATCACAAGCCTCTTGTGTAGCCATTGTTACAAGCAATCATCGCAAGCCTCTTATGGTCAGGAAAATCTATGAAAGCAAGGACACTAGCTGTTTTAGCTCGGTATCTCTTGTGCAGCCATTGTGAAGAACATTCACCAAAGTCTTTTGTGCAGCCATTGCCAAGAGCAATGATCATTGGCCTCTTGTGTAGCCATTGTCAAAAGCAATCATCGCAAGCCTCTTATGGTCAGGAAAATCTATAAAAGCAAGGACACTAGCTGTTTTAGCTCGGTATCTCTTGTGCAGCCATTGTCAAGAACATTCACCAAAGCCTTTTGTGCAGCCCTTGTCAAGAGCAATGATCACAAGCCTCTTGTGTAGCCATTGTTACAAGCAATCATCGCAAGCCTCTTATGGTCAGGAAAATCTATGAAAGCAAGGACACTAGCTGTTTTAGCTCGGTATCTCTTGTGCAGCCATTGTGAAGAACATTCACCAAAGTCTTTTGTGCAGCCATTGCCAAGAGCAATGATCATTGGCCTCTTGTGTAGCCATTGTCAAAAGCAATCATCGCAAGCCTCTTATGGTCAGGAAAATCTATAAAAGCAAGGACACTAGCTGTTTTAGCTCGGTATCTCTTGTGCAGCCATTGTCAAGAACATTCACCAAAGCCTTTTGTGCAGCCCTTGTCAAGAGCAATGATCACAAGCCTCTTGTGTAGCCATTGTTACAAGCAATCATCGCAAGCCTCTTATGGTCAGGAAAATCTATGAAAGCAAGGACACTAGCTGTTTTAGCTCGGTATCTCTTGTGCAGCCATTGTGAAGAACATTCACCAAAGTCTTTTGTGCAGCCATTGCCAAGAGCAATGATCATTGGCCTCTTGTGTAGCCATTGTCAAAAGCAATCATCGCAAGCCTCTTATGGTCAGGAAAATCTATAAAAGCAAGGACACTAGCTGTTTTAGCTCGGTATCTCTTGTGCAGCCATTGTCAAGAACATTCACCAAAGCCTTTTGTGCAGCCCTTGTCAAGAGCAATGATCACAAGCCTCTTGTGTAGCCATTGTTACAAGCAATCATCGCAAGCCTCTTATGGTCAGGAAAATCTATGAAAGCAAGGACACTAGCTGTTTTAGCTCGGTATCTCTTGTGCAGCCATTGTGAAGAACATTCACCAAAGTCTTTTGTGCAGCCATTGCCAAGAGCAATGATCATTGGCCTCTTGTGTAGCCATTGTCAAAAGCAATCATCGCAAGCCTCTTATGGTCAGGAAAATCTATGAAAGCAAGGACACTAGCTGTTTTAGCTCGGTATCTCTTGTGCAGCCATTGTGAAGAACATTCACCAAAGTCTTTTGTGCAGCCATTGTCAAGAGCAACGATCACAAACCTCTTGTGTAGCCATTGTCAAAAGCAATCATTGCAAGCCTCTTATGGCCAGGAAAATCTATAAAAGCAAGGACACTAGCTGTTTTAGCTCGGTATCTCTTGTGCAGTCATTGTCAAGAACATTCACCAAAGAGTTTTGTGCAGCCATTACCAAGAGCAATCATCACAAGCCTCTTGTGTAGCCATTATTAAAAGCAATTATCGTAAGCCTCTTATGATCAGGAAAATCTATGAAAGCAAGGAGAGTAGCTATTTTAGCTCGGTATCTCTTGTGCAGTCATTGTCAAGAACATTCACCAAAGTCCTTCGTGCAGCCATTGCCAAGAGCAATCATCGCAAGCCTCTTGTGTAGCAATTGTCAAAAGCAATCATTGCAAGTCTCTTGTGCATCCATTATCAGGACAAATTATCATATGCCTTTGCTTGTGTGCACCAATTGTCGAGAGCATTCACCACTACCTTGGGTCAACCGCCTTTCGAACAGAATACGCAGTACTGCAGCGTTTTGCCAAGTAACCACTCGCATACCATCAACACAGTCACAACCAACTGTTTAAGAAAAGGAGTAAGAAGTATTGTAAGAACCCAGACGTCCTGAGGAAGACCGTTCGAGAGACCTGTCCTCAGGCATCAGTTACTTCTCTGCCAGCGGCACGCCCTCCAAGATCCTAGAAGCCAAACAGCAAGGAGAGCAGTCCATCAAGTTCATTGTTAAACACGTTTTAAAGTTCAAGTTGAACCTTAATAGAACCATTTACGAACACGCCACAAGTGTATACTAAAACATAATCTGACAATCTAATCTAATCACCTTGCTTTACTTTTGTACGCCTTAAGTAGACCTTACGAAATATTTCGAATTGGGTGTGCAACAACTGAGCGAAAAGTTTATTAAAAAGAAATGTGGAGGTAAGTGTGGTGGTGGTGGTGGTGGTGGTAACGAGGTTACTTCATCCCTATTCCCAACATGATAAACAAGTCCAAGACGACGTCAACGTATTTTCCAAGTCAATTATCCAGTAATTTATAATTGCAGGCACTGCGTGATTGGCACTTATTGAAAAAAAAAAATCGTCGTCGCTTTTTCTATTTCGATCTAATGATTAATTGCTTGCAATAATTCACGGAAAGTACGTTGTCGTAGAAGCACACAATTATACAAATAGAATTCAGCATAATCAAGTGAATTAAATGTAGCAGCATGAGTAAACTCGTTGATGAAGTTAAGAAGATGGTGATGGAAAGTTAATAGAGCGATATAAAAACAGGCTGTGGTGGTGTGTGAGGGAAAAGCTGAAGGAAAAAGCACAGCTAGCAGGACGGGCGCAGCCGCAGCACACGGTCTGAGTAACCATTTGAATCCTTCCGTGTTAGATTTTGGAAACCTGGAATATTTAAAAACTTGCGAGTTGGTGAGTAGGTTTAGAAACCTCTCGGATAGTTCTAAACTAGGAAAATATTCGAGGTCAAAGACACGCGGGCAAATTTCAGAATATCCACCCAAAAGGGCTAAGAAGCTTCTTCCTTAACTAAAAGTGACTAATTCATAATTCTTATTTTTTTAAGAATGCATCAGGTTAGCAATTTGATTTAAAAAACCCCAGTGTACACTGGGAATTATTTCTGTTTGGTACTCAACATCCCAGACGTTTAGTAAAGCCCTCTACGCACTTGGAAGCATTTTCTAGAGAAGCTAAGAAGTGTCTTCTTATGCAAAAATATGAATTGTAGGTCTCTTCGGTGGCCTCCTCAAAAATTTAGGCTTGGATCACTTTTATGGTGCTTTAATGGATAAAGCGAAGCAGAGGTCTCTTGGTAATGTTTTAAACCTTGGAAGATTTCATGCATGGTTTGAACAAAAGGAGAAGACTGTGGAAGTATACCATCGATCTTAATTTAGTGCAAAGCAAGAGGAATCTGATTTACTAAAGCCGAGTATACACTAGGAATATTTTTACGAAAGTTTGCGATCCAAAATTTGCTTCGTTTTTAGTTGCCCACTGAACCTTACGAATGTTTTTTTTTTTAATTAAGTCCAGGCTTGAAATCTTTTTTTTTAGTGTTGCTTGCAAACACAAACGCAAGAGAAACCTTTCAAACAGCTCAAGTTTCATAAAAAAAAATACAAGCAGTGCTTCCAAGTGTGTACAGGGCTTAAAGAGACACGGTCGTTTCTTCCCAGCAAAATGGTAAAGGTGCGAGGTAACATTTAATGCAAATTAATTTTAATTTGCAATGATAACTCGAAATGAACGAAAGAAGATATTTGTTTAATAGTTTTTGTGCTTCGTCTGCGAATCTCTACGCCATTGTTTATGACGTGCGCAAATCCAAAAAACGAGAAGAACAAAATTTTTATTAATTTCACACAGACGAGTCGTGCGAAGCTTTTTATTTAACAGTTTAGTGTTTGCTTGACCGTCTGTGTTTGAAGTAACGCAACATCTAAGGTCACCTTTTGGGTCACGTTCAAAGAAAAGCTTTAAAAAATCTGCAGACAAAATTAATTGCGTCTTTTTGTTATTAATTTACGTATACATTAAATCCATAAATCATTTCTTTAATAAGTTTAATTTGCATTAAAAAATCCAGTTATTTATTATACAGGGTCCCTCAAACTAGGTGTCCTAATCAGAGTTCTTGGAAAAGGAATATAGAATATGTTATTTAAAACGAGTGATAGTTAATGGCGACTTTCGGTTGTTCAATTTGTTGTTTGTAATAAAACAAAATATGTATATGCCAAACTAAAACCAGATGATCAATTTTTTCGCGTGAAATTCTAGTCTTAGTGATCTTAGAAGGACGACACACTCTACACGCGCACAGGGTCACCCTCTATGATCGATTAAATAAATACTGATATTATTTTTAACATTGTTCAAGATATAATAAGGCACAAATACGCTTCAAGCTTATCGGAGGGGCGAAATATTTAGGCTTGCGACCGACTTATTAGATGTTTTCTCTCCTTCGGCATTCATAACCTGGGAGATGAGGCTCCTACCAATTTAATTCCCTCGTTCCTTGTTTCGTCTCACTGAATTCTTTTCCAATCGCTGACTATAGATGCTTCATCATCATCATCATTCACACAATCGAGTGACTTTCGCGTCGCCCGATTAGGGACAAGACGCCTCTCGACTTACCATTGCGATGTTAACAAGCGAAGGTTATTCGAACGTTTTTGTTCAGTAACGACGAGCGTTTGAGTGCAATTGAGGAGTGTAATTATTGGTTATGCCGCGCCGGAGGCATTTCATCGGTACGTTCAAATATAGAGAGATTCCGTGTTTCTAGTACGTACAAGAAAAAAGCAAGCAAGTCGTTGACATTACCGACGACCGATATACGTTCCATTTTGTTAAGTATTTTATTTAAGAAGGGCGAAGACCCACCGAGGAGCTTGTTGTCATGTTCGACGAGTTACTTGTAAACAGCCAAGTCATCGATATCAATATCAATTTGAAATGCATTCAATGTTTTATTCAAGAAGGGCGCAGGTCTACCGAGAAGCTTGTTGTCATGTTCGACGAGATATTTGCAAGATTGTGTTATATTTAGAAGTATGATTTAAGTAGTTTACAGATCTGCTTAGATGCTCGTTGTCATGTTCGCCAAGTTGTTTGTTGTTAATTGTGAAGAAGGTCGTGTAGTTGACATATTCGTCATTTTACATATATACCTTAATCAATGGATGGCGCTGCTACACTGTCACCGTTAAGGTTACTGTATATTGAAGGTAGAGTCAACTTTCTCTCTCTTTTAATTTGGGGTTAAATTCATTTATAAATTCCGTAGCGACAATCATTTGTTATGTATCTACCTTTTTCTTTTTAGCGTTTCGTCTATGAGTTCATTTTTTATTTTGTGGGACGCAAGCCGCGGTAATGAATGGCGGTACCTTCTAAATACAGTAACCTTAGTCACTGCCAACCAGAACGTCCCCTTTCTGACAAAAAAATTATGACACTTTGCAATAGATGGCGCTGTTTTAATATCATCGCAACCCAGAACGTATCTGTCTAAAAAAAACTAGGAGACTCGCAACTGTTTCTTTTTTGTGAATGCTTATCCGGTTTGCCTTAAGAAAGACGTTTGAATTTTAATTTTCTAACAAAAAATTTAAAATAACTAAATCAAGTGAAAAATTATGACATTTTCCAATAGTTGGCGCTGTTGTTACAATGTCACCGCAATTCAGAACGTGTCTCTCTAAAAAATAAAATCTACCGAAAATCGTAACTGCTTCGTTTTTGTAAATGCTCATCCGGTTTGCATTAAGAAAGACGTTTGACATTTAATAATATACGATTTGAAACCCTTGGATTACTCAACAGAAAAAAAAGATGCGATATAAACGCCACCTATTGAACATTTTTAATGAATTAATATCTTTAACAGCAACTAACAAAAGTGGGCCAAAAACTTATTTTCTAACAAAGAGGCAAAAAATTAAATTAGTCGAAAAAATACGACATTGTCCAACAGATGGCGCTGTTACACTGTCGCAGCTAAGGTTGCTGTATATTGAAGGTGGCGCCAACTTTCTATCTCACTCTTTTTTTATCTTTTTTTAATTTGGGGTTAAATTCATTCATAAACTCAACAGTAGCAACAGTAACCTGTTATGTATCTATCCTTTTTCTTCTTAGCATTTCATCTATAGTTTCGTCGCGTCTTTTTTTAATTTGGCCCACGCGGAAAGCCGCGGAAATGCAGTAACTTTAGTCATCGCCAACCAGAAGGTCCCCTTTTTAATAAAAAAATTAATAAGATCTTAATTAGGTGAAAAATTATGGCACTTTCCAATAGATGGCGCTCTTAAAATGTCAACGACATTTAATGATATACGATGATACGATTGTGAAACCATTGGATTACTTAACAAAGAAAAAAAAATGCGATATGAACGCCACCTATTGAAGAATGTTTTAAATGAATTTTCTAACAAAAATCGGAAAAAATCTAAATTAGCTGAGAAATTAAGGCATCGTCCAATAGATGGCGCTGTTACAATGTCACCGCAACCCTGAACGTATCTGCCAAAAAAAAAATAATACTGAAAACATGCACTTGTATTTCTACTTTTCGTGCGCCTGAAATGAGTGCGACAAGAAACAAAAGACAAACCCTCGATTGTTTGCCACAAGACGATCGACTACCACTTGTTTTTTTCAGTTTCATTTTAATTGCGCGTTTGAGGTAAAGGCGAAAAAATAAAAGACGATTGTTAATTACCAATGAGGATAACATAATTGTCACAGAGAGCACGAGGCTATCTGTCATTTGTCTTTTTGGGGTTTTGTTTTAATTGCAGGTTTGAAATTGATGCGACGAAAACAGAGGACGATCGACAGTTTCGTTCACCAATCAGAAAATAGCTTAATTTTTTTTTCAAAACAATCCACGAAAAGTTGAAAAACTTTTTTTTCGGCTTCAAATACTATTATGTTTTGTTTTTGTGTTACATATTTCCTCGAAATTAAACGAAGACTCTTTTGTTTAATTTTTTGGGTCATCGAGATTTTACGTATGGTTACCCAAAGCACATGCATAAAAAACAAAAGACAAGCAAGATTTTCGATGAAAAAATGAAAAAAAAAAGGAAATTCGATTTGCATTAAGGAAGATGTTTGACACTTAATGATATACTTACTGATGCGATGTGAACGCCACCTATGGCAAATTTTAAGTAATGTAAAACCTTTAACAATGTCAGCCAAAAGCTCACTCCTCTTTCTAACAAATTGAAAATGAAAAAAGCTCCAAATGACCTGAAAAATTGACATTTTCCAATAGATGGCGCTGTTACGCTGGAAAATCTCAACTGCCTTTTGCAGATATTTATTATTCGATTTGTATTACCAAAGATGTTTGACAGTTAATGATACACCTCACAGTACGATGTGAAACTATTGTATTACTTAAAACAACCGTACGATATGAACGCCATCTATGGAAGATTTTAAATAAATCAACATCCTTGAGACTGATGGGAAAAAAGTAATCGAGAAAATTACACCGCTTTCTAACATATTGAGAATGAAGCTAAAATTCAAACTTAACGAAAAATTACGCCGTTTCCCGATAGATGGCGCCGATACGAGACATCCAAACGCAAAGTAATAAGGAAACGATCGAAAACGTTAAGATGTACGATACAAGAGGCAGTAGCCATCTATTGGTATCATCTCAGGATTAGCAAACTTTACAAAATTGAATTTAAAAAGTACCTAAATCTGCCATGTTCGGTGAGTTATTTGCTGATCACTTTGATGAGGTAACCATACTCATCATTTATTGACATATAAGTCATAATAATAGGGAATTTGTCGGAAATATCTAGATATATACTGATTTGACATTGGGGGGGGGGGTGTCATTCTCAGGATTAACTGTACACACAGCAACAAAACCATTTAACCGATTTGTAAGGAATTTGTACAGAGTAACCTCGCTTGATTCAACTCCAGATTGAAAGGGTATTCCCCACTGCTACCCACTTCCGGATATATGGCGTCACAAAATGAATCATACAAATAAAAAACTGACAAGTATGACGTATGGTTCGATACATAAATGTCTAATTACTGTTAACAGTAAAGGTTATCGTTATTATTGATGTCTATGGGTTCTTTGCCTGTTTATTTCGCTTGTTACGTGAGTATTTCGGATATTAATGGAACAAAGTGGTATGAACTGATTATTTCTATTCATGTACATTACGTCATTGTTTGTTTGTTTATAACTTTCATTTACAATGTACCAAACAGAAGTATAACGTGATATACATTCATCTACCTTGACATATCTCGTTTGGGTACATGTACAACAGAAATACCTTTGAAAACGAGTGGTTATATACATGTATGTATAAATTGAAAGCCAAAATTTCGTATACGTCTCTTGTAGTCCCTTTCTGGTTTACACTTAAAGTCCAAATTTGTTTTTCATTTTTTTTCTTGATGGCATCGCTTATAATTGCAAGTTGTGATGAAAACAAACGTTTCATATCACCGAACACGTGATCAAACATCTCAGCGAGCTTGTCGGCACGAATTCCATCGAATAAGTGATGAAAACAAACGTTTCTACATGTATACATCTATTATACACGTTTGTACTTGATTCAACAAGCTTCTCGTCCATGCACTTAAACAAATATCTCAGCGCGCAGACTACTTTAAATCGTATCAAACTTCTGCGTACCACAAATGATGATATTCAACAAACGAGACGGTTTCGTATCCCAATGTGGTTGTACATGTTTGTAGGTTGAGTGTCTTTGTCGGAAACACGAGATTATATTTGGGGTAATTCAACAGGCATATCACCGAACATGTGATCAAACATCTCAGCGAGCTTGTCGGCACGAATTCCATCGAATAAGTCTCCAAGCATTCCCTTTTTCAATTATTGACAAACACAACGTCCGAAGGCTACTCTAGCGATTAATTTAATTTTTTTAAGTACAAAGCGTCGTAAACGCTTCTTACATAATTGAGGGACCTTCAAACACAGTGACGCACGCGACATTGTTTTTCTTCTTTTTTTTCTTCTAATTTAAATTCAATTTAGAGTGCGTACTTCTGTTTAGCACTCCAGGAATTGCAATTGAGTAACGTTACGTCGCCCGTAGAGCATAACAGTCTTGTGCAATTCCCAGGCAAGGCGCTAAGAAAGCGTTTGCGAGCGGCGTTTAAAAAGTGTAATAGTGTGCGTGTGTGCAATGGCGTCATACTCGTTTAGTACATGCTTGATGTGTAGCAAGTTAACAACCATTCGGGAGGTAGTGGTTTGACCACTTCTCACTATGGTAAATAAGCACTCGTTGGGTTTGTTATCACGGGAGTAGAGCTGTGCGTTTGGAACGGTGAGGTTTGGTTTCATTCACAGTGTTAACGTACTCACGATTGAGGTAAATAAATCGGCTGGACTACTTCGATTATGTAAGTTTGAAGTAGCAGGCGAAAGTAATGCTCGAAACAAAAGAAGCACCGTGGCGCGCAAATTCTCGGTGTGCCATTACTTTCGGACGTTACTGTACATTTTTTTGGATTTTACAATTTTTTTTTAGTAAATTAATTATTTAAAATATTTAAAATGACTTTAGTTATGCGTGTATCAATGCAAAAATAATTAAAAAAATAAACGCGCGACATACTTAAGTATTTATTTATTTTTTTTCGTGCGAACCGTACCAGCCTTAGCAACCAGGTTTCGTATGAATACTGAAGAATGTGTTTTGCTTTCAATGTAGGTCTTAAACAGTTAATCGGCGGTGAAAGATGCAGTATTATTCCAGCGATTTCAACGCGCGGTTAGGCGAGCGTCTTAGAACGTTCGTTATCAAAAAAAAAAAAATTGGACTGCGTTTTTTTTCTAACGTTAGGTCTTTTTACGAACATAATTTTAAAACGTCACAAAATTTGTACATTTGTAATAATAACAAAAAATAAAAATAGTGAACTGTGTACTCTAGGATCAAGTACGAGTGTTTACGAGTGGTGACTTCAACGTGAGGTCAGGCGAGAGAGTGAGTTTTGTTGCTTAATGGTAGCTTTATGATTTGTGCAGAAAAAAAACATGTGAAATTTAGTTATTTTCTGGATGGCGAAAAGAAATAATCAATGTGAATTTTTTCCTGTTTTGATTTTGAAAGTCCATTCGACCGATTTCTCTTTCTGCTGTTGAACGTGACTTGAGATTTTGTTTAAAAATTGAAATTAGTTTTATTTATAAGAAAAAAATACTATAATAACTTAAAACATGGAAAATGCATGGTCCTAATACAGGGCTTCCGGAGCTAAAGACAACGGAAATGTTTGGTTAGAATTACCACTTATGTTCCACCCCGCGCTTTCAATAAATAAATAAATAAATAAATACGCTCTGAGATTAACAGAAAACGCGAATAATAACAGAATGTTTAGAACATCCCCAGAGGGATCCCCCAGAGGGGGATCCCCAGAGCTAAAGACGAGAAATTATATCTACGCAGCACCATATACAGAGTTCCCAGAGTTGAAGACGTAATGTTTTGCGTTAGAATCATCGCTTACAGAACAACGAACTTCTTTTTGGCGCAGGGCTTTGTACAAGATCCCTAAAACTAAAGACACTCCATGGACATGTTTCCCAATAAATAAATAAGTAAATAAATGAATTCGTTTTGTGATTAAGAGGAAAATGGAATAGTAACTGAATGTACAGAACGGCACGGAGCTTTATAGAGGGTCTTCAGAGTTGAAGACAAAAGTTTGATTAGAATTGCCGCTTACACCCTCCACAAGTAAACAAACAAGCGTAGTCGAAAAGGAATGCCCTCTAAGAAGTAAAACAACACAAAAACGAATTCGACTATGATCGATCGATGAAATAAAACAAAAGACGATCGACTTGCAATAAAAACAAAAGAATCGCAACGGCGAAAGCAAAAGGAAAAACAAAAAAAAGTCGTCGATTTTTTTTGTTCAAAGCGCGAGTATAGAAAAGCGTTCGATCGATGATTCAGAACAAGGAACAATTCGAACGGATCAAATAAAAGACAACGAAATTAAAAAAAAGACGATCGGACAATGACGGACGAGCAAAACGATGGTAAGTCGCCAATTAACAGAAAAAACAAATGTCAAGAAAAAAAATTCCAAAACAAATTCGACTATGATTAATCGATGAAATAAAACAAAAGACGATCGACTTGCAATAAAAAAAAAGAACCGCAACGACGGAGGCGAAAGGAAAAACAAAAAAAAGTCGTCGATTTTTTTTGTCCAAAGCGCGAGTATAGAAAAGCGTTCGATCGATGATTCAAAACAAGGAACAATTCGAACGGATCAAATAAAAGACAACGAAATTAAAAAAAAGACGATCGGACAATGACGGACGAGCAAAACGATGGTAAGTCGCCAATTAACAGAAAAAACAAATGTCAAGAAAAAAAATTCCAAAACAAATTCGACTATGATTAATCGATGAAATAAAACAAAAGACGATCGACTTGCAATAAAAAAAAAGAACCGCAACGACGGAGGCGAAAGGAAAAACAAAAAAAAAAGTCATCAATTCTTTCTTTGTTCAAAGCGCGAGAAAAGCGATCGATCGATGACGGAAAACAAGAAACAATTCGAACGGATCAAACAAAAGACAACGAAATTTAAAAAAAAAACAAAAGACGATCAGACGATGACGGATGAGGAAAAGAGACTTTCACAAAACGGTAGTAACTCGTCAATTAACAGAAAACATAAATGTCAAGAAAAAAACACCAAAACAAATTCGACCTTGATCGATCGATGAAATAAAACAAAAGACGATCGACTTGCAATAAAAACAAAAGAATCGCAACGGCGAAGGCAAAAGGAAAAACAAAAAACTAATCGATTTCTTTGTTCAAAGCGCGAGTATAGAAAAGCGATCGATCGATGACTCAAAACAGAAAACAATTCGAATGGCTCAAACAAAAGACAACGAAATTAAAAAAAAAACAAAAGACGATCAGACGATGACGGACGAGGAAAAGAGATTTTCATAAAACGATGGTAACTCGCCAGTTAATAGAAAACACAAAGGTCAAGAAAAAAGAAACACGAAAACAAATTCGAGTGTGATTAATCGATACAAAAAAAAGAAAACAATCAACAATCGATATACAAAACAAACATTCGAACGGAAAGCAGAAAAATTGTTTTTGTTCAAAACGTGAGTGTAGAATGAAACAAAACATAAGACGGTCGGTTGGTTGAAGTGATGATAATTGGAGCTGTAAACGTAAGGTGAAAGCAAAAGTAAAAAAATAAAATAAAAACTGCAACTAACGATGGGAACAAAAGACTACCATTGGGCAAACCAAAAAACTAGAAACATGAACAAAAGACGATCGGACAACGATTGACGAGGAAAGGAGATTTGCATAAAATGTCAATAACTCGCCAATTAAAAAAAAAATTTAAAACGTCAAAAAGTGCACCAAAATAAATTCGAATATGATTAATTGATGCAAAAAAAATTAACGAAAGACAATTGACTTGCGAATGAAGAAAATTCAAACGAATTAAAACAGAAGACGATCGGTTGATTGATGTGAAAGTAGGAGATGCAAATATATGATGATGAAAATTATATGAAGTCAAAAGTCATAAAATAAATTAAAACAAAAACTACGACGAACATTAGATGAAATAAAAGACAACCATTCGATAAACCGAGAAAGTGAAGATAACAAAAAAAAACAAAAGACTATCATCAATGATTGACAAGGAAAAGGGATTTTCATAAAAAGGCGATAATTCGGCATTTAACAGAAAAAGCAGAAATGTCATGAGAGACGTTAAGACAAAAAAACAGGTGAAACTTAAAGTAAAAAATAAATAAATAAATAAAAATAGGAAATGCGACGAACGATGGGAACAAAAGACAATCGTTCGACAAACTGAAAAACTAAAAACAATGCAAAAAAAAAAAACTAAAGACGATCAATGATTGACGAAGAAAAGAGATTTTAACAAAACGACCTTAATTAGGAAATTAAACAGGAAAAGCAAAAATAGGAAATGCGACGAACAATGGGAACAAAAGACAATCGTTCGACAAACTGAAAAATTAAAAACAACGAAAGAAAAAAAACAAAAAACGATCAATGATTGACGAAGAAAAGAGATTTCCACAAAACGACCGTAATTGGGCAATTAAACAGGAAAAGCAAAAATAGGAATTGCGACGAACAATGGGAACAAAAGACAATCGTCCGACAAACTGAAGATCTAAAAATAACGCAAAAAAAAACAAAAGACGATCAATGATTGACGAAGGAAAAGCAAAACTGTCACGAAAAACGTAAGACAAAAAAAGGGTGAAACCAAAAGTACAAAAATATAAATAAATCAAAATAAAAAATGCGATGAACGATGGGAACAAAAGACAATCAATCGATCGACAAATCGAAAAACTAAAGACAACAAAAATAAAAACAGAAGACGGTCGAACAATGATGAACTAGAAAAGATTTTCCTAAAACGGCGGTGATTCGCAAATTAGCAGAAAAAAACCTAGAAATGTCAAATAAAAACTTCAGTGAACAATGGAAACAAAAGACAAGAATTATGCAACAAATCGAAAAACCAAAAGGCGATCAAACAATGAAAAATTGATGATGATTGGCTAAGAAAAACGACGTCGTATAATGGACGGTTAGAAAACAAACAACAAATGGAAAGAAAACAAATGACAAAACAAGAAAATAAATAAAAACAAAAACTACAACAAACAGTAGATGGAACAAAAGACAATCATTCGTCAAACCGAAAAACTGAAGATAACAAAAAAGAAAAACACAAGACGATCGAACAATGATGAACGAGGAAAAAAGATTTTCGTAAAACAGTGGTGATTCGTCAATTAACAGCAAAAAAAAAACTAGAGATGTCAAATAAAAACTGCAATCAACAATGGAAACAAAAAAACAATTATGCAACACACCGAAAAACTAAAAGCAAAAGGCGATCAGACAATGAAAGATTGATGATGATTGGCTAAGAAAAACGATGTCGTATAATGGAAATAAAAAGCGATTAGAAAACATAGAACAAATGGAAAGAAAACAAATGACTAAGGAAATTAAAAGAAAAACGTCACGATTTCAAAAAAGCAATTAAAAAATAAATAAAAAGTAATCATCAGATTCAGAACATGAAAGTAAGATTGACCAATAAAAACAAAAGTCAGTTTTTTTTTAAATAATTTGGAAAATTTTTGACTTTTACGAAAGTTCATGACAAGTTAAGGGTCCATATACAGGGTCTCCAAACCTGAAAATGTTTGGCTATTTACATCCCTTACAAATAAACGATTCAAAACTTCAGATTTAGAGTCATAGGAGTGCCACAGGAGCCACATCTTAGTCCTCTTTTATTTTTTAATTATATCGACGATTTTTTGACGGACAAATAAATTATATTGTAGCCTGATGGTATACAAAATAAACGAAAATAAATAGCTACCTGATTACTGTACCTAAAACATTAAGAAATTTGCGTGCAATTTTATTATACAGGGTGTCTGGGAATAATCGCACCGGTGAACAGAAAAGGATGTACACCTTTTGCTTTTATAAACACTGAAACAGTACTATAATAACTCTTACGTATCGTCAGTCATTGTGTCACCTTGCATCGAATTTTCATGAAACATGATTAGTGGGCGACACGTAGAATTTATAAATATATAGGTCCGTATTCAGTTCGGCATTTCTCTTACAATTTTCCACAAAAATGATTTGCCCTGCTATTTGCGAGCTTCACATGTGACGCGGTGTTAATTCTAGCAATGTCCCAATATCAGAGACAACCTGTATATGTATAGGTTACTTTGAAGTTTCACTCATTTTAAATAAAGGATATTTTACAAGGTCACCGTAAAACAGTCGGTTTAATTTGTACAGCGATGATGACTACCTTTTTTTAAAGATATATAAATTGCTTACCCATTTGGTATTAAAACAATTGCCAACTACCAAACGAACTGTGAAAAAAACATGTTCCTTAAGTTTATTACCGAAAGTCTTCTTTTATACGAATACCAAATGCAACGTTATTTCAATTTTTTTAAACAAACTTCATTTCGTTTTTTGTTCAAATACCGAGAGCGTTTGTTTCTATTTGGATCGACGTCAAAGTCAACTCTTCTTCTAGGGAAGGTGATTATTTGGAAAGTGGGGAGCTTTTAAGCCCCCTTCTTGTCCACAACAGAAACATCGCGACAGATACGTGAATTATGTAAACGTATTTATTTTCGTCCAATAACATCTAGCTTGGGACACCCTGTATATTACTAGGAATGGAAATTAAACGCTTCTGATTTTTGTTAAGCTAGTTTTTTCGTCTTCTGTTTTTAATGATGCATTTTCAATATTAAATTGTGTGGAATTCTGACTAACGGGTCGTACTAATTAATAGTAAAATAGAATTTTTGTTGGTGGAAATTTTTTAAACATTCAATAATCTTTTTAAATACCTTATGTGAATATATCTATGTATGTTGCGTCAAGTTTAATTAATTAAATCACTTTATTTTGATCCGCTTTTATGTAACTAGTAAAAAAAGTCGACACGTTCGATCCAAGCCAGTTTGTATCTATTTTAAGATATCGGTAGAGACTGATTTATTATTATTATTTTTTTGCTTATCGCATTTAATGAATCAAAGGAGACTATGTAATTAAAAATTGCTCAACTCAAACATTGATTATTAAATAAAAAAAAAAAATGGGAAAGAAATTAGGAGTGGCTGGCATTGGTGGTTCTTATATTTTTTGCGAGGATTAATTTATTTTAAAAAAATTCCATTCTATGAAGAACTGAAACATTATTATTTTTTTTAATTTTTATTTCTGTCTTACTTTTATAATTTATTACCTTGTGATCTCTCATATTTTTTACGAATAACGATTGAAACTGCATATTTTCTATAAATACACAAAAAGAAAAATACTAATTCGGTTAAGAACATAAAAAAATAATTATCCCACATTTGTATTTAACGAGATCTATAAATTCCAACTAGTAATAAATTTTTTATGGTATGGAAGAAAACGTGACATGTAGAACTAGAATCTATTAAAAAAAAAAAAAAACAGTGACTAGGTAATACGTTATTTATTATTTTTATATTTGATGGAAGCCTGACCTGGATGGACTTATTCGGTCAATGCTGGGTTCATTCCACCGAGGTTTCGCCTTGAAAAAAATTAATCGCTCGTTTAACTTTGAACCTTTCACGACTGAAACTGATACATCTGATTGTTTTTTTTTTTTGCAGACGTGAGATTACAAATTGTTTTAAAATCGAGGTCGTTTGATACCTACAAATGCAAATACAATACGCACGCGCCAAAACGATAATATTTTTTTAGCACACTCGTTACGCTTCTTTTTATTAGTGGACTGTCTTTTGTTTTCTTTTCTTTTTTTGGTCAGTTGATTGTCATTTGTTTTTCTTAAATGTTCGATTGCCATTTGTTTTTTTTTTGTATTTTGTTTAAATACTAAACTAAATTAGATGTCTTTTTGTATTGGTCGACTGTTTCTTATTGTCAGTTGATCGTCATTGGTCGATTGATTCTTTCGGTTGATTGTCAATTTCTCTTTATCAACCGCAATTTTTTCATTTATTTGTTTATTTATTCGTCCATTATTATTTTTATTATTTTTTGCTTGGTTATCATTATTCTTCAACAATCGATTGCAATTTGTTTAATTTTTCTTATTCGTCGGTCATTTACTTGTTTTTTCTTTGATTACCTCATCAGGCGATCGACACTTCTTATTATTGGTCGACTGCCTTCGTTTTTGTTTTTACTTAGTTGATTGTCATTTGGTTTTCTTCTTTGGTCGATAGATTCGTTCGCTTGGCTGTCATTTTTTTCATCAATCGGTTGCAATTTTAGACTTGTTAGACGATTGAGGCTTCTTATTATTAGTCGACTGTCTTTTGTTTTTTTTGTCAATTGATTGATTATCATTTGCTTTTTCTGTCAGTTGATTGTCATTTGTTTTTCTTCATTTGTTGATAATTTCTTTTGGTTGGTTGTCATTTTTTTTTCATCAATCGATTGCAATTGTTTCACTTGGCGATTATCATTTATTGTTTATTATTCCATTATTATTATTATTCTTCAACAGTCGATTGTCATTTATTGAATTTTTTCCATTGACCAGTTGTCATTCTTTGTTTTTTCGTTAGTTTCGTTTGGCGATTGACGCTTCTTATTATTAGTCGATTGTCTTTTATTTCTTTTCTTCCATTGATTGTCATTTGTTTTTCTTCATTGGGCGATCGATTCTTTTGGTTGGTTGTCATTTTTTTCCATCAAGCGGGTGCAACTTTTTTATTTATCAAATGTCATTAATTTATTTTTTTATTATTGTTATTTTCTTTTTGGTTAATATCATTCTTCAACAGTCGATTGCCATTTATTTTAGTTTTTTCATTTTTTCTTGTCATGTATTTATTTTTTCATCATCAGCCCGACGTTATTTATTTTTATTCGTTTTTTATTTATTTATTTTTTCATTAATCTCGTTAGGCGATCGACACTTCTTTATTATTAGTGGATTGTCTTTTGTTTTTTTTTGTCAGTTGATTGGCATTTGTTTTTATTCAATTGTTGATTTGTTGATTATTTCTATTAGTTGGTTGTCATTTTTTTTTCATCAATAGCTTGCAATTGTTTCTTTCATTTGTTGATTATTATTTATTAATTATTATTCCATTGTTATTATTATTACTTTTTGGTTGTTGTCATTATTCTTCAACAGTCGGTTGCCATTTATTTTGTTTTTTTCATTTGTTGGTTGTCATTTATTTATTTTTTCATTAGTCCCAATGTTATTTATTTTTATTCGTTTTTTATTTATTTATTTATTTTTTCATTAATCTCGTTAGGCGATCGACACTTCATTGATCGATTGTTTCTTTTGGTTGGTTGTCATTTCTTTTTGATCAATCGGTTGCAATTTTTTTCTTTGTCGATTGTCATTTGTTATTTAATATTCCATTATTGTTTTTTTTTTAGGTCTTCAACAGTCGATTGCCATTTATTTGATTTTTTTTGTCATTTGCCGCTTGTCGTTTATTAATTTTTTCTTTGTCTCGTTAGTTGATTGACGCTTCTTATTATTAGTCAATTATCTTTTGTTCTTTCTTCTCAGTTGATTGTCATTTGTTTTTCTTTATTGTTTGGTTGTCATTTTTTTCATCAATCGGTTGCAATTTTTTCATTTATCGATAGTCACTTATTATTTATTATTCCATTATTATTATTTTTTTTTTGTTGGTTGTCATTTATTTTATTACTTTCATTTGTCGGTTGTCACTTATTTATTTTTTCATTAGTCTCGTTGGGCGACTGAGGCTTCTTATTATTAGTCGACTGTCTTTTGTTTCTTTGTTTGTCAGTTGATTGTCATTTGTTTTACTTCATTAGTTGATTGTTTCTTTTAGTTGGTTGTCATCAATCGGTTGCAATTTTTTCATTTGTCGATTGTCACTTATTATTTATTGTTTCATTATTATTATTATTTTTTGACATTTGTCATTATTCTTCAATAGTCGATTGCATTTGTTTCATTGACCAGTTGTCATTCTTTATTTTTTCATTAGTTTCGTTGGTTGACGCTTCTTATTATTAGTCGACCGTGTTTTGTTTCTTTAACTCAGTTGATTGTCATTTCTTTTTTTTTATTATTGGTCGATCGATTCTTTTGGTTGGTTATAATTTTATTTTTCATCAATCGGTTGCATTTTTTTTTATTTGTCGACTGTTTTTTGTTTATTTTTTCATTTTTGTTTTTTCTTTTTGGTTGGTCGTCATCATTCAGTCCATTTACTTTATTTTTTTCTTATTTGCCGGTTGTCATTTATTTATTTTTTCGTCAGTCGAATGTTATTTATTTTTACTCGTTTTTTATTTATTTATTTTTTCTTTAATCTCGTTAGGCGATCGATGCTTCTTTATTATTAGTCGACCGTCTGTGAATTGAAATGAAAAACAATGTAATTAATTGGTCAAAAGTTGGCTCGTAAAGATGGCGCCACTTAAATTCTTATTATTAGTTAGTGTTTTTTTTTGGCCAGTCAACTGTCATTTGTTTTTCTTCATTGGTCGATTGATTTTTTTGGTTTTCTTTCATCAATCGGCTTTCATTTGTCATTTACTTATTTTTAAATTTTTGTTTTTTATTTATTTTTTAGTTGGTCGTCAATATTTTTTAATAATAATTTAATAATAATTTATTTTCTTTTTTTCATTTGCCGGTTGTCACTTATTTATTACTCCAATGATACTTATTTTTTTTTTTTAGTCTCGTTACTGACGCTTTTTGTTTTTTGTTTTGTTTCTTTAGTCAGTTAATTGTCATTTGTGTTTCTTCATTGGTTGTTCGATTGTTTTGGTTGGTTGTCATTTTTTTCTTCAATTTTTTTTGTTTATTTACTTTTTCATTCCTATACTGTTATTTATTTTTGCTGGTTGTTTATTTATTTCTTCATTAGTATCGTTAAGTGATTGTCGCTTCTTTATTATTATTAGTCGACTGTCTTTTTTTTTTGTCAGTTGATTGTCATTTGTTTTTCTTCATTGGTTGATTATTTCTTTTGATTGGTTATCATTTCTTTTTCATCACTCGGTTGCAATTTTTTTATTTGTCGATTATCTTTTATTAATTTTTTCATTTTTGTTTGTTAATTGATGGAAAGTTGGCTTGTAAGGATGGCGCCACTTAAATTCTTATTATTATTATTCGACTGTCTTTTGTTTTTTTTTTGTCAGTCGACTCTCATTTGTTTTTCTTCATTGGACGATTGATTCTTTTGGTTTTCTTTCATCAATCGGTTTTCATTTGTCATTTACTTATTTTTTTAATTTTTGTTTTTTTATTTTTTTTAGTTGGTCGTCAATATTCTTTAATAATCGATTGGATTTATTTTATTTTTTTCATTTGGCGGTTGTCATTTATTTATTCTTTAATTACTCCAACGTTATTTATTAATTTTTTCCTCTCGTCTCGTTATGGACGCTTTTTGTTTTTTTTTGTTTCTTTCATTTCTTTTCGCCAGTTGATTGTCATTTGTTTTTCTTCATTGGTCGATCGATTCTATTGTCGCTTTTTTATCATCAGTTGTTTTTGTTTATTTACTTTTTCATTTCTCCAACCTTATTTATTTTTCTGGTTGTTTATTTATTTATTTCTTTGTTAGTCTCGTTAGGCGATTGTCGCTTCTTTATTATTATTAATCGACTGTCTTTTGTTTTGTTTTTGTGAGTTGAAATTAAAAACAATTTAATTAATTTGATTGAAAGGTGGCTAGTACAGATGGCGCCATTTAAATTTCATTTTTGCTAATTTAGTGCAAATTTAATGCTGACTCACGCGTAACTCACACATTGCAGGTGACGGGGAGGGAGGGGGGGAATGCGATGATACTTGAAAATTTTATGATTAAGAAAATAAAGCAGTTAATAAGTAATAAAATAATTGAAACAGTTTCAACTCTAAAAAAAATTACAGGGCGATTACTGTAAGCCATTCCAGCGCATTAACACAAAGATTCTTCCCAATTTATTTTCCATTTTCTTCGCTGGAAAAAAGCGAAGCGTTTTAAGTAAATTCGCAATCAAGAAAGGGCAATAGAATGCAATACATACGCGCCAAAACGTTCCATTCTTTCTGGTTAATTAACAGTCACCCTATATTTAGTATTTTTATATTTTAAGTTTTTTCAAGCTTGATTTATGTTGGCTTTATCCAAGTCGAATTGTACTAATGCGATCACTTTATTTTTAATTAATTTAAAGAAATTACGTAAATTGAAAACGGTTGCGGATAAGCAAAAAATAAAAATGCTTTTTCTTAAAATTATTTATTAATCAATGCGTCATTTCATTAAATATTCTTATCGCGAAAGGTTGCCAAAAATATGAGCAAATTTAAATATTGAAATATTTTCTTTAGCTGATATTGAATCATTTCCCTTTTTAAATTAAACATATTTCTGTTAACAGTAATTAATCGAAACAATTTATATGAATCTGATCTTATGAGCCGATCTTTCAAAGATCATTCAAGTACGTTTGTGGACGCCCTTATAATAGCAGCTTGGTCTCAATAATAAATATCCAAATTCGTTATATTTTAAATAAAAAAATACATTTTAAATTAAAAAAAATAATAATAAAACAGTAATTTAGTTTGGTCTTTATACAAGGGGTATTCTGAAAGTTATTTTGGAAAATGTTGACCTCAATATGGTGCTCAAATTTTGTTTACATTTTTTGAAAACTCTGCAGATTGAATGCGTACCAAGCAGATTTATTCACAGTTCAACTGTGTGTCCCTGAAACAAAAGATACTTCAGCTCTTCCTTTTTACAAATCTTGACTCGTCCTTCTGGAAATTTAACACGAAACGGAAGAAGATAATAAAATACGTTACGTTTGGTGAAACATCTACTACAGTTGTCTGAAAAGTTTCCAAATAGTTATTTAATTCGAAAATTTATTGGAGTAGGAAACGAAAAATTACTTCTTTTCAAACATAAAGCTTGACATTTTTTTAAGTAACCGGATAAACATATCTTAATAGTTTTGTTTTTTATTTGCGTTCGTTTTTTATTTTGCTTGCTTGATATTTCAGTTCCAAAACCAAACCGTAAACATTCTGGGTGGAAACTTTCGTTTACAAACGAATGCCAACCGCTTTTAATTACATGCATTTTTTTATAGTTAATAATATCTTCGAATTTACGACACACTGACTCACTAATTTAATTAATTATTAATAGCATTCTTCAAATTATTATCGTGACTTTTAATATACAGATAGTTCTCTTGGAAAATTACACTTGACACACAACTCGTCGAACATCACATCAGACTTCTCAGGCGGTATGGGGGGCCCCAAACAATCAAACCCAATTACCATGACGATTATTAAATCATAATAGTTATGCAATAGCTTACTTATTGTTAAATGCACATGCATTGCATTAAGGACGTTTCCAACCGAACGAAGCGAAGCATCATCAACATTGCACTTTATTCCAATTTAATTATGTGGTTTTTCCGCCAGGACAAAGTCATTTCAAGTGTTTCAAATGCTCAAGCACATGTTTGCTTTCCAGGCGAGAGAAAATGCCTGCAGAAAACGAGGGCATCGAATTCGACCTGGACCTGGGCGAACCCCCCAAAGAGCTCTTGGAGTGGGCGAAGGAGGAATTCGGGGAAGACCCCGACACCAGATGTCAGAAACTTTCAGACTTTAGAGATATGATATACGGTAAGCGATTAATACCACGTACTTATCGTTGTCATCTCTAATATTTAGAAAACGTATTTATTAAACAAGTTCTAAGCATAACTGGAACAAACAAACTTTCTTCTTTAACCACCTGCCTTAGTCACCTACATAGATTAGAAGGTAATATTTATTAGGAAACGGTCGCTTTTTAATAATGAAACGCTTGTTGGTTAACGAGGTCTTTTAAACCAATTTGCCTGTTAATTTTTTTTTGTTTTGAGAAACAAATCGCCAAATTTCGTTCACTATTTTGAAACGAACACGAAACGTTAGGAATAACTTATCGCTTCGACGCAATTCAGTTTCATTTCACGTTCCACTTACCGTTGCGCAATTTTTTTTTTGCCTTGCAGAAAGAGGCGAGTGCGTGCCCCATCGAACAGACGACGCTTTCTTGCTGAGATTTCTCAGAGCAAGGTATTTTGTAATAGAACGGGCGCATAGACTGGTAGGTACGTTTGCCGCCATAACCAAACTCGTTCTAAACAGCTTCGCTTCTAGTTCGTTAACTACTACGACTTCAAGGAAGACAACCCCGAAATCTTCGATGGAGTCAGGCTGAGAGACCTGAAGAAGATTGGAAAGCACGACGTCATCAGCGTGCCCCCCTACAGGGAACAAACCGGAAGGAGGATCCTCCTCTACAAATTTGGTATGACGGCGTTTTGGGCTCGCGCAAGTAAATAGGTTGGCGTGGTTTCAGGAAATTGGGATCCGGAGAAAATCACCGTGGTGGAATTGTTTCAAGCCACGCTCTCCATTTTGGAGCTGGCCATCTTGGAGCAGAGGGCGCAGATTTTGGGGGGGATTGCCATGTTCGACTTCAGTGGACTCACCGTACAACAGGCCCTGCACATGACTCCGAGCGTTGCAAAGAAAATCATACAGATAATGGTGGTAAGCTACCATTGCATTTTGATCAAAAGAAATCGAAAAAACAGATTCCTCTCATCTTTTTCCTACAGGTCTTCTTCTTGCAGTGCACCAACTCTCGATCATATGACCCAGACCCTATTGACAAATATGAAATAAGTCTTGGAATTTCGTAGTGCCAACTCTTGAGGAATTTTACATTTTCTCTTCTGTTAATTTCATCTTTTTTCCAAAGGTCTTAGAGTACATGAGGTCTTTGTGTATGATCCAGATCCCATTGAAAATCCTTAATCCCTTTTGTCTTTCAATTTCATAGTCCCATTACTTGTATTGTTTTGCTTTGCTTCTTCGGCTCCTCTTATCTTTTCTTCTCCAGATCTTCTCCTTACAGTACTCCGTTCACTGAAATCCCTTAAAACCTCATTCCGTAATCCTTTTGTTTAAGACATACATGAAGTAAGTCTTTCAATTTCGTAGTTCCATTCCCCGTGGTCTTTGACTTTATTTCTTCTCACCTTTTTGCCTTATATTTCTTATAGTACTCCTGATCTTTTTTTATAAAGGTTTAGAGAATCTTCGAAAGACACCTCCGGATACATCAACCCCGGAGGCGTGTTGGATTCACCCCTGCATTTCTACATGGGGCGCCTACCAACTAAACTTCTTTCCTCTCTCAACACTCTACGCATGGGATACCGCCTCTCGGCATTTTATCCCCTGCGCATGTTGTCTCTCATCCTCATCATCATCCTCCCCTTCATCCTCCTCATCCTCTTCGTCCCTTTCGTCCTCTGCATCCTCCTCCTCTTCTTCCTCTTCATCTTATCTTCCTCCTCATCCATTTCGGCATCCTCTTCTCCCCTTTTCCTCCTTTCTCCGCTACTATCCAGCTCCTTCCTCTTTGCACTTCTGGACTATTATCGACCTTAGCATTCCGATAATGATCTTCCAAGTTCCTCAGTCTCTCGTCAGTAGTAGTCGTAAAATCCAGACCCCGTAATCCCTTTTGGTTAAGGCATACATGAAATAAGTGTTTCGATTTCATGACCTTTTGTTTTCTTTCTTCGGTTTCTCTCGTTCTCTTTCCGCAGGTCTTCTTACAGCACTCCGGTTCTGAGTCATATAACCCAGACGCCACTGATAACCCCCATAACCCCTTTTGGTATTCATGAAATAAGTCTTTCAATTTCGTAGTCCCATTCTCCACAGTATCTTGCTTTGTTTCGTCACTTCCTTTCACCTTGTTCCCGCAAGTCTTTTTCCTACAGTACATCTGATGTATACGACCCAGATCCCATTAAAAACCATTTTGTTTCAGACAAACGTTAAATAAGGACTTAGGTCTTCTTCTTACAGTACATCGGGCTACAGACTCCATTGAAAAATCATAAAACCTTATTTCGTAGTCCCTTTTGGTTAAGATAAACATGAAAAAAGATTTGGGTTCATGACTTCTTGCGATTTTGGGTCTCTTGCTTTATTTCCCTAATCCAATTACTTATTTTCGTGTCGTTTGGTTTATGGTGGCGTTTTCTATTACGTCTTTAAAAAGTGAAAGGCACCCCATTTAAGATATTTCAATTTCGTGGTTCCCATCCCTTGTGGTCATTTGTCTTATTTCTTCTGTGTCTCTCATCCTTTTTCCTTAGGTCTTTTTAGAGTACATCGGGCTTTGGGTATGTGATCTAGATCCAATTGAAAAGTCTTAAAGACTCTCTTCCCTAGTTCGTTTTGGTTAAATCAAGGGATTTAGGTCCATGGCCTAATGACTTCTTGCCAACTCTTTCGACCTTTTGCTTAATTTCATCAGTTTCTCCTCGTAAATGACTAGAGGTATTGCAAAGTAAGCCATACGGGTGATTAATGGTGGGGTGGTGATTTGGTCAAGCACCAAAAGCAAATTTTGATCATTTAATTGAACCCCACCACTTTTGGCAAACTTCTTAAGTCAAGATACTTTTTCTTGTGGCTTTCTTGTCCTTTTTGTGACGGCATTGGAAAGTGAAAAGCAAAACTGCGTTCCATAGTCCGTTCTAGTTAAGGCAAACTTGAAATAAAAATTAGGTCTAGAGCTGGACCATTACTTTTTTTTATCGCTTGTGATTTTTGTCTCGCTTCTTTACCACCTAGTTCCTCCTTTTCCCTCAGGTCTTCTTACTTCTCACTCTCCTTTGAAAAGCCATACGGCTGATTAATGGTGGGATGGTGACTTGGTCAAGCATCAGAAACAAATTTTGATCATTTAATTGAACCATATCACTATTGGCAAACTTCTTAAGTCAAGATATTTTTTCTTCTGGCTTTCTTGTCCTTTTAGTGACGGGATTGGAAAGTGAAAAGCAAAACTCCATTCCATAGTCCGTTCTGGTTAAGACAAACTTGAAATAAAAATTAGGTCCAGAGCTGAACCATTACTTTTTTTTATCGCTTGTGATTTTTGTCTCGCTTCTTTGGCACCTATTTCCTCCTTTTCGCTCAGGTCTTTTCACTTTCATGCCTTTTGGCTTCACACCCTCTCCCTTTTTGCGACGTCTTTAACAAGCGGGAAATAAAATTTCATGTTTATGTCTACAGGCTAAGACAAACTTCTTCATCCTTTGCAGTTTCTTGCCTTAGATCTCTGTTTTCCCCCTTCTTTTCCCGTAGGTCTTCTTCTTCTTATTCTTATTGCATTCTTATTGGTGACTTTAGGCCCAATGTCTTGTGGCTTCCAGTGCTTCATGTACTTTCCTTTTTTTCACGTCGTCGTTGAGAAGTGAGAATGCAAACCTAACTTATAGAGATTTGCCTTCTTTTCCCAATTTTTCCTGCATGTCCTCTTCTTAAGCCCATCGTAGGACTTTAGGTTCCATTTGGTCCAAATCCAAAAGCAAGTTTTAATTACGCCAAGATCTTCGTGTAGAAGCAAAACCTCATTCCGTAAGACATTCATTTGTGGGACTTTCTTCCGAAGGTTCTTCAAGACCATAACCCAATTACGTTTTCCTATTTCTTGTACTTTTCCTTCAAATTTTTTGTATTTCACATCCCTTTCCTGATTGCATAGTTTAAAGGAAAAGTTCATTCCATGTTACACTTAAAGATTTCTCCGGTATTTTTCTGGGTTTCTGAAGAAAAGGAAATGTGGTTTCACCTCAAAAGCTAAGAAGTACATTCCTTTCTGGTTAGACCCAAATTTCTTAGGTTTAATTATAGTTTTGCTTCATCCTTGCAATCTAGACCTTTCCATTTTTTATCTGCCTTCAACTTTCTCGTTTCTTTGATCATTGAAAAGTCCCCTAACTCCGTTACCATTTATTTTTCTGTTCTTTGCGATATCTTACCTCGTTTCTCCAGTTCTTGGCATATTTTTGTTCCTCAAGCCTTTTGCCATTTCTTGTCTTCCTTGTGCTTCCAGTGGTTCAGGTGTTTTCCTGCGACGTCATTGAACAGTGGGAAGGAAAGCCTCATATCCTGTTCACTTATGGTAAAGACAAACTCGATACATGGATTTGAGTTAATGACTTGTTCTTCAACTCTTCTTCAGCCCCTTGTTTCCTTAGTTCTTCTCTTCCTTTTCTCCCAGGTCTTCTTTTTATACGACTGAGAACCTAACTATTTCTTTCCACGTCTTAGGGCTTTTGGTGCTTCAGATCTTGTCCCTTTGTGCACCGTCGTTGTAAAAGGGATGAACCCCAAAGACCTCTAAAGTTAAAAACAAACAAGAAACAAGGATTAAAGTCTATGGTTTAACTACTTCTCCATTTTTTGTCTTGCTTCTTTATTTCTTCCTATAATTTTTTTAGTGCAGGACTTCCTTTTCTTCGAAGTCATTGAAAATTTGGAAGAACCTCATCCTAGGTGAGACAAGTCTTGTCGGCGACCTTTGGCCATGCCCCTTTAGTTCCCTACATGCTTTCCATCTCCTGCTTTGCCTTTCTAATTCGTCATATCCAGGTTTTTCTTGCCTCTTTGCTAGCTCTTCCCTTCTTTCTCGCACGATTTCACAACCATTATCTTTTCCTTTGCTCCAAAACTATTTCCGTCTGGATTTGGAAGCCCTTCCTCATGTTGATGTAACCGATCGTGGATTTTGCACAAAACCTCAATATATTTAAGGCCTCCTTATCTTTCTAGTGTTTCACTTTGTTTTCTTACCAACTTTCTTTTGTTTTGCAACCATTTTCTCTTTGCCTCGTCGCTCTCTGGTTCTTCCTTCCAATTTTACATCCATCATCATTTTTGGGTTGATATCCCCCACGTATTGCTCCAAATTGTTTTTGTTTGAATTTCAGATGTTTTTCCAGGCGTTCAATTTTGTGCTTAAACGCCCTTTTTTGCACAGGTCTGCCTTATCTCTGACCATCCCTTTCTTCCTTTCAAGTTTAGTCCCAATCTTCAATTTTGAATTTTTTTCCTTTCGCTTATCTCTCAAGAGGTTTGTATTTGGATTCTGCTCTGAAAATCCTAGACTTTCAAGATCTCTTACTGTATAGATTTATTTCTCCACGTCCTTCTGGCAACTGTTTTCCTGTGTTCTTTATCTTGTTCCCTCATCACGCCTTCTTTTCCTGTTGCCCAAAACTTTTCTGCTTGATTCTAGAGTTTCTCTTTTCCTCCTTTCCGATTTCATCTCAATCATCGTTTTGCATTTTTTCCATTCGCGTTCTTGTCAGAAGTATAATATCTTCAATATCTATGCCTCACCGTTGCTCCACGTCCTTGTTCTTGTATTTCCGGCAAATGTTTTTCTGTTGTCTTTGTACCGTTCCCTTTTCTCCTCAGCTTTATCAGGTCCTTACATCGTCTTGCCTTTTTTATTGAATTTTAAGCTTCCTTCTCCAAGAAAATCGAGGCGCCTTCACTCCTTTTTCTCTCAAGTCTTCTTTCCAGCTTTTCCTCCCTTCCAATTTCACCCTAATCATGGATTTTGTATTTTCTTCATCCGCGGTCTTGTCAAAAGTATTTCTGTTGGATGTCTACCAATCAAAGATCTTCGATATCTATGACCCTTTATTACTCCACGTCCATTTTTCGTAGACCTTCTTCGATTTCTGGCACCTGCTTTCCTGTTTCCTTTACCTCGTTCCCTTTTTTTTATTTTCTCTATGACGTCCTCCTCACCCAATTGCTCAAAACTTTTCTGATTGGATTCTATACTTCCTTCCACATGGAAATCAAGGCGTCTCGTTTTGTACCCTCTAGCCCCTTTCCCGTAGGTCTTCTCTCTTTCCAGGTCTTCTCTTCCTTCCGTTCCAGTTTATTCCTAAGTATTAATTTTATAGTTTCTCCTTCCGCGTATTTTTTTGTTTGGATTTCATACGTTCTCCGTAAAATTCAAGGCGATCACATCGTCAACCAATTAAAGACCTTCAACTATGTTTCTTCATTACTGCTGTAGATCTTCGATTTCTGGCACTTGCTGCCCTGTTTTCTTTATCTCGTTGCCTTTTTTCTTTCCTTTATGACGTTCTCATCACCTACGTGCTCAAAACCTTTCTAATTGGATTCTAGACTCCCTTCTCTACGAAAATCGAGGCGTTTCACTTTATAACCCCAAACCCTTTCTTCCTTCTTCCCAAATATAAAACTCTGCTTGGATTTCTAATTTTTCTAATTGGATTCTGAACATCTTCTCTTTCTTCCTTTTCAGTTTTATCCCCAGTCATTATTTTCGCAGTTTCTCCTTCCGCGTATTTTTCTGTTTGGATTTCGTTCGCCCTGCATGAAAATCAAGGCGATCATATCGTCAACCAACCAAAGACCTAGTTGAAGGTCTCTTCATTACTGCTGTAGTTCTTCAATTAGTTCTTCAATTTCTGGCACCTGCTTTCCTGTTTTATTTATCTCGTTGCCTTTTTTCCTTTCCTCTATGACGTGCTCAAAACCTTTCTGAGTGGATTGTAGACTTTCTTTCTAATGCAAATCGAGGCGTCTGACTTTGTACCCTCAAACCCTTTCTTCCTCCTTCCGATTTTACCCCCAAATATAAAACTCTGCTTGGATTTCAGACGTCCTTCTACATGAAAATCAAGGCCATACACATCGTGAACCAATCGTGGATCTTCGACACGATCTACAACCTATTCAAGCCCTTCCTGGATGACAGAATGAAACAGAGGCTGTTTTTCCACGGCGAAAACATGGAGTCCCTCCACCAGCACATCGACCCGAAGTGCCTCCCGAAGAGGTACGGAGGAGTCCACGACGATTACGACTACAACAACTGGATCAAGTCGTTCAAGGCGAACGCGACCATCCTGAAGGAACTGAACTCTTTGGGGTATGACACGCGCGACGATAGAGATGAAGAGACTGATGATGATAACGTATCGGAAGGGGAAGAAGCTTAGATTAAGACTAACAAGATTATTTATTTTATTGAGGATGAGTTGTTTAGGTCGAAGAGTTCGAGTGCTGATGTGTTCGTTTTGTTTTTGAATAAAGTTAGTTACTTTTGAAGTCTGTTTTTTAGTCGGCTTGCTTTAGGCGAGGACACACTGTATAGTGTCACATTCACATTCACGAAGCAATCGTAATACCAAATAATTTCGAAACCGACGCCATTTCATGTAAATTACTTATTGCGTAACGTGCAATAAATAAATATCTGATTGCTTATTCGACATTTAAATTCAATTAACAAACAATGCTGAATTAAATACATTACAATGAGCAATGTGCGATCATTAACGTAACAGACAATCATTAAAAAAGAAAAATAAAAAAACTGTTTTTGGGTCTGTTTTATTTGAACTTCGAATTGTCAAAATCTTGGGCTTTATCAACCGTTGTTAAATACGAATTTATTTTAAAAAAATATATACAGAGTTGTTATCTTAGAAGAGAAAAATCGTTTCGTGCCTCTCAACGAACAAAGGACAAGAGATAACAAGGCCCCGATTTGTTTATTTAAATCATCACGTCTCAATTCCCATATCGGCGACGTATTATCATTTGTTTTTAAAATAGATCCAGGCCAGAATCTCGTATCACTTTAGTGTCGAACACAAAGCAAAGTCCGTCGATTGAACAAACAAAAACTAAGGTAACAATAAAAACACTTAAGTCTACATAGTGTTAAGTGCAATTCGTTTGCAACAAATTAACGCCATTCGTTTTATTTAAATCAGTGTGCGTTGTTAGAATATGTAATCAATCACTGCCTTTAAACAAGGAACAAATTATAAATACAAAGTGTAAAAGCAATCAAAGTGATTCAAGTTACTAAAAAAGGTAAGTGAAAAAAATAGAATTTTTCCTTAATTAACGATAAAAGTAGTCAATATGAAATAAATTTTATGTAACGTTTAATAATTAGTTTTTGTTTTAAAACTTCAAGTTAACTTGAAGGACGAAAGTGTAATTACTTAGCCACAAAGCCACCACAGTGATATCATGTCAGTTCAATAGAAAAATTAAATTCTTTTGACCGTACTTTCGTTTTATTTATTGTTACTTTTTTAGACTTGTTTTCTTCTTTTATTTATTCGCTATTTTCTTGAATAACTTTCATTTTTTTTTTCTTCTATTGTTCAGTAGTTTTCTGCTTTTATTTTTTTTTATTTACTATTTTTCTTCTTTTATTTGTTCACTATTTTTTGAACAACTTTCACTTCTTTTATTTATTGAGCTTCTGTTGTTCTCTCATTTGTTCACTATTCTTTGAACAATATTCAACTTCTTTTGTTATTTCACTGTGTTTCTTTGAGCCATCATTATCTATTTCTTTAAACAATTTGTTCACTATCTTTATTTTTCTTTATTTATTTTTCAGTTTTCTTCTTTTATTTGCTCTCTGTTATTTGAATAATGTTCGTTTCGATTCTTTTTTATTTGTCCACAGTTTTCTTCTGTTTTTTTCTTCTTATTTATTCACTATTTACTTTTTAAACAATTGTCATCTTCTATTAGTTCACTATCTTTTCTTGAACGATTCTCATCTTTTTTCTATTTGTTCGCTATGTCCTTTCGTTCTTGTATTTGTTCGCCGTTTTTCTTTAAACAGTTCTCAGCTTCATTTCGCTTTTTTCTCTGAATGCATTCACCTTCTTTTTTCTTTTATTTGCTCCTTTTTTATTATTTATTATTTTCGTTTCAAGTTTCTGTCATTGTCATCTTTTCTTTTTACTTTAATGTTCACTGTTTTCTTTTCTACTTCAATTTGGTCAGTATTTTTTTTTTTAAATATTCGCTCTCGCTTCTTCTTTTATTTATTGCTTATTTTTCTTCTGTTCTTCTCTTATTTGTTCACTATTTTTTTTTTAACATTTTCATTTCTTATCATTATCTCACGCCTTGTTTCCTGAATTTGTTGACTATTTTTTTAAACAAATTTCATTTTGTTTCCTTTAATTTCTTCACTATTTTTGTTGTTATTGTTTCATTTGTCTGTTCACTTTTTTTCTCTGAACATTTTTAAACATCTTTTTTTTCTTTATTTGGTTCCTACTTTTTAAGTTTTTTCTTATTGTTTGTTTTATTTGTTCACTATTTTCTTTTCTTCTTTTATTTGCTAAAAAATTGTCATTTTCTGTTTCTTCTTTTATTTGTTCACCTTTTCTTTTACAATTCTCATCTTCTTCTTTTTTTCTATTATTTGTTCAGTATCATTATTTTCTTGTGCATTACTTTCTTGCCTTCTTTTATTCGGTCACTATTTTTTGAACAATTTTCTTTTATTTATTGAATTTCTTCTACTTTTTAAACATTTTTCTTCTTTTATTACTTCACTATTGTTCTTTGAATCATTCTCGTCCTCTTTTTTCTTGTATTTTTTCTTTGATTTGTACGCTGTTTTTTTTTTAATTGTTTCATTTGTTTGTTCACTTTTTTCTCTGAACATTTTTTAATTTTTTATTTGATCTCTATTTTTTTGAACAATTTTCACATTGTTTCTCTTTCATTAGTTCAGTATTTTCTTCTTTCTTCTTCCTTTCTTGAACACTCTTTTCATCTTCTTTTTTATTTTTTCACTATTTCTCTTTTATTCTTAAATTTGCTCTGATTTTTTTCAGAAATTTTTGTTTCCGCTTCTTCTCTTGTTCTCCAGTTTTTCCAGTTCGCAACCTCTTTTCTCTCTATTCTCTGGCTATTTTCACTCTTTCTTCTTCATTTATTTGGTCCTTCTTTTACAACAGTTTTAATTTTCATTTCATTTTTCTGTGAACAGTAGTCATCTTCTCTTTTTTAATTTGTTCATTATTTTCTTTCCTTCTTTTATATGGTCGTTATTTTTTGAACAAGTGTCACTTCTTTTATTTATTGAACTTCTTCTGTTTCTTGAACATTTTTCTTCTTCTATTACTTCACCATCGTTCTTTGAATCATTCTCATTCTCTTTTTTCTTGTATTTTTTCTTTGATTTATACGCTGTTTTTCAATTGTTTCATTTGTTTGTTCACTTTTTTCTCTGAACATTTTTTTATTTTTTATTTGTTCTCTATTTTTTTGAACAATTTTCACATTGTTTGTTCTTCGTTAGTTCAGTATTTTCTTCTTTCTTTTTCTTTTACTGAACACTCTTTTCATCTTCTTTTTTATTTGTTCACTATTCTCTTTTCTTCTTAAATTTTTCTGATTTTTTCAAAAATTTTTGTTTTCGTTTTCTCTTTCGTTTGTTCACATTTTTCTTGGACCAGTTCTCAACCTCTTTTTTCTCTATTCTCTCTCACTTTTTCATTTCTTTGATTTGATCCTTCTTTTTCAACAATTTTAATTTACGTTTCATTTTTCTGTGAATAGTCGCCATCTTATCTTTTTTTATTTTCGTCCCTTCTTTTATTTGGTTACTATTTTTTGAACAGTTTTCATCTTCTTTTATTTGATCTTTACTTTTGGAATAATTTTCATTTCTTTTCTTTTTTTATTTGTTCTTCTCTTATTTGATATTTCTTGAACAATTTTCTCTTCTTCAAGTAGTTCACTATCTTTTCTCGAACAATTCTCATCTTTTTTACTTGTTCACTATTTTCTTTTCTTGTTTTATTTGCCACTATTCAGAAATTCTCGTTTTCTATTCTCGACTCCATTTCACTTTATTCTCTGAAATTCGTACGTCTCTGAATTCATTTCTCTGTGAACAACTGAGATCTTTTCTTTTTTCTTTTATTATTTGTCCATTGTTTGCTTTTGTTTTTTATTTGCACACTATTTTCTTTGTTGAACAACATTCATCCTTTTCTATTAGTTCACTATCTTTTCTTGAATAATTCTCATCTTCTTTTTTTATTTTCTTTTTTTCTTGTATTTGTTTCTATTTTTTTAAAAAAGATTCATTTTCGTTTCTTCTTTTATTTGTTCTTGTTGCCTTTTTTAATTAAACGATCCTCATCTTCATTTTATTTTTATTTGTTCTTTTTATTTGTCACTATTTTTTGAAATTTTCACTTTCGTTTCTTCTTTTGTTTGTTCACTGTTGTTCTTCTGTTATTTGTTCAACATTTATTGTTATCTGTTATTTGTTCAACATTTCTTGAATAGGGTTCATATTCTTTTTTCTTTATGTATTCACCATTTCTTTAAACAATTTTCTTCCTTTTTTCATGCAATATTTTTATTTGTTTGTTATTTTTATGTTTTCTTCTTCTTCTATTTGCTCACTATTTTTTGGGAACAATTTTTATTTTCGTTTCTTCTATTTATTCATTATTTTTACCCTGTTCTTTTCTTATTTCTTCAGTAATTTTTTGAACGATCCTCATATTCTTTTCTTCTTTTACTCTCTGAACAACTTTGAGCAAAAAGCAAATTCGAAAGGAAGAAATTGGAAGAAATGTTGTTTTCGTATTGTTGCGTTCTTTAATTCTGGTCCAAACTAGATGACCAATCAAAACTACATCATGTAATACCCCAAGGAGAAGCTCGTGGAGTTTGAGCTAAGCAAGAAATGGAAGCAAATCACCGAGAGGTTGGGGAAAAAAGAAGAAATAGGAAAGAATTGTCTTAGAATTGCTTGTTCTTTAAAAAATATCTAAGCCAGATGACCAATCAAAACTACAACACTTGTGGTACCCTATGGAGTTAGAGTTGCGAAAGAAATGAAAGCAAATCATCAATAATCTGGGAAGAAATATGAAAAAATTTTCTTTGAATTGCTTGTTCTTCAAAGAAAGTTCGAGCTGCGTAACAAAACCAATCAAATCGCCAATAGGTTGAGAAAAAAGAAAGAAATTGTTTTGGGATTACCAACAGAAAAAAAATCAAACTAATAAACAGAATACTAGAAGACCAAAGAGAAAGAAGATTCAAGAAAGTTTTAATAATAGAAGAAACGACCCAGAAAGTTCTAATAGAAAGTAATTCCAAATGGAATGAGATCCTTGAGATCCCCAAGAACAAATAGAAATGAAGTCCTAGTAGAAAACGAAAAGATGATTCAAGAAAAGGAGGAGAGACCCAATAAGTTCTAAACCAGAAGAAATTTTGATGGAATTTCAAAAGAATCCTCCAACTCAAGCAGAAATAAATTCAAATAGAAAGGAGAGCTGCCAAAAGCGCCTCAATTCCAACCCAAAATAATTTGATTAAAAATCAATGATAACGTTAAAGCCTTATTCTGTTTAAGGACTTGGGGATGTTGGAAGCCATCGAATACAAATACGAAGTGGATTTGGGAGAACCCTCTCCAGAACTCTTGGAATGGGCCAAAACCGAATTGGGGGAAGACCCGAACACCAGGTGCGAGGTGATAGCAAATTTCCGCGACATGATCTACCGTAAGTGACTTGAACGACCTTGAACATCTAATTGTTTCAATGAACTTCAGAAAGAGGAGAGTGCAAACCCCATCGAGATGACGACGCGTTCTTATTGAGGTTCCTCCGGGCGAGGCACTTCATCATACCAAGAGCGCACAGACTGGTAGGTACCATTTAATTCCATTCGACCACCTCAACCCTTTCTTCACCTTTTGTTTTTCAGTTAGTGAATTACTGCGATTTTAGGGACGCGAATCCGGAGCTGTTTTTCAACGTCAGCCTGAAGGGTTTGTTGAAGATAACGGACTACGACATAATCAACTTACCCACATATCGGGATCAAAAGGGCCGGAGGATAATCATTTTAAAAATAAGTACGTCTTCATGATTTCGCCAATTCAATTAAATTTTTGAAACTGCAATTTGAAGAGCACTGGGACCCCGAGCTGGTGACCATTAACGAGATCTTCCAGGTGAACATCGCCCTGCTTCAGGCTGGTGTACTGGAGGAACGCATGCAGGTAACAGGGGTGGTGGCGATCTTTGATTTCGAGGGGATTACGATGAGGCAGGCGCTCCAAATGTCACCCTCAGTAGCTAAGAAAGTCATACAGATCTCTGTGGTAGGTTCGCCAAATTTGGTAAGCCATTTCTTCTTCTCTAATCCCGTTGGCATTCTAGACTTGCCTCCCCGTTAGGGTGGTTGAAACTCACGTCGTCAACCAACCGTGGATCTTCAAGATGGTTTATAAAGTCGTGAAGCCGTTTTTGAACGACCTGATGAAGGAGAACATTTATTTCCACGGTCACAAAATGGAGTCCTTGCATGAATACATCGATCCTGAACGCCTGCCGAAGACCTACGGGGGAAAACAGGAGTACCAGAGCTGTGCTGGGTGGATAGAGTATTTTAGGCAGAACGAGGTTATTAAAAACGAGATGAAATCACTCAACTATGATTTGGATGGATTTTAAATTGAAACCTAATCATTTTTCGCCGCCTTCCACATAGTGATCTCATAGATTTAAACGTTTTTTTTTAAGAAAGATAAATTCTTATCTGTTATATTTTTTAATGACGTTACATGTCGGGTCACCCTGTACGTTAAATAAAAAAATGATACGCTTGAATAAACTGTTTTCTTTTTTTTTAAATCTTTTTGGGTGCAACTACCTCTTCATGGTTCAATTCTTAGAATCAGGGGGTGTTCAAAAATTTGGGTAACTTAAAAAAGTAGGCCAGGCACAAGGAGAAAAAGCGGTCATTTTCGAGAATGGCCAATCAGAGGTACTCAATCTTGTTCTTCTCATCCAATCCAGGCTCGAAGCTTTATAAGTCGTTGAATGCTAAGTTTAGGCAACCTGGCAGCTAATTTTTGGACACCCTGTATTTGCTGGGTCCAATTTGTTCAAAGTATTTCGACGTTCTGCGCAAGATTATAAATTTATTTGGATGTATATAAAACGAAAGCCAAAGTCGAACTCAAAATAGTAATTTTCAAACGTAGTAAGGCCCGTACATATACAGGCTGGCCATTTTACCAAATCTGGACCCATTTCATAAAATAATTTTATATGTTTATTGGCTGTGACGCAGGTCTTCAAGGTGTATGGCTCTCCATTCTCCTTACTCGATCTTCTTTTATTACTAATCATGGAAGCGTCTACCTTTGAAGTCGCGCTATCTGTATCTGTAACGGTCGAACTAATTTCTTTCGAACACGGAGACTTTTACAAAATACAAGCATATTCTTCGGCAATTGTTTCACGAACGCCATCTATTTGTGAGCATCGGAACTAATTTGTTTATTAAGGAAAATCGAAAAAAAAAGTTAATCTACTCGAGTTGACGTTGGAAGTGGCGCCATCTAAGCCATTTACCAGAAAAATTTGCTATAAATGAAAATTGGAATCTTGTACGTAAATGAAAATTAAAAGAAAAACAGGTTATCGTGTTTTGTGGCGCCATCTACCAGTAAATATCGGCTTTCATGCTGCAGATTAAAACAGAAATAAAAATTATTTCATGGAGTCATCTATCCATTCATTCATTCGTCCCTTGCTTCGATTGCAGTTGTCTAGTTCAAGAGACGTTTCGGAGAAAACACTCGATCCGCGAACTTCCCAAAGTCCTTATAGGTCGCTTCGGTAGCTACGAACTGATGTCAGTCCGCAACGCCCTCTTGGCCAAGATTCCAGGTTATCCGGAGATCATCATAATTCGGACATCGTTCAATGATGGGCCAAACGTTCTCCACTACACCACATTCGCAACTGTCCAATGATGTGCCGAAAGTCCTCCACTTCACCACATTCGCATCTGTCCATGTCCGACAACCCCAGCTGGTTATAGCTTGGAGTTTACCGAACCGTGCTCCGTCAAGAGATGTGACAGTTCCAAGTTCGGCCGGAACCACGGACTCGTTCGATGGAGTTCCGGGTTTACTCTTGGCATGAAAGCATAAGTTGTTCTCCCTTTATCAGACATGTCCCAGCGGGTTTGCCACTCCTGCTGAATATTTTCGTCTATTCTCTTTCGTATGAGGACTATCAAGGTTGCCCCCTCTAATTCCTCCTCTGTTACACTCTCCACTCCCGAGAGCGTCACATTTTCGTTCTTTTTGCGAAATACATCAACGCTCTCTGCGCAACTACCGAATCCAGAGGTGTTCTACCAGCAATCACCTGAAGAGCAACGATTGAGACAGTTCAACAACATCTTGTCATGCCCAGGAGAATAAATCTCTGGGCTGCCCACAGTCTTCTTTGAATAGCCGGTGCTCGGACTGGGTTTTCCCACACCAGACTACCGTACGTTAAAATTGCCAAGAAAACTCCCCCGCAGAGGAGGTTCATAGCCCAATGCTTTAGCCTCCATTCCTGTCTCGTTATCGGGTCATACTGGCAGCAAGACGCTTGCTCTTGTCTTTGATGTATTCTACGTGTGGGATAAGGATCTCTTCTCATCAAGAACTATCCCCAGGTACTTGATCTTCTCTGCATACAACACCTGAGTGTTGCCGATGTGAACCATTGGGTGTCGGAAGCGGCTTTAAGCAACATCATTTGCGTCTTACTGTCCTAGTTCAACCGACGACCGCCTCAATAGCCATTCGTGCCCTCATTTCCAGCTGTTGTCTGGAATCACCCTTGATCAGAATGACCAGATCATCCGCAAATGCAATGTTCACCGTGCCTTCCACCTCTTCTTCAACAAGTTCGTCGAACACAAGGTTTCAGAGGACCGGTCCTAAGACTGACCCCTGTGGACATCCCTTAAACACTTTTTGGAAATTGTCCTTTACCATTGCGCACCTACCGCGAAAGTACGATCTAGACCATACATTTCGCTTGAAACCTTCTTTAGTTATTAGAGATTTTTGAAAATTGAAGGTCCAAGAGGTCAATGGGCAAACCTCTGTCAAGTTGTGTATTTAAAACCTTTTGCAAAAAATAAGGTATGCCAAATGGGATAGTAGAAAGAGAGTGGTCTTTGAGCAAACTGTCTTTGGTTGTTAGAGATTTTTGAAAATTGAAGATCTAAGAGGTCTTTGGGCAAACCTCTGGCAAGTTGTGTATCTAAAACCTTTTGCCAAAAATAAGATGTGTCAAATGGGATACCAGAAAGAGGGCTGACATTATTTTCTAGAAGAATATCGGGGTAGTACAAAATTTGTATCCAATTAGGAATGGTTTCAAAAATAACTTCAACATCTTTGGTCGTTATAGATTTTTGAAAATCGAAGGTCAAAGTGGTCAAAGGAACTTGTTACGCACCAGAAAAGTGGTCATCGTGGTCACCAGAAATATCTTGGTAGTCTTTAGAAGGTGCATTTGAAACGTTATTCATTAGGTATTCAACGCAGTTCAAAGTAAATTTATGTAAATTAATTCACGCAACTCAGGAAACATTGCACATTGTTTTCCATGTATCGCTTGCGCATTTTTTATTCTAAGCAGTCCCTTTCCCTGAGCAAAAATGATTATTACATTTGCTAACAATGAAAGACGCAATAAATAAATATCAAGAAAGCTAAATTATTTTATTTTGTTTCATCTGCGTATTGATGGCGTGCCCCTCCACCGCTCAAGATCTTTAAGGCCCCCTCACATACTAATAATTTTCCATCTCTTGGTCTTCTGGGAGTCTCTTTGCCATTCCTCCCGATTTGTCTCCCGTTCTCTTCCTCCGCTCCTCCACCATCTCCGGGCTTACGGTTTTCAAATCCGTCGCCCATCCAATTTTCGCGCACAGGTCTATGAAGAGGGTCGCAAAATTATCCCCGAAGAACTCGGAGCTCTTGTAGTCGACTGGGAACGTATGGTGGAAATTATGTCTGCCTTCACCCATCGTCATGAAGTTGACGAAGCTATTCTGCGCGGGTAGGACGGTGCTGTGAACAAACCCAAAATTCATTCAACGTCTTCCCAAGTTACATATGCGTACTTGTCGTAGGGGCGATCTCCGTAGAGGTGGGCGAAGCTGTTGATCGTCATGGTCCCGTTGATGCTGATGGTGTACCTCAAGACCGACGCTACGTACCAGGAAGTCGCCAGGGATTCCCCGAAGAAGTACCAAGGAACTAAAGCCGGTAGAATCAGGCAGAAAAACGATAGAACTATGATGGCATACCTAAAAAAAAAGGGCGTTAGCTTCAGTAGGTCGGGGAAAATGAGGCGCACTTTTTTTGGAACATCACCACCGGATCCGCCTCGATGTCCTTCAGGTAGATGACTTTTGCCTTCTCGTTGAAGTCCTTGTGGCATGCCAGGATCACCCAGCCGAACTGGGCGAAGAACATCCCTGTAAACGCAAAGTAACAAATGAGGGTTTCGCCGCAAAAAGGGGATAACTCAATTTTTTTAACAGAAATTATCTTTAACTCTTTTGTACCGTTTGATATGAAAACGACGAATTCGTCCAATACCAAACCTATTATAATTTATCCCCTAACATCATTAGGGGTGGTAAAAAGGGAATTTCTCTAAAAATGCTCCTTTTGTGGAGTTTTTCCCTTTTTGTCAGTGATGTCTTCAATTAGGAAAAAAGGAAGAGTACAGTGTCTTGGGGGTACCTCTGAGTGAGTTGTATGGGTCAGCATCGGAGTCGGTGTATTTATGGTGCATCCTGTGGTTTCGAACCCAATCCCATATGTGGCCTTGGTAGCAAGTGCTTTGGAAATACGCGAGCACGATCCTCAAGGGTAAGTTGGCCTTGTAGGATTTGTGAGTCCAGTATCTGTGAGCGCCGGCCGAAGAACCCAAGCTTCCGATTACCAATAGGTAAACACCTGAAAAAAAAGTAATTTGGTAGGAACGTATACACCATCCAATACTCACTCCACACGATCGTCTTCCACGAACAATCAACGAACAACAGGTACAGCCCATACAAGGAACCGACGTGCATGTAGAAGACCGAAAAAAAATTGATCCATATTATGTCCCATTTGTAATAATCCTTGGATTTGGGCTTTTCTATTTTCTTCACTTTCAATTCAGAGGTTTTGGTTTCGGTCAACACTGTGGTCATTGTCGCCATGATTGTGCTTGGTCGAATGTCCAGAAGCGGTACGTTTCCTCGTAGCAAGTCGTTTGATTTTCAATGCAATTTTAAATTTAGATTGCGATTGTCCGTATGCGTCGAATTAAAAATACGCATCAATTACAATTACAAAATAACTGACGGAAATAATAGAATTTACCCAAATTGATTAACATCAGAAAGAAACTGCGTTTTTCTTTTTGGTTGGACTTCGTTCTCTTGCTGATCCGTTTTGCTGCATACCGAACACCTAGTATCTCCTTCTCTTCAGAAAAGAGCATTTTATTTTAATTTTCTTTATTTTGACGTATTAGTTGCCCATACATTGACAGTATTTCCGAGTGCCTTTGACTGTGAAGGGATTTGCTTGTCGATAATACTGCTGGTTGATGCGCAACGTGCACGCCAGACTGTTCCAAACTGCTTATGGCCGACGAAAGGATTGACGTACCAAATTACTACTATCAATTCAGTTCTGTCAGCCGAAGTCTGTCAGTAATCCCACTAATGTATGGGCAGCTAATTGAGAATAGGTTCCTCAGCAGAAGCTCACAGATTCTGAACGCGTAAGCTTGTTCTGCTGGCATATGTTCAAAGTATGTGATAACAAGGTCACTTATGAGGTTGAAACCATGGGATGTACCATTCAGCTGGATCCTCATGACACTCCCTTCTTTAAAATTCATTTTATTTTACATTTTCCAGAAATATGCTACGATCAATTTGGTTCAGTAAACAAACCGACGCGACAGTTCCAAAAAAAGGCATAAACCTTCTAGTCGAAGGACATCGAGGCAAATCCGTTGATGTTGCATCAGAAAAAGGGCATTTCCTTGTTCCCGACACACCATAATAGTCCTTTCCTTTTTCTGATTGTTCTTATGAGCTCTAGTTCCTTGGGGGATCCCTAAATCTTGACACTTGAAGAACATCTTCAACCAGAGATATTGGACAGTGACCAAATTAGTACACGAAATGCTTCAACCCTCCTTTGGTGTCCCATTTGACTCAGCTTCTTCACGACGCTCTTCGCAAAAGATTGGTGCTCTACAGAGTACTTGTCGGAGGTTTGCCCAAAGACCACTTTGATCTTCAATATGAGAAAACCTGTTATACGTGAGTTTTCACTTTCTTTTTCTTATGGTCTTACCCCAAAGCACCCTCTTTCAAGCTTGCTCACCATATAAATCCTGATACTTGAAGAACATCCCCAGCCAGAGGTGTTGGAAATGTCTCTAGTGACCAAAGAAAATGTCGAAGTTTATTTTTGTATTCTTCAGCCCCATCCGCCAATTAGTTCGTGTAATTTTTCCATTGCTACATTCCTTTGTTAACGAAAAAAAGGCGTTAACGAAGCAACTCTATTTGGTGCCCTATTCGACCCACCTTCTCCTCGAGATCCTTTACCAAAATGGAGTTGACGTTGCAAAACTCTTTGATCTTTAACATAATAATTCTTTTTGTGAGTTTTCTGTATTTATTTTTACGGTCATGCTTCAGAACACCCTCTCATGAAGGGTAGGTCCTTTAATAATTTTTAATTTCTGAGAAAATTGAATCTTCCTGATACGTAACATCAGACCAAATATTTGTTTAACAATTTCCGTGCAGAATATTAATATTGCTTTGGCAGAAAAGTGTATAGTTTTGAGGTACACCAGCAACGTTAACGGGACAATAATGATCAGCAGCTTCTTTTATAGTTGATGACGGCTTCAGCTCTAATTTCTTGATACTTCTTCGGACTTCCAGGTAGGTAGCGCCAATTCACTGGGACTTTCTGGTACGTAAAGTCAGTCAGTTTTAAGGTACACCATGAAAGTTAACGGGATCATAACGGTCAGCAGTTTCTCTCATAGCTGATGACAACTGCTTCAGCTCTCATTTCTTGGTACTTCTCTTCCAGGTAGGTAGCGCCAATTCACTGGGACTTTCTGGTACGAAAGTGAGTCAGTTTTGAGGTACACCATGAAAGTTAACGGGACCATAGCGATTAGCAGCTTCTCTTATAGTTGATGACAACAGCTGCAGCTCTAATTTCTTGGTACTTCTTCGGATTTCCAGGTAGGTAATGCCAATTCACTGGGACTTTCTGGTACGTAAAGTCAGTTAGTTTTGAGGTACACCATGAAAGTTAACGGGACCATAACGATCGCCAGCATCTCTTATACTTGATGACAACTGCTTCAGCTCTAATTTCTTGGTACTTCTTCGGATTTCCAGGTAGGTAGCGCTAATTCGCTGGAACTTTCTGGTACGTAAAGTCAGTCAGTTTTGAGGTACACCATGAAAGTTAACGGGACCATAACGATCGCCAGCATCTCTTATACTTGATGACAACTGTTTCAGCTCTAATTTCTTGGTACTTCTTCGGATTTCCAGGTAGGTAGCGCCAATTCACTGAGACTTACTGGTACGTAAAGTCAGTCAGTTTTGAGGTACACCATGAAAGTTAACGGGACCATAATGATCACCAGCTTCTCTTATAGTTGATGACAACTGTTTCAGCACTCATTTCTTGGTACTTCTTCGGATTTCCAGGTAGGTGGCACCAATTCACTGGGACTTTCTCGTACATAAAGCCACTCAGCTTTGAGGTACACCATGAACGTTAACGGGACCGTAAGAACCAACAGCTTCGCCTATTTTCGACAACAGTTGTCTTTTAGATTTTCTGCTCTTATTTTGCGACATTTTCCTGGTACGTACGTACGCCTTGTTTTCTGCTCTCGTTTCTTGGTACTTTTACGGAGAATCCCTGTCGACTTCTTAGTACGACGTAATGTCAGTAAATGTTGAGGTACACCATAACGAATGTTAAAGATAATTTCCTTTGGTATTCTTAGGATTTCTTTTTCGTTTCGTGGTACTTTTTTGGACCTCTTAGCACATAGCGCCACCATCAATATCTCTGAACCATGACGTTACTTTGGTACGCCTGTCTTTCTGCTCTCGCTTCCTAGGGGAATTCCGGACGATTTTCAAAGTGTCAGTCATCATCGGGACCATAATGACAACAGCTTCGCCTATTGCCTTTTTGGTCTTCTTGATACGTAGCGCCTGTCTCGAGGTACACCATCAGTATCAACGAACTATAACATTACTTTGGTACGCCCGTCTTTCTGCTCTCGCTTCTTGGTACTTCCTCGGGGAATTCCTAACGACCTCCGAAGTGTCAGTCAGTTTTAAGGTACACCTTCGTCATTAACGGGACTATAATGACAACAGCTTCGCCTATCGCCGATGACAATTTTGTTTGTACTCTCATTTCAAGGTACTTCTTCGGACTTCCTTGTACGTAGCGTCAATCTGAGGTACACCATCAGCGCCAATGGGCAATGAGTATCAATAATTTCGCCTATGTTTTTTTTTTGGTATCCTGTCACGGGTACATCGTTTTTAGTTCTTGTTTCTTGGGAAATCCCTAACGTTCTCTTTGTGCATAGCATTAACGAACCATAACGATCAACCCATCTCCGAAAAGACCCAAAAAAGTACGTCCAGAAGAAGATTATGTGGGAAGACGTCGAATTGTGGTTTGTTCACAGCACCATCTTGCTTACGCAGGATGGTTTCGTCTACTAGTTGACGGTGGTTGAAGGAAGACATTTTTCCACCCCGTGGATTACATACTTTCTGATTCTTTGGGGATAGTTCTGCGACCCCCTTCATTGACCTCAAGGCCAAAGAATTCGATGGACTAGTTATGTTAAAACCCCAACCTCGGAGATTGCAGAGGAACTTCGAAAGGAAACTAAAGACAAAGCGGAAGAAGCAATAATGAAAACAGAACTATTTTTCTTAACGTCAAGAAGAAGATAACAAACAGGGTAATTTCTTTTTGCGTTTGATTTGTTTTTTATTTTTTTAAATAATAATAATCAGATGGTTTCGCTGCTTTTCATTAAATATTTGAACTTGAGTTCCCGCAACAAAAGACTTACGTCTGCAAGTTTTTATCCACGGTAAACATCTTCGGGGTCAAAATGTGCGTGGAATATTCGGAAAACAATAATAACAGGTGAATAATATGAATTTATTTTGCATTGTATGGCTATTTATAGCTCGTTAAATGAAAATATTATTTTCATTAGCCTAGATTGTTGTGAACGTTTCTCTCTTTTTTTATCCCATACTTTTGGTCCTCTCTCTTCCTTTATTATCTACCAATCTTCTATTAAATAAATCCTAGATGATACTACTGGCAGATTCTTTGAGCTCCTACTAACTATATTCATCTTCAGTTCTTTTCTTAACAAGTTTGATGCGCCTAGGTTTTAGCTTCACTCTATAGATTTGGGCACGGTGAAAGCTACAACCTACTCTTTCCAATTACTTTTAAGACGTAGCTTTTTTATTGACGAAAAGATTTTTTCTCGAAGGTCCACAAACGTTATTTAAGGACGCAAGCTTGAAAATTCTAGAGCATAGCTTCGCTCTATAGCCTCGAGGACAGCAGAGCTAACTGTAAATGCGATAACACAAACAGATTTTTATGTTACACGATATCAATATAGAGAGTTTTTCATTGAAGCAAACAAGCTTGAATTGCCAAGTATTTAGCTTCGCTCTATAGTTTGAGGCATCAGTGAAGCTAACGGTGTTGCCACAACTTGCTATTTCCAACCATTCTCCAGTTACAGTTTTTTTAGTTGACGGTGGACGGAAGTGTACAAAATTTTCATGAAAGGAAACAAATCTGATTATAGCTTCGCTCTATAGATCTGAGCAAGGCAAAGCTAACAGCGATGATCATTTTTAGGAGTTTTCTTACAGTTTTTATTAGAGTATTCTTTTATAAATAGAATTTTTTTTCAAAGAAATCTGAGAGCATAGCTTCACATTATAGAGCGATATCTACACAGTGAGGCTAACAGTGAATACGATAACTTACTTTCACAAATAGTTGTAGCGCTTAAGATTTTTATGTAATACGAAATCTACGCGCGGGGATTTTTTATTATAGTAAACAAATTTGAAACGCTCAGAATTTAGCTTCACTCTATAGAGCCGGGTATGCCGAAGCTAGCGGCGGTAACGTTACAGCCTATTCTTTCCAGTTATTCTCGGGGTATAGTTGCTAGTTTGTTGATGATATGCGGGAGTACGTGGACTTTTCGTTGAAGGTCCTTAAGGATTTAAGCATAGCTTGGCTCTATAGCCCTGAACATAGCAAAACTAGCTGTAAATACTACAATTTTTCCTACAAACAGATTTTTATGTCACACGAAATCTATGTAGAGAGTTTTTTATCTTTGAAGCAAACAAGCTGGAACCGCTGAGTGATAATATAGCTTCACTCTATAGATCTAAGCACAGAGAAGCTAATGGTGACATCCATAATTTGGAATTACCAATCATTAACCAGGTTTTTAGTTGATGGTTTACAGGAGTGTATAGACTTTTCATTAAAAGAAATAAATCTGAGTGCAGCTTTCCTCTAGTGAGCTGATCAAGGCGAAGCTAACAGTTATGCTTATTTTCAGAATGGTTTTGTTTTAGTTTTTTTTTATAGTTTCTTTTATTGAAGATGTACGGGGCAAATAACTTTCTATTAAAAGAAAGTGTTTGAAATTCTCAGCATAGCTTCGCTCTGTAGAGCCAAACACACAGGGTAACGCTAACAGTGAAAGCGACAACTTCCTCTCACAAACAGTTGTAGCACTTCATATATTTGTGAAATAGGAAGTTGACATCGATATAAAGAAACTTGAAACGCTCATGCTATAGAACTGGATTTGACGAAGCTAACGGTAGCAATCACAGCTCACCGTTTCAATTCATTCTCGAGACGCACCTTTTTTTCTTGTTGACATTGTACTGAAGTGTATAAATTTTTCATTAAAGGAAACCAATCTGAGTATAGCTTCGCTCTATAGATCTGAGCTAGGCGAAGCTAACAGTGATTTCGTTAGTTTTCTTATAGCTTTTAATAGTATTCTTTTAATGATGATGTAGGGGAAAATAGACTTTCTATTTCCATTAAAAGAAATATAATTGAAATTCTGAGAGCATAGCTTCGCTTTATAGAGGCGAACACGACGAGGCTAACAGATAATTCGATCATTCCTCTCACAAACAGTTGGCTGTAACGCTTTAGATTTTTATGAATCACGGAGTTAACAAACTTGAAAGCTCAGTACTTAGCTTCGTCCTATAGAGCTAGGCATGGCGAAGCTAACGATGACGACCACAGCTCACTGGTTCAAAGATGTACGGGAGTTCATTGAAGGAATCAAATTGAAAATCTCAGTGCATTGACTCGCTCTATAGCTCCGAAATCAGCGAAGCTAACTGTGAATACGACAACTTCTTCTTTCAAAGAGTTACGGCGTTTTAGAATTTTATGAAACATGAAAGCCGTGGGTGTGGATTTGTTCTAAACAAATTTGAAGTGATCAGGATTTAGCTTCGCTGTAAAGATATCCACGGGGCGAAGCTAATAATAATGCCCAAATTTCGAGGTGTACTTTTTCTTATTAATGGTATTCGGAAAGATTCTTTTATTAAAGGTATACAAAGGTTTCATTGAAACAAACTAATTTGAAAATCTTTGAATATAGCTTCGCTCTGTAGATCTGGACGCAGTAGATATGATAACTTCCTCTCACAGTCAAATAAGCTTAGGATTTAACTTCACTCTGTAGATCTAGGAATGGCAAAGCTGATGGTGATGGCCACAATTTGTTAATTCCAATCATTCTCTGGATAGAGAAATGTGTAGACTTTCCATTAAAGGAAATAAACCTGAGTATAGCTTCGCTCTATAGATCTGGGCAAGGCGAACATTTGTAGGAGATTTCTTTAGTTTTCTTATAGCTTATTTTATAGTATTCCTTTATTGATGATGCCTGTATTAAAAGAAACGTGTTTGAAATTCTGAGAGCATAGCTTCGCTCTATAGAGCCTAAAATAGGGGATACGATAACTTCCTCTCACAAACAGTCGTGACGCTTTAGATTTTTATGAAACAAACTTGAAACGCTCAGTATTTAGCTTCATTCTATATCAAGCAAGTTTAAAACCTCAGGATTTAGCTTTGCTCTATAGACCGAGGTGTAGCGAAGCCAACGGTGACAGTCACAACTTACTGCTTCCCTCATTCTCCAGATGCAGCTTCTTTGTTGATGTTATACAGGAGTACAGGCCTTTCATTAAAGGAAATAATTCTGAGTATAACTTCACTCTATAGGCCTGAGCAAGGCAAAGCTAACAGTGATGATTATTTTCAGGATATTTCTTCAGTTTCCTTATAGGATTCTCTTATTGATGATGTACGGGATAAATGGACTTTTTATTAAAAGAAATTCTCAGACCGTAGCTCCGCTCTATAGAGCTAAACACAGCGAAGTTAACAGTAAATCGAACGACTTCCTCTCATAAACAGTTGTAACGCTTTAGATTTTTATTAAAGATAATGTTAACAAGCTCGACATTCTCAATACTTAGCTCCATTGTATAGAGCTGGGCATGGCGAAGCTAACGGTGATAACTATAGCTCACTGTTTCAAGTCGTCCGCCCCCAAAATATAAGCAAATTAATTTTTGCAACTCTTACAAACTCCGTAATCCCCGTGCAGGTCCCACAATTTATTATTAACTCGTCTTGTTTTGTTTTCTTCGTGGTGCTTTCTTCTTCTGTAAGTCTAGCGATTTTTCTTCCTTTATTAATTAATTGCCATCAAGAATTTTTCGTTTCGTATTAGGTCTTCTTCTTCTCCTCACTTCCTTGGTATTTTTATTTTTCACGTTACCAAGGCTAAGGGTTTAATTAAATGAAACAGCAAAAATTTTACCAAAACAACGCGCAGACAATAGAATTAAAAATTAATCGCTCTAATTAATTTACAATAAATTATCTCGTGGGAAATATTTTTAGAAATGCAGTCAGCTGATAACTCCACCACTCAACCGGACATGTCTGTTCACTTGCTTTGACTGCTCAAAACCAACCCAATCCACCGCATATTATTTATTATTTATTATTTATTTATTTTATTTATTTATTTATTTATTTAATTTATTTATTTATTTAATTAATTAATTTATTTATTTAATTTATTTATTTATTAATGAGAACATCCTCGTCTGTTTACTAACGTTAGTCAATTTGGATGAATTAACCTTGACATTATAAATTTGGAAGAAATAATTAGGTTCATTGATTTAAGAAATTATTTGTTACTATCGACGCATATAAGTCTGTAGTGCTTGAGTTTATCAGCCAGATCGTCATTTTTCTCCAACAACCCCTCATTGAGATCGTCAAAGTTGAGGTCAATCACCCCTCCGTACTCCTTAGGCAAATTCTCCGGTGCGATGTACCGATGAAGCGATGTTAAGTCATCAAAGTGGAACTTGAGCTTCAAAAAAAAAAGAAGAAGTAATTGCAAGGCCCCAAAAGTTACAACTCGTCACCTGCTCTTTAATCTTCAGGGGTAAGAGGGGCAAGGCGATTTTTAAGGCGATGTTCATCACCGCCGATGACCTCACTATGTGAATGAGCAATTCCTTCGCCGTTATATTCTCGAGTTTCTTCACTAATCTCTTTATATTGAAGGGGGTGAGCCAGCTAAGTAATTTAAAGGGAGACCCCGACACGTCCGCGATCAAACTGATTCCGTGAGCTTGCACCTGAGGGTCGTCCAGGATCGATTCCATCCAGAGGTCTTGGATGCGAACGTACTCCGTCAGGGAAAGCTTCGATGGGTTTACGTTTCCTGAAAATTAAGTAAAAAAACGAGGGGTTGGTTAAAAATGAAGAGGTTGCTTACGAATTCTGGTCAGGCAAATCCTTCGCCCCACCCTGTCGACTTGGGGTAAGGCGAAGATGATTTTCATGTCGAGGATTTTGGTCACATTTTGGGGGGGATCGACGGCTGTCCACTCCTTCTGTTCCGTCAGGAATTTGTGGAAATCTAAAAGCTAGAGAGAGAAGTCTTTTTTTTTTTGTTGCTAGGGCTGTGCCACTTACTTTCTTGTATGAGGATTCGACGTTGAACGCGCAGCAGTGGAGGAACCGTCGCAGAAATAAATCGTCGTTGCGTAGTTTGATCAAATTCTTGTTTTCTGCAAAGCAAACATGTCGTGGAACAAGCCATCAAACTTGCCAGCACGTCAGTCAACCATTTTTTTTTTGCTTAGCGTAATTCGATTTATTATTTAAAAAAAGCAACTCTCACCATTAACTAAGCCTCTGAGTTGCTCTGTTCTTTCTTCGATGTCATCATCCCTCAAGTTCCTGCCCGTGAAATCCAAGACCTCTGGTTTGTTGGGTAGCATGAATATTGCTGTGGTTGTGGAAGTATTGAATGCTCAAGCGCGTATGTTGCCGAAATCCTTGCCGTCGCCGCATAATTTTGATGATGCGGTAACACTTGACCTTGAAGTAATTATATCGCAGATTTGGTGATGTGATTAACGTGCCGTCAAACCATATCTATAAAAGTAGATAAAAAAATGTGTCCTGCACTTTTAGCTAAGAACGAGCGCACTCGGAGACCTTAACAATTCAAAATCAAATCATACGCCATATTCGCAATGTAACAATGTTCAATTACACAAAATCAAACAAGCAAAAAATTGTTTGCGCTTTTCTTTTACATTTACTTAACACAAAAGTGGTGCGAAAGAGCAAGCCTTTAACTCGTTGTTCGCTTCCAAAAAAAGGAAACCGTTGTTGATCACTTCGTTGAATTCGTGAACAGTGTGGAAAGGATTAAAAAAATATTTTACTTTTTCAGCAATCACACAGAACCTAGAATAGAAAGTCATGCAAAATTCATGGGTGCAGGGTTATGGGGGAAATCAAGGAGTAAGCCTTTAAACAATGAAAAAATGAAAGCAAAGATTCCCGAAGACCCTCGAAGATTCTAAGATCCAAGCACGTGTTATGGAAGCCCGAAGTATTGAAGCTTGGTCACAAAGAATGTGGATAAAGAAGTTGAGAAGCCAACGTTGTGAATGATGCTTGAAGAGAAGGAAGAAGGAAGAGAGCGAAGCTATGTGTGAAAAATTTCTTTCAATCTTGTTTTTTTCTCCAATAAAACTGAAGAGAATGACTGAATATAGCATCGATGTGACGTTGACGACCAACGTTAGCTTCGTTGTGCCTGGATCTACAGGGTGAAGCTAAGTCCTGAACATTTCAAACATGTTTACTTCAATTAAAGGCCGAAGTAGTGAAGATTGCTCACAAAGAATGTGGATAAAGAAGTTGAGGAATATAAGAAGCCAACGTCGTGAATGATGCTTGAAGAGGAGGAAGAAGGAAGAGGGCGAAGTTATGCGCGAAAAATTTCTTTCAAATTTGCTTTTTTCTCCATTAAAACTGAAGAGAATGACTGGATATGGATATAGTATCGATGTGACATTGACGACCAACGTTAGCTTCACTGTGCCTGGATCTACAGGATGAAGCTAAGTCCTGAACAATTCAAACATGTTTACTTCAAATAAAATAATCGTATTTTAGAAAATTGAAAGCGATGCAATTATTTGTGAGAGGAAGTTAACATAATTACAACTTCACTGTCAGGTTTACAGAGCGAAGCTATACTCTGTGGTTTTCAAACTTGCTTCCTTAAATGAAAAGTCTATAGACCTTCAGATATCTCGATAATAATTGGAAATAGTAGGTTGCGATCATCACCGTTAGCTTCGCCGTGCCCAGATCTACAGAGCGAAGCTAAATCCTGAGTGCTTCAAGCTTGTGTACTGCAATAATGAAAATTCACGCGTTTCATAAAAGTCTATAACGTTTCCATTGTTTATGAGAGGAAGTTGTTGTCTTTACAGTTAGCTTCGTTTTGTTTAGGTCTGTAGAGCGACGCTATACTCTGGAATGTATCCTCGGATAACATCAATAAAAAAACCATTTAAGACATCATCAATAAAAGAAGCTATAACTCGAGATTAGTTGGAAAGAGTTAATTGGGAGTACCACAGTTAGCTTCGCTGTGTCCAGATCTACACAGAAAAGCTAAAATTCCCGCGCGTAGATTTCGTAAAAGTCTAAAGCATTGCAACCGTTTGTTTTGTCGTATTTATAGTTAGCTCCGCTGTGTTCGAATCTACAGAGCAAAGCTATTGTAGAATGTTCCTTCAGATATCATAAATAAAGAGTCCTTCCATATATCACCAATAAAACAAGCTACACTTCGAGAATAATTGGTTGGGGCGATTACCGTTAGCTTCGTCATGCTCAGATCTATAGAATGAAGCTAAATCCTGAGCGTTTCAGACTTACTTTAATAAGAAATCTTCGCGTGAAGATTTCGTATTTCATAAAAGCCTAAAGCATTCCAACTGTTGATGAAAAGAGTTTCATATTTAGCTTCGCTCTGTTCAGATCTAAAGAGTGCAACTATGTTCTGAGATTTTCAAATTTGGTTCATGCATTATTTATAAAAAAAAAAGTCTTTACACACATAATCAACGAGAAAAGCTATACCACGAGAATAATTGGAAATAGTGAGTTGTGGCAATCACCGTTATCTTCGCTGCGCCCTATCTACAGAGCGAAGCTAAATCATAATCGTTTCAATCTTATTTAAAACCATAAAAAAAAACTCCTGCGCATAGCTTACGTATTTAACAAAATTTTAAGGCGCCGCAACTGTGAAACGAAGTAGTTATATTTGCAGTTAGTTTTGCTAGTTTCGGAGTTATAGTTAACTTCGCCATGTCCAGCTCTATAAAGCTAAGCACTGAGTATTTCAAGTTTCTTAACTCCAATGCCAACATCATGTTTTATAAAAATCTGAAGTGTTACAATTGTTTGTGAGAGGATTCACTGTCAGCTTCCTGTGGTCGGCTCTATAAAGCGAAGCTATGCTCTGGGATTTCAATTAAAGAATCATTATTATTAGCTTCGTCTTACTGAGGCCCATAGAGTGAAGTTATACTCAACATTATTTCCCTTATTGAAAAGTCTGTCTCAAGTATAACATTAACAAAAAAAAAACTGTATCTAGAGAATGATGGAAATAGCACTGTTAGCTTCGCTGTGCCTAGGTCTATAGAGCGAAGCTAAATTCTGAGCTTTCAAGCATGTTCGCTGCAATTAAAAAAATCTCTGCATAGATTCCTGTAACATAAAAATCTACGTGTGAGAATTTGTCGCATTTACAGTAAACTTTTCCGTGTTCAGGGCCACAGAGCGAAGCTATACTCAATGAGAAGTCCATGTACTCACGTATAACATCAACAAGAAAAGAGCTATACCTCAAGAATAATTGGGAAAAATACGTTGTAGTCAACAGTGTTAGTCTCAAGTCTAAAGAGTGAAGCTAAATCTCAACCTTTCACCGGAAAGTCCTTGTACATAGATTTCGTGTTTTCTAAAAATCTGAAGCGTTAAGCTCTTCGTAAAAAGAACTAGCTTCGCTGCGTTTGGATCTATAGAGTAAAGATTGCTCTGAGATTTTCAAACTTATTTTCTTCAATGAAAAATAAAGCAATTGAAAGCGTTAAGTTGTGACCATCACTGTTACATTCGTTATGCTGAGACCTATAGAGCGAAGCTAAGTCCTGAGTGTTTCAAACTTGTGAACTGCAATGGAAAATTTCATATTTCACAAGAATCTAAAGTGTTGCAACTGTTTTTGAGAGGAAGTGGTCGTATTCACAGTCAGCTTCTTGACTCTACAGAGCGAAGCTAGGTTCTGAAATTGTCAAGCTCGTTTGCTTTAATAAAAATTCTGTATGCCCTGTACATCACCAATAAAATCAAGTAACATCTCGAAAATGATTATAATAATTTGTAGTCTTTACTGTTAGCTTCGTCGTGGTCAGATCTGTAGAGCGAAGCTGTACTCTGAGATTTCAGATTTCTTTCCTTCAATGTAACAATTCATGCACTCCCGTATATTATTAACAAATAAAAGCATTATATCCGGAGGTTAATTGAAAACAATAAGTTGTGGTCATCATCGTTAGCTTCGTCCTATCCAGATCTATAGAGTGAAGCTTAATCCTAAACTTGTTTACATCAATGAAGAATCCTTTACGTTGGTCTCGTGTTACATAGGAATGTCTTTGTAAGAAGAAGTCGTGTTCACTGTTAGCTTTGTCACTTTCAGGTCTATAGAGCGAAGCTATACTATGAGATTTTCAGGTTTGTTTCTTTCGATGAGAAGCTTATATACTCCACTCATTCTCAATAAAAAAATAACTGCATTTCGAGAAAGTCTTGAAAGAGTAAGTTGTGGTCATCACTGTTAGCTTTGCCGTGCCCAGATCTATAGAGTGAAGCTAAGTCTTATTTATTTCAATGAAAAAATTCTATGTATAAGACCTCGTGTTACATAAAAATCATTTTGTGAGAAGATGTCGTATTAGCTTCGCCACGCTTAAGTCTATAGAGAGAAGCTATACTCTGAGGTTTTTAATTTGTTTTCTCCAGTGAGAAATTCCATATACCCCCTCGGACGTCATTAAAAAAAAAAGGTATCTATATCTACGAGGAGCTAAGCTCTGTGAGTTTCAAACTTGTTTCAAGTTTCGTGTTGAATACTAAAATCGCTTTACGAGAAGTTACCGTACACACCGCTAACTTAACCGTTTTCAGATCTATAGAGTAAAGCTATATTCTGTTTTTTAAAACTGTTTACATCAATGAAAAATCTATCATTAACAACAAAAAGCTATGTCTCGAGCATGATTGAAAACAGTAAGTCATCACTATTAGCTTCATCGTGCCTCGTTCTATAGAGTAAAGCTAAGCCCTAAGCGTTTCTGCCATTTATTTAAATTATTTCGCAAAAATTTTAGGGATGATAACTCTTTTTGAAAAAAAGAAAGTTTACAATTAGCTTCGCTATGTCGGATCCACATATATGTAGAGCGAAGCTATGATCTGAAAGTTTCAAACTTTTTTCTTTAATAAAAAGCTCACATACCTAAGTACCTAAGCTTAGGTATAACATAATTAGCTTCGCCGTTCTCAGATTTACAGAGTGGAGCTAAACCTGAGCGTTTCAAACTTATTGAGAAAGCTATAGGGATGTTGTGGCTTACGCTAATAAAAAAAAATTGAGTTGCGGTCAATACAATTAGCTTCGCCAAGTCAGACCTGCAGAGTGAAGCTAAACCTAAGCGTCTCAAACTTATTGGGAATATGTTTCGCATTACATTAAAAGCTATACTCCGAGGTTTATTTGAAAGGGGAAGTTGTGTTGTGGCATTAGCCATTAGCTTCGCTCAGTTCAGAAATGCGGAGCGAAGCTATGCTCCGAGATTTATTTATTTTTAACTATTTATACATAGGACATTTGAGAATGATTTGAAATAACAAGTTGTGAAGTGATCATCATTAGCTTCACCGTGCTCGAATCACCAAGCTGCAACGCTTGTCCACGTCCCCCGCGATTTTTTTCCTTTTGATTTGTTTCAAAAGCTTCGATCGTTTTATTTACTGCGGTGTCCAATCGGCGCAGCCTACCCCGTTTCAGGTAGATAAATTGATCCTTTGATGTGGAAAGTCATTCGGATAGTCCTTTGCGCGCATGCGCAAACGCGACGAGGTAGACTTATCCTTGTCAATAAAGCTCCCCCAAAGCAGCGGAAGTACCGCATCGGCTGTAAGCTCCTGCGTAAAACCGGAAGACGTCGCGGTGACTAATAAATAATACCCGAAATGTGCTGGAAAACGTCGGAAATCTGTTCGTATTAATGTGTGCGCGTCGGGGGGTGGATTTTACGTCGGTGAAATATTGAATTCGAAGGGAGTTGAAGCGACGTGGACGGCGCGATGCTGAAATAATCCGAGTTTATTTGTTGTGTGATGAATTGGTAAGTAACGAAACCCTTTTTTAATCTTCAATTAAAACAAAAATAATAACAAACATTTAGGGGTGGGGGGGTGGAGCTAGTTTCAAAACTTTTGGGTTTAAGTTCACGTCGTGAGATGTTCGATTGGTCTGCTATGAGGGAGTCAAATTTTTGAATACCAAAAAAAAAGGATAATGGAAGCAAAACACCATTTTCCAATTCATGGGTATTATTATAATTTCGTTGGTTTGATTTAAATATTGAGGAAACGTTTTAAATTTTTCTTTTTTTGTTTCTTGTCTTCTTTTGCTTTTCGCTACTTTTTTTTACTGTTTAAAGATTTCTGGGTTCCTTTCCTAATGATTGTGAATTTGAACTACTTCTCTCACTTCTTTTTTCTCATTTCACATCCATCACTTCTTTACTTTCTTCTAATTTAATTATTTCGCCTTGTTTTTATGGAGCTGTTCCAATTACTGAACTTTCTCTTTTTTCTGTTTGAAGATCTCTGAGTTCTCTTCCTGATGATTGACTTTGAACTAGTACCACTTCTCTTTTCTCACCTAAAATCAAACACTTCCTTACTCCCTCCCAATTCCTTCCAATTCAATTCTCTTCTATATCGTTCTATCCTCGTTATTAAACTTTCCCTTTTTTTCAGTTTGAAGATCTCCGAATTCTCTTTCTGAAGATTGAATTTGAACTTGTATCAGTTCTCTTTTCTTATATCTCTCTCTTGCAATTAAATTTTTTTACTCTCTTAGTGTCGTTCTATCTCTATTATCGAACTTTCCTTTTTTCTCTTTAAATATCTACGGGTTCTCTTCCTGATGCTTACATTTGAACCTGTATCATTTCTCTCACTATTTTTTTCTCGCCATAAATCCATGACTTCTTTGCAATCTTCCAGTTTAATTCGTTGTTTTTTTTTTGTATCGTTCTATCCATGTTATTGAACGTTTCCTTATTGTTTCAGTTTAAAGGTCTCCAGATTCTCTTCTTGATGGTTGATTTTGAGCTTGTTTAATTTCTCTGACTTCTCTTTTCTTATCTCAAATCTATCACTTTCTTGCTTTCTTCCAATGAACGTTCCCTTTTTCTGTTTAAAGATCTCAGGGTTCTCTTCCTGATGATCGACTTTGAACTAGTACCACTTCTCTTTGGTCATCCCAAGTTAAACACTTCTTTACTCCCTCCCAATTCTTTCGCTTTTCCTGTATCGTTTTATCTTTGCTTTTGAACTTTCCCTTTTCCTGTTTAAAGATCCATGGGTTCTCTTTCTGAAGATTGAATTTGAACTTCTCTCACTTCTCTTTTCTCATCTCACTCAAATCCACGACTTTTTACCCTCTTCGAATTCAATTCTTTCATCTCTTTTTGTATGATTCTATTCCTGTTATCGAACGTTCCCTTTTTTTTATTTAAAGATTTCCAACTTCTCTTTTTTCTGATGATCGAATTTGAACTTGTATCACTTCTATTTTCTCATTTCAAACCCTTCACTTCTTTGCTTTCTTCCAATTCAATTCTTTCACCTTTTTTTGTATGGTTCTATTCTTGTCATTGTCAAATAATTGAATTCGAACTTGTACCATTTCTCCTTTCTCATCTAAAATCCATCACTTCTTTGTTCTCTTCCAATTAAATTCTTCCGCCTTTTTGTGTAGTTCTATCCCTGCTTATTAAACGTACCCTTTCTTCTCCGTTTAAAGGTCTCCGGGTTCTCTTTTTGATGATTAAATTTGAACTTCTCTCACTTCTCTTTTCTCATTTCACTCAAATCCATCACTTGTTTGCTTGCTTCCAATTCAATTGTTTATTTTTTTCCTTGTATCGTTCGAACCTATTATTGAGCGCTCCCTTTTTTTATTTAAAGATCTCCAGCTTCTCTTCTTCCTGAACTTATACCACTTCTATTTTCTTATTTCAAACCTATCACTTTTTGCTTTCTTCTAATTCAACTCTTTCGCCTTTTTTGTATGGTTCTATTCCTCTTATTGATCGTTCCATTTTTTTTTATTTCAAGATCTCCAGGTTCTCTTCTTCCTGATGATTGAATTCGAACTTGTACCACTTCTCCTTTCTCATCTCAAATCCATCACTTTTTTGCTCTCTTCCAATTAAATTCTTTCGCCTTTTTGTATAATTCTATCCCTGTCTATTAAACGTACCCTTTCTTCTCCGTTTAAAGGTCTCCGGGTTCTCTTCCTGTTGATTAAATTTGAACTTCTCTCACTTCTCTTTTCTCATCTCATTCAAATCGATCACTTGGTCGCTCCTTTCTAATTTCTTCCAATTCAATACCTTCATTTTCTTTGTTTTTAGTCGAAAATAAAAAGAAAATACATGTGCTTATACGAATATATGTATTCAAAGGAAATAAAAACAAACAAAAATTAATATAAAATACAAAACTGCATTAAAACAATAACTCAAAATCGTGTATCTCTAAATAAAATTAATTTTTTTTTAAACAAATAATAATAATTTAGACAAGGATTTTATAAAGAGAAGAAACGGCATTCTGTACATCAATTAAAGCGTCGTAAGTTGCTAATATCTAATTGGCAATTAAATTAATTTTTGCTCACCAAACCACGGTACTGGAAACAACGAGAAAGAGACGGTACAATAATAATAATAATAATAATATTTATTGACCAAAAGATACAAACATGTATATATAGTAAGTCAAGATGTCTACAAGTACTTGAACCTTGTCACGATCACACTAAGACACTTCTTGAAAATCGTCAATGCTGCCTATGTGTTTACGGCCACATAACTTCTAACTGTGTAACGCCAATTTTCGACATCATTTAATAATCGGACCGAAAATTCCGATTAATTACGATCAAAGCCCGCAGGTTGATTCAGCGCACGCGTGTTCCAAAACGGATGCAGGTGTTCTTACGGTCATCGATTTAGATTCGAGTGCGTTTCGTCATGTTTGTTTATAATTGCATTCTACTTAAAATATACAAATTTCTGTACAGGTATTCGTTTAAGATATTTGCCTTTTTCAGAAATGCTCGCGGACAATAAATCCCCCCCGTTTTCCCCCGTGCACAAAGCACTGAGCTGCTTCAGTAGCGGTTCCGTCGACGGCTTGGAACCAGAACTCCAAAAGCGAGCGGAAGAAGAACTCAATGAAACTCCTGAGAGGTACAAGCAAGAGCTCCAAGCCTTAAAGGCGTTAATCCTAAGTAAGCCCCGCCTCCCTCTTTCGTCATTATTTTTTCGAAACACGATCGTTTCTTTTAAGACGATCCAAACTTGACGGTTCCCGGCCAGGATGAGTTCCTGTTGCGGTTCCTCAGGGCGAGAAAGTTCGATGGTAGGAAGGCGTTTCACATGGTCGGTACCTGCTCAACGCAATTCAAAATAAAGAAGAAACTGATTCGATTTGTTTTTCCATTTAGATGCAGAGGTACTACTTGATGAAAATGAAATGCTGCGAGCTCTTCCGGTGTCCGTTACCCTCGGAAAATACCGCCGTTTTCGAGCTACAAGCCCAAAACATGCTACCAGATAGGGATCAATTCGGAAGGAGGGTGTACATAATAAGAGTAGGTGGGTCCTCACTCCACCCAAACCTAATAAAAAAACTGATAATTTTTTTTGTTTTGCGCAGATTATTTTGATTCTTCTCGGGCGACCATAGATGAAATCTTTCGCACTAACGTCTTGGCCTTGGAGCAGGTGGTGCGCGAGCCTGCCACCCAAGTGGCGGGGGTGGTGGTGATTTTGGACATGGCGGGGCTATGCCTGAACCACGCCAAGTTCTTCACGCCCTACTATGCGAAGAAGCTCGTCGAGTTGGTGCAGGAAACTTTCCCGCTGAGGTTCAAGGGCTTCCACATCATCAACGAGCCTTTCTACTTTGACGCGATCATGGCTGTGCTCAAACCTTTTCTTAAAGAAAAAATGCGCAAAAGGGTAATTGATTTGTTCAAACATGTTCTGAATCCAGACGTTCACTGATCTATGGATCTATCGTACTTGTATTGGAAATTGCCCAAACATGTTCTGGGACAACGCACCCACTAATCCATGTCTCATTGGTAGTGGTGGTGCATTCTTCTTATTTCTTGTATTGTAATGCAAATTGTCCAAATATGTTCTGGGCCCAGGCGTCCTATGTTGTATTTAAAACTAAATTTCCAGATTTATCTGCACGGGGCCGATTCGACCTCGCTTCACGCCTTCGTCAATCCGGAAATCCTTCCGGTAGAGTACGGAGGATCGATGGGGAACTTCGACAATCGACCTTGGTATCTGGAACTGCTAGCGGAGGAGGAGTACTTTAAGAAGATCGAGGAGTACGGCTACAAAGTGAACCAGGGTTTTCAAGATGAGCTATAGATTTTCGCTTTGACTTACTCGCTCGCATTGTATGTACCTGATGTCTCACACGGAGTTTGCCACGAAATCGGGTTTCACACAGTTCTGACAACAGCAGCAAACAAAAAAACAAAACACTTTAAAACAGCACGCGGTAGTTTATACGCAGGGATTTTTAGGCGAAGTATTTAAGTAATTGTGAACGATTATAGCGCAAGCTATAGGGGTTCGGGGACAATTTCCCATTTAATTTTACTTAGGGGTCTAAGTTTCGAAGGTTTGTAGGTTTGGTTGCCTAACTAACTAGCAGGGATGGACAGGTGAGCGGTTGCAGGCAGCAAACAGGTAGCAGCTTTTAAATAACAGGTAGCGATTTTGTTATTTGTAAATTGCTATCTCATAGCTAGTTAATAAGGCAACCAAACCCACATGCATTTTAAACGTAGACGCCTAAGTAAAATTACATGGGGAAATTGGCCCTGAATCTCCATAGTTTATCTTTGTGAGTGTGCTCTTCCCTTTTCTCTTACGTTACTCACAAATCAAATAAAAATATAACATGGACATTACTAAAAAAAAAAAAAAATTACCGCTCTGATATTCTTCAACACAAAAATTTCAGCTTTTGCAGCTTGATTTCGCAGCGCGCAAGAAAAACAAAATAGAACTGGCCGGCTATCGCTGTTTTTAAAATAAAATAGAAACTTCTGCTTTATTTAAAGAAGAAAAAAAATAGTGACAAAATCAACTGCTGTTTAAGTATTAATTATGTACAACACTTGAGATATACCTAGAGCAGCTCTAAGGTACTCATAGTCGTAAGTATTTTTTATCTATGTAGGTGTAGGTGGTACCCCTGAGACAGAGATACTATTTTGCTAGAATTTAGCGGTTTGTGTTCGTGTGCAATAGAGCCGGGGATTTCCCTCCCGCTGCGTTGCGCCGAATGCAAACGCAAGGTTTGTGGTAAACCATTTAAGAAGTCACCGCAATATAGAGTGATTATTGCATTGCGTGTTTTGTATTCTTTCTTGCACCCTATTCCATCCCCTGAGCTTAAAGATTGTTATGTAGGTCACTGACCAATAGTGCCCATTAGATGTGCGACCGACTTACTAGATGTTTTCGAAATTGAACGCACGCACACCTAACCCTCTTACTACAGGTCCCAATCAATTCGTCTGTACCGGTTGTGAATATTAAAAAAATGCGTGCGTTTAGTTTATTTTAAATTTAATTGATCAACATCAGAGAAGATACAATCATGTATCATAGATAGCAACTGTAAAAATAACAAAGTAACCTAGATGAGGAGTAGGAACTTGAATCGCAGCAATACATTCAAGTTTCACACGCATAATTTTATTTATTTTTGTGTTACAATAAATTGTTTATACAAAATCCTTTTAATAATTTAAAAAATGAAAATGGTTGCTTGTTATTACAAGATTGAAACGTGCTGGCAACTAGTGGAAGTGGTCGCAATTAGCTGAGTGCGTGTTAGGTACGACGAGTCGCTCGCTAATCAATCAATTTTGTAAGGTTCTGGTCCTGGCTGATTACCATCAGATGGTTGCTTGTTTTTACAAGATAGAAATGTGCTGGCATCTAGTGGACGTGGTCGCAACTAGCTGAGGGCATGATAGGTCCTGTGCATTACGGCGAGTCGCTCGCTAATCAATCAAATTTGTAAGGTTCTGGTCCTAGCTGATTACCATCTCGTTTACTAGATGGCAGGATGCTACAGTTTCGTAATACCGACGTAAATAAAAGTGGCCGCAATTAGCTGGGGGCGTGGTTAAGTCCTGCTACTTGTTACAAGCCGCCAATCAATGGCAGCTATTAGTTACAGAAGATAACTGATTGCCATCCCTTTCACTAGATGGCAGCACCTTTTAATCTTGTAATAACTTATAACCATCACAATGGAACACCGATGACATAAAATATGTTGTGGGTAAGTTCTGTGCATTATGACGAACAACCAATCAACTATTAGCAGCTATTAGCTATAGCATATAAGTGATTGCAATCTTATTCACTAGACGGTGACACTTTTTAATTGTAGATATCTGACAACCATGACAAAATAGTACCGATTTTGACAATGTAAAGAAATGGTAGCAACCAGCTGGGGTGAGGGCTAACTTCATGGAGATTACTTCAGGTGGCGCTACCGGTATGCCAAACAAATCTCTCAGAGGTTAAAATCTAAAAATTGAAACTATAATAAAAATATCTTACCTTATTTGTTTTGATTAGAAGTATTTCCAAATTTATAAGAATTTTTTTCAAACATCTAACGGTTCTTGACACTTTTTAATCAGCAAATTAGAGGATTTGACACATTTCGTTGCACCTAGTCACTAATAGATGGCGCAAAATCATGAGTAAGGCTCCAAATATCAAAGGAACTAAACGTAACATAGAAAATCGCAGAACGGAGTCCATAATAGCGTTAGCCAATGGATGTAGTAGGTCATGAGTTTGTAATAACATATCATAACACCCCATGGCAACATTAAATGATAAGTAGTGAACCGACTTACCGCCACGAGTGAGATAATTCGTAAATATTTTGATTCGTCTCTTTGCTTAAGCAAATTTGGAGGTTAATGAATAGCAACTGACAAATGACAACTAAACCTACAACCAAAACTAACTAAACATTAAAACTATCAAACATGCTGATTGTATCATTAATAAAACCATGAAACGCAGAAATAAACACACGAAGAACTGTCTCCTAATAGATTCATGATACAGTCGTAGAGAGTTAAAAGAGAAGTATAAAATTTTTTAAGGTACAGAGTTCTGATGAGGCCCAATAAGGCCGAAATACATGTATAAACTCTTTCCTAACACTTTCTATATTGCCAGTTACACAATTTTAATTAATTTTCATTTTTTAAAAGAGAAGGAAAAGAAATGTTGCGTTCCATTTAACTGTCCACGACTCTACATATTTAAGAGTAACAGTGGACCTTGAATCATGACGAAAGTCTACCGACTTGTATTGCTGGATTTATTACGTCGTCAAATTTATTTTTATTTTCTTTTTGAGTGGGGGTGGGGCTAAACATGGCTTGTGCCCGATTAAAGAGCGGCAGCCACGTTCAGGGTACCCTTCAGAGGCTTCATTTTTTTAAATATTGTATTTCTTAAACTAACACAGAAAAGGGGGAAGTCTGTGGATGTAAGAAATGTGCAAAGCTTTTCGAATGCCGGGTTTCTAATTTCAACGTAAAATTTAAGGAATGTCAAACCTTAAAGGTCAAAGCGACTTCACCACCACCCTCTCATAAATACAGAAGCGAAAAAAGGAGTTTTAGATAAGGTGTTAAATTAGATTGAATCTCAAAAATATTAAAAAGAAGCTGAGTACCACAAGGGAGAGTTTTGTGGCCGTCGCTCTTTATTTTTATTATTATTGAATTTTAAGCACTACTACGTCGTAATTCTTCATATTTGTATTGCATAAAAGAACCCATTCGCACCCTATCTTCTGTAAACCTCGCCCCTTGATACCTAATCAATATTTAGTTTTCGGAAGCTCCCTTCCGCCCCGTACTGATCATAAAGCTCTTGCTCGAACTGTTTGGGCACGGAGCCGGTAACTTTGAGGCCATCAAGTTTCCGAAACCATTCCTTGGATTCCATAACCTTCTTCATCCACGCCTCATTTATTTCCCGACAGGATTTTTGCTCGCCCCCTAAATCCGACGGTAGAAGTCTTCGCGGAATCGCCTTGTACAGGCTTTCCAAATCGGAGTGGATGAAAACCTGGAAAATTAAAAGATGCCGAAACCTTAGCGCTTGATGATACATACCCTTTGCTTCAACTTGTCGGGTAAGATGAACTTTATTAAGTTGACGCACTTGACCACCGCCGGGTTCACGTGGACGACGTGGGCCTGTCTCAAACGGGTGGGAAAGCTGGTTTGGGTCATTTTTAACTGCCTTCTAAATTCAGCAGAGAAAAACCTTGAAATGATGGTGGAAGTCACGTGTTTCCCACTGAACACATATACATCTCCGGCCGTTAAAGTTTCGCAGTGGAAACGTAGGTCACCTGCGAAATTAACTATTTTGTTTGCCTCAATTTTAGATTGCTCGCGAGTACTTACTTATCCTCAAATCATACCGCAAGATGGAGTTAAAGTCGTAACACGAATCGGCGTCCGTCAGCAACCCCCTTACTGTTATCCTGTACCCCTCATCGGTTAATTCGGGCAAAGGACATATGTAACTAGAAAAGCTCTGTTTGGTATTTCGTAACCCAAAAAATTAAGTGCTATCGTACTTGTATGAGGTAGATTTAATATCGTGCTCCTCTGTTAACTCTCTGTTACCGTAGAGGACGTCGTCCAAAGTTCTGGTCATGCAATAGTACTCCAGCTTCTTCTTCGCGCGCTGCAAGTCGTGTTTGCAACTGCGTAGAAAAATCACCAGCAAATTCTTATCTGGAAATTCAATTTCAAATCGAGTTGAGTTGGGAAAGGCGAACGGAAAACCTCACCGAAATTTTTTGGCAGGTGGCTTTGGCACGATAGCCACGTTTCCAGGAGCTTCAAGTTGTGTTCCAGGCGCCCTTCGTCTTCGTGCAGCGCTTCTAAAATTGAGGGCCTCGACGCTTCCGATGGTGGATTCAAAAGACCCTTCAAGTCTGCAACTAAAAATTAATTTGCGAATTGTTCAGTAAGCCGTGATGTTACCGGGTGCTTTGACGGTGGATCTCATGATGTCTGATGATGAAATTTTCCAAGCCGCCAAAGAAAAAACAATAAGTTGTGGAGGATGTTATGAAATGATTCGTGATGTTTGAAAGTTCTGAAAATAATTTATGTGAAAAACTGGTTTGTAATGAATTTATAGATGATTGTTAATTGTTGTGATGGACTTGCATTACTATGCAATGCAGGTGCATCAGATTTATTGCAAAGCTATAATTTATTTTAATTTCTTTTAATTATTCAAATATATGATTTAGTGTGAAAAAATAAATTAATAAGTTTAATTAGTGCTCTACATTTACGTATGTGGTCAGGAAGACCTGTTAAATATGAGAATTACAACAGTCGTTAGTTTAATTGACCAATCAGTATTATTTTCAGATTAATTGTTCATAAATGACGATATCAACTTTTTTAACTAAAACAAAGAACAAAGGTGAAAAAATCTAAAAAAAGGTACGTATTATGTATAGACATTTTTAGCCCCCGTTCGTCAATTTTCATTAGGTTTGAATTTCAGTTAAATTTAAACGTTTTTCTTTATTCGTTTATTCACTTCCTTCCATCGATTGTCATTTATTTCTACTCGGTAAAATCTATTCAATAATTTTTGATTTCATACCCGTTGAATTGTATCAGTTTTTTATTTTTAATCAAATCTTAAATGTCACAGACTTCTTTATTGTCATTTGTCATCTGTTTTCTTTCAATTATTTTTTGTTTACTAATTAAGTTTCAATTAAGCTAGCAGATGTTTTCCATTTTTCTTTTCATTCACCTCGGTGATGGTCTTTTAAATTTCTTCCTAGTTAATCGATCGTCAGTTGTTTTGATTTTCTTATTTCACCGTTCGTCTAAGTTCAATTTTTCTTTTCAATGTAGGTATATGTCGTTTAACCAAACAATTGTCATTTGTTTCTGTATTGTAATTTTTTATTTCGTACCCCTTGAATCCTACTAGTTTTTTGGTTGTTTCTCAATCCAATTTTAAGAATCACAGACGTTTCTCATTTTTTGTTCATCTTCGGCGATCGCCTTCTATTTTTTTTTTTTAAATTTCGTCCTGGTTAATCGGCTTTCAGTTGTTTCAATTTGTCGTTCGCCTCTCGTTTTATTTCGTTTTTGTTGTTGACTCGACTGTTTTTTGTTTTCTAGTGTTTGATTATAATTTTGATGATCTTGCTCGTCGTTTTTCATTAATTTTTAATTTCAGTTTGTAACGTGGATATGATGTCCCAATCCTGACAACTCGATTCGTCCATCGAAGAATTAATTTAGTTCAGTTGTTTAGTAATTTGTTGATATATAAAAAATACACTTTTCTGACATTCATCGTGTTATACAATTACTTATTTATTTATTTATTTATTTAGAAACAACACAGGCATTAGCCTAGTTACATTGTTTCCGATGCTGATAATACCGTATGATTCGAAAAGGGTCAGATAAAGGGAGCCCGTAAAGTTTAAAGTAAAATTAATTTATTCAGAGAGACTGATATGTAATGTGGCCAGAAAAGAAAAGAAAAGAAAAGGCCGGCAGACTTCCGATAGAAATAGATGAAGTTATTGACAATTCTAACTTGAGTTTATTATGTATCGAGTTAATTGAGGCTATACGTTTTGTCTTCTATGGCCTCCCACCATCCAAAACCCAAGAATCACACGGTAGCCAAAGTTAGTGTTCCAGCATCAGAGTTGACATAAATATATGCAATATACATGTTCAGGTGTTAGACACAGTATGAATAATAATGTAATATATGTGAACAAAAATACCACAATGCGCACATACAGAATGAAAAAAGATCTCTTAAACTACAATTATACGTAGAGGAGAATGTTTCGAGCTCGTTCTAAGAAGTTGTTGAGGGATATACCGAAAATCTCAATAGAGGAGTAGTACTCATTGTAAAGTCTGCAAATTTTACTTATAGGCGATATAGGACTGTGATAATCATGCATGGGGGGCCCTGGTCTAATGGAATAGTATGGCACATGTAGCTTGAACAACGTAAGTAAATAAGAATTATCAATAAAGCTGTTGTAGTAACATGGTACGTTACGTCGATGACTCAAGCGTGGTAAAGAAAACTCACTTCTAATATTATTATACGCGTCATACTCTGGATTGTGCCTATATTTTTTGTAATAAATGTATTTTAGGAATTTATTTTGTACTTTTTCAGTCGATTTAATATCACCCTGTAAGTGGGGATACCAAACAGTACTGGCAAATTCTAAATGTGATCGCACAAGGGCATTAAAAAGTAAAATTATTGCTTTAACATTATCGAATTCCGCAGTATTTCGTTTTAAGAACCCTAAATTTCTATATGCCTTACTCGTTACCAACGAAATATGTTTGTTAAATTTCAAATTGGATTGATAATACACTCCCAAATCCTTTATTTCAAATTTACGCTCCAAGATTTTAGTGTTAATAGAGTATGGTTCAAGTATTAGTGATTTCCTACGAGTGTATGAAACCAGGTAATATTTATCAAGATTAAAACTCAGCTTGTTATCTTCACTCCATTGATACAGGGCATCGAGATCAGATTGCAAAAGTTTAGCATCTCTTTCATCCTTAACTTCCCGAAAAATTTTTAAGTCGTCAACATACAGAAGAGCATATGAATTTTTAATAGAATCAGGTAAATCATTGATAAAGATTAAAAACAGTAAAGGACCTAGATTACTTCCTTGAGGTATTCCTGAAGTTGGGGTGAAGACTTTAGATTTGGATCCGTTATAAGTTACAACTTGTAATCTATTCTTTAAATATGAAGCAATTAACGTGACTAAATCTACAGATAATCCGAATGCATATAATTTCCTGATGAGAATATCGTGATCCACTCTATCAAATGCCTTTGCAAAGTCGGTATAAATAACATCCACTTGGGAACCATTTTCCACGGCATACGACATTTGATGAGTAAACACCGTCAAATTTGTTACAATTGACCTGTTTTTAAAGAAGCCATGCTGACTGTCCGTAATTTTTAGTTTAGCGTAACTATAAATTTTGGAGAATAATATGTGTTCATATAGTCGGAAGAAATTAAAAAAAAATTGAAGGCTGAAGAAGAACAAGAAATGAAAATCGTCTGCAAACCAATCGAAACTTAATTCTTTTAAAAAAAAAACTAATAAAAGTCGATTGGCAGAGATTTTAAATTAACAAGAGGAATCAACATCCAATCAACAACAGAAAAAATGAGTTAAACGAAAACAGTAGACGAACAACAATGACGAAGTGAAAAAATAGATTCTACGCAGAAACAGATGACAATATTGTTTGGTCAAAAAAGGAAAAAAATATATTGAAAGGAAATAGATAAACAACGAGAAAAAAATTGTATAACACGATGAATGTCAGAAAAGTATATTTTTTATATATCAACAAATTACTAAACAACCGAACTAAATTAATTGTCGGGATTGGGACATCATATCCACGTTACACTCCCCCTTTGGATTCCGCAAACTGTCCACAGGAGGAATCCAGTACAATTAGCTACAAAAGGCAGCCGAGCGAAGCTTCCTGGGGCGTTGATGTCTGCCACTAGTGGATGGTTCTCCTAAACGCACCTCCTCATCTTCTTTCCCTTCCTCAGGCAACTCGACTTCCGCTACGATTTGAATAGGAATCTTCTTAGGGCGTCCTCGCTTGCGCTTGGGCAACACCGGCTGCGGCGTCTCTTGGCCAGCAATAAATGGTATTTTCCCAGGGACTCATTAGGCTTATCGATAGCTGCTACAGTGTTAGAAACCGGGCTCACCTTTTCTAGGATGATATACGGCCCGTCCCGTCTCGGGACGAATTTGTTCGTAAAAGACACCGCGGCGTTGCTCAGGGCATGAACGTCTATTAGCACTTTGTCACCGACTTCATACAGTGCACTTGGATGTCTTCGTTGATCAGCATATCGCTTTACTCTGTCTTGTTGTTCTTCTTGTACCTCGCGTACGTCCTTTAATGTGTTCATCAGTGTCTTTAGATGCGGCGTGATTTCAACAACAAAGTTTTCGTTCTCGATAACCGCGCGAAGATCCTGGTGAACATCGAGCGGAGTTCTTAGTTCGCGACCGAAACACAAAAACGCAGGGCTGCGACCCAATGCGCCATGCACGCCACTGTTCATCGCGAAACGTACGGACGGCAATGCGGCACACCATTGTTCATGATTTTTTCCACTAACATCGAGAGCTGCAATTTAAGGTCTCGATTTCTTCTCTCTTCTGGATTGGCGGCGGGATGGTACAGGGGTGTCAAAATCTGTATAAATCCTAGGGAGAAACTGACCTGTTGCATCACCTCAGATACGAATTGAGTTCCGTTGTCACTGTTAACCTTTCTAGGTGATCCATACCGTAGAATTACTTCGTCGACCAAATACTTTGCACATGCCTCGGCCGTCGCCTTTTCCAACTGGAGGAGTTCGATCCATCGAGTGGCCACATCTTCAACGGCCAAGACCCACCTTTTGTCAGAGATTGACTGCGGCAAAGGTCCGAAAAGATCTATGGCTATAAGGTCTCAAACCCTTGAGACATGATCGGAGTTCGTAGCAAACCTGCAATCTTTGGCACTCTGTCCATCGCTGAACGTACTGCCGTATTTCTTTCCTCATCCCAGGCCAGAAATATCTCCTAGAGACCTTCTCCAGGGTTCTAGCAATTCCAGGGTGACCAGCCGTTGGGGAATTGTGACTATCGTAAAGAATCTCGTTTACTCGGTTACGCGGAATAATCAGCTGTAGCTCTTCAGTGTCACTATCTGGAGAATAGCGGTACAGCACGCCGTCCATCATCACGTAGCCACGATCGGCCCATCGAGAAAGCTCCTCGTCAATGGGCTTTTCGAAACATCTTATTACTTCGGAGAGAGCAGGATCTTCTAACTGCTCAAGTCTCATTTGCGCCGAGGTCGTTGCTGGCATGTAAACGGACATCATGCAAATCTCACATTGAGGCACCGAATTCTCTACAACAGGGCGAGACAAAGTGTCGGCTACCACATTACTTCTTCCTGGGATATATTCAATTTTCAAATCGAAGGCTTGGAGCAACAAAGCCCATCGGGCGAGCCGGCCCGTCGGCGATCTCAACGACATCAACCATTTCAACGGCTGATGGTCTGTAGCTATCCGGATCTTGGCTCCCTCTAAGTAATCACGGAATTTTTGAACTGCATACACAATCCCTAAGGCTTCTCGTTCTGTCGTGGAGTAGTTCTTCTCGGCCTCTGTCAATAACCTACTTGTATACTCAACTGGGCGTTCGTCAGCGCCCTCCCCCTGGAGCAGGCATGCTTCTAGAGCATAAGAGCTCGCATCAGTTTTTATCACGAAGGGGAGTGAAGCATCCGCTTGGCGAAGTATAGGTGCTGTCACTAGTTTCTGTTTTAAGGTTTCAAATGCTGTTTTATCTTTGTCTTCTTTGTGTAGTGGAACCTGCCAAAAGCCACCTCTCAAGTCCACAGTTGTCATATAGCAGCTCTGCTGAACCATGTGGAGGATGTCGTCAATACGTGGCAAGTGGTATCTGTCTGGAACAGTTATGCTATTGAGTCTGCGATAATCTATACATACCCTATATGTTCCATCTTTCTTAGGAACAAGTACCACGGGTGCAGCATATGGCGATTCGCACTCTTCAATGATATTGTTGTCTAACATCGAGTCGATTTCTGTCTCCAGAGCGGCCCTCTTCAGAGGTGACAGACGATATGGTGCTGTAGCGATGGGCTGGTCACTTGTTAAATTTATGCAGTGCTCAGCGTACGGGATTGGTACAGTTTTCTTCTCAAACACATCAGCATTCTCGTTCAGCACCTTGGTTAATTGTGCTCGTTCATCTTCCGAGAGAATTATGCCTTCTTCCTCACGAAGGCGTTGTGTCTTCACAGATTCAATAAAGGTATTGGTTGACGTTGGAGTGGCAACAAGAGGATACTTCTGCATGGGGTCGCTACCACGAATCCATTGCATTCTCGATAAGTCCAGGATCACATCGGCTTTATGCACAAAATCGACCCCAAGAAGCGTCTTGTTGTCGGCATACTCTGGTATGGCAAGAAACGTCATCTCTATTTCCTGTCCCTGCAACACAACATTTACTTTATACAGCTCGGTGATCGCCTCTTTCGAAACACCATCGGCAATGATGATGTTCTGTCGAGCCTCGGACGAAAGGATCTCCAATTCTTTAAAATGTTGGCATAATTTATGACCTGCTATCGACTGTTCAGCTCCTGTATCGACAAAAGCAAGACCGTTCAACCCTGCTGTGGTGACTTCCATCAGGGCCCTCCCTTTGTGACTTGGTAGTTTAAATTCGGCAGGTAAAACTTCTAAGGACGAAACTGGTACCACATTATGCGATTGGCGACCATTGCTGGGACACTGGGACCGTATGTGACCTTGTTGATGACAGCCATAACAGATGAGCTGGGTCCTGGTTGCTCCTGGGCTAACATTCTGCTTCGTTGGTTTTTGCTCTGTACTGGACTTCTTAACATTCGTGTTGCAAATGTCCATAATTTTTACAAAACTTACATCGGGGACTTGTTCGACTATCTGGTTTATCATCATACTCTGTCTCACGACGAATTTCTTCGACAACCCTAGCCTTGGATATAAGTTCATCGAAGTCTGGTACGTCATCTCTGGATATGTATTTACGAAGGTTTACGTGTAATAAGCCGTACACCATATCTGTCTTATATTCCTCCGGCATAACTGGATCCTCAGGCAATTTCGACAGCAATGCACGAGCATAGCTTACGAAAACATCGGTAGACTCATCAGGCGACTGCTCTCGGGCAAACAGTTCTCTAAATATCTTGTGGGCGGGCTTGTAGTCTCCAAAACTATGGCGAAGGGCTTTTATAGCATCGTCCCAACTCTTCGCAGTTCCCTTGCCACCACAGAGCAGCTGCACCATCTAGCAACATTGGGAGGCCTTTCAGTGCGTTCTCATCTGACACGCTTACGCAGTTCTTGTAAATTGTGATCCCGTCGATAAATCCCTCGACTGATTTCTTCTTGTCCCCTGAGAAACGTGATTTACATTGGGCGGAATTGCCTGACTCACTGCTCGTGGGTAATGATGAGCCTCCCGGTATGTTCTTCAGATTCGCCAGCAGAGTCAGGAACTGCTCCTGCGACAGTATCACGTTGTCCGGCATTGTACTTTTCGGTTCACTACGTAAATTATATTGATGGTCGTGCTGTTTTGTTACCTGACCATTCATTTAAAATTTGATACACTTGACAGTTGACGTTTTTTTTCTCGAAAATCGAAAGACAAGTCTATTCACCAATGTGACGGCACTTCCAACGACGCGCACACACAAGTCTGTTCACCAATTTCCTACTTGCCTCTAGCTGTTTCCTTTCTGTTTCCTACACACCGCGTTATATGTACACCTTTTCGATCAAGACAGATCACCATCCGTGCAGGAACGACTTAGGTATTACTACTTTTTTAGTTTGTTCGAGCTTCGCGTTGGGCAGCCACTTATAACGGGGTAATTTTAATTTTAAATTAAATTTAATTTTCAGGAATAATGTTTTAAATAACTCTTACGATATAATTGTTTTGGTTGAAACATGGTTGAATGACAACTTTTCAGATGCCGAATATTTCGATAACCGATACGTAGTATACAGAAAAGATAGATCTTCTGTTCGAAGGGGAGGAGGGGTTCTCATTGCAGTAAGTAAGAAATTATACTCATCCTATATTAAGATTGATTCTAATATTGAAATGTTATTTGTGAAAATTAGGATGAATAGCAATCATTACCTTCTAAGCATAGTGTATTTTCCTCCAGCATCAAGTTTGGAAGCTTATGCAGAATTTATTGACAACTTTGAAAATATTAGTACAACTTTGTGCGATCATGAAATATTAATCTTGAGAGATTTTAATGTTCCTCAGATTAATGGTGACTTGTATAATTTTGCAGAGGGTGGCCCAATATCTCGTACTATTTCAGATTTTCTCGATTTAAATAATCTACGATCGTATAATAATGTTTTAAATTCTAATGGTAGAACTTTGGATTTGGTTTTATCATCAATTGAACAGTGTGTTGAAAATGCTGGGGAATTGTTGGTGGATGAGGACCCACATCACCCGGCACTGAACTTAAATTTACAATTTACTCATGCTACTTATAACCCTTCGCACAATTTGGGTCTTAATGCCTACAATTATAAACGAGCTAATTTTGATTTACTCTATAATTTGCTTAGTACATACGACTGGTCAATACTAGGTTTTAGTCGCTCAGTCGATGAAGCTGTTGTGTATTTTTATAACTCATTGTACAGCCTACTTGACGTATGTGTCCCGAAATATCCTCAAAGAATAAACAGAAATAATAATTACCCTCCTTGGTTTGATGAGGACGTAATCTCATGTCTTCGTTCTAAGGAATATTTCCGCAGAAGAAAACATTTGAGTACGTACATGATGTCCCAATATCGAGACTTCAGAATCACACTTAAGAATAAAATTCAAAAAGCTTATAAACGATACTTGGAGAATGTGCAGAATTCAATTTCTTCCGTAAATGTTAACGAGTTTTGGAGATATGTAAAAAACAGAAAACGTTCTTTACCACCTAAGGATTCTTTTACCATGAATGGTACTGAAATTGTAAATAACGATGACATTGCTCAGGGTTTTGCGGATTATTTCTGTAGTGTTTATTTGACTAACACCCCAACTTATGATGTTTCGACTCTCAGTGGAAATTCTTCTGATAACTTCACTATTAAAAGAATAACAGTTGAGGATATTACTGACGCGATTAAACATTTAAAATCTAAAAAATCGGCTGGACCTGACGACATACCCCCATATATTTACAAAGCATGCGGAGATTCATTTCTCTATCCTTTCATGTTTATCTTTAATCTATCTATATCGCAAAAAACCTTTCCTATTGAATTTAAGAAATCTAAAGTCACGCCAATTTTTAAAACTAGTATTGCTACTGCCTTTGAGAATTATCGTCCTATATCCAATTATCGTCCTATATCCATTATATCTACAAAGGGGGAGTGTAACGTGGATATGATGTCCCAATCCCGACAATTAATTTAGTTCGGTTGTTTAGTAATTTGTTGATATATAAAAAATATACTTTTCTGACATTCATCGTGTTATACAATTTTTTTCTCGTTGTTTATCTATTTCCTTTCAATATATTTTTTTCCTTTTTTGACCAAACAATATTGTCATCTGTTTCTGCGTAGAATCTATTTTTTCACTTCGTCATTGTTGTTCGTCTACTGTTTTCGTTTAACTCATTTTTTCTGTTGTTGATTGGATGTTGATTCCTCTTGTTAATTTAAAATCTCTGCCAATCGACTTTTATTAGTTTTTTTTTTAAAAGAATTAAGTTTCGATTGGTTTGCAGACGATTTTCATTTCTTGTTCTTCTTCAGCCTTCAATTTTTTTTTAATTTCTTCCGACTTAATTGACTGTCAGTTGTTTTTATTTTTTCATTTCGTCGTTCGCCTTCAGCGTTGCTTCGTTTTTGTAATTGGCTCGACTGTCCTTTGTTTTCTAGTGCTTGTTCATTGTTTTGTTCTTTCTCACTTGTTGATTTTCATTCCTTTTTTAATCTCAGTTAAATTTAAACGTTTTTCTTTTCTCGTCTATCCATTTCCTTCCAACGATTGTCGTTTATCTCTATTCAATAAAATCTATTCAATAATTTTTGATTGAATTGTATTACTTTTTTGTTTTTAATGAAATCTTAAAGTCAAAGACTTCTTTATTGTCATTTGTGCATCTGTTTCCTGTCAATCATTTTTTGTTTATTAAATAAGTTTTAATTAAGCTTGCAGATGTTTTTCATTTTTTTTTGTTCATCTTTGGCGATCGCGTTTTAATCGACTTTTAGTTGTTTCAATTCGTCGTTCGTTTTTTATTTTCTAGTGTTTGTTAATTATTATCATTATTCTTGCTCGTCGTTTTGCGTTAATTTTTAATTTCAGTGAAACTTATAATTTTCAAACGTTTTTATTTCTCGTTGTATATTTCCTTGCAATATATTTTTTTTTTGACCAAACAATATTGTCATTTATTTCTGTTGTTGAATTCTATCAGTCTTTTGTTTTTTGTTTGTTTTTGACGTTTCTCATTTTTTGACTTCGTCATTGTTGTTAGTCCATTGTTTTCGTTTAATCCTTTTTTTGTTGTTGATTGAATGTGAGTTGTTTTCCTTTCCTGTCGTTAATTTAAAATCTCTGCCGATCGACTTTTGTTGGTTTTCTTTTAAGAACTAAGTTTCTATTAGTTTGTAGACGTTCTTCATTTTTTGTTCTTCTTCAGTGATCGCCTTCAATTCTTTTTAATTCTTCTTCTTAATCGATTGTCAGTAGTTTTTATTTTTTGCTTTCATCGTTCACCTTCTGTTTTGCTTCGTTTTTGTAATTGGCTCGACTGTTTTTTGTTTGTTCATTATTTTGTTTTTTCTCGCCCGTCGCTTTTCATTACTTTTTTAATTTCAGTTAAATTCAAACAATGCAAACGCTTTTATTATTTCTTTCGTTGTCTATCCATTTCCTTTCAATATATTTTTTTCTTTTTTGTATCGTCATTTGTTTCTGCAGAATCTGTTCAATAATTTTTGATTTTATACGCATATTAGTTTTTTTTTGTTGTTTTTCAATGCACTCGTAAAATCGCAGACGTTCCTCAATTTTTGTTCGTCTTCGGCGATTGTTTTTTTATTTTGTTTTTCTTTTTTGATCAAAAAATATTGCCATTTGTTTCTGCGTAGAATCTACTTTTGATTTGTTACCCGTTGAATTCTATCAGTCTTTTGTTTTTCAATGCACTCTTGAAAATCACTGACGTTTCTCATTTTTTCTGTTCGTCATTGTTATTAGTCTTCTATTTTCGTTTATTTTTTTTTTTTGGTGTTGATTGGATGTTAGTTGTTTTCCTATCGTGTTGTTTATTTAAAATCTCCGTCTATAGACTTTTGTTAGTTCTTTTTTAAGAATTAATTTCGATTAGTTTGCAGGCATTTTATTCATCTTCAGCGATTGTGTTCTATTTTTTTTTAATTAATTCCTGGTTAATCGACTTTCGATTGTTTTTATTTTTTCATTTCGTCGTTCGCCTTCTGTTTGGTTTCGCTTTTGTGATTGGCTCGACTGTTTTTTGTTTTCTAGTGCTTGATAATTACATATTTCGTTTATTCTTACTCGTCGCTTTTCATTTCTTTTTTAATTTCAGTGAAATTTAAACATTACAAACGCTTTTATTATTTTTCAATATATATATATATATTTTTTTTGACCGAACAATTGTCATTTGTTTCTATATAATACAATCAATAATTTTATGGAATTTTAGACGTTTCTCATTTTTTCACTTTGTCGTTTGTCATCTGCTTCGCCTTTCAATTCTTGTGTTTTCTTTTTTTTTTGGTTGTTGATTGAATTTCAGTTTTTTTTCTTTTCTCTTTACTTAACATTTCTGTCAATCGACTTTTATTGTTTTTTTTAAGAAGAATTCAATTTCAATTAAGTTTGGAGACGTTCTTATTCATCTTCGGCGATCGTCTTCTATTTTTTTTAAATTTCTTCCTGATTAATCGATCGTCAGTTGTTTACATTTCTGCCAGTCGCCTTTTATTAGTTTTTTTTTTATAAAACTTAAGTTTCGACAAACAAGTTCTCAGTAGACAATCAACGCTATGATTACTTAGAAAAAATCGGCCGCAAAATGTCGCGACCTAAACTACTGTGATTACTGTTAAAAGTGTCCATTGCATTGTGACAGCAGTAGGTATAATATACAGACAGAAGGGGGCTCCACGCAACACAGAACTGCTCACTGCTTCCTGTCAAAAAGTATTTTTAAAAACAACCACTTTATTTATTTGACATATTCGTATTTATTTTGAAACAAAGTAAAGAGCTTGCCTAGCCTTTTTTGATAACTGTATAACCTGATGCCTCAAGGTACAATTTTTGGACCGCAGCTATTTATTTTTTTAATTTGTGAATATTGCATACGAATTGTTTTTTTAACATCCCATCTGTTTTTAACGCCCCGAACTTTGCCAAGTCTTCCAAAACCTCGTCTAAATTAATTTATTTTTCCTAATCAATATCCAATTTCCGGAAGCTTCCTTCGGCGCCATAATCATCGGAATATTCTTGTTTAAACTGTTTGGGCATGGGGCCTATAACTTTAACGCCATCGAGTTTCTCAAGAAAATCTTTGTTTTCGATAACTTTCATCTTCCATTCCTCAGCTATTTCCCGAGAGGATTTTTGTTCGCCTCCAAAATCCGATGGTAAGAGACTTCGCGGAACTTCCTTGTACAGGCTCTCCAAATCAGAATGGATGAAAACCTAGAAAGAAAATTGAGTGTAATAAGTTGACGAATTGTAGCATTGGTGGCAAGTACCCTCCGGGCCAACTTCTCAGACAAAAACTGTTTGATCAAATTGACGAACTTCACCACAATCGAGTTGGTGTTGAAGAAATGGACTTGTCTTATGCGAATGGGATACATAGTTTGCCATAACCTCAGCACCCTCCTGAATTCAGGCGAGAACATTTTTCCGATGATAACAGGAGTCGCGTATTTTCCATCGAAAATGTACACGTCTCCAGCTATTAAAGTGTCAGCGTGAAGCCGCAAGTCATCTACAAATTAAATTTTATCCTTCAAGCTTAAATTTGCCTGGTGCATACTTACAAGTCATTAAGATACCGCGCAGGATGGAAATAATGTCATAAACCGACTCAACATTCGGCTCCCACAATCCAGATACAATTATCCTGCATCCATCAGCAGTCAACTTGGGTAGAGAACAAACATAACTGGAATTTTAAATCATTTGATTATCATTAGTTTTGCTTCATAGTCCGTATTCTGACTATAACAATAAAAAGTCGACTTCCCTGAATATTATTTTTTAAGGAGTTTTTGGGAGCCAAGAAAATATTTATATTTACGTATAAGAGAAGAGCTTCAAATCGTGTTCCGCTGTTATCACTCTGTTCCCGTAAAGGACCTCATCGAAGGTTTTGGCCATGAAATAGTGTTCCAGCTTCTTCTTCGTCCGCTGCAAGTCGTGCTTGCAACCACGTAGAAAGGTGATCAATAAATTTTTGTCTAGAAATTCAATTTTCCCGCGTCATAAATCGAGTTGGAGAGGACGAATGGAAAACCTCACCGTAATTATTTGGCAAGTGGCTTTGGCATGATATCCACGTCTCGAGGAGCTTCAAGTTGTGCTCGAGGCGTCCCTCGTCTTCCCTCAGCTCCACTAAAATCGAGGCCTTCAAGGTCTCCGATGGTGGATTCAAGATTTCCTTCAAGTCTGCAATCAATTCGTTAAGTTCATCGAAAGAAATTTCCAAATTGGGTTGAGAAAACCTAGCATCCTTTGAGTTCGGAGTGTTCGGAACTGCTCCTCGGAATATACTAACTCGATTTCCTACGTTTAAAATTCAAAAACGAATTATTTAATTGGAAAAAAAGTTGTTTGCATTGAATTCGCATGTGTTAATTGTCAATTGACGTTCAAAGTAGAAGAACGATCGTTTTTTTCTTGAGATTTTTTAAGTGTTTGAACGAGGAGGGTCCCGGCTATTAAAAGAGGCGGAAGTTCCTTAACCAGTTTGCAACGGCGATTGATAGTTTGGAGCGTCATAATTTTCGTTGGCATACCTTTAAGATAATGGTCCGTTTTCACGATCATGCAATTTGCGCAAATGGATATGTGGACGCAAATTTGCACAAATAAGAACTGAATTGATAATCCGTTTTCACGGTCAGTTATATTTGCACAATTTTATCGGTAATTCTGCAGTTTAGACACCTTTTAACGCGCAGCCCATCGCGCACATTATAATGAAGTGTTATAGTTGAGAGCTGGATGTGAGAGAAACTGAACGATGGACCAGGAAGACGAATTATTAGCATTAACTGACGTTTGTTTAATCAAAAAGTTAAAAACAAAAAAAGCCTAAGAAAACCGCAGAATAAATATAAATATCGATATATCCTTATTTATCGACAATTGAAAAGTATCGTAATTCGATAGTAAAACACACAAAATAACTATCATTTCTATATCGTCACAAATATTTACAAGTATAGCAGCCACGTGCGTTTCGCGATAATAATTCATTTACTATTATGTACCCACTATACATGCGTTAGGTTGGAGTGTTGTTTACACGTTCAAACATTGCGCCAACCGGATGAAAATTATCTGACCAGCCAAATTTTGCTCAAGCCAAACTTTTTAGCTTGCGCAAATAAAAAAAAGTACGTTTTCATGCAACGACTTCTTTGTGCAAATTTGCATGCGCAAGTCCATTTGTGCAAATTGCATGCGGGTGAAAACGGACATTAAGGCTCAATTTTAAATTGTGTTTTTCCCTTTGGGTTTGGGGCCTCCGATGGTGTGAATTCAAGAATCCTTCCCGAAATTAATTTGGCTTTAAGAATATTATAAAGTGATTGAACTCGCAAGGATTCTTAGGCGAAGTATTTATGTAATTGTGAACGAATATGGCGTAAGCTATAGGGGTTCGGGGCCAATTTCCCATTTCATTTTACCTAGGGGTCTAAGTTTCAAAGGCGTGTAGGTTTGGTTGCCTAACTAACAAGCAGGGTTGGGCGGGTGAGCGTCGTCGGTAAACAGGTAGCAGTTTTCAAGCTAACAACTAAAGAACAATTGACTGTTTTGTTATATGAAAATTGCTATCTACTAGTTAGTTAATTAGGCAACCAAACCCACATGCATTTTAAACGTAGACGCGAGGAAGTTCGATGGTAGAAAGGCGTTTTACATGCTCGGTACCTGCTCAATTCAATTCAAAATAAAAACAAAATTGATTCGTTTTGTTTTGCCAACTAGATGCAGAGGTACTACTTGATGAAGATGAAAAGCTGCGAGCTTTTCCGGTATCCGTTGCCCTCGGAAAACACCACCGTTTTCGGGTTTCATACAGTTCTTTCGTTTTCCTTGTTTCGTTCTATTCCTGTTACAGTACGTTCCCTTTTTTCTGTTTAAATATCTACGGGTTCCCTTTCCTGATGGTTACATTTGAATTTATATCATTTCTTTCACTACTTCTTTCTTATCACAAACCAACCACGTCTTTGCTTTCTTCTAATTCAATTTCCTGTTTCGTTCTATCCTTGTTATCGAATGTTCCTTTTTTCTGTTTAAAGATGTCCGGGTTTTCTTCTTCCTGATGATTGATTTTGAACTTGTACGACTTCTCCTTTCTCATCTCAAATCCGTCACTTCTTTGCTCTCATCCAATTTCTTCCAATTCAATTCTTTCGCCCGTTTCGTTCCCTTTTCCTTTAATCTACTCTAATCCTTCCATTTTTCAATTCATTCTCTACCCTTAACATCTACTCACCTCCCTTTCCTTTTGTTGTTCGTCGAAACGTTTCGATTTTTGGACGTTTACATTTCATCCTTTTCTTATGTTTAAGGGAATAAGTTTCCTCAGAGTTTATTCTACTTAGAGCTATCGACATGAGCAAACCTTTTTACAAACTTTCTTAACATCTGTGCGTGTCAAAACTTCATAGTCTTGTAAAACGTAAGTTGTTGATGTAATAGAAAAGAAAGCAGGCCTTAGCCAAGAACTCTGTGGAATACCTATAATTCTGGAGTTGCAAACCATGAAAGACCCAAGTCCTCAATTCTTTTGTTCGTTGGGTTTTTTTCTGGTTTGAGTTTTAATTGGCCAGGAATCGCCCTCGGTGCCCTTTTTATACGTTACATATATTTTTCGGGATTGTTGAAACTGCGCTTCTCCTTCTCTTTTGTCTCTTTTATAAGAATTTTAGTCGAAAATAAAAGGAAAATAATTAAGGAATTAATATAATGTGCACTCGAGTAGAGTAGACGTGTTCGGTGCTGCTGAAATTTAATTGTGAAAATAATCGTTTAATTCAAAATATGAATACCGACCGAGTTACTAGATCTGTCAGTGGTGAGAAGGAGGAAGTATTAGTTCAGCGCGTTGTTGAAAAAGTACTAAGTAATCCGAAATTTTTGGAAAAAATTATATTTGCGATCAATGATAGACTTGCTGGCCTGGAGTCGAAGATGTCAGAATATGAAGGAAAGGTAGCCTCGATGGAAACTAAGTTGTTCGATGCTCACAATCTAATTGAAAGACAAGAGCAATATTCAAGATCTAATAATCTGAGGATTTTCGGATTACCTGATAAACCATCGGAGGACCCTGCGCAGGTGGTTATTGATATGTGTCGAGAGAAGTTAAAAATTGACATCGCTAAAAATGATATTGACTGCTGTCATCGCCTTGCAGCCAGAGATGGTACGCCGAAACCATTAATTGTTAAATTTTGTCGAAGAGACATTAGAAATCTCATTTTCCAAGCTAAAAGAGGGTTGAAAGGCACAAAAACGGTTATTCGTGAAGATTTGACACGTACCAGAGCTTTGTGGGTGAAGGAATTTTCTGCTCGTTTCAGCAATTCCAACGTTTTCACTGCAAGTGGGAAAATCTTCGTCAAATCGGACGGTAAAATATTTAAAATTAATTCGATCGCCGATTATAATGAATTTGTTCTTAAACTAAAAGATATTCGGCAGTAAATTTACCTCAGCGTGTTATTCCATTGCTTTAGTGTATTGTTTGCAACGTACGTTTTGCTTTACTTTTTTTTCTCATATTTTTATCATAAATATTTTTGTTTGGAAAGAGAGAAGAGAACTCACATTTAAATTGTATTCATATATACTTATTCTCTTTTTTTAATAATTATCAACAGGGTAGTTTTCATTTTTTTTTTTACATATGAATAAACAATTTCTTAGAGTAGCATGCATTAATATTAGATCACTTATTCCAAAAATTAATGAACTGAGCGTAATATTACTTAATAATGACATAGATATATTAGTAGTTACGGAAACATGGCTTAGTCAAAACATACCTGACCTTGCTGCAATTATACCTGGCTATAAATTGTTAAGGAGTGATAGACTTACTAGAGGGGGTGGCATTGGCATTTATTTGAAAGAGTATCTCCAATATTCGATAATTGCAACTAGTTGTGTCATTGAACAGCTTTGGATCACTTTGAATTTTCGCCACACGCAGATAGTTATTGGTGGCGTGTACAAACCGCCTCACTTAGAATATAAATTTTTCTTGGATGAATTAGAAAATTCTCTTTCACTCGTACTTCCATTTTCTGACAAAGTTTTTTGCTGTGGAGATTTTAATATCGATCTTCTAAAAGTAGGTAACCCAGCTACATCATATTTACAAAAATTTGTAGAGTCTATAAATTTTAAACAATTAATTACTGAACCTACTAGGCTGACACTTAACTCTGCTTCTTTAATTGATTTATTACTTACTTCTGATGATAGTGACGTATTAGGTTCTGGCATCATAAATTGTGATCTCTCCGATCATGATTTCATATTCTGTGATATTTCGTTAACTACATCACCCATAGTACCTGTTACTCATACATATCGAGATTATAGAAATTTTAATTATGAGCATTTTTCATCTGATCTTCAGTGTATTCCTTTTCAACGGGTTTTCCGACTGGATAACATAAATGACAAAATGGAATTTTTAAATGGTCATATAGTAAATCTTTTTAATATCCATGCCCCAATAATAACTCGTCGCTTTACTAAACGTTATATTCCGTGGCTTACAGATAATTTAAAATTGTTAATGAATCTCAGAGATAAAGCCAAAGCTAAATATCGCAAAACAAGAAAAGCCAGTGACTGGGACTATTATAAACAGGTACGAAATCTGACCACTACCACTTTCAGATTGGAAAAAAAAGCTTACTTTCAGTATATTTCTTCCTCCTATAATTCTAAGGCTCTTTGGAAAAATATGACTTTTTTAGATATTACTAAATCGCGGTCACAAAATATTCCGAGTAATTTATCGGATGGTGATAAAATAAATGATTTCTTTGTTAACTCTCTACCGAAATCAAGTATTAATGACCATGTTTTAAAATCTTGTTATGAATCTGAGTACAAGTATAACTGTAATTTCTCGTTTGAGCCGATTTACAATGATACAGTGTTTAATATTTTGCAGAGTATTAATTCCTCGGCTACTGGAATGGATGACATTAACATTAAAATGTTAAAGCTGTGCTGTCCTACTATTATTCCTTATCTAACACATATAATTAATTCGTGTATTATGAACAGCACTGTACCGAACATCTGGAAACATGCACTAGTTCGACCCTTACCTAAAATTAAAGATCCCGTACAGTTAAATGATCTTCGTCCTATTAGTTTGCTACCTACTTTATCTAAGATTTTTGAAAAAATTATTTTTTCACAGCTAACTGAATACATTCAATCATTGAATATTCTTCCTAGTGTACAATCCCGCTTCAGAAAACATCACAGCTGTACTACGGCTTTGCTGAAGTTAACGGATGATATTTTGCAGGCATCAGACAACGGTCTTATTACAGCTCTTACCTTATTGGACCTCAGCAAAGCGTTTGATACGGTTCAACATGACGTAATGTATTCCATTCTACAACATATAGGTTTAAGCAATCATTCTGCTAACTTAATTAAAGATTACCTTTGCGAACGGAAACAGACTGTTGTTATCGGAAATTCCAGATCTAAGCCACTGTTATTAACGCAAGGTGTGCCGCAAGGCTCGTTACTTGGCCCACTACTATTTTCCATTTATACATTTAAATTTTTATCTTCATTGAAATACTGCAATGCTCATGTGTATGCGGATGATATCCAAATATACTTTTCTTTCAGTCCCTCCCGTTGGCAACAAGCAGTAGTTAAAATAAATGAAGATTTGGATTCATTACGTCATATGTATGTAGCTCATTCGTTATCTGTGAATGCTTCAAAGTCTCAAGTAGTACTATTTGGGAAAGCAAAGTGTTGCTCCAACTTATCCAGAATTATTAACATAACTATTAATAATGTGAAGATCCCTATAGTTGATAAAGCAAAAAATCTGGGACTTTTTATGGATAACAGCTTTCGTTACAGAGATCAAGTATCTAAATATATTAGTAATGCCTATCTTTTTTTGCGAAAGTTGTATCCGCATAGATCCTTTCTAAATACCGAAACGAAAAAGCGTTTATGTGAAGCTTTAATACTGTCTCATTTTAATTACTGTGCACCATTATATCATACAGCATTAGATTATAATACGAGTAACAGAATACAAAAGATACAAAATTCTTGCTTAAGATTTATGTATGGAATTAGAAAATACTGTCATATATCTCATAAACTGCGTGAAGCCAATTGGCTCAACATGTCAAATCGCAGAGAACTTCAGATGCTGTGCTTATTTCACAAAATAATAGTTTTTAAAACCCCACCCTACCTGTACAACAAAATTCGTTACCGTTCTGACATTCATAATGTGACTACTAGGTTTCGTGGACTAATCTCACCGCCACCACATAAGACTGCCCTCTATGAAAGATCATTTTCATTTTCCATATATATTAAATACAATAACCTACCTTTGGAAATAAAAATACAGAAGCCAGACTACTTCAAAAAATCCCTCAAAGCCTATCTATTGTCCAATCAATTCAAATAGAGTTCTTAATTACCTAAAGAGTTCAGTTCTTCATTTTCAAATCTTGTACCTAATCAGTGATTTTTCTTCTCTCTCTAACATTGCCTATGAGTGCTTACTAGTTGTAGGTTAATGTTTAGTTTTTTTTTTGTTTGTTTTGTCTCTTGGATATATTTTCCTTTATAGTCAAGGTTAAGTTGAAAAGCAGATGGGTTTTACCCAAATCTGAACTTCGCCTTGTGATTGCTCGTTTCATTTTAGTTAGAAATTTTGTTATGTTATGTTGAGCAATAAAGACCTTTATTATTATTATTATTATTATATGTCTATACGAAATATAGTAAATAAAAACAAAATTAATACAAAATACAAAACTACATTAAAACAATAACTCAAAATCGCGTATCTTTAAATAAAATTTTTTTTTTAACAAGAAACAAATAATAATAATTCAGACAAGGATTTTATAAAGAGAGGAGACGTCATTCTGTACATCAATTAAAGCAGTCGTAAGTTGCTAATATCTAATTGGTAATTAAATTTATTTTTGCTTACCAAACCATGGTACTGGAAACAGCGAAGAAGACACGAAACTTGAACCTTGTCACGATCACACTAAGACACTTCTTGAATATCGATCAAAACCCGTAGGTTGATTCAGCGCACGCATGTTCCTAAACGGATGCAGATGTTCTTACGGCCATCGATTTAGATTTCAGTGCGTTTCGTCATGTTTTGTTTATATTTGCATTCTATTTAAAATAAACACATTTCTGTACAGGTTATTCGTTCTTCAATTTAAGATGTTTGCCTTTTTCAGAAATGCTCGCGGATAATAAATCCCCCCCCGTTTTCCCCCGTGCACAAAGCACTGAGCTGCTTCAGCAGCGGTTCCGTCGACGGCTTGGAACCAGAACTCCAAAAGCGAGCGGAAGAAGAACTCAACGAAACCCCGGAGAGGTACAAGCAAGAGCTCCAAGCCTTAAAGGCGTTAATCCTAAGTAAGCCCGCCCCCTCCTTCGTCATTATTTTTTTCGAATCACGATCGTTTCTTTTCAGACGATTCAAACTTGACGGTTCCCGGCCAGGATGAGTTCCTGTTGCGGTTCCTCAGGGAGAGGAAGTTCGATGGTAGGAAGGCGTTTCACATTGTCGGTACCTGCTCAACTCAATTAAAAATAAAGAAGAAACTGATTCGTTTTGTTTTTCCAACTAGATGCAGAGGTACTACTTGATGAAAATGAAATGCTGCGAGCTCTTCCGGTGTCCGTTGCCCTCGGAAAACACCGCCGTTTTCGAGCTGCAAGCCCACAACATGCTACCAGATAGGGATCAATTCGGGAGGAGGGTGTACATAATAAGAGTAGGTGAGTCCTCACTCCACCCAAACCTAATAAAAAAAGTGATATTTTTTTTTGTTTTGCGCAGATTATTTTGATTCTTCTCGGGCGACCATAGACGAAACCTTTCGCACTAACGTCTTGGCCTTGGAGCAGGTGGTGCGCGAGCCCGTCGCCCAAGTGGCGGGGGTGGTGGTGATTTTGGACATGGCGGGGCTGTACCTGAACCACGCCAAGTTCTTCACCCCCTCCTACGCGAAGAAGCTCGTCGAGTTGGTGCAGGAAACTTTCCCGCTGAGGTTCAAGGGCTTCCACATCATCAACGAGTCTTTCTACTTTGACGCGATTATGGCTGTGCTCAAACCTTTTCTTAAAGAAAAAATGCGCAAAAGGGTAAGTGATTTGATCAAACATGTTCTGGATCCAGACGTTCACTGATCTATGGATCAATAGTACTTGTATTGAAAATTGTCCAAACATGTTCTGGGAGAAGACGCCTATTAATCCAAGTCTCATTAGTACTGGAGGTGCCTTCTTTCTCTCTTTCTTGCAAAGCAATTGTCCAAATGTGTTCTGGACCTAGGCGTCCTATTTATATTTAAAACTAAATTTCCAGATTTATCTCCACGGGGCCGATTCGACCTCGCTTCACGCCTTCGTCAATCCGGAAATCCTTCCGGTAGAGTACGGCGGATCAATGGGGAACTTCGACAATCGACCTTGGTACTTGGAATTGCTAGCGGAGGAGGAGTACTTTAAGAAGATCGAGGAGTACGGCTACAAAGTGAACCAGGGTCTTCAAGATAAGCTATAGATTTTCGCTTTGACTTGCTCGCATTGCATATGTATCTGATGGTCTCACACGGAGTTCGCCACGAAACCGGGTTTCACACAGTTCTGACAACAGCAACAAAAAAAACAAAACACTTTAAAACAGCACGCGATAGTTTATATGCAGGGATTTTTAGGCGAAGTATTTAAGTAATTGTGAACGAAAATAGCGTAAGCTATAGGGGTTCGGCGACAATTTCCCATTTAATTTTACTTTGGGGTCTAAGTTTCAAAGGCGTGTAGGCTTGGTTGCTTAACTAACTAGCAGGGACGGGCAGGTGAGCGGCGTCTTCAGTAGGCAGCAAACAGGTAGCAGCTTTTAAATAACAGGTAGCGGTTTTGTTATTTGTAAATTGCTATCTCATAGCTAGTTAATTAGGCAACCAAACCTACATGCATTTTAAACGTAGACGCCTAAGTAAAATTAAATGAGGAAATTGGCCTGAACCTCCACAGTTTATCTTTGTAAGTGTGCTCTTCCCTTTTTTCTTACGTTACTCACAAATCAAATAAAAATATAACAAACATGGACATTACTAAAAAAAAAAAATTACCGCTCTGATATTCTTCAACACAAAAATTTTAGCTTTTGCAGCTTGATTTCGCAGCGCGCAAGAAAAACAAAATAGAACTGGCCGGCTATCGCTGTTTTTAAAATAAAATAGAAACTTCTGCTTTATTTAAAGAAGAAAAAAAATAGTGACAAAATCAACTGCTGTTTAAGTATTAATTATATACAACACTTGAGATATACCTAGAGCAGCTCTAAGGTACTCATAGTCGTAAGTATTTTTTATCTATGTAGGTGTAGGTGGTACCCCTGAGACAGAGATACTATTTTGCTAGAATTTAGCGGTTTGTGTTCGTGTGCAATAGAGCCGGGGATTTCCCTCCCGCTGCGTTGCGCCGAATGTAAACGCAAGGTTTGTGGTAAACCATTTAACAAGTCGCCGCAATATAGAGTGATTATTGCATTGCGTGTTTTGCATTCTTTCTTGCACCCTATTCCATCCCCTCAGCTTAAAGATTGTTATGTAGGTCACTGAATAATAGTGTCCGTTAGATGTGCGACCGACTTACTAGATGTTTTCGGAATTGAACGCGCGCACACCTAACCCTCTTACTACAGGCCCTAATCAATTCGTCTGTACCGGTTGCGAATATTAAAAAAAATGTGTGCGTTTAGTTTATTTTAAAATCACTTTAAATTTAATCGATCAACATCAGAGAAGATACAATCATGTGTCATGAATGCCAACTGTAAAGAAAACAAGGTAACCTAGATGAGGAGTAGAAACTTGAATCGCAGCAATACATTCAAGAAGTTTCATGAGCATAATTTTATTTATTTTTGTGTTACAATAAATTGTGTATACAAAATACTTTTGTTTAAAAAAAATTCTCCCTTCTGCAAGATGAAGAAAAGTGCTAATAATTTAAAAAATGAAAATCGTTGCTTGTTATTACAAGATAGAAACGTGCTGGCATCTAGTAGACGCGGTCGCAACTAGCTGAGGGCGTGATAGGTCCTGTGCATTACGACGAGTCGCTCGCTAATCAATCAAATTTGTAAGGTTCTGGTCCTGGCTGATTACCATCTCGTTCACTAGATGGCAGGACGCTACAATCTCGTAATAGAACATGACGAAGCCACTGATTCTGATAACGTAAAAAAAGGTGGTAACAATTAGTTGGGGGCATGATACTTCTGTGCATTATGGCAAGTTACCAATCAAAATAAGTGGTTAGTTATTGGACCTCATTGATTACCAATACGTTGATGGATAGATTGATAGATTGATAGATGGCAACACTTGTCAATGATATAGTAACACGATCCTGACAAAGAGTACCGGTTTTGACAACACAAAAAATGTAATTGATGTGATCCTGTACATTACAACAAGACGCCAATCAATCACTTATAACACGTAATTGATTGCTCGATTCACTAGATGGCAGCACCTTCCAGTTTCGTAATAACACAAACATAACCAATGAGTGCCAATTTTGATAACGTAAAAAATGCGGTTAAGTTTTGCGCATTACGAGGAATCGACAATCAATTAGTTATAGCACGTAACTGATTGCTATCTCGTTCGCTAGATGGCAGTACCCTTTAAGCCCGTAGTAATAATAAATGAGTACCGATTTTGATAATAAAAAATGCGGTTAAGTATTGCGTATTGCGACGAATCGACAACTAATCAGTTATAGCACGTAGGTGATTGCTATCTTGTTCACTAGATGGCAGCACCTTTCAATTTTGTAACACAAATATGAGAAATGAGTACCGATTTTGAAAATGCTTTGAAAATGCGGTTAAGTTCTATGCATCACGACGAGCCGATAATCAATTAGTTAAAGAACGTAACTGATTGTTACCTCGTTCGTTAGATGGCAGCACCTTTCAATCCCATAATAATAATAACAAGTGAGTACCGATATCGAAAAAAAATGCGGTTAACTCCTGTGCATTAGCCACACATAACGTATAATTGATTGCTATCTCGTTCACTAGATGGCAGCACCTTTCAATTCCATAATAACATACAACAATGACAAAATAGTAGTAGATTTTGACATTGTAATAACTGGGGGCGTGGTAAGTTATTTATAGTATAGTTAGTTATAGTGTAAGACTGATTGCTATTTGGTTTGCTAGATGGCAGCACCTTTCAATTCTGTAACAACACAAATACGACAAATGAGTACCGATTTTGAAAATGCTTTAAAAATGTGGTTAAGTAATGCGCATTAGGACGAGTCGACTATTAATTAGTTACAGAACATAAGTGATTGCTATTTTGTTCGCTAGACGGCAGCACCCTTCAAGCCCGTAATAATAACGAATGAGTACCGATTTTGTGAAAAATAAATGCTGTTAAGTCCTGTGTATTACGACCAGCCACACATCAATCAGTTATAACGTATAATTGCTTGTTATCTCGTTTACTAGATGGCAGCACCTTCCAGTTTCGTAATAACATAAACAAAACAAATGATTTTGATAATGTTAAAAAATGTGGTTGAAACCTGTTTGTTACGACGAGTCGCCAATAATCAGTGGTAACGTAAAACTGATTGCTATCTCGTTCGCTAGATGGTAGCACTTTCCCATTTCGCAATAACACACAACCAAGACAAAGAGTGGGGATTTTGACAATCGTCAATCAATCAGTAGTGATTTGTTATTATGAGTAAGTGATGGCCATCTCGTTCACTAGATGGCAGCACCTTTCCATCTCGTAATAACACACAACCAAGCCAAAAGAATATCGATATTTATAACGTAAAAAAATGTGGTAGCAATCAGCTGGGGCGTGATAAGCCATGCGCCAATTAATTAGAACTAGTTGAGCTATTGCAAGAAACTAAATGCCATCTCGTTCACCAGATGGCGGTATATTTAGAATTTCGTAATAAAATTTGACAAAACAGCTACCGATTTTGACAACGTAAAAAAATGTTGTAGTAATTAGTTGGGGGCCATGGTAAATTATTGCGAGTTGCTAATAAATTAGTGGTACAGCATCTAACGGACTACCAACTCTCGTTTACTAAATGGCAGTACCTGTCAACACGAACATGACAAAGAATACCGATTTTGACAACGTAAAAAATGTGGTTAATGCGGTCCTGTGCAATACAACGAGGCGGCAATCAATCAGTTATAATACATAACTGATTGCTCGGTTCACTAGATGGCAGCACTTTTCAGGCTCCTAGTAACACAAACTTGACCAATTAGCACTGATTTTGAAAAAAAATGTGGTTAAGTCCTGCACATTACGAAGAGTCGATAATCAATCAGTTGTAGCACTGATTACTATCTCATTAGCTAGATGGCAGCACCTTTCATCCTGTAATAACACAAATATGATAAATTCAAATCGGTTTTGATTGCAGTGAATCTCTCGAGTATCCTGTGTACAGCTGTTTCGGCCCTATTTGGGGCCTTGACAGCAGAAGCGTAGCTCGAGATGTTGCGATTCAAATTATTGTTAAAAAAAATGTTGCTAAGTCCTGTGCATTACGACGAGCCGCACATCAATCAGTTAGCTGATTGATATCTCGTACACTAGATGGCACTACCTTTCAATTCCGTAATAACACGCAACTATGTCACGAGATTACAGATTTTTACAATGTAAAAAAAATTGGCACCAATCATCTGGGGACGTGCTAAATCATGCGCTTTACAATGAGCCGTCAATCAATTAGTAATTACTTGTTATAAGTAACTGATGGCTATGTCGTTCACTAGGTGGCAGTACCTTTCCATCTCGTAATAACATATAACCGTTATAAAAAAGCACCGATTTCGATAACACAAAAAAATTGATTTCGATCAGTTGGGGGCGTTAGTTGTAATTAGTGATAGTACAGTTAGTTATGACTGTCATTTCGTGCACTTGATGGCAGCAATTTTGAATCCTAAATGTAAAATCCACAAATGTAAAAGAAATATGGTTAATGTGGTCTTGCGGATTACGACGAAGCGCCAATCAATCAACACGTAACTGATTGTTGTCTCGCTTCACAAAGATGGCAGCACCTTTCAGTTTCCTAATAACACAAACATAACAAAAGTGTGCCAATTTTGACAATATTAAAAAAAATATGATTAAAACCTGTTTATTACGATGAATCGCCAACAACAATGGTAACGTATAACTGATTGCTATCTCGTTCATTAGATGGCAGCACCTCTCATCTCGAAATAGCACACAACCAAGACAAAAGAGTATTATAGATTATAATAACGTAAAAAAGTGGTAGCAATCAGCTGGGGACGTGGTAAATCGTGTGCATTACGGTGAGCCGTTAATGAAGTAGTAGTTATTTGTTATTATTCTATAAGTAAGTGATGTCCATCTCGTTCACTAGATGGCAGCAACTTTGCATCTCGCAATAACACACAACCATGACCTAAAAACAGCGATTTTGATAACATAGGAAAATGTGATATCAATCAGCTGGGGGCGTGACAAGTCCTGCACACTACGAGCTGCCAATCAATCAGTAGCTACTGGTTATGGCATATACTGAATGCCATCTCATTCGCTAGATGACGGCACCTTTGAATTTCGTTATAATAAACAACAATGACAAAAGCGTACCGACGTAAATAAAAGTGGCCGCAATTAGCTGGGGGCGTGGTTAAGTTCTGCTGCTTATGACGAACCGCCAATCAATCAGCAGCTATTAGTTACAGAAGATAATTTATTGCCATCCCTTTCACTAGATGGCAGCACCTTTAAAGCTCGCAGTAATACATAATCATAGAGAAAAAAAAAACAGATTTTGATAACACAAGAAAGATTGGTAGCAATCAGCAGGGAGAGAATTGAATCCTGCGCATTACGACTAGATGGCAGCTCCTTTTAACCTTGTAATAACATGCAACCATGACAAGAGAGCACCGATTTTGATAACACAAAAAAATGATATCAATCAACTGGGGGCGTGGTATTTTCTCGTATTAGCACTAGATGGCAGCGCCTTTTAATCTTGTAATAATATACAACCATGACAACAGAGCACCGATTTTGATAACATAAAAAATGTAGTGGGAGTGGTAAGTTCTGCGCATTACGACGAGCAACCAATCAATCAGCAGCTATTAGTTATAGCATATAAGTGATTGCAATCTTATTCACTAGATGGCGACACTTTCGAATTTCGTTTTAACTGATAACCGTGAGAAAATACTACCGATTTTGACAATTTAAGAAAGTAGTAGCAACCAGCTGGGGTGGGGAGCTAAACCTTATGGAAGATACTTCAGGTGGCGCCACCGGTATGCCAAACAAATCTCTCAGAGGTTAAAATATAAAAACTGAAACTACAATGAAAATTCCTTACCTGATTTGGTTTAATTAATTTAATTTAATACTTTTTAACCAGCAAAAGAGAAGGATTTGACACATCTCGTTGCACCTAGTCACTAATAGATGACGCCAAATAATGAATAAAGCCCCAAACTAAACGTTATATGGAAAATCGCAGAACCGGAGTCCATAATAGCGTTAGCAAAAGGATGTAGTAGGTCATGGTTTTGTAATAACATACCACGACAGCTCATGGTAATACTAATGATGGCCTAATTAAGTAGTGAACCTACCAACCGCCCCTAGTGAGATAATTCGTAAATATTTTGATTCGTTTCTTTGCTTAAACAAATTTGGAGGTTAATGAATACGAAGCGACAAATAACAACTAAACCTACTACCAAAACTAACTAAACATTAAAACTGTCAAACATGCTGATTGTTTGACAGTTTTAATGTTTAGAAATAAACACACGAAGAACTAACTCCTAATAGATTCATGATATAGTCATGGAGAGTTAAAAAAGAAGGAAAAGAAATGTTGCGTTCTCTTTTAACTGTCCACGACTATACATGTTAAAGAATATCAGTGGGCCTTGAATATGCAAACAATCATGACGAAAGTCTATCGATTTTGATAATGTAAAAAATGTATTGCTGGATTTATTACGTCGCCAACACAAAATATAAATTTGTTTTTTCTTTTCTTTTTGAGTGGGGGTGGGGCTAAACATGACTTGTGCCCGATCAGTGAACGGCAGCCACGTGGAGGGTACCCTTCAGAGGCTTCATTTCTTTAAATCTTGTGTTTCTTAAACTAATACGAAAAGGGGGGAAGTCCGTGGATGTAAGGAATGTGCAAAGCTTTTCGAACACCAGGTTTTAATTTCAATGCAAAATTTAAGGAATGCCAAACCCTTAAAGGTCAAAGCGACTTCACCACCACCCTCTCATAAATACAGAAGCGAAAAAAAGGAGCTCGATACGTGGAAGGGATTGTCGTTAAGGTGTTAAATTAGATTGAATCTCAGAAATATTAAAAGGAAGCTGAGTACCACAAGGGAGAGTTTTGTGGCCGTCGGTCTTTATTTTTATTATTATTGAATTTTAAGCACTACTACGTCGTAATTCTTCATGTTTGTATTGCATAAAAGAACCCACTCGCACCCTATCTTCTGTAAACCTCGCCCCTTGATACCTAATCAATATTTAGTTTTCGGAAGCTCCCTTCCGCCCCGTACTGATCATAAAGCTCTTGCTCGAACTGTTTGGACACGGAGCCGGTAACTTTGAGGCCATCAAGTTCCCGAAACCATTCCTTGGATTCCATAACCTTCTTCATCCACGCCTCATTTATTTCCCGACAGGATTTTTGCTCGCCCCCTAAATCCGACGGTAGAAGTCTTCGCGGAATCATCTTGTACAGGCTTTCCAAATCGGAGTGGATGAAAACCTGGAAAACTAAAAGATGCCGAAACCTTAACGCTTGATGATACCATACCCTTTGCTTCAACTTGTCGGGTAAGATGAACTTTATTAAGTTGACGCACTTGACCACCGCCGGGTTCACGTGGACGACGTGGGCCTGTCTCAAACGGGTGGGAAAGCTGGTTTGGGTCATTTTTACCTGCCTGCTAAATTCAGCAGAGAAAAACCTTGAAATGATGGTGGAAGTCACGTGTTTCCCACTGAACACATATACATCTCCGGCCGTTAAAGTTTCGCAGTGGAAACGTAAGTCACCTGCGAAATTAACTATTTTGTTTGCCTCAACTTTAGATTGCTCGCGAGTACTTACTTATCCTCAAATCATACCGCAAGATGGAGTTAAAGTCGTAACACGAATCGGCGTCCGTCAGCAACCCCCTTACTGTTATCCTGTATCCCTCATCGGTCAATTCAGGCAAAGGACAAATGTAACTGAAACAGCACTTTTTTTTTTTGGACCCCAAAAAATTAAGTGTTATCATACTTGTATGAGGTAGATTTAATATCGTGCTCCTCTGTTACCTCTCTGTTACCGTAGAGGACGTCGTCCAAGGTTCTGGCCATGCAATAGTACTCCAGCTTCTTCTTCGCGCGCTGCAAGTCGTGTTTGCAACTGCGTAGAAAAATCACCAGCAAATTCTTATCTGGAAATTCAATTTCAAATCGAGTTGAGTTTGAAAAGGCGAAAGGAAAACCTCACCGAAATTTTTTGGCAGGTGGCTTTGGCACGATAGCCACGTTTCCAGGAGCTTCAAGTTGTGTTCCAGGCGCCCTTCGTCTTCGCGCAGCGCTTCTAAAATTGAGGACCTCGACGCTTCCGATGGTGGATTCAAAAGACCCTTCAAGTCTGCAACTAAAAATTAATTTGCGAATTGTTCAGTAAGCCGTGATGTTACCGGGCGCTTTGACGGTGGATCTCATGATGTCTGATGATGAAATTTTCCAAGCCGCCAAAGAAAAAACAATAAGTTGTGGAGGATGTTATGAAATGATTCGTGATGTTTGAAAGTTCTGAAAATAATTTATGTGAAAAACTGGTTTGTAATGAATTTATAGATGATTGTTAATTGTTGTGATGGACTTGCATTACTATGCAATGCAGGTGCATCAGATTTATTGCAGAGCTATAATTTATTTTAATTTCTTTTAATTATTCAAATATATGATTTAGTGTGAAAAAATAAATTAATAAGTTTAATTGGTGCTCTACATTTACGTATGTGGTCAGGAAGACCTGTTAAATATGAGAATTACAACAGTCGTTAGTTTAATTGACCAATCAGTATTATTTTCAGATTAATTGTTCATAAATGACGATATCAACTTTTTTAACTAAAACAAAGAACAAAGGTGAAAAAATCTAAAAAAAGGTACGTATTATGTATAGACATTTTTGGCCCCCGTTCGTCAATTTTCATTAGGTTTGAATTTCAGTTAAATTTAAACGTTTTTCTTTATTCGTTTATCCACTTCCTTCCATCGATTGTCATTTATTTCTACTCAGTAAAATCTATTCAATAATTTTTGATTTCATACCCGTTGAATTGTATCAGTTTTTTATTTTTAATCAAATCTTAAATGTCACAGACTTCTTTATTATCATTTGTCATCTGTTTTCTTTCAATTATTTTTTGTTTACTAATTAAGTTTCAATTAAGATTGCAGATGTTTTCCATTTTTTTTTCGTTCACCTCGGTGATGGTCTTCTATATTTTTTTTATTTCTTCCTAGTTAATCGACCGTCAGTTGTTTTGATTATTTTATTTCGCCGTTCACCTAAATTCAATTTTTCCTTTGAATGTAGGTACATGTTGTTTGCCCAAACAATTGTCATTTGTTTCTGTGTAGTAATTTTTTATTTCGTACCACTTGAATTTTGTTAGTTTTTTGGTTGTTTTTCAATCCAATCTTAAGAATCACAGGCGTTTCTCATTTTTTGTTCATCTTCGGCGATCGTCTCCTATTTTATTTTTTTTTGGCTTCCAGGTTAATCGACTTTCAATTGTTTCAATTTGTCGTTCGCCCTCTAGTGTTTGTTTATTATTTTGTTTTTTTTGCTTGTCGTTTTGCGTTAATTTTTAATTTCAGTTAAATTTATAATTTTCAAACGTTTTTATTTTTCGTTGTATATTTCCTTGCCATATTTTTTTTTTACCAAACAATATTGTCATTTATTTCTGTTGTTGAATTCTATCAGTCTTTTGTATTTCAATGCAATCTTGAAAATCACTGACGCTTCTCATTTTTTCACTTCGTCATTGTTGTTAGTCCATTGTTTTCTTTTAATTCTTTTTTGTTGTTGATTGAATGCGAGTTGTTTTCCTTTCCTGTTGTTAATTTAAAATCTCTGCGAATCGACTTTTGTTGGTTTTCTTTTAAGAACTAAGTCTCTATTAGTTTGTAGACGTTCTTCATTTTTTGTTCTTCTTCAGTGATCGGCTTCAATTCTTCTTAATTCTTCTTCTTAATCGATTGTCAGTTGTTTTTATTTTTTGCGTTCGTCGTTCACCTTCTGTTTTGCTTCGTTTTTGTAATTGGCTCGACTGTCTTTTGTTTGTTCATTATTTTGTTTTTTCTCGCCCGTCGCTTTTCCTTACTTTTTTAATTTCAGTTAAATTCAAACAATGCAAACGCTTTTATTATTTTTTCGTTGTCTATCCATTTCCTTTCAATATATTTTTTCTTTTTTATATTTTCATTTGTTTCTGTAGAATTTATTCTAATAGTTTTTTTTGTTGTTTTTCAATGCACTTTAAAAATCGCAGACGTTTCTCAATTTTTGTTCGTCTTCGGCTATTGTTTTTTATTTTGTTTTTCCAATTTCGTCCTGGTTTAGCGACTGTCAATTGTTTTTATTTTTATATCGACTTTGATATTAATTTTTTTTGTTTTCTAGTGTTTGCTTATAATTTTGTTTTTTTTGTTCGTCGTTTTGCGTTAATTTTTAATTTCAGTTAAATTTCTAATTTGCAACGTTCTTTTTTGTCGTTGTTTAGCTATTTCCTTTCGATATATATTTTTTCTTTTTTGACCAAACAATATTGCCATTTGTTTCTGCGTAGAATCTACTTTTGATTTGTTACCCGTTGAATTCTATCAGTCTTTTGTTTTTCAATGCACTCTTGAAAATCACTGACGTTTCTCATTTTTTCTGTTCGTCATTGTTATTAGTCTTCTATTTTCGTTTATTTTTTTTTTTGGTGTTGATTGGATGTTAGTTGTTTTCCTATCGTGTTGTTTATTTAAAATCTCCGTCTATAGACTTTTGTTAGTTCTTTTTTAAGAATTAATTTCGATTAGTTTGCAGGCATTTTATTCATCTTCAGCGATTGTGTTCTATTTTTTTTTAAAATTTATTCTTGGTTAACCGACTTTCAATTGTTTTTATTTTTTCATTTCGACGTCCGCCTTCTGTTTTGTTTCGCTTTAGTAGTTGACTCGACTGTTTTTTTTTGTTTTCTAGTGTTCGTTCATTCTATTTTCTTTTTTCTCACTCGTCGCTTTTCATTACTTTTCTAATATTAATTGAATTTAAGTATTGTAAACGTTTTTATTATTTTTTCGTTATTTATCCATTTCCTTTCAATATATATTTTTTTCTTTTTCGACCAAACAATTGCCATTGATTTCTGTCCAATAATTTTTGTTTTTATACCCGATGAATTCTATTGGTTTTTTATTTTTCCATACAAATTTAAAAATTGCAGACATTTCTCATTTCTTGTAACGTCTTCGCAATTTTAATTTTTTTTTAAATTTCTTCCTAACGACTGTCAGTTGTTTTTATTTTTGTTTCGTCTTTGCTTTTTTTTTCTGGTGTTTATTATTTTGTTTTTTGTAGCTCGTTGTTAAATTTCTAATTTTCAAATATTTTCTCTTTCCTCGCTGTTTATCTATTTTCTTTCAATTTCTATTTTATTTCTCATCTTTTGTTTCTACAGATCCTACTCGTGGCTTGTCTTTTGTTTCATTTCGTCACTTTTTACGATTTCGTCTTTTGTTTTCTTCGCGTTTCGCTTGTGCTTCTATTAGTCTACCAACTTTCTTTTAACTTTCTTTTTTTTGTTTATTTCCACGTTGCTTGTTTTTTGTTTCACTTCATCAGATTAGTCTCTCTATTTTTTTTAAAGCTTTTGATAGTTTCTTCTTTTGTTTTCTTTGCGCTATTCAATAATTTTTGATTGTATACACGTTGAGTTCTGTTACTCTTTTGCTTTTCAGTGCAATCTCTAAAAAGTCACAGACTTTTTCATTTCTGCACTTCGTCATTGTCGTTTGTCATATGTTTTCTTTAAATTCTATCTTTAGGTTGTTGATTGAATACTAGTTGATTTTCTTTTTTGATGTTTATTTAACATTTCTGCCAATCGACATTTTTTTATAAAAGTTTTTATGTTTTTCATTTTTTTTGTTCATCTTCAGCGATCGCCTTCATTTTTTTATTTCTATCTGGTCAGTTGTTGTTATTTTTTCATTTCGTCATTCGTCTTCTGTTTTGGTTTCGCTTTTGTGATTGGCTCGACTGTCTTTTGTTTTCTAGTGTTTGTTCTTTACGTATTTTGTTTATTCTTACTCGTCGCTTTTCATTTCTTTTATAATTTCAGTGAAATTTGCAAATTGCAAACGCTTTTATTATTTTTCAATATATTTTTTTTTCTTTTTTGACCAAACAATTGTCATTTGTTTCTATATAATACCATCAATAATTTTTGATTTTATGGAGTTTTAGACGTTTCTCATTTTTCACTTTGTCGTTTGTCATCCGTTTCACCTTTCAATTCTTGTGCTTTCTTTTTTTTTTTGGTTGTTGATTTGAACTTTTTTTTCTTTTTACTTAACATTTCTGTCAATCGACTTTTATTGTTTTTTTTAAAGAAGAATTCAGTTTCAATTAAGTTTGGAGACGTTTTCTTATTCATCTTCGGTGATCGTCTTCTATTTTTTTTTTTTTAATTTCTTCCTGATTAATCGATCCTCAGTTGTTTACATTTCTGCCAGTCGCCTTTTATTAGTTTTTTTTTTTATAAAACTTAAGTTTTGACAAACAAATTCTCAGTAAACAATCAACGCTATGATTACTTAGAAAAAATCGGCCGCAAGATGTCGCAACCTAAACTGTTGTGATTGCTGTTAAAATTGTCCATTGCATTGTGACAACCGTAGGTATAATATACAGACAGAAGGGGGCCCCACGCAACACAGTCAAAAACTATTTTTAAAAACAAACCACTTTATTTATTTAATGTTTTCCATTTGACATATTCGTATTTATTTTGAAACAAAGTAAAGAGCTTGATGCCGCAAGGTACAATTTTTGAACCGTAGCTCTTTATTTCTTTTAATTTGCTTGTATTGCAGCTACGAATTGTATTTTTTAACATCCCATCTATTTTTAACGCCCCGAACTTTGCCAAGTCTTCCAAAACCTCGTCTAAATTAATTTATTTTTCCTAATCAATATCCAATTTCCGGAAGCTTCCTTCAGCGCCATAATCATCGGAATATTCTTGCTTAAACTGTTTGGGCATGGGGCCTATAACTTTAACGCCATCGAGTTTCTCAAGAAAATCTTTGTTTTCGATAACTTTCATCTTCCACTCCTCAGCTATTTCCCGAGAGGATTTTTGTTCGCCTCCAAAATCCGATGGTAAGAGACTTCGCGGAACTTCCTTGTACAGGCTCTCCAAATCAGAATGGATGAAAACCTAGAAAGAAAATTGAGTGTAATAAGTTGACGAATTGTAGCATTGGTGGCAAGTACCCTCCGGGCCAACTTCTCAGACAAAAACTGTTTGATCAAATTGACGAACTTCACCACAATCGAGTTGGTGTTGAAGAAATGGACTTGTCTTATGCGAATGGGATACATAGTTTGCCATAACCTCAGCACCCTCCTGAATTCAGGCGAGAACATTTTTCCGATGATAACAGGAGTCGCGTATTTTCCATCGAAAATGTACACGTCTCCAGCTATTAAAGTGTCAGCGTGAAGCCGCAAGTCATCTACAAATTAAATTTTATCCTTCAAGCTTAAATTTGCCTGGTGCACACTTACAAGTCATTAAGATACCGCGCAGGATGGAAATAATGTCATAAACCGACTCAACATTCGGCTCCCACAATCCAGATACAATTATCCTGCATCCTTCAGCAGTCAACTTGGGTAGAGAACAAACATAACTGGAATTTTAAATCATTTGATTAGCATTAGTTTTGCTTCATAGTCCGTATTCTGACTATAACAATAAAAAGTCGACTTCCCTGAATATTATTTTTTAAGGAGTTTTTGGGAGCCAAGAAAATATTTATATTTACGTATAAGAGAAGAGCTTCAAATCGTGTTCCGCTGTTATCACTCTGTTCCCGTAAAGGACCTCATCGAAGGTTTTGGCCATGAAATAATGTTCCAGCTTCTTCTTCGTCCGCTGCAAGTCGTGCTTGCAACCACGTAGAAAGGTGATCAATAAATTTTTGTCTAGAAATTCAATTTTCCCGCGTCATAAATCGAGTTGGAGGGGACGAATGGAAAACCTCACCGTAATTATTTGGCAAGTGGCTTTGGCATGATATCCACGTCTCCAGGAGCTTCAAGTTGTGCTCGAGGCGTCCCTCGTCTTCCCTCAGCTCCACTAAAATTGAGGCCTTCAAGGTCTCCGATGGTGGATTCAAGAGTTTCTTCAAGTCTGCAATCAAGTTGTTAAGTTCATCGAAAGAAATTTCCAAATTGGGTTGAGAAAACCTAGCATCCTTTGAGTTCGGAGTGTTGGGAACTGCTCCTCGGAATATACTAACTCGATTTGCTACGTTTAAAATTCAAAAACGAATTATTTAATTGGAAAAAAAGTTGTTTGCATTGAATTCGCATGTGTTAATTGTCAATTGACGTTCAAAGTAGAAGAACGATCGTTTTTTTCTTAAGATTTTTTAAGTGTTCGAACGAGGAGGGTCTCGGCTATTAAAAGAGGCGGAAGTTCCTTAACCAGTTTGCAACGGCGATTGATAGTTTGGAGCGTCATAATTTTCGTTGGCATACCTTTAAGATAATGGTCCGTTTTCACGATCATGCAATTTGCGCAAATGGATATGTGGACGCAAATTTGCACAAATAAGAACTGAATTGATAATCCGTTTTCACGGTCAGTTATATTTGCACAATTTTATCGGTAATTCTGCAGTTTAGACACCTTTTAACGCGCAGCCCATCGCGCACATTATAATGAAGTGTTATAGTTGAGAGCTGGATGTGAGAGAAACTGAACGATGGACCAGGAAGACGAATTATTAGCATTAACTGACGTTTGTTTAATCAAAAAGTTAAAAACAAAAAAAGCCCAAGAAAACCGCAGAATAAATATAAATATCGATATATCCTTATTTATCGACAATTGAAAAGTATCGTAATTCGATAGTAAAACACACAAAATAACTATCATTTCTATATCGTCACAAATATTTACAAGTATAGCAGCCATGTGGATTTCGCGATAATAATTCATTTACTATTATGTACCCACTATACATGCGTTAGGTTGGAGTGTTGTTTACACGTTCAAACATTGCGCCAATCGGATGAAAATTATCTGACCAGCCAAATTTTGCTCAAGCCAAACTTTTTGGCTTGCGCAAATAAAAAAAAGTACGTTTTCATGCAACGACTTCCTTATGCAAATTTGCATGCGCAAGTCCATTTGTGCAAATTGCATGAGGGTGAAAACGGACCTTAAGGCTCAATTTTAAATTGTGTTCTCCCTTTGGGTTTGGGACCTCCGATGGTGTGAATTCAAGAATCCTTCCCAAATCTGGAACTTAACAAAAATTAATTTGGCTTTAAGAATATTATAAAGTGATTGAACTCGCAAGGATTTTTAGGCGAAATATTTATGTAATTGTGAACGAATATGGCGTAAGCTATAGGGGTTCAGGGCCAATTTCCCATTTAATTTTACTTAGCGGTCTAAGTGTTAAAGGCGTGTAGGTAGACAAGCAGAGTTGGGCGGATAAGCGTCGTTTTCAGTTGCATGCGGCAAACAGGTAGCAGTTTTCAAGCTAACAGCTAAAGAACAATTGACTGTTTTGTTATTTGAAAATTGCTATCTACTAGTTGCTACTACTAGCACGCATGTTCCTAAACGGATGCAGATGTTCTTACGGTCATCGATTTAGATTCCAGTGCGTTTCGTCATATTTTGTTTATAATTGCATTCTATTTAAAGTAAACATATTTCTGTACAGGTTATTCGTTCTTCAATTTAAGATGTTTGCCTTTTTCAGAAATGCTCGCGGACAATAAATCCCCCCCGTTTTCCCCCGTGCACAAAGCACTCAGCTGCTTCAGCAGCGGTTCCGTCGACGGTTTGGAACCAGAACTCCAAAAGCGAGCGGAAGAAGAACTCAACGAAACCCCGGAGAGGTACAAGCAAGAGCTCCAAGTCTTAAAGGCGTTAATCCTAAGTAAGCCCGCCCCCTCCTTCGTCATTATTTTTTTCGAATCACGATCGTTTCTTTTCAGACGATCCAAACTTGACGGTACCGCCAGGATGAGTTCCTGTTGCGGTTCTTCAGGGCGAGGAAGTTCGATGGTAGGAAGGCGTTTCACATGGTCGGTACCTGCTCAATTCAATTCAAAATAAAAACGAAATTGATTCGTTTTGTTTTGCCAACTAGATGCAGAGGTACCACTTGATGAAGATGAAAAGCTGCGAGCTTTTTCGGTGTCCGTTGTCTTCGGAAAACACCGCCGTTTTCGAGCTGCAAGCCTAAAACATGCTACCAGATAGGGATCAATTCGGAAGGAGGGTGTACATAATAAGAGTAGGTGAGTCCTCACTCCACCCAAACCTAATAAAAAAACTGATAATTTTTTTTGTTTTGCGCAGATTATTTTGATTCTTCTCGGGCGACCATAGACGAAATCTTTCGCACTAACGTCTTGGCCTTGGAGCAGGTGGTGCGCGAGCCTGGCACCCAAGTGGCGGGGGTGGTGGGATTTTGGATATGGCGGGGCTGTGCCTGAACCACGCCAAGTTCTTCTCCCCTACTACGCGAAGAAGCTCGTCGAGTTGGTGCAGGAAACTTTCCCTCTGAGGTTCAAGGGCTTCCACATCATCAACGAGCCTTTCTACTTTGACGCGATCATGGCTGTGCTCAAATCTTTTCTTAAAGAAAAAAAGCGCAAAAGGGTAACTGATTTGGTCAAACATGTTCTAGATCCAGACGTTCACTGATCTATGGATCAATGGTACTTGTATTGGAAATTGTCCAAACATGTTCTGGGACAAGGCGCCCACTAATCCATGTCTCATTGGTACTGGTGGTGCCTTCTTCTTATTTCTTGTATTGCAATGCAAATTGTCCAAATGTGTTCTGGGCCCAGGCGTTCTATGTTGTATTTAAAACTAAATTTCCAGATTTATCTGCACGGTGCCGATTCGACCTCGCTTCACGCCTTCGTCAATCCGGAAATCCTTCCGGTAGAGTACGGCGGATCGATGGGGAACTTCGACAATCGACCTTGGTACCTGGAACTGCTAGCGGAGGAGGAGTACTTTAAGAAGATCGAGGAGTACGGCTACAATGTGAGCCAGGATCTTCAACATGAGCTATAGATTTTAACTTACTCGCTCGCATTGTATATGTACCTGATGATTTCACACGGAGTTTGCCACGAAACCGGATTTCACACAGTTCTGACAACAGCAACAAAAAAAACAAAACACTTTAAAACAACACGCGATAGTTTATACGCAGGGATTTTTAGGCGGAGTATTTAAGTAATTGTGAACGAATATAGCGTAAGCTATAGGGGTTCTGGAACAATTTCCTATTTAATTTTACTTAAGGATCTAAGTTTCGAAGGCTTGTAGGTTTGGTTGCCTAACTAACTAGCAGGGATGGAGCGGCGTCTTCAGTTGCAGGCAGCAAACAGGTAGCAGCTTTTAAATAATAGGTAGCGGTTTTGTTATTTGTAAATTGCTATCTCATAGCTAGTTAATTAGGCAACCAAACCCACATGCATTTTAAACGTAGACGCCTAAGTAAAATTAAATGGGGAAATTGGCCTGAACCTCCATAGTTTATCTTTGTAAGTGTGCTCTTCCCTTTTCTCTTACGTTACTCACAAATCAAATAAAAATGTAACAAACATGGACATTACTAAAAAAAAAAAAAAAAATTACCGCTCTGATATTCTTCAACAAAAAAATTTCAGCTTTTGCAGCTTGATTTCGCAGCGCGCAAGAAAAACAAAACAAAACTGGCTGGCTATTGCTGTTTTTAAAATAAAATAGAAACTTCTGCTTTATTTAATGAAGAAAAAAAATAGTGACAAAATCAACTGCTGTTTAAGTATTAATTATGTACAACACTTGAGATATACGTAGAGCAGCTCTAAGGTACTCATAGTCGTAAGTATTTTTTATCTATGTAGGTGTAGGTGGTACCCCTGAGACAGAGATACTATTTTGCTAGAATTTAGCGGTTTGTATTCGTGTGCAATAGAACCGGGGATTTCGTTGCGCCGAATGCAAACGCAAGGTTTGTGGTAAACCATTTAAGAAGTCGCCGCAATATAGAGTGATTATTGCATTGCGTGTTTTGCATTCTTTCTTGCGCCCTATTCCATCCCCTCAGCTTAAAGATTGTTATGTAGGTCACTGAATAATAATGTCCGTTAGATGTGCGACCGACTTACTAGATGTTTTCGGAATTGAACGCACGCACACCTAACCCTCTTACTACAGGCCCCAATCAATTCGTCTGTACCGGTTGTGAATATTAAAAAAAAAGCATGCGTTTAGTTTATTTTAAATTTATTTTAAATTTAATCGATCAACATTAGAGAAGATACAATCATGTATCATTGATACCAACCGTAAGGAAAACAAACTATCCTAGATGAGGAGTAGAAATTTGAATCGAAGTACGCGCATAATTTTATTTATTGTTACACTAAATTGTTTATACAAAATCCTTTTGTTTGAAAAAAAAATTCTCCCTTCTGCAAGATGAAGAAAAGTGCTAATAATTTAAAAAATGTTATTACGAGAATGAAACGCGCTGCCATCTAATGGACGTGGTCGCAACTAGCTGAGGGCGCGATAGATCCTGTGCATTACGACGAGTCGCTCGCTAATCAAATTTGTAAGGTTCTGGTCCTGGCTGATTACCATCTCGTTCACTAGATGGCACGACGCTACAATCTCGTAATAGAACATGACAAAGCCATCGATTCTGATAACGTAAAAAACATGGTAACAATTAGTTGGGGGCATTATACTTCTGTGCATTATTGGGAGTTACCAATCAAAATAAGTGGTTAGTTATTGCACCTAACTGATTACCAATTCGTTTACTAGATGGCAACACTTGTCAACGATGTAATAGCTCAAACATTACAAAAAGTACCGATTTTGACAACAAAAAAATAGTGGTTAATGTGGTCCTGTGCATTACGACGAGACACCAATCAATCAGTTATAACACGTAGTTGATTGCTCCGTTCACTAGAGGGCAACACCTTTTAGTCTCATAGTAACACAAACATATCGTAAAAAATTCATTTAAGTCTTGTGCGTTACGACGAATCGACAATTAATTAATAATAGCACGCAACTGATTTTAAGCTATTTCGCTCACTCTTCAGCGATCGCCTTCAATTTTTCTTTTAATTCTTCCTACTTAAATCGATTGTCAGTTGTTTTAATTTTTTCATTTCGTCGTTCGCCTTCTGTTTTGTTTTTGTTTCGTTTTAGTAATTGGCTTGACTCTTTTTTGTTTTCTATTGTTCGTTCATTACATATTTTGTTTCTTCTTACTCGTCGCTTTTCATTTCTGTTTTAATTTTAGTGAAATTTAAACATTACAAACGCTTTTATTATTTTCAATATATTTTTTTTCTTTTTTGACCAAACAATTGTCATTTGTTTTTTTTTTGTTTCTGTATAAAAATCAATAATTTTTGATTTTATGGAACTTTATCAGTCTTTGTGTTGCATTGCAATCTTAAATGTCATAGACCTTTCTCATTTTTTTCGTTTTTCATCTGTTTCCTTTCAATTCTTGATTTTCTTTTTTTTTTTTGGTGTTTATTGAATGTCAGTTTCTTTTTCTTTTCTCTTTACTTAACATTTCTGTCAATCGACTTTTGTTTTTTTAAAGAAAAATTCAGTTTTAATTATGTTTGGAGACGTTTTTCATTTTCTTATTCATTTTCGACGATCGTCTTCTGTTTTTTTTAAATTTATTCCTGATTAATCGATCGTCAGTTGTTTATATTTTTAAAATTCGCTTTAACATTTCTGCCAATCGCATTTTATTAGTTTTTTTTAAATAACAATTAAGTTTCGAATAAGTTTGCAGACGTTTTTCCTTTTTTGTTCATCTTCAGCGATCGCTTTCAATATTTTTTTTCCTGGTTAACCGTTAGACAGTTGTTTCTGTTCTTTCACTTCGTCGTTCATCTTCTGTTATTTAGGTCTCGAATATTTTTTGTTTTCTAGTTTTTGATTATTATTTTATTTTTTCTTGCACGTCGTTTTCGGTTAATTTTATTTAGGCATTGCAAACGTTTCCATATTTTCGTAGTTTTTTTTTGATCAAACAATAGTAATTTGTTTCTGTAGAATCTTCAATATTAAATTAAACTCTATCAGTTTCTTGTTTTTCAATATCATCTTAAAAATTACAAACGTTTCTCATTTTTTCACTTTATCATTTGTCGTTTGTTATTGTTCTTATTCTCGTTTTTATTTTGTTGATTTGTTGATTGAATGCCAGACTTTTAGTGTTTTTTTTTAAGAAGAATTCACTTTCAATTAGTTTGGGGACGTTTTCTATTTTTTGTTCACCTTCGGCGATCGTCTTCTATTTTTTTTTTTTAATTCTTCCCGATTAATCGTCAGTTGTTTATATTTATTTATTTAGACGTTCCCCGTTTTATTAATTTTAATTTCAGTTAAATTTAAACGTTTTTATTTTCTCGACGTTTATCAACTTTCTTTCAATATATTTTTCACCTCGTCATTGTCGTTCGTCATCTGTTCTCTTTCAATTCTTCTTTTGTTATTGTTTGAATGTTGTTTTTACTTAACATTTCTGCCAATCGATTTTTATTAGTTTTGTTTTTTTAAGGAAAGTTTAATTTGCAGACGTTTCTCATTTTTTGTCCATCTTTGGCAATCGTTTTATGTTTTCTATAAATAAAATAATAATAAATATCATATGAATCGATTCTAGGACCTTTGTTTCCTTTGTCCCATAAGTAAATGACGTCTCAGAAGTAGTCGAACGTGAAGTTTTTTTTTTTATTAAATGACTTACGACCCACTTATCTCGGTCTTTAGGAAAGAAGTGAAATTCTTACTTCATGGCTCACGAGCGATACATTTCTTGGATTGCCACAAAGACTTGCATAAATGATATCTAAGAACGTCAGAGCTTTCTTTTTCCTAAAAGTTTGACGATTCACGACTCTCAAGTCTTTTGGAAACGAGTGAAATTCTTGTTTCGTCGTTGTGAACTTCAACGAACAGAAAAATGTTTTGGAATGCCACAAGACTCGATCCAAGGACCTTTGCTTTCTTTACCTCGTGCCTAAACGATATCTCAAAGGCAGTACAATGAGCCTGCTGCTCGCAACTTTGGGCAAAACAATTTTTTTAATAGTCAAGTTTGGTAGATTAATTTAGAATCACACTGTATAAGGAGGCCAGTAATTCTTTTAGTAAGAGGAAGTTACCTATCAATTCTAGGACCTCGAGTTTGAAGCGGGACTTAAAAGTCTTTTTTGCCGACGTTTCGCTTTTTCGGTCTTCAAGAAGGATCGCAGCAGCTATCTGAAGAAGTTCCACTGTAACGAAGGGCGAAACGTCGGCAAAATAGAATTTATTGACGCGGTTCAACTGAAAGCAGTTTCTTGTGCTAGAGGTCAACAGATAAGCTGAAAAAAATTGGGTGGAAACATGTTTTGGAGTACGACCAGGGCCAATCTTAGGACCTCCGTCATTTTTTATGGGCGCGAACGATATCCCAGAAGTTGTAGAACGTCCGGGATTTTTTTTACTGATGGCATTTGTGACAGCTCTTTCCTTCATTGAAGCCTCTAGCAAGAAATCTTCATAAAAATTCAATTTTATAAATGAAAGCTCGAACTACAGCATCGTAAGAGGGCGATAGACAACCTGAAATGAAAATTCAAACCTTTTGTTATTATATTTTAAATTTATTTTTTTTTAATATTTAAAATTTGGATTCGGCAACAATAAAAAAAGAAAAGAGATGATGCCAGAGAAAAAGAAGAACCTGAATACTGAAAGAGAGATCTGCAGAGAATGAGAGATAGGTAACAGCCTACAGATGGCGGGAAACGATTTTATATGTAAGTCGGGAGCAAAAAAAATTGCTCATTAAAATCATTATTTGATACAGTGATGAGCATTTTATTCTGAAATGGTCGTAACTTTACACAGCGACAAGTATTGTTTCCCAAATTGATTAAAATCTGACATATCTGGCCTTCCGATAGGTTATGGGCCCATTTTGTCTGAAACAGTGATCAACTTACAAAAACGATTTAACTAATCACTAAAAAAAATTATCAGTTGTATTTGTAAAACTGTCAAAAATATTTTTTTAGAAACAAACCACTTTATTTTTCATTTGGAACAAAGTATTGAGTTTGGCGACCAACTTTGCCCTTAAGGCTGCGTTGGGGTGTGCCCCAAGGGACATTTTCTGGGCCGCAACTGTTTATACTTTGAATTTTCGATTACAGCAGCTACGATCTGATATATGTAAACTATTTTTAAGATCCCGAACTTTCCCGAGTCTTCCAAAACCTCGTCTAAATTAATTTATTTTTCCTAATCAATATCCAATTTCCGGAAGCTTCCTTCGGCGCCATAATCATCGGAATATTCTTGTTTAAACTGTTTGGGCATGGGGCCTATAACTTTAACGCCATCGAGTTCCTCAAGAAAATCTTTGTTTTCGATAAGTTTCATCTTCCAATCCTCAGCTATTTCCCGAGAGGATTTTTGTTCGCCTCCAAAATCCGACGGTAAGAGACTTCGCGGAACTTCCTTGTACAGGCTCTCCAAATCAGAATGGATGAAAATCTAGAAAGAAAATTGTGTGTAATAAGTTGACGAATTGTAGCATTGATGGCGAGTACCCTCCGTGCCAACTTCTCAGACAAAAACTGTTTGATCAAATTGACGAACTTCACCACAATCGAGTTGGTGTTGAACAAATGGACTTGTCTTATGCGAATGGGATACATAGTTTGCATTAACCTCAGCACCCTCCTGAATTCAGGCGAGAAAATTTTCCCGATGATAACGGGAGTCACGTATTTTGCATCGAATATGAACACGTCTCCAGCTGTTAAAGTGTCAGCGTGAAACCGCAAGTCATCTACAAATTAATTTTTATCCTTCAAGCTTAAATTTGCCTGGTGTATACTTACAAGTCATTAAGATACCGCGCAGGATGGAAATAATATCATAAATCGACTCAACATTCGGCTCCCACAATCCACCTACAATTATCCTGCATCCTTCAGCAGTCAACTTGGGTAGAGAACAAACATAACTGGAATTTTAAATCATTTGATTATCATTAGTTTTGTTTCATAGTCCGTACTCTGACTATAACAATAAAAAGACGACATCCCTGAATATTATATTTTAGAGAGTTCTTGAGAGCCAAGAAAAATGTTTATATTTACGTATAAGAGAAGAGCTTCAAATCGTGTTCCTCTGTTATTATTCTGTTCCCGTAGAGGGCCTCATCGAAGGTTTTGGTTATGAAATACTGCTCCAGCTTCTTCTTCGTTCGCTGCAAGTCGTGCTTGCAACTACGTAGAAAAGTGATCAGTAAATTCTTGTCTGGAAATTTTCCCACTTCACAAATCGAGTTGGAGATGCTGAATGAAAAACCTCACCGTAATTTTTTGGCAAGTGGCTTTGGCATGATATCCACGTCTCCAGGAGCTTCAAGTTGTGTTCGAGGCGTCCCTCGTCTTCCCTCAGCTCCACTAAAATTGAGGCCTTCAAGGTCTCCGATGGTGGATTCAAGAGTTCCTTCAAGTCTGCAATCAACTCGTTAAGTTCATCGAAAGAAACTTCCAAATTGGGTTGAGAAAACCTGGCATCCTTTGAGTTCGGAGTGTTCGGAACTGCTTCTCGGAATATACTAACTCGGTTTGTTACGTTTAAAAATCAAAAACGATTTTTTTAATTGGAAAAAGTTGTTTGCATTGAATTCGCATGTATTAATTGTTAATTGACGTTCAAAGTAGAAGAACGATCTTTTTTTCTTGAGATTTTTTAAGGTTTCAACGAGGAGGGTCTCGGCTATTAAGAGGTGGAAGTTCCTTAACCAGTTTGCAACGGCGATTGATAGTTTGGAGCGTCATAATTTTCGTCGACATTGATTAAGACAGGGCTCAATTTTAAATTGTGTTTTCCCTTTGGGTTTGGGGCCTCCGATGGTGCGAATTCAAGAATCCTTCCTTTAATAAAAATTAATTTGGCTTTAAGAATATTATAAACTGATTGAACTCGCCTGGCATTCCAGATGGTGGTATGCGACCGTTCGTTCGCAAAAAGACAATTTATAAACACAGTATGATATAAAAAAAAACCAGTTTGCAATGATTCTTTAGACGACTGCTGTTCCAAATCGCCGAAAACAAGAATCGAAGGTCATTATTTCTTGTTTGCCATTCAATCTGGGGTCAGACGTCGATCGGTATTTTTATGAAACTTCTTTGTGTGGAAATTCCTCCTTAAAAAAATCGCATAGCAAAAAAAATTGTAAATTAATTCATCAATAAATCTAATTTTGCGTTAAAAGGAGTAAGGCAAGGGTCGTTTATTTTATAACTTTGTAACACATCTGCTAAAAAAATATTTATATAATTAATTCGAAGCTTGTTTTGTAAGTTTACAAGGTTTCTAGGCACGCGAAAAAACTGAACGAAAAACCGCCTCTCCTCTCTGCACGTCTTTTTCTGTTTAATTAATCGATTAATATAATTACTAAAATTAATACAAATAAAAATAACTTTGTACTTCTTTACGTATGTGGTGGGATTATGAAATCCTTGAATTTTAATCGGTGCCGGCTCTCGAGAGGGGAACAAGTTCTAGTTCTGTCTTAATCAGAGAAAGGTAGGCCAACACGGACCGCAACTAAAACATTGTAATTTGGCTAAAAGCAAAATTAAATTTTGATTTTTATTAAATGCCCCGAAATTCTAGTTTTAAATTAACGTTTTCTTTGTCAAACCAGGCGACTGTAAATACAATGGGCGCAACTCCACTTTGTGTTCAAAAGATGCTTTATTTACAATATACAGGATGTTTAGTAAACACGCGGCAAAAATCAAGGGGGTTATTTCTTGACTTATTGTAAGATCTTTCTGTCCTTAAAGATGTTCGGAATGACGCTTTGATTCGAAGATACAGGGTGTAAAAGCTTTTACTAACAAACTTTTTATTATCATACAAACATACGAGACGCAATCAGGTTTGACAACTTTCAAAGAAAGTGACAAGTCAGAATGGAAACATCAACGAGCTTGTCCGTTTGTATTGCGAGCTGCTCTAAAAGCTGTAAAATGTAGTTTTCACTATCAGTCCGGGGTTTCTTCGTTGCGAGATAAACAGATATGACAGAAAACAACATTTTACGGCATTTAGAATAACCTGGAACAATGCAAACGAACAAACCTAACGATGTAAGAAATTTATAGTGTTTTCGCTATCTGCACTAGTCTGGTGTGACCACAAATAATAGTTCTTAGTAATCGATAAACGATAAATACGGATTTCTTGTACTCGATGGACACAGTCATCATCATTCTACGTAGTCCACATTAATTTTTTTTAATATCCAAAATTTTAACGCCCTCTATCTTCGAAACAAAGTGCTTCTCTGAAAATCATCTAAGGGCACAAAAGTCTTAAAATACTCCAAGGAATAACATCCTTAATTTTTGCCGCGTGTTTAATAAACAGCCTGTATGCACAGGTTGGGAGAATAATTATAACTCGGCGTCACGAAATGCGATTTTCTTGCCTGGGCGGACCAAGCATAACCGTGGGTCCTTGGAATGAACGGATGTCTGTGGTATTCCGCTGCGGAGACGACCAGCGGAATCAACCGGTAAGTTGGTTGGTGGTGGTGGTATTAGTTGACTCGGCTAGAATGAATTGGTTCGGTCCTGGGCGTCGTGGCGAAGTAGTCGGGCGTCGTTATAGATTTTGCAGAGAGTTGGTGTGGTCCGATCCCGACACCGTAGATGACATAGCTCGTGAAATGTCGTACGGAGTCCTGATCTCGTCGACTGCCTTCCGGTATAATGCCTAGCGGCGGCGACTTGATTTCCGTCTTGTTGGCTCCGTAGTGCTGGTGATGGAATCGGCTTCTGGAGAGAACCGTAGACGCCCGCGGCAATGGTGACAAAGCTCTTGGAATGACGTATGCCGTCCTGATCTCGTTGAATGCCTCCCGGTATAATACCCAGCGACTGCGACTTGATTTCCGTCGTGTTGGCTCCGTGATGTCGAATGTGGAATCCGCTTCTGGAAAGACGATTGTGCCTACAGCGTGCGATGCCCGTACTCTTCCTTGGTTGATCTCCCGGTGGCGATGTTAGAGCGACTGGAACCACCCTGATCTTTCGGCAGCGGTACTACCTCAGCTTTCATCTAGTCTAACCTTTCGACAACAGCGTTGGATGAGCTCTGATTTAGTGCCGTCCTGGCACGCTTAACTACCCGGAGTTCCTGGAACGCACGCCCGTGCTCCGCTTCTTGACGTCACGGATTTAATGATGCGCACGTGTTCAATGACGCGCACGTGTTTTCACGCGCTTCTCGCGTGGCCCCAAATAATTGAGATTCATTTTATTTGCAACAGAAGCACTTTTCAAAGTTTATGTTGCCGTACAGGGTTTTCAAATTCAAAGTGCATGTTGAATTGTCCAATTCAAATAATAAATTCATTCATTGTCAAATCAAAAATAAAGTCAATCAAAGTTGTCATTTTCAGGGCTTATTATTTTAGCTCAAAATGTATTTTGATTTTCAAATGAACAAAATTCTTCCTTGTATAAAAAAAAAAAACAAAAACTGTGTCGCCTCGTAGATCTAATATGATCGGATTTTGACTTGACCTTTCAACACCCGTGTATAAGTCCGAAAATAATCGCGTTGGACCCACGAAGTGATACATGAATTTAGGCTAGAATTGTCTAGCGAATTCGAAAATAGATAAATATACAGGGCATTACCTTTGAAAAAACACAACTTTTAGTCTGTAACTCGTAAACGCGATACTCGATTGTTTCTTATAAACTCGCGGGGGATATAGATTTCGAAACATTGTCATAAGCCGTCCACAAAAAAACATCAAACGTCGTAATTTTGATCTCTACAACAAAGTTACAATTTTTTTAATTAAACACCTTGTATGTCAATGCGTTTTTGAACTTGCGAGTAAATTCTAGCCTGCGGTTATGTGTCGCATTGTGAGTCATTCTCAAACACGCTGTATTGATTCTAGAACCAATCGCGTTAGAGCCCTAATGCGACACATGACTTCAGGCTAAAATTATCTCGCGAATTCAAAAATGCAATAATATACAGGCGTCCCACATTAAGAATCACAAATTTGCTGCACAAATCGAAACTACGGTGCTCTGTTGTTTTTTTTTTTCGAACGCGCAATTTGAATCAAATTAAGCAATTGTATTTTTATACCGGCGGTGTTTTCTATGAGCTACTTCACCTACTCTTTGATAATAACGTAGCTGCGATTCAGCGAATTGTAATTTTATTGCGAAAGTCATGACTCAAGACGAAAGCATGCGATGCTCTTAATAATTTGCGAAAATGCCGGTTTCTTACATTAATTAATTAATGTTTGCTCACCTAAACGATAATACTGGATACAGAGAAACAGAAATATGAAAGAAAGCTCCACAATTGCCCTCAGAGCAGTTGAGGCTTTCCTTGAATCGATTGTTCTCTTTGACTTAAAATAAACAATTCTATTTATATAACGGCGGTGTTTTCTATGAACCACTTCGGCAACTCCTTTATAATAACGCAGTTGCGATTCTGCGGATTGTAATTTTATTGAGAAGCTCATGACTCATGACGGAAGCGAGTCGCTTGTTTATATAATTTTTAGTTTGCCCAGAATCTGCTCTTAATAATTTGAAAAAATGCCGGTTTCTTACATTAATTGACGTTTTCTCATCCAAACTATGATACTGGATGCAGAGAAACAGATGGAACTTCTGATTGCATTTGATGACACTAAAGACTTGTCATTTCAGCCGACGACAATACGATCAAACGTCTTCTGTCTGATATCTTGCTATGTACCTGGAGGATGCAATTTTTTGGGAGAGCAAATTAAGTTAACCGGCTTGACTCAAGGGGGATGGGCAAGGTCATACGTAACCCCCAAAATAAAAGGGGATAGCGAATACAAAAATAAATAGTCGCCGGTTATTGCGCACTTGACTTTATTTTAAGGAAATCAAAAACGAAATTCAGATTTGGAGTATCTCAATGCAAGAGCATAAATTACATAAACAATTGATTACATAGATAGCAGTTTCATCTACGAGAAGTAGTAGCAACACCGTCAGCTGTAGCAGCCTTGAGGAAGTTCTTCTGCAATTAAATGAAACGTCGACAGTAGAAGCAGTCGTGTGTGGTTCCAACCGGAGGTTCTCTGCTGCTACGCTAGGAGCAATAGTACAGTGTTTTCTAATCGATCTACTCCTTGATGTCGTTCTTTTATTTTGGGCACAATTTTGCAGTTTCTTTTGAGTCTACGAACTTAACCCTCCGAAAATAATTTTTTTGTCGCTTAAATAGTTTCTTTTTTATTAATTCTGGGGCTACTTCTCAACTAATTTCTCGAAAAAAAAATTATTTGTATTAAAAGCCTAAATCTAGAAAGGTTGGTATAGTGGTGCATTGGACTAAGCAGATTTTCCAAAATATTGAAAAATTAGGGCGAAATCCAAAGAAACTTAAAGGAAGAAGATGGAAGGCCATCGCACAACGATGAGGTAGAAAAGACCACCAATTAGAAAGAAGAAAACAAAAGAAGATCAAGCGTTTTTACCCTGGAAGGAAAGCAAGATTTAAATAAGAGAAAAGGAGAGCAAATCACCAAGGCAAGAAGACAGAAATAGAGCAAAGCTCTTTACGTGAAATTGTAAACAAAAATATGAAGGCGGAAAATAGAAGATCATCAATAATGAGGTAGGCTGCCAATTATGAAGCAGAAGGCAAGACGTAAATTTGGGGAAAACAAGACAGGAAAAGCTAATACTTTAAATATATTAATTGACCATCGAGAGAGTAATGACAACAATGAATTAGCAAAAGGAAACAAAAAGAAGATACATCTCGGTTCTCTTTCGAAACAAGTCATAAACGATTTCTAGAGTTGCGTAAATTTGGAAGCGCAAGTCAAATTTAATACCGAAGGGCGAGAGAACGAAAATTGAAAGCTCGAAGGTGACACATCACTTTTTAAGGGTCAGTTGCGTCTGCAGGTGGAGGAGAGCTCCGTGAATTCGCACGCCGTCAGCAGGGCGTATAATAGGGTCGGACAGGAGGGTGGGCATTGTACACGCACAAACTGCTCTTGACTTTTGGGCCGTGAAGTGTCAGCGCGACTTCTTCCGTTATTATCCTTCTCGCAGGTCCTTCACGCAGGAGCAGGTAAATTTGCACGAGATTTTTAGGAGTCGCGGATTCGAAAGGTTTTACAATGAAAGCGAAACACGTGAATCTAATAAAACGGGGTTGAGAAAGGGTGAACGTTTTATTAAAATTTCAATTGAGGAATCGCTGAACATACACGGCGGGCATTTAAAATCGCGACGCGTTAAAATTATAAAATAGGCAACCCATTATACTTCTACACATTTTAAAAGCAAAGCACGAAGTTATTTCTGATTTGATTGATGGGTTGTCTATTCTGATACCTTTTTTAAATTGGGCATCCTATATGAAAGAAGTATATTGAATTGTATAACGAAAAAGAAGGAAAGATGTGGACGACTTGGCAGAAGGTTATTCAGAAGGAAGGCGACAGGAGACTGCAAGTACATTGGTTCCTATTTTTGTTTCCTTTGGAGCCAAAAGCAGAATTCTTGTGTGCTGAGAGTATATAAAAGAAGAAGAAGATCATGAGCAAAAGAGAAAAAAGAAGTACATCACTTTAGCTCAAGGTTATTTAAAAAGAACAAGATGGGAGAAGATCTGTGTCACGAATGGATTGCTATAAACTGAAAAAGAGGGAACAAAAAGGAGGAGGAAGATGGAAAGGTGAAGAAGAAAAAAGTAGGAAGCAGGTGAAAAATAGATCGAATTTTCTTCTTCTTCGTTCCACATAATCCTTCCTCATATAAGGCAGATACTTTCTTTTGGTATTACTTTCTATATTTCTTTTCATTCTATCTTATTTATTTTATTTTGAGTTAAGTGTCCCGCTTCTTCCGATTTTGAGTTAAGTGTCCCGCTTCTTTCGAAAGAAGAAAAAAGTGAAAAATCGACCAATTTTTTTTCTCCTTCGTTCCACACAACCTGTTAGGTTGGATTTTCTTCTCTGTCTGTCATTCCTTTCGTATTCTCCACATTCCTCTTTCGTTCGATACCTACTTTTTCCAACGCATTCCAACTTGTTCTGCTCTCCTTCTTCTTTTTATTTATTTTTTTCTTCTTTCCTCTTGAGTTCTTCTTCGTAATGCTCTTTTTTTTAAATTTTATCTTACTTTATTAATTTTGACTTTATTGCTTTCCTTTATACCTTCCAATTGATACCCTTCCTTTTCTTCTTCCAACGATTTTTTTATTTATTCGGCTTGTATTCTTCTCCCCACTTTCCTTAATTTTATCTTATTTGTTCTTTTTCGAGTTTCATTGTCTTTCCACTTGATACATTTGTTTTACCAACGGTTCTCTCGATCTACTTTTTTTTTTAATTTTCTTTCATTTTGCTTGCATTCTTCTTCCAGTTTCCCTTAATTTTATCTTATCCCATCTCTTTTGAGTTCATTGTCTGTCTTCTTTCCTCTTTATACCTTTCCATTCCAATGCGTTTCAAGTTTGCTATGCCACCGGTCTTCTCGATTTTCTTTTTTAGTTGTTTTCCTTCATTTCTATTCGCGTTTCTCTTCATTTTTTCTTTTGGATTTATTGCCTTCCTCCATTCCACTTGATACCTTTCTTTTCTTAGCTTGATTTGCCAATCTTCTTTTTATTTATCTTCTTTCCTTCTCGTTGCGTTCTTCGCGTTTCTCTTCATTTTATCTTGGCCCACCTCTTTTGGATTTATCGTCTTCATTCATTCTTTTCTATTTATTTTCTTTCATTCCTCTTGTGCTTCTTCCCACATTTCTTTTTATTTTATCTTCTCTCATCTCCTTTGAGTGTATTGTCTTTCTTCTTTCCACTTGTTACCTTTCCATTTCAATGATTCCAAATTAGCTTTGCCAACGGATTTCTCGATCTTCTTTTATAGGTGTTTTCCTTCATTTTCTTTGCATTCTCCTTCGCGTTGTTCCCCATTTAATCTCTTGGGGTTATTGCCTTCTTCCATTCCACTTAACACCTTTTCTTTCCAACGCGTGCCAAGTTTGCTTTAGCAACGGTTTACTTGGTTTTCTTTTTTATTTGTTTTCATTCATTCTTATTGTGTTCTTCCTCGGGTTTCTCTTCATTCTATTTTATCTCGCACCTTTCGAGTTTATTGCCTACCTTCATTCTTGTTGCATTCTTATTCGTGTTTCTCTTCATTTTTTCTTAACTCATTTCTTTTGGGTTTATTGCCTTTCTTCATTCCGCTTGATACCTTTCTTTTCCTAGTTTGCTTTGCCAATCTTCTTTTTATTTATCTTCTTTCCTTCTTGTTGCGTTCTTCGCGTTTCTCTTCATTTTATCTTGGCTCACCTCTTTTGGATTTATCGTCTTCCTTCATACCACTTTCCACTGCGTTCCAAGTTTGCTTCGTCAGTGTTTCCTCAATCTTCTTTTCTATTTATTTTCTTTCATTTCTCTTGTGCTTCTCCCCACATTTCTCTTTATTTTATCTTTCTCATCTCCTTTGAGTGTTATTGTCTTCCTTCTTTCCACTTGTTACCTTTCCATTCCAATGGTTCTAAGTTAGGTTTGCCTAGCGGCTTTCTCGATCTTCTTTTTCAGTTGTTTTCCTTCATTTTCATTGCGTTCTTCTTCGCGTTGTAACCCATTTCATCTTAATTCATCTCTTGGGTTTACTGCCTTCCTTCATTCCACTTAACACCTTTTCTTTCCAACGCGTGTCAAGTTTGCTTTACCAACGGCTTTCTCGGTTTTCTTTTTTATTTGTTTTAATTTATTTTTGTTGCCTTCTTCTTTGGGTTTCTCTTCATTCTGTTTTATCTGATACCTTTCGAGCTTATTGCCTACCTACTTTCCACTTGATTCCTCTCCTTTCCTTTCGTTTTGTCAACGATTCTCTCGGTCTTCTTTTTTATTTATTTCCCTTCATTTTTCTTGCGTTCTTCTCTGAGTTTCTCTTCATTTTATTTCATCTGGTCTCTTTTGATTTTATTGTCTACCTTCTTTCCACTTGATTCCCCTCTTTTCCGAGGGGTTCCAAATTTGTTCTGCCAACGATTTTCTCGATCTTTTTTTTTATCTAATTTTCTTCATTTCGCTTGTGTTCTTCCGCTCTCCTAAGTATCTTAATTTTATCTTACTTTATCTCTCTCTTTCCAATGCTTTCCACACTTGTTTCGTTAACGATTTTCTCAGTCAGTTATTTCTTCATATTTCTCTTCATTGCTTTTTTTTTGAAACCTAATCTTCCCAATGCTCACGAACCTCTTCTGTCTACATTTCTCTCGATGTTCTTTTTTATTTTTTTGTTTCTCTTTGCATTCTTCTGCACATTTTGATCCTATCCAATACGTTCAGTCTGTCCAGTTTTTTTTTTATGTTATTTTTCTTTATTTTTTTTGCGTTCTTTTTCCATTCTGAGTTTACCGTCCCTCTCCTAGTTTGATACGTTTTCCTTCCTAGGCCATTTCATCTTGTTTAGTTTAATCTTCCCTTTTCTAGAACACCTTCTTTTTAATTTTATTGTTCTTCATTTCTTTTCCATTCTGCGTGTCTCTCCACGTTTGATACTTTATCCTTCTAATGTCTTGTCATCTTGTTTTGTTCACTTTACCCTTGATCTCTTTTCTTCTTTCTTCATTTTATTTTTTTTCAATTCTTTTAAATTTTTTTCTACATTTCTTTTCAATTAATCTACTTTGAGTGCATCCTCTCCGTGCTTCCTTCCAATGCCTTTTCATTTTGTTTCGTCCATGTTACCCTCGATCTTCCCTTTCTTTCAACATCTTCTCTCCTGAATCTCTTCCACCAAAACCATTTCATTTCCCTCTTCCAGTACTTCATTATGGCTTCGCCCAGTAATATTGCGGGTACCCATGTCTTCTTCTTCTTCATCTTCTTTACACTTGCTTTGTACTTCCCCTTCTCCTTCTTTTAATTTTGGAGATGGCCTTTTTTCCACAACGAACCCGAATGCAGCAAAATTTAATAAACTGGTGGATCGTCTTCATTATTGCTTTTCGACCAATCGCAAATGGCTTTATTAATGAAACAACAAGAAACGAACTGCACAAGTTTAATGCATGAAGTATGCATTCTATTCTATACATAACAAAAGTCTATTGGCATAACAAGGAGTCTTGGGAACACAAACACCCTCACACCTCTTTTATTTAAAACATTAAGAAAAAGTCTAATTTTCTAGTGCCCACCCTATAGATGCATATCTACAATTTCACGGATTATTTACTATTACCTTAAATGGTTTTGTTTTAGACCAATCCTACGTGTGATTTTGAAAACCGAAGGGGTAATATACATGGGTAATAAATTCATTGTATAGGGTGGGCCAAAATTATCACCTAATCAATATTTAATTGTCTAAAGCTTCCTTCCATGCCGTAAAAGTCAGAAAACGTCTGCTCAAACTGCTTGGGTATGGAGCCGATGACTTTGACGTCATCAAGCTTTTGAAACCACCCCTCAAATTCCACAAGCTTCGCCTTCCAGTCCTCGGTAATTTCCCGGCAGGATTTCTTCTCACCGCCAAAATCCGACGGCAGCAACCTTTTGGGAACTACTTTGTACAGGTCCTCCCACGAGTTATGGACGTAAATCTGGAAAGCCCAAAATTTCAAATCAACGCACGAAATACGACGTAAAGTTCAATACCCGTTTGCCCAACTTCTCAGATAAGACCTGCTTGATTACGTTGACGAACCTCACGATCACCGAGCTCGCGGTGACGAAGTGTATTTGTTTTATGCGAAGAGGAAAAGCGTACTGTATAAACTCGAGCGTCCTCCTAAAGTCCGGGCAAAGGATTTTTGCGACGTGGCCCGCGTGAAGGTTTTGGGCATCGTAGACGCAAATGTCACCGGCTGTGAGGCTTTCCTGGTGTAGTCGAAAATCAACTGTCGAAATTGTGAGATTTGAGTAAATTTCAGATGCACTTTTGGGTACATACTTAACATCATTTCGTAGCGCACGAATTGGGTAACGTCCATGAGTGTATGGTCTTTGGTCGTAATCGTCCTTAATACTATCCTGTATCCTTCGGGGGTCATTTCGGGCATGGTGCAGACATGTCTGAATCAATTTAATTATTATTATAAATTAGGGGGACGAAATAACCGAGATTTAAATCTGATTCTGACTAGTGTCTATAGAGGGTTTTACTGAGCTTGAGTCTTTTTTTTTTAGCGAAAATGGAACTTACCCAAACGTGGTAGCTATTAAATCACGTTCTAACGTAAGTACCCTGTTTCTGAAGAGGACCTCATCGAAGGTCCTGCTCATGAAATAGCGCTCCAACTTGGTCTTCGTGCGCTGCATGTCGTGTTTGCATCCGCGCAAGAACGTGACCAATAATTTTTTTTCTGAAAATATCAATTGACTTGAGTTAAATAAAAACGAAAAGCGATGGGTTCTCTCACCGTAGTTCTTGGGTAGGTGGCTCTGGCACGAAATCCACGTTTCCAGCAGCTTTAGGTTGTGTTCGAGGCGACCTTCGTCCTCCTTGGCCGCCTCTAGAATTAAGGACTTCATATCCTCGGTTGGTGGATTCAAAATGTCTTCTAATTCTGAAATGAAGGAAAATTATAGTTTTTGGGCGAGGCGAAGACGCAGCGTTTAAATTTCCCGCCTCTTCTAGAACAATCGTCTTTTGTTTACATTTTTTTGACAGTGTTGATGTCCTTCAATTCCCCTGCAAACGCAGTTTTGTTTTTTGACACTTCAATTCCCTTGCAAACGCCATTTTGTCTTCAACTTCAACAAGTTCGTGAACCAATCAAAAAAGAAAACAGACGATTTGTCTTTTCTTTTGTTTTTTTTAGGCTTTCAGAGAGAAAGTAAGTAAAAGCGAAAGATGAAAAAGTAAAAGCAAAAGACGATCAACTTCCGTTGACTTTTCCAAAACGAAACACCGCTGGAAGCAGAAACTCTTCATAATTTTGACGATCCTTTATTCTTGTTCTTTTTTGTTTCTTTTGTTTTCGAAGACAACGAGAGATATGAAAGAATTTCGTTTTTTTCCTAACCGCAAAGAAATGACAATCAAAATTTCCCTTTTGACTTCTGTTTATTTTTGTTTTCGACTGAAAAGAGGAGACGTTAGTCGGTTTTGTAAACAATTGTTTCACAAGCCGATCGTCTTTTGTTTGCTTTGTCTCTTTTGTTTTTGTTGAAGAAACGAAACTGTAACGCTAAGTTGTCGAATTTTCAACTGTCCTTAGTTTGTGTGTTTTTTTAAATTTTTTCTTGTGAAAAACATTAAAAAAAATTTATCGACGTGAAAACGGTCGCTTTTCTAAACAATTGTTTCACAAATCGATCGTGTTTTGTTTGCTTTGTCTCTTTTATTTTTGTTGAAGAAATTGCAACGCAAAAAGTAATGTCTGCTAAGTTGTCAAATTTTCAACAGTCTTTTGTTTATGTTTTCTTTTAAATTTTTCTTGCGAAAAATATCAAAATTTCTCATCGTGTAAAGTTGTTTTCCTATTTTTTTTTCAATTTTGCTTTCAACGAAATAGACAAGTCGGAAGTTGCTTTGTCATTGTTTTTTGTTTGGTTTTTTTCTTTGTCTTTTGACGAAGAAATTCCAATAGTCTTTTGTTTTCTTGTTTAATTAAAAAACAGTAACTTGCAACTTCTTGTGAATTAGATTGTGTTTCTTTGCCTCGTTGATGAAAAAGAAAGACAATCGATTTTCGTTTGCTTTTCCGAATAAAATTTTTTTTACTTTCGACGAAGAGAAGACAATCGATGTTTTTTTTTTCATAAACGGTCGATCGCTCTCTCTTTGTATTTTATTTTGACTCTGATTTGTTTTTCTTTGATTAAGAAAACAAAATCAATAGTTCTGTTTTCTTTCTGGTTTCATTTCTCTTGGGGGGCTTCTGGTGAAAGAAAAAAAATCGTTCATAAGTCCTTCTGTAAAGCAATCGTCGATTATCTTTTGTTTTAACTTAATTCTGGGCTTCGTTTGTTTCTTGTCGACTGAGATAACAAAACCGAAATTCCTTTTTTCGTTTCACTTTCCTTGATTTGGGCGAAGGTAATACGATAGGATGTGCTCTTTTTTCAGGTTTCACTTGTTTTGAGTTACAGCGAGTTTAAAACAGTTGAGAGTTTTTTCTTTTCGTACATCACTTTACTAAATCAATCATCGATCGTCTTTTGTTTTTAATTTTATTTTGCTGTTCGCTTGTTTCTTGTCAACTTAGAAAACAAAAACGAAAGTGGTTTTATTTGTTTCGTTTTTTTAGGTTTTGGCGAAAAAAAAAAAACAAAATCGAAAGTTCTCTTTTTTCGCGTCTCACTTGTTTTCAGTTTCTGCGAAAATAAAATAATAGAAAGCTCTTTTGTACAAAGAATCATCGATAGTATTTTGTTTTTGTTTTATCTTGTAAATTAATTGTCGGTCGTCTTTTGCTTTTAATTTTATTTTGCTTGTCAACTAAGAAAACAATAAAGAAAATCCTTTCTTGTTTCACTTTTTTTTTATTTTATAGATTTTATACATAATAATAAATATATTAAAAAAAAGTTTTCGAGTAAACTAACAAAATCGAAAGCTCTCTTTTTTCATGTTTCACTTTTTGTCAGGTTTCGCTTGTTCTGGGTTTCAGTGAAAGTTTTAGAAAGTTGAATGTTTGTTTTTGTTAATCATTTTTTTTTAATCAAACGTCAACAAAACAGACGTATGAAACGTCAGAATGATAGACATCGAGAAACGTCAAATTGACAAATGTCAAAATAACTGACATAAGAAAGGTCAGAATATTAGACGTCGAGAAACGTCAAAATAATAGACGTTAGAAACGTCAGAATGACAGACGTTAGAAACGTCAGAATGACAGACATCGAGAAACGTTAAAATAACAGACGTACGGAACGCTAGAATGACAGATGTTGAGAATCGTCAAAATGACAAACATCAAAATAACAGACGTACGAAACGTCAGAATGGCAGACGTCGAGAAACGTCAAAATGACAGACGTCGAGAAACGTTAGAATGAAGACATCAAAATAGCTGACGTAAAAAGCCTCAGAATGACAGACGTCGAGAAACATGACAGAAAATGACAGACGTCAACATAACAAATGTAAGAAATGTCAGAATGACAGACGTCGAGAAACGATAAAATGACAGACGTCAACATAACAGACGTAAGAAACGTCAGAATGACAGACGTCGAGAAATGTAAAAATGACTGACGTTAACATAACAGACGTAAGAAACGGCAGAATGACAGGCGTCGAGATACGTCAAAATAACAGACGTACGGAACGCCAGAATGACAGACGTCAAGAATCGTCGATCGCCTTTTGTTTTCATTTATTTTATTTTATTTTGCGTTTCGCTTGTTGCTTTCGACTGAGAAAACCGAAAAGTCAAAAATCGAAAGGTCTCTTTTTTTCATGCTTCATTCGTTTTGAGTTTCGACGAAGACAAAAACAGTCGAAATATTCTTTTCTGTAAATTATTTTACTAAATCAAACATCGAAAGTCTTTTGTTTTTGATTTCATTTTCCTTCTCGCGTGTTTCTTTTCGACAGAGGAAACTAAATCGAAAGTTTTCTTATTTTATTTGGTGGGAGGGGGGCGGAAAAAATCGATCGAAAGTTCTTTTTGTGAATCAATCGTCTTTTGTTTTTATTTAATTTTTTTTTGAGTTTCGCTTGTTCCTTTAGACTGAGAAAACCGAAAATCGAAAGGTCTCTTTTTTTTCAATTTTCACTAGTTTTGAGTTTCGACGAAGATGAAAACAGTCGAAAGTTTTTTCTGTTGTAACTTATTTTGCTAAATCTAATGCCCATCGCTTTTTGTATGTAATTTTATTTTGCTACTCGTTTGTTTCTTTTCGACTGAGAAAGCAAAATCGAAAGTTCTCCCTTTTCTTTCTTGTTTAATTTTTTGGTTAAAAAAAAGTCGAGCGAAAGTTCTTTTTGTTAACCTATCGTCGATAGATCGTCTTTTGTTTTGATTTTATCGTGGAATTTGCTTGATTCTTATCGACTGAGATAACAAAATCGAGAGTTCTTTTTTTGTTTCGCTTTTAAAACGATAAAACGATGGAAAATAAATTTTGTTCGAATGAAAAGACAAAATTGAGAGTCCTCTTTTTTTTCAGGTTTTACTTATTTTGAGTTTCAGCGAAAGCTTTGGAAAGTTGAACGTTTTTTTTTGTAAATCACTATTTTGCGTTTCGCTTGTTGCGTTCGACTGAGAAAACCGAAAATCTTTAGACTTCTTTTTTTCATGTTTCACTTGTTTTGAGTTTCGACGAAGATAAAAACAGTAGAAAGCTCTATTTGTAAAACGTTTTATTAAGTCAATTGTCGATCGTCTTTTGTTTTTGATTTTATTTGACGCTCGTTTGTCTTTTTTCGATTGAGAAAACAAAATCCAAAGTTCTTTCTTTTCTTCTTCGTTTAATTTTTTTTTCGGGCTTTTGGTGAGAAAAAAAAAACGATCGAAAGTTCTTTTTGTTAATCAAGTTTTAGAAAGTTGAACGTTTTTCTGTAAATCACTTTTTGAATCAATCGTAGAGCGTTTTTATTTTGTCTTGCGTTTCACCTTTTTTTTTCATGTTTCATTTGTTTTGAGTTTCGACGAAGATAAAAGCATTCGAAAGTTTTTTTATTTGTAAATCATTTTGCTAAATCAAACGTCGATCGTCTTTTATTTTTAATTTCATTTTGCGGCTCGCGTATTCCTTTTCGATTGAGAAAACAAAATCGAAAGTCTTCTTTCGTTTCATTTTTTTAGATTTTTGCGAAGCTAAAGTGATCGAAAATATAGAAATAGAAAGCCCCTTTTTTTTCAGTTTTTACTTATTTGAGTTTCAGCGAAAATTTTAGAAAGTTGAATGTTTTTTTTTGCAAATCACTTTTCAAAATCAATCGTCGATTTTGTTTTATTTTGAGTTTCGCTTGTTCCTTTCGTCTGAGAAAACCGAAAATCGAAAGGCCTCTTTTTTTCATGTTTCATTTGGTTTGAGTTTCAAGGAAGACGAAAACAGTCGAAGGTTTTTTTTTTGTAAATCGTTTTACTGAATCCGACGTTGATCGTCTTTTGTTTTTAATTTTATTTCTCGGCTCGCGTGTTTCTTTTCGACTGAGAAATCAGAAAGGAAAATTTTCTTGTTTCATTTTTTGGCGAGAAAAAATTGCTTCTTGTTTTTATTTCATCTTGCGGTTCCCTTGTTTCTCGTCGACTAAGAAAACAAACGAAAGCGCTTTTTTTTGGTTTCACTTTCTTTTCAGATTTTGGAAAAGGTGACACGAACGAAAAAAACATTTTTTATTCAATTAAGAAAGCAAAATAGAAAATTCTCTTGCCTTTCACATTTGTTTCGCTTGCTTTTAGTTTCGGCGAAAATAAAAAAAATAAAATTTTTTTTTGTAAAGTATCGATCGTCTTCTGTTTTTAATTTAATTTTGCGCTTTTATTGTTTTTTTTTTTTTTTCGATTGAGAAAACAAAATCTAAGGTCCTCTTTTATTTCCTGTTGGGGTATTTTTGAAAACTCAAAACGTGTTCGAAACCGAACGCGATAAGTAGATCAGTCATCGATCGTCTTTTGTTTTTTTTTGCGGTGCGCTTTTTTAGTTTTGGCGAAGATGATAGCTATTATCAAAAAAAAAAAACTTTTCGATTGAAAAAACAAAATCGAAAATAATTTTTTTTCACGTTTCACTTATTTTCAGCTTCAGTGAAGATAAAACAATATAAAGTTCTTTTGTAAAACAATCGAAAATTTTCTTGTTTCTTGTTTTTTTTCAGTGGTTTTTAATTTCGGCCAAGATGGAAACAATAGAAAATCCTTTTCTCTTTCACGTTTCACTGGTTTTTAATTTCGACGAAAATGAAAACAATAGAAAATTCTTTTGTCGCTCAGTTTTGTTTTCGACCAAGGAAACAAAAGTCTCCTTTTGTTTGTTTGTTTCTCTTTTTATTTTTAGGGTTCGACGGAGTCAAAACGATCGCAAATATTTTCATAAAAGTTTTTCCGTTTTCATTTCATTTTGTTTTTAGATGAAGAAAATAACAAGTAACACAAACAAAGGCAATTAAACATTTGTTATAATTATATATGATTATTTTTATTATTTTTTAAATAAAACTATGAGTGGAACTTTCAAAAACATGATTTTTTTTAAATTTAAATTAAAAATTATTCGTCAGATCTAATTGAATAAAAAGCAAATCATTTTAGAAAATGTAATTATTATTATTTTTTATTTATAAAAATGCAAGCAGAGTGATTACCTCCCATTTCGCGCGCGCAGGTTGACACACACGGTTGCAAGTACTCGCACTTCTCTTTCACAACTGAATTATTCCAGTGTTGTTTCGTGAAGAATTAATTATGCTAATAATTGAAAACCGCGGAAACCTGTTTACTTCGAAGTTGCTGATGGGACGTCTTACAAAACGCAATTGCGACATTAAAGAATTTATTTACTATCGGGAATTCGACGAAAAAAAAAAATAACAACGAGTCAGGAGTTTATTTATAATTTAATCAGAATTTAATTTATTAAAAAAATCGCGAGTGGTTCTCAAACTATGTTTTATACAACCTTCAATTCAATTCAATCTTTTATTCATATATGAGCAGTCAAAGCATCGTACACGTCAAATGCAATCAGTAAATAACACAAATGTAAAATATCACAAATACAAATAACACAATTTAGAGCCTAATATCAAATATGAACTTTCGTTTTGGGAAATTGTTAACGAAATACTCAATGTACAAAAAAGAAAAAATACAATAATTAAAATAAGAGATGGAGACAAAATTTTTGAAGATCCCACAGATACGGCTAACATTCTAAATAAAACTTTTATAGAACAAATTCCAAAATTAACAAGAGACTGTAAAATATTTCCAGAATACAACCACAAGAAAGCGCAGAATCAGGCTTCATGTTTTTTGCTCCTACCAATCAAGATGAAATCAAGGCAATAATAAAAACATTAAAAACAAATACTGCTCCTGGACACGATCTCATAACAGTTCGTGATATAATACAGGTTCAAGATGTGTTAAAGCTTGTTCTAGTTGAACTAGTTAATGATATGTTGATTACAGGAATTTTTCCTGAAGAATTGAAAATAAACAAAAGCATTCCAATTCATAAAAAAGGTAATAAGGAACATCCTGAAAATTACAGACCTATAGCTTTACTATGTATTTAGCAAAATTTGCGAGAAAATAATTACAATACGCCTAAAACAATTTCTAAGTAAAACGTTGCAAGATGATAGTTATCAGTACGAGTTTATGACTAAAGGAAGCACCACTGCAGCTGCTGTGGATTATATGGAAGACCTGCTGAGGAATATTGATGACGGAAAATTAACAGTGTCAATATATGTAGACTATACAAAAGCTTTTGACACAGTCAATCATGAGATACTGCTAACAAAGCTTGACAACATGGGAGTTAGGGGTATCTGTAATGACCTATTTCGAAGCTACTTGCTAGGACGACGTCAGTATCTCACCCTAAATAGCTGTAGCAGTGAACACCTCAAAGTTCAGTATGGAGTTCCACAAGGATCTGTCTTAGGACCCACTCTTTATAACATTTATGTAAATGACTTTCACGCTCTACACTATTCTTATGCTGACTAGACAGTTCTACTATATCATGGTACTAACAAAGAGATCTTGCACAACAGGTTCATTATGACATAAAAAAACTTAATGCATGGACAAATCGAAATCAATTAATATTAAACACAAATAAAACTGTGTACATGGTATTGGTACATAAAAATAAGAAGTATGACAGATTTAGTATTAAATACGGAAACACCAACATTAAAGAGGTGGAAGAAATTAAATATTTGGGCATATGGATTGATCAAAAACTAACTTGGGCGAAACATATATTACATCTTGAGAATCGCATCGTACCAGTTGCAGGAGCTTTGAGAAGGTGTAGTGACATTATCAATAACTGTACGAAAAAACGACTATATCATGCTCTAATTGAAAATCATTTTCGGTATTTCATTACTGTTTGGGGGAACTCATCCAATATCATACTGAATAAAGTACAACGTTTACAAAATAGATGCCTCTAATCTTTGTATGGATTACACCGGACAACCCCCACTGTTGATCTTTACCGTACATTGAAAATTAAATCAATCACACAAATAAAAGCAACAGAACAGTGCAAACTAATACATCGAATGATTAATAGTGTGCAGAAAGCCAATTTAAAATTTGAAACGAATAGAGAATATCATAACTATGTTACTCGAACTTCGAATCATTTGCATCATTACCAGTGTCGTTCTGATAGTGCTAAAAACAGCCCTGTGAATGCCAGTGTTACAGTGTATAATAATTTGCCAACTGCCATAAAAACGTGCGAAATTTGGAGACTTTTAAAAGATATCTAAAGTATCACTTTTAGTGGCCATACTATAATGCAGTATTAACAATAGTTTTGAGTCTGTTTCTTGCATAAACCCAACCCAACCCCTATTATTAATGTAACTTATATTACAATTTAGTAAGTATTCTTCGATTACTATGGTCCTTGTCAGCAGTTTACAACTGTTTTGAGGATCCATAAATCAGTGGTTCCCAAACTTATTGTGTTGCACGATATCCTTAGTGATTTTCCAAAAATCACGGAGATTAATCCTTTAATTTTATGCTTGAAGAAATAAAAAAGCAAATTAATCATTGCGGATTCCGGTATAGCAGGGGCGATTGTAAAATCCATCCCGTAATGCACTTACGACGACGCACAAAATGCTTAGTGATTTTCCAAAAATTACGGAGCCCTAGCATCAACCCTATTTTGTGTTTAATACATTTTAATTTTGAATGAAACAAAACTTTTCTTCAAGTTCCAGGATAACAGGAAGAAGCATTAAATCGATCCTTAATTTGTGCCGATTAATGTTCAGCTAATTTCTCAAAAAAAAAAACAAGCAATTTTGCCTGCAAATTTTGAAACCCATTCTTTAGACCAGCACTTCCCAAACTTTTTGTGTAACACAATACTGATTATAAAATTCAACAGTTCCCAAACTTACGTGCCTCACAACGTTTGAGGATTCTCGAAAAATCACGACGAATTGTGATGCATTCTTAAATAAGCTTCTGAGCTATTCAAGTAAAACCTTGTTTTTATCGTCCTGAAAAGTCCTGAAAGAAAAGAGAAAATGTGTTGGTGTGGCCTTTTGTGATTTGAGAAAAGCTGTTGACTGTATGAATCACACTTTGTTATGAAACAAATTGAAAAAATTTAATTTCAATGACTTAAGTTGTCAGTTAATTAAATTTTATCTTAATGTATACGAGAGTTGATAATCAGACATCTTCTATTGCCGAGACAAAACATGGGGTCCCACAAGGCTCAATTGTGGGTCCTATTTTATTTCTGATCTACATAAATGACATTAAACAAGTAATTACATCATCAAAACTCATTTTATACGCAGATGACGCTACTTTGGTTTTGCGAGGTGATGATCCTAGAGGTACAGTGACCTTCATAAAAGATGCGTCACTTCAAATAAATTTAGATTACAGAGGCGTCGTTAAACAGAAATTTGTTGAATTACAAATTTTAATACTGTCTTCTATCTTTCTTTAACTTTTACCCATTCAAACAAATATTCGCGTACAGTACAAAGTGATAAGTATCTGTGATTTCAATGCGAGATACGCCTCTGATGTTTAACAGATTAGAAAGTAGCAGAAATTCTCTAGTTATTACGAGAGGAAATTCTATAATCTTCTATCTGCTGAAATAAAAAGTCTCCCGATGCCGAACTTAGACGTATCGTTAAGTCATTACTGATTCAGGAGACCTCTTACAGTGTAACTGAATCTGTTAATATTTTTATTTATTTATTTTATTTTATTTCGTAATACATTTACATTCATACATTTACATTTAGAGTTTGACAGTTATTGTCGTCCATCCACTGATTTATGGTGGGGATCTTATAATTATCTTTGCCACAGGGGAATTTACAGTGATTAATTCTTTTGTATTTTTTTCAAATTTCAATGATTTTGGAAAATCACAAAAGCATTGTGGGGCAAAAAAGTTTTGGAAGCACTGATATATGAAATGCATTTTATAATCGCACCAGTTACGGCGAAATTTGAAGTAATCACTTCTTTTGGGCATAAAATGAACGATTTTTTGAGTGTTCGTGATTTTTGGAAAATCACTAATCGTCCTGCACCCTGGAATTTCCGGTGATTAATTTTTGAGTTATTTTTTTAAGTATAATATGAACCAATTTTTAAAACCTTTGATTTTTGGAAAATCACGAAAATCCTGCTGATTTATGGAATGGTTTTTATAACCTCACCCTTGCTCCGCCGGAATTTGCACTAATTAATTTTTAATTTTTGTTTTAAGTGTAAAATCAATTTCTGTGATTTTTAGAAAATCACATAAACACAACTACTGATTTGTGGTGTGGATTTTATAAAAATCCTTGTCACGGTGGAATTTGCACCAATTAATTTTTTTAAGAATAAATTTTAGGACATTTTTTTGGAAAATCACATGACCATTATGGGACGTCAACGTTTGGAAACTACTGACTTATGAAATGGATTTTATAATTGTCCTGTTACGCCGGAACTTGCAATGATTAATTTTTTTTTAATTTAGGACATTTTCTAATCTCTGTGATTTTTGGAAAATCACATAGGAGTTGTGGAACAAAGAAGTTTTTAATTTTTGTGATTAATCATACGAGCATCACACGACTTAAAGGTTTTGGAACTACCGATTTATGAAATGGATTGCTCCTGTTACACCGGAATTTGTAGTGATTAATTTTTTAGTTATTTTTTTTTAACTCTAGAGTTACCAGAGTTAGCAAATTTTTTTAATCTGTGATTTTGGGAATTCAAAAATTTGGGAACTGTTGGTTTTCATAATCTCGCTGCTGCTACACTGGGATTTGCAGTATTTAATTTTTAATTTTTCTTTTTTGGAAAATCACATGAGCATTGCGGGACTAAAAAGTTCGGGAATTACTGAGTTATAGAATGGATTTTATAATAATTGCCCCATTACGCCGAAATTTGCAGTGATTAGTTTTTCTAAGAATAAAATTTAGAATATTTTTCATTCTGTGTGTCTTTGGGAAAACCACATGAGTATAGTGGGAATTGTTAATTTACGGACTGGATTTTATAACTCGATAACTCAGAAGTGATCGCGAACAAATTATTTTACTAATGTTGTCGTAGATATGCTCCAATTGCACTGCCCAGGAGGCCTCTCAGAGGAATGCACTTTTGGACACAATCTATGTATTTTTCGGACATCAGTGAACATGAAATACTACAGGCGATAAAGCAACTTAAAGTCAAAAATTCATCAGGAGTCAATGGAATACCCAAACGAGCTCTTAAACGGCGGTCATCAAACTTTTGACTTATCTTTTCAACCTATCAATAAACCAGAGTATTTTTCCGGATGTGTTTATGCTACCATGGCACAGAAAAGGAGACCAACACCAAGTGAGTAATTAGCGGCTTATTTTGATAATAAATGAATTCTCTAAGATTCTTTAAAAAATTGTTTACATCAGGCTATTTAGTTACTTGAATGCTACCAATACACTGGCAGTTATCCAGTTTGGTTTCATATCAACAGCGATGCATGTGCTAGCTTTTTGGGTTATATGTGTTTGAGAACCTTTTGCAAATATACCAGTCATGTGTTTTGACTTAACTCGAACCTTCGGCACTGTACAAGTAAATTTTTTACTAAGCAAACTCTCCACTTTGGATATTAGAGGTAAAGTACTTGAATGACTGAGATCATATCTTTGCAATAGAAGAATAAAGCTTAAAGTGCAGGGTCATCTCTTCAGAGAAACGAACATAAGTTACGGTGTCCCAAACGAATCAATTTTGGGTCCTTTGCTGTTTGTGATGCTTGTTAAAGAACTGGTTACAAAAGCACGCTTTCTACAACATTAAGGACTTTCTCGTTACGCAGCTCTGTTCATTTTTCTTGACTCAGACAGTGATTATATGTTTTCCACTTGTAATTTCTTTTTGTAATTTTAAAGTGTTTAATGTAATTCTAACGTAATTTTAATGTGACTACTTTTATTTACATGATAATGCTCTCGCTATTTATTTACACATTACGCTTATATTTTGGCTTTTCACGTCTATCTACGTTGGCCAAGTGAATAAAAAGATTGATTGATTAATTGATTCGATTAATATGTCGGAATTTGCAGTGATTAATTAGTTTTAAGCAGAAACTAACGATTTCTGTCAATCTCTGTGATTTTTGGAGAGTCATATAAGTTTAGGTACGGCTGATAATGATAAACAGTCGAAAGTTCTATTGCAAATCGCCTTTTGTTTATTTATTTATTTTATTTTTCGTTTATTGTTTTTTTTTGTGTTTCCAGTTTCTTGCAACTTTCCAATAGTGATTTGTTGAAAAAATGACTTAAAAACTAAGTCAAATTCAATAATTGAGGACAACCCGAAAAACTAAAAATTCAGAAAAAAAATTGGCTTAGTCCTCGAAGTTTCCTAAATCTTCTAAGTCTCCTAAGTCTTCTAAGTCTTCTTCTTTTCTCAGTTAAGGAAGAAACGAGTGACTAATTCAATAATTAAAGAAAAACAAAAATAATGAATTCAGATAAAGAATTGGTCTTAGTCTTCTAAGTCTCCCAAGTCAATGAACAAACAAAAGTCTAAATCAATAAGTGAAGAGAACCCGGAACACTATGAATTTAGCCAAAAAATTTGACTTAGTCTGCCTTTTAAGTCAAAAAAGAAAGAAAAGAATAGTTGAATAGATGAATTATGAATTTAGTCAAAAAATGACGAAAGTCAAATTCTAGTTTAGTCCTTACTGTCAGAAACAGAAGAACGTTTCGGAAGAAAGAAGAAACAAAAGTTCAATTCAATAAGTGAAAAAAAAACAGAAAATTAGGAATTCAGTCAAAGATTTTAGCTTAGTCTTCTATCTTCTAAGCTAAGGAAGAAACAAAAGACTAATTCAGTAAGTGAATATAAACCGGAAAACTATGTATTTCGACTTAGTCTTCTAAGTCTCCTAAGTCTTCTGAGTTAAGAAAGAAACGAGTGGTTAATTCAATAATTAAAAAGAAAACGAAAATTTTGAATTCAAATAAAGAATTGATCTTAGTCTTCTAAGTCTCCCAAGTCAATGAAGAAACAAAAGACTAAATCAATGATTGAAGACAACCCGGAACACTATGAATTAAGATAAAAAAGTTGACTTAGTTTGTCTTTTAAGTCAAAGAAGAGAGAAAAGACTAATTGAATAAACCGTTAAATTATGAATTTAGACAAAAAAATGACGCAGAAATCAAATTCTAGTTTAGTCTTTGTCAGAAACAGAAGAAAGTTGCGCAAGAAAGAAACAAAAGAAGAAACAAAGGACCATTTCAGTAAGTGAAGAAAAAGAACAGAAAATTATAATTCAGACATAGAATTTGGCTTAGCCTCTTTGCCTTCTAAGTCAAGGAAAAAACAAAAGACTAATTCAATACGTGAAGACAACTCGGAAAACTATGAATTCAGACAGAAAAATTGACTTAGTCTTCTAAGTCTCCTAAGACTTCTCAGTTAAGGAAGAAACGAGTGCCTAATACAAAAATAAAAAAAAGTAAATTATGAATACAGATAAATTAAAAATTTGACTTAGTCTACCTTTTAAGTCAAAGAAAAAAGAAAAGACCGGGTTACGGCGGGAAATTTAAAAATCGTCTTTCTTTTGGAATGAAAATTACAAATGAATTTTTAACGATAAATTAGTCGCTTCATTATGTAACTACGTAACTCATAGGATATTAACCACAAAAACTGGTATAGACCAATCGAAAGACGTTGTTTGTTGTCACCACATTCCTCCGCGTATGAAGTAACTTATCGCCGTGAGGCTTTTGAAAACACGTTCGCTAGCTTCCTCTGTAATTTAATTTCTTCTATTTTCAAACCGCAAATTAAAAAAAAAACAGTGTTAGATCTTTAATTTTATTTCATTGTTCGTTTATTTTTTTTTTAACTAAGAAAACAAAACCGAAAGTCCTCCTTCTCCACATTTCACTTGTTTTCAGTTTCGACTAACAGAAAACAGCATATAACTCTTTTTTAAATCGATCGTCTTTTGTTTGTTGTTGTTTTTTGAATTTGATTTCGTGCAACGTTTGTTTCTTTTCGGCTAAGAAAAGAAAATCGAAAGCCTTTTTTCTTTCATGGTTCATTTGCTTTTTAGGAAGTTCTTTCGTAAATCAATCGCCCATTGTCTTTTGTTTTTCGCTTGTTTTTTATTTCGACCGATCAAACAAAATCGAGAATTCAGTTTTCTTTTGTGATGTTTCACTTGTTTTGAGTTTGGATGAAGATAAAACAGTAGAAAGTTTTTTTTTTGTGAATCAATCGAATGCATTCTTTCTTGTTATTTTCTTCTAATAACTTTTAAACGTTAATTAATTTTATTGAGAAATCTCCGTTTCGCCGCTTTTCGACGTCTTGATCAGCGATTAGAGAACTCACAAGTCCCAAACAATACCGAACGTGAATTTGAATTTGAAATTGCAATCCACCCCCGTGTAAATCGTAATTAATTCAGTTTCAAACAGAATTATGTAATTATTTTTTGTTATGAAAAAAAAAAACTTCTTAAACATTAATTCCCGCGCTCTTGATGGACCAACCCCCAAACATTTTACGTCCGAATTCCTGAAGGAAACGAGCAGATTACGGAGCCAATTATTGTTTACTGCGCCCTAATAACCACAGCTCATAACATCGATCTACGTTGTACGCCCTTCATCCCTGGTTTACGACGCTTGCGCCCTATTTTAGGAGCTTTTTCCTCGGGGCGATTCACCAAATTTTTTAGGGGGGCGATAATTATTAATTTATTATAATTAACGTCCACTGAAGATTTATGTAATGAATGTTGCTTCACTTAAATTATTTATTACCTAATTTTTTTAATTATGTTTAAATGCGATATACATTGAAAGTTTTTGACACACTCGCAGTTAACACCCCGAAAACTCGAGCATAAAAAAGAAGACTAAAATTAGAACATCCCGGCCTGAGGAGCGCATCGTGCATCTGACTTGCTAATGCATATTTTAAACTCAACCCCCAATTTAAATTCAACTTTTCCCGTATTCTTTGCGCCGTTTTTCGCGTGTGCTGCGGTGTTTGCACAGAAATTAAATAATGAACTTCGAATGAAAGCGGACGAGTTTTCGAAACCTCCACCATAAATCATCGCGTCGTTCATACCAAAAACAAAAAAAAAAGTAAAAAAAATATCCTTGTCCCGCTTTGTTTACCTTTCACCACGAGTTAAAACAGTGGCGTGGGATTAACACCGGAAAAGGTCGGACGCGGGGTAAATTGGAATAAATTATCTCCCCTGAAATGTTGCGCTTGTTTATTTGCGGTTTGTTGTTGGACGCAAATCGAAACAGCGAAACGGGGGCGAGAAACATTCGTTTGAACAAATTTTATGATGTCTTTTGAAATAATATTTGTTTTTAATCCGGCGTTTGTTTTTGCTTCGAATACAGGGAGGGTTTTCCATGTGAGCATCTGCAGAGAAATTCGGATTAGAAGTTCCCATAATCAACAAGCAGGTCTTCTTCCTTCGTATTTTCTCGAATAAAAAAAAACCAAAGAAAAATGACAGCAACAATTATTCGTTTCCTTATTTCCTATTAAAAACATGTGCAATAGTATCTGGCGTTAAACATGCGTCGGTTTCTTTTGTTTTTTAATTTGGGAATTGATTTTCCAAAGATTTGAAGTTACAGCAAGGTTTGGGCCAATTTATTTTTACCGCTGTAGATTTCTTCCAAGTAAAATGCCGGTGTTTGCTACCAGAACCAGAAGAAAGCTTCGCAGAAAGACAAGGAACAAAAGACTAATTCAATTGGTTAAGAAGACAAACCAGAAAGTTTGATTAAAGTCAAATTCCTCACGGTTCTTTGACTTAGAAGACTAAGTCAAATTTTTAGTCTTGCTTTCCGATTTGTCTTCACTTATTAAATTAGTCTTTGGTTTATTCTTTCTTCCCCTTCTAACGATAAGCACTTAACTAGGATTTGACTTCTAGTCAATTTTTTTGTCTAAATTCATAACTTATTGAATTAGTCTTTTGTTTCTTCTTTGGCTGGGAAGACAATTTTTTTGTCTGAATTCATCACTTTCTGGATTTTCTTCACTTATTGAATTAGTCCTTTGTTTCTTCTGTCTCCTGAACCTTTCTTTTGCTTGTGACAATGAGCGCCAAACTAGAATTTCACTTCTAAATAAATTTCTTGTCTAAATTTATAATTTTCTTTTTTCTTCACTTATTCACTTAGCCTTTTGTTTCTTCTTTGTTAAGAAACTTTCTTGTGTTTCTGACAATAAGCGCTAAACTGTAATTTGACTTCTAAGTCAATTTTTTTCGTCTAAATTCATGATTCACTTATTCAAATAGTCTTTTATTTCTTCCTTGACTTAGAAGAGAGAAGAAAGAAAATTCTTTGTCTGAATTCATAATTTTCTGTTTTTTCTTTACTTATTGAATTGGTCTTTTGTTTCTTTCTTCAGAAACTTCCTTCAGTTTTTGACAATAAGGACTAAACTAGAATTTGACTTCTAAGTCATTTTTTATCTAAATTCTTAATTTCACGGTTTTTATTCAATTAGTCTTTTATTTCTTCTTTGACTTAGAGAACAGAAGACTTAGTCTTTTTTTTCTTCTGTTTCTGACAAAGACTAAACTAGAATTTGACTTCTGCGTCATTTTTTTCATAATTTCATGGTTTTTCTTCATTTATTCAACTAGTCTTTTCTTTCTTCTTTGACTTAAAAGGCAGACTATGTCAACGTTTTTGTCTTAATTCATAGTATACCGGGAGGCTTCACTTATTGATTTAGTCTTTTATTTCTTCTTTGACTTAGGAAACAGAAAATTAAGATCAATACTTTGTTTGAATTCATAATTTTCGTTTTTCTTTTTAATTATTGAATTTGACTTTTGCGTCATTTTTTTATCTAAATTCATAATTCACGTTTCTTTTTATTTATTCAATTAGTCTTTTCTTTTTTCTTTGACTTAAAAGGTAGACTAAGTCAAATTTTTAATTTATCTGTATTCATAATTTACTTTTTTTTATTTTTGTATTAGGCACTCGTTTCTTCCTTAACTGAGAAGTCTTAGGAGACTTAGAAGACTAAGTCAATTTTTCTGTCTGAATTCATAGTTTTCCGAGTTGTCTTCACGTATTGAATTAGTCTTTTGTTTTTTCCTTGACTTAGAAGGCAAAAGACTAAGCCAAATTCTATGTCTGAATTATAATTTTCTGTTCTTTTTCTTCACTTACTGAAATGGTCCTTTGTTTCTTCTTTTGTTTCTTTCTTGCGCAACTTTCTTCTGTTTCTGACAAAGACTAAACTAGAATTTGATTTCTGCGTCATTTTTTTGTCTAAATTCATAATTTAACGGTTTATTCAATTAGTCTTTTCTCTCTTCTTTGACTTAAAAGACAAACTAAGTCAACTTTTTTATCTTAATTCATAGTGTTCCGCCGTAAAACGCTTTTCAAAACAATAACCAATCACCTGCGTGGTCACATAGTACGGCGGGAGTTTTTAAAATTTGTTAACTAAATCTGCTTAAAAAAATTGAAACGCGCCCATATTTTGGGAGCCAAAGATAATTGTAAATTTTATACGGCTGACGTAAAACAGTATTTTTTTATAATCAATTAAATACAAAAAATGGCAAAAAAGACAAATAACAAAAAACAATAACCCATTAAATGTAAATAAACAATAAATTATTGCTAAGCCATTTCGTAAATTGAAGATCAAATTAAATCACAAAGGGAGATATTAAAAAAATTAAAAAAAGATGCGAAACAGATATTGGAAAAAGAAAAACGACAAAAGAAGAACGAATTTCTGAGAAGAAAGAGCTTTCTGGCAATTCATAAAAAGAGTTGAATAAAAACAAGCGAAGAACGTATTGCTTGAGAACAAAAGAAAAATAATCTGCTATTGTTTTTCTTTTGTTCTCAAGTTCAGGATGAGCTTTGGAAATAGACCGAGAAAGCAGAGAACATTTTTTTATAAAGAAAATAAATGACAGTTCAACTGAATTCTTGTAATTTATTAATTAACTTGAAAAAAACGAAAAGTAATTTCAAAAAAAAAATACAATAAGCAAAAAACGAATAAAACAAAAACAAATAAACAGGAAGAAAATAAGTGCAACATAATTTCTCTTTCACAAATACGTAGGTGAATAAAAAAAAGAAGCAAATATGTAAACAATAAAGCAAAAACAAATACGCAAACACAAACGAAATTATATAACAGTTGAAAAAACAAAAAAAAAAAACAAAACAAGGACGTATTTCTGAGAAGGAAATAAGAGATGTTGAACGAAATGATGAACAAAACAAATGAAGAACGTATTTTGAAAGGAAAGCAAAGAACAGCGTGGAAAAATTGAAACAAACAAATTATATTAACAAACTCACGGATTGTATGATTTTGAAAACGATGAAGCCTCAAAGCTAAATCTGAAAACCCCGACAAAAACGATTTTCTTTATAATTAAGTCCGAATAATAAAAAAATACAAACAAAAAAAGCAACAAATAAATAGTGAATAAATGCAACCTTATTTCGTAAATTGAATCAAGTCCAAATGAAACATTTAAAAAAAACAAAAAATGGGGAAAAGAAATTGAAAAAAGAAAATGAATATAAGAAATACGATTTTCTGAAAAGAAAAAAGTAAAAAGAAAGTAAAAAAGTAAATTTTTCACAATTGATAAAAACAGTTGACGAACAAAAAACAAGTGAAGAACACATTTCCTGCGAACAAAAGAAGAACAATAACAGATTTCACAATGATCTCTGGGGATGATCTGATGAAATAGATAATCTTCTTTTTTTATGACAAATCAACAGACTTTTTGTAGATTTATTAATTAATCAGAAGAATGAAAAAGGAACGAAAAAAAACAAATAAACGAAACAACGAAGAAAGAAAAATTAAATAAACAAGAAGGAACGAAAACAAATGCAAACGTTGGTCGCGGTTTCGCGACAGTGTGGCATGTTTACGCGTAAATCTCGTTGGTCGTCTAGACTGCGATGGAGTTCTCAAGCTATTCTTCTGCTGATGAGACCTCAATTAGGGCCGAAATAGCTACACAGAGGATGCTCGGGGGCCCCATTGCAATCCTGCCGACTCGCAGCAAAACTTTGCAAACAACTCACTAAGAAAAGAAACATATAAATAAAGAAAAATAATAAATTGAATAAAATATATATTAGATGAAAAAACAAAAAAACAAAAGAAGGAAAATTCACCATTGCAAAAGAACTTCCTCAGGGCTGCTGCTGCTGTTAGTCGATTATTAATTGAATATTAATGTAAATAACAAATTCCGTTTAGTATAAAAACTAATGATGATGTGGACAAGAGATGGCGCTCTGATTTTGTGTCATTAATGGCGACACCGTCAATTATCGCCATCTCTTAAAAAAACTATAAGAGATGGCGACGGTTCTTTTATTTTTGTATTTCGTTTCTTATAGGGAAGCAAATCAAAACTGTCGCGAATACATCCTCTTTTGTTTTTCGCTTTGATTTTTTTTTGTTTTTGTCTTTTTATGAAGAAAGAAAAAGTCGAAATTCGTTAAACGAAAACGAAAGTCTTTCGTTTTTGCTCTCCGTTTTTCTTCTTTTTTATGAGAAAATCATCTCTTAAAGTTGATCGTCTTTTGTTTTCCTTTTTCATTTTTTTATGAAAAAAGACGGTGAAATTAATTCTCGATATTGTCGCAAATTGATCGTTTTTTTTTATTTTTTGGCTTATCATGAGCAACATCGTCTCGTCGACCGCATTTTATTTTTTTTGTTCTTTTTTTTGCCTTTCGAAGAAGTAAGTCAAAATCTATCCAAAAGTCATTTGTCTTTTGTTTTTGTTTGTCGTCGTTTTGTGGAGGAAAAAATCGAAATTGTCGTGAACTGTTTTTTTTTTTGCTTTTCGTCTTATTATAAGTCCAACGTTTTTTGTTTTTCATCTTTCTACGAAGAAAGAAATGGAAATTCGTCCCGAATCGACCGTCTTTTATTTCTGTTGTACTTCATTTAAAGGAAGAAATATATAAATTATTGTGAAGAGATTTTTTTTCGTTTTTCATCTTTTTTTGAGAAAAGTATTCAAAGCCATGTCTTCTGTTTTTGTTAAAAAAATTAAAATTTATCCAGAAATTGTTAAAATTTAATCAGAAATCTTCCGTCTTTTGTTTTTGCTTTACGTCATTTGGTGGAAAAACGTGAAGTGATTTGTTTGTTTTCTGTTTTCCATCTTATTGCGAGGAAGCTATTGAAAGCCAGCGTCTTTTGTTTTCGCTTTTCGACTCTCTGCGAAGAAAGAAGAAGAAATTTATCTTGAAATTGACAGTTGACAGTTATTTGTTAATTATCTTATTGTGAAAACAATCAAAATTGTCGCTAATTTGCGGTTTTTGTTTTCGTTTTTCGACTTATCGCGAGAAACGTCTCTCTTGAAATTGATCGTATTTTGTTTTATTATTTAATTTTTTTGTGTTTCGAACAAAGAAGTCAAAATTTATCCAGAAATCGTTAAAATTTAACCATGATTCTTCTGTCTTTTGTTTTTGTTTCACGCCCTTTAATGTAGAAAACACAAAATTGTCGTGGACTGTTTCTTTTTTTTTGTTTTGTTTGTTTGTTTTTATTTTATTATAAAGGAATTTTTTCTTTTCTTTTGGTTTTCGTCTTTCTATGAAGGAAGAATTGAAAATTTGTCTTAAACAATCGTGTTTTGTTTTTGCTTTACGTCATTTAGTGGAAAGAAATTATCGTAATACGTTTTCGTTTTCTGTTTTCCACCTTACGGTGCCATCATCTCCTATGAAAATTATAAAGGAAAATTGTGACACGGAATGAGGGCGCTACCTCTTGGCGAAATGGACAAATAAACAGAGGACATGACAAATAACACATAAAACTGGAAAAACTCGATTCCTAAAATTTGTTTTAATTAATAATAAACATTTAAGTACTTTGTTAAGTCGTGGGTACTGCGTGAGAGATTCTCGTGCCTTGTATTGTAAAGTGAATGTTAACGGTACAAAAGACATAATAAGTCGGTCGCAGCCGCTCCTAAACGTTGTAGCGCCAAAATATTTTACTTTTCATTTTCATTTTAATTAATAAAATTAATTAAGTACGTGATCTTCCCCTAATTGTAATTTCACAAAATGTGCCACTCAGTATCACGTTTTGGAAACAAACTCTTTTGTTTTTTGGAATTAAAAAAGAGAAAACAATACCAAAATCGCAGAACCAAACGATTTTAAAAATTCTTTCTTTCTTTAATGTTTTAAAACAACACAATTGATTTTAAAAAAAATAACGTAAAACAAATGAGGATCGTTTCATTGTAGGCAGAGTGCTGGATGTGAGAATAATTGCAAAAAAAATGAGAAACTCGAATATTTTTCTTTTCTTTTGTTTTTTTTCTTTTCTTTTTTTTCAACCTTCCATAATCGACCTTTGTCCTTCGAAACCAGAATGGTCGATTGTTTTTTGTTATTTCGAAAATTGAGACGGAAGGATAAACAATTATCGACTAACGAGAAGTAGCAGCAACACCACCAGCAGTAGTAACAGCAGCAGCCCTGAGGAAAATCTTCTGCAATGGAGAACGAAACGTCGGCAGTAGAACCTGCCGTGACGCGGTTCCAACCGGAAACCAATTCAATCATGATCTAACATTGCTTTACAAAACAAAAAGCAAACGAATAATAAAATTGCTTTAGGTTAAAAACCTGCCACAAGATGTCGCTTTTCTTAACTGTAATTGCAAAGTGCAGCATTTTTTTACTTTCAGCCCATTTTAGATAAATGTGAAGCTCACGCGTGTCTAAATTACTTTCTTTGCGTCACGTTTAATGATAATAAGACATTTGCATTGCGCGCTAAGTTCAAATCACCAATAAATGCAAATTTAATGAAGTATTCTTCCATCCTTTAGAGAAATCAACTGACGTCAGAACCGCAATTGCAAACAATGTTACAAAATGGCGATTTGTTCGGTCGTAATACGTAACGTCAGAGCTGCGGGATTTAGGGGATCTACCCCTAAATAGGACACACGTCAGGGATTAACGGAAAATTGTTTGCGCGATGCCTGCTGAAGTTTGATATTGCGGATTACCGTCGGCGCGCGGAATTGTTGGCAAATTCGGAATTCCCACCCCACCCCCGCGTTCCGTCCACGCCGATAAACAAAATTACAATTACAACCCCACACACACATCAACAATTTAAATTACATAATAGGCAATTAACTAATTACCCGACGCACGTGTTCGTTTGCGACATAAAAACGATGATTATAAAGACGAAAGGTCCAAATGTCGAGTCATGAAGAAATCCATTGAAACACAGACGCATTTCTCTTTTTTAATTCAAACTGCTTTTATATTAGCTAAAAACAAAAATAAATCGATTTACAAGGTGTGTAAAACTGCATTGATGTGTAATGATTTTGTTGTTGTTGCCTTCCGCGAAGCTTAAGTGTTAATTTGCAATACCTAATCATTTGCATTTCTACACAGGCTACTTCGCTCGCTCAGATGCAAATTATAATTTTTTTTTTTTTTAATCGGAAAATACCAGCGGTTACAATTGCGCATGGGTTTATAAAAATACAAACTAACAAACCCAAATGAATTTATGTGTTTCTGTGACAAACGAGCTCGAAATAACATTTTTTTTTTGGAAACTACGGTCTAGTCGTTAATTAAAACGCGACTTTCCTTGTCTCGGATTAATTTGCGTCAGCACATGAAGGATTTCTTTGGAAAGAAACTAATTTTAGAGCGTATTTTTTTTAAATGGCGTGCGTCCGCGAAGAAGGAAAAACAAATACATTATAACGAAGGCCATCGTAATCAGAAATCAGATATAAACGCTCACTTGAAGGCAATTAGTTGTGTAATTATTTTGACATTAAGGACCGCCGGCTGTAAAGTGTTTGCTACTCTGTGGGAGCAGTCGATAAACATAGTTCAACTTTAAGAAAGAATTCAATAAAACAAAGAAGGAGAAGATTTATTGTTGTCTGATTTATCTTCGCTTCTTATTGAATTAATCTTCTGTTTCTTGTCCTTCCGTAACTTTGTTTTATTTAAACTCGCTCCGGTTTTCTTTTTCTTTTCTTCGTACTCGAACCTTTGTTCTATCATTGCCAAAATGTTTGAATAAGAAAACATTAATTATTAAAAAAAAAAAAAAATGCAAAACACTTCAATTGCGGAAGCAAAAGACGATCGCCAGAAAACAAAAATTCTTTCGTTTTGTTAAATTCTTTCGTTTTGTTAAATTAATTACTTTTGTTATTATAATTAATTAAAAAAAAAAAAACGAGAAAGACGAGAACGAAGAATTTAGAAAACAAAAAATGATCGTCAAATCTGCAGAGTCATCTAACCTTGCAATGCCCACAGTGTTTAATAAATGACTGAAGTTCTGCATAACCCTGTATAAGATGGGAATTTTTTTCCATTTGATTTCTTTTGTTTTGTTTTTTTACTTACTTTTCCATCAATGAATGAGAAAGTGATTCCTGGAGTAAATAAGACAAAAGCAAATTTTCAATTACAGTGGGAACAAAAGACGATCGACAAGGACAAACTAAAAATTTCGTTTTGTTTGTTTTGTTACAAATAAATAAAAACAAAGAAGACGAAGGCGAAAAATACTTTAATTCGGGAATAAAAGACGAACGACAAATTGAATGTAAACCTTTGGAGTCTTCTAACTTTGCAATACCCACAGTGTTAATAAATGACTGAAATTCAGTATAACCCTGTATTAAGAAGGAAATTTTTTTGTTTAATTTTTTTAATTTTATTTCTTTGCTTGCCCTTATTATAATTTGGTCAAAAAAGTGCATTTTTATTTCCCTCGACGAGAAGAAAGTGATTCCTGGAGAAAATAAGACAAAAGGTAGAATAATAAAATGTCAATTATTGGAACAAAATTGCTTTTATTTTATTTCTTTAAGACTATCGCCGAATTGTGAACGCGAACCTGAGTAGTAATCTAATCTTGCTATGCTCATAGTATTTAATAAATGACTAAAGTTCAGTATGACCCTGTATAAGATGTGTAATTTTTTTATTTTATTTCTTTATTTGCACTTGTCATTTATAGTTTGACTGAAAAAGTGCATTTTTATTTCTATTAATGAGAAAGTGATACCTAAAGAAAATAAGACGAAAACAGAATTAAAAAAAAAAAAACTCAATTATGGGAACAAAAGACAATCGGCAGCAGCAACCTAAGAGTTACGTTATCTTTCTTTAATTGCTTTTGTTAAAATTAATTTAAAAAAAGGAGGAGAACGTGATCGCCGACGGCGAACAAAAAATATTTTGTTTCGTTTCTTTGATGCTTTTGTTGAAGTAATCAAAAAACAAGGAAGACGAAAACTATAACACTTTTATTCAAAAAACAAAAGACGAAGGACAAATTGAACATAAACCTGCTGAATCATCTACCCATGTAATGGCCTATAGTGTTTAATTAAATGACTGAAGTTCAGTCTAACCCTGTATAAGATGTATATTTTCTTATTTGATTTTTTGTTTTGTTTTCATTTGCACTTGTTATTTATAGTTTGACTGAAAAAGTGCCTTTTTATTTCTATTAATAAGAAAGTGATACCTGAAGAAAGACGAAAACAGAATTAAAAAAAAACTCAATTGTCGGAACAAAAGACGATCGGCAGCAGCAAACTAAAAGTTACGTTTCGTTTCTTTAATTGCTTTTGTTAGAATTAATTTAAAAAAACAAAGAATGGGGAGAATGTGATCGCCAATGGCAAACGAAAAATTATTTTGTTTCGTTTCTTCGATGCTTTTGTTGCAAGTAATCAAAAAACAAGGAAGACGAAAACTATAATACTTTAATTCAAAAAACAAAAGATGAAGGACAAATTGAACATAAAACTGCTGAGTCATCTAACCTTATAAGGGCCCATAGTGTTTAATTAAATGACTGAAGTTCAGTGTAACCCTGTATAAGATGTATATTTTTTTGTTTGATTTTTTTGTTTTGTTTTCTATTTGCACTTGTTATTTATAGTTTGACTGAAAAAGTTACCTTTTTATTTCTATTAATAAGAAAGTGATATCTGAAAAAAATAAAACGAAAGCAGAATTAAAAAAAAAATCAATTATCAGAACAAAAGACGATCGGCAGCAGCAAACTGAAAGTTACGTTATGTTTCTTTAATTGCTTTTGTTAAAATTAATTTACAAAACAAAGAAGCAGATCGCCAACGCAAACAAAAAATTATTTTGTTTCGCTTTTGTTACGAGTAAAAAAAAAACAAGGAAGACGAAAACTGTAACGCTTTCATTTGGAAAACAAAAGACGAACGACAAATTGAACGTAAACCTGCGAAGTCATCTAACCTCGCAATGTCCACAGTGTTAATGAATGACTGAAGTTCAGTATAACCCTGTATTTTTTTTGTTTGGTTTCTTTTGTTTTATTTCTTTGTTTTATTATAATTTGGTCAGAAAAGTGCATTTTTATTTCCATAAACGAGAAGATTCCTGGCGAAAATAAGAAAAATTTTCAATTGTTGGAACAAAAGACGATCGGCAACGTCAAACAAAAAAATTATTTTGTTATTAATTAAAAAACGAAAAAGACGAAAACTAGGGTGCTTTTCAATTCGGAAAACAAAAGACGAACGGCAAATTGAACGTAAACCTGTGGAGTCATCTAACCTTGTAATGTCCATGGTGTTAATGAATGGCTGAAGTTCAGTATAACCCTGTATTTTTCTTGTTTGATTTCTTTGTTTGCGATTACATATTATAATTTGGTCAAAAAAAAGTGCATTTTTGTTTCCATCAATGAGAAGAAAGTCATTCCTGGCGAAAATAAGACAAAAGACACAAAAAAAATTCAATTGTTAGAATAAAAAACGATAGGCAATAGCAAACAAAAAAATATTTTGTTTAAAATTAATTAATTAAAAAACAAGAGAGACGAGTGCTCTAATTTAGAAAAGAGAAGACGAACGCCAAATGTAAACCTCTTGAGCCATCTAACCTTGCAATGCCCACGGTGTTAATGATTGACTTAAGTTCAGTAAAACCCTGTATTAAGATGGACCTTTTTTGTTTTATTTCTTTTGTTTTATTTCTTCGTTTGCATTTATTATAATTTGGTTATAGAAAGTGCATTTTTATTTCCACCAATGAGGAGAAAGTGATTCCTGGTGAAAATAAGACGAAAAACAGAATAAAAAATTTAATTTTGGGAATAAAAGATGATCGACAACGGCATCCAAAAAAAATCAGTTTTGTTTCTTTAATTGCTTTTGTTAAAATTAATAAAAAAAAAATAAAGAAAACAAAAAAGACTATCGACAACAGCAAACAATAATTTCTTTTGTTTTATTTGTTTATTATTTTTGTTAGAATTAATAAAAAAAACAAAGAAAACGAAAACGAAGAATTTAATTCGGAAAACAAAAGACGATCGACAAATTAAATGTAAACCCTGCAATAATAATGATAATAAATGACAATTTTGTAAATAAAAGACAATCGACATTTCGTTTTGTTTCTTTAATACTTTTGTTATAATTAATGAACTAAAAAATAAATAAGGAAGACGAAAATTAATAGTGCTTTAACCTTGCATTGCCAGCAGAGTTAATAACAAACAACTGAAGTTCGGTGTAACCCTATATAAGATGGGTATTTTTTGTTTGATATCTATTGTTTAGTTTCTCTATTTGCGATAATTATAAATTGGACAGAAATAGTACATTCTTATTTCCATCAACGAGTGAGAAAGTGGCTCCTGGAGAAATAAGATAAAAGTCAGAATCAAAACAAAACAAAAATAAAAAATTAATACGTTTCAATTATGGAAACAAAAGACGATCATATCTTTAATAGTTTTTCTTAAAATTAATTAAAAAAAAAAACAAAGATGAAGAATATTTTAATTCAGAAAATAAAAAAAACTATCGAGGAATTGAACATAAACCTGCGGATACTTGATGTTCAGTATAAGCCTGTATAAGATGGTATCTTTTTTGTTAGATTTCTTTTGTTTTGTTCCTTTATTTGAATTCGTTATAAAATTCGTCAGGAAGAGTACATTTTTATTTCAGTTCCTGAAGAAAATAAGATAAACGTTATAACAATAATAATAATAAAAAAAAAATTAAAACGTTTCAATTATGGAAAGAAAAGACGATCAGCAATGGCAAACTAAACATATCATTTTGTTGTTTGTTTCTTTAATTTCTTTTGTTAAAATTAAGTTAAAGAAAAGCAAAGAAGACAAAGAATGCCTTAATTCGGAAAGCAAGAGACGGATATCTCATGTAACAACTAACCTTACAATACCCGCAGTGTTAATAAATGACTAGTGTTTAGTATAACCCTGTATAAGATGGTATTTTTTTACTTGATTTCTTTTATTTTGTTTCTATATTACAATTCGTTATAAATCCGGTAGAAAAAGTGCTTTTTATTTCTATCAAAGAGAAAATGATACCTGGAGAAAATAAGTTTCGTTTCTTTAATGGTTTTTAAAAAATTAATTAAAAAACCATCAAGATGAAGAATGTTTTAATTCAGAAAATAAAAAACACGATCGACAAATTAAACACAAAATAGTATTGCAATATTAACAAATTATTGAAGCTCAGTGTGGACCTGTACAATGAAATTGTATGTTTTTTATTATGCTTATTTTGTCTAGTTTTTTTTATTTGCTTTTGTTATAATTAGTGGCACATGTTTTCAAAAACTAAATAAATAAATATTACAATTGCAAATTCACAGCGATAAAAACAAAGTGGAGCAAAAAATGCATTTGTTCTATTTAGGTTTATTCTCGTAATTAAAAAAATTAATAAAAGAACAAACGAACAAAACAAGCTTGTTTATTGCTTTTTTTGTGTTTTCTGACTTAGTGTCAAGGATTTACAATTTTCCCCCTTACGTTCCCAAAAATACTAAATATAAAATAGCCAGACTTATTAACAAATTGAAAATATTTTTTTTACAAGGTACGATCAAAAAGTTCTCCACTACTTTAAGTTTCGGCTTGATTATCAAACACGTTCAGGATTGTTTTTACAAAAATCATTAACGTGACACAAAAGGGCGGTTTTTTGAATAACTACTTGCTTTATAAAGAATTCGAAACTAAATTTATTCATTATTCATTCCACTACATAAGTTTCGGCTTGATTATCAAACACGTTCAGGACATTTTTTTACAAAATTTTCATTAACGTGGCATAAAAGGGTGGTTTCCTGAATAACTACTTCCTTTATAAAGGAATCCCAAACTAAATTAATTATTATTCATGAAATAAGAATAAATTCTTCCGATTTACTCAAGGATTTGAAATATCACTGAGCAAACTGTGACCTAACGACATAATTTTTTTCTCCTATACCTACAGTTGTCCCCTAAGCAACTCCATTTTCTAAATAAAAAAAAACAAAAGAAAACAAAAGAGGAATGTTTGTTCGTTGTTTTTTCTTCGTTTGACCTAATTTACTTAAAAAATCTTTATTAAATTTTTTACAAAGTGTTATTAACAAATAAATCACAATTTCCAAGAATTTCGCCGTAATTCTTGATTGTCAATATTTTTTTAACATAATTGTCATTACAGGATTCCAATATCATTTTTTAATTTTTTTTACAAGGTACTATTAAAAAATAAATCTCCATTTCCATGAATTTTGCCGATTCAGGCACAGGCGATGTTGTTATTGACATTTTTTTTCTTTCATTTTTCATTTGTTTTCAAATACTTCAGCGAATGAGAATATCGTCGTTCTCTCTTGTTTTTGGCGTTTTCTTTTCTTTCAAGTTTTATACAGTTTCTTCTTTTGTTTTATGCTGACTTTTTGATTTCTTGTTTTGTTTTATGATGTCTTTTTGATATCTTCATTTGTTTTTCACTTATGTTTTCAATTTTTCCAGTCTCCTCTTTTGTTTTATGTTGCCTTATTAATTTTTTCATTTTCTACCAAAGAAACGTCGACTTTCTTTTGTTTTTCGTTCATGTTTTTCTTCGCTTTTCTTCTCACCGAATGAAATAGTATCGATTGAGGCCGAAACAGGATGCTCGAGGGATCCTCTGCAATCAAAACGGATTTGCAACAATTTTTTTAAATAATATTGATAATAGGTAAATGAATAAATCGAAGATTATCCGACGGAAAACAGAACAAAAGGAAAAATGAAGAAAAAGAAACATCAGAAACAAAAGAGATTTGCCGAGATGAGAACAAATACGACGAATAAAACATTAATAAAAAAAAAAGTCGACGATTATCTGTGGTGGTGGAATACGAGAAAATCAAAACGGCAACAGCAAGCAAAAGAAGAAATTGTCCGAAGCGTCAATAAAATAAACACAAAAAAGTTATTCGACGATAAGAGATAAATAAGAGAAAACTCTGGTAAAGAACAATAGAATCTAAAAAAAGGGCAAAAAAAACAAATGAATAATTGACGATTTTTCGGCGGAAAGATTTTGAAAATCGAACACTCTTAAAGAGAAAGAAAGAATTGAAAAAAGAAACCTCAACAACAAAAGAAGATCGATGGCACTCTCATTCGATGAGAGAAAAGACATCAAAAACAAAAGACAACATAAATCAAGAAACTGTATGAAGGACAAGGGAACGTCAAGAAAAGACGATAGACGATACTTTCATTCGATTGTGTATTTGAAAAAAGAAACGGCAACAACAAACTGCGCGAACCGTCAATAAAATAAACACAAAAAAAGAGATAAGAGAAAGCTCAAGTAAAGAACAATAGAATCTAAAAAAAAAAAAAGGACAAGAAAACAAATGAAAAATTAACGATTTTTCGGTGAAAAGATTTTGAAAACTAATAAAAAATTTTAAAAAAAAACGTCAAACAAAAGAAAATCGACATTAATATCTTATTCAATGAGAAGAAATACATGAATGAAAAACAAAAGAAAGTCGACGTTTCTCTGGTGGAAAATGAAAAAATCAAAAAAATAACATTAAACAACAGAGGAAACTGTAGAAGAAAGAAGATCGATGATACTCACATTCGATGGTGCTTTTAAAAAGAAATAAAAAAGTTAAAAAAAAAACGTTAATGACAAAAGAAAATCGACAATACTATCTTATACGATGAGCAGAAATGCGAAAAAAAAAACATGAATGAAAAACAAAAGGAAGTCGACGTTCCTCTGGTGGAAAATGAAAAAACAAAAGAAAGCTCGAATAAAGAATAATAAAACCTAAAGAAAAAACAAAGAAAAGAAAAAAAGGAATGAAAAATTGATGATTTTCCAGTGGAAAGCTTTTGAAAATCGAGCACCGTTAAACAAAAACAAAGAAGAAATTGAAAAAAAAACCTCAACAATAAAAGAAAACCTACTCTCACTCGATGAGAAGAAATGTCAAGATAAACGTAAATGAAAAACAAAAGAACGTCGACGATTTTCTGGCGGAATGTTTATCTATTTATTTTATTTTTTAAATTTTTTCTCAAGGTGCTATTGAAAAGTAAATTTCTATTTCCATGAATTTTGTCGTGATTCATGATCGTCATGTTTCTTGTTTGCAAAATTGGCACTAGAGGGTACAAATATAATCAAAATAATTTTTTTACATGGTACTATTGTAAAGTAAATCTCTATTTCCGTAAATGTCTCGTGATTCTTGATAGCTAGGATTTTTTAAAGTAGAATTGGCACTAAAGGGTGCCAATATCATTTCCATTTTCTTTTTACAAGGAGTAAAAGTAAATCTGTATTTCCATTAAGTCTCGTGATCCTTGATTGTCAGGATTTTTTTGCAGAATTGGTACTAAAGGGTGCCAACATCATTTAAAAAAAAATTTACGAGGTACTATGAAAAAATAAATCTCCCTTTCAATGAATTTCGCTGTGATCTTGATTGACGGGATTTCTTGTAACAAAATTTCCACTAAAGGGTGGTTCATAGTACAGAGTTTTTCGTAAAGGGTGACCTAAGGATGTAACCCTCTCGAAACATCATGGAATGGCATCATTGCCGTCTGTTTCTCAAAATGGATCTGCAACGCCGATCAAGTTTAAGGGATGCTCCTAATTCCAACCCTTTTTTACCTCCGCGAGCTTACTTTTAATTTTTCATCCCCAGCTGCTGTTGATTCCCTTGCTTTTGCCAAGCTTGGACCACCGAAATTCAAACCCCACGACTATTTCATTTTCTGCTCAACATAACGCAGCGAACTTCCCGCGCACATGTAAATTGTATCCTGAAAAATTAAATCGCGCCCCCAAATATTTCATTACTCCGTTATTTGTCCGCCCTCCACTTCTTTCTCGAGCCGTCCACGAGAGACAAGGGATGCAATCGATATTTAATTGATTTCCGTGCGGTACGAAGTGATGGATGCTGGGCGTTTAGTTGCGGGCGGAAAAGGGCGCATCGATTTTATATTCTGGGACGCATCGGAAAACTTCCCCATCCCCCTTCGCCACTAAATTTAATTAGGTTTCGTGGCTCCGTCCGATTCTATTTATTTATTTTAACTTTTGTGCTGCTGCCAGTAAATAGGCGAGTCCTATTGTGATGGGACATCCTCGAAATTAACTTCTTTGAGGAGAGGCGAGCGGAAAGGAGCAAAAGAACAGGGGCTTGCGCTGATGAAAAACTGTGGAAATCCCCTTTCAGGTGGATCATGGTTGTCCGGAAGGCCGGAAAGATTCGCCCCCGACGTCCTCGTAGAGCCCCGGCATCACAGGAGATATTGATTTACCGCGTCGTGCAGCAACTATGCTTTCTGCTGCAGCTTTCACCCCGAACTTAAAGCTTGTTTTGTCCTCTTCTTTTTTCCTTCAAGCTCGTCGACACATTTTCCAAAATCGTGAAATTTTACACATTTGCTTATCAAGTATATAAGAGGATACTTCGCAAATGTATTACGAGATGGATTTGCTTTATTTTATTTTATTTGTCTTCGATGATTGGGGGAAGCGTTTCTCATATATTTATTTATAGTTTCATTGTCGGAGAGCGTAATCCTTGGACTCAAAAGCTCTTGAAAGTGAATGAATTTAACAGTTTAGAGTTTAACATTCTTACAACACTCGATTTAAAGTTGTTTTCCATAAAAAAAGAAAGAAGTAATTTCATCTACATATTTTCCAGGTTTCTACAGGCCACAAACATCATCATAAATATCAGTTCTTCTTTATTTCCAATTTATTTTATCTATCAAGGAAAAAAAATCGTGCGTGAACTAACAGCCCCGTACGAGTGAGTCATTATTATCGTCCCCTACATATTTTCTGCGATCGTCCTGGCACGTTCGATATCCTCACGAGACAGAGTTTCCCTCGTGAAGTTCAGATTTACCCCCAGCTGTTTATATCGATTGCCCGCAACTTCCGAAATTCTCAGAAACGATTGCAAACTTTTTCTTTGAGGCTTCGTCATTCAAACAAAATTGAATCAAACAAGTTCCCAATTATCTTCTCGGTCGTTTTGATCTGTTTCCCGACGTGCTTGCTATTTCGATCATCTCCGTCCCACCAGACCGTTAAAAATGATTTGATTTGAATAAATAAAAATAAATAAAAAAATAAATGGTATACTTCGTTCGTTAAGTCGGTGCACGTGACGTCACGAGCGTGACGTCACAAATATTGACGTAGCATGAAAGTGAGGCGTGCGAGTTATAAAATTGCACATAGATGAAGTGCACAAAGACGACAATAAAGTTAATTTTTTTTGTAAAGATGAAAATATGTAAAATATGAACCATTAAATCTCAACCGGACCTCTTCCACTCGGACGAAAACTGAAGAGTTCTAACAACGCACACAAGAAACCAGGAGTTTTTGCTGGTGGCTAATAGATGGCGCGATAGTCAATTTTTCTGCTGCTTAATAGGTGACGCTCCTTTTCTGCATTCTCTTTCCATAGAGTTACATAGACGAAAAGTCGAATGTTCCACGAAAAATAGAAAACGCATTTGTTTTTTTGTCAAAAAGAGGCGAGGGAGCTTTTACTGAAGATCGATAGATGACGCTGTAGTCAGTTTTTCCACTAATCAATAGTTGGCGCTGCTTACGCTCTTATGAATTATATTCACGAAATATTGAACATTACACTAAAAGAGAACGCATTTATTTATTTTTTGTTAAAAGAGGACAGTGGCGTAACACAGTTCGTTTTTCCGCTGGTTACTAGATGGCGTTCCTTTTCTTCGTTCTCTCTTTATTAATTACATCCATGAAAAATCAAATGATCGATTGTTACACTGGAAACAGAGAACGCAATTATTTTTTGTTAAAAAGCGACAAGGGAGTCAGGAGGTGACGCAGTAGTCAGCTTTTTCGCTGGTCAATAGATGGTGCTCCTTCTTTCCTTAATTTTTTATTGAATCATATTCACGAAAAGTCAAATGTTACACGAAAAATAGAAGAGCATTTAATTTTTGTTAAAAAGAGGCAAGAGAGTTCTTACTGAAGATCAAGAGATGGTGCAGTAGTCAGCTTTCCATTGATCAATAGGTGGCGCTACTCTCCTTTCATGAATTACATTCACGAAATGTCGAAAATTACACTAGAAACAGAGAACGCATTTATTTTCTGTCAAAATGAGACAAGGGAGTTTCTCTCATGGTCAACAGATGACGTAATTGTTAGTTTCTTCGTTGGTCAATAGATGACGTTCCTTTCTTTCACTCACATTTTATTGAGTTACGTTCACGAAAATTCGAACGTTTTACCAAAAATCGAAGACGCGTTTTTGTCCTGCTTTAAAAGAAACGAGGGAGATTTTATTGAAAGTCAACAGATGTCGCCGCAGTAGTGAACTTTTCCACTGGTTAATAGGGGGCGCTGCTTAAGCTTCTATGAATTGTGTTCACAAACTATTGAACATTACACTATGAAGAGAAAATGCATTTATTTTTCATTACAAAGTAATAATGGACCTCCTCTTATGGTGTAACGTAGTTAGTGTTTGCGCTGGTCAATAGATGGCGTTCCTTTTCTTAATTTTCTCTCTTTGTTAAATTACATTCAAGAAAAGTCGAATGTAACATGAAAAATGGAAGACGCGTTTATTTTTTGTTTTAAAAGAGACTAGAGAGCTCTAATTGAAAGTCAACAGGTGGCGCAGTAATCAATTTTTCGCTGGTCAATAGATGGAGCTGCTTTTCTTTTCGACGAATCACGTTCACAAATTTACTTCTTATTAAAAAATTTGATCAAGGAGCTTTTACTGATGGTTGATAGATGGCAATATAGCCAGTTTTTCCGCTAGTCGACAGATGGCGCTATTTACCTTCATTCTTCTTTATTGAATTCCATTAGCGACAATTAAATAGTTACACTAAAAACAGCAAACGCAAATATTTTCTGATGAAAAGGAGGTGGGTAGCTTTTACTCTTGGTTAACGGATGGCGCAAGAGTTAATTCTTCCGCTGACCAATAGATGGCGCTCGTTTTTTCATTTGCTTTTCACAAAGCGCAAGAAATATTAACTAAACGCAGAAATCGCATTCATTTCTTGTTTGAAAACAGAGCAAGGAGCTTTCATTGATGTTTACAAGAAGGCCTACCAGATGGCGCTGCTTTTCTTCATTCTTTTTATTGAATTACTTTAACGAGAAAAATTACACGAAAAACAGTAAACGCAAATATTTTCTGTTAAAAATGGAGTAGGGAGCTTTCACTTTTGATTAACAGATGGCGCAAGCGTCAATTTTTCCGCTGGCCAATAGAGGGCGCTCATTTTTTTCATTTGCTTTTCACAAAGCGTAAGGAATATTAACTAAACGCAGGAACCGCATTCATTTCTTGTTTGAAAACAGGAACAAGGAGCCTCTATTGATATGTACAAGATGGCCCAGCAGATGGCGCTGTTTTTCTTCATTTTTTCTTTATTGAATGACATTAACGAGAATTATTATAGAATTAAGCGCAGATATTTTCTGTTAAAAATGGAGTCTGGAGCTTCCATTTTTGATTAACAGATGGAGCAATCGTAATTTTTTCCTCTAGCTAATAGATGGCGCTCGTTTCCTTCACACGCTTTTCAGAAAAAGTTATGAATACTAGCTAAGAGCAGAAACCGTTTTTATTTATTTTTTTTTCAAAAGAGATCAATGGACTTTTCCTGATTTTAATCAATTGGCCAATAGGTGGCGCTCTCTTTCTTGATGCCCTGTTTACTGAATTAGATTCACAAAAAATCGAATGTTATGTTAAGAATAGAAACACCTCTCATTTGTTTTTCTTTTGTGGAAAGAAATCTGAGAGCATTTGCTGGTGGTCAATAAATGGTACAATGTTCAGTTCTGGAGCTGGTCAACAGATGTCTCTCCTTTTTTCGTTCTCTTTCTTTGGAATTACATTCACGAGAATTAGAACGTTATAATAGCACGCGCATATATATTTTCCGTTGATAAGGGATTAAAGGGCTTTTACTGATGGTTAACAGATGGCGTAGTAGTCAGTTTATTCGTTGCTCAACAGATGGCGCTGCTTTTCTTCATTGTCTTTTTAATGAAATACAATGCATATATTTCCTGATAAAAAGGCGCGTTTGCCTGAGTGTTAATAGATTGCGCACTAGTCAATCTATCCATTGGGCAATAGATAGCGCTCCTTTCTTAATTTTTTTTTGGACTAAATTACGTTCACAAGGAATAGAATGTTATAATAAAAACAAACCTCATCAATTTATTAATTAGTTTTTTATTTTTTGAATTACGTCAGAATATAGTATTAAAAATAGAAAACACATATAATTTGTTTTTTTTTTGTTAAAAAGAGATTCGGAAGGTTTCACTGGTGTTTAATAGATGGTGCAATAGTCAGTTTTTTAGATGGTTAATAGGTGGTGCACATTTTCTTCATTCGTTGTTTTTTTTAAAATCTAATAACTAATAAGTCACAACGATTAGTAATTACAATAAAAAGAGATAACTCGATTATTAAAAAAAATATTTAATTAGAGATTAGGAAGTTGTCACTGGTGATTAATAGATGGTGCAGTAGTCAGTTTCTTATCTGGTTGATAGGTGGCGTATCTTTTTTCTATTAATTTTTCTTATCGAATAACATCACAACGAGTAGGATGTTTGCACTGGCGATTAATAGAGGGTGCAATTAGTCAGTTTCTTATTTGGTTAATAGATAGCGCACCTTTCTTCATTATTTTTTCTAATCAAATAACATGACGACTCGTAATATGTTGTAATAAAAATAGATAACCAGTTTATTTCAAAAATAACACATTCACTTTCTTGTTAAGAGGGATTCGGGTGTTTTCATTAGTGACGGGGCGATAATCAGTTTCAGCACTCGTTAATAGTCCTTTTTTTAAACTATACATACTGCTGCATTTTTGTGTGATTGTTGTACCAACTGAGTAATTGCCAGATTGAGACCTCAGCACAGATTAGTCATAAATCGTCATCCGGATAACCTACTACCAGCACCTCTCGACCAACGACTACATATCGGGTGTTCAATTTGAACCGTTCCCTATTGCTAACTTTGTTATTTTTAAAGCTACAAAGTCGGTTAAATTAGTAAAGATTCTCTAATTTTCATTTTTTTGATTAGCAAAATAAATTTCTAACATATCGCATTTTTCGAGATGTGGAATATTCATTTTAATTAATGAAAATAAACTCAAAGAAAATTGACAGCTATAATAGTTTCATTTATTTATTTGTTTACGTTTGACCAGAATTCACCAAAGTATACAAGATTTACGACAACATGTTGAGAACGTTTTAAGCAATATTGATCGTCGAAAAGTTATGAATGTCTACAGAGCCATCATAAAAAGAGCAACAGCTTGTATTCAACATGAAGGTGGAAATTTCGAACAGTATTTATAGTTATCACTGTTATGTTTTCTTTCTCGAATTGTTTTATTTATTAATGTATCCTGAATTTTATATTTCCACAATGAATGTAATATTTGAATAACGTGTGTACTCGAGTAGTGTTTTTCGTAATGTGCGCATTAAACATTTGTCAATTACCTAGATAACTGGATTTAAGAATCAACATGGCCTACTCATTTGACAAGGTTTTTCTTAAATTATTTCACAATTCTGTAAGCAAATTTAAGAAACTTTGGTATCATTGTAAAAAGAAAAAAATTGTCCACCGAATGGCTTATAAAAATTATTACATTGCTATTTAAAAAAAGTACGGTTACACAAATATTTTGACAACTAGCAGCGCAATTGTTTTTTTGATTAGAAATTTAAAATGAGCATGAAAATTAGAGAATCTTTGCTAATTTGACCGACTTTGTAGCTTAAAATATAACAAAGTTAGCAATGGTGAACGGTTCTAATTGAACATCCTGTATAACTGCAGTCCGGGCATTACATTGAGAAGTAGGCAGATTGAGGCTCATATTCTTGAGAATCGACACAATATCAAATTGAAACCTGGAAGTAGAGGCCAAATTCGAAATAAGTTCTTCTTGTAGGAGTTCGTAATATTATTTGAATTGCAACGCAACGTTTCGATTATGAATTTCATCTTTATCCTTGCATTAACTAAAGCGTTAATCGATTATCGCATATAATACAAATAGTTTTAGATAAGGGGGTTGCGTTAACGTTCCCCGATTATCCCCTAAAATAATAATTAGCTTATGAAATGCACGTCATTAAGACTTAATGATTTACAACATACATAAATTTTGTAGCTGTGCTTTCGCATCTATCACTGAACAGTATTTTCGTTGGTTGTAACGAGTGAGTTAGTGTTCGGAATTATTTATCAGGTAATTTAATAGCACTTAGCAAGGGGTAGGTACTAACGTTAATAGCTGATCCTTTCCTTTTAGTTTGGTTATTATTTTATTTTATTTCTTTGCTAGCGGTCATTATTGTTACTTTAAAAATTTGAAAAGAAATAATCCAGCAAAAGTTATGGATTGGAAATAAAATCGCAACGTGAGCGAACGGAGTATATTTAATTTTAATTACGAGGGTAACTCCAAATGTATGTCATCCCCGACCATTATACTTCATTCGCCATTTTTAGAACGCTGCAAAAATCACTTCCTGTACTTTCTTGATACTACCATGTATGTATTGTAATGTTTGTGAACAGATTAAGGTAAAAAAAGGCAACTTCATTTAATTTTTGAGACTCCTATGAACATACGCAGTCGTTTTCTTAAAAAATGGAAAATAAACAAAATATTAATGCAAAATATTAACGCATTTTGTGTGTATAAAATGTATTAAATAGGTTCAAAGCTCACTATAAAAGAAAGAATATGATTTTCGTTATTTTTCGACTCTCCCACCTACGAGCATTAATCTTGGAGTTTGAGAAATTCGCCGAAGTTAAAATGAGGATGCACGCGCAATTTATGAGGCCTCCTCTTCCCCATAAAGTTAATGAAATCAATTAGGACACTGAAATTTATTTGCATGGAAACTTGGTCCCAGCGAATAATTAAATTCGAGGGCGAATTGATCCAATCAAAGTCGGCGTCCTTGTCTCGCCAGGAAATAATTTGGACTGGGCACGTGGGTCACTCTGATTTTATTTTTGGCTTTCCACAACCACGTAAATCGATATCACCACCAGGGAATTCGCCTGGCAACACGCACACGTAAGGGTATCCGTTTAGATGGACGTGACTGTACACGTGTTGAATAACTTATTACTTGTGGGGTCTGACTGGCTGAGTAAATCGTGCGTTCAAAAGAGAGATTAATTTTGTTTACGAAGGTCGATCAAAAAACAGACGAGCTTTTAATGGCGGTTAAAAGATGGCGCTGGTTAATCATTGGTATTTCAAGCTATTCTATTGTCAAGAACTTTTCTTCCATTACTGGAAATAATAGAGTTAATAAACTATTTTTTTTATGAAAGAGGTAGAGCTTCCATTGGATATTAATAGATGGCGTTAATAAACGAATGTGTTACAAGCCATTCATATTCTGAAATACGTTCCCAGTGACTGCTTTTGCTTAGAAAGTTGTGTTGAAAATATAATGTAGTGAATTTAGAGTTCGTTTTGATTTATTTAACTTAATACTGATTTTATTTAGAACAGACTATGAATAATTTATTTTCACAAGCAGCGTTTAAACTGTAACTAAACTCTACGTCAAACTAAAGTTCCCCGTGCGCGTGTATTTAGACCGGAGAGGCTTTCCAGCAGCTTCTCCCCTAGAGTATTTCGACGGTGGAATTATCTCCAAGGGGTTCAGATACTACGGCGAGCCGCCGCCGGCTAGGGGAGTGTATGACTCATTTGTCGCCTTAGTTCGTCACAATAAAAAAAAACCCTATGAAGGTTGTGGTAGCTGTTAATAGGTGGCGCAAGGTCGAATTCCACGCTGGTTAACCGATGGTGCTTCAAACCATTCTTCTTCCAATTGTGAGACATATTTTTTTAATAGCAGAAAAAAAAACTGATAACTGATTTAGTACAAGTCATTATTTTACCAATAATAATAATTGTTTCTTCTGATGGTTAACAGATGGCGCAGCATCAATGTCTCTGATGGTTATTAAATATTTTCTTGCACATTTGTTACTATAATTATTTTTGCTTGAATCAAACACCATAACAAGTAAGATGTTGCTTCAAAAATAATACTAAATTACCTTTTTTTATTGAAAGTGAGTAGGAAGCTTTTGCTGGAGGTTAATAGATGGCGCTGCAATGTTTAGTTTCTTCGCGAGCCAATAGATGTGGCTGTATTTCGTCTTTCTTCTTCTTTTTCCATTGAATTATATCATTACAAGTCGAATGTCACATTAAAAATACGAAACATCTTTATTTCTTGTTGTTTCTTCTGATGGTTAATAGATGGCGCAATATTAATGTCTCTGATGGTTATTAAATATTTTCCTGCACATTTATTATTACTATTACTTTTGCTTCAGACCCCATAACGAGTAAGATGTTGCTGTAAAAATAATACTAAATTAATTTTTTATTGAAAGTGAGTAGGAAACTTTTGCTGGAGGTTAATAGATGGCGTTGCAATGTGTAATTTCTTCGCGAGTCAATAGATGGGTCTCAATTTCGTCTTTCTTCTCCTTTTTCCATTGAATCATATCACTATAGGTCGAATGTCACACCAAAAACATACATTTATTTCTTGTTAAAGAGGAATTGGGCAGTTTTTCCTGTGCGTTTATAGATGGCGCCACCTCACAACCAGTGAAGCTACTGATACTTCTTCGTTTTTCAGATACTTATTTAGAAACATTCTCTTTTTTATTTATTGTTTAGTTTTTTTTTAGGAGTTTCTCGTCGTAGTTGATAGATGGCGCAATGTCACTTGCGTCACTGATTGATAAAAGATTCCCTTTTTGTTCAGATGTTTATTTTGTTAAAATATATGACAACGCTAATAGTATTATTTTTTTTTGTTGGTGCATCCATGTGTTGTTAACAGATGGCGCGATGTCACTTTTCTCTCGCTGGATAGCAGATGGCGCTCGCAGTTAGTCTTCTTCTCAAAATAAAATAATTTAGATGATGATTGTTGGCTGAGATATTTATCTTTCCTTGCTTGAAACATCCCACAACGAATAAAATGTCGCGAAAATTAAATTAAATGCATTTTTTTGCTAGTGGTTGGAAGATGTCGCAGAGGTTACTTCCTTCGCCTTACAAGAGATGGCGCTCCTGTCTTTAATTCTTGTTTTCGAACTACATCACAACTAGAACGTCATAGTAAACAAGTAAACATATTTATTTATTGCCAAGCAAGTTGAGTCAGTTCTTGGAGCTGACTGACAGATGGCGCAATGTCAGTTACTTTATTGGCTGATAGAGGGCGCTGCTTTTTCTCAGATGTTGATTCAGAAACATTATCTTTTTCACTGAATTATATAGCAAGGCCGATGGTTTTGAAACACCTTTATTTTATTTTTTATCGAGCTCATGGTGTTTCTGCTAATTGTTAATAGATGGCGCTATGTCAATTTCTTCGCTGGTTAACGGAAGATGTTCGCAGCCACTCCTCTTCTAAGCCAGTTATTTAAGAACATTCTTCTCTAAGGAGCAGAATATTGTATATTGTATTAGTAATAAAGAAAATGGTTAATAGATGGCGCAGTACTAATTGAACAGATGGTTTGTAAAGCTACCCTTTTTTGAGAATTTGTCTTTTGCTACTTCATCATTCCGTAACAAAAATGCGTTTTCTTCTTGTTAACTGAGATTAGAAGACTAGTGGTAATGAATAGATGGCATAATAGTCAGCTTCTTCGTTAGACAATAGATGGCGTTGCTTTTTTTCACTTTTATACATAATTTATAACGTATTTACTGTTAAGTAGCACGAGACAGCTTTTACTGGTGGTTGATGGATGGCTCAACGTCAGTCAGTTACTTCATTGGTTGAGAGATGGCGCTCCTTTTTCTGAACATTATTTTTTGAGTTACATCCCAGCACTTTCATTTCTTGTGAGATGGGATTAAAAGATAATAATTTCTTTGCTATGTCATTGCTTTCACTGGTGATTGACAGATGATACTATGTCAGTTACTTCACTTGGTTAACAGATGGCGCTTCCTTTTCTAAACATTATTTTTTTTTAGATTATATCCCAGTGCATATATTAATGACAATAAACACCTTCATTTCTTATCGGGGTGTGATTAATAGATGGCGCTATGCTAATTTCTTTGCCTTTCCTGGTGACTGAAGGAGGGCACAATATTAGTTACTTCATTGGTTAACAGATGGCGTTACTTTTTCTGAACATTTTTTCTTAAATTATATTACAGTGCGTGTGTTAATCATACGAAACACTTTTATTTTTTGTTGGATGGTCTCTTTGCTTTTACTGGTGATTGATAGAAGATGGCGCAAAGTTAATTTACTGCTTGATAGATGGCGCTCTCATTTTTGAACATTCTTTTTTAGATTATATTGCAGTGCATATATTAATATAATACGAAACACTCTAATTTTTTCTTGGATGGTGGTTAATAGAGTGCGCCATCTTAATTTCGTTGCTGTTTCTTTGCCTTTACTGGTGATTGATAGATGGCGCAATATTAATTGTTTCACGGGTTGACAGATGACGCTACTTTTTTGAACATTATTTTTTGGGTTAAATTTCAGTACGTGTACTAATGAAATACAATAATTTTTGTTGGATGGTGGTTAATAGAAGCAGTGACAGTTGCTTTCCTATTTCCTTGATTTTATTGGTGATTGATAGAATAGGGCGCAAAGTCAGTTACTCCACTAATTGATAGATGGCGCTACTTTTTCTGAGCATCCTTTCTTAGATTATATCTTAGTACATGTGTTAATGGTAAATACTTTAATTTTTTGTTGGATGGTGGTTAATAGAAAGCGCTATGCTAATTTCTTAGCTTACTGATTGATAGATGGCGCAATGTCAGTTACGTCACTGGTCTATAGATGGCGCCCCTTTTTCTTCTTGGAATAAATCCCAGCATATGTATCAATATGACACACTTTCCTTTTATTATTTGAATAGCATATAATACATAGTAGATGGCGCTATGTTACTTAACAGATGGCGTTGAAATCTGAATATATTTATCTTCTTTATGACTGGAATTATGTACGATAATAAAACTGGATTTATTTTATACCGGCAGAGATTATCGGGGGGATGAAAATGTAAATCGAAAGCAAATCGAAAATAACTCGTGAATCGCGAAAAGGCCGGAAGAAACCACCCGCCCGTCCCGTCCACCTCATTTACCCGCATTTTTGTTTTCGCCCTTTTTTCGGTGCGGATTAGCCTCACGTCGCGGGCGACGCCTCTGCGCGCATGTGCACCCCTGCACTGTTCAATTTTGTTTAAAATGCTCCGGGATACGAAGTCTCCGGGTGGCAGTGAGCTCCGCATAGTCTCCGGATTCGTTCCGGTCGCGTTCGGGCTTGCACGCTCCGGGTTGATCGATACATAGGTTATGTGGAGGCTCAACTCACGTGCTGACGACAGTGTTGATCGCAAGCGTGATAGTGCCGGTTTCAGATACGACCGGAAACATGCCCGCTTTTAAATATTTCGGAGCTTACACCGTAAGATTTTATCTAATTTCTTTTCCCTCCCCAATCGTAGTTAAGGAAAGTTTTTTAGTTTCCCCCCCGCTGAACGTGAGCGCGCGCTATTGATAAATGCAACCGAGTTTTCGGCTCAAAAGCGAGTAGTTTAGTGATGAAGTTGATGGAGTTTTGTGGTTTGTGGTGGATGGTTTAGGACGTCCCTCTCCATGGGGGTTGCAGCTTTTAGTTTAATTGGTCGTTTGCGTCTTAGTTAAATTTTGGCAGAAATTACTTCCTCCTGAAACAAAATGAAGCAAATTTTCCCTGTTTAAATATTTTCTTGGATCAGTAATTTAATTAGGGTGGATTTGAAAATTTCAATCAAAAAATTATTGGGGGCCTAAAGCATATTAATGAAGGGGTCTCGAATTGCCCCAATTAATTTTGGCCGTCCTCGAGATAATTTGGGAAAAGCTTTCGCCAAATAAAAAGAACATTTGAAAAAAGAAGACGACAACGAAAGGCGAATTAAACCGTACCAAAGGAAATAAAATACAAATGCTATTTGCCTTCAGATTTCTTAAAGTTTCCCTGAGGATGTAGCTGAAATTGGTTGGGTCAATTCAATTTGTTTATTTCTTATTCTCTTTTTGTGTAGAACAAGTATCGACTATATTACACTCGTGTTTATTTATTTATCAGATTTGATTTAAAAATAGTCGCTGAGAACAAACACAAATAGCCTCAATTATGGAGGTTCACTATTAAACTATTAAATTTAAAAAAAAATCGTGTTATACAGCGTGTTTGCGTTTCGGTTCGATTAGAAACTCCGTGTAATTTATACAACCGTCGTACTCGATGATGCGTTCCTGATTGATCTTCAGGACAATAGTTTCGACTGTTTAATTGACTGTAGGGATTTCATGCATCACTGAGCATGACGCTTATAATGTACGAGAAGCAACATTGCAGCATTTAGTTATTGAATAGGTCAGTAAAACGTGCTGTGAAATGTCGACCACAAATCCGTCACAAAGTCTTCAACTTGCTACTACTTAAACTGCCTCATCTTCAGAGCTTTCAATTTTCTTTAGTTTTGTTTTTCGCGCCTTTGAGATTTAATCAAGTTTTCTTTGACCGAATAATGAAATGAAACGTCCTGCGTGCTACTTTACTCTTCGCGTTTGACCTAGTTTTAAAAAGAGTTCCTAAAAAGCTTGCCTCATTCAGGCATTTTCAAAACTACGTCAGCTTTTCCTATCTAGAAGCTCTCCTTGTGATTTGCTATTTATACAGTCGTCGTATCCTATGATGCGCCGTATCTCACGGGACACGACCACTATATATATAGGAAGTGAGTTTAGTTCTTGAATGAGGTATCAACATGTACAGCGAAACGTAGAAAACTTGAAAACAAAACACAATGAATTATAGTATTAACAAGATCAATGCATAAAATCCCTTAAGAATAAGGAAAAAATTAAAAACATGAAAACAAAACACAACCAATTAGAAAGTGCGAAAAAAAAACTAGAATAGAGAAAACGAAAACGATTCAAAACGTTAGAGAGATGAAATTAAAAAAAAAAAAAAAAAAAACAAAAACCTGAAAATCATAGTATAGTATTTTCATGTTCCTAATGGAAACATTTCGACGAAAACATGAAAACAAAACACAACCGATTAGAGAATTCACAAAAACAACGAAAGTTTCCTGAAAGAACAAATGAAAAGCAAAAACGAAAGACGAAAGTCAATTTGGTGAATCATTGAAAAACTCATAAATATTTGTGGTTACAAAATTAAAAACAAAAACAAAAATTGCTTAAATGCGAAAGTTAATTGAACGTAAGAAAAAAGACGATCGATTATTATAAAAAAAAAGTTAAGTTAAGAAAGTCGGCAAGAATATGCAAGGTTCTTTCCTTTTCGAAAAATATATTTTGTAGAAAGCGCAAGAAATAAAACATAAAATCAATTAGAAAAAAAAAAAAACAAACAAACGAAAATAATAATAAAAAAATTCCTTTCAAACTTTGCCGAACGAAAAGAGACACGAAGAACAAAAGACGATCGATAAAAAATTAAAAACTGTTAGAAAATTCACAAAAATAAAGAAAGATTACTTGGAAAAAAATGAAAGGCAAAGACAAAAGAAGCCGACTATTAAAAAAAAAGAAACAAAATAAAAGACAATCAATTCGATTCATTAGAGACGTGAAATTAAAAAAAAAAACTTAAAACAATATGTGCGTGAAATGTAAAACATAATCGAATATAAAATTAACAAAAATATTGAAAAAATCACTAAAAAAAAATGAAAAACCAATACAAAAGACGACGACCGATTTTTCGAAATTTAAAAAAAAATGAAAAAAAAAATCGCTTAATAATTGCGCAAGTTTATCGAATAAAAAAAAATACCAACATTAAATAGAAAAATTAAGAAAGTCGACGACAATTGACAAGGTTCTTTTCTTTTAGAAAAATACTTTTTAGAAAGCCCTAAAACAAAACACAAAATCAATTGGAAAATTAAAAAAAAAGAAAAAATTCAAATACAATTCATTAGAAATTTTAAAAAAAAGCAACACAAAACACTTCATTTTAAACTGCGTCGAACAAAAAGAGAAAACGAAGACACAAAAACAAAAGAGGAACGACTGATTCATTAGAGAGGTGAAATAAAACAAAAAATAAAATTTTCAAGTTCTTGACGAAAACGATTAGAAAATTAACAAAAACAATGAAAGATCACTTGGAAGAAGAAATGAAAAACAAAAACAAAAGATCAAAGTCGAGTCACCGAATTACTAGAAAAAAAAGAAAATCTACTCGATTCATTAAAACTTTAAAACAATATGTTGCGTGGATTTGCGAAAATATTCTGACAAAAATGTAAAAATAAAACACAATCGAGTATAAAATTAATAAAAACAATAAAAAAATTAAAAAAAAAATGAGAAACCAAAACAAAAGACGACTACTGATTCCTCGAAATTGAAGAAAATTAAAAAAAAATCACTTAATTGCGAAAGTTTATTGAATAAAAAAAAATACTAACTTAAAAAAAGTTAAGGAAGTTGGTGAGAATTGGCAAGATTCTTTTCTTTTAGAAAATTACTTTATAGAAAGCGTAAAAACAAAATACAAAATCACTTGCAATATAAAAATAAAACAAAAAATTTAAGCACAATTTATTAGAAAAACAAAGCAAACAAATAATCAGAAATATTTCATTTTGAACTGCGTCGGAGAAAAAGAGAAAAGGAAGACACAAAAACAAAAGACGATCGCGACTCCATTCATTACAGAGGTGAAATAAAACAAAAAATAAAATTTCCAAGTTTTTAATGAAAACGATTAGAAAATTAACAAAAACAATGAAAGATCACGTGAAAGAAAAAATGAAAAGCAAAAGCAAAAGACGAAATATAAAAAAAAAACAATTCATTAGAGAAGTGAAATAAAAAAAAAACTTAAAAATAAATCACAATCGAGTATAAAATTAATAAAAACAATAAAAAAATTAAAAAAAAAATTAAAAACCAAAACAAAAGACGACGATTGATTCAATCTAAGAAAAAGAAAGACGTTGATTATTTAAAAAAAGTTAAGAAAATCGGCGAGAATTGGCAAGGTTCTTTTCTTTTAGAAAAAATACTTTAGATAAAGCGCGAAAGCAAAATACAAAATCAATTGGAAAATTAAGAAAAAAACAAACAAACGAAAAAATTCGAGCACAATTTGTTAGAAAATTAAAAAAAACAAATAATCAGAAACATTCCGTTTTAAAGTACATCGATCAAAAAGAGAAAACGAAGACACAAAAACAAAAGACGATCGACTCGATTCATTAGAGGGATGAAATAAAACAAAACATAGTTCTTGACGAAAACGATTAGAAAATTAACAAAAACAATGGAAGATCACTTGGAAGAAAAAGCGAAAAAAAGAGAAAACGAAAAGAGAAATCAAAGACACAAAAACAAAAGACGATCGACTCGATTCATTAGAGGGATGAAATAAAACAAAACATAGTTTTTGACGAAAACGATTAAAAAATTAACAAAAACAGTGGAAGATCGCTTGCAAGAAGAAAACGGAAACAAAAGACGATCGACTCGATTCATTAGGGAAGTGAAATTAAAAAAAAAGCAATAAGGGCGAGATTTGCAGTCTTAACGAAAACACACTGGCAAAAATAAAAAACAGTCGAATATAAACAAACAATGTAAAAATAAAAAAAACTAATATAAACAAACAATTAAAAAATTACAAAAAAAATGAAAAACAAAAACAAAAGACGACAACCGATTCCGCGAAATTAAGGAAAATAAAAAAAAAGTTTCTTGAACAAAAAGAGCAACTTGTCACAACATCTTTCTTGTTGTTCGTCATCAGGGGTTTCGATTTTTTTTTTAATTTTGTTTTTCGCTCCTTGAAAATTTGCTATTAGTATTTACTTAAATCTATTACTTCGGGTTTTCCCTACTTACAAACTCTTCTTGTAACGTTGTTATTCATATAGTCGTCGTATACGATGATTCTTGACACTTGCAAGTTCGCGCTGAGCTTTCAGCACGCTCTCTTCCCCGTTTCGTTTACATGAAGCTTACAAAGTCTCTGTTACTTCAGTTTTCCGCATTAAACACTCTTCGTTTGACGTTGGAATTTATATAGTCGTCGTATTCGATGATGCATGCCATTCTACTTGATTAACCGATTAGGTGTCGCAAAATTTTAAACTTAGCGATGCCAATACACTTCATTGACAATTAACGAAATTACTTTAAGGATTAAATAATTGAGTTTTGAGCTTAATTCAAATTGTTTTTTCAAAAATTTCCTTGAGGCGAAACTAGATGCGCAGGACAAAAATCGCCTACGTTTTTTTTTTTTGGAAACGCGATATTTTTTTTTACCCGCCGCTAATCAGGAGTAAAACATCCGGTCCTTTGTTCGGACGATGACAGCAGCTGCATACTTTATATAACTGTGCCAATGGCGCAAGTTAAATTAGCTGTGTTTGCTCTTGATGAATAAGGACTATTTACATCAAGGCGCCCGTATTGTGCGCACGTCAACATCAACATTGTTCGAGTGAATTCGCTTCGCAAAGTTTCGCCGTGAGGAAGCAGAAAACGCTCTCGACGAAACGAGGGGTTTGAGCGGGGGCGAAACTCATTAGTTTTTTGTGTGCACGTACTTCGAGCGCGCGGAGGTTTTCCTGTTTTAATTCCGTTAAAAACGGCGAAAAGTTTCTCATCTTCATAATCGAGGGCTGCAAGAAATAAATAAAAGAATTTATTTGAAGCTCGGGACGTGGCCTTTCCAATAACAAACGTTCCAGACGGTAGAGGAAGTCAGGAAATGCTGAAAGCTCGTAATAGGAAGAACTAAAAATACGTGTGTTGTGAATGAAACAAAATGAGATCAAAAACTTGTAAATTTAATCCTGAGCTTTCGTTCCTGTTTAAAGAAAGTTCCCATGCGTAACTACTATCTTGGTTTGAGGGATCCTCGTTAATTCTACAGGAATATTTTTTCTCTCCTCGAAAAAAAGCGCGGTATTTATTCGTCCTGAGCTTTTAGCTAAGAGGATAAAAAATCTCGCCATGTCCTTCAACTTCATATTCCATCCATCCAGATTTCATGTGAAGTACGCACGAAATTGTTTGAATTCTCCTGTTATGGAACAAGAAACTATTTGCTCATCCTGAGCTTGCGCTTAAACTGCGAGGAATTTTTTTTCTACGACAGTTCAATCTGTTCCGTTTTATCCTGAGCTCTTTCGACCTAATAAAAAAAAAACAGCGGTTTGTGTTTCTTTATGAAAAACTTGCTGGATTTAGACTTTTCGAGAATAACTTAATTTCTTCCTAGTTGGAAGCTCATCGTGAGCTTTTGACATTTTTTCTCCATGGTATTTTCATAAAAGCTTACTAGGTTTTGGTATTTTCAGAACTGTTTCAATTCTTCTTACTTGTAAGTGCAAAAAGCTCAGGATGAAGCTAATCCTGTACAGTCTAGAGTGTCAGTTATTACTGGATTTGAGTTCCGAGTTCTTACATAAATTATCTCATCCTGAGCTTTCGCTTAATTTCAGATTTTTCCCCCGAATTTAAAAATAGTTAATTTCAGTCAGATTTCTTTATGAAAACTTTTTATGTAAATATTCTTCAGTTGTGTAGTATTTGGGAATTATTCTGAGCTTTCAGCTCACTTTTCATAGCGCTTGTGCGCTATTTAGAACAGTAGCGCAGATTTTCAGTGTCAGTACTAGCCAGTTATTATTAATCTGGCTGAGCTTTAAGCTCTATTTGGATAAGTTGCTATATTTAAAGAAAATTTCGTTTGTTATTGTAGAAGTATATTTCTTCCTGAGCTTTCAGCTCCTTCGCTTGTTATTGTAGACCATTTCGTTATCTTGAGCTTTTAGCTTCTTCTTTCGGCCCAAGCTTTCGGCTCCTTATTTATAGTTTTCTTCTTTTCTCCTTTTTTTAATTCACGAATAGAAATTCTTTGTTATTTTTTTAATTTTTTTTTGTTTTTTTATCAGATTCAAAATTTTTCATTGAACTTTTTCATCACTGACCAGTTTTGTTAATTATTTGTGCCATTTCTGATATTTTTTAAAAAATCTCTCGTGTCGTCTTCCTGTCCTCATAGTTGCTTTCTTATTCTTCTTCTTTCTCTTTGCCCCTGAATTGTATATTGTTTTCTTTTAATACTCTCTTTGTCATATTCTACATTCCATATTATTTACATTTTTTTTTGTGAAATCTTGAATTTTCCACTACCTTTATTATTTTAATTTTCTTTCGTTAGTTTTAATTATTTATTTCATTTTGGCTCAATTTTTTAAATTAATTAATTTTTTCTATTTTCTTGATGTCTTTCTCCCTGTATCCTCCTCTTTTCTTATTTCTCTTTAACCTTGAATCGACATATTTTTTTATTTTCCTTTTTTTTCCTATTTATATCAATTTCTAACTTTTTTTTTATATGTTTTATTGAAGATTTTAATACCATCCCCATTTTATTATTTAAATTCCCGTTTGTTAGTTTTGTGGGGCCTCACACCTAGCGATCAACAAATAATGTCACGATGACAGACGACAACAAACGTTGAAATGTCAGAATGACAGAAGTCGAGAAACGTCAGATTTACAAACGTCAAGAAATATCAGCTGCGTTCGTTTATTCTATTTCCTCTTTTCGTACTCAAAAGAGCGAGAGTACGTCGAACAAAAAGAGAAAACGAAGACAGAAAAACAAAAGACGATCGACTCGATTCATTAGAGGGTCGAAATAAAATAAAAAGTAAAATTTCAAGTTCTTGACGAAACTTAACAAAAACAGTGAAAGATCACTTGCAAGAAAAAAGCGAAAACAAAAGACGATCGCCTCGATTCATTAGAGAAGTGAAAAAAAAGCAATAAGGACGAGAATTTGCAGTCTTAACGAAAATACACTGGCAAAAACAAAAAACAATCGAATATAAACAAGCAATGTAAAAATAAAAAACAATCGAATTTAAACAAACAATTAAAAAATCACAAAAAAAATGGAAACAAAAACAAAAGACGACAACTGATTCCACGAAATTAAAGAAAATAAAAAAAATGTTGCTTAGTTTAGAAAATTTCTTGAACAAAGTCGAAATGTCAGAATGACAGAAGTCGAGAAACGTCAGATTTACAAACGTCAAGAAATATCAGCTGCGTTCGTTTATTCTATTTCCTCTTTTCGTACTCAAAAGAGCGAGAGTACGTCGAACAAAAAGAGAAAACGAAGACAGAAAAACAAAAGACGATCGACTCGATTCATTAGAGGGTCGAAATAAAATAAAAAGTAAAATTTCAAGTTCTTGACGAAACTTAACAAAAACAGTGAAAGATCACTTGCAAGAAAAAAGCGAAAACAAAAGACGATCGCCTCGATTCATTAGAGAAGTGAAAAAAAAGCAATAAGGACGAGAATTTGCAGTCTTAACGAAAATACACTGGCAAAAACAAAAAACAATCGAATATAAACAAGCAATGTAAAAATAAAAAACAATCGAATTTAAACAAACAATTAAAAAATCACAAAAAAAATGGAAACAAAAACAAAAGACGACAACTGATTCCACGAAATTAAAGAAAATAAAAAAAATGTTGCTTAGTTTAGAAAATTTCTTGAACAAAGTCGAAATGTCAGAATGACAGAAGTCGAGAAACGTCAGATTTACAAACGCCAAGCAATATCAGCTGCGTTCGTTTATTCTATTCCCTCTTTTCGCACTCAAAAGAGCGAGAGCAAATAGGTTTTAATACAAGTAAGAGTGAGACAAGAGTGCGATAAGAGTAAATAGAGTGAATGGAGTTGAATAAACGAACACAACTGTCATATATAGAGTTGGGATGTCAAGTCGACATATAAATAACAAATCTACGATGATGATCGTCAAAAATAAACAAAATTACGGCCGCCCCTCGACGAATTAAAGCGAAACCTCATTCGTTTTTGATTGGCTGACAAATAGGATCGCATCCTGGAACAAATGTGGTTTAGCTTTTATTCAGGACAATCTCCATCATTGCTTCATTAAGTATGCGTTACCTCAACGTGACGTTTTTCTATACGACATTGTTTGACGTTTGTCGTTCTGACGTTTCTCGACATCTGTCATCTTGTCGTTCGTTGTCATCTGTCATCGTGATATGATTTGTTGTTCGCTAAGCAACGTGTAAGTAAAGTTAAATATTTTGATTAACGTACCACAGGGGAAGAGATCTTCGATGGCTTGATTACCTCTAGGGCTACCTCGTCATGCTGTTGTTCTAGATGTTTGCAGAATGACGGTTTTGGACTTTCCAAACAGTTCTTATCATTTTAGCCTTTGACAGCCAGCGCTCAATGGGTCGATTCAAGTCTTTTGGGTGTCGACGTTTTGCTAGTGGTATTGGGGGTAGCTTCTTCATGTTTGTTCGTTCAATTTGGAGGTCTTTAATTTTGCCCTAATTCTGTGAGAATCACGTTGATATTTCTTTCCCTTGAATCTAAAATTTCAAACCGTGGTGGAAACCATGTTTTCCTCTTCGAGGCTTCATGTGTTTCCACCAAGGTTAGAGCAGCGATACCGGCGTATTAAAGAAAAGAGGAAAATTGTAGTTTTTTTTTTAATTTACGGGCCATCAATATTGTTTTCTTTTAATGAATTGAATTTAAAACTAAATTTGCTGAATGGTGTCAAAAAATATCGAAAACAATAATTGACATTACGATGTGTTATCGAAAATATCTCGAATTTTATTGTGGTTTTGAACATAGTCTTTTAAATTCTGTGTTTGTTTTTCTTATAATTTGATCGTCTATTGTTTTCTTTTTCGTCGTCAGTACTGATTTTTTCGTTTTAATTTTGTAGCCACGCGATTTTGTTTTTATTATTTTTTTCACCAGTTTGCGACATCTTGCCGCCGATTTTTGACCTAAAAGCCGACCTGAGCGAACTTCTAAATTATTTTTTTTTAAACAAATTAAATATTTTCCTTGCTTTGGAGAAGACCTGTTAATAAAAAAATAAAATAATGTAGAGCTAAGGAAAATGAAGCGCGAACAACTGAATGGCAATGACTGTTACGGGACGCCATCTTTTAGCACCAGCGATAGATTTTGTTTTTAATTTCTTTTCTAAATCTTACGTTTGTTTTTCTATAATTCTATTTTTTTATAATAAATTCTTTTTTTTGTGGATAGTGTTAATTTTTTTGTTTTAATTTTGGCACCAAATGATTTTATTTTTATTATTCAGCAAATGAACTAGATTTCCTGTATCTGTTTTTCTTATAATTTGATCGTCTTCTGTTTTTTTTGTGTTCTTTTCTTGTGATTAATACTCACTTTTTTGTTTTAATTTTCAAGCCAAATTATTTTTTTCAATTTTTTTTTCTTCGTCGTTTTTCTCTTCCCCGTTATTATTAAAATAATTTTTAAAGTCTTGTGTCTGTTTTCTTATAATTTTATCGTCTTTTGTTTTTTTTTTGTGATTAGTACAGATTTGAAAGATAGGACAGATGATAAACTAAGAGCGATTTTAGCGATTTTTTTTTGTTTAATTTTCAAGTCAAATAATTTTTTTAATTTTTTTCCAGCATTTAATAAACAAATATTTTTTTATTAAAATAATTTTTTAAGTCTTGCGTCTGTTTTCTAATAATTTCATCGTCTTTTGTTTTTCTTGTGATTAGTACAGATTTTTTTTGTTTTAATTTTTAAGCCAAATTATTATTAATTGTTTCAAGAGTTCGCGACATCTTGCCGCCCATTTTTGACCGAAAGGTCGACCTGAACGAACTTTTATTTTTTTAAACAAATTAAATATTTTCTTTGCTTGGGACAGGACCTATTAATGAAAAAATAAAATAATATAGAACTAAGGAAAATTGAAGAGTGAACAACTGACTTGTTACGGGACGCCATTTTTAACACCAACGGTAGATTTTATTGCTTTAAATTTTTTTAAAATCCTGTGTATGTTTCTTTTATAATTCGATTGTTTGTTTTTTTTATAATAAATTCTTTTTTTTGTCAATGGTATTAAATTTTTTGTTTTAATTTTAGCGCCAATTAATTCTATTTATATTATTGAGCGAATTAAATAAAATTTATTAGATTTTAAATTAAAATAGATTTAAATTAAATAGATTTCCTGTGTTTTCTTATAATTTGATCGTCTTTTGTTTTTGTGGTTAGTGCTCTTTTGTTTTAATTATCAAGCCAAATTATTTTATTTAATTTTTTCTTCATCGTATTAATAAAAATAAATATTTTTTTATTAAAATGTCTATGTCTATTTGTCTTGAAAAATAAAAATCTGTAATAATCACAAAGAAAAAAAAACAAAAGACAATCAAATTATAATAATTTGATCGTCTTTTGTTTTTAGTACACATTTTTTTGCTTTAATTTTCAAGACAATTTAAAAAAAAATTTCTTCAGTACATTAATAAAATTAAATAATTTTTTTATTAAAATAATTTTGTTGAGTCCTGTGTCCGTTTTTCTTATAATTTAATCGTCTTTGATTTTTTTTGTGATTAGTACAGATTTTTTTCTAATTTTCAAGCCAAATTGTTTTATTTTTATTTTTCTTTCTTGAGCATATTAAAAAAATAAATATTTTTAATTTTTTTGTGATTAGTACTGATTTTCTTGTTTTAATTTTGGTGCCAAATAATATTTATTGTCTTTATTTATTCTTTTCTTCAGCAAATTAAATAAATAAATTTTTATATAATTAAATAAAGTAGTTCTTTTGACAGTCTAAATTAAGAAGAAAACGTAAATAATTATTTATTTATTTAGTTCGTGTGTGTTTTTCTTATAATTTGATCGTATTTTGTTTTTTTTTCTTACAATTTGATCGTCCTTTGTTTTTGCGATTATTACTTATTTTTTCTTTAATTTTCGATCAAAATAATTTCGATTTTTGTTAATTTTTTTCTTCAGTGAAATAAATATATTAAATCCTGTGTCCGTTTTTCTTATAATTTCTTTGTTCTTTTTTTGCGATTACTGATTTATTTTCTTTTTAATTTTCGAACCAAATAATTTCACTTTTATTATTTTTTTCGATATATTGATGAAAATAAAGATTTTTTGTTTTAATTTCGGAGCCAGATAATTTTATTTTTATTATTTTTTTATTCGTCAAATTTCTTGTTTTTGTGTTTTGTTTTTGACAATCCTATTAAAAAAAAAAAACAAAAATATTTCTGTGTTATTTTTCTTTTGTTTTCTTTCTATTTTTTTGCTTTTCGCTTCTTTCGTGCTTCTTTCCTTCTTCTGTTCTTCTTTCCTTTACCCACGAATTACATTTTTTTAGGTTATTTTTCCTTATTAAGTTATTTACACTGGCTTTTGGAAATAAAAAGGTTGAATCTTGAATGTGGATAGATAGATTGAGTGAAATCGTCTAATTTTCAACCCAAGAATTTAGGGTATTTATGTTTTGAAAACACCCTATATAATATACAGGGTATTTCGTAAAAAAAAAACTCTTTAAACTCTTGGAGTGAAACCCGCCCCTAGGTCTTCGTCTTTGATTATTTTTTTCTTGCGTGAATGATCTCGAAAGTGAAAATAGAAAATTAGGGAAGGACCCTGTATATCAAATATATTTTGTAATCATTTTTTTAGATAGATATGTCTTAAGAACTGTTGTCTCGTCATGAAAAAGCATTTTTCCTTCCCAAATTTTCTAATTTCCTTAAAGAAAAGTGCTTTCGCATAGTCACACCGCAGCACTTGGTTCGTATTGTTAACAATGGAGGTCGCGACATCTCGTGGATGACTTTCGATATAAAATTGTAAATAGCACCCAGTTTGTTGACCTACACAAAGCGGCCAAACAACTTAATTTTTTATAGCAAGTCTGTTTTCATCCTCAGTACGCTATTTTGGCCTTATTTGGGGCCTCGTCAGCGGAAGAGTAGCTTAAGAAGTCCACCGTAATTGCCAGGCTGTATGTATAGAGGATTGCAAGCAAAACAAAATTTTAAATTTCTAACTATTACCAGCGTTTAAAAAATCAAAAGTTAATTAAAAAAAAATGTTGAATATACAGGGTATTTCGTGACTGACCCTTTAATCTTCTGCCTGCTCGACTTCGTCTGTGATTGGGGGTTGTTTTGCACGAATTATTAATCTCGAAAGCGAAAGTGGAAAGTTAGGGAAACGTTCCTGAACAGAAGGGCTTGGAGAGAGACAGCAGTTCTGTGATTAGTCTGACGCTATCAATGTTTAGAATCTCAAAAATGAAATTTGAAAATTAGCAAAACGACCCCCTAATTGATTTGATGTGTTTGGAAACCCAAAATCAAATTAAAATAATTTTTATGTATTGCACTGGGCACTTTGTAAGTCCCTCTTCACTTTCTGTACTGAAACAACGCAGGCGTTTATTCCATGGCTTTAATAATTTAAATAATTCCAAACATTTCTCGTAAACTAAAAAATAGTTTCCTTTTCTAAAAAATATTTATATATGTTTATATACTTGCTTGTAAAACTTTGTTTTACGCACGTCATTTGAAAAGATTTATGTCCCGTTAAATATCGAGGCGTAAACAGACATCCTACACGCCCCCTCCCCCGTTTCTGTTAGATTCAAACAATTCGTTGTTTATCGGACGTTTCGAGATCATAAATTTTTATCGCGATGTAAAAGCGAACGATTGAAAGGAGGCTGCGTGCATGTCGGATGTCATTCAGAAAGTGAGTTTCATTGTGCAATGAAAAATGTAGGCGAGTTTTTCTTCGGCGCGTTGCTTATTGACTTATTGCAAGTGGTCTTTCAAATATTGATTTATGGATTTTAACACCTGTGTGTATGTTCGACGGCTAACCTTCACCTACAAGAGTACACAGACTTTGTTGTCAGCAAAGAAATTCACGAGCGCATTTTCATTTTTTATTTTTGTTATAAAACTGTTTTGAATTGGAGAGATGTTCTTCCTAAATATTTTTCACGTCTCTAAACAATGTTGCGATCATATGATGCGCTCACTGCATGATGTGAAATGCCAAGAGATATTATCCCACTTCTGATTACGTGTTCATAAACAAAACTCTCTCGCTTCGTAATACCGGGTTACATCGAAATCCAATTCGCTGATTGCTATGCGTATTATAAATCGCCTTCATCCACTCGACTCCGCCTATAACGAGAATTTTAGTGCCCGAACTTCTATATCGTTGATTGATGTAGGTTTTATTCATGGTCCTCGCAGCTGGCGAGCTATTGATTTATTTTCCGTCTCTGTTTCGTTTGTTTTCAATCCGATGAAGCGCACGTTTAAATTTAATGAGAGCAAATTGCAGAGCGACGAATCCCTGCTAATGGTGATGATTACGACGCACGAGGGTCAATGCTTCGAGAAAGTAACGATTATTTAATTACGTTTATACCGACAAGTTGGTAAGAAACATCTAGTCGAGCATGTCTTCGAACTTCAACTGCAAATATGACGTCGAACTTCCCAACAGTTATCTAAAACGAACCCGTGAATTAAAACTTGAAATACGAAAGGCAATATAAAAAACAAAAATAAATAAATAACAATGGCGAAATGAAACAAAATTGCCACGAAAACTTTTCAATGAAACACGTCCGGGTTTATTGGAAATTCCTGGAGCCGGGTGTAAAGCAAAAGTTCGCCCGGAAGTGCACCCGAAGGATTTCTTTTTTAAAGTTTTTTGCCTCCGAAATACATATATAGACGAACTTGAAAGTTCTGACTTAGGCAGCCATCAGTCTTCTGAAGTAATAAATTATTTTCCGAGGCCAAACTGACGTGGCGGGGGAGAATTTACGTGTATATATACATGCTGCATCTAATCCAAGAAGCAAATCCATTCTTATTTCTTTTTAAATAAAGGCCTACACTAAAGTTTCTGCTTCTAAAAATGATTGTAAGCACCGATTGAAGCCACTCGAGAAATATTTACTTTGTTTATTGTTAAAAGACGCAAGAAACCTTGAAAACTTGCTGCTTTTTCTTCAAACAGGGCTGAAAGCTCAGGACGTTTCACATCTTTCTCCATTCGACGAAATTACTCGTTCATTAACGTCGCGCAAGGAGGATTACATTAAAGGTCTCAGAGCTTAAAAGCTCCTGCTCTTTTTGTAACGGTTTGGAGAAATAACTTCTCTGGGAAAGCTCAGGATAAGAAGAGCAATCGCTTGCGCTTTTGTTATTTTTCTTTAAATTTTAACGTGGGCGATTAATTAAACAAAAATGGAAGTTTAGGAGAGAGATCAATGACAAATGGAAATGTTAAAAGCACAGGACGTAAATTGTACAAAAAGCAACTAACGACTTGTGTAATAAGAAAGTTTAAAAGGAAGCTAAAAACTCAGGAAAATAAATTATTTCATAATAGTAAACGAAGACAGCAAGAAAGCTCAGGACGTGACGATTCATCTTTCCCCGACCAACAAAACGTAAAGAGGATTACATAAAAAGGATGACAGAGCTTGAAAATTCCTGCCCTTTTTCTAAAAATTTAGAAGAAAACTCCTCACGAAAGCTCAGGATGAGTAAACTCTTTCTTTCGTATTTTTTCTTTGAATTTTAACCTGGGGTATTAATTAAAGAAAAATGAAAGCTCAGGAGAAAAGTTGTTAAAAACTGAGGAAGAAAATTAAAAAAAAACAACCAAAAGCTCAGGAAAATCAATTATTTTACAATAACGGATGAACTCAGTAAAAATCCTAAGACGTGACGTTTCATAGCTTTCTTCGCACAAAAAAATACGACTGTGGGGGAAGGTTGTAAAAAAATAACTGAGAGCTTTTATGATAAAAAGCGAAAGTTAGAAAGGAAGCAAGAAGCTCAGGAAAATAAATTCTTTTACGATAACAGATGAAGATGAAGACAGTAAAAGCTCGCGATGAAAGAAGGGGAGCTAAATACTCACTAGAAAAATTTTTTACTAAAAAGCTCAGGACCAAAGATACTGTTACGGTAACAAACAAAGACTGTAAACAAATCTGAAAGCTCAGAACTGGAGCTAAAAGCGCAAGATAGTAAAATCGAGGACAGTAAAAATGGAGCTTAAAGCACAGGACGAAGTAGGGTTAAAAATGGAACAAAATACTTAAAACAACAAACAAAGAAAGATAGTAAAAAAGGAGCTACATGTTCGGAAAGAAAGATACGTTTACAATAACAAACGCAGACTATAAAGAAGGAACTAAACGCTCAGGATGAAGCGGGAACCAAAAGCCCTGGAAAGCAAAATCTTCTCCAGTAACAAACAAAGGCAATAAAACAGAAACTAAAAGCTCGGAAGGAAAGATACTTTCACAATAACAAACTAAGAGACTGTAAACAATAGAGCTAATGGTTCAGAGCGAAAGAAGGTTCAAATCAGAGCTAAAAACTCAGAATAACAAAATCTTCTATAATCACAAAGTAAGAAGATAAAGAGAGATGAAAGCTCAGAATCAAAGGTCGTTTTCACAATAAAAAACAAAAACTGTAAAGAAAGTTAAAACCTAAGTTAAACCTGGAGCTAAAAGCGTCAAATAACAAAATCTTATGCAACAGAAATCAAAGAAGCTAAAAGCTCAGGACGAAATAGCGTAAAAATTGGAACAAAAAACTTACAATAACAAACTCTTCTGCTACAACAAACGAAAGCAGTAACAAAAGGAGCTAAAAGCTTAGGACGAAACGTACTTTTACAATAACAAACAAACACTGTAAAGAGCTGAAGGTTCTGAACGAGAGAAGGTTGAAACTTGAGCTAAAAGTTCTACAATAACAAACGAAGACGGACAAAAGCTAATTTGCAATAATAAACAAAACTATAAACAAGGAGCTAGAACTCAGAACAAATGCAGATTAAAATGAGAGATAAAAGAAAAACTCTCCTACAGTAATAAGAAATCCTTTTAGAATAACAAACGAAGACTACAAATAAGGAGCCAGAAACTCAGAATAAATGAACGTTAAGCGAGACTTAAAACCTCAGTTCTACAGTAACAAAAAAACAGTAAAAAATGAGCTAAATACTGAGGGTGCAAGATACTTCTAGAAATATAAACGAAGACTACAAATAAGGAGCTGTAAACTCGGAATAAAAGAGCGTTAAAGCGAGACTTACAAGCTCAGGATGACAAACTTTTCGACAGTAACAAGGAAACAGTAAAAAAAAATGAGGTAAACAGTGAGGACGAAAGATACTTTTAGAATAACAAAGGAAGACTACAAATAAAGAGCCAGAAATTCAGAATACATGAAGGTTAGGCGAGGCTTAAAAGCTCAGGATAACAAACTCTTCTACGGTAAAAGAAAACAGTAAAAAATGAGCTAAACCTGAGGGTGCAAGATACTTTTAGAAAAACAAACAAAGACTACAAATAAGGAGCTGTAAAGTCAGAATAAAACAGCGTTAAAGCAAGACTTAAAAGCTCAGGACGACAAACTCCTCTACAGTAACAAGAAAACAGTAAAAAATGAGGACTAAAGATACTTTTAGAATAACAAATGAAGACTACAAATAAGGAGCTAGAAACTCAGAATAAATGAACGTTAAAGCGACACTTAAAAGCTCAGGATGACAAACTCTTCTACAGTAACAAGAAAACAGTAAAATATAAGCTAAAACTAAGAACGAAAGATACTTTTAGAATAACAAACGAAGACTACAAATGAGGAGCAATAAGCTCAGAATAAAGGAGTGTCAAAGCGATACTTAAAAGCTCAGGATGACAAACTCTCCTACAGTAACATGAAAACAGTAAAAATGAGCTAAACACTGAGGGTGCAAGATACTTTTGGAAAAACAAACGAAGACTACAAATAAGGAGCTGTAAACTCAGAATAAAAGGTGAAAGCGAGACTTAAAAGCTCAGGATGACAAACTCCTCTACAGTAACAAGAAAACAGTAAAAAATGAGGACTAAAGATACTTTTAGAATAACAAATGAAGACTACAAATAAGGAGCTAGAAACTCAGAATAAATGAACGTTAAAGCGACATTTAAAAGCTCAGGATGACAAACTCTTCTACAGTAACAAGAAAACAGTAAAATATAAGCTAAAACTAAGAACGAAAGATACTTTTAGAATAACAAACGAAGACTACAAATGAGGAGCAATGAGCTCAGAATAAAGGAGTGTCAAAGCGATACTTAAAAGCTCAGGATGACAAACTCTCCTACAGTAACATGAAAACAGTAAAAATGAGCTAAACACTGAGGGTGCAAGATACTTTTGGAAAAACAAACGAAGACTACAAATAAGGAGCTATAAACTCAGAATAAAAGGTGAAAGCGAGACTTAAAAGCTCAGGATGACAAACTCCTCTACAGTAACAAGAAAACAGTAAAAAATGAGGACTAAGATACTTTTAGAATAACAAATGAAGACTACAAATAAGGAGCTAGAAACTCAGAATAAATGAACGTTAAAACGAGACTTAAAAGCTCAGGATGGCAAACTCTTCTACAGTAACAAGAAAACAGTGAAAAATGAGGTAAACACTGAGGGTGCAAGATACTTTTAGAAAAATAAACGAAGACTACAAATAAGGAGCTATAAACTCAGAATAGAAGGTGAAAGCGAGACTTAAAAGCTCAGGATGACAAACTCTTCTACAGTAACAAGAAAACAGTAAAAAATGGAGCTAAACGCTGAGGACCAAACATACTTTTACAATAACAAACGAAGACTACAAGCAAGGAACTAAAACCTCAAAACAAAAGAAGGTTTGAGTGAGAGATGAAATGACGACAGAAAAAAGCTACTTTGCAATCATTAACAAACTATAAACAAGGAGCTAAAAACGCAAAACAAATAAAGATTAAAATGAGAGATGAAAGCTCAGAATAACACACTCTTCCACATTAACAAGAAAATAGTAAAAGTGAGGTAAACAAATGAAGACTACAAATTAGGACCTATAAACTTATAATATAAGAAGGTTACAGCGAGATTTAAAAGCTCGGGATACAAACTCTATTACAATAACAAGAAAACAGTAAAAAAAGGAACTAAACGCTATACTTTTACAATAAACAAATGAAGACTACAAACAAGAAGCTAAAAGCTCAAAACAAAAGTAGGTTAAAATAAGAGATGAAAGCTCAGGACAACAAACTTCTACAATAACAATGCAACAGTAACAAGAATGAGCTCAGGATGGAAGATACGTTTACAAAAACAATCGAAGACTTAAACAAGAAGCTAAAAGCTCAGGACGAGAGAACAGGAGTTAAAAGCTCAGAACGACAAACTCTTCTACAATAATAAGCGATGTAGCAGTACGAAATGAGCAAAATAATATTCTTACGATAGCAAACAAAGACTATAAACAAGGAGCCAAAAACTCAGGATAAAAGGAGGTAGTTATAAGCTCAGGATACAAAATCTTCTATAATAACCATCAAACTAGAGAATTTTTGTTTCTCCAAAGCATACATAACAACCCCAGATGATGGGGATCTAATCAAACTAGAGAGTTTTTATTTCTCCAACGCATACATAACAACCCCAGATGATGGGGGTTGGTTTCATACTCCGGAAGTTTAAAGACCAAATTACGAAGTACCCTGTATGTTCAATTTTTTGAATTCACTTTTTGTAAATGTCGAAAGAACTGTCATCTCGCCCTAGTTTTCCACTCGTACGTACTTTCGGGATCAATCATTCACGCAAATCAACCCCAAATCACCGACGGAAACGCGGGGGTGAGGCAAACTTTTGTTTGAACGGAAACGACAATAAATCGCCGGGCGCGAGGGGCAGACAGTTTTCCAATTTTCGATGGCCCATAATTCATTACGGCTTTAATTATGCAAAGCGCTGCCTCCGAGTTTATGGAACGCGAGTAAATCAATAGCGTCGTGCTCACAATTATGTACCTCTCCCCCCCCCCACCCGAAAAAAATTCTTCTATCTATGTTATTAATAATAGTGAATGCGGAATGTCACCCTCTGCATCTAAGGGAAACACAACAGCAGCAACTACAAGAACAAAGCGAGAAATGTAATAGAGAGGACGATGGGGGAAGCTAAGGACTCACTCGTCCTGGGCAAAATGCAATCCACCTGTTTCCTGTGGAGCTCCTTCCGGGATCCCGCCCTCGAAAAACTGTACCAGAGCTACAGCGTGAAGCAAAAGCGCGCGGGGTTGGAATGCTTCTTGATGACCGCGATCCTGTACGACGTTTACATGTTGGTGGTGCCGAGCGGGCAGGATTTGTGGATATTCGCGGCGATGAGTACTTTCCTCGTTTTGAATTGCTCCCTGTTGATTTGGTGCAAGCGCGGGGTTCAGATCTGCCCGATTTGGGCCGCGCTACCCCACGTCGCGTGGCACCTCGCGAACGCCCAGGTTCTAGTGTCGTTGTTCCTGAAGAGGAACGAAGTTACTTCGAGGGATAACCTGGGGTGGGTCCTGCTCCTGGATTACTTGATTTACGTCACCTTACCGTTGCGACTGAGATACTGCGTTATACTGAGCTTGGGGACTTGCGCTTCTTACGTCGCTGCGATCGTCGGGCTGTCCAAACCCGAAGCACACCCTGTACAGCAGGTAAGGATTTTTATTTATTTTTTATTATCCGATCATCGCAGTGAGATTTTAGAAAAATGGATTAATTTTGTTGGGGCTTTTAGGGGATGGTCGAGGGACACGTGTGTGGAATTGTTTTGTAATGCGTATGATACGTCTCTGTAACCCCCTTACGATGATAAATTATGACAACGGGAGGTGGATGATACCTGTCGACCGTAAATGTCTGACGTATCACGGTTTTGTTCACAATCAGGGTGATTTATAATCGTGAAGGGCGGGTTTTGCGGTTCTGATGGATTTTTCTCTCGTTCGCATCGAGAGGGTGGCTTTCTAGGATCAGAAGGCAGAGTAAAATTAAATAGAATAGAAAGAGAACTCTGTTATTTAATTTATATAGAATTTTTTTAAACTAGTCTTTAATTTGATAAATGTTCTAAAATTTTTGAGGGGTTAAGTTAGAGGGTAAAAGTAAAATATAAAAAAATGAAGCCGAAATCGCAGAACTTATAAGTGACAGAAAAAGCTTTAAGATTATAAGCAAACTTGCAATTATTATTCTGCGGAAAATTTTTGTGGCGCTTGGAATATCCACGTTTGATCGGTTATTGTTATTATTATTACCCTTCGGTAAAGCTAAATTAAATATTAATTAATGTAAATTTAAATTAAGTAATTGAATTTGTTATTTGTTTATTTATTTGCATTTTCAGACTATAGGATTAGTTAGAAAAAAATCTGCTATAACCTTCTATTCTAACCTTAAAGTTATTTGACTCAAAAGACTAGGTTTTGACTATTACGGCTCATTCATCCTAATTACTCCGCCTACTGAACGTCTGATTTCCAATTGCTTGCCTTCCAATTGCAATATCCATTATTATGCCTCGGGGGCGTGTACAACCTTATTGGTTATCGTCTTCGTTCATTTACGTCAATAGTTCCGCCCAGTATGCGTATTGGTTAAAATTGTAACTCTTAACTTCATTGCTTCATTAACTTCATTGCTCCGCATGATTGGTCGAAAATGTCTTGATTTTCTCTGCCGTCCTTTTATTTGTTATTATTAGTATGGTTTATGGGTGTGTTCGATATTATTATTTATCATTTTCGTTCATTTACTTCAATGACTCCGCCCAACAGACATAAGATTGGCCAGAAATTGTTTTGTTTTGCATTTGCTAGTTTCATTTTATAGACTTAAACAGAATGCATCGCCGTTACGCGCCGTTGTTTGTCAAATGAAAGTCAAATACAAAGATTCAAATGTCATTGCACAGAATGAACGACGTCAAGCAGCGTTGTACGCGAAAAGTTGATCAACTTCCAACTTTATTGGCGGCAAACGTCATAATAGATAACCAAATATGTCTCACTATGGCATTTTCATCTGGCAATTTCTTGATTATATAAATAATGTAACATACAATACACTAGTTATAACATATACATATAACTTGATATTATATTATTTATTATTGATATTTCTATTTTTAGGTTAGATTGTTGACATTTCGCGTTGCTTTATCTGTGCATGCCTTCTGAGTTAACATGTTGGCGTGTAACAGCGTTGCATTCTGTTTAAGCCTCAAATCTTATTATTAGTCAAAGTGACCGGAAAGATTACAGAAAATTGGTTAACATCAGCGGGCTTTTGTTATCCATATAAAAAACATGGAAGTTTAAATTTTGTTGTTACAGTTGAATTAGCTTCATTGCTCCGCCCACTCTTCGTCTGATTGGTCGAAAATTTGCCAATTCATTAATACGTAAATTTTGCCAATTCTTTTACTTTTCACTTGCCTTTTTGTTGTTAAATTGCTTGTGTCAATTAATTCTTGTCTTTCGTTTTCTTGTCATTTTTCAATTATCTTAATTTCAATTGTTTTAATTTACTTTTGTAATTTGTTTTTTAGTTCTTTATTTGCTTCTATTTTCAATATTTTTTAATTTGGCCTTGACTTTTCATTTGTCATTTCTCGTTTGCATTTTGTTTCTTTTTTGTCTTTCGTTTTCTCTTCATTTTGCATTTGTCTTTTCTTTTGATTTGCTTCTGTCGTTTGTTTTTTATTCTTCATTTGATTCTATTTTCAATTTTTTCTTGCATACTACTTTGGCCTTTTGTTTTCAAATTCCTTCTGTAAATTGTTTCCTGTCTTTTGTTTTCTTTTCATTTTTCAGTTACTTTTTGTTTTTAATTTGCTTTTGTAATTAGTTTTTTTTTTAATTTTACATTTGCTTCTGTTTTCATTGTTTCTTAATCTGTCTTTGACTTTTCATCTATCGTTTCTCGTTTCCGTTTTGTATTTTTTGTTTTTAAATTGCTTGTGTCAACTGTTTCTTGGCTTTCGTTTTTCATTTGGTTTCTCTTCATTTTTCATTTGTCTATTGTTTTTAATTTGCTTCTGTCATTTGTTATTTTATTCTTCGTTTGATTCTATTTATTTTATTTTTTCATTTGTTTTACTTTTCATTGGACTTTTCTTTTTAACGAATGTCAATTGTTTCTTGGCTCCTGTTTTCTATTGATTTTCTGATATCTTTTGTTTTTGACTTGCTTTTGTAATTTGTTTCTTTATTCCCAATTTGCTTCTGTTTTCATTGTTTTTAATCTCTCTTTAACTTTTCATTTATCATTTCTAGTTTCTGTTTTGTTTTTTTTTTTGTTTCTAAATTGCTCCTGTCAACTGTTTCTTGTCTTTCGTTCTTCTTCGTTTTCTGTTCATTTTTCATTTGCCTTTTGTTTTTAATTTGCTTTTGTCATTTGTTTTTTTTTTTATTCTTCATTTGATTCTATTTTTTTATTTTTTCCATTTGTCTTACTTTTCAATGGCTTTTTATCTTTAACGAATGTCAATTGTTTCTTGGCTTTTGTTTTCTTTTGATTTTCAGTTACCTTTTGTTTTTAATTTGCTTTTGTAATTAGTTTCTTTATTCCTAATTTGCTTCCGTTTTCATTGTTTTTTTATCTCTCTTTAACTTTTGATTTGTCATTTCTAGTTTCCGTTTTGTTTTCTTTTTTGTTTTTAAATTGCTCCTGTCAACTGTTTCTTGTCTTCGTTTTCCATTCGTTTTCTCTTCACTTTTCATTTACCTTTTGTTTTTAATTTGCTTTTGTCATTTGTTTTTTTATTCTTCATTTGATTCTATTTAGACTTTTTTTCATTTGTTTTACTTTTCATTGGCCTTTTGTTTTTAAATTGCTTCTGACAATTGTTTATTTTATTTTTTCATTTGCCTTACTTTTCATTGGTCTTTTGTTTTTAACGAATGTCAATTGTTTCGTGTCTTTTGTTTTCTTTTCATTTTTCAGTTACCTTTTGTTTTTAATTTGTTGTTGTAATTTGTTATTTTTCATCGTTTTCGAATCTGCCTTGTCATTTCTCGTTTGCATCTTGTTCTTTGTTGCTAAATTGTTTCTGTCAACTGTTTCTTGTCTTTTGTTTTTTTTTTTCAATGTTTCCTTCGTCGTTTTTCATTTGCCTATTGTTTCTAAATTGCATCTGTCAACTGTTTCTTGTATTTAGTTTCTCATTCGTTTTCTTTTCATTGCCTTTTGTTTTTAATTTTAAGTTTATTCATTTGCTTATGTTTTTAATTCTTTGTTTTTAATTCTTTATGTCCTTTTTTATTTGGACTTTGTTGTTTGTTTTGTTCTTAAATTGCTTCTGGCAACTGTTTCTTATCTTTTGTTTTTCCTTCTTTTTCTCTTCATTTCTCGCTTGCTTCTTGTTTTTAAATTGCATCTGTGAACTGTTTCTTGTCTTTTGTTTTTCATTCGTTTCCTTTTCATTTGTCATTTGTCTTTTGTTTTTAATCTGGTTTTGTCATTTGCTTTTTCGCCTTCGTTCGCTTCTGTTTTCAATTCTTTATGTATATACTTGTCACTTGTCATTTGTTTTTTTTTTTTCGTTTTTAAAGTACTTCTGGCAACTGTTTCTTGTTATTCTTTTGTTTCTCATTCGTATTCTCTTCATTTTTTATTTGCCTTTTGTTTATAATTTGCTTGCGTGTGTCATTTGTTTTTGTTCTATTCTTCGTTTGCTTCTGTTTTTAATTTATTATTATTTATTTATTATTTTACTTCTCCATTATCATTTCTCATTTGCGATTTTTTTTATGGTTTCTCTCAATTGTTTCTTGCCTTTTGTTCTTCATTCGTCTTTTTAATTTTTCATTTTGCTTTTGTTATTAGTTTTTTTATTCTTCGTTTACTTCCGTTTTCAAGCTTTTTATTTGCCTTTTACTTTTCACTTGTCACTCTATTCATTTTGATTTTTGGCAAAATGAATGAAAAGTAAAAGGTAATTGATACGTAACAAATGAAAAGTAAAAACAAACAAAAAAATGGAAATAGAAGCAAATGGCAAAGCAAAAGGCAATTAAAAATTCGATAAGATATAAGTGAAAAATGAAAAGAAGATGAACAATTGAACAAGAAATAACAATAACAAACAAACAAAAAGTAACAATGAGAACGAAGAGAAATGGCAAATGATAATAAAACCAAATGAAAAATGTAGAGTGATAAACAAAAAGCAAATTAAAATAAACATTCCAGCATCAATTTGGAGCGCGCATCGAACCTTCTCGAATCATCGAGAATTATACAATTATAATAAAAATATATCTGTCGCCGACAGGGGATGTAACAGTGTATTTCCTACCCCAAAAGTCTTGCAAAATAAAATCCTTAAGAACGAAATAAAATCGAAAAAGTCAAAGGACAATATTTCTTATGTGCTCTGTAATGCCTGTATATTTAAGATAAATGCTCGCAAGAAATTAATACGCCATAAAAAAAAAACAAATGATAGCCTTAATTCTGATTTCTCGGAAAAGGGGGAGGAACAAATCCTTAAACATCGACTTGGCATTTTTTGAAACCGAACTTGGTTCGTTAGATATTAAACACCCCCTCCCCCAATGGGGGTGGCTCGTTGGATTTAAATTAAACACATCGGCGTTCGACCACCCCGGCTTAAAATTAACCGCGGCCCAAGCAAACACCACCGATCTCTTATCGGAAACCACCCCCTCGGCCTTTAATTTCAAAAGCGCCGCCTTAATTAAGAATTTACTTGGAATTTGTTAAATATGCCGAAATTCGTCCGGATTAGCGAAATAAGCGGTAATGAAGTAGGGCAAATTATAGCTTGGGGGTGACGCATGAATTATTCACGTAACACATAACAAAGGGGCTATTAAAAAGAAAGTCGCGGGGGATGATACTTAGGCGTTATCAGCACTAATAAGTCGTAGTATTCATTGCTGTTAACAAGGGTTTTAGAAGTACCCATAATATTTTATGTTGGCCTTCTTGGTAACGGCGTGGTTGGGGGAGGGAGGGGGTGATATATAGGGAGGTTTCAGAAAGGAATGAATACGTAAAAACTGAACGAGAAGTTTGTGCATCTTACAAAATTCTTTTTATTATTTTTTCACAGCATTTTTCTTTGCAACCCTCAAACAAGAATATGATGATTTCGAAGATAATTATTATTTAAGAAAAAACTGTGGCTTCAAGCACAAAACAAAAGCTTCAAGGCGATGACAATCAAACTTGTAATGATTATTCGGAATCTGAATTTGTTTGAAATATCTACGTTTCGTTGTGCGTTGGCAACTTTCTCTTTTATTTAGGTACCTCGAGGAAATTGTTTGTTTTCAATTTATTAATTGTTTAATTTTTTGCCAAGGAAGTTGAATATAAAAAGGAAGAAACAAAAAAGAAAAAAAAAGGCAAAAGAAAAGTGCACTTGTTCTTTAAATTGTTTGCAATTCTGATTGAGAAGCGAACAATAAAAGAAGATCCCGATATAAATGGCTATATTTAGTTAAATTAGAAAATTTTAAATTAAAAAAAAATTAGTAATGCTTATAATTGTAAGGCCCAAAGAAAATTGCCATTTAACTTTATTACTCCGCCCAGTGTGCATCTGATTGGACGGAATTTTTTTGGGGCGTGTTCATCGCTACTATTTGTTGATTCTGTTGTCAGTCAGTTGCTCCGCCCAAATTAAGCATAATTGGTCAGAATATTGTTAAAATAATTAAAAAAAATTGCTACAGCTGTTCATTTAACTTCATTGTTCCACCCAGCGACGTCAGATTGGACGGAAATTCCTTTGACATATTCATCTGCATTATTGTTTTCTTTTTTTCTAATTATTCTTTTCGTGTCCATTTTTTCTCGACACTAGCTTCAAAGTTATTAGAAACAATGTGATATAAAATAGTAGCAATAAAATACGTAACTTTGTAAAAGAAAGCTCAGCGTTTGTGCGATTGGCCACAAGCTTATTTGCCTTTCTTTAGTTTTCCGAAGTTATTAGAATAATAAAAATAACAATAAAGCAAATAGCAACACAATTGTAAGGTCTACAAAATTTGCTCCGCCTTGTTTATCTCGGATTAGCTGTGCCATAGTATTGGCTTAGAGGCGTGGTCATCATTATTATTCGTTGTTTCCGTTCGCTTAAGTCAGTTGCTCCGCCCAATGCTTGCATGATTGGTCAGAAAAGTATCTGCCTTTTTATTTATTCATTCTTCCCCAACACTGACGTCAAAGTTACTAGAAACAATGCGACATAAAATAGTAATAGTAATAATAAATATGCACCTTTAAATAAAAAAAAAAATCCTAGCGTTCAGGTATTGGACAAAAGCTTACGTCTTCGTTGCCTATTTTTTTTTTCGAAGTTATAATAAAAATAGTTCTAAGGACTTAAAAAAATTATTGCTGCAGTACTTTTAACTTCATTGCTCCGCCCAGTGTAACTCTGATTGGCCGGAAATTTCTTTGACACATTTATCTGATTATTGTTTTGTTTTTTTATTTGTTCCGTTTTTTCCAACAGTAACTTCAAAGTTACTAGAAACATTATGACATCCGCCCAGTGTATGTCTGATTGGCTGGGAATTTTTTTTACGTTGATCTGTATCGCAGAGTGCCGTAGTATTGGCTTAGGGGCGTGTTCATCACTATTATTCGTTGTTTCCATTCGCTTAAGTCAGTTGCTCCGCCCAACGCACGCATGATTGGTCAGAAAATTGTTTCCTTTTTTATTTATTCATTCTTCCGCAACACTGACGTCAAAGATACTAGAAACAGAGTGACATAAAATAATAATAATAATAATAAATATTCATCTTTAAATAAAATAAAAACGCCTACGATTCAAATATTGGCCAAAAGCTTATATCTTCGTCGTCTATTTTGTTTTTTCTATTATAATAACCTCATTGCTCCGCCCAGTACATGTGATTGGTCGGAAACTTCTTTCTTCCATTGCGACGTACCGTAAGTCTTGGCGTGAGGGCGTGCCCAACGCACGCTCGATTGGTCAGAAACTTGTTGTCTTTTCTTATCGTAATGACGAAATGAAGTTCACCAGTTCACTTATCGATCTTCTTTTGTTTTTTGTTTTCTTTTTTTTTTGTTACGATGAGAAAGTGTCGTGTTCTTATCTGTCTAAGGTATTTAACAAAAATGCAAAAAGCAACCGACTTTAGTTATATTTTTTTCTTTAAGAAAATTCAGTGATTTTTTGACGACCGCTCGTATTTTTTCCGATAACAAAAAGTAGGCCAAATATAATCTCATATTTATTTTCGATGGCCGTTTTTACTTTTTCTAATAAAGGAGAAAATTACGTCACCAATTGGTTTTGTTTTTGTTTTTATCTTTTGGGTAATCGGGAGTTCTTTTCGTTTTTGTTATGACTTTTCTTGTTGCCTTTCGGCGAAAAATGGCAGTCGCTTTTCTTTCGTTACACAATCGATCGCTTTTGTTATTTTGTTTTAGTTGCTTCGCCCAATGTAGGTACGTCTGATTGGTCAGAGATTTCTTACTTGCATTTATCTGCATTGTGACGTACGTAGTGTTGTCTTAGGGGCGTGTCCAACGTTACTAGTTGCTTCCGCTCATTTAAGTTAGTTGCTCCGCCCAACATAAGCTTGATTGGTCAGAAACTTGTTGTCTTTTCCTACACTTATCGCAATAACGAAATGAAGTTCAACAGTTCTCTTATCGATCTTCCTTCTTTGTTTTTTATGCTTTCTTCTTTTTAACGAAAATAACCTTACCTAAGGCATTTAAAAAATGTTGTTTCAGTTGCTTCGCCCAATGTACGTCTGATTGGTCGGAGATTTGTTACTTACATTTATTTGATTGCGACGCACGTAGTGTTCTCTTAGGGGCGTGTCCACCAACGTTACTTGCTATTGCTTCCGTTCATTTAAGTTAGTTGCTCCGCCCAACGTAAGCGTGATTGGTCAGAAACTTGTTGTCTTTTTTCTTTCACTTATCGTAATGACGAAATGAAGTTCTCTTATCGATCTTCCTTTGTTTTTTATGTTTTCTTTTTTTTTGAATGATGACAAAGTGTTCTGACCTTATCTAAGGCATTTGAAAAAATGTTGCTTCAGTTACTCCGCCCAATGTAGGTTTGATTGGTCGGAGATTGGTTACATGAATTTATCTGCATTGTCCTCTTATGGACGTGCGTTACTTGTTGTTACTTCCGTTCTTTTAAGTTAGTTACTCCGCCCATAGTAAGCTTTTTTTTACGAAGATAAAGTGCCATGTTCTGATCTGATTTAGAATAGTGCAAAAAACAACCCCACTTTAGTTATATTTTTTTTAGAGAAAGAACTAAAAAATTGATCTTTTTTTTTCGATAATGAAAAGTATGCCACTGGCTTCAACTTCTTTTACTTTCTCTAATAATTACTTTTGTTTATGACTTCCTCTTTTAGGGAATTGGGAGTTATTTTATCAATCGTCTTTTCGTTCATGTTATGACTTCTTGGCAATCGTATTTTCTTTTGTAACACAATCGATCTCTTTTGTTATTTTGTTTTACTTGCTCCGCCCAGTGTACGTCTGATTGGTCGGAAATTTCTAGCCCGCATTTAACTGCATCGTGGAGTGCTCAGTTGCTCCGCCCAAAGCACGCCCGATTGATCAAAATATTGTTTTCTTTTTTTATTGTTTGTCCTTTTCGTTGTCTATTGTTCCCAAAAAAATTTGAACCAGAAGATTATTGGTCATTTGTTTTCCAAAGTTACTATCACAATAAAAATAAATAAAACCAATAGAAATTTAATTATAAGGGCTACAAAATGTCTGATTAATTGGAAACTTCTTTCTTACTTTCATCTGCATGCCGACGCACTTTAGTATTTGCTTAGAGGCGTGTCCTACGTTATTATTGGTCGCTTCCGTTTGTTTATGTGAAACTCCGCCAACGCAAGCACGATTGGCTAATTCTTTTTTTTGTGTATTTCTTATTCATACCCTTGGCACAGTGTAAAAGAGTGAAAAAAATTAAGAAAGAATGCCTGAAAGTTTATTTCAGAACGAAATTGCAAAAGCAGAAAAAGTGAATTCTAAAAAATGTGCAAAAGATTGTCTGGCTCGGTTTATACAATTTTAATTCCCCAAGTTCCTAAAATTTGCGATAAATAAAATAAAGAAAAACGAGTGAAAAGAACGCTTCGTATTTGTTTGGGCCTGCCTGACAAAACCTCAGACAAATTCAATGGAGACAGGGGCGGGGGATTCCCAACTGTCAAAATGTAATTGTAACGCAACGGTGAACGGTTCTTTTTCACAGTATATTAAAACAAAAGAAAAACTTCGTATCTGCCACATAAAAACAAATTGAAATGAGAACTCCTGATGTTTTAAATAATAAATAATGACGGCCATTTTCAATTTTATGTACAGTCAAAATTAAAAGTAGTAAAACGTAAATGCATAATCTTTTTCAATCTGATCACCATAACGATCAGGTGGCCAATCGATTCTTGTCCGCCTCCTCTTCATAGCGATCAGAAGATTAGGGCGCAGTTTAACTTTTTGTTGAGGGGGACGTTATTTTGAATTGTGACTGTACATTGCAAGTAGAAACAGAAAATGAAAAATTATAATTAATAAAACAAAGAAAAAATTGTTTTCTGTAAATGTTCAAAATTTTTTTTTCGAACAGACTTCACCCCTTAATAAATTAATAACTACGGGGCGCGTTTTAAAAAGACTTTGCTGGGCGGCGTGATGATTTATTAATTCGCGGATAAAACAGAAAACCTAACAAAGAAAGCAAATTCCTAATCAAAATTCCGAAAATTAATTCTCGCCGCGCGTCCAATTAAATTTGAATAACGGTGTTTGTATTTCCAATGTCCGCACCTTCGCCCATAATAGTTTACCTGCAGCAACAACCCCTTTGAATATTTATACTTTGTATGTTGTACGTTGTACGCGAGGGCGAATCGGTTAATTAAACATACAGCCGCAGAATAAGTGGTTGGGATCTGAGTTGATTTAATACTGCATCTGCTCGGCCAAATAAATAATACGAGAGAGCGAGCGAGCTTCAAGTTTGTTAACCCTCTATGAGCAACATTTAAAATTTTAATTTTAATTTAAATTTGCGCTTAAATTGCCTGATGTGAAAATGCAAATAAGTGAAATATCGAAGGGGAAAACCATCTGGTAAGTCAGTCGCAGACGCAGCTAGCTGATAATACGTATTCTCGATAAGAATCTGAAGCTTGGGGTTAAAGTTAAAGTACCAACTAAAGCCTCCAAAGGCCAAGGGAAGTCTTATATAAAGTGACCTAGGAGAAAGTAGCTTGTGTCCGTTTAGAATGATTTTGATTTTGAAATTCAATGAAGACCAACATTTAATTTATTTATTCATTCATACTGGCATCTTCGAGCTGGGTTTTCTGCGTTTTCCAGTTTGTAAGCCAAAGCCGAAGGAAGAAAAGCCATGTAGTAAGGTGGTCGCAGCCGCAGTCGACAGTACGTAATGAGCAGCCTGCACGACAAGCTTTCGGAAGTTTGGAGGGCTTAGAATGGTTTTATCAGTAGAAAAGAAAAAAATTAAGTCCTGTATTTTAATTCGTTTGAAAATTAAAACAAAGCAGATCTGGCTTGAAAGATCATCTACCAAGATAAAGCTACTAAGTAAACACTAAAACGCATGACTTCTTAGAAAACTTCCACCGTTTCGTTTTATTGACTTGAGAATATCAAAACCGGTAAAATACCGAAGGTGAAAACCATCTAGTAATTCGGTCGCAGCCGCAACTGCTTAATAAAGATACGAATACGCCTTTGCGATAAGAATCTGAAGCTTAGGACTAGTTGGAGGGTCAAAAAAATTACCTTCAACTAAAGCCATCGGAGGCCAAGGAATGTTTAATGCAAGGTAGCCTTGAAGGAAGTAGCTTGAGCTTGTTCAGAACTACTTTGACTTTGAAATTAAATGAAACCCCCCATTTTATTTCTTAATTATTTTTTTTTAATCTCGCTCGTTTTGTAAAATGAAATCAAATCAAATCTGGTTCGCTTCTAATCGAAGGACCATTTTCAATTTTGATAAAGCCATCAAGTTAACAGCGAAACGCGCGAATTCTTTTACCGTTTCGTTTTTAACTCGAGAATTTTTAAATTTTATGTGAATATCACAACCGGTGAAATAACAAAAATGAAAACCATCTAGCAAGTCGGTCGGAGCCGCAACTGGATAATAAGCAACCGAATACGCCTTTCCGATAAGAATCTGAAACTTGGGACTAGTTGAAGGTCAAAAAGATTAACTTCAACCACAGCCATCAAAGGTGAAGGGATGTTTAATCAAAGGTGACCTTGAAGGAAGTAGCTTAAGCTTGTTCAGAACGACTTTGATCTTGAAATTAAATGAAAACCCCCATTTTATTTGTTAATTAATTTTTTTCTGAATCCCGCTCTTTTTGTAATGCGTTTACAATTCGTTTGAAAACACAACCAAATCAAATCTGGTTCGCTTCTAATCGAAAGACCATTTTGATGAAGCTACCAAGTTATCAGCGAAATGCGCGAATTCTTAGAAAGCTTCGTCTTTTTTAAATTTAATGTGAATGTCAAAACCGGTGAAATACCGAAGGTGACAACCATCTAGTAAGTCGATCCCAGCCGCAACTAGGTAATAAACAGTCGAATACGCCTTTCCGATAAGAATCTGAAGTTTGGGATTAGTTGAATTGTCAAAAAAAAATTACATTCAATCAAAGGCCAAAGGCCAAGTTGACCTTGAAGGAAGTAGCTTGAGCTTATTCAGAAATTATTAAATTAAAACCCCCATTTTATTTATTAATTAATTTTTTCTGAATCCCGCTCGTTTTGTAACGCGTTTTTAATTCGTTCGAGGATGAAACGAAAGCAAATCTGCTTCGATTATAGTCGAATGATCATCTTGATTAAGCAGCCAAGATACCAGTGAAACGCAGATATCTTAAAAAAACTTTTACTATTCTGTACGTTCAGTTCGATTTTTGTCTTGAGAGTTTTCTTATTTGATGTTAATTTCAAAACTGAAGGGGAAAACCATCGGGTAAGTCAGTCGCAGCCGCAACTGGAAATATGGAACAAGTAGTAGCCAAGTACGCCTTCCGATAATAATCTGAAGTTTAGGGCTAGCTAGAGTGTCAAGAAATACTCCCAACTGAAGCCATCAATGGCTAAGGAAGTCTAATATAAGGTGACCTTGAGGGAGTAGCTTGAGCTCGATTAAAATGACTCTGACTTCGATATTCAATGAAGACCCCCATTTTATTGATACAATGTTTCTTTTGAAAAAATCCTTCTCTTTTTTGTAGATAATGCGTCTTCAATTTTTTTCAAAAAGAAATCGAATCCAGTTCCATTTTAGTTCAAAGACCATTTTGATAAAGCTACCAATTTAACAACGAAACGTAGATTTATTAAAAAACTTTTACCGCTCAACGCGTTCGTTTCGTTTTTTGATTTGGGAGTTTCTTGTTTGACGTGAACATCAAAATCGGTGGAATATTAAAGGCGAAAGCCATCTAGTAAGTCGGTCGCAGCCGCAATTGACTATCAATAAGTAAGTGAACATGTATCACCGATAAAATTATGAAGCTTTAATACTAGAGTGTCAAAAAAATACTTCCAACCATAGTCATTAAAGACCAAGGGAAGTTTAATACAGGCTGACCTTGGAGGAGGTATCTTGAGCTCGTTTAGCATGAGTTTGACTTTGAAATTCATTGAGAACCCCCCATTTTATTTATTTATTTTTAGAAAAAATCCTGCTTGTTTTGTAACGCACTTTTAATTCGTTTGTGAATTAAAGCGGAGCAAATCTGGCTCGATTTTAGTCGATAGGAAACGCAAACTTCTAAAAAAACTTACTGCGCAGTGCGTTTGGTTCGTTTTTTGACTTGCAAGTTTCTTGTTTGATGTGAATATCCAAATTTAAGAAGGAAACCATCTAGTAAGTCGGTCGCAGCCGCAACTGGCTACTAATACTTAGCCAAATACGACATCTCGATAAAAATTTGAAGCTAGAGAGTTAAGAAAACTCTCCCAACTAAAGTCTTCAAAGCCCAAAGGAAGTTTAAAGCGATGTGACCTTGGGGGAAGTAGCTTGAGCGGGTTTACAGTGATTTTGACTTTGAAATTCAATAAGTCCCCCTCCGCCTCACATTATTTATTAATTTTTTTCGGAAAAAAATCCTGATTTTAATTCGTTTTAAAATGAAAACAAAGTAAATCTGATTCGATTCTCTACCAAGATAAAGCCATCAAGTTAGCAGCGAAACGCAGATATTTTAAAAAACCTTTAGTTTCAGTGCGTTTTTCGACTTGAAAATTTTTTTTATTACGAGCTTAATCCAATTTTTTTTTTTTTCACCTTTTTTGCAATTTCCTTATTATTTTTATCAGTGAAACAATTTCTTCGTAACACGTCAAGGACAACATAAAAATCGTACGAAACTCAACGTTTCGATCTCGCTCGACAGCATCGTCAGGGGCTGAATTACCTTTATTATCCTAAATCCGCCATCAAGTAATTTTGTCATCAATATTTATTTTCTAGTTCATATTCAGCATGAGGTAGGTGTTTAATTCGATAGCAATTGTTCTCAAACTAGCAATCGAAATAGAACAAGCGAAACACGGCTACCAACGTAAGAAAGCCCCACGACGTTTTGCTTCCCTCTTGCTCTATTGCTTTGAGAAGCACCAATTAGTGGACACCTGTATTTAGGACATGATGGTTACTCGGCGAAGCAATCTTCTAGGCACTTGACGTGATTTGATGTGTGAAGGACGGGGGTGTTTATTAACGGGGTAACAACCCCAAGTATGCAATGAATTTTTTTTAACCGTGCGACTTTCTGCCTTTTGTTCGTTAATTAATAGCTTTGGATGTCGGACAGAGGTCACTGTGATATTGGTCGTCCATCCAAGGGACTGCTGTGTCGATAATGCTTAACACTGCAGTTAGCAAGTCTGTCCCACCACCACACACTCCTTTACCACCAGCCAACAAGGAACTTAAAAAAAGAATTATTATAGAATTATGTCGGTCATGAAATCTGTTACGGTGGAGAATTTCGCTAAATTCATTTATAATTTTGGGTCAGCCTGTATATTGGTCGCACAACCGTTTGTTCTTTTTGAGCTTTGACCGTCAAAGGAGTCGCCTCTCTACACCCCTTCTTTGTTGTATTGAGTCTGTCCCGGGTAGGCACTCGTTTGAATTCCAGTCCTGCTATTCGCCTATCTGGAACATGTGATTCTTCTTCCCACCCAAACCTTGCGCATTGTAAGCTGTCCGACTATAAGTTCGTAGCAGCCTTGTTGCTGACCGCGTGGAGAATTGTTCTTGCTTTTGGTTAAATTTTCATTGAATTGTGTTTGTTCTGGAGTGAAAAAGTAAACAGATGTAATAATCGGGTTGTGAATTGTTTGCTGCGAGTCCAAACCTGTCCGCCGATTCTACGACAGGTATGTTTTTAATGACGTTGTGCACTGTTTGATTCGTAATCCGTGTTTTCTTTTATCTTTTTTTTCCTCCTTATTTTTGGTTACCTTATTCCGCCTTCCATCCACCCCCACGACGTTCCGGACGCTTTACCGGAGTTTGGTAACCGGAGGCAAGCTGAGAAATCCACAGGGGGCATCGACGCTAGCCGTTTGGTCCGCCATCTTAGGGTTGATTATCTAAACAAAAGAGGTATTAAAGTGGTAACTGAGAGTGACTCCCTCCTGGTGTTCGCTTTTTCGTTGAAACGGAACAACACCTGTCAGGTGTTTAAGATGACGCTTTGGTATATTTTACATGACTTTATTCCGCCTTCTGTCCACCCCACGACGTTCGGGACGCTTTACCGGAGTTTGGTAAACGGAGGTAAGCTGAGAATTCTACGGGGGCTTCGATTAATGACATATGCCAGCCGTTTGGTCCGCCATCTTAGGGTTGCTTACCTAAGCAAAAGAGGTTACCACTTGAACGCCATTAAAGTGGTAACTGAGAGTGACTCCCTCCTGGTGTTCGCAACGGAGCAACACCTGTCAGGTGTTTGAGGTGGCGCTTTGGTATGTTTTACATGACTTTATTCCACCTTCTGTCCATCCCCACGACGTTCCGGACGCTTTACCGGAGTTTGGTAACCGGAGGCAAGCTGCGAAACCTACGGGGGCATCGATTAATGACATATGCCAGCCATTTGGTCCGCCATCTTAGGGTTGCTTACCTAAACAAAAGAGGTTACCACTTCAACGCCATCAAAGTGGTAACTGAGAGTGACTCCCTCCTGGTGTTCGCATTTTCATTGAAACGGAGCAACACCTGTCAGGTGTTTGAGGTGACGCTTTGGTATATTTTACATGACTTTATTCCGCCTTCCGTCCACCCCCACGACGTTCCGGACGCTTTACCGGAGTTTGGTAACCGGAGGCAAGCTGAGAAACCTACGGGGGCATGGATTAATGACATATGCTAGCCGTTTGGTCCGCCATCTTAGGGTTGGTTACCTAAACAAAAGAGGTTAAAAGCCATTAAAGTGGTAAGTGAGAGTGAGTTTGGTAACCGGAGGCAAGCTGAGAAACCTACGGGGGCATCGATTAATGACATATGCTAGCCGTTTGGTTCGCCATCTTAGGGTTGGTTACCTAAACAAAAGAGGTTACCACCTTAACGCTATTAAAATGGTAACTGAGAGTGACTCCCTCCTGATATTCGCTTTTCCGTTGAACGGAGCAACATCTGTCAGGTGCTTGACGTGACGCTTTGAGGATTTCTAACCTCGACGGACACAAGACTTGAAGGTTCGCTTTTGAGATATGAGAAAGTCGGATAATTAGTTTTTTTTGTGAAGTTCAGATCCGTACTTGCTTTTAGTCTAACTTCATTTTAGACAGCTGTTTGAACATTTCTTGTCTGTGCTATGTACTATACTGTACGTTTTGTTTAATGTGTCAACTTTGCATATAAATAAAAACAAGGGTGCATTACTGGTGAGATTTACCTTATTTTAAAATTCTACCCCTTTGCTTCGTGGTTCCGCATAACCTCGACCTTTCTCCAAGAGTTAGCCGGCGGTGATTGGAGAACTTAATTCGCCCTCCCATCAAATTTGCTGGCCACCAAGACAGGTAGGAAACAAATCCAAGAAATAATTAAAGGTTTTCTTTAAAACTGGGGCGTTGTGTTCTCCAAAATTCCAACCCCAAGGACTGTTCACAAAATTATTTGCTTAATTTGAATACTCATAAATTCATTACTTTAAAAAAGGAGAAAAAAAATTCCTTTTTGTTGAGGTTTTTACGCACATCCGCGGACCAGAGAAGTCCAGAGCCGTTTTCATCCCTCGTGCAGCATGCAATGAAAGCCTTCTGTGCGGGGCTGACCTACATCGATCTCCACCGCCAGATAAAACCAGTCCCCCATCCCATTTCACCCTTTAACGTTACTCCTCGACGCATTGTCGGGAGATAATGCATTCCTCGATAGAATTCAATTTCGCGAATTGGCGGTCGCCTCTGTCGGCGGCTGATTATTCATTTGTTTTACTCGGGAACGGACTTCGGTTTTGCATTGTTAATTTTTCAGCGGTTTTCAGGTTCTGCTCTGAAAAGGGAGATAACGAATTCGCAGCGAAAAGAAGCCGCCCGCCCTGTATGTGAGCGAAATGCTTTTACGAGAAATTATTTTCATGTACACAGATGGAACCGATTGATTAATAATATAATGTTTTATTTAGGTGATGTAAGGCCGAAGTTAAAACGCGCCATCTTTTGACTAAAAGGGCAAGTTATTCGTTGCAATAAACTTTCACCGGCGACCCAAAGATGGCACACGAGAACACTCCCATTTTCATTAGAATTCTCTCTGGTGCTTCTCAAAGTTTTAAATTCCGTACTAAGTATTTGTAACGTACGTCGTTTTATTTCTTTCAATAATCTAATCAGACTGCCGCGAGAAACTTGCGCTTCGGCCAAAAGATGGCGCAGTAAAGCTTATAATTTATTTTATTCAAACGAATTCCCAGAGCTCAGAATTTGTAACTTGCGGCTGCGGATTGTTACGTTTATTATCCTAACATAAAATAACAAGCGATTTGTTATATTAGCCGAGAGATGGCGCTCTGAACCTTTCGTCTTTGATCGACCTTTTAAATGTTCGACAATCCGTGTTTTCATTCGAAGACGGCGATTAGATTCGTCGTGTTCTTTTTTTTAAATACTTTGGCGCTGCCGAATTAAAACAGACCTCTAAAACACCATCTCTCGACCAAACGCGCAAGTTTTTTCTACTCCGATGTTTCATTTCTTTTTAAGCTAATAAAACTGCAGTGACAAATTTGACGTTACAGATAAGAGATGGCGCAACTATACACCTTATGTTATTAAAATATTTTTCAAGCGGTTTGTGACGTTATATTCTTATAATCCAAACAAGACCTTAGACTGAACTATAAACAAAAGAAAACAAAGCTTTGGCCAAATGCCGTTAGTTTCACGTCAATTTTCGCTTCGCTACACGAAATCACCCCCTTCACGTTAATTTTCGCTTCGCTACACGAAATCACCCCCTAAATATATACGTTCCTTATTAAATTGCTTTAATTCATATGATGACATTCAACCCCCACGTACAGGTTGTTTTCGTTTCACTGTGAATTCGAATTGACCAAATTAGTGTCATGTTGATTTTTGCTTACGTGAAACGAGAGGTAGCGAGTTCATAGCTGCAAGAAAAACAGCCTGTATGTGAGTTTTAATTAATCAATCTTTGCAATACTTTATGAAAAACGAAATTCATATACTGGGTGTTTCTTTGAAGATGCATCAAACTTGGTATGATGCGGGTAGATGTCGGGAAAAGAAAGAAAAGTTTCTTTGTAAAATTTTCTCTATAATGAATAAATTTAGAGAAAATCGAAGTGAAAGCAAAGTCGCATATTTTTGGGATGGACTTTAAATTAGAATGAATGGATTGTTACTCATTCGCATTCGAAATCGGTTTATTGGTTAATTGCCTCTAGAATGTCGCCTCAGTCGATTCGGCAAAACAAATTTAAAACATCATGGTTGTTGGCAATCAATAAGAATAATAATTAGCCGTTTATTTTCTGTTCTCCGTTTAATACGAATTTTCTAATTGTTAGTTGAAGAATTTTAGGATTGTTCAAACATTTAGTAGTTTGCGCCTATTTAAGAATTTATTATTCACATTCACCGTTTCATGAAATCGTTCGTAGAAATTTAGCGCCCAAGTACCTGGTTTTACCCAAAACATTTCGTTCGCCGCACTACCCTAATTAAGAACTTTATGGTATTAGATTTTCCATGAACGCAAAATTTACTAATCTCCTTTTCTAAGTATTGTCTCACTTTCTTCTCAACCAATAACAATTTGTCAGCGCAATTTACAGGGATTTTTTGATTGGCGCATCCCTCTCTTGTAGTTGTCGGAATAATTATCTTCGAGAAGAAACGAAAAACTAAGATCAGTACCGTTTCATTTTTCATCTGTAACACAGATTAAATCAAAGCAGAAATTTTCTTTTTCAATTTATTTTTAACTTAGAATAAGTTCAGTTGTATGAGCTCAATTTTTTCTTTTTTGATTTAGTAAATCTTCTTAGCGTCAGTGTTGGTGATTTTAATTTCGACGAGAAAGCAGTTGTTTATGCCTGAGAACGACAACACACAGTGGTTGATGTAGAAGAAGTATCATTCGAAGCCTAGCATAAATTTAGTGACTTATGATTTTCTGATTTTCATTTTGAAGTCTTTATTAGTTTAATTTATTAATTTAATTCAAATCTGTCTGCGATGGGCAATTTTACATTTCAAGAATACGCAGATATGCATTTATTATACGGAGAAGTCGAGTAAACGCGCCATTAGCAGCACATCGTTATGCAGATTTCCTAATCGTCAACGTCATCCGCAATTCCAATCATTTATTAGAGTAGCTCGGCGATTGCGCGACACAGGCTCTTTATTGCCTCCACAAAGAGTACGAGGCCAAATAACGTACAACAGTTAGAAGAAGAGGTTCTGAATACGTCGAGAATGACCACAGCATAAGCATACGGGAGGTTGTTCGTCGAACAGGGCTTGGCTTGCACATACTACTGTGTGGCGCATATTGAGGGAGCACTTTTTCATCCATTTCCCCCCAACGCGTACATGCTCTGGAGCCGCAAGATCATAATGCAAGACTTCGATTTTGCAATTGGCTTCAAGAAGCTCTAATTAACGACGTCAATTTCACCCGTAGAATTCTTTTTACTGATGAGGCACTTTTTACGCGAAATGGGGTACTGAATTTTCACAATTACCACAACTGAACTACTGAAAATCCTCATGTAACTAGGAGGCACAATTTTCAACGCTGTTTTGCAATAAACGCTTGGCCAGGAGTAGTTGGTGACCATTTTATAGGTCCTTTTATTTTACCTGCTCGTATGAATGGCGATTCATACCTGGCGTTCTTGCCTGTATTGTTGGAAGATGTACCGCTAGCTACTAGAAGAGATATGTGGTTCATGCACGATGGATCATCCCCGCATTTTAGTGTTAACGTTCTAGAATACCTCGATGCACAATTCCCTCATTAGTGGATTGGCCGTGGTGGTCCTGTAGCATGGCCACCGCGTTCTCCTGACATTAATCCCCTAGATTTTCAATTATGGGGTTACAGGAAGGAGCTTGTTTACAGTCAGCCTGTAGACACTCAACAATTACAGGGCCGAATATTCGAAGCTGCTGCGCACATCAGGGAATCCGCAATCTGTGGGATAATGTGTGGCGTGCACTGGAGCGACGAATAATTGCGTGTGTACAGCAAGAAGGAGGCATTTTTGAACATTTCTTGTAATAACAATGTAATAAAAATAAATGTTTTTATTTATAAGATTCGACAAATTTTATTTTAATAACAATTTGTAATGTGCGACAACATACATACTAAGTGCATATTTTTGCATAGCCCCACATTTGTAATTTATTATTAAATTAAATCCACGCGATTTCAGGCTGCTACATTCGACGTGTGGCAAAGTTCAATACACCAAGCTTTCGGTCAAGGGCAAAATAAAATCTAGTCATAAATTTCTTCGCTGTTTATGGATTTATTATCCCCCTGCAGCTGTGTGCCATTCATAAATGCAATTTAGATCGCCGGTTTTGTTTCACGATTCCGCGCGCTACAGTATTTCAAAAAACATCGATTCCAAATTACGCAAATTTCAACTTGCTCCGATTAAAATTTTTTTATTAAGATATTTTGCTCGAAATAATGTCAGAAACGTGTCCCTCGAGTTTGATGCATCTTCAACGAAACACTCTGTGTAAGCAAAACACACTAATGAGAGATTCACGTAAACAAAAGGGAACGTGGAACTAATAACATCCAACCACAGCTTTTTCCTTCTTTTCTCTTTTGTTTCCACCGAAGGTCATCTCATTAGCTCGGATCACGTACATACAACATAGGTAAACCTGGCCCATTATTTTAAGATCACCAGGATTTTGTTCTTCAAAAAGAAAACAAATAGAATTCAATTCCAATTAACAAACAAATCAATAAATAGCAGTTCTATTTCGGTTCTGTTTGTTGAAATAATCCGGTAACACAGTGTTGTCGGCGATAATGATTATTGAAACACGGATATTAAACTAATACCGAGCGGTAATTACAATAATTACAATTTGCATACAAACACACACGCACACAGATTCAATTTTAATGCGCCAATGCCAGCTCGTGAATTTCGCATTTAGGGGCTGTGCGAATCAAAAGCGCAAATCTACAAACGTAAAGCCCCCCGGCTAATATTTTATTGATTCATCCGAATTGTACGTTTTGGACTTTCGAGGAAAGCGCCATTCACAGAGGACTCAAAGAATTTTACGGGGGGACGGGGACGTCGAAATTAATTATGCGTTCCGGAAGAGTCCGGACCATTTGGGGGTTTACAATTCAAATCAGTTTTCGAAAGCGAGGGAGTATTGATTGGGGGTAAAGTGTATTCGGATAGTTTCGCAATTCTTTATCAAGTAATAAGAAGGAGAGTTTCGCCGAAGTTCGAATCTAAAGACAAACACGAGGGTTTTGTGTGCTTCACGCATGTACTTCCTGACATACCTGACTTTAAATACGTTCCTACCCTAACTTCGTTACTTATTTACGATAGCCTCAAATCTGGAAAGAAAAAGGATAGTTTATTTTCGTCTATTTACATCACTGCCGATGATCTAGGGTCGACCCAGTGGTGATGATGAGGTAAGTTACTGACGCACTAATCTTTTGTCTTAAGGAAATGAACAAATGTAAATTCCAAATCAAAATCGAAAATAAACGCGTGGCTTGTACCAGACGTAGACTTTCTAGTTTGTGTATTAATAAAAAGCGATAAAAGATTTTGCGCGACACGCCGAGCTTTTGACTTTTATCGTCGACGATATAAATCATCAACACGAAAGGAATATCGCCGGGCATAAAATGGAATTTCAAAACGGGAGACACGTTTCGCTTAGTGATACAACCGAAATCCGGAAAATCCGGGCGCGCGATTATTCCGCCCGGGGCTTCATTCTGATTTTTATTTTCGTTGCGCTCCCGAGCGCGGCGATGTTTGTTAACGATTTTCGCTTGTAAATCGGCCGACGCGAATAATGTAAGCCTTCGGGGGGGACGTCCAATTAAACACGAGAAAGATTACAGAAAAAAAACAGGTGAATTTGATTGGAGCAGTCAAAAAAAAAATTGGTTTCACACGTTGCTTAGCGACCACTAAAAACATGCCACGCTGATAGACGACAGAAACGTCAAGCAATGTCACTATGACAGATACGGGGGAAACGTCACGCTGACATCAACGTCACGATGACGTAAGACTAACACTTTATCTAAATCTGCATCTTTCCATAGCGTCTATCAGTTTGGACCATGACACTGTGTTAAATGCATTTTGGACATCTACGGTGATTAAGACACAATACTCCTTTGCCCTGTATCAGATTGATGACCTCTGCCAACCGATTTATTGCGTTAATTGTGGATCTTTGCTTTCTGAAGCCATATTGGTTCTTCTTTATTTCGTCTGCAATGCTGTAACCCCCAAGATGGTAAAGCTAATACTCCTGACAGCTTCAGGTGACAAGTAAGCGTTGCTATTCCAGCTACTCTTCCCCAAACTAGCTCGGTGAAGAAGGGGTGGGTCATTAATTAAAATAAACCAGGGCGCCAGGGAATAAACCCCAATTGCTGTAACCACTTTGAAACCGTTCCCGAGGTCCCGCAGTGTTCGCTCTAGGTAACTTCGAAACTTCAGGAGATTTAATACACTTGTTGCATTCAGCGCAGGTTCTCGACATAAACAAAACACATACAATAACGCAGGTTCTCGACATAAACAAAACACATACAATAACGCAGGTTCTCGACATAAACAAAACACATACAATAACGCAGGTTCTCGACATAAACAAAACACATTCAATAACACAAGATTGATTTGTGCAAACGTCAATAAATCAAAAAGTACTGCTCGGTACTGTAATACGATAAATGTAATTCAAAAGTCGTTTGGATTTTGTTTTTGTTTTGTCTTCATTTTTTAATGACGCTCGTCTTTTGTTTTTGCCTGGACCTAAGTTCAGAAAACAAGATGCTCTTTTGGTTGAAGCATTTGAAAAAAAAAACATGCCACGCTGATAGACGACAGAAACGTCAAGCAGTGTCACTATGATAGATACGGGCGAAACGTCACGCTAACATCAACGTCACGATGAAAACCGTCAAAATAAACAAAATTAAGTCGCCCCTTAACGAATTAGAGCGCAGCTGACTTCGTTTCTGATTGACCAACAAATAGAATCGCCAACCTCGTTTCTTCGCTAAGACAACCACCCAACAAACCACTGCTCATAACTGATTCGAGCAAGCAAACAAACCAATGATGCATAGTTACCTAATCCCCACCACAAAATAAGACTATAAAAGGCAAAGCGCATAACAATGTAAGCCAGTATTTGCCAGGGCTGCATAGTCTGGCAATACTCGCCTACTACTCTTTTTTTTTTAGAGAGGATTAGGAAATCTTCAGCTGGATCTATGCCGAGGGGGTGTGTTGGATTCGCCTGCGACGGTGGTCACCCAGGCACCTACCGACTAAAACCCTTCCTTCTCTTTTGGCCCCTTGAAGACCTGCTGTGGAACTGCCATTGCGTCGCAGCAGCGGGCGTGTCTTCTTTGCGTTAGTTCTTTATCTTCTATCTTTATCTCTTAGTTCACTTCACCTCCCTCCTTGGTCTTCAGGATTTTTTCCACTATTTCGGCAATTTTTTCCACATCTCTTCACCGCTTAACATGATTCCTACCAGGTTGTTCGGTGTTGTTAGTTGTCCTGTTATTCTGTCCAAGAGTTTTCTTTCTTCGTTCCATCTTCCACATTTAAAGAATGTGTGCTGGGCTATGTCGGTCTTTGTATGACAACGGAACTGGACTTTTTTATTCGGTTCCTAAAAGCTTCAAAACTTCGGTAAGAAGTTGAGCTACATAGGAGGACATCTCCCCGTGCTTCCTACAGTACCAGGCCCTGATGTCCGGTATTAATATCCTCGTCCATTTGGCATTGTCTGTACTTTCCCATCTTGCCTACCATCTACTAATTGTGTCTTGCCTCGTAATCTTTGTCTCGGAGCCTGTTTGTCCTTTCAACAACCACTAAATCAAGGGGAATTATTCTCGCCAACACCAATGCTGCATCCGTTGAAATCGTCCTATAGGCTCTAGCTATTCTAATTGCTATGCCTCTCTGGCTCTTCAATGATTCTTTTTTGTATTTGTTTTTTTTCCAGACTGGTGCCGCATATAGTATGATAGAATTCTCCACCGTTCCTAATACTCTCCTCTTGGCTTCCTAGGCTCCGTACATGTGAGGCATTGCCGCATCAGTGCCGTCACGGTCAACTGCGCCCGTTTGGTTGCCGGATTGATGTGTTCCCCAAAGGAGATGTTTGAATCAAAGATCACCCCTATAGACCTTTTGAGTATGATTCTGGTTCCTTTTAGTTCAATCTGGATTTCACGGTGTCTTTTTTTCCAGAGAGCATCACGGCCTCGATTTTCTTCTCTGTCAGTTCTATTTTCTGGTTTTCCATCCAGTCAGCGATTGACATTATACTCAAGGTCTTCCTCTTTCCGTGCAGTGGCGTTAAAGCCAAATCATCCGCAAAGGCTAACAGTTCGATGCCCTCTCCTTGGTCTTTAGTTTTAAAACTCCGTCAAAGAGCACATTCCATAAATGCGGGCCACAATAAGTAGATAACTCATTGCCGGGTTCTAGTTCGAGTTTTCTATCGCTCAGGAAGTTGGCGATTACTTTCCGGATTGAGAAATCTATTTGTCGTTACTGGAGTTCCTCATTTATTTTTTGCCAGCTTGCCCTGTTAAATACATTTCTCACATCTAGCGTCACGAGTAGACAGAGCTTTCTAGATTTCAAGGATTTTTTCCTCTCGGCCTCTGCTATTTGAAGGACTCTTGTCATTGCCATAATAGTTGACTTGCCTTCCCTAAACCCGAATTGGTTTGGCGATAAGTCTTCTTTTTTTGCTAAATCCTCTTTTAGTCTTGCGACAATTAGATGCTCATAAAGTTTTCCCATCGTGTCAAGAAGGCAGATTGGTCTATATGTTTGGGATCTCTCTTAGGTTTCTCTAGCAGCACCAATTTTGCTTTTTTCCACATATCTGGAAATATTCCGTTTTTATATGCCTTATTTAAAGATCTTAATATGTAGTTTGGTTGTTGCTCAGCTATTATTTTAATACTCTTGCTAGTTATACCATCCCTCCCAGGGGCTTTCTTGAGTTTCATTTTACTTGCTGCCGCTCTTAGTTCTTCCGGTACTGAATTCTAGTGGTTCTGTTTCCGAGCCTACCATCCGTCCTTCTTCCTCTACTATGTACGGGAAAAGATCCCGTACATACCTACTAGTCTGGTAAAATTCAACCTGTTATAATCCGGCAAATCATATACCTCACCCATGGTGCTGTATAATCCGGCCTACCATACACCTTACTCGCTGGTGCTAGACTATAGACCTGCAAATCGTACATCAACTACTCCTACTCTCCTACTTCGTCGACGTCAGACGGAAAAGTCAAGGGATACATTAAATAGTTTCTTTCCTGACTAACACTGACAAGTTACCTAATCTTCGCCACAAAATAAGGCAATAAAAATTAGATAGCGTAACAAACAAGCCAGTATTTGCTAGTGCTGCATAATCTGACAGTACTCATCTGCTAGTTTGGCAAAACTCACTCGTTGGCGCTGTTATAGTCCGGCAAACCATGTACCTCACTCTCTAGTGCTGAATAATCCGGCCAATCATTCACCTTACCCGCTAGTGCTTGGTCTGGCAAACCGTACATCAACTACCCCTATGTCGTCGGAGTCAAGTCATTTCATTCAAGGGTGGAAGGAACAATGTCTGTCATCAGAGAGACATCTTAAAGAGTTTCTTTCGTCAATCTCAGCTGTTTTTTTTTGTTAATGAGGTCGAGGAATCTTCGAAAGACTGCTTCCCAGTTCCTGTGTAATGGCGGGGCAGTGTTAGATTCGCTTAGGAAAGTATGCCAGATGCCTACCAACCAAACCCCTTTCCTCTCTAGATAGCCATAGACCCCCGGTGTCCACCTTTCAGCGTTTCTTCGGGAGACCCATGCAGTTCCTACTGGAACCTATTTTCCAGCTGGTGCTCAACTTCCGCTTTGATTCTCATTATGTCTCTAGGCATGGTTGTTACATTCTCCCATTGTTCCTCATTTTGTAACATGATGGCTGAAATGTTCTTTCGCTTCCCCAATTTCTATTCGCAATAGATCTTAGTTCCGTCCACCTTTGACACCTAAATATAGTATGTTCCGGAATGTCTCGTTCTCCGCAGTACCAGCAGAAGTCCTCGTCTATCTTACCGATTTTATGTAAGTATGTTCCAAGGGCCCCATTTCCCGTTGAGTGATCGACTTTGTCGAATTTCCGTTCACACCACTTCTTCTTTCGCCCAACCGCTGCTTCCTCATCATGCAAGCACGAACCTCTTCCTTGTGTCCACTTCCTAACCCGTAATTTTCAACTCTTTTCCCAATTTTGAGTTTGATCAGTGGAAGCTCCGGATGACAAGAAACTATCCGATACGCGGAAGTCACACTGATAGATATTCTCCAGTTAATCTGCTCCAGTAAGTTCTCGTAGAATTTATATTTTAAGGCTTGGTGCCACGCCGGGGTCGCATAAAGGATAATTGGAAACACTACAGCTAGTGCCCTTCTCTTTTTGGGTCTGGGTCCCCCACTCCTGGCCTTAGCCTTGCGAGGGCAGCGAAGGCTTTGTTGGCCTCCTCGCAGATCTCTCTCACATGGGCCTTCATCCTGGTCCCTCCGAGATATTTTATACTTTTTTTACTTTCAATTTCTATGCCTTTAATATTTATGTTCAGGGTTTTTAATGTATCACCATGTCTGTTTTGTGCAGCATCGCGAGTACCAGTCCGTTTCTTTCTAGGAAATTCACCTTCTCTATCGCTAATCTAGCATACTAAGAGTCTTCGCGGCCACAATTAGGGCAAGGTCGTCCGCATAGGCGATCACGGTCATTCCACTTCTCGGTGGTATCCTTACGAGTTCGTCATACATAATATTCCACAGGGTCGGCCCCAACACCTAGCCCTGCGGGATCCCACACGCGACTTGCCTCTCGGTCTGATTTGGATATCGGACAGGTATGACTGTACAATCCTGACTAGGTACCTGGTAAATCCGCATATTTCCATAGCGTCTATCAGTTTGGGTCATGATGCTGTGTTAAATGCATTTTGGGCATCCACGGTTATTAAGATACAATACTCCCTTGCCCTGTTTCAGCTCTGCCACCCGATTTATTGCGTCAATTGTGGATCTTTGCTTTCTGAAGCCATATTCGTTCTCATGCCCTTCTCCTTTATTTCGTTCGCAATACTGTATCCACCAATATGGTAATGCTAATACTCCTGAAAAATTTGATAACTCCAGGTGACAAGTAAGCGTTGCTATTTCAGCAACTGTTCCTCAAACTAGCTCGGTGGAGAAGGGGTGGGTCATTAATTAAAATAAACCAGGGAGCCAGGGAATAAACCCCAATTGCTTTAACCACTACAGAACCGTTCTCAAGGTCCCGCAGTGTTCGCTCTAGGTAACTTCGAAACTTCAGGAGATTTAATACACTTGTTGCATTCGGCGCAGGTTCTCAACATAAACAAAACACATACAATAACGCAGGTTCTCGACATAAACAAAACACATACAATAATGCAGGTTCTCGACATAAACAAAACACATACAATAACGCAGGTTCTCGACATAAACAAAACACATGTAATAACACAAGATTTATTTGTGCAAACGTCAATAAATCAAAAGTACTGCTCGGTACTGTAATCCGATAAATGTAATTCAGAAGTCGTTTGGATTTTGTTTTTGTTTTTATTTTCATTTTTTAATGACGCTCGTCTTTTGTTTTTGCCTTGGCCTAAGTTCAGAAAAACAAGATTCTCTTTTGATTGAAGCATCTGAAAAAAAAAAGATTTTTAATGAACGTATGCATCGAGGCGTCAAAATACTTCTTTGTGTGCCTAGGCTGGTTCAGGAACATCCATTGTATATTTTATTTATGTTCATTTGTTCAGAAACACCGTCAAGCACTTCAGTGAGCTTCGTAAGGTATCAAGAATCTATTTTTTTACATAGAAGCAAAAGAAAATAAATCGATGACAAAACAATGACTTATTGACTAAGGAACATCTCATGTTTCTTAAGATTGAAAAGAAAACCACAAGTGTTACGACCACTTTTCAAGCCTAGGCCGTAAAAGTTTCATATCAAGTATTTCAGGCCTCAATAGAAAACGAAATAGTTCGTAACTTCGTTTGCACATCCAAGAATGTGTTGACGATGAGCGATCTAGCACGGCCGGTTTTTAACAAAAAGCAAGCGAAGTAATTAAACCGCGCCAGACTCTATTATGCTCATCAAAGACGTTCTTAATTGGGTAACTTGCGCGAGAGCCGTCGATTACTCTCGTAATTGGATACACGATATGCATCCCACCAAATGCAGGCGGCCAATCGAGTAGTAATTGGCGCTGCAGGTCCGGGGCTTCCCCGGAAATCAATCTCTCCTTTTTGCCGGATTCATCGAGACACTTCTCTGTCTCTATGGGGGCCCGTCACGCTGAGGAAGAGGCTTCGATAAACAAACGTCCGTAATTTTGATTATGATGCTTAATGCTTAAGCTGATGCTCCTTGGACCTAGGACAACTTTCCGGGGCTGAAATATTAATTTTGTGATAATTCCGCGAAAACAAGGGCCCTCTTAAACGAGAAAATAGTTTATAACGTTCCCCAAAATCTACCTAATAGATCATAGGGGCAAGGAAATTTTAGCCCCGAAAAGTCGTCTTAGGCCCGAGAATCATCGGCGTTAAGAACCCCGATTAAGCATCATAATCCTGCCTATGACGACTGCGTAAAAATAATAACTCTGGAGAAGTAATTCGAATTTGATTTATTTCTAGTGTGTAGGCGGAAAGCAGTCTTCAAAACACTTTGCAAAAGTTCACCATAGAATTAATCCTTTGAGGGTTGTAGAACTTAATGACGACGACCATGTTTATGGGTCGTTCTTCTATAATCCGGTTCGTTTACCCTAACGCCCTTATTCCGTTAAACCCGCTAATCTGTTGAGGCCGTGTCATCAATAATCCGAGAGGCGTCAAGGACTCGGGACTCCCTTGGGAACCGCAGCATGTGCAACCGCCGCATCACCATCCCGTTAATTAACGCTAAACAGGAGCGAGTAAGACGTATGCCACGGTTTTAACGAGGTATTGATTTGCGATTTATCTTAATTACGATCTTTATATAGTACGTGCTGGAAATTTCAATTAACCTAAGAAAAATAGGCGGCGAAAACCAAACGCTCTTAACAGAGAAAGTGGATACTATACTATAGTTTTATAGACTCTACTATTTCGAGTGATAGTTAACAACAACAAAAAAAACTACTTGCTTTTGGTGGTCATCCGATCCTCTCCTTAATGCTGTTAATCCCGGTTAGATTTTTTCTGGTCGCATCAACTTTCCTCGGAAGTAGATTCCGAATGCGTAAAATAAGCCGGAAATAAATTTTCCGTGCGTTCAATTTTAATTTAGAAAAGGAGGGAGAGTAGCGAGCGCGCAAACTGAATCGACCCAGACTTTTAAATTGAATTCGAACGCGGAGCCAAGTGGAAAGAAAACGTGTAAACTCGCGCGTGGAATTCTAAAAACTCCCAACTTCCTGGATGGTTGCAGTTCGTTCGTTTCAACTGCTTCTCGATGTGCGCGAACTTGTTTTATTATTTTAGGCAACTTCTTGTGGTGCTCCTCTCATCGCCCAGCGCCCAAAAATTTTATGGAAAATTAATTATTATGGTGCAATCAAGAAGACTTTCGTGTGATCAGAGCTGATCACATGCAACCATAAATTATATTACTTACTTGTTCGTCTGACGTCCTTGACCCTGTGTAATATTGCGAAATCTGTAGAAAAATCGTCGGTATTAAAAAATCTGTTTGGACATATGGATATGGCGTGGACTACAAATAAATTAACGATAGCTTAAACCTGGATATAAAGAGGGCGGCACCTAGCCTGAAGTTATCCAGGTATGCAAGTAAAACACGTGGTATCGCTAGGACTGCACACGTTGTTAAAAATAAATGAAGTTGCCACAGGTTTATACCCGCAGGACATATGCAATTGACTGTCACCCTGTATAGTGACAATGAATAGTCACCCTGTGTGAGAAAATAAATGATGATCGATCGTAACTTCCTAGGAAGTTTCTCTATCGAAAATCAAGAAGAAAATCTAAAACAAAACCAAATCGAGAAATCGAGTGACGTTCGACTACAAAAAAAAACAGAAAATAAAAAAAAATGACAATCGACCTTAACTTTCTATAATATTTCTCTGACAAAAACCAACGAGGAAATCCAGAACAAAATCAAATCGAAAAATCTGAAACAAGTGACGCTCGACTACAAAAAAAAAAAAACAGAAGAAAAATAAAAAATAAATGACAATCGATCTTAACTTTCTACAACCGATTTCTCTGACAAAAATCTAGAAGTAAATATAAAACAAAATCAAATCGAAAAATATGAAACAAGGGACGCTCGACTACAAAAGAAAAAAAAAAACAGAAGAAAAATAAAAAAATGAATGGCAATCGATCTTAACTTTCTACAACATTTTTTTAACAAAAATCCACAAGGAAATCTAAAACAAAATCAAATAGAGAAATGAGACAGAAAACCGGCAGAAAATTTAAAACAAAATGAAATCGAAAAACAGAAACAAATGACGCTAGAATTGGAAAAAAAAAACGAACAGAAAACAGAAACGAAATAGAAACAAAAAAACTTAAAACGTTAGTCTTTAACAGTAGATAATGAAAACAAGTGACTATCGGTGGTAACGTGTCACTTTCTTTGTCAAAATCAGAAACAAGTGACGTTCGATTACAAAAAAAACAGAAACAGTAGATAATGAAAACAAGTGACTATCGGTGGTAACGTGTCACTTTCTTCGTCAAAATCGGAAATAAGTGACGTTCGACTACAAAAAAAAAAGAACAGAAATAGAAAATAAATGAAACAAACGACGATCGATCGTAACGTCTTATCTTTCTGTCAAAAAGCAGCAGAAAATTTAAAACAAAACCAAATCGAAAAATAGAAAAAAATGACAATCGACCACAGAAAATAATCGAAGCAAAATAATCGAAGGAAACTTGATTTGTTGCTTCAGCAATAGAAAATAGATACTAAAGAAGAAACAAATGACGATCGCCAAGGGGAACGGAGGTGTGAATTTAGAAAAATAAAAGACAAGTGAAAATCGCATTGCTAGAAAATGTCAAAATTAACAATAAAAAAAAAGTTTCGTTTCTGTTTTCTGTTCGTTTGTTTCGTATTCGTGCGTTATTTGTTTCCGTTTTTCATATTTGATTTTGTTTTAGATTTCCTCGTTTGTTTTTTGACAGAGAGAAATTAAGATCGATCGTCATTTGTTTCTTTTATTTTCTATTTCTCTTCTGTTTTTCTTTTTTGTTTTGTAATCGAGCGTCGCTTGTTTCAAATTTCTCGATTTGATTTTGTTTTAGATTTTCTTGTCGGCTTCTGACAGAGAAATTTTATCGGAGTTTACGATCCATCGTCTTTTTTGTTTTCTTCTCCTTAAAATTTATCTACACAAATATTTCCACATAAAAATATTGAACAATGAATTAAAACAGAAATAGGCTTCGCAGAGCAATACAGCAGCGGCGGAGACCATCCTGTATGGTTTATGTTAAAGTTAACATACTACAAAATTAACTTTGTAAACGGGGTTCGGAAGGCCCCAAAATCCTACGTCTGACAATCACGAATTCGAGGGGCACAGATATATACCCAAAACTGATATGTAAAAGGAAACAAAGCAAAAATAAAAGGGAAGATCAACGATACCAAAACGTTCTTCACCAAACTACAAGGGAGTTCACCCACTGAAGGGCCGAGAATGCCCTGTGAAGTTCGGCAGCTACAACCAAAGGTCCTTTTCTGAAAACACAGTCTCAAGGTAGTAGGTTTTCGAGATACGATGACATCAGCAACAAAACGAACGATGGTGGCCCCAAAAGGTAACCTCAACCCATAAAATTGGCCCAACACAACGTGCTAGGAAGAAACTCATAAATAAGAGAAATTCGATAACGAAAGGTAACTCATTCGACTGAGACTTCTAGACAATGAGCCAACGAAAGAAACGTAACGTTTTGGTCCTAGAGCGACGCGTAATTAATTATCCACCAACAAGCGTGGAAACCCAATATTCCAGAAACATCTCATTGACGACCCAAAAACCCCCACTTTCATAAGGCGGCCTTAACTATTAAGGCAATAACATAAAGGGCGTAAAATACGACCCTTTGTGAATGAAATGTACTCGGACTCTGTGCCAAGGTGGATGGTAAGCGTTACAAAAGATGAACGATGGCCAACCACCACCTCTTAGAGTCCGACGTAAGCACAACAGGGAACCCCCAATTTCACAAGGCGGCCTTAACCAATAAGGCAATAACACAAAGGGCGTAAAATACGACCCGTTGGCAGTAAGATGTGTTCTGACTCTGGCCCAAAGTGGACGGTGGGTGTTATAAAAGACGAACGATGGCCAGACGTTATCTTTTAGAATTCGGCGTCAGCACAGCTGGGAAGAGCGGAGAAATCATAGAGTAAAGAAAGACAGGAGCGATCAACCGTAACCACAGACAAACAAAATGGTTGAAAACCTGCAGATTATAATTGAAACGTAACAATTAGTAACACCAAAACAAAATGGTGGCAAACGAAAGAAATAAAGTCAGGTCTTCCAAAGTCATCAAGACTTGGGAAAATGGGCATATGAGGATATGAGCAGAAAAAAGAAATTGGTGGCCAAAAACGTAAATGAAAAAAATTTAAAGATGGTCTGTTGCCTTTATCTTAAGCACTGCCATTCCCCTGGAAAAAAAAGGAAGGGAACTGCAGACTTTTTTTTATCATATTCAAATGCTTTGGCCTCCTTAAATCGACCTTGTATAAATGAATTCTTCCCGACTAGCCTTCCTGTACATGGAATCTGGATTAAGGCAGGTTTTCAATTTGATCTCACAAGAACAGTTGGAGCAAGAGGATCGAATCACAAATGGGCCACGACAGTGGTCCCAATAACAGCGAGTGTTGCTGGACAAATCGTACCATTTAAAAGGATTAATGTCTGGGGTCTAAAGATTCTGTTATGGCAAATGCAGTGAGATATGCATCGAAGCGATGGGAAGACCATTTGTTGCAAATGAAGAAGCCACGGGCTGTACCAAATGCGACCAATAAGAATGACAACTATAACCACAACCTGTAGCCTTTTGGGATTTCTCATACTCTTCGACCATCTTCTTTAAAACCAGATGGTTCTCCTCTTTAATGATTTGCTATTATAAACTGTGAGTCAAAACAACGAATGGATGCTTCAGAAACTGCAGTAATTGAAGGAAGGTAAATATTGCGTTGCACTTGGAGATAGGGAAGAAAGTAAAACAAGAGAAGAAAGGAAATTTCCGGCATACTCTGAAGAAACCAAGGTAGAAACTACATACGCCGAAGCTGATTGCATGAATTGCGGATCAACCTAACAATAACGAGTGGATTGCCAGGATGTAATATTGCCCCTTCCTTAATATTGCTCGTCCCCAATAGATATTCCTTCGTTCCACGTAACTGGATTTACTCACTAAACTTCTTCGTAAATTTGAAAGACTGAAAAGGCAGCTTTCTTTTGACTTGGCATTAACAACGAAGACACTGTCAGCGTAAGCCAAATAAAAAGGATCAACAGATGTGGTATTGGGAAAACATTGTCAGTAAGATGGATTTAATCTGTGCTAATTAAAACTTCAAAATTTAAAATAGCCAGCGTTTTTGACAACTTCAAATCCAGTCATTGCGAGGAAGAAGTTCGCCACTTTCCCTGTTTCTATAAGAAACATTGAAATTTATTTATTTTTTTAAGTTTCCATTACTTATGTTTGCGCTTTCTGAGATGTCCTTACTTCTAACAGCTGCTAACAATCCAACCCGATCCAGAAAACAAGTTTGTAGCATTCTCGTTTCTAAAAACAATAATGAACTTTTTTGAACTTTATACTGCTTGAGATGCATTTTTATTTCTTTGCGATTGCCCTTTCCTTGTAACGGCCGTTACTAAACAAAGTCCAACTCAATTCAATTATATAGAAAAAGTTTCTTTTGTTTATACAAAACACAGTGAACTTCTTTGAATATCGTTTTTGAGAAGCGTTTTTATTTCTTACGTCTATCCCCTCCAAGTAACTTGTACCTGTTACCAATGCAACTCAATTCAATTCTTCAGTTTCTAACTTTTGTTACTAGAAGAAATATTGAACTTTCTTGAGCATTATCTTTGAGAAGCGTTTTTGTCTCTTCACGCATGCCCTTTCCAAGTTATCTTGTAACTTGTAGCTGTTACCAACGCAACCAAATTCAAACCTACAGTTTGTAACTTTTCTTTTTTACAAGAGATATTGAACTTTTAGTTTTAAGAGCATTTTCATTACTTTGCGTTTGCGCTTTTTGAGGTATTTCTACTTGTAACAGCTGCTTACAATCCAACCCGATGCAGAAAAAAGTGTGCACCGTTCTCGCCTCTACAAAAATCATTGAATTTCTTTGAACTTTAACGTTTTTATTTCTTTGCCCTATTCTCGTAACGGCTGTTAAAAAACCAGTTCAACACAGTCCAAGCCAACAGAAAAAATGTTCGTAACCTTTTTGCTGATACAGGAAACATTAATTTTGAGATGCGATTTTATTTCTTTGCGTTGGTCCTTCGCAAGATATCCATCTTTATTCGTAACGGATGTTAAGAAACACATCCGATTCAGGAAGCAAATTGTAGCGTTTTCTACAAGAAAGTGTGAACTGTCTTTGAACATTTGTAGTTCTTTTTAATTTCTACAAGAAATATTGTGCTTCTTTCAACATCACTTCTGAGAAGCTATTTTATTTCTTAGCACTTGTCCTTTTCGAGATATCTTGCCTCGGGTGCCAACAAGCCAATCCAATCCTCCAGAAAAGAGTTTGAGCATTCTCGTTTCTACAAAAAGCATTGAATTTTTTGAACATTTCTATATCTTCGCGTTTGCACTATATTTGTAACGGTTGTTACCAACCCAGTCCAACTCAATCCAGCTCAACATAAAATAGAGTGCAGTTTGTTTATACAACCGTCCAAAAAAAGGTTTGCAGTAATTTTGTTTCTGCAATAGTGGACTTTTTTGAGCTATAAGGGTTTTTTTATTTCCTTGCGTTTGCCCTTTATTTATAACGGCTGTTATCAATCCAGTCCAAGTCAATTCAACCCTAGAGAAAAAAGTTCTCAGCGTTTTCGTTTCTACAAAAAATATTGCACTTCTTTGAACATCAGTTTTGATAAGCGATTTTATTTCTTTGTGTTTGTCCCTTTCGAGGTACTTATCTTTACTTGTAACAGTTGTTAACAATCCAACCTTCAACAAAAAGGTTTGTAGCGCTACGAGAAATAGTGAACATTTTTGAACATTTTCCGAGAAGGGATTTATTTCCTTGCGTTTGCCCTTTGCCAGATATCTTTATATCTAATGGCCGTTGTCAAGCCAGTCCAACTCAATCCAACTCAACAAAAAAAAGTTTGTAGAGTTTTTGTTTCTACAAAAAATATGGAACGTCTTTGAACATTATTTTTAAGAAGAGTTTTGATTTCTTAGCGTTTGCCCTTTTCGAGTTATCCTTATCCAATCCGACAGAAAAATTCAATTTTGTGTAGCTTTCTCGTTTCTATAAGAAATAGAATACCTTTGAGAAGCGTTTTTTATTTCTTTATGTTTGTCCTTTCCAAGTTATCTTGTAAGGTGTTACCAACGCAACCTAATTCAAACCTTTAGTGTATAACATCTCGATTCTACAAGAAACACGGAACTTTTTCGAATATAATTTTTTTATTTCCGGTTTTCAAGATACCTTGACTTGTAACGGCTGTTAACAATCCAATCCGACACAGAAAAAAAAATTGTGGCATTGTCGTGGGTGAACAACCAACTCTTTCGTTACTACAAGAAATAATGAACATTTTTGAACATTGCTCTTTTCGGGTCATCTTTACTTTTTTTTTATAGAGGTTTAGAAAATCTTCAAAAGACACCTCCGGATATATCAGCCCCGGAGGCGTGTTGGATTCACCCCTGCATTTCTACAAGGGTGCCTACCAACTAAACTCCTTTCCTCTTTCGACACTTTGTGCAGGGAGTACCGCCTCTCGGCATTTCTTCCCCTACGCATGTCGTCTCTTCTTGCCTTCTGTCCTCCTCTTTTTCCTCTTCTATCCTCTATTCTCCTGTACTTTCTCTTCTATCGTCCTCTCCCTCTTCCTCTTCTCACCCCCTTTTCGTTTCCTCTTTGCTCTTTTCTTGCATTATTTCTCTTATCATTTTCACCACTCCACTCCACGTCTTCTCACTTTCTGCGATAATCTCGGCTGCATTTTCTTTAGTTATTTCTTTCCCATATTCTACCTTTGCCTCCTCTCTTATGCTGCACCACCTTGGGCGGTTAAAAATCGTGTGTGCCGGTGTGTCCTCCTCAGGGCAGAACCAGCACTGCGTGCTTTCTTGTTTTTTCTATTCTTACGAGATAACTCCGTGGCCCGTAAGAGCCTGGGTCACGCCCCCTCTCCCGGTACACGAGACCTCTGCGTCCCTGTTGAATACCTTTGTCCACCTATTGTATTCGTCCCACCTACGTTGCTACCTTGAATACAGCTCCTTTCGAGCCTCAGTTTTTATCTGATATCCCCGTTGATGTATGATTCCTAGCTCCTCCACCATCAGGGAGATCGGTGGGATTTTCGCCTCGATTGGGATCATCCGATATGCAGAGATAATCCTAATCGCAACTTTCCTTTCGTAGTACTTATATTTCAGTACCCGCGCCCATATCAGGGCCGCGTACAGAACAATCGAGGAGATCACATTCGAAAGGATTCTCCTCTTCTTCGGACGCGGTCCTCCCACATTTGTCATTAGCCTCGCAAGCGCTGTGTACGCCTTATATGCCTTCCCGTACGTCTTCTAGACATGCGTTGCCATCTTAGCCCCCTCGCCTATGTGCACCCCTAGGTATTTAATTTGTCCCTGGCTGCTGATGCTTGTAGCATCCACTTCCAATGTAAGGTGTTTTAGGCTCTGTTCTATTCGTTGCCAATTTTAGGTTTTTCTCCTCCAGTACCAGAGTGAGGGTGATGACATACAGGGCCTTTTGTTTTAGCATGTCCGGTGTTCCTGTGCTGACGATGACCGCGTCCCATCTCCAACTCCAGAACCCCGTTGTATAGTAGATTCCAAAGCGTTGGTCCCAGCACGGATCCCTGTGGTACTCCGCAGTTTACACTCCTCCTCGCGCCTGTCTGTGTCACGATGGCTCTGCCCGAGAGGTACAATTGTATAATACGCACTATATAGAGCTCTATTTTGTACTTCTCTAGCGCCTCCATTATACTTTTTCAGGGTGCCGTATTAAATGCGTTTTTCACATCAAGGGTTATGATGACACAATGATGTCTGTTTTTTCCTGCGAGTTGGTTAATTTCGTTGGTTAATTTAATAAGACCTTTCCCAGGGAGCTCAGCATGGACCTTCCCGGCCTGAATCCGTGCTAGTTTTCATGCAACACCTCCTTCTCTGTGCCAGCCTTGCTTTAATGAGTGTCTCAAGCAGTTTTCCGGTGACGTCGAGCAAGCATATTGGCCTCGTCGCTCGCTTTTTTGGTCTTTCTACTAGGACCAGCCTCGCAACTTTCCATATTCTTGGAAATTCTCCTGTTCTCAGGCTTTTGCTCATGAGCTCTAAAAAAACTTCTGGATTTTCGATGGCTGCCGCTTTGACTAGCTCCGGTGGTATTCGGTCCGGTCCTGGCACTTTCCTTTTCCCTAGTTTTCCTGCCGCCCATACAACTTCCTCCTTGGTAAAGAGTTTCGTTTCGCAGGTTATATTCTTTTGGCTCCATCCCTCCGCCTTTGGCCTCGGAAAAAGTCTATCAATCTGCTTTCGTTCCTCTTCCTCGCTCGTGGGGGTCCTTGCCTTAAGATTTAACTTTTTTGTGACGATCTGGTATGCCTTACCCCATACATCGTCTTCGAGTTCCGTCTTTAGATCGTCCCAGCACCTGAACTTTTGTCTTTTGTCTCTTTCCTTATGCGTTTTTCGGTCCAATCCGGACGCTTTCCTTCTCCCTAGCTTTCCTGCCGCCCATACAACTTCCTCCTTGGTAAAGAGTTTCGTTTCGCAGGTTATATCCTTTTGCCTCCATCCCTCCGCCTTTGGCCTCGAAAAAAGTCTATCAATCTACTTCCGTTCCTCTTCTTCACTCATGGGGATCCTTGCCTTAAGATTTAACTTTTTTGTGACGATCTAGTACGCCTTACCTCATACATCGTCTTCCAGTTCCGTCCTAAAGTCATCCCAGCACCTGAACTTTTACCTTTTGATCTCTTTTCTTAATCTGCCTGTTTGTATTGAGCCCATGCCTCTTCTATTTCATCACTGTTCTGCCTTCTCCTCACCCTAACAGCTCTCCAGATGCGTTTTTTCCTCGACCCGGAGATGGTTTCCGTTCACCAGAACACTGGCTTATATTTTGGATTTCTTCTTTTTCTGGGCAAATATTTTTGGGAGCCGATCATGTCCTGTGGTGTTTCAATATCCTCTCTGATCACCTCTTTAAAGCTCTGTGCGATCTTCTGTAGGGCTTCCTCCTTCACCAGCCATTCCCCCGGCCCTTCCACTTTTGCTGTTTCATCACCCACTCCACTGGTCTCCGCATATTCAAATATTATGGCTCTATGGTCACTCAAGCTCTCGATCTCCTCAGCTACATGCCAATTTCGTAGTCCCCTGCCTACGTTTGGAGTTGCAAATGTGACATCAATAACTGACTGGCCCATGGAGTTCTTAAATATGGGTATGTTTCCATGGTTAACCGCTATAAGTTCATTCATTTTGCTTTGGACTTTTCGGGTCATCTTTACTTGTAATGACTACCTACAGCCCAACCCAATCCTTATTACAAACAGACAGGTCATTCTCATCTATTATGCGATTGCTTAATAACGCCCGGATGTTTTATTGCCCCCTCCTTAGTACTGATTAATCCGGACAGATTTCTTTTCTTACTGCACAGACAAGTGATCTTTGTATATCGGAGGGCGGTGGAGGGGGGTTAACAATTTAAATATTTTCCATTGCCGGACAAACACAAAAACAATGATGAGGAAATTGTTAAAATAGAAACAACAACCATTAAGCGCTTGCTCTAATCCAATCTTCGTGGTGCTAATTTTTTCACAAACTTGAAAAACTCCCGCAGGTATTTCCCACTTTCCCCCGTCGCACAAAAGAATACGCCCGAGACAATTCATTAGGGCAGATTTCCAAGTGCCATACAATTAAGGCGAGCCGGAGACGCGCTACCCCTAGAGTGAGGAGGTCAAGAGTTCGTGCCTCTATTGATTCGTTAGTCTGCTCGTAAATCTTTCAGCCGCCCCCCGTATTTCGAGACAATGGCGTGCGTCGTGGAAATCAGTTTATCGTGTTCGCGAGACGACGAGATCGTAAATGCAAGGAGGAAGTACTTTTGGTCGTCGTTAATTACATGATGCCGGATTGAAAGCACGTAATACCAAGAAGGTCTTACAACAACAGTACGATTTTCGCACGAAAGAAAACGCACTGCAATGCGCTTTAGTAAGTACTTTTCAGAAACGTAGCTCGCGTAGAATTCACAGAATCCGTATTGAAGTACCAAAATCGGGGTTGAAGTACGAGAATCCGTGTCGAAGTACCATCAAGTTGGAGATTGGAGATTTCAGAATCTCAATAGTAGATAAAAAAGATGGCGCCAATTATGTATTTGAAATTATTCACGTAAGTGAACGAGTATACAGCAAACTCTCGACAAAACGTATTTTGTATCTTCTGAGGCGTAAGTAAGATGCAGCCTGGAGCTTGCTGATAACAAGCTGCGAAATGTAAACCCAGTAGACTGCAAATAAACCAAGAGATGAGCGAACGACGACATAAATATGAGGCAAATCACGTTGCCACGTGTTTAATTCCGCTCATCCAAATCGAAGTTCCGAAAGAACTCACACACTTCCAGGATAAATCGCAATTCGTAATTAAATTTTGACGAAGAATAACACTCGGTATGAATCGATTGAACGTGCCTTAATCTGAGGAGAGACGAAAGCACTCCGCCTAATTAAATAATTATCAAAGTCCGGCCGTAAAATGAATCTTTTGTTCTTTCGAAAAAAAAAGGGATTTCATGTCGAATTTCCCGACCATCTGATTTATTTCCGTTCTTCTGTAACGGAAGCACGGCGTGTGTTCGTTATTTGTTTCGGACGGGAACTTAATTACTTTTTTTCTCGCATCGATCTCCCATATACAGGGCCAACGATAATCAGTGAAACTAAATCAAATTAAACACCCCGCTTGCTCGTTTTGCATTCATCTCCTACGCAATGAGGCTAAATCAAACATCCCTCTCCACTTAGCTTTAAAGATAATCATTTTCTCCAGGTTATTTTATTCTTGGCTTCATTTAGCAACTTGTGTCACATAAGGACCATGTCTTTATCGAGCTACGCCTTCATTATTATTTCTCCCCATTGCGTCGCACGAGTTTAGCTTTAACCTCGCAGATAAGGGCAAATTGTGTTAATTAAGCACACCTGCTCGTGTCGACTTTGTTTGTTATAGATTTTAACTTCGATGGACGTGACAGTTTTTGCATCGTTAAGAGAGATAGCGATCTCCGGCGTTTGTTTGTTTTAATTTAAAAAAGCCCCTCGACTTTAAATAACGTATAATACATGCAACATCGATCCAATAAATAAAAACAGTAAATTGGTTGCTACGGCTACGCCAACTACAAAAAACGAAGCTAATTGAATAACCGAGCTTGCATTATATCGTTCGCTTTCGTTCAATTTACATGATTATGTTGTAACATCCGCGCCTGGAAACAGCTGGAATTTTTCGTCTGATTAGTTCATTAAGTTGTCGGCGCTGAATTCGCCCTTAATTGTCGTTGCACCGGCAATCCGGATTGTTACGATTCGCCGAGAGGGTGTAAAACAGAACGCGCTCGTTTAATTCCGCAGCGTTTAATTCCGACAGAGGGTAATTAAATAAATTTAATTCCTGATGGGCTCTAAAAATGCTGTTTCACAAATAAATTTAGCCGACAATACTAAGCAACGCCCACAAATTCCTAAACATCCAATCAGAGAGCTCTTTCTTGATGTTACACTAACGCCCCGCCTACCTTTCCTTCAACTTAAACCAGTCAGAGCGCTTGTTCCTGACGCGACAGATTCACTGATGTTATTCGACAAATGAAATGAATCAGAGGTACTAAGCACCGCCCGCGAATTTTTAAACGTCCAATCAGCAAGATGTAAATAGATCTCCCTCAATTAATTAAATTTATTTTAATTCTTGATCTACTCGACTTTGAAAATGCTGTCTCACAAATAAATTTACTCGAAAATACTAAGCACCGCCCGCGAATTCGTAAACAGCCAATCAGAGAGCTCTTCCTTGATGTAACAGTGACGCCCCGCCTACCTCTCCTTCAACTTAAACGAGTCAGAGAGCTTGTTCCTGACGCGACAGCTTCACTGATGTTATTCGACAAATGAAATTAATCACCGCCCGCGAATTCTTAAACACCCAATCAGCAAGATGTAAGTAGGTCTCTCTAAATTCATTACATTTGTTTTAGTTCTTGATCTACTCGACTTTGAAAATGCTTTCTCACAAATAAATTTACTCGAAAAAACGGAGCACCGCCCTGAAATCGTAAACAGCCAATCAGAGAGCTCATTCTTCATGTGCTACTGCTAGTAACGCCCCCTGCCTCTTCTACAACTCTGACCTGTCAGAGGGCTCATTCCCGATTCGCCTGATTCACTGACTCCAAAAAAATGTTATTCGACGAACGAAATCAATGAAAAGTGCTAAATACCCCCCGGCAAATTCGTAAACAGCCAATCAGAGAGATTATTGTTGATGTAAAGTAATGCTCACTATCTCTCTCTCTCTCGTTCGAGTTCGTTTTTTGGCCTAAGGAAACAATGGACGAATGAAATTAATTAGAAATTGTAAGCACATCCCACCGTTATAATGAAATAAGGGTAACGCCCACTATCGTCACACCAATCAGACGTGTCCAATACACTAACTTATAAAATGTTATTGGGCTAATGAAATGAATTACAAGTATTAAGCACCGCCCACAAAACAACGAATAGGTGGCGGTCTTCTTGACACAACATTGGCGCTCAATATCTCTCCCATCAACTTAAGACAATCAGAGAGTTTGTTCCGAAGGCAATGGCTGAGTTCCCGCCCATTTTCAATAAAATAATGCGATTAATTGATTTAGAAGCGAAATAAAGTACTAAAACGTCATCTGTGGCCAAGCAAATCTGACAATTGCAAAGTAAAATGCAACTTCACCGACTTGAAATTAATAAAATTTAAATAATTTTTCTTAGTTACGTTGGAGTAATTCTCACTTACTTTATGAGATAAAAGGACTTAGCACCGCCTACTTCTATGCCATTACTTGACGTAACAAAGTAACGCCCACTGCCACGCCCACAAATTGGAGATCTGCCAATTACTGAAAATGTTCTTTGCGTGATGAAACATTAACTCGCATTTTCCTTATTTTCTATGATAACAAAGTTACGCCCACCTCCACTCCCACAAATTGGAGACCCACCAATTACTAAGCATGTTCTTCGCGTGATGCAACAGTAATAACTTTGTACGATGCACACTCCTTCACCAGGCTTCCTATGACTTCCTAAGATAGCAAACATCGCGCAATTCTACTCCCATATAAAGGATTTACACTTGTTAACGCCCACCATCACTCCTTCAAATTAGCAATCAACGAATTAGAGCTAGTTCTTGAGGTGACGGCTAAACAACACCCATTTATCTTCACTTTCTACGACGTACATTTCATATAGTGGCTACAATGGTCTTTTTAGGGCAGAAAAGTTAAGCACCGCCTATTTTCACTATCAATTGTTGACTTACGCAACAGAATAACGCCTAAAAGTACTGAGCAGTGCCTATTTCTATGCCATTACTTGACGTAACAAAGTAACGCCCACCGCCACTCCCACAAATTGAAGACCTACCAATTACTGAGTATATTCTTCGCGTGATGAAACAGTAACGCCTATTTTCCTTACTTTCTTTGATGGCTTACACTTATTAACGCCTAACGTTAATCCTTCAAATTAGCAATCAACGAATCAGAGCTCGTTCTTGAAGTGACGCCTAAACAACGCCCATTTTTCTTCACTTTCTACGACGTACGTTTCATATAATCTTTTTAGGATAGAAGTACTAAGTACCGCCTATTTCCACTTTCAATTGTTGACTTAAAGCAACTGAATAACGCCTATTATGACTTCTTCAAATCGGAGATCGACCAATAAAAGCTCATTCTTGATATGGAGCATAAATAACGCCCACTTTTTATCACTTTCTATGACGGGGCTTCACAGGATTTTCTAGGAAATGTTAAGCACCGCCCATTTCCATCTTCAATCATTGGCTTAACGTAACAGAATAATGCTCAATACCGCTCCTGCAAATTAGAGATCAACCAATCACGGCTCGTCCTTAATGTGATGGGAAAGCAACGCCCATTTCCCTCCTTTCTTTAACATACAGATATGTTAAGCTCAGCCTATTTTTTCTCCCACTCAAAGAGCCCGCGCTCACTGCCACGCCCCCCGATTAGGCTTTAACTAATTAGTTTTTAATACGTATAGATCAGATGACACACTATTCTTTTTCTTCTTCAGAGCTTCTAATGGTGACGTCAGGTCAAAGTCGGGTTCAGCATTGATAGGTTCATGTGTTAAGTAAAAATGGGCGTGTCATATAAAGTCTATGGCCACTTTCCATTGGTGGCCGACCTTCTTCATAAACTTTCTTTATTCTTGTTTAGTATTGTTTCTAGAAAATCCTTCATTAATTATGAAACTTTATTACACAACAACAAAGAATTCAGATTTGCCCCCTGTAAAGACTAAGGAGGAATAATCGATGATGATACAGCGGAGCTTCATTGTAAAGTTGCCCCCAAGAAATCAATAGGTGGGGCCCGGGGGGGCGAAAGGTAAACATCGATTCAAACATTGTAACGTGGCTTCCTGATGAACGCCGCGGCATGATTGATTTAAGACTGACAGTGTAAATATTTCCCTTCATTTTCCATTCACGTCTCCCCCTTGTTTGTTTATCCTTTTCGTTTTCGATAAACGAGGCAATAGCCAAGTTTGTTTCAAAGTAAAAAAAAGAAAAACAAATACAGGCCGACTTATTCGCTTTAAAATATTCATCCTTCGGAATAAATAAGGATTTATATCTTTCATGACTGAAACGGCAGGTGCTTTGAAACTTTCGCAATTAAGATTTTTAATTGAGTTTTTAGATCGAAGAGGCGCCGTTTAATTAATTGGGGTGGTCCCTGCGAGTGCGAACGGAAACAGAAACTGATAATTGTCGGGGGTGAGTAGGCGCTAATTTCGTTCTTAATCGCGTCGTGGCACGCAAGCTTTATTTTTGGAAAATGCGTTTTTGAATGAAGCCATCGACGTCACCTCGAAACCCTCTCCATTGTTTTTGCTGAAACTAGGACAATGGGGAGATGGAAGATAAAAAAATAATTAAAGTTTAGTGTCAGTGTCCCAGATGCGATCTGAAATTAATTAATTAATTAAAAGCCAAAGTTTAAATTTAGAAACATGTTTAATTTTGAATAAATTAAAAAAGCTTGACTGATGAGAAGTTTCGATCAGATCTTTTCCAAATTAATTCAAATAAGTCATCAAACAACTCGTCAAACATCTGAGCACGTACCTTGTCATTCTCATCTAAAATCTTTTGTCAGATCAAGTTGCTCTCGTGAGCCTTATGAATGGCAGGCAGCTCTTACAATGTGTGAGGGCTTCTATCTAATCAAATATGTCGTCTAGCAAGTCATCAAACATTTGAACACGTTTCTACATTTATCTAAACTTCTAGTTTCACAAGAAAAGAAATTATCGCGAGATTTATAGACTATGAGTGGCTCTTACGACGTGTAATTACTCTCAAGTAATCAAGTATGTTGTCAACTAACTCATCAAGCATCTAATCACGTGTGTAGGGATACTTTCATTTTGTCAAGAACCTCTATTTTAATAACCCATCTCTATAATATTCTGTTTACAAACTTTTGTCTTGCTATTGTTATCAGTTTGATTAAATAAATAACCTCTCTATAGTCAGGTGCAAGTAAAAACGAGTTAGAGATCGCCGCAGGTCGTCTACTCTTATAACTTACAACTCGCAAACTATCTCTATACTACTTTGTCTACAAATTTCTCTTACTATCATCAGTGAGTGGATCTCACGAACTCTATTTTAAGAGTCTCTCTCTATACCCTTAGTGTCTAGATACATCTCTCTTTCTATCGTCATCGGTTTAATTTTTAAAAAATTAATCCCTCCTGTAAGGTCAAGTAAAATTGAGATAGGGATCGCTACGAGCCTTCTAAATGGCGAACGAGCTACCTCTATGCTATTCTGAGAATATACTCGATTAAAAAAAAATCAATGGTCAAGTAAAAATAAGTAGAGATCGCCGTGAGCTTTCTAAATGGCGAAATCCTTACAATGCGCAAACTTTATCTTAAGAGACTATCTCTATACTATTGTGTTTACATGCTTCTCTCTTTCTATCTTCATTTATCTCTATACTATTCTGTCCATATACTAGATTTAAAAACAAATAATATTTCTATGATCAAGTAGAAACGAATTAGAAATCCCCACGAGTTTCCTAAATGGCGAGTGAATTGTTATAATGCGCAAACTCCACCTTAAGAATTTTCCATCTCTATAGTATCGTGTCCATATGCTTTTTGTTTTCTATCGTTATCAATTTGATTCTAAAAACATTAATCTTTCCTCTACGGTCAAGTAAAATCGAGATAGAGATCGCTTGGAGCCTTCTAAACTGCGAACGAATTATCTCTATACTATTCTGACTACATCCTTCTCTCTTCGTGTAATGAGTTTGATTAATAAGAAAATAATGTCTCTTTGCTCGAGCGCAAAATAGATTGAGATCGTAAATTCTCTTATAACTCGCAAACTCTATCCTAAGAAACTATCTCTATACTATTTTGTCTACATACACATTTATTTCTTGCTATTGTTAATAGTTTATTTAAAAAAATATTATACTCTCTATGGTCAAGTAAGAATGAGCTAGAGATCACAGCGAATCTTCTACTCTTATACGTGTAAACTCTATCTTAACACACTGTCTCTATACTATTTTGTCTACATACTTTTCTCTTACTATCGACGATCGACGACAGTTTGTTTAAAAAAAAAGTTCCTTACAATCAAGCAAAAATCTTTAGAGATCGCCACGAATCTTTTAAACGCCGAAAGGATCTTATATCGGGAATTCTATCTTAAGAAATGATCTCTGTACTGTCTTGCCTACGTTCTCTCTCTTGCTATCGTCATAAACTTGTTTAAAAAAAATTCTCTATGGTCAAGTAAGAGTGAATTCGAGATTGCCGCGAACATTTTTTTAATAATAATTTTTTAATAATAATAACTCGCAAACTATCTCTATACTAGTTTATCCACATATTTCTCTCTTGCTATCATCATCATTTTGCTTACAAAAAATAATATCCCTATGGTCAAGTAAAAATGGGCTGGAGATCGCCACAAGCTATTTAAACGACGCCGACGAGAGGATTTTATAGAGTGAACTGTATCTTAAGAAATTATCTCTATACTGTATTATCTACATGCTTCTCTTTTGCTATCTTCATCAGTTTGGTTAAAGGAAAAGTAAACTCTCTACCGTCGAGTAAAAATGAGATAGAGATAGCTTCGTATCGAGTGAACTATCTCTATACTACTCTGTCTAAATACTCGGTTTAATATTTCTAGTATCAAATAAAAATATGTTAGAGATCACAACGAGCTTTCTAAATATCGAGTGAATGCTTGTGTAGCACAAACTCTATCTTAAGAGACTATCTCTATACTATTCTGTCTAGATGCTCGTCTCTTTCTAACGTCAACTTGATTTAAAAACAATATCTCTCCTCCATATCCATAATCAAATAGTACCGAGATAAAGTTCGCTACAGCGTGCGGATTATCTCTATACTATTCTGTCTAAATACCCGATTTAACATTTCTAACGTCAAGTAAAAATAAGTTAGAGATCGCCACCAGCTTTCTAAATGGCGAATGAATCCTTATGATGCGCAAACTCTATCTTAAGGAACTATCTCTATACATTTGGATCTACATGCTTCTCTCTTTCTATGTCATCAATTTTATTTAAAAAAAAAATTGATCTCTTCTCTATGGTTAAGTAAAATCGAGATAGAGCGTTCTAAACGGCGAACAACCTATTTATCTCTATACTATTCTTTTATATACTAAATTTAAAAAGAAATAATATTTCTATGGCCAAGTGAAAATAAGTAGAGATCGCTTCGAGCTGTCTAAGTAGTGAGTGAATCATATCTTAAGATACTATCTCTATACTATTGTGTCAGTTTTCTATCGTCGTCAATTTGATTTTTTTTAATTAATCTCTCCTCTACGTTCAAGTAAAATCGAGATAGAGATCGCTTGCAGCGCTTGCACGTTTCTCTCTAGTTATCTCGTTAGTTAATTTGATTAAAAAGATAATATCTCTATGGGCAAGTTAATACGGCGGACCGCTCATATAATATGCAAACTCTACCTTAAGAAATTATCTCTATACTATGTTGACTACATACTTCTGTCTTAAAATCAACAGTTTGTTTGAAAAAAATAAGAATTTCTCTATAGTTAAATTAAAACGAAATCGAGGTAACCGTGAGCCTTCTAAACCAACGGCCAACTCTACCTTAAGAAACTGTCTTTATACTATTGTATCAACGTATTGCTCTATAGCTGTTGTGTCATCATTAGTTCGAATAGAAAGATACGGTCGAGCTAACTCTTTTTTTTATCGAAATTGAGATCTTATAACGTGCAAACTTTATCTTTACTATTGTGCCTTCTTTCTAGTTGCCTCATAAATTTGTTAACAAACTCTCTATAAAAGAACAGAAACTTTTTTTAGCAAAATTGAGATCGCCTCAAATCATCTGCAGCTGTTAGAACGCACAAACCTCTCTTTAGAATCTATCTCTCTATATTGTTCTGTTAATACACTTCTCTCTAGTTGTCTCACAGAAAGATATTGATCTCTATACTTCTCTATCTACAGATTTCTTTCTAGTTGTCCCGTCAGTTTGAATAGAAACTCACAGTCGAGTAAGAACTTTTTCGTATAGATTGAAACCTTATAATATCTATGCAAACTCTCTCTTAAGAAACGATCTCTATACATTACTCTGTACACACTTCTTTTCAGTTGTCTCATAAGTTTGATTAAAAACATATCTATCCATCTACAGTCGAGCGATAGTTCTTTTATCGGGCTTGGGATCTTATTATAAACGATCTCTATAGTATTTCATCTCCATGCTTCTCTCTAGTTATCTCATAACTTTGAGTAGAAAGATATTAATCTCTCTACGACCGAGCAAGAACTTTTTTACCGAGACTGAGATCTAATAACGTACAAACCCTATCCTGAGAAACTATCTCTATACCATTCTGTCTACATACTTCCTTCTGGTTGTCTTGTCAGTTTGGTTAGAAAAAGTTTATAAAAATTTAAAAAAAAATTAATCTCTCTGCTCTCTTTTATCGAGCTTGAGATCTCGTGAGTCTTCTAATCAGCGAATGGTCTTTGCAACGCGCAAGCGCCTTTGCCTAATCAAACAACCCATCAAGCATCCAAGTACGTGTGCCGAGGCCCTTTCAGTTTTGAAAACGAAACAAATCGTTCAGACGTTTTATTACGAACGCTTTCCGTTCGGATTTTCTAGGATTCGCATCGCGCCAAACGAGATCACGCAAATTGAATTACGCGCGAGAAACGCTCGTGAATTTGAAGTCGGATTCTGGCCTTTTACGTCGCGAAGCTTTATATCAAAACTTGGGCTTAGCACGCACTTCAAGCTACACGCGAAATGATTCACTTCGCGTCGCGGGAAACGCGGAAATAAATCTGGGCTTCGCGTCATAAATAATGAATAAGCCGAAGAAAATCACAGCTAAACGTATCAAAAAAAATTGTTTCATCCATTTTGTGACCCCCCCTTGAAATTTAGATTTTTGAACACCAGGGGGATTATAAATTTGATTTTGAGTGTGCGTGTTTTGATTGATTTATAAATGATCATTAAAGCGTCGTCCTTTGTTTCAGCATGTTGCTAACATCATCCTCTTGTTAACGGCGAACGCTTTGGGGTTGACATCGTACTTTGTGGAGGAGAAGCAGCAGAGGCGCGCTTTCCTGGAGACGAGGCAGTCGTTGGAGGTTAAGCTGGTTATAGAAGAACAAAGCGCAGAGCAGGTAAGAAGCGAAACATCTCCCAAAAAATTACAAAAAAAAAATTTCTAAATCGAGAATTCTAGTATGTAAATAATAAATCTGATTCTGGCTGTGCGACCCAAGCTTCGTTCAATACCGTAACAATATTTTTAATCTTGGAATTAGATTGCCGTGTTTCGTAAAAAAATTAGAACGAAAGGCAAAACAAAATTCAAATTACGTTTGCGATCTCTGTGATGCGGACACGACATCGTTTCATCTTCCGCAGTCGAGCTGGAAAATATATTAGAGATTGAGAAAGCTGAGAAATACAGACGAAACGTGCGTCGTTAAACGCGGGAATGCAATTTGCTAGGAACTGCATGCAAACAGACGCTTATCACTGCATTTATGAATAAAACGGGAATTAATTTGGAAAGTATTTTGCAATAATTCAAAGACGTTGGCAGATCTATGTTAACGTTAGCCAACCAGAACGCTGCAGAAATATAAATGGCATTTTGAATCTTCAAATTTGGCGCTTAGGATTAGTTGGAATAAATTAACTTAGATGGCAGCAGTGTGCATTACTAAGAGTTCAAATGAATTATTTATCCTCGCCAAGAAAAAATAAGATAGCCAACTAGATCGCTAAGGAAATAACATGACGTTTTGCATCTTCTAATTTCGCGCTTAAGGTTAGTTCCAAAAAAATTAAATAGATTGCAGCAGTAAGATTTATTAAAAATTTAAATAAATTATGTTTCTCTGTGATGAGAAAACAAAACGGTCAACAAAAACGTTGCAAAAATATAAGTGACATTTGGGATCTTCAAACTTGGCGCTTAAGATTAGCTCAAAGAAAGTAGCATAGATGGCAGTAGTAGGTTTTATTAAAAGTTTAAATAAATTATGTTTCTCTGCTATGATAAAACGAAACGGTCAACCAAAAGGCTGCAGAAATATAATGACATTTTTCATTTTTAAATTTGACTCTTAGGTTTAGTTAGAAGAAAATAACATAGATGGCAGGAGTGAGTACTATTAAAAGTTTAAATAAATTATTTTTCCCTGCCACGAAAATTTAATTAACCAACCAGAAAGAATGCTGAAAAAAATAACAGCTTTTTGCATTTTCAAATTTACCGCCTTAAGATTAGATTGAAGAAAGTAACATAGATGACAGTAGTAGATTTTGTTAAAAGTTCAAATAAATTATGTTTCTCTGTCACGAAAAAACAAAACGGCCAACCTAAACGCTGCGGAAATATAAATGAAATTTTTCGTCGACAAGTTTGGCGCTTAGGATTAGTTCGATGAAAATAACATAGATGGCAGCAGTTTATAGTTGTGAGTAAATCATGTTTCCGCGTCACGAGAGATTAAGTTAGCCAACCAGAACACTTCGAGAACATAAGTGATTTTTACATCTTCAAATTTGGCGCTTAACGTTAGTTCGAATGAAAAAATAGAGGTGGCAACACTAAGTATTGTTAAAACTTTAAATAAATTGTACTTCTACACCATGAAAAATCAAGTTAGCAAAATGAGAATGTTGCTAAAGTATAAATGATATTTTGACAGTTTCAAATTTGACGCTTAAGATTAGTTCAAAGAAAATAACATAGACGGCAGGAGTAAGTATTTATTAACAGTCGTGTATAAAATATTTTCTCGCCAGGAGAAATCAAGTAAGCCAACCAGAGGATTGCGATAGCGTAAATGACATTTTGCAGCTTGCTACAAATTGGGCGCTTAAAACTATTAGTTCGATGCAGGTGACACAGATGGCAAGAGTAGGTTTTGTTAAAAAAGTCAAAACAAATTAAGTCGAGTAAATTAATTCAATTATACAATTGGCAATTGTAGTTCAGATGATAGAAAGCGACGACAATACAAGGCAAACGGCTTTCATACTTCCAATGAATGGACTTTTTATCGACGCAACTCGATAGATGGCGCTGTCATAAATTGGAAATGTTCCTAAAATGTTGTAATGTTTTTGATTGAAAATATTTTGTTTAAATAATTGAATCTCAGTTGTTGGATTACATTAATGAAGTTTCAGACAAGTAACTGTGATTGTCCAATTTCCGATTTTTCAACATTTTGATGATAGATGGCGCCGCCAGAGAAAGGTAACTGAGGTTACTGTATTCATAGCTTGCATCACTCAAATTAAAAAGGACGCGATGAAACCATAGCTGAAACGCTGAGAAGATAAAGGATAGATTCATGACAAATTGTTGCTACGGTGTTTATGAATGAATTTAACCTTGAATTAAAAGAGATAGAAGAGAGGATGGATAGAAAGTTGGTACTACCTTCAATACAGTAACCTTAAAATGTTTGCTATGCCTTTGATAAAAATGTAAAAAAAAAACTCTTTCCAATAACCAAAGCTCGAATATAAGTTTCAGAGAAGTGACTCTTGAATTTACGATTTTTTTTATTTACTGGCGATCAAACTCGATAGATGGCACTGTCAGAAAAAGAAAATGCTTTTAAAATATTACGTAATTGAAAAAAAAATGTTCTTGAACAAAAAAAAAGCCTTTTCGAACGACCAAAGCTAACATATAAGTTTCAGACAAGTGACTCTAGAATTTCTGATTTTTTTAAATTTATTGACGGTGAAACCCGATAGATGGCGTTGTCAGAAAAGAGAAATGCTTTTAAAATGTTTGATAGATGGCGCTGTCAGAAAAAGGAAATGCTTTTAAAATATTACGCATTTGAAAAAATATGTTCTTGGACAGAAAGAAAGCTTCTTCTAACGTGCAAAGCCCAGATATAAGTTTCATACATTCGAATTTTCTATTCTTCTTGCTAACCGTCCGTGAAACTCCATAGATGGCGTTGTCGTAAAGCGATAATGCTTTTAAAACGTTTATGTTAGATAAAAACAATAAGAAGAGTACTTCCTAATTTAATAGTTCTAATTAAAATTAAAGTCAGAAGAATTTGATAGTTTTAATTAAAACTAAAATTAAAACTATCAAATTAGGAAATACTGTTCTTATTATTTTTATTAAATATTACACCTAATTATAGACTTTCAATAAGAATTTATGTTAAAAAAAAACTTCTTTTAAAAACGGAAGCTCAGATAAGCGAGGAATAAACAAAATGATATTCCGATTTTTCAAATGATTGGCGGTGAAAATGACGCTGCAAAAATGGGATATTTTCTTCTAAAATGTTCATATTGGATGCCTGGAAGAAAACAACTTCAAAGTACACTCAGACTACTTTTTTTCCGACATTAAATTGTGATCAACGATAAGAAACCTTAACATTAACAGAATTAACAATGTAAGGACCGCCGATTTCGTCATCGTTTTATACAGGGTGCTTTCATTTTTAAGAAAAGAATGTAATTAACACGAAAACCTTAACCAAAGTTTCCCAATAAGGGAGATATGAAATAAAAATTACTAGTTGACCTAACCAAGGCATTATTGCAGCAAACTATCCGATTTTTACGCATAACAATTTATTTAATACATACAGGGTACTGACAATTGATGAAATTAATACACTGTGCCCAAGCCTAGTTAAAGGAAACTAATTTTAGGGCTTAAATCAATCGGGTTTGTGCAAAATTTAAAATAAATAATACTTCCCTATTATATAAAACTTCCGTTAAAGTGGTTTTATGTTAATCACCTTCTTTTGAGGTGGTTAATAATCCCTTAATCATAAAAACTCAAAACTATGGAAACCCTATATAAGCACGAAGTATCCAATTAAACTAACACAAAACAAACTACACACTACGTAAATTTGATAAATCATACTAAATCTATTAATGTTTTTAAAAATTTATTTTAACCTCAGTCTTTTGTAAAATAAGAACGCACTCGCTCGAACTGAATTTTCTCAAAAACACTTCGTATTCGTCTTTCATTCTAACCCCCTCCCTAATGTAAGCATCTGTAAGTTTATGACAGCATGATAATAATAATAAAAACAAACAATAATGTACGAAGAACGAAACTGAGACAGCTGAATTTTATTTTATGACAGTGCGAGGAACGAAACTGAACCAGCCGAATTTTATTTTATGACAGTGCAAGGAACAAAACTGAGCCAGCTGAATTTTATTTTATGACAGTGCAATTGTTACCAATAAATCGCCAAGGTGAATGTAGGTAAGGCTTCTGAAGAAAGTTCCAAATTATTTTAAACCAGAATCAAATTTTCATCACTAAAACATAAACACAACATTTTGCAGTTTACAGTGTTAAGGTCGATATACTGTCACGAAAATGAAACAAATAAAACTGAAGTGCATAATTGTGCTAGAATTCAGTTTGCTTTTAAATTTTATTTTGAATAAATAAGCACAAATAAATTAGTTCATCAGGATTTGTATTGCGACAATAAAATATATACCCCACGCTTTGTGGACATTTAATTGCATTCTCTTTCTAGAACATTCATTCACTAAGAAAAAAAAAACATGGATCAGCTAAACAAGTCCCTTTACAAAGCCCCGCTCGTAAATAAAGCACGTTATCCTCACTACGTTTATTGCGAAGGGGCTCCTCTCTACCCGCAAGGGAATAATTTCCAGCTCGCGTGTAACTCAATTCAGTTCTTTCCTTCCTCGTTTTTTAAATCTGTGTTTCCGCAACGTGCGATTAATTTTTTTTTCCTTGTCACGTCTTTGCAGGAGAGACTCCTCCTGTCGGTCCTACCGGAGCACGTCGCCGTGCAGATGAGACAGGACCTGGACAGCGCCGACAGCCAATTTAAGAAGATTTATATGAGCCGACACGAGAACGTCAGGTAATAAAATAAATAACGTTAATACAGGGTAGTACGAAACTCGGGTCTTTAATTTCACAAAATCGAAGCGTTGAGATGATTTTGGGCTGGATTCGGTGTAAATGGGGGAGAGGGGGGCCTTGTATTGTATCGGTTTAGATCCCGCCTGCGAATACAAAACGACTAAGCACACACGAGGCTTTAGACATAGGCGAGCTTAATCCCGGTTTAGCGCGAACCTGCGACCTCTCGAAGCCTCGTCGGCTCAGGCTGAAAACGGAGAAGCTGCTTTAATTAAAGCAGATTTTAATTTATAATTAATAATGACTCGCTCGGATTCAACTAATTATCTAAATTTCTGGTTTAATGTTTAATGTCGGTTTGCGTTGGAATTGAGGGGGAGAGGGATGCGTTGTTTAACAGGGAAGAAAAAGACACGCGCATGTCGGTGTTTGTCATTACAAAGCGTCGAAGGAGAAAGACATTTTTGAGGAGGAGGAAAGAAGAAAATAGTAGCAGATCAATATTTCGGTGTTTATTTCCAGGCTTGAGCTTTCCATAAAAATATAAAATGCAACTTCCGAATTGGACGATTTACCAACCAGGCACAGTGATGGATGGCCATCATGTATGGGCGAAGGATTGCCAGCGTTAAGCGAGTTTTATTTAGAAGCTTCAGATTTGCCAAAACTGGACGTTTTTTGGACACCCTATAGTCCGGAAAATAGTATCAATGTGTAAACGGTAATAAACCAGTTTTCAGTTTCGATTGATTGTAGAAAATCTGATTGCCTCCTGTATCTGAAATCTAAAGTCGAGCGACGGTGATGCACGTTTTCTTTCGGACGCCCCTCGTATGTATCCCATTAAATCGCGCTGGAAATTTACTGAAACGTAACACTCCCCTATAATTTAAATCGCACGCGCAAATACATCACGCACGTCTCTCTCTTTCTCCGCATGTAATAAATCTGCGGCCGAAATAATTTTTATTTCCGGTTACATTGGCGCGCTATTTTCGCGGTCGAAATTTCATTAACGCGTCTAGTTTCGTGCGCGTGTTATTTATCGGTTGTTTCAGTTAATTACGAAACCGCAACGTGCGTAAACACACCCTGAAATTCAAGAAGATCCACAACTCTGCAGGTCTACTCGAACTGTTTTTTTTGTCTAAACTTTTGAAGAATAATCCCTTAACCCCTTCTCAAGCACAAATAGTTTCAATTACTTTCAAAGCGATTATTTGTAACTCCCAATTTAAAACGGGAGTGCCTCGGGGTAGCGTTCCCGATCCTTCGTTTTTTCTCATTTACTTACATGATCTATTAGGCGAGTGATTCGCGACTTCACTTTGAAACTAGGCTGACGACAAGTTTCCTTGTACTTCAGAAACAGTTTCCGGAGCTTTTGAAGGAAAACGTCTGTCAATACAAACATGACAGCTACAATACTGTCCTGAACAAGTTGACACTGTAGAACTGAAATGCATTCCATCAAAAATCAATCTCACTTACTCACCTACGACGATGTTTACAAATTCCTCACGCAGTGAATAAGAGATGTACACGTCTTGGACGTTTGCTATGAAATCGGGTTCAAATCCAGAAGTAAACACTGTTACTATTACAATTTTTTCGTCGCTTGTCGTTAACTGAGAATTTATTGCTGAATGTTGGAAGGTTTCTGCCAAAACGTGGAAAATTTTGATTCTCCACTCAGCGCCATCTCGTCACCACATGCAGTCGTTACTTTAAACGCAATCTATATTAATTATGGACGAAGTTTTAGCCTATGACCTTATTTTAATTTTTTAATGAATTTTAAGTTTTAGCCTATGACCTTATCCTTTCGATTTGTTGTAAGGAACGGGTGGTTAAAAAAATGATAAAAAGTTTCAGATTTTTCATTTTACAAAGCCTCATCGAAACGCTTTGCTCCTCTAGCTGTCACGAGGAGAGTGACAAAGACATTTTATTATACGCCCAAATTCTATGTCTTAATTAATTTCTTTCTACTTCTCCTCACTCTTCCATCAAATTTTTAATCAAACCATAGAGGACCCAAGTAATAATCTCTTTGTTTGCACGTGCCTGGTTTGAGCTTTCTTGTAGCCAGAAATTGCTATCGAATGCCCCTTTTATAAGGAATGAGATGTTAACCCTTACCCGCCTTTACTTACATTTTTCGGGATTGTCGAAACTGCACCTCTGCTTCACTCTTTTGTACGTTCTTTCTTTTATATGAATTTTAGTTGAGAATAAAAGAAAAAGTATCAGGCTGCTTTTTAACTTCATACAAAAAATGAAACCAGTGGAAGTTTATATTAAAAGTGATATTATCATAACAATTGATTAATAAATATTAAAGTTTTTGGCGAACGATGAAACAGTTTGATAGTCCTTGGTTTATTACGTATTCGGAGAAATTTGCTGATGTCAGCATCAGCTGTATAAGTGGGTCAGTTCTCAACTGCACTTCGTCGCAGATAACAGCGTTGAAAACATGGCCGAATTTTCCGAAACTGTTCTTGTGGGTATGATTTTAATTTACGGCGAATGTTGGCTGCAAGACGTTTGTATGCACAGCGTTACCCAGATCGCTCTTTGCCAAATAGCAGATCCTTTGTGTCAGTTGTGCAGCGAGCATCGCATTATGAACGTGGTAGAAAAGATTTTAGAACTTATAGAAGAAAATCCTTCAATAAGTGTGCGGAATATTGCCAGACAATTGCATATGTCACAATCACTTGTTTGGCGAATTATTCGTGAGTAATAATTATTCACGTTCCATTTTCAAAGAGTGCAAGCTCTGATGCTCGCAGATTACCTCCAACGCATTCGATTTTGTCGGTGGTTACTCCGGAAATAGCGAGACAGTTCGAACTCTGTTAATAACATTCTCTTCACCGACGAATCAACGTTTACAAGGGATGGTATGTTTACATTTCACAATATGCATGTGTGGGCAGAAGAAAATCCTCATGCAATGCAGCGCCGTAGTTTTCAACAACGCTTCTCGATCAAGTCAGTCATGATTCACGAAGGCAAAGCCTTCGTTTGTTTACATCATTTTTAGGTGGGCGTATTTTCCGCGATCATATAGGTGACGTTGTATCGAATTTAACTTACGCAATACAAAATGCCGATCTCTTACATCATGGATGTGGCCCACCCTATATTGAAAATCGATTTTATTTTAAGTAATTTCATTAAATTCGAAGTATAATCTCATTAAGTGTATCGTTTATGTCTTCGTGCTTCGTTCATATCAAAGTGCGTTTATGTCTTTGTTGTGTCTACTCCTCCACTTACAAGAACAAACGTAAAACGTTGAAATATTTCGACGAGTTACCAAACAATGATGATTCCAGAAGTATCGATGCGTGCTCTAGAAGCACTATATCATTCTGTGAATGCTAATTACGCCTTCGGACTCTGGGTGATGTTTACGACCATACGACTTGTAGCTGTATGTTATCCAATCAAGAAAGTAGCCGTATTTTATATGGAAATCCCGATTATCAACAAGACGGGTGCTATGTTTTACAATTGCCCTATGAGTCATTTAGGCATTCCCTAAATCAACTGCCCTGCTTGATTTTAAGTAAGCAAACCTGACCACATATCGGCGGCATGAGTTACTTCGGCGCTCTTAGATAATGCAACTGGTATTCTCCAAATACAGTTTTATTGGAAAGGTCAGTCATGATTCATGAAGGCAAAGCCTTCGTTTGTTCACATCATTTTTAGGTGGGCGTGTTTTCCGCAATCACGTAGGCGACGTTGTATCGAATTTAACTTACGCAATGCAAAATGCCGATTTCTTACATCGTGGATGTGGCCTACCCTGTACTGAAAATCGATTTTCTTTTAAGTAATTTCATTAAATTCGAAGTATAATCTCGGCAAGTGCATAGTTTTGTTTTGTGTGACGTCTCACATTGTTTCAGCATACTCTACGCCGACATCGTCGGGTTCACGGCGATCTCGTCGACGTACTCTGCGCAGGAACTCGTCAAGATGCTTAACGAATTGTTTGCTAGGTTTGATAAGCTCGCAGAGGTAAGCAAGTTGTTTAAAACTTTTGTTTTCAGTTTTCGGTTTTCAGTTTTCAGTTTGGCGAGATGCAATCCGCCTCGACTAGAACTTAAATGTTTCAGTTTTCCCATTTTTCCTTATACATTTTATTCTTCTGATTATTTTGCTTTCGTATTACTATAACCTATAACTAAACAAAGATAACTCAAGATTACGAAACCTGCAACCATAACATACATCACCTAAATCTGTTACGTATTGGACCTGAGGATGTTGTAAATTAAGGAGAAGAAGAAGAAGAGTTTTTTAACTTATTCACTTATTATCGTAAATCTGTTTCGTCTGGTTCTTCTTTTTTTATTCTTCTTTTTATCATTGTGCTTTAATTTTAATTTCAGTGTTTCTACTTTCTTTTGATTTTATTGCTCTAACTGCAAGTGTCCAAATCAATTCCAATTCAGAATGAATTTCTTATTATTTTTGTGTTTTTCTTCTTCTTAGCAATTTAGTGCTTGCCTTAATCTTTACTTTCCTTCTTTTTCTATTTCACTTCTATTTTGTTGCTCTAATGTCACGTATCAAACCATTTTGTCATTTCTTTCACAACGTTCTGGTTTTCTTCCTCTTCTTATAAATTTATTGTTCGTTCCTCTTTTTTTGGTTAACTGTCATTTTATTGCTTTAACGTTAAATATACAAACGGTTTCCAATTCTGAGCTGATTCGTTCTTGCTTTGCCACTTCTGTATTCTACTTTATTCTGGTCGCTTGTTCTTAATCCTTACTTTTCTTACTTCTGCTTTACTTCTGCTTTGTTTCTGTAAGGTCCGTTGCCCAAATCATTCGACTTCTTTAGACTTTTGTTTGATGTTTAACTTATTGATGTTATTATTTTTTTCGTTTTCTTTTTTATTTTCACGTATTTCTAATATATGTTCACTTTCCGTTTTTATATTTTTTTTCTCTGTTTTTGTGTCTCTTGATTTTATCTCTTCTTCATTTGTCGACAAGAAAATTATTTTAAATATTACCATTTTTGTCATTTTTTTCTTTTTGCTTCTTCCTCTCATTGTTTCTCGATTTTCCTTAATTTCTATTTGCTTTGTTCTATTTTTTTGCTTCAACGCTTTCGCTTTTCATCTTTGTGAGCTTCACTTCATTCGTCCATACTTTTTCTTTCTTCTTATTGTTCTTTATTTTTCTCTTCTTTTTTCATTTTGCTTCCATTTTATTGTTTCAACGTCTTCTTTGTTTTTGTTCTTTTTTCATTTGTTACCTAGGAAACAATTTTAAATACGGCCGTTATCGTCTTATAACATTTCTTCCATTCCTTGATGTGTTTTTTTCCACTGCGTATGTAGTTCTGGTTTTCTTCTTATTGTTTTACAGATTTTCTTAATTTCTAGCTTCGTTCTGTTTTGAATTCTTTTGTCTTTTGTTTTTCTTAACCAACTACGGCCACAATCTGTTCCTGTATCACTCCGTTCGTTCTTCTTCTTGTTCTATCTTCTTCCAGTTTCATATTTCGCTTCTATTTTGTTGTTTCAACGACTTTCTTTTGTTTTTTTTATTTTATATTTGTTTAAATATGGTAGTTATCATTCGCTTGTTTTTTTTTTCATTTCTTGCTGTTTCTTTCTTCCACGCAGTTCTAGTTTTCTTCATCAAATGTTGTTTCATCAATTTTCCTTAATTTCCTTAACTTGCCTCTTTCGTTCCTGTTTTGTTGTTTGAACTTCAAACGTCCAAGCCAGTAGCTTCCTGAACTGTATTCTTTTGTTTTTTTTTGTTTTCTTTAATCTAGCTCTCGTAATAACCTCTCTTGTATCACTCCATTCTTTCTTCTTCTTGTTCTTTGGTCTTCAATTTTTATATTTAGCTCCTGTTTTGGTGTCTCTTTTGTTTTTCTCTTCATCTTCTCCATTATTACCATTATCATTTTCTTTCATTCGATTGATTTTTTCTGATGCCTTCTTCTGATCTTCTTGTTCTTCTTATTTTATTTTCAACCGGCCTTGACCTTCACCCTGTTTTGTTCTATTTTGGTTCTGTTTTGTTGTTCCAAATGTTGTTCAAATGTCCAAGCCAATAGCAACTCGAACAAATTATTTTGCTTTTTGCTTTTATTTTAACTAGCTACCGCCGTCATCTGTTCTTCTTCTTGTTCTTTCTTCTTCCATTTTACGTTTTGCTTATATTTTGTTATTTTAACACATTTCTTTTGTTGTTTTTCTTTTAAATTTGTTGCCAAGATTTTTTTTTTTAATATGGCCGTTCTCATTCCATTAATTTTCATAAGCTCTACCTTGCCTTGTTCTATTTAGCTTCTATTTTATTGTTGAATTCTTTTGTTTTTTTATTTTTCTTCAACTAACCATCGCCATAATATGTCCTTGTATCAGTCTGTTCGTTCTTCTTCTTATTCTTTCTTTTTCCATTTTATGTTTTGCTTCTGTTTTGTTGTTTCGACGTCTTTCTTTTGTTTCTTTTTTTAATTTACCAGCGAGAAATATTTTTTTCTGGTTGTTCTTCCACGCAGTTCTGCCTTCCTCTTTTTTTGTTCCATCGATTTTAGTTAAATTCTTTAACTTGCCTTGTTCTATTTTGTTTCTATTTTGCTGCTCCCGTTTGAAATATCTTTTGTTTTATATGTCTACTTATCATCGGTTTTGATAACCCTTTATTGATTCATTCTTTTCCTTGTCGCTTTTATTATCTGCGCCTACTTCCCGTTTTCTATTTTGCTACTTCCACGTCTTTCTTTTCTGATTCTTGTATGTTTTTGCTTGTCGTAAGAAAATCGTTTAGTATTCAACAGTCATCACCCTGTATAGTCCTTTGTTTGCCGATTCTTTCTTCCATGTAGCTTGTTTAATCAATTAGGTCCAGTTTCCATTTTACTTCCATTTCACTTTGCTTCCAATTTTTGATTTCATCCCTAAATACTATCCAACACACCTCATGCCCAACACTTTTCTTCCACGAAGGGGAGGTTTAAAGAAACCTTTGCTTTCAGAAATACCATCAGCTTCGAATAAAGATCCTCGGTGATTGTTACTACTGCATCAGCGGAGCTCCTCAGGAGAGACCCGACCACGCCGTACTCTGCGTCCACATGGGACTGTCGATGGTCAAAGCAATAAAGTAAGTGCCCCATGCAAGATCGATTCGTGTCCATTTTTAAAGCTAAGCTATTTCCTTAATAACCGACCCCAAATCGAATTCCTTTTTCTTTTCCATCGACAGACGTCTTCAGAAATCTCCTTACTAGGTTAATGCCGCGGCGGCGTCCTCCTCCTCCTTCGTAAAAACTAAGCGCATCATCTCATTTATTCGGGGCGCTTCAAAGGGAATATTTCATTTGAAGTCCCGGAACGTAAAACGCTCCCCGGCGCGGCAGCGCGCCCGCCCCCTTCAGGTAGCAAAGGAATTATCACCGTGGAATTATTAATGCGGCGGCGGGAGCGACCCTCTTCACTCCCCCAGGCTGAATTATTTCGCGGAACGCACCTGCCTCGTTTTATTTGCTCTGTGCGGCGTTCGGACTGACGCAAACTTCAAAAAAAATGAATTAATTAAAAAAAAAAAATAACGTCCGTGAGTAAAAAAAAATTCGTAGGGTGCGAAGTAGTGTGAGGAGAAAGCGACGGTTGGTAATAAAACAAAGTGCGTTTGTGTCTTTGTTATGCCTTCTCTTCCTTTTGCAAGCAGTAGAAACGTGAAACGTTTGAAATGTGTGGACAAGTTACCAAACAAAAAAAAAATCAAACAGCAAACAGAGCTACTAGAAACAAAAATACAATATCATACCGCAGACGAATAATTGAAATCTCGATGATTCCAGAAGTGTCGTTGCGTGCTCTAGACGGTTCTGGATTTCTACAAAAAAATTCTCGAAAGGTGAAATCTGCATAAAAGCCGAACCTGGCGCGCGATTTCTACTCAAAAGATTAAGTGTGAGGTTGAGAGTTTTGCGTAGAACGATAAATAATAGAATTTTTAGTTTATAAAAAAGTACCGCAGCTCGTAACAATCAAAGGGATGAGAGCCGCGAATGTTTGAAGAAATCAATCAAGTTTCCAATCGAGCAATTTTCTATCCCTGTACAATCCAGAGAATTTAAATACAGTTTACCACCAATAAATTCGAAAGGACCCGCTCGTATTGTGAAAGTTTCGAATAACTCAAGCTTATTGTATCTTCGTCTTACCGTCGTACAATTCAACGAAATTTAAAATTTAATCTCGTCTTAGGCAGCAGGCATTTTTTTTTTTAGTTGAAGGATCCGCTCACCGTTATACACAGGCTCGCGGCATCTACAAACCGTTATGACATTTACTTCAATATACTTTATGATTGGCGGGCGGAAATGTAAATAGTATTTCGTCTCGGTGACATTAAAAAAAAATATTTCGAGTGGAACGGAAAGTTTATGCAAAGAAACCGGCATTCTATACAAAAAAAAGAAAGCAAATTGTAAACAAGTCGTTGTCTCGCCTGATCTTTCAGTGACCGGAAAACAGTTGCATCCGTTTCGGAACATGTGTGCGATGTCTTTTTGAAAATTTATTTATAAAGTCTCAAGGGGTGTGTGAAGGGAGGAATCTTTTTATAATTTTGTGGTCGACCTTAAAATACAAAACAAAAAATTTTGGAAAAATCAAATTGATATTTCAAAAACTACAGGGAAAAACAAAAACTTGAGACCCAGACAAGATAATGTGCAGCATATTAGAAAAAAAAATACAGTTCTGTATATTTAATAATAGCTGAGAAAAACAGCTTCAAAATTTATCGTCGTTTTATCGTAATTTTCTTTGACCTCTCCAAGGCCTTTGACACTCTCGATATTGAACTTCTTTTATCTATACTGGATAGGTATGGAGTCAGGGGTCTCGCTCTATCCTTCCTCCAGGATAGACAAAACATAGTCAAATTAGATAATAAGACCTCAAAGGGTTATGATTTATGTATGGGCGTCCCTCAGGGTTCTGCGTTGGGACCACTATTTTTCTTTTGTTTATCAACTACCTACCTAAGAGTTTATCAGTTGGTCATCTTTGTATGTTCGCTGGCGATACGACAGTGGTGGTCTCGGCACAAACTGAGAGAGAAATCACTAGCGTACAATATCAACGTCATTATTAATAAAGTCCAGAATTGATGTATTAAAAAATCACTTGCTGTTAAACTTAAATAAAACGATTACAATGCATTTTAACTATGCACTTGCCGTGAACATCAACTTATTTACTAAATAATTTCTAAAATAGTAAACATTTTTGTGTTTCTGATGCTGCCATAAAATCGAGCTGAAAAGGTTTTTTTAATTTAAATTATTTCATAAAAATTCAAATGAAAAAGCTATCCACTGTAGCGACTTCCCCTGTATACACAAGTTTGTATAGTAAGGGACATACGCATTTTGTTTGAACCCTCGTATGGTTTTGGCCTAAACAGTTATGGTCTAAATGTCATTTCAAAATAAAATCAATAAGACGTCCATCCGCCGTGTTCACTCCAGCGTCTTTTGCTGATTGATTAATTAATTGAAAAGAGAGACAAAGAGATTTGTAGAATTGTTATATGTAGTATTTAATACTGTGCGATCGAAAAAGAAATGGATCATAAAAGGCCGTGAATACTGCAATAAATTTGTCTGTCTAATGGCTGACCTTGACAGTGACAGTGAAAAATGGAGCATGATTATATTCGATAGGTCATTGCGTTGAGAAATTTTGCCAGAGATTTGCATCTAACCTCTTCTTCTATAATGTCACTGTCAACTGCCAAATCTATCGTTTTAATCACGGCCTACTCTGAATCATTTTATTCTCGATCGCATGGTAGATCCAATTTGATTGACAGTTCTGAGTTTGCACTCCTGTAAAGAAAAAAAAATTTCGACTACGCGTACACATAATTCTAAAATAGATATGCTTTGTTAAAAAATTAAATCAAGAAGGCGTAAAATTATCTAAAAAAAAAACAGAAATTAATAACTTGAAGGCTTCCCGCGGCCGTTGTCCATTGGCTTCCGGTTGGAACCGCCTTACGGCTGCCGACGTTTCGTTCTCCATTGCTGAAGAACTTCCTCAGGGCTGCTGCTAAATACCATGACACCGGATATACCTACTCAGTCTCATCGACTAACGAGCAGCAACATCGAAATAATTGAATTCGTGTCGAATATATTATGTTTAAAGTCAAATTACAAAGATTTCTGAATCATAATACGAATTAATTTTTATTGTTGTTAGAAAAGTCATTCTTGTACGCTGTGAATCGTTACCATCTACAATCCAAGAGATGGCGTACCCTGACGCTTATTTTAACTTTCCAGCGTCAATATTCTTTTGGTCTTTTTGGCTTCATGAAATTTGTCGACTACGAGGTTCGTCAAAGAAGATTCGCCCGACTTTCCAGTGATCGGAATACACCCGCATCCGTTTGGAACACGTGTACGATGATTGCAGCTTTTTATCGTAACTAATCGGAGCTCTCATTTAACTTTCCGAATTATTTATTCTTTTAGCTTCATAAAATTGCGAGGTTAGTTCAGAAAGTCTAAAAAGTTATAAACTCAAAAATAACGAATAATTGAATTTGTTTCGAATAAACTGTTGGAAAAATCATTCTTGTACGTCACTGTGAATCGTTCCCACCTACAATCCAATATATTTTTTTAGTGAAATTATGTTTTAGCTATCGTCCAAGAGATGGCGCACTTTCCGGTCACTATTTTCTTTTGGGTTTCTTAGCTTTATAGAATTTGCAGACCGCGAGCTTCGTTTAGAAAGTCAAGGAAGATTCGCCTGATCTTCCAGCGACCGGAAGACACACTCGCTTCCTTTTTGGAACACGTGTGCGATAGTTACAGTATAATCGGTTACAATCTTCGTAATCGTTAAAAGAACATGCACGCGTAGTAGCAGTTACCACTTTTTTTTTTAATATGAAGATGTTTACAGTAATTAACGTTCGGAATTTAATTAAAAAGCTGCGGGGCATTTCGTGGTCGGTACAAGAAGTTGCCTGCCATGTTTCATTAGCCCGTAACTTCCAAACTTGCTAATCTAATATATCGTGTAACACCAGCACGTAATAGTTAGCTCAACCCTCGGCCGAGGTTCGACGCAAGTTACGTGTGAGAGTGTAAGTACACTCGATGTCGATGATAAAAAAAGTTGTGGTTATCATTTTTATTTTTACAGCGAGAAGCTCGACTTTTTATTTCAGTACTTGCATAAGATTGCTATTTTGGTTTTTTGCTAAATGAAACCCCTAACTTCCTTGGGGCAAGTCTCAACCGTTTCGTAAACGGTGTAAATCAGTGTGGTGCTGATGATGATAGTTTTGTTATCGAAATGCGCATTTCTCGGTCATATAATGGTGTAGAGGGAGTTGCTAGAGAATCTAGCGTTGGCCTTGTATTAATGTTTTAGTTTTTTGCTTACTTTTCAAAAGAAAAATAGCGAATCAATTTTTTTAATTGTTTCACACTTTTGGTTTTGCTATATACAGGGTAATACTGAACCGTTCACTACAAGATAATCAAAATCAATCAATATTAGCAATAGATTACGTCCTGTATTAAAGCGAGACACATCAATTACTTTTGACACTTGTACTGAGGGGTGAACTTGGCAATGTCAAACCTAAACGAAAATCTACAAAAACATATTTTTTTTTAGTTAGTTGTTCCTTCTTTTTAAAGTTATACTTTTTATTCAGGGCGCTGTTTAAAATTTTAATGTTACCCCTTTCTTGACGATGACGATAGTGAAATACGGCATGTGCTTTCAGGCGTTTTCTACTTCACCCTGTATATTGAAATTAATAATGAATCAATGAAAACGTTTTTGTTTTCCAAATAGAACAAATTTCTTGAATTTAGTTTTGTTTTAAAATAATAAGCGCAACTATGTTTATCCGCTTTCGTTTCTGCTATATACAGGGTGATACAAAATCATTCACAAAAGGCAGCAACATAATAAATATTACAAAAGACATCAGCTAAGAAAAATTGTTCTTTAATAAAGCGAGATACCTATACCTATTGGTTTCAATAACTTGTATTTGACCATGTCTACATTTGACAGTTGAACATGTCAATGTCAATTCTAAGCTAGTGTGGATATACTTAATAAGCAATGACATGAAACTTGCTTTAACTCTTGAACTGAATATATTTATTTTTAAGACAAATTATTTCGCTTTTTAAGACAGAATGCCAATGGACATTTTACAATAGAGGGCGCCACTTCAGATTATTGTTTTCTAGTGGGTGCCACTTAAGGTCTTTGTTTTCCTAGTCTTGATGAGGGATTGCGAGCTTTTAGTAATTTTCAAAAAACTTTGTCCACTTCAAATATTATGTTAACTTCGTGATGTTTAACTTGAACCAGCCTGTATATTGATATGAATAGATGAAAATGATTGTCCAAAATAGAATAAATTTGCTATGTTTTATTTTTGTTTTAAAACAATGAGAGTTACTAAGTTTATCTTGATTTTTACGTTGGACGTTCAGACTTTTGGTGTATACAAGGTGATACCAAATCGTAGACAATAATCAACAACATAATAAATATTATTAAAAAATAATTTAGTTGTTTATTAAAGCGCGACACCTATCTTATTTTCAATGCAAAAAGAATTGTATTCGACTTGTATTTGACACTTTATGTGACAGTTGAAAATGTCAATGTCAATTCGAAGCTAGTGTGGACATACAATGACATAAAACTTGCTGTAACATTTGAACTGAATGAAATATATTTTTAAGACAATTTATTTCTCTTTTTAAGGCAGAATGTCAATGGAAATTTTACAACAGAGGGCGCCACTTACGATTTTTGTTCTCCTTTTCTGACGAGTGAGGGCGTGCTTCTAGTTATTTCAAAAAAAATCCCTAGTCTACTTCAAATATCACATTATCTTTATGACTTTTAAACTTGAACCACGCTGTATATTGATATTAATAGATGAAATTGATTTTCCAAAATACAATAAGTTTGCTAAATTTATTTTTTGCTTTAAAACAAAGAGCGCAGCTACGTTTATCCTAATTTCTTGGTAGATATATTCATACTTTTTTTGCTATGTATAGGGTGATTCTAAATCGTTGACAATAAGCAACAACATAATAAACATTACGACACTCTTCAATTAAAAACCCAATAAGTTCAGTATTAAAAATCCATGGACCTTCATACACTAGACTTTAGGGCACAAAAAATCTATATCTCGAGAACGCTTGGTGGTAAGAAGTTGCGATCTTTACTGTTAGCTTCGCCGTCCCCAGATCTATAGAATGATGCTAATTTTATGTCTTCAGACCGGTAAGAGATATTAATTACGTCAAGTCCAATGAAGCTATGACTGTAGCTTTACTTCGATCAAAAATCCATGGACCTCCATACACCAGACTTCAAGACATAAGAAAATCTATATCTCGAGAACGGTTGGTGATAAGAAGTTGCGGTGGTCACCGTTAGCTTCGTCTTATCCAGACTAGGGAATAAAGCTATATCTTCTACAATTTCCTTAAGTGAAAACGTGGTTTTTGCGTGAAAAAAAATTTATATCTTCAGAACCATAGGAGATATTAACTTCATCTAGCCCAATGAAGCTATGCCTACAGCTTTACTTCGATCAAAAATCCATATACCTCCACACACGAAACTTCAAAGCTCACAAGATCTACATCTCGAGAACGGTTGATGATAAGAAGTTGCGGTCTTCACCGCTAGCTTCGCCGTGTGTAAGTCTATAGAATAAAGCTATGTCTTCGACTCACTTGCTTCAGTGGAAACGAGGATTTTACGTGACAAAAATTGATAACTTCAGAACGGTAAGAGATGAACTTCGTCAAGCCCAATGGAGCTATGCCTGTGGCTTTATTTCGATCAAGAATTCATGGACTTTCATACACTAGATTTTAAGGCACAAAAAAATCTATATCTCGGAGAACGGTTATTGATAAGAAGCTGCAGTCTTCAACATTAGCTTCGCCGCGCCCAAATCTACAGGTTGAAGCTATCCGAGCACGCGATTAAAAAATGGTGACATGTCGGTAAGGCAAGAAACTCTAGGAAATTGAAGTAATTTTTGTATTTTTTTAATCTAATTTGTTTTAAAACAAAGAGCGCAGCTACTTTATCCTGATTTGTTCGTAGATATATTCATACTTTTTTTTGCTATGTATAGGGTGATTCTAAATCGTTGACAATAAGCAGCAACATAATAAACATTACGACACCCTTCAATTGAAAACCAAATAAGTTCTGTATTAAAGCCAAACACCTCTCTTAGTTTCAATGCAAAAAATGTAATATTCGACTTGTATTTGACACTTATAAGTGATAGTTGGACATGTCAATGTCAAATCTAGGCTGGTGTGGACATAGATAAAATAAAAAGTCTTAAAACTTGCTATAACTAAGCATTCTATAAACAGATTTTTTAATAAAAATTATTAATTTCTTTAAGGCAGAATGTTAATAGCAATTTTATAATAGAGGGCGCCACCTACGATTTTTATTAACCTATTTCTAACGAGTAACTGCGCGCTTTTACCAATTTCAAAAAACCCTCATCTACTTCAAATACTACATTAACTAACTTTGTGATGTTCAGCTTGAAGCACCCTGTATATTTAAATAAATCAACGAATTATATTTTTTTCAATTTCTTAAATCCTAATTTATTTATTGTTCTAAAGTGATGAGCGCAGCTATGCGTTTTTCCTCTACACGTTTTTCTCTTGCTACATACAGAGTGATACCAAATCGTATCTTTGTAATCGTTACGACACGTCCCCAAAACGAACGCGAAGACATTTTTTAATCATCCGATTAGGACTTCAATAACTAAAATAAAAATGTTAACAATGTGCGTCTTTTTTTGATTTATTCTGGAAGTTACCTCGCACAGGTTATTTACGAGTTCATTTCCTAACGCCGCCCGTCCCTAATACTTTTCCTTCGGGTGGGCGAAAATTGATTCTATAAATAATAAAGCAGCGCTCCGAGTGCGGAGGAGACTCGACAGCGAAGTGCCAAAGACAGAGAGCGCCACCATTACCGAAGCTTTAAGCCTTCGGAAAATTTAAGTCGCGACTAAATTCTCGGCTTATTTACAAAGCTCTCGCGAACGTGTTTAGTAGATCACCTCTAGTTCTGAGGCGTAATGTACAGGATGCCTCGAAATAAGGTGCAAAAAGTGTACATTTTTGGCGGACATTATTATCGACCTTATTCTTTGTTCTGAGTTGCACTCAAAAAGAACTTTTGTTGTAATTTCAAGAAGTAAACGTCTTTCACGTGTAAATGACCTCACATGAATTTACAATACTTTTCTCTTTTGTTTCCATATGAGTGTAATTAGTGACGTAAAAATACTGTATTTTAAAATATTTTGTACAACTTTACGTGTACTATACCGTATTTTATCATAAAATACTGTTTTCTGTAATAAAATAAAATACCGTATTTTGTCATAAAATACCGTACTTTATTATAAACTAAAATACTGTATTTTATTATAAAATACTGTATATTGTCTTCAAATACCATGTTTTGTTATGAAATACCATATTTTATCCTAAAATACCGTATGTATTTTGTCATTAAATACCGTATTTTATCATAAGATACCGTATTTCATCATAAAACATAAAGTACTTTGTAATAAAATAAAATAAAATACGTTATTTTGCTATAAACTACATGTATATTTACATATGGTGTACTTCATAATTAAGTTGCAATAGTCAAAAAATGACAGATGTCAAAATACGACGAGGAAGACATGTGATTTTAATTAAAGTTTTAATTAATTACATTTTTAATAAAGAAGAAAATATATTGAAGAACCCCCCTCCTTAATTTTCTCTTCTCTAATTCGGGACACTCTATAGATTCGATGGAAGAAATTCTTTATTGAGTTGCAGGTTTTATAAAATGTTATTAAAGCACTCTTAAAAGAAATTGCGAAATCCTATGAGAAGTAAATTTAATTTCATTTCTTTTAGTTAAATTGGTCTACTCTCTTTATTAATTTTTTTATTTTCTCCTTTTATTTATTTTCATTGTAATTTCTTTCGATTTGTACTCATTTTATGGACACCCTGTAGATTCAATTGAGATAATTTACAAAATTCAATTTTATTTTCAATTTATTTTCGATGCCAGCCATTTATTAAGCGAAAATCCTGAGCGTTCTTTTTTCCTGGTATCGTATATTGCACCTTATTTCGGGACAGCCTGTATATTACGATTCGCAATTTGCTTGTTAAGTTTTTTTTTAACAACAATCTCTAACTTGTTATTCATCTTTGCTTTAGTTTGATGTTACAAATGCCTAATTGGTGATACTTCAAACTGATAGCTGTCGAATGCAAGCAACTTATTTCAGGGCAACTTGTATATTACATTTTAAGAATAATTCATGTATACGTTCTTTCAACGTCGATTGTTCTCAATTCTGTCGAACATAGCAAGTCCTTAATTGGCCATGCTCATAATTGACAGCTGTCAAATCTGAAGCAATCGTTTTTTATAAATGGAAGCCAGGCACCAAATATAATTTCATTCGAATTTTTATTAAAAACTAAATAAAAATCGAAAAATGTCACGCACAGAAAACATCGTATTTTTAATGACAAATTCGGGTTTTGAATTCAGTTACGAAGCACTCTGTAGATTTAATGAGGAAGAAAAATTCAAAAATGTAATGCAGATTTATATATAAATGGAAGACCAGTTCTAAGTATATTTAATAATAATTATTATTATAATAATCTTTATTGTTCAATAGGATAACCCAGAAGAACACAGACAATAATTGTTGGATTACATTCAACTTATAAATAAATAATATACACTAACATAACATCATAACAAAATAACAATCGTACTGCTGAGGAGATTTGGACAATTATTATTATTGTTATAATTAATTTGGGTTTTTATTAAAAATAGATAAAAATCGTAAAAATAAATAACCCGGACATTTGCTTTTTATTTCAGGACACCTGTAGATTTAATGAAAAAATTGTCTAAACTGTGACCAATTTAGAAAAACGATCAAGCAAATGACAATCAACTCACAAGAAAAAACAAAAGGTAATCGACTAACGACACTAATGACAAAGAAAATAAATGAATAACGAACAATTAAGAAAAGCAAATGACAATCAACTCGTAAAAAAACAAAACAAAAAGCAGTCGATTAACGAGAATAATGAAAAAATAAAAACGACCAATTAAGAGAAACAAATGACAATCAACTCGTAAAAAAAAAACGAAACAAAAGACAGTCGACGAATAACTTAACGAGACTGTTGAAAAAATAAATACATTACTAAATAGCGACCAATTTAGAAAAACGATCAAACAAATGACAATCAATTCACAAAAAAAAACAAGAGGCAATCGACTAACGACACTAATGAAAAAAAAATAAATGAATAACGAACAATTAAGAAAAATAAATGACAATCAATTCGTAAAAGAACAAAACAAAAGACAGTCGATTAACGAGAATAATGAAAAAATAAAAATGACCAATTAAGAAAAACAAATGACGATCAACTCGTAAAAAAACAAAACAAAAGGCAGTCAATTAACGAGAATAATGAAAAAATAAAAGCAACGACCAATTAAGAAAAACAAATGACAATCAATCCGTAAAAAAAAACAGTCGACCAATAAAAAAGAAGAATAACTTAACGAGACTTGAAAAAATAAATAAGTTACTAAGTAGCGACCAATTTAGAAAAACGATCGAACAAATGACAATCAACTCACAAGAAAAAACAAAAGGCAATCGACTAACGGCACTAATGAAAAACAAAATAAATAACTAACGAACAATTAAGAAAAACAAATGACGATCAACTCGTTAAAAAACAAAACAAAAGGCAGTCGATTAACGAAAATAATGAAAAAATAAAAACAACGGCCAATTAAGAAAAACAAATGACAATCAACCCATAAAAAAAGACAGTCGACGAATAACTTAACGAGACAGTTGAAAAATAAATAAATTACGAAATAGCGACGAATTTAGAAAAACGATCAAACAAATGACAATCAACTAACAAGAAAAAACAAAAGGCATTCGACTAACGACATTAATAAAAAAGAAAATAAATTAATAACGAACAATTAAGAAAAGCAAATGACTATGAACTCACAAAAAAAACAATTAAGAAAAACAAATGATAATCAGCTCACTAAAAAAAAACAAAAACAAATGTTAGTCGACTAAGGACACTAATGAAAAAGAAAATAAATGAACGACCACCAATTAGGAAAAACAAATAACAATCAACTCGCAAAGAAAAAAGAAAACAAAAGACAGTCGATTAACGAGACTAATGAAAAAATAAAAGTAGCAACCGATTAAGAAAAACAAACGACAATCAACTCACAAGAAAAAAACAAGTCAGTCGATTAACGGCAGTAATAAAAAAATATATAAATAACAACCAATTAAGAAAAACAAATGACAATCAACTCTCAAAAAAAAACAGAAGACAGTCGACTAATAAAAAAATAATTAGAATTAAAATTATAAAATTGGAAAAGGAAAACTTGAAGTTTGCATTTAAAATAAAAAGTACCGATCGGATGTGTTATTTTGAGAGTGAAACTTTTTGATTAAACCTTGTACGTACAAAAATCGTAATTAAAATTATTAATAACTGAAAAAAGAATTATTTTTTTAAAATAATTTCCCCCCTTCCTATTGGTGGTCTAAATTGTCGTACTCCGCTTTTCGAATATTTAATCTCCTGGCAAAATTAATTTCAATATTTTTTCTTGTTTTTTCATTTGTTTATTTTTGTTTCCATTCTTCGACTTTTTTTTAATTTAATTTATTAAATGCGCCCTCTTGTCCACTTACCATATTTTCCACCGTATTTTGAGACACCTGTATATTACAATTTCTAATTTGTTATGTATTCTAGCTTCTGTTAATGTCCAATTGGCAAAGTAAAAATTGACAGCTGTCAAATGTGAAGCAGCCGCATATATAAATGAAAGCCACGCACCAACAATCATTTGGATTTTTAATTTAATTCAATTCTTTCTATTTTTATTTATTAAATGCGGTTTCTTTTCTTGCTTCACCGTACCGTATTTTCAAACTTATTTGGATGCACCCTGTATATTGCAATTATTTAAGTTTTTTCTGCGTCGACTTTATTTTTGTTTCTCCTTTAATGCAGGGTTTTTTTATTGGCATAAGATTGGCAATTTGTCAAAAAGAAATTTACGTCGACCCACCCCCCAAAAAAGTAGGCGAAGGAAGAAAAAAAAAAAGGACAAATACAGAGGAGGGCGCGTAAATTTATTGCGTTGCGGAAAATCCTCTTATTCGGGAAGGGAAGTTTTACGACGGGGCGGCAAAATGTATTTCCGCGTTTACAGCCCTAATGTATTCGCACATAAACTGTGGAAACGCGATCGATTAGTATAATTTCAGCACGTGCTGCATCCGAACATCGATTATTCTGTCATCGCATTGTATTTCGTTTTGACATCTCATTTGTTTCGCGCTGTGCGCCTAAAATCTGCGCACATCCAAACGCGACGCAAATAAATAAAATAAAAAATAACAAAAAAAATTGTCTCACGTCGCATGATCGTTGTCCATCACTGTTCACTGCGTGTACAAGGGGCGGAATATAATTTAACGTTTCCACGTCGTTTTTCTTGAGTTATGCCTCGTAATTACGAAGATAAATGGGCGAGGTTTGTTTAACGAGTATTTCTGAGGCCCAGACGCATTAATATTTACCCTCACTTTACGTTCGCTTTGAGTTTTGGCAAGGCAGGCCAAGAATTGCGTGTGAAAAGAATTGAGATTTATGTGGGCCCCCTGTACGTGGGCGGACATTTAATCGTTTTATCTGTCCGCTGGTGGATGTGTCACTGTCGATATAAAAGCTGTGAGTTTTATGGCTCACGTAGAATTATGAGTTGTGTATACAAGCGAAATTAGATTTGTATATCGTTTTCGGGTTTGCCAGAGATGAAAAGACATGCTCGTAAAAAAAGAGACAAACACAGACCACTTAAAATGAGGCCACCTTTTACTTCTGCACTTTTAGAGTCATCACCCATTAAGGGAACACGAAGCTATGTATGATTTGATTGATAGGTTGCTTATTCTAAAATCGTCAGGGTTCACGATTTAATTTGGGCACCCTGTATAGAGACATATTCAAATATATCTGGCCCTGAATTAAATTGCTTTTTTTTTAATTTAAAACAATGCTTTGGCAATACGCGTCAGTTGGTAACGCCTGGAAGTTAGCTGCGCTGTATATTTGTATGTTCTTTAAATAATATTCGATCTACTTAATATTTAAATCTTTTTAAAGTGTTTTTTAGTCTAGCGCCATCTAATGGAAAATCAATTGAACGTTTTCTTTTATTTCTACAAAAACTCAATTAGCGGCGCCACTTAGAAACAAACGAAATCGTACTTCTTTATTTATTTAAGGAAGAAAATTCTTATAATGTTCGATTGAAAAACAAATTTATTTTTGGCGCCATCTATTGAAAAAGAATAAAGTGAATGAAAAAGAAAATAAATGTATAACGAACAATTAAGAAAAACAAATGACACTCAACTCGTAAAAAAAAACAAAACAAAAGACAGTCGATTAACGAGACTAATGAAAAAATAAAAGTAGCGACCAATTAAGAAAAACAAATGACAATCAACTCACAAGAAAAAAACAAAAGTCAGTCGACTAACGGCAAGAAAGAAAATTCTTATAACGTTCGATTCAAAAACAAATTTATTTTTGGCGCCATCTTTTGAAAAATAATAAAGTGTTTTTGTTTGCCTTTAAGAATATTTGACGATGCACGGCTAATCTGTACTCAATTTCAGATTCAGCGTCATCTGCGGACAAAACTCAAAACTCAATTATCGACGTTTGCGTATCGACAAATGAATCGCGCTTTTTAAGTTGTTTGTTTGTTTCCGAAAACCAAATGTAATTAATTTAAATATTATTACATGCAGCGCCATCTATCGGCAAAAACCATTAATTAATAACATTGTAGCTCCATCTATTGGTGAATCAATGAAGCTTTCGTTATTTTTTCCTTAAAAACAGGTTGTAAAGAGTAGTTGAAGAATCAGTCTGTAACGCCATTTACCGCAAGCTATAGAGTTGAGCTTTTATCACTTGTTTTTATACAAATCGCTTGCTTACGATTAATCCAAAAAACAATTTGTATCGCGATGAAGTACATTTGTTCATTCCTGAAGAAAAGAAACCATACGCAATACAGAGCGACCTCTATTGACATAAGATTCAATTTGTATTATTTATGTATTTTTTATAACGTAATTAAGCGCCATCTATTGCCAAACGAATTAAGCTTCTATTATGTGCTTTTATGAAAGTCAATTATTTCATAATTGATTCGTTGTTTTTTTGATTATTTTTTTGCAGATCACGAGCCACAAAACAATTCATTGATTTTGGTTTGAATCTACAGGAACATATATTAACAAAAAAATATGTTTTTTATTTGCTAGAAGTCACAAAATTAAATACTAATACCAATAACGGCGCAACTAGCGTGCTGGAGTATCGATTTAGTTGGACAAGACTGTACATTACACACATCGATTGGCGAAAAGAAAATTTATTTATTCATCGCTTATTTCACCGAAGCCTCAACAAGAAATTATGCCATTTTCTCTCACGCATCGTAGATTTTCCCCGATGTTTTATTTTTTTTTATCATGTAAAATGCGTGGCGATCTGGCAATTTTTCGCTCAAACCCAGCCGCAGCCCACGCCGGAAAATAATGGGCCCAAGCGGTGGGGCCCTATCGACCCGTGTTCCCGCTTTTATTCCCCTGCGATAAACCCGCGCGCGAAACAGATCATCCCCAGGCAAAAAATACACGAGAGACGGGGCTTTGACTTCACAGCCTGAAATATTAACCCCGTTTTGAGAAGGTTTAATCTCATGATGGCTTGGATATTTCAGGAGCAGGTCTGTAACCGAAAATTTGCCATCAGATTACATTTTGCAAAACAGAAGCTTGACCTAATGCGAATTTGCAGTTGAAGGAAAACGAGCGCCACCTCTGGGCCAACACTTAAAGCTGCTTATGTCAAGTATTACAAAATTAATTTTTTAACACCTAATTTAATTACGGTCCTGATCGCGTCCAGAGTGCGTGCGTCCTTTGTGTACAGAAGTTGTACAGAAATAAGGAAAAACTCCATCCAGTTACAAATTGGCGCCCAACGTGGGGCGTTATTTAAAAAAAAAATACTTAGAAGAGGATGCTGAGGAATTATCATTTTATCTAGAAGACGCTTTGAGCTTTTAGGTTATTCATTTCCATAGATATTTCTCGATTAAATTTGGAAACTCTTTTTTAATAGTGTTTTGGCAATTGTCAGAATTTAAGGGTACCAGAATTTTACGAACATTGAAAGACCGTGCGCTCTGAAAGGTGGCCGAGCGCCATATTTTGTTTCAACACTGACGTTAAATTAGTTTCAAAATGTTCCAAATCCCACATCTGACACTTTACAAATTAAATGATTACTAACATTCAGTACAGAATGATCGAAAAGGTCACGTAGTTTCAATTGCTTTTATGTTAAATAATATACCGAACGAGTCATAAACACTGTTGCCCGTTTACATTTGTGACGTAGCGTTTTTTTTTTCTTATTAACGATTGTTGGTAACCTCGCAAGTTCATGTCAATATTGACAGTTCTCTCGTTTTCCAAGTATTTTCGTCCTCCTTCGACTTTAATGCATTGTGTCTAAGTGGTACGATGATAACATCATGATTAACATACCAAATTTGTAGATTCAAATATTTCGGGTACACACAGTATAAGCGCTTAGGATATCACGTGACTCTAATTCAATTTCGGCCAATTTTTATTGTAAATGGTGAGACCTACAAGAGGGGTCGTACAAAGATTATGCCTAACGTCACGTGAGCTAATTAAATTTGAATTTTTCTGTCCGGCGTGAAGCTTCTAAATGAGGAGTACCTACTACGAGATGTTTTTTACTTATCTGTAGGTACTTTATCATTTTTGAACTCATGTCGTCCATTAAGTTTATTTACCGCCGTATAAAAATTAATAATATTTTTTTAAAGAAGAAATAATTAAGAATTGTTTGCTATAGGAAACAAAAGGGCGGCTTTTAACAGAAAAAGGCCATGCCTTCAAATCAAAACCAGTGCAATTTTTTTGTGAAAAGGGCCAAGCCCCCTTCTGTATTTTTTTCTGACTACGCCACTGGCGACATCTTGTCTCTCCTACATGAGATGTCAAGAAAAGCGTCGAAAAACAAGGATGGTCTTCAACAGAAGACTCAAAACCAAGAGAAGGCTTACCCTTCCTCAAATCTATAACTTTTCTTAAATAAGACGATACCGTAGGCCATAACAAAAAGAAATCTTTAATAGAAGATGACCTTGATATAAATACAAAACAACCAAGCCCCCCTCTTCGATTGTTTGTTTGACTCTACCTCTGGCGACATCGCAGGCTTTCAAACATGTTTAGAAACAAGGACTGCTTTTTATAGAAGATGGCGCTGCAAACAACGCAATTGTTTTTTGGAAAGTACTAACATCGCTATGATTTTTGTTTGACTACGGCACTGACGATATCGCAAGCTTTCAAACATGACACATAAAAACACGTGAAGAAATGAGGAGTACCTTTAATAGTAAATAAGATGGCGTTGCGTTCAAATCAAAATGAAAAGACCCACCCCGTCTATGCTTTTTTTATGAGGTACAGACGTGGACGGTACCAAGAATTGTCTTGCATGAAACGCAACAACAAAAAGGTGATGTTTTTAGACGAAAGGTGACCTTGAATATAAATTAAAAACAAGGCGATCCTATTTGTAAAACAAGGCGCCCTCTGCGATTTTTTTCTGACTACGGCACTGGAGATATCGTAGGCTTTCAAGCATAAGACATAAAAATCACGTTCTGAAACAAGGACTGCCTTTAATAGAAGATGGCTCTGGCGGGTTTGGAAACCAGGCCCGCCGCTGCCCATTGTGCAGATTGTGTAACGCACAAGGGCGCCAAATTGTCTGCAATTATTTAAATACATATAACTATAAATGAATATTACTTCGGGATTAAAAAAAAAGCAAAAATATAATTATTCAAAAGTACCTTGTACCTCTATTTCAGCGGAATTTTATTTTTATGAAAGTACTACAGCTAAATAAGTATATATAGGGTTTCTGACAATTGTTTCGCCAAAAAGAGAAACCACGAAAGGAAGCGATATCTCAGACTATGGGGAAAATGTTGAAAAATGTCTACATACTTTGGTTTTCCAAAAATTATTAATCAAAATGATACGTCTCTGATTATAAAAGGGCAGCAGATAAACGAAACAAATGTAGTCCTGTATGAAAGTGTTTATGATTGACCCCGTAACAACCCAATCCCGTATTGGACGCTAACTTGACCTTCAAACAGAATTAATCATTAGCTCCTGCTTTGACAAGTAAACAAATAAATCACTACAACAGGAAAACAATTCAAACCTCCGCCATAAAAATGTCTATTATTTTTTTTTATTTTAATATAAATTATATGTAAATACACTGACGTATGATACTTTTTGATAGAGGCCTTGCGACAAGCGCGTGTCATTAAATACGTGCGCATCATTAAACCTGTGACGTCAGAAACGGAGTCCGGCCGTGCATTCCAAGAACGCCGGGGCATTAAGGACCTATATAAAGCGTGCCAGGACGACACTGAACCAGAGCTCGTCCAACACTGTTGCCGAAAGGTCAGATTCAACGCAAGCTGCAGAATATCATCATATTCCACGGAGCGCCGTTCATCCCAAGGACCCACGGCGTTGCTTAGTCCGCCAGGCGTACGCCCGTACTGGGTGGTTATCCCCCAGTAGACTGTGAGGAGGCAACCTCGTGCGTTATCCCTTGGTTCTCATTGCACCACATAAAACGGGCTATGGTTATCCTAGCCTGGGAATGCCAGTCTATTAAATCTAGTGGTTAGATTCCTGAAACCTTCTGGATCGTTATCCCCCAGTAGACTGTGAGGAGGGAACTTAGTGCGTTATCCCTTGGTTCTCAAAACGGGCTATGGTTATCCTAGCCGGGGAATGCCAATCTATTAAGTCTAGCGATTAGATTCCTCAAACCTTCTGGATGGTTATCCCCCAGTAGACTGTGAGGAGGGAACCTTGTGCGTTATCCCTTGGTTCTCATTGCACTACCTACAGCGGGCTATGGTTATCCTAGCCGGGGAATGCTAATGATAGTTAATTTGTAAGTTAGCCCTGCAGGACGAGGAGCTTGGTGGTTATCCCGGGCTCTTGTGACATTTGCAGCGTCGGCATTGTAATGCCGGCAACAAAACGTAAACTAATTGATTCACGGTTACCGCCGTGGAAGCCTGTCTTTAATTACAGTTGAAAGTTGTTTGAAGTACAATGATTATCGAGATGGCGTAAAACGATGAACAGCCTAAGTGTGTACACTTATTCAAAGAGCAAAGTTCATTAGCGATATTAGGTGCAGTTGAAGTTGTATATAATGGTTGGACCAGCACGCTTTTGTTATTGACTGCCAAAACGTTACATAATGATTAACGTAATCGATTTATGGAATTCTGATATCAGGAAAATGCTGCAGGCGATTTATTCATGTAATTTAGTGAGGTAGTTATTCGACATTGCGACCCCGTGTAAAGAAAAAGGAGAAATAAATATTGATTCGAATTTAGCGTTCGTTTGAAACCGTAGTCTTACATCTGTGACATTTATTCTGTTTTTTTGGGGCGGAACAATTGTCAGACACCCTGTACGTACACTGTGTAGATTCGTCCGACACCCTAGCAGGGGGCGCGCTCAAAGTAACGCAATTCTTTTTGGAAGGGACCCACCCAGTCTGTGATTTTCTTTTACTACCGCGCGTTTCATGAATGAAACGCAACGAAAGAAACGGATCGACTTCAGACTTGAATTAAAAAAAAAAACAAAAGGAAGAGTCCTCTTGGGTTTTTTTACTACGCCACTGGTACACGAAACGTAACAAAACACGTTGCCGTAACATTTGGAGAGGATTAAGCTTCACATTGCAGATGTTCGAGATTCCATCCGCTTCAAGCGATCGTCAGGATATTGAAACTGAAGCCTGAAGCGCGCATGCAACTCGGGGGCGGGCAAGGATATTACATTGCGAAGGACGAAAAGACCTGAAAAGTTCACTCATTTTTTTTGGGGCACCAATCCCTTGTAAACCAAAAGTGAAATTCGTTAATGTTTAAATTAATTAAAGATTAAAGAATATGCGATTTAAGCCAGGCGCACACTTGAGCGAAGCGGCCTTTCGACGCCGAGGCGTCGCTTATAGCACTGAGTAATTTGTTTTTTAATTAAAAATTATCAAATAAATAAATTTATTGTAAAATAATACAATTACACATCAAGAGATGACAAATTGATTGTTCGGCCCCAATCTCGGGAAGGGGCGGGAGTTTAAAACCCGAGACTGTTTTGCGATAACATGCACATAATCGTCGCCTCAATGGTCCATTCGCCGCCCCCTTAATGACCGCTTATATGATGTCGCGCTCAGATTTTATCGGCGTATTTAACGGCCTTGTTTAGCCGCGCTATTTCTCTTTTAGCGGTCGACGTTACATAAAAATTTAGTGACCGACGCCGCCGCCGTCCCGTTCTGGTTTATATTAATTTCCGTTTTACGACTGTCACACGACGTGTGTGTGTTTATAATCGGGCTTTTACTTCCTTGCGCGACGGACGACGGATGAGGCTTCCATTAAGAAGGGGGCGAGCGGCAATTTTTAGAACGGACGTAAAAACGCAATTAAGGGTGTTACGTTGCGTAACATTGTAGCTAGCGCCTCTTTTTTTCATTGCTTTGGCCGAAAACTATTTGGCAAAACGAGGGATGAAAGTAATTCAATTATTTTCGAGGGCCGACTCATTTTTTTTTATTGTTTCCTAATTATATAACTTCTTGGTTTTATGCTATCTAGATAGGTAGCACTTGCCAAAATAAAAGAATAATGTTGGTCGGGCTCATTTCCTATGCATAGAGTTCGGCGAACAAAAACGTCACGGCTTTGGCAGATGTAAGTTTTTTGCCGCACTTCGTTGCGCTGCGCTTCACTTAAGTGTGCGACTGGAATAAACCAGTTTCTCCGGCCGTCGATTTCAGTTTCAATACAGTTGCATTACGTGATGCAAATTCTATCTTTTAGTCTAATCACGCCATCTCTACGAAGCGAGATGTTCTAGAACTTTCCAGGCTCGCCGTAGATGGCGGTAGAATTTGCTGAAATGTTTGCTTACTTCTCCACGCTATTCCCGTAAGAGTGAATTAGTGTATAAGTGAGGAGCGGCGCGCTTCTTAAATCAGTTTTTATTCCGAAAGCGATGTGTGCCTTCAATCAACAGAAACAAAAGACGATCGTTTCAAACTTACTTTTGATCTTAATCTTGAGAAAACAGGCAGGAACAAGTGAGGAGAAGAAAGTGCGATTTTGAAGACGAAACAAAAAAAAATCGATTGACGATGACATTTGTTCCTCACCTTTTATAGAGAACCGTGAAGACAAAATAAGAAGAAAGGCGAAAATAACAAACGAATAACGTTTGATGCTGACACAAACAAAAGAAAATGTATTCGTATTCTTTGATCAAAGCAAATAAAAAGGAAAGCTTGACGATGATGTTTGTTTTTAATCTATTTTTATTAAAAGAAAATTGACAGGAGAAAATGAATGCGATTTGAAGCACGAAAATAAAAGAAGGTCGGTCGAAGCCAACAGAAACAAAAGAAAATTGTTTCAAATCTATTAGAAAAAAAAAACAAATAGAGTACAAGTGAGGAGAAGGAAGTACGGTTTGAAATTTTTTAACAAACACGGAAACAAAAGAAGATCAAATTGACGATGACATTTATTTCTGGCCTTCTGAAGAAAACTGTGAAGAGGAAATAATAAGAAAAAACAAAGGATGATCGTTTGATGCTGACTTAAACAAAAGAAAATTTATTAATGCTGGCAGAAACGGAAGAAGATTGATTGATGATGACTTCCATTTCTGACCTCTTAAAGAAAATCAAGAAGAGAAAATGAGAAGAAAGTACAGAAAACAATGGAAAATTGTTTGATACTGACATAAGCAAAAGAAGATCTTTTCAAATTTATTTCTGATCTTAATCTTCAAAAAAAAAGAAAAAAAAACGACAGAAACTTGAAACTTGCTAGAAAACGACAGAAACTTGAAACTTGCTAGAACAAGAAGGTGCGATTTTGAAGACGGAAACAAAAGAAGATCGCTTAATCTATAGGCATAAACAAAAGAAAATTTATTAATGCCGACAGAAACAAAAGAAGATCGATAATGATGACAAAAAAGAAGTAAAAGAAAACTGACAGGGAAGAAGGTGAAAAAAGTGTTATTCGACCTTTTTTTGTAAAGACAAAAACAGAAGAAGATCGATTGATTGATATTGATAGAAAAAACAAAAGATGGAGTAAAGAAGAAGATAGTGCGATTCGAAATTTTTGGAACGAAGACAAAAACGAAACAAGATTCATTGATATTGATAGGAAAACAAATAAAATAGATTAGACATTTATTTCAGATTAAAACAAAAGAAAAATGAAAAAGTAGAAATACGATTCGAAATTTTTAGAGACAGAAACAAAAGAAGATCGATTCTGGTCTTTAAGAAAAGTGACAGGAGAGAAAAAGAAGAAAGTACTACTCGACATTTTTTTAACAAAGACAAAAACAAAAGAAGAACGATTGACTAGACCATGACATTTATTTCTGATCTTTTATAGAGAACCGTGGAGAGAAAATAAGAAGAATGACGAAAATAACAAAGGAATAACGTTTGTTGCTCACTTAAACAAAAGTAAATGTATTGGAGCTGACATAATTCAAACTGACCTCTTTGATCAAAGGGAATAAAAAAAAAGATTCACAGAAACAAAAGAAGATCGTTTCGAATTTATTTTTTATCAAATTTTGTTACAAAGCGATTTTGTTTTGCTTTTGTGTGAAAAAGTGATCGCAGAATATCGCGATTCAAACTATTGATTACTTTTTATCGTAATCTCAAAAAGGAAACAGACAGGAAGAAGAAAAAAGTGTGATCTTGAAGACGGAAACAAAAGAAGATCGATTAATAATGACATTTATTTCTGAGGGTTTATGGAAAACCGTGAAGTGAAAATGAGAAGGGAGTACATTTTCGAAGAAAGCCGAAAACAAAGGAAGATCGTTTGATGCTGACATAAACAAAAAAAGAAGTATTGATGTCGACAGAAACAAAAGAAGATCGGTTGATGATGACATTTATTTCTGACCTTTTACAGAAAACTTAGAAGAAAGTGCAAAAAATAAAGGAAAATTGTTTGACACTGACATAAACAAAAGATCTTTTCGAACTTATTTTTGAGTTCAAGTTAAAAAAAAAAAACGACACAAACACGCGAGACTAAGAAAGTGCGATTTTGAAGACGGAAACAAAAGAAGATCGATTGATGTTGACATTTATGTTTGACTTTTTATAGAAAACTGAGAAAAGAAAATGAGAAGAAAGTACCTTTCCGGAGAAAGGCGAAAACAAAAGAAGATCGCTTGATCTATATGTATAAACAAAAGAAAATTTATTAATGCCGAAAGAAACAAAAGAAGATCGATAATGATGACGAAAAAAAAAGAAAAAGAAAACTGTCAGGGAAGAAGATGAAAAAAGTGGGACCCCACTTTTTTTTTTTAATAAAGACAAAAACAGAAGTAGATGGATTGATTGATATTGATAGAAAAAACGAAAGAAATATATTAAATTTGACATAGATTGGATAGAGACTGAAACAAAAGAAGATTAATTGACGATGACATTTAAGAAGACAGATAGGAGTAAAGAAGAAGACAGTGCGATACGAAATTTTTGCAACGAAGACAAAAAACGAAACAAGGTCCATTGATGTTGATAGAAAAACAAAGATTAAAGGTGACATTTATTTCAGATTAAAACAAAAGAAAAATGAAAACATAGAAATACGATTCGAAACTTTTACACAGATAGAAACAAAAGAAGATCGATTGATGTGACATTTGTTTCTGGTCCTTAAGAAAGTGACAGGAGAAAAGGTGAAAAAAATTGCTACGCGACATGTTTTTGGATAAAAATAAAAACAAAAGGAAATAGTTTGATTGGTATTGATAAAGAAAAAAGAAATAGATCAAAGGTGACATAGACTAAACAGAAGAAGGAAAATGAAAAGTGGACAGAGACAGAAACAGAAGAAGGAAAATGAAAAGTGGACAGAGACAGAAACAGAAGAAGATCGATTGACGATGACATTTATTTCTGGACTTTAAGAAAACTGACAGGAAAGAAAAAGAAAAAAGTGCGCCTCGACATTTTTTTAATAAAGGCAAAAACAAAAGAAGGTCAATTGATGTTGACAGAAAAAGAAAAGAAAGAGTTTAAAAATGACATTCGATTTAGATTTAAAACAAAGAAAACGAGAAAAAAGAAGTGTGATTCAAAATGTTTGGATAGAGACCGAAACAAAAGAAGATGATGACAACGACATTTATTTCTGGTCTTTAAGAAAACTGACAGGAGACAAAAAGAAAAAAGTGCGACTCGACATTTTTCTTAATAAAAACAAGAACAAAAGAAGGTCGTTTGATGATGAGAGAATAAGAAGAGAAACATTCGATTTAGATTTAAAACAAAGAAAACGAGAAGAAAGAAGTGTGATTCAAAATATTTGGATAGAAACAGAAACAAAAGAAGATCGATCGATGTTGACATTTATTTCTGGTCTTTAAGCAACAGGACAAGACAGGAGAAAAGATGAAAAAAAATTGCTAAGCGACATTCTTTTGAATAAAAATAAAAACAAAAAAAAAAGGAAAACAGATTGATTGATTGATGTTGATAAAAAAAAAAGAAATAGATCAAAGGTGACATGGATTAAAAAGAAAAAGAAAAATGAGAAGTGCGATTTGAGACGTTTGGATAGAGACGGAAACAAAAGAAGATCGATTGACGATGGCATTCATTTCTGACCTTTTATAGAAAACTGAGAAGAAAGTGCAAAAAACAAAGGAAAATTGTTTAACGCTGACATAAACAAAAGATCTTTTCAAACTTATTTTTGATCTCAAGTTAAAAAAAACGACAGAAACACGCGAGACCAAGAAAGTGCAATTTTGAAGACGAAAACAAAAGAAGATCGATTGAGGTTGACATTTATATTTGACTTTTTATAGAAAACTGGGAAGAGAAAATGAGAAAGACGAGAAACAAAGGAAGATCGCTGGATCTATAGGTATAAACAAAAGAAAATTTATTAATACCGACAGAAACAAAAGAAGATCGATAATGATGAAAAAAAAAGAAGAAGAAGAAAGAAGACGTTGACATTTATATTTGCCTTTTTATAGAAAACTGGGTAGAGAAAATAAGAAGAAAGTACTTTTCTGACGATCATTTGATGCTGACAGAAACGAAAGAAGATCGATTGATGATGGCATTTATTTCTGGTCTTTAAGAAAACTGACACGAGTCAAGAAGAAAAAAGTGTGACTCGACATTTTTTTGAATAAAGACAAGAGATTAATCGATGTTAATAGAAAATAGATTAATGGTGACATTTAAAAATGTCACTCGTTGACAAACGGCTTTTCAAACCACCAGAAATTGCAAGCTTTCTCCAAATCCCAAGAGGTGGCGCTGCAAAATACACATTGCATAACAATTTCGTATGTATGTGAATTAGATTATTATTGCTGCTTGATTTAAATTCTAGATAGTGTCTGCGTCTAATTTAATTTCTTCAGTTTGGCTTCTCTCAAAATCCGGTTCGCAGGACCTAAGTTTAAAAGTCGAAAGATTAGGTTTTTGTTTAATTTGACGAAACACTTAAAACAAACGGCAAATTATAGCATTTGACCTGAAACAAAAGTTGGTTTGAATTATGTGGCAAGCAAAATTTCAATTCGAAAGACCCCCGTATAAGATCATTTCGGATGACATTTAATGCGAACATTAAAACAAACAATAAATTAGACTTTTTTGACCGGAAGCAAAAGTTCACGTGAACTCTTAGTAGGTGCAGGCAACACCACACTTCCTTTCTCCATGGTTTCAGCTTGGGAGACCCTGTATAAGATCATAATAATATTTAAAACAAGCAAACACCAAATTACACTTTTTTTGATCTGAAATAAAAGTTAATTCGAATTCTGTGGCAGGCCTGTTAATAAACTCCCGGATTCCCGACATCAGAACTGAATCCGAGGGCGATAAATATTCATGAGAGAAAGAGAATATCTCGCCGTTTAAATTCAGCGCGCTGGTTAGCGATAAACAAAGATGTCGCTGTATATTTACAGGAAATTGCACTGGAGAGAGCTCTCCGGGCGTACAGCCCGTGCATTTAAATCGGGCGAGGAGAACGAGAAACCCCCGAGGCCGGAGGTGGGAGACGTTTTATTCTCGGCGGCGGCTCTCCTAAATTAGAACGCGTCGTCCTACGTGAAAATTTTTCCAGTACATACGTGTACTCCTGCATAATCAATATTCGACTATAAAGTGCATAAAGCTAAAAAAAAAAACACTTACCGTGCATTTTGACCTAAATGGTGGTAGAGTATAGAGTGTTCAGAAATGATTGAAAATAACGTTGTCTATTATAGGCCTGGGATTTTTTTTTTTGATTGGGAGACGAATTAAAAAAGAAACAATTCAATGGACCAATAAAATTCAAACTGGCTATGCACATTTTTATTTTAAAGCAAAATTAGTGGAGTGAGGGTCTAAACCGAAGGGAGTGAAACAAAACTCGAGTGAAACAATTTTAATATTGTTACGACTAGCAAGCAAAAAAAATTGAACAAAACATACAAACAAAAGCAAGGATTGACCCTGAGATGGTGATGAAATTTTTGTCAAAATGAATGCGTGGGGTTTAATTTAATTAACATCAACGTCTAACCTCCAGTTTTATTCACAGGTACGTTCAGCAAACCACAAACTCCCCCGTAGACATGCGGGTCGGCATACACACCGGAGCAGTCCTGGCCGGAGTCCTGGGGCAAAGGCAGTGGCAATTCGATGTTTACTCCAAGGACGTCGAATTAGCAAATAAAATGGAAAGCTCCGGCTTGGCAGGGTGAGGGTAATCTCTTAAAAGCGATTATTTTTTGGCTGCGAATTGTCATTCGCTTCGTGAAACTGCTTTAATCCGTGCATATATATTTTCGCAATTTCACGAAAACCCGTTGTGAATTAATGACTATCATTAGTTGCCATGGTAACACTAATGAACTCCGAGTCTTCAACTGTGTATTTGAGGAACCCACTTCAAGTAAGTCGTGTCTCTGTTTGCCTGAGATAAACAGGGGGATGAAAAGACGTTCGCAATTATAACATTCATCTGAGTTTAATGACCCACATCGTCATTATTTTAAGGATACCTCAAGGGTCGGTGTTGACACCAATTCTTTTTTACTCATGTACATACGAGGGGCAACCCAAAAATTTTGCTACAGTGCTTTGATGCACTTAAATCGGGAACTACTAAAAGCAGTCTAGGAAACAAACAAAGTCACTCTGAGCTTTATGGATTCGAGTACATGGGTTGCATTGTAAGCACCGTACTGGATGCGTTCCTATTGAATTGCGTATCTGATACACATATACAATTCAATCGAATACAGTTTTCAATAAACTTTTTGCAGACGAGTGCACATATCCGCCACTACGCTGTCGTTCCTGAACGGGGAATTCGAGGTGGAGCCGGCGTTTGGGGAGAAGAGGGATGAATCTCTACGGATCGCAGGCCTGAAAACGTATTTCATCGTACGCGTTTTGATACCAGTAAGTTCATTTGTTTTGCTTTGTCCTAGCATCGCCACAAAAAAAAAGTTATTAACCAAAGTAGTTTTTTATTTCTTTTAACCGCCTTGAGGTGAACGACGCAGATACGTTAACTTAACTTAAGACGTTTGATGAATGCAGTTGGGGCTCAGTTAAGTCCCGGAGATGAATCTGATGTCGGTGTGGAACTTGCGTAAAATCAATACACGCGAGCTTCTGCCTGAGGGCCACTAATAAAATTAAGTTCGCCAACTTGGTAATCGAATTATGTTCTCTGCACGGGCTGTTCGTTGCATCGAAACAAGAGAAGTATTTGCCTCTACGTGTACACGTGTTTAAAAAGTATTGTGTCAAAAAAATCCGATGATAAACGAAGTGAAAAACATTTTCGTAATAATTTATTCATCAACATAATTATAGATTTTTGGTTTGTTGCTGAGGAAAGTCTTAAAATGTTAATCATTTATGCATGTCACAGATTTTACTTCTTTTGTAAATATGAACTGCAACTTTGCAACGATTCAAAGTTATGGATGAGTTGAAATAAATAACAAGAAATCCTAGTAGATCCTTGAAAGAAGTTAAAAGACTTCCACGCTTCTTTAGCATTAAGTCTGAGAAGTCAAGTATCTTTGTCTGGAATGAAAGTCTGGTTCAGTGATAGACTCCCAGTTTACCCACTAAACAAGACTAGTCAGTTTTTTTTCTCTTAAACCCGTAGGAATGAACTAGGAACGGGGAATCTTCTAAAGAGGGCTTCGTGGCTTCCACGCCAGGGCCACTGCTGGATTCACTAGGGAATGGGGCCCTAGCGCCTACCAGCTAAACCCCTATCCTCACTTCGTCTTCTGCGCAGGGCGGACCGCCTCTCGGCATTAGTTCCCCTGCGCATGGTTGCCCATTCTGGGCCTTATTTCCGCTTTTGTCCTCCGTTTCTTTTCATCCTCTTCCTTCCATTTCTTTACTATCCTCTTCTTTCCGCTTCTTTCCAATCCACTTCTTTCCCTTCCTCTTCTTTCCACTTCTTCCCCATCCTCTTCTGTCCATTCTCTTCCTTCCTTCCTTTTTCTCCTCTCTCATCCTTTCTCTCTGCGTCTCTGCCTATTTCGTTGTGCTCTCCTGACTCTGTGTCCTTACTCGTTCCTACCTCTTCTGTCTTCCTCGTCGCACTTGCCTTATCTCTCCTAACATCCCCGTGATGACCATCCAATGCTGTTCTCCTTTCTCCTCTGCGACATTTGCTTTAGTAATTTCTGCTCCCAAGTTTAACTGCGCTCTCACACGTTGGCCTTCCCATCTCCGGCATAAGAAGAGGATGTGCTCCGTCGAGTCCATTTCTTCCTCGCAAACCAGGAGGATTCTACTTTTTTGTACTCTTTTAGTCCCATGTGCCGTCAACGCTTGCGTAACATAGTAATCCACCTCCCCCGCTATGCTCATACCACTTTTCTACGTCCTTGGCCCATCCATCGTATTCATCCCATCTTGCTTGCCACTTGGCATATAAATCCTTCCTGGCCAGGGTCTTTATTTGGTGGCCTTCTTCGTAGATTCTCTTTCTCTCCTCTATCTGGAATTTTATGGGAGGGAATCCTCGTGTTCCCCGTCGCACTTGCCTTTCATTATCTCTCCTAACATCTCCGTGATGACCGTCCAATGCTGTTCTCCTTTCAGGAGCTGCTCCGCGACATTTCCTTTAGTAATTTCTGCTCCCAAGTTTAACTGCGCTCTCACACGTTGGCCTTCTCATCTCCGGCATAAGAAGAGGGTGTGCTCCGTCGAGTCCATTTCTTCCTCGCAGAACCAGCATTGCGAGGATTCTACTTTTTTGTACTCTTTTAGGTACTTCCCGTATGTCCCGTGTCCCGTCAATGCTTGCGTAACATAGTAATCCACCTCACCGCTATGCTCACACCACTTTCCTACGTCCTTAATACACCGAGGTACATATTTTATGTGCTTTGCCGTCTCGATTTCGGCATCTCCCACATTTACCACCATCCGCATCAGACTTCCCCCTAGAATGACTGTTTCGGTCTTTTCTTCTGCCAAGGCGAGCCCCATGCTCTCCAGGGTACCTCTCAATTTCTCTACTGCATACATGGCCCTCTCCTGCAACAGCGGGATCGTTCTTCCACTAACCACCACGGCCAAATCGTCCCCGTACGCGATGACGGTGGTTCCTTTTCCCATCTCCAATTCCATTACTCTATTGTATAGGACGTTCCATAGGGTTGATCCCAGGACGAATCCTTGCAGGACCCCGCAGGTTAGTTCCCTCATCGTCCCGCCTGGGTCCATGATTGCTCTTTCTGCTAGGTTCAACGCTATCATCCTCTGTATACCGTAGCTGATTGTATATCTGTGGACATTATTCCTCTCCATGAGGCGGAGTTAAACGCGTTCTTTACATCAAGAGCAATCATTACGCAGTAGTGCCTATTCTTGTCCGCCTTGCTTCGGATTTCGCCGACAAGGCTCTGGACTTGCCCCAGTGCCCTTAGTGTCACTCAGATTCCTCCTGCTTTCTAGCCCTTCATTCAGTCTTTCCCTTATGAGGGTTTCCAGAACCTTCCCGTCCAGCAAACAGATAGATCTATATGTAGTCTCCTCTACTCCTACTTTCCTGAGTTTCTCCACCAGGAACAGGCTGGCGATCTTCCACTCTTTCGGGAAGTACCTTTTCCTCCAGCAGTCATTAAAGATTTCCAGATAAATTGCCGGGTTGGCTATTACGGTGGCTTTTACCACCTCCGGCGGAATGTAGTCTGGGCCAGAGGCCTTGGCGCTCTTAATCCTCCCGGCAGCTCTCATCAGTTCCTCTTGCGTGAAGGGAGGCTCCTCTGGTTCACTCTGTTTCCATCTAGGCATCACCCATTTTATTTCCCTTACTGAGGGGAACAACTTCTTGATTTGCCTCCTTTAGAAATGAACTACTGAGTCGACCAAACCCAACGTAAGTACTACGAACTCGAAGTCAAGAGGCCCAAAAATAATTCTTTATTTTTTATCAAGTTAAGACTTGATCCAAATGATCCGATTTTTAAAATTTTATGCCTTCCCTCGTTTTTCTCTACTTTCTGTTCATTGATTGGTACTCCTCTAATAATACGATTCTTCTCTTGCTTCTTCTTCTACTTTTTCCTTTTTCCAGCCACTCTCACACTTTCAAGTTTCTTCCTTCTCTCTTTTTCCCAAATTTCCAAATTTTCCTCTCTTTTCTGTTCATTGATTGACACTCCTCCAATAATACGGTTCTTGTCTTGTTTCTTCTTCTACCTTTTCCTTTTTCGAGCCATCGTCACACTTTCAGGTTTCTTCCTTCTCTCTTTTTCCCAAATTCCCAGACTTTCAATCCTTCTTCTGCCTAAGTATCACTGGCCATCACAAAGTAATGAAGAGCCTTTGTGCTTGCGCGATATTAATTCTACCCTTAAACTATTTTAATTATAAATAAGTAGATGAAAGTATAGTTTAAGCAAACAACAAAGGCCCTAGATTCTTCATGAGGAACTCCCAACCCTATGCATATCATGAAAAACTTCCTACATAAACTTCCTTGATTAGATATCGATGTGGGCTACTAATAAACAACACAATTAAGAAATTACTCTATAAATAAGATGAAGGAACTCTAAACGAACAAACAACAAAGGCCCCATCCACTTTGTGAGGAACTCCTAAAAGTTAAGTTGCGACGAACTCATTAGATATCGATTAATCTACTAATAATGGCCCCAGTTAAGTACTTACACTCTAAATAAGATGAAAGAACAGTCGTAGCGGACAATAGAGGTCCTAAGGTACTCCCAGTGGTAGACGTATCAATGAATTGCGACGTACATCGTTATATCCAATGCAATCTACCAAAAACTAACCCAACTATGTTATTTTGCCGTAAATGAAATGAGAAGGTAGTTTAAACAAACAATAAAGGTCCTAAATTCTTCATGAGGATGTCACAATGACAGACGTACAGATGAACTGCGACGTACGTTTATATATGTCAATGTAATCTACAAAAAGTTACTCCAATTATCTCACTTCACCGTAAATAAGATGAAAGGGTAGTTTAAACAAATCAAGAAAGTACAAAAGGAACTCTCTTTAATAACGCACAATGAATCGTGACGTACGTGATTAGATATCGATGATGTAATCTACTAATGACTACCCAAACATTTTGGTTGCAAGTCATCTAGAATGCAAGCATCCCCTGGGGGCCCCAACTGGGGATTCTTAGGAGGAAGAGTAAATTCCATTGCAATCCCAACGACGAACAAGACTTACGCAAAGGTAGAGCGTAACTGTAAACATACCACATAGTCGCGACATCTTACGCCTCTCCATAGTACAAATCAAAACCCAGCTATCGTGACTGTATGGTTCCTCAATTATGTATCGTACACTATAAATAAGATGAGAGAGTATATGAAGAAACAAGTAAATAAATAAACCGTAAATAAGACAAGGATGTACAGTTTAAAGAAACAATAAAGGTTCCAAGTTCTTCCTGAGGAACTCCATCTCTATAATGAAGATGACGTATAAATTATTGTCGTTTTATTGTCGTTTTGATCCAAGATCCATATAATTAACTTGCTTTTAAGGAACATTAGTGTTTTTAATTGTTGATTGCTCTCGGAGATTCCTATGGTGCATTTTATTTATTTATTTTTATTTTATTTTTTGGGAAAATCAAAATGCCTTGAAGATAAATAAATAAATCCAGCTTACCGCTTCATTACTGGTTTCACCTTGTGATATAAATGCTACTGCTGTCGTCTCTCCAAAAAAAAAATCGTTTTGTATTCGTCACAAAGAGCATGGGCCTAAATACATCGCCCTAAGGCATTTCATTAATTATAACGCCATAAGCTCCCTTGAAGTTTTTTTTTTAACCAGGGCCATCAAGTGCTAATTTAGTTAAAATAAGACCGTTGATGCAGTTTTTTAAAATAATTCTCGAACACTCGAAGCATGGCCCTTGATTACATACGTTTATGTACAGGTTGATTCAAAATTGTCTCCCGATATTTTCGGGATGAGTGGAATATCAAAAACTAGGATCACGTTTTTTTTCCACAGATCAATAACAAGGGAGTTATATTACCCTGAAAGAGAGGTGAAATATATTGGTGCCTTTTTGGCAATATTTTCTGAAGCCTTTAGTGTTTAAGTGTTTAATATTTGAAGCTCGGATACCTAAAGCACCTAACTGGGCATTTACGACGAATTTGTTAGACCCTCCCTCATTTCTAAGGGGTAGTTTGTATAGTAACAAAATACAGTAGATGTTTGCTAATTTTTAAACCCCAATTACTCCAAAATGGTTCAATTTATCGAAATGTAAGAAGAGAACTTTTATTGTGCCAAATAAACTAAAGAATGTTTTCTTCGTAAATTCTTCATGAAAAATATATAATATAAATAGAAGGGAGGGTCTAACAAAATTGGGAAACAAACGAACATTTCTATTAAGAAAGAAAATTAGAAAATCTACTAAGACAAAAAAAAGAGTACTAAAATCAAAGTCGAAGAAACCTAAATTAAGAAAAAAATGAAATGCTTTTATTAGAGGAATTAATTTTTGTGCGCCATCCTCCTCTTGTTCAATGACAACAACAATAACAACAAAAAGCTTTAATTCTCCTCCTCTTTCAGTACATACCCGACGTGAAGCAAGAAGTTCAGAACGGAGGAAGCATCATCCAAGAGGAGGACAGCTGCGTAATCGCCGACATTTCCTTCGATAACAAAGAAGAGGAAGCCATGGTAGGTCTTCCACCAAGGTCAATCCTCCGGTTTACTTTGAATTCTTTATTTTACATGAATCTATTTATTTTAATTCTATTACAATAAATAAAACAACATTACATTTAAATGAAATTTACATAAACCCGTCGATAACTGAAGGAGGTTTCGCTGTTTTGTAAAGGCCGCTTGCATATTGCATAAAGCCGGGCGTTTCAGATTGATCAATCTATTCTTGTCTTGATAAAAAATTTAAAGCATCCCTCGACCGCAGAATAATCGACGAAATTTGAAAGGACGCCCCAACGTGATATACAAGGGTGGTTTAAATCCCACCTGCTTTTAGTTCTAATTAAATAAAAAGTAACAGTACGAAACGAAGTGGAAACTTGAGCGCCCCTCGTATATACATACAATTTAAAATTTACGTACATCGTGACTTTCATCTGTGTAATTATTTGAGTCGAAGGGCGAATCCCAATAAGCAATTTTGCTAAAGAATAAAAAAAATGATAACAGTAAAGCGTCTGACGCAAACGATACACAAAGGAAGTTACATATTTGGGCAAGTCGAAGTCATCGGGGAATTAATTCCGTAAAAGGATCTCATTAGCTTTATTGAAGAAAAAAAAGTGACACGCGTAAACAGAAATTTATTAATCCCGATGTTTTCGTCGCTGCGCCAACTGCCTTCTTCAGGACCAAAACCAAATCACCACGATGCGCCAAAGACAGGACTCGGAGGACTTCAAGAAGAGATTAAGGAAGGAGCTTGTGAACCGTGACGGCCACAGGTGAGCGAGGGGGTGTCTCTTTAAGTTTCTCGCTTTTGACATGCCGGGGGGGTGGTACTTTCAGGGAATTAGCCAAGAGCACGAAGTTCATAACTTTGGGGTTCATCAACCCCGACGTCGAAAAGGCCTACCACCAGCACACCGAGTCCTTCTCGAGCGTCACCCTGCAGGCGTTCCTGGTAGTGAGATTAGCCATAGGTTTATCACAGTTTATAGTACTTCCAAGGTAACCAACCCCATCGATTTACATATGTATTTTTTCTAACTTGTAAAAACCATGGATTTTTTAGGAGGCTGATGAGTTTGCTGTCGTTTGTTGTTGGGAACGTTGTCCTCATGGTTATCTCCTGTATATCTTTAGCGGAAGTATTACCGATGGTAAGTAAATACTTATAATAATGCTTACCGCTCTATCTTTGTTTAAAATAGCAGTGAAGATATATCTGTTCACACTGTATAAATTCAAAAATGGCGAGGGTTCCTACTGGAAGTTCGTAGTAACTTGCTAATTTCAGGCGGAACAGCCTGTATATAACCGTATGTTTGATTTATGACAATGTATGACAATGATATTAAGAACATCCTATAGAGAGCAATAAGCTTTATACAGGGTTAAGCGATAAAAAGGTTACGTTTAAGATATTCCGTAAAAATTGCTGCTAGTTCGTCACTTTCACGTTTACAATTTTCACACTTCGTTATAATGAAACCCCCTTGTTTCGCCCTCGTATTTTGTGCCGTCTATAATTAAGCAGATTTTAGCTTAAGGTACGTATACATTTCAGGAGATGAAGGATTACGAATTGCCTTAAGGAAGCGGGCGTCTCGGAATTACACGCGTGTCAATATTTAACTCATTAGTTCAGATGATTTCCTCCCTACACAAGTTTGCCCTTCATTAACCGTGGACGGGGCTGGCAGGGGGGGGGGGGGTCGGGGGAATACGCCCTAATAAGCGACGTAACAAAAAGATTCGAATTACGACCAAATTCACGCGTCTTTTACTTTTTTCCCTTACTTTTTTTTCCCGTTCAGATAAGAAACACCTCCAATTTTTATTTTTTCGGAGCGCCATTGCGAAGAGGGGGGGGAGGAAATTAATTTTCCGCGCGCGTGGGATGAGCGTTTATTATACGGCGAGTTGAAGAGATGATTGTTTTTGCTCTTTCTTCTTCTTGCGCCTTCGTTTCGACTGTGTCGTCCGTCTTCTTGGTCCATCGCATTAGGGCGCTCCCGCTTCAATGTTATTGTAGTGTTCGTTTTCTACGTTTCGCCTCGAATGAAAATGTTGATTGCTTTTGTATCCCACGGAATTGTAAAGGCGTTGCCTCTTATTATCACAGAAGATTAAACGAGAACAGAAAAATACGACTGAAGAAATATGTACAGGGTGAATCAAGTTAAACGTCATTCGAACAGAAACGAAGATTGAGAGATGTCGGCCCTTGTATTTACGGAAAAGCGCAACTTCAGGTCTTGTTTAAAGAAAACGCATTTTATTCTGCAGTTTTCAGTTCTGAAGATGATCGGCAAGTTTAATTTTATCTACAGTTTGGTTATAAAGTCTAAAGAAGCAATGGTACGACTACAATCGTAATTGCTTATTATATCGTAGTAGTTCAAATGTGCGAGGAGCTATAAATAAAACTTGAATGTACAGGGTGATCCAAGTAAAACGTCATAAGGTAATAACTCGAGAATCCACAGGCCTCGCGGTTTCGCCACGACGATTGAGAGATGTCAGCCTTTATGTTTAGGGTAAAGGGCAACGATCGATTTTTTATGCACTTTCTTAAAATTAAAAAAACAAGAGAAGATCGATTTTTCTGTGATGAATTTTGGTCAGAAACGAATGACATGTTCGCTTTCTTAAAATAAATAAAAGTGATCGATTTTCTTATGGTAAACTCTCGGTGGAAACAAATGGCAATCGTAAATCTCGTTGGTCGTCGGGATTGCGATGGAGTTCTCGAACTATTCTTCTGCTGATGAGGCCCCAATTATTGCCGAAATATCTATACAGAGGATCCTCGGGGGACTCATTGCAATCCAGCCGACTTGCAGCTAATTTTTTGCAAGTGACGATCGATCTTTTTTAACTTTATTAGATTCGAACAAAAACAAAAGAGGATCTATTTTTATGCCTTTTTTTTATTTAAAAAAATATCGATTTTTTTATGAGGAACTTTCATTACAATCAATAAACAAATGACGATTTTTTCTTGCACTTTAATTACGAGTTAAGAAAACGAATGGCAATCGATTTATTCATGCCTCGTGCTTAAGGGTTTTTTTCAGGAGAGGGGGGGGGCGAGAAATCGAAATTAAAAATTAACGTAATCCTACATATGATGTATTTATTTCTTGATAATAAAATTATTTATTAATTTCGATTTGTTTTAATCTCTTTGATATGCGCAGTTGGTTGCCTTTCTGACCGGCCTTACCTGAGTATTTGACATCTGACGAACTGACAGACTGACAGTTGACAGTTGACAGTTGACAGCAGAATTGTGACAGTAGACCTTTTTATTTTATACTCATTTGTGTGTTTTGAATTTGGTTTCTAAGGCAATTTTTGGAATAAAAAAAAGAGGTATTTAGTACCATTTTAAACATCTAGTGGGAAAATTCATTGATCAGTTGGCAACACTGCACTGAGTCTATAGTGCTACAACAGACGCACTGTCGACGGTGCGAAGGTGCAAAGTTTTTAATACTAACTGAAGGTGTTTTCAACTAAGGTCTAGGGGAAAAGTTGGCAACACTACATTACTACAACACACGCACTGTTGAAGGTTTGAAGGTGCACAGGTGTCAACTAGTATTTAATCCCAATTGAAAAGGGTTTCAACTAAAGTCTAGAGGAAAGTTAACATTGCACGGAGCATTTGCAATGCACTATCGTCTAGAGGGAAAGTTCAATGAAAGTTGGCAACACTGCACAGAGCCTTTGCAGTGCTACAACAGACGCACAGTGAAAGGTGTCGAAGAGGTATTTAATACCATCGAGAAGGTTTTCAACTAACGTCTTTGAAGAGTAAGCAACACTATACAGAGCCTCAACAGTGCTGCAACAAATGAACAGTCGAAGGTGCGAACGTGTGAAGGCCTCGAAGGAGTATTTAATACCAATTGAAGGAGTTTTTAGTTAACGTCTAGGGGTTAAATTCATTTAAAACTTGACAACGTTCCAGTCCTAGAGCAGACGCATTGTCGACGGTGCAAAGGTGTCTAAGGAGTTTTCACCAACTGAAGCTGTTTTCAACTAACATCTAGAGGGAAAGTTGGTAACACTGCATTGCTACAATACATGCACTGTCAAAGGTTTGAAGGTACACAGGTGTCGACGTAGTATTTAATTCAATGGAAAAAGGTTTCAACTAAAGTCTAGAGGAAAGTTAACTTTGTACGGAGCCTTTACAATGCACTCTCGTCTAGAGGGAAAGTTCAATGAGAGTTGGCAACACTGTACAGAACCTTCACAGTGCTACAACAGGCGCAAGGTGAAAGGTGCTAGTTACAAGGGTGTCGAAGAAGCATTTAATACCAGCCGAAAGGGTTTTCAACTAACGTCTTTGAAGAGTTAGCAACACTGTACAGAGCCTTAACAGTGCTGCAACAGATGCACTGTCGAAGGTGCGAAGGTCTCGAAGAAGTATTTAATATCAATTGAAGGTGCTTTTGACTAACGTCTAGGGTTAACTTCATTTTAAAAGTTGACAACACTGCAATTCTACAACAAACGCACTGTCGAAGGTGCGAAGATGCAAAGGTGTCAAAGATGTCAAATATGTCAAAGATGTACACTGCAGAGAGCCTTTGCAATACCACTATCGTCTAAGGAGAAGGTTAATTGAGACTTTGCAACGTTGTACTGAGCCTTTGCGATGCTACTTCAAATGAACTGTCCCCTGTGCGAAGATGCAAAGATGCAAAGGTGTCTACTGAGTATTTAATACGAATAAAAGGGTATTTGCAACTAACGTCTAGGGCTAGGGGGAAAGTTCATTGAAAAGTTGGCAATACCGCGGTCCTACAACGGACACACTGTCGAAGGTGCGAAGATGCAAAGGGGTCAAAGATGTATATACTATACAGAGCCTTTGCAATGCCACTATGAGGGTTAATTGAAATTTTGCAACATTGTACAGAGCCTTTGCGATGCTGCTTCAGATGAACTGTCCCCGGTGCGAAGTTGCAATGGTGTCTAAGAAGTATTTAATACGAATAGAAGGGTGTTTGCAACTAACGTCTAGGGCTAGGGGAAAACTTCATTGAAGAGTTGGCAATGCTGCAGTCCTACAACAGACGATTCGAAGATGTACACTGTATAGAGCCTTTGCCATGCCACTATCGTCTAAGGGGAAGGTTAATTTAGACGAACTATCTTCGATACGAAATTGCAAAGGTGTCTAAGGAATATTTAATACCAATAGAAGGATGTTTTCAGGTAACGTCTAGGACTAGGGGGAAAGTTCATTGAAGAATTGGCAACACTGCAGTGCTACAACATACGCACTGTCGAAGGTGTCGAATGAGTATTTAATATCAATTGAAGGGGTTTACAACTAACGCCTAGAGAGAAGGAAGGTTCATTGAAGAGTTGATACAGAGCCTTTACAGTGCCCCTATCGTCTAAAGGGAAGGTTCATTGAGAAATCGCAACACTGTAAAGATCCTGTGTAGTGCTACATCAGACGCACTGTCGAATGGTGTTTAATATCAATAAAAGGGAGGGGTTTTCAACTACCCCGTCTAGGAGGAAAGTTCTTTGAAGAGTTGGCAACGCTGTACAGAGCATACAACAGAGGCATTGTTGAAGATGCGAAGGTGCAAAGGTGTCGAAGCAGTATTTCATACTAATTGAACGAGTTTTCAACTAACGTCTATGGGGAAATTTCATTTAACATTTGATAGTATTTTACAGAGCCTTTGTAGGACCACTATCGTCTAGAGGTAAGGTTCATTGAAGAGTTGACAACACCGTACACAGCCTATATAGTGCACAGTGAAAGGTTCGAAGGTGTCGAAGGAGTAAATAAATAATAATTGAAGTAACGTTCAGGAGGAAAGTTCATTGAAGAGTTGGCAACACTGTATAGAGCCTTTGTGGTGTTAAAACAGACGCACTATCGAAGGTGTGAAGGTGGAAAGATGTCTAAGGAGTATTTAGTACCAATTGAAATGGTTTTCGACTAACGTCTAGAAGGAAGTTCATTGAATAGTTGGCAACACTATACAAAGCCCTGTCATCCACTAGGGGGAAAAGTTCTTGAAGAGTTCACAGCACTATACAGAGCGTTTGAAGTACTACAATAGAGGCACTGTCGTGGTGCGATGGTACAAAGCTGTCGAAAGAGTATTTACTACCAATTCAAAGAGTTTTCAGCTAACGTCCAGGTAGGAAGTTCATTGAACAGTTGGCAACACTGTACTGGGCTTTTACAATGTCACTATCGTCCAAGAGAAAGATTCATTGAAAAGCTGGAAACCCTGCATTGCAGAGCTACAACAGATGCACTGTCGAAGGTGCGAAGATGTCGAAGAGTGTTTTAACTAACACCTAGGATGACAATTCATAGAAGAGTTGGCAACACTATACGAAACTGCAACAAATGCATTGTCGAAAATTTATGACGCCAGTCGAAAAAACAATTCAAAAATGTTCTTAAAGAACGTAAACAAAGGAGAATCTTCTTCAACTCCATCTGGTGTTTATCACAGGAATTTAACAGACGTTTGTCTCAGGTCTCCACCACAGGTGTTTAACTTAGCTCTCTACCAGGCGTTTATCACAGATTTGAACCAAATCTGACAGCTACTATCAGCGCCATCTAGCGCTCTTCAAGAAAACCTGATTTTTTCTAGAACTCCTGATTCCGCAAATGTATCTATTTATTTTTATTACAAAGATTAAGTGAAACGAGTTACCAAAAGAATTCTTTCATTCTTTTTTAACTTTGAAGCCCTCACTCAAAATGTTTTCATATTTCAGTACGTCTGCTCCTGCATGACGAGCTGCTGCAAGCACTTCAACGAATCGATCTGGATGAGGAGGTTCCTATCCGCAGCGTGCATCATCATTTTAGCTGCGGTGAATATAGTCGATACCGTAAGTCAAAAACAAAATAAATAAAAAAGAGAAGATTTTGTTTTTATTAAAAAAAAAACTAGATATCGTGCGCCCCCTTGCATCAACCCGTCGAAAACTGCTCCCTGGTGATCATCGACGACACTGACGCCGCCTGCCTTTATCCATCCTACTTCAGCTACTTCGCAGTTTTGATTTTAGTGGCGGCGTCACTTCCTGCGTCCTTGTCTTACCTGTGTAAGGCTTTCCTCATGGTGCTCCTCACCCTTTCGCACTGCGCCATCAATATAATCGTGCTCGAGCCGGCCCTGGATTGCGAAGAAACCAGGAAGCACTTCCCCAGGTACGTGAAACCGAACCGTTTCGAATAAATTTCAAAAAACCAGAAGTTCCAGCCCAACGAAAGGGAAGTACACGTTATCCGCGCTGCTGTTAACAGCAACCATGGCGCTAGCGTTCCTCGCCAGGCACGTAAGTCCCCCTAAGTAGTAGAAATAGCGGCAAGGGAAGCAACCCGGAGACTTCTGTTTAAGATGGAGCAAGTGGCGAGGGTGCTCTTCCTCTGGCGATCGGAGGTCGAAGAGCAAAGGGAATGCGCGGCGGATATGAGGCGAAGGAACGAAGCCCTCGTGTATAACATCCTCCCCCCGCACGTCGCCGAGCATTTCATGGGGAACAGAAAGAGACAGCACGACGAACTCTACTCCCAGAGCTACGCCGAAGTCGGGGTCCTATTCGCATCGATGCCAAATTTCTCGGGTGAGCGAACCCTAGGACCCAATCGTCTTCTCCCTACTCACTCTCTTCACCTTACAGATTTCTACTCCGAGGAAACCGTCAACAACCAGGGCTTGGAGTGCCTGCGTTTTCTGAACGAAGTCATTTCAGATTTTGACGCGGTTAGTCTGAGGGAGGGGGTGCCAACCCAATTTTGCGCTAGTCAATTTTTTTTCTGTATGGTTTTAGTTGTTGGAGTGGCCGCAGTTTCAGGATATCATCAAAATCAAGACCATCGGTTCGACTTACATGGCGGCCAGCGGCCTAAATCCCACTAGACACGTTAAGGTAAGCGAGGGGCAACTCTCTCTCTCCCCAGTTTAAAAGATTTAATTTGTGGTTGGGGCGAAAAGGGGGGTCGTTTGACTTAATTGGATCGTAAAAAGCGAATCTCATTTTAGCCAGATGATCCAATTACGATCCGTTGGGCGCATCTGGCGCTCTTGGTCGAATTCGCGCTGGAATTAAAGAAGGCGCTGCAGAGCATCAACGAACAGAGTTTCAACCACTTCGTCCTCAAACTGGGGATCAATCATGGGCCTATCACTGCGGGGGTGATCGGGGCGAGGAAACCCCACTACGACATCTGGGGTAACACGGTCAATGTGGCCTCAAGAATGGAGAGCACGGGGAAAGCCGGATGTATACAAGTAAACATCCGAATTTTTTAATTTTTCTTTCTGAAATTTGGAAAGACTCTTTAACTCTCATTTTGCAAATGGGATCCAACATGTGCTTATGTGTTCATAAGGGCGCTTGATGTTACTTACTTATTCTTTCCGTTAGGTCACCGAAGAAACGAGTGAAATCCTCCAAAACTTCGGCTATCAATTTGAGCAACGCGGATTGGTGGCCGTGAAAGGCAAGGGTCAGCTGATGACCTACTATCTTCTGGGGAAGGCCGGGAAAGTAACCCCGCCGACCGCCCCCGTCTCGCCCATCATGGGGCTCTCGACCATGGAGCCCGTGTTCGAAGAGGACGAATCTCACGACAGTCCGACGTCGAAATCCGACGATAAAACGGTGATAGAGTGTTCGAGCGTGGTGGAGCAGAGGAGCGACGAGGAGGCCTTCAATGGGGACACGGACGGCACCACTTCCACTTTACCTCTAATTTCCGATGACAGTTCCATTAGAGACTCCTCTGAGAATACTCTGCTTTTAAGCCAGTGCGATGATTCTTAATTCTCTTTTCTTTTATTGGAGGAACGAATTCGGTTTCACTCGGGCCAAATATGTATGATATTTTTTACACTGAAGCCAAACGACGATTCGAGAATAATTTAAAGCGGTTGCCCACGTCATGAAAACAATAATAAATAATAGAAACAACTATAAATTGTAATTAGGGACGAACCGAAAAGTTTTATTTTCCTTCTGATTGTTCGAAAATCAACCAAAACGTAGGGGCGGAGTGAAGGATTCTGTTTGTTTTTATTTCATTTTCGAGAGCCAATCAGAATTGAATATGCCGGTGAACAAGTCGGGATGCAAAACAATCCGGGAGAACCAATAAAAACGCAGGGGCGGGGCCAAATACTTAAAATGCAATAAAAACAACGCCAATCTCGATTAAGTAAAACAGAGGGGCGTGAGGGACGAAGTCAAAATGTAATAGGCTTGGGCGTGTTTTAAAAAGAAAAAGAACGCTACATGCTTGCCATGATTCAATTGGTAGTCTAAAACTCCGCCCACTTTTCTCCATAGGCGTCGTATGTAAAAGTCGGGCAGCAATCCCTCTTAAATTGTAGCTGTACGCTAACTATTTTTTATTATTTTGTTTGACAAGTCTCATTACCATGTGTCATTCTCGTCAGTGGTTGACGTCATAACCACAGTCATAACATTGACAAGAACCAACAGACACAGTAGGGTGGAGCCAAAGTTTGATCGTTTTGACGACCAAATCCTGAAGTGTCATGAATACCTCTCCTGTTGGTGTAAATATCGTAACATAAACATAATTGATGAAAACAGATAAAGTGCGTGAAAATCAATAGAAACAAAAATCACTTAACCGATAGAGACTAATAGAAATGGGGGCGGGGCATTTTTTCAATAATTAAGGTCCAGAACGTTTGGTTTGGTCATAACCAACAAAAAAAAGAGCAGAGGATGATGGGTACTTGAGTTTCTTGTGGGCATTTCAACGCCAGAAAGTCAATAAAAACAAAAACTGGCGTCGAAACAAAGCCAATAAAAACAAGGGGGCGGAACCAATTTTAATGTGATTTTTCTACGATTGTAAGTCAGAAAGTCAATGAAAATCTGCGCGAAAGATAAAAGAGAGAAACAGGGCGAGAGTTTCTTTACATAAAAGTCAAAAAAACAAAAGAAAAATCGTAGATGTCGCAATATTGTCTAATTAATCAGAATTAATAAGAAGAGAGGAACGAGACGAAGTCAACAAAGGGGCGGGACCTGAACTGTTGCCATAAATGTCATGTCGCAACATAGTTTAATTAATAAGAACCAATAAGAACAGAGGGGCGGGACGAGGTTCTTTTAGATATCCTCGATAATTAAATAATACGAAGCCGAAGAAAACTGTTGACATAAGTGTCATAATATAACATGATTGATTTAAGTTATAAAAGCAGACGATCAGGGGTTGGTTAAAAGTCCTTGGAGTTTATTAGACCTTGAAAGTCCAGAGAGACAACATAAGACAGAAATTCCCGGAGAGGCTGTTGAAAAGAACCAATAAAAACAAGGGGGGCGGGGCACAGTCAATTGAATATTAAAAATTCAAAAAACAAGAACAAAAACGCCTGTCATAGACGTCGGGCGGGACAAGGCATGAGAAAACCTGAACTGTTGGCATAAATGTCATGTCGCAATATAGTTTAATTAATAAGAACCAATAAGAACAGAGGGGCGGGACAAGGTTCTTTTTTAAAACAAAAACGCCTGTCATAGGCGGCGGGCTGGACAAAGCATGAGAAAATCTGAACTGTTGGCATAAATGTCATGTCGCAATATAGTTTAATTAATAAGAACCGATAAGAACAGAGGGGCGGGACGAGGTTCTTTTTTATTAAATAATACAAAGCCAGAGAAAACTGTTGACATACATGTCATAATATAAGTTATTAAAGCAGAAGATCAGGGATAAAAGTCCTTGGAGTTTATTAGACCTTGAAAGTCCAGAGAGACAACATAAAACAGTTCTCGGAGAAGCAATGAAAAAAAACGCAGTTGATAACAACCAATAAAAACAAGAGGGGCGGGGCAAAGTTAATTGAAAACTAAAAAGTCGAAAAACAAAAACAAAAATGCCTATCATAGACGTCGCAATATGATCTACAAATTAGAACCAATAAGAGGAGAGGCATGAGGTGAAGTGAACAGCGGGCCAGACAAACCTTGAACTGCTTACATAAATGTCATAACATAAAAGAATTGACCCGAAGTAATAAAATCACAGGGCTGTGGATGGGAGGGGTGAAAATTTTTTGTGCCTCTTGGACGATTAGAGACCAGGAACTAACAGAACTAGAAACAATCGGAGAGGCGTTGACACATAACACGATTGAAAAAAACCAGTAAAATCATAATGTGACTTTTGGTGTATGTTGGACTGTTAAACGGCAGAAAGCCTACAAAAACAGAAATAATCAGAGAGGCGGTCGATAGTGACCAATAAAAACAAAGAGGCGGGGCTAAATCTCAGCGTAATCAATTTAATTGCAACCAATTAAAATAAAAGGGGCGGGACGTCCGTTTTATATTTTTCGTTGATTAAATGCCAGAAAGCCAATGAAAACTAGAGCTTTTGACATAAATCCCGTAATACAACAGAACCAATATAAACGGAGGGGCGGGACTAAGTTTTCTTTTTTTATTCCCTGGGCGGTTAAGTAAATCAATAAAAATCAGAAGTACTAATCATATATTATAAGAACCAATACAAAACAATGGGGCGGAACCAAAGGTCTTTTGTTTTTATTCGATGATTGAATGCCAGAAATCTAATAAAGGCAAGGATTTTATTACGAATGTGTAACTGGAAAGGCGTTAACATATAACACGGTCGATAGAAACCAATAAAAACAAAGAGGCGGAGCAAAGTCTCAGTCTCAATTTACTTGCAACCAATTAAAACAAAAGGGGAGAGACATACCGTTATATATTTTTTCGTTGATTAAACGCCAGAAAGCCAATGAAAATCTGAGCTTTTGACATAATACAACAGAACCAATAAAAACGGAGGGGCGGGACTAAGTTTTCTCTTTTATTCCCTAGACGATTAAGTAAACCAATAAAAATCAGAGGTACTTGTCACGTAGGTCACAATCTATTACATATGATAAGAACCAATAAAGAACAATGGGGCGGAGCCAAAGGTCTCTTGTTTTTAATCGATAATTGAATGCCAGAAATCTAATAAAAACAAGGATTTTTATTGCGAATGTGTAATTAACCAGAACAAAGGAAAAGAAAGGGGCGGGACGAATTGACGACATGATTGGCTAAAGCGCCAATTCATAGAAAGGGGCGAGGCAGACCTGATTATTGTATTTCTGGAGAACGCAATAAGAAACAATGGGGCGTAGCTAGTTATTGTTTTGTTTTTCTTGCATGATTTTGTTTTTCTTGGAAGTCTAATAAAAACAATTTTTTTTGTTGCAGATGTGCAATTAAGCAGAACTATTGAAAAGAGAGGGGCGGGGCGAATTGACCAACATAATTGAGTAAAGCGCCAATGGAAAAAAGGGGGCGTGTCAAAGTTGATTGTATATCTTGAGAAGGCAAACCATTCGACAAAGAAGTCGTAACATGAACAGAATTGAAAGGAACTAAAATAAAGAGAGGGGGGGAGGTGAAACGAAGGGTTTTATTATATTGTTACGAACCTTAACTTGCATTAGTCCTATGTTTTACAACTTATTTGGCGCAAAATCGTTTTTAAATGTTTTGCATGTAATAATGGAGTCGTCCACTTTTTGCACACCGCAGCATCACCCTGTATGAAGAGAATTTCGAAAGTTGAATCCCATTTGCATCACAAAAAAAAAATCAAAAGTTGGAAGCAGTTTTCAATTTAAAAGAAGCAATTCAAAAATTGTCGGAACGCTTTCTTAAAACGATAGTATACCGAATGTTCAAATAAGTTGGAAACACAAAGAGTACAACAAACAGAAAACGAAACAAAAAAACAACGTAGTAGGTGAAAATAAGCGAAAGTTTGTTTCCATCACTTCGCTCTCGCTCTTCTCGTTTAGACTTTTTTTACTCTCGCCGATTCAAAAATTTGCTGATAAAGTGTACGTATACAGAGTGTTAATAAACTTGAGTCATTTATCAAAACAACAAGTAGCACTCAAAACTTTGTTTTATAACAATGGAGAAAACGTCACAGCAACCTTCTTTTCTACAAAAACCGTTTGTGCAGCACCGAATGAGATTGAAGGTCATGGAATTGATTGATGGGTCTTGAAGGTGGCAAATTAATTATTGTTACGCAGCCATTTCGTCAGTGTGTGATTTAGCATCTGGCGTTGACGTTGACTTTGGCCTTATATTCAAGTGTTTTAGACTTTTTCGCTTTTTGAGCTTAACCATCGAAATTTATGTGATATGAAACGTGAAGTGTTAATCAACGATTGAGCCTACATGAATAAATTTATGAAAAAACGACTAATGACTCAAGTATAGTAACTCCCTATACAGGAGAAACCTTCTACAGACTCGAGTATAATGTCACCCTGTATAAGCAAATTTAATTTGTACAAAAAGACGTTCAGGGCCGCTTTAAATTACTTCGTTTCGCAGTAAAAAATAATTTTCAGTTTCTAAGAGTACATAAACTAATACAATCATGAATGTCTCAGAATTTATAGTGTAAACTAGGGGGGTACGTAGAGAATACCCAAACACAGTTCGGTCTATTTAGTTTAACTTGTAAATAATACTAAGTGTATAGGAGGTTTTAATAAAATTAGCGAGCGAGCTTCACTAAAAAAAAAAAAAGAAAAATGTAACTAACTTGCGCACACAGAGCTGAAGACTTTTCCGCCGTTTATTTCGAAATGGATCGTGGAAAAGAGTAGACCACCAGCAGCAATACTATTTTGAATAGTAGAAACGGGGAACAACAATTTCGGTCTGTTTTATAATTAACATGTAATTAATTCGTCTGTAGTTTAAGATGATGTGTTTTTAATTAATTCGTCTGGGCCTTTCGTTAGACTGTAATAATGATTATAAAATGCTGCGATGATTATTATTAGTAAATTATTAAAAGAAGGAAGCTCAGTTGTTTTCTTTTCTGTCACACACGTAGTTACAATAAAATAAATAAAGTTGCGCTTTAGGAAATACTTTATTGTCCAACATATTCAACAAATAATAATAATAATAATAGTAATCGTAAATCTTACAGTATACAAGCAATAAATTTGTGCATATTACGAGTATAATACACGTTACAAATATCATTTTTGATTGTCAAGTAACAAGAATATATTTGCTTTCTTAATACAAAGAACTCCATTATTTATGTACATTTAAAATTCACATTAGTGTAAACAGATGGCTATCATCATCAGGGTAGTAATTACTTGCTCCGAAGAAAGTGAATTATGTTTTCGTAGGGCGCGCGCAAATAAACAATCCACCACCTTTTCATCGTTTCAAGGACGAATCAATAACTCCCTTCGGTGTTTTCAAAACAAAACCAAAAAACAAACTGAAATTGCTCGATGGAAAAAAAAGTGATGGATCCACTCGGTTTTAAATGCATGTTTCATGTTTACAAAGAAAACAATAACAATGATGGTAGTAGCAATTAGGTCAGAGTTTGACGCAGTGCAAATCACAGTGGAATTCAAATGGAAGAAAAAAAATTCCACCCGAAAAGAATCTTCGTGTAATAATACTTGCGATTTATTAGTACTTATATGAGTTGTTAAGCCAATTTATTGGTTTACCGAACGCCCTCACATCTTGAAATTAAAAAAAAGCAAATTCCACCATGCGATTAAACTATGGTCTAATCCCTGGAATTAACTTGTTTTACAAAAATTTCCTGTGCAGCCAGTAACGTAACTTTTGAACAGGAGAGAAAATTGCTTTTGAAAACCCTTCCTTTCGCAAGTATTTTTTTTTAATTAACTAATTACAACATGTTCGTAAGAGAAGAAATCCCGACTGGAATTTAAGTGAAATTATACAGGGTCCTATCAAACTGGCGTAATTCACAAATCATGAATTTAACAATAAATAAAAAGCGCAAGAGGTTTCCTTTTCGCGCCAATTTCGATGCAATATTGACAGCAATTCGAGCTTTTCTTTTGTAGAAAAGTGAATTTTTTGTTTTGAGAAGTACAACGATCATATTGACGCATTGAAAATTGAAAAAAATCAAGCGCAATTTAATTGAAATTGTACAGGGTTCTACCAAACTCACGTAATTCATAAGTCACGGAGTCACGTCAATTTCGTTATAAAATTGAGAATAATTCGAGCTTTTCCTTTATAGATACTTTTTTTTTAAAAACAACGATCATATAAACACGCTTCAAGCAGAAAAAAAATAAAAAATCCAAGCGCAATTATACAGGGTTCTAACAAACTCACGTGATTCATAAGTGACGTGGTGCTTTCAATTTAACGTCAGTTAATTAAACTTTTTTGAGAAATACAGCACCAAATTGACACGTTCCAAACACAAAAAAAAAACTGAAAATTTCAAGCGCAATTTAATTGAGATTATACAGGGTTCGACCACACTCACGTAAGTCACGAAGTCACGTCAATTAAATAAAATTTCGATATAATATTTGACAATAACTCGAGCTTCATTAAAACATGTTACAAACAGAAAAAAAATTGAAAAATCTAACCGCAATTTAATACAAATCATACAGGGTTGTACGAAACTAATAGCCCAATTTGGTTAGTGTGGTACAACTTAAATTTTGAATCGCACAGAATCGAAGAAAATTAATTGTATGAAACGAATCTAAATCGTTTCGATTTTTTTCTCAATAAAACAAAATTCAACATTGACATTAATCGTAATTTGAAGGCGTGAACATCCCCTTTTCAAGTCATTCAATTTTTTTTTAAATTTTCTAAGATTTCACTGACATGTCTCAGTTCGTAGAACAAATAAAAATGATTAAAGAAAAACTGATAGGAATTTAATTGATTGAAATTATACAGGGTTGTACCGAACTCACATCTTCATCGATTGACGTGGTACAAAATGACGTAGCACTTAGATTGAAGAGAATCCAAACATTTAACATTAATATACACAACAAATTTTAAGTTACATCAAATATACAAGGCCATCAAATTATGGTGTGCACCATTGAGTGATTCCGTCCCATACGCACTAACTTACTTTTGAATCGGGGAAAGTAGAAAAAAATTCTGAATTAAATTAATGCAAAACAAAAGAACGATTTATTTTTTTAAATAAAAAAAATGCACTGACATGTCATAAACAAAAAAAACTAATCTCCAACCGGATTTAATTGACTGAAATTATACAGGGTTCTATCAGACTAATATCCTAATTAATTCACTATATACAGGCTTTTACCAAACTGATATCCTAATTAATTAAGTGTTACCAAGCGAAGTGGCACATATATTTTTTTAATTAAGGAGAATGGACAGCTGAAGTAAATTAATTTAATTAAAAAAAATGCTGGTGGCGGACTCGACTTGAAAGTGATTGGGGAAATCGGATTCATGCGCACCCAAATCTAAGCAAACGTCCCAAGGTACAGTAAAATATAAACATTTAGAATAACTGATTTATTTATTTTAATTTAATTTAATGAAACGAAAGGGGGCCGGGAATGTATTTCTTTTTCTTCCAAAGCTGACATCCATCAATAAGCACAGTAAACATTGCAAACATTAAAAAAAATTATTTAATTCAATTTTGCCTTTCTTTTTTTTGTTTGGAAACGGAAGGTGTTCAATAATATTTTCTCTGCAAAGGTTCGAATCAACTGGATCCGTCTCTGCGCATCCGTAAATAATTTATTATTTTAATCGGTATTAAACGTTAATAATTTCTAATTTTTAATTTAATTTTTTTTTAAATGGCAATTTCTTAAATTTTTCGCCTTGGATTCCTTTGCGTGTAAACAAAATTGCTTCCAAAATAAAAAATTAAAATAATATTAAAATTTTGCTTGGTTGTGTTATATAATTATGTATTAATATTGTCCACAAAAAGGGGGGTTTTTGTACCTCCTTCCCAGACCCCTTTCGCTCCAAAATACTTAGAAAGTCAGGGACATCTTTCTTAGAGATAAAAAAAATTCACAAAAATGGAGTGCAGGTACTCCCCTCTCCACCTTTCCGTCACAAAATACTTAGAAAGTCAGGGAAATCTTTCTCAGTGACAAAAAAAATTCTAAAAAACCTACTTTTATATTATAGGCAATATTCTTATACTCCTTCCTCCCCCCCCTCCCCTCCTACTGAAAAAATACTTAGAAAATCCAGGACATTTTCTTTAGCGACAAAAGAAAATTCTGGAAAATAGAAAAAATAGGCGAAATATATTTTCATAATGTAGTTAATATTGATGCCCCCTACTTAGAAAGGAGTCCGTTCCTTAGTATTTTAGATAGATAATATTGTAGCCCCCTCACCCCATTCCATTCTAAAAATACTTAGAAAGAACTACCTTCCTAAGTGAAAAAAATTCTGAAAAATAGTGACAAATCAATTTTCGTATTGTAGTTAATATTGTAACCCCCCTTTGACCCCTTCAATGCTTAAAAATATTAAAAGTCGGGAAATCTTTCTGAGAAATAGAGAAAATAGTGAAATGCAGCCCCCTTCGCCCTTCCGTTCTAAAAATACTTAGGAAGGGATACCTTCCTTGGTGAAAAAAATTCTGAAAAATAGAGAAAATAGTGACAAATCTATTTTTATATTGTAATTAATATTCTAGGCCCCCTTTGACCCCTTCAATGCTTAAAAATATTAAAAGTCGGGGAATCTTTCTAAGAAATAGAGAAAATAGTGAAATGTAGTTAATATTGCAGCCCCCTTCGCCCCTCCTGTTCTAAAAATACTTAGTATTTTAGATAGATAATATTGTAGTCCCCTCACCCCATTCCATTCTAAAATATTTAGAAAGGAAAACCTTCTCAAGTGAAAAAAATCCGAAAAATAGAGAATATAGTGACAAATCTATTTTGATATTGCAGTTAATATTGCAACCCTGCAACCCCTTCTATGTTTAAAAATATTAGGAAGTTAGGGAATCTTCCTGACAAACAGAGAAAATAAATAGAAAGGGGTATCTTCCTTAGTATTTTAGATATTTTAGTGGCCCCCTCACCCCATTCCATTCTAAAAATACTTAGAAAGTGTTACCTTCCTAAGTGAAAAATTCTGAAAAATATAGAAAATAGTGACAAATCTATTTTTATATTGTAGTTAATATTGTACTCCCCTCCGACCCATTCGACGCTTAAAAATATTAGAAAGTCGAAGATGTTTTCCTGAGAAATAGAGAAAATAGAGACAAATCTATTTTCATAATGTGGTTGATTTTACAGTTCCCTTCGTCCCTTCTATTCTAAAAATACTTAGAAAGGGGTATCTTCCTTAGTATTTTAGACAGATAATATTGTAGCCCCCCATCTCCTTACATTCGAAAGGAATTAGAGAAGGAGTATCTTCCTCAGTGAAAAATTCTGAAAAATGGAGAAAATAGTGACAAATCAATTTTCATTTTGTAGATAATATTGTAGCCCCTCTCCAACCCCTTCCATTCTAAAAATACTTAGAAAGGAATATCTTCCTTATTGGAAAAAAATGTGAAAAATAGCGACAAATTTATTTTAGTATAGGAGATAATATTGTAGTCCCCCCCTTGTATCCTAAAACACTTAGGAAGGGATACGTTTCTTAGTGAAACAAAAAATCTAAAAAAATAGAGAAAATAGTGACAAGTCTATTTTGTAGATAATATTCTAGCCCCCTTTGATTCTAAAAATAATTTGTCCCCCCCTTCTGCCCTAAAAATACTTAGAAAGAGATATCTCCCTTAGTGAAACAAAAAATCTGAAAAAATAGTGACAAGTGTGTTTTGTCTACATTGTAGATAATAGATTGGCACCCCTCCAACCTCTTCCATTCTATAAATACTTAGAAAAAGATATGAGAATGAAAAAATTTTCAAAAATAGAAAATATTGTGGCCAATCTATCTTCATATTTTGTTTTGTTCAAAAAGATTGGAAACTTCTACCCCTCCTCTTCCATTGTAAAAAGATTTAAAGCGTCAGGGATACTTTACCTAATGACAAAAAAACAAAATCTGAGAAAATGAGAAAATTGCGGCAAACCAATTTTCATATTTTAGAAAGTATTATTCACTAGGAGTAAAATTCCTGTACCCCATTCCCCCCTTCTGTTGCAAAAATGTTCAGAAAGTCGGGAATATTTTTGGTGACAAAAAAACTGTTAGTAGAGAAAATTGTGACACGCCTACTTTCACATTATTGTGATATTCTTGTTCTCTTGTCCCCTTTTCGCACCTTCCCTTATAAACCAGCGTAAAAAAGCCAGCGAGGAAAAAATTGTAAAAATTCAAAGCTGTGAGAAACTCGTTTTGTTCATAGAGGATGGATTTAGCCCTCTCCGTCCCTTCTCTCCCTCCAACTTATTTTTCCAAAAATATGGAAAAAGTAGTAATTACAAAAAAAATCGAAAAATTCATTTTCATGCCGAACGTATAACAAAAACATAACTCCTAAAAATCCCCGTTTTTAGGGGGCAAAATCCTTGGGGTTCCAGCAACGAACAAAATAATTTCTCTTTTCGCTGTGAGAAAAAAATCTACCAAAATACAGAAACTTCCGAAAAATGCATTGTCACGCTAAAAATAAAATCACGCTGGGCGTGACGACGTGTCCTTAAGGCCCCCTTAGTTAAACAGAAAAATTAATTTAAAAAAATATTTAAAAACAAACGCCGCACTTGAGTAACGCGAGAAATTCTGCTTCCGGATAAACTAAATTCATATTAAAGATAATTACGTTCATAAGGCATGTCCTTGTGTTGCCCCCTGTTAGAGTGATTTTTTTTAGGAAAATAGAAAAGTGAATGCCATTTCTTACGGCGAGAAAAAAATTTGCAAAATAGCGTCCGAAACAAAGACAAAATGGTGGGGAGGTACAATGTCGTTGCGCCCCTTCCCCTTTCATTGGACGCAATAATACCCTTTTTCCCTCACATCACGTTATTAGAAGTGGACAAACTGGAATAAGTTAAATTCGAAGACGATTTAAATCGAACGCTGAAAATTACAGGCATGCAAAGCAACTCCCTTCTCCCCTTGTTTTTTTTTTAGATTAAAAGAGGCACTTCGTCTTCCCCAATAATTCCTTAACAACTCATACGTTCGACCCGTTCCGATTCGAAGGCCCCTTCACGTGACGTCCCCCGGATTCCTGTGAGCGGCGAAGCCACCCCCAGAGGAGTTCCTCGCCAACAAAAACCTATTGGAATACCTCGCCCCCACGGGGGCCAGAAGTAAACCTCACGTCCTCACGAACTTGTACACCACGGCGAACACCAGTACACTGACGAGGACGAGAACTAAGGCCGTCACTACTTTCGCGAAGGCGTTAAGGCCACTTTCAGATGGGTCCAGGGGTCTGCTGCTGTTGTTCTGCTGCGATCTCCGCCTCTTGCTGGCCAGACCGCGGGCCAACGCGGGGAAAGCCAGGCTCTGGGTGAACGTCAGTTTGTGCAAGCTTTCGCTAAGGGAGTAAGGGCCGACACTTCCGCGGGCCGCCGCCCTCAGTAACGCGTATTCTAGGTCGAGCGCGTCGAAGAGGGAGTAACGCGCGGTCATCGTCGACGAACGTCTTCTACTATCACAGGGGTCGCTTGCTCTTGAACCTATGGACGCAACGGCCGCCGCTACCGACGTTAGGGATGAGGTGGTGCTCGATGAAGGTGAGGCGGGACCGTTGTGGTTGTCCGAAACGTCCTCTATGGAAGTCTGGTCCGGTGATGAAGGCGGGTAAAGGCGAAAAAGGCGGGCGTGGTCCGGGTGGAGAAGAGCACTGCTAGGTCGACGTACGCTAGGAGTTGGGGAGGGTAGAGGGGACGGCGCTGAACAAGCGGCAGGGGACGGTGATACCTGAAATTAAACCGAAATTAAAAAGTGCACCTGCACCATGATGCCTAATACATCAGAACACCCTGTACATACCACCAACGTGTATTTCGCTTACCTTACAATCATCCCTGCGATTATATTTGAAAGAAAAACAAATGGTATGTAGAAGGGGTGTTCTGAAAAAACAATACAAACTCCAATAAATATTTCAGGGGAAAGTTTCTGTAACTTTTGGATTAAAAATGACGCCGCCACCTCGGGGATTAGGGGGTTGGGGGCGACTAATCCGCTCGATATTTGCGTTCCTGTAGAATTATGAGAGCTCCTCGAATTTCACGCGGTAAATCGCAGTTATCCTTGGATGTTGTTGAAGGGGGTGAGGCTGAGCCAAGGATTACACCTTGCAACATGTAAGGGGGTGACCTCCAATTAAAATTAGCATATCTCACCTTCACTCAGTGATTATTACATTAAAGAAGCGGTAGTACTTTGGCAATAGTCAAAACGACTTCCTTGTTCCCCCCCCCTCCCCTACATATACTGATAAATTTTGAAGATATTGTATAGCTACAGTTGTTTTTTTTTTAATGTACACTATTTAGCGTAAAATCAAAGTAAGCTTTTCCCTTAATCGCCTGCGTATTTCGATAGAAGATGTCACTGTCTCTGTCAACTGTCAAAATACGGCAGTTGAAGTAATTCTGTTTATTTTTTGCACTAGTTTCTCTAACGCCCAGGAACGTGATACTTTAAAGCTTCTCCCTCAACCAGAGACGTATTTTGATTGACGGTGATGGGATAACCGTCGAAATATGTACGTATAGCCACAGCGCTTTAAATAGTTTGCCTATTTCAATTGTTTTTTTTTTAATTTATACTAATTCCTGTAACACCCAGTGACTTCATACCTTAAAGCTTCTCCCTCAACCAAAGACATATTTCGAATGAAGAATGCAGATCTAGGTTTCTAATTCGGTGTTCTAATTCCTGTAACACCCTGTAAGTCATTTCCCCCCGTTCGTTGACGACGGGCTGACGCTAATAAACGGGGATTATCCGGGTAACTTTGTAATTATATAAATTGTGGGGGTTGGGACGTGACGCTTGACATCGTGACAACCCACCCCGCGTGTTCTATTGTAAGTACGAAATTCGTTCTAAATTTAAATCCCATGCAATCTGTGGTTTGGCTTTCGTAACCAAGCTAAGTTGATGAAGATTTGATTTTTAAAAAGCTTTGAAATCTCACCTGCGTGGATTCGATCCCGGAGTCATTCTGGTGGCTCCCTTCGCAGCACACGGAATTCTGGGAGGTGGCGTCCTCGGCGCACGCCGGAAACACGAAGCTCTGTCCATCCGCTTCGCCTCTTGGGGAATCAGAACTCGGCCAGACCTGAGGGCGTAAAAGTTTAACCCGTGAAGATATTTCCGGCGCTTATTTACGGGCCCCGGAGCAACTCGCTCCGGCAAATTATTAACGAGACGGTTTATCCGGAGCGATTAGGGCGGCATCTCAAGGCGGAAACTAAACGATTCTGAATAAGTTAGGGGATTACAGATTAAGATTACATCGTGTATAGGAGGAGGTCGCTTATTAAAATGTAAGCTGATTCAGAACGGGAACGGGAACGGGAACGGGAAGTCTCTTGAAAGAACTTCCTGTGATAATTTAATTAATAATTTAAAAACTACATTTCTCGTTGCAACATCCGATAGGGATGGTCGAGCGGACAGGATATTTGACTCTCAATCAGAAGGCCCGGGTTCGATTTCCGGTATCGGAATGCCTTTTCGGAAAATAGAATCGTTTTAGAACTGGACGCCCGGAGGATTCGTTTTTAATTAAAACAATCCGAAACAAATTCTTTCTTACTCAGAACGAACTAACATAGAATATTTCCGTTAGATACACGAAATAAAAAACAGAACTGTTTTAGAACTATGGGTAGAGAGTGATTAGTATAGTTTTGTTAAATTATAAATATTAATACTGTTTTTGGAAGAAAAGGAACTGCGTTTGAGGAAAAAAGGAACTGTTTTAGAACCAGACTATAATTCTTTTATTAGAGCAGAATAAATAGAACTATTTTAGAACACAGTTCGTGAGACAATTCTGACTATTTCAGAGCAAACTCGGAAATTTTTATCAAATGAGCAGGCAGAAAATTAAAAAAAAACAGAGTTTAAAAGCAGGTTTAGAAAATAGAACTATTTTAGAGGAAAAAAATAAGTAAAACTACATGGGGAAAATAAAAAAAACATAAACGGAAACGTTCTGATAGAAGCAGGTTTGAAAATTGAGAAAAGAAAAACAGAACTCTTTTAGAACTAATATAGGGAAGCACTCTGAACAAATAATTAAAAGTTGGTTTAGTAATCAGACCTATTTTAGAGCTTTCCACTTTGTTAAATTGAAATAAAAGCCGGCGATGAAATTAAAAAAGAAACAGCAGCACTGTTTTAGAACTAGCACGGAAGCACGGAACTGTTTTAGAACCAAACTATATTTCTGAGTTATTTTAAAACACACTACGCAAGAAAAAAATTTGCAAAATTCTGACCGTCTTAGAACAAACTTGGAAGCTTTCGGTTTCGATCGAATGAATGAAGGCAGGCTTTCGCCTTAAAATAAAACAATCGTTTTAGAACTAAAATGCTTTCTGATAAAATGATAACAATATCTTTATTAGTTATCAAAGCTAAGTGATTAAAAACAGGTTTAGAAAACGAGACGAAAAACAGAACTATTTTAGAGCAAATACTGAAGCTTTTATTTTTTCTAGATACCTAAGCAAAAGTACGCGGAAAAATTAAAAAAAAAAACAAAAACGGAAGCATTCTGATAAAAACAAGTTTCAAAACTGAGAAAAAAAAACAGAACTGTTTTAGAACTAAGCGTTCTGGTAAAATGATTAAAAGCAGAATTAAAAAAAATACATCTAGTTTAGAGGATGGAGTAAAAGCAGGTGACGCAACTTCAAAAAAAAAAAAAAAGCAACAACACTGTCTTAGAACTAGCATGGTTGCATTCCGATAAAAGTGGTTTATAAATTGTTGAAAAAAACGCAACTGTTTTAGAACTTAACAAAGATAACTACATTTTCGATTAAACGGAACTCTTTTAGAACAAGCTTTCAAATCTGATCAATTAAGTAAAAGCACACGATGCAATTAAAACAAAGCAACAGCACTGTTTTAGAACCAGCACGGAACGATCTGATAAAAGTGGTTTGTAAATTGAGGAATAAAACGCAACTGTTTTAGAACTAAACAAAGATAGCTACGTTTTCGATTAAACAGAACTCTTCTAGAACAAGCTTTCAAATCTGATCAAATAAGTAAAAGCACACGATACAATCAAAACAAAGCAACAGCACTGTTTTAGAACCAGCACGGAACGATCTGATAAAAGTGGTTTGTAAATTGAGGAAAAAAACGCAACTGTTTTAGAACTAAACAAAGATAACTACGTTTTCGATTAAACAGAACTCTTTTAGAACAAGCTTTCAAATCTAATCAAATAAGTAAAAGCACGCGATGTAATTAAAACAAAGAAGCAACAGTACTGTTTTAGAACCAGCGCGGAAGCGATCTGATAAAAGTGGTTTATAAATTGAGGAAAAAAACGCAACTGTTTCAGAACTAAACAAAGATAACTACGTTTTCGATTAAACAGAACTCTTTTGAACAAACTTTCAAATCTGATCAAATAAGTAAAAGCACGCGATGTAATTAAAACAAAGAAGCAACAGTACTGTTTTAGAACCAGCACGGAAGCGATCTGATAAAAGTGGTTTATAAATTGAGGAAAAAAACGCAACTGTTTCAGAACTAAACAAAGATAACTACGTTTTCGATTAAACAGAACTCTTTTAGAACAAGCTTTCAAATCTGATCAAATAAGTAAAAGCACACGATGCAATTAAAACAAAGCAACAGCACTGTTTTAGAACCAGCGCGAAAGCGATCTGATAAAAGTGGTTTAGAAATTGAGGAAAAAAATGCAACTGTTTTAGAACTAAACAAAGATAACTACGTTTTCGATTAAACAGAACTCTTTTAGAACAAGCTTTCAAATCTGATCAAATAAGTAAAAGCACACGATGCAATTAAAACAAAGCAACAGCACTGTTTTAGAACCAGCGCGGAAGCGATCTGATAAAAGTGGTTTATAAGTTGAGGAAAAAAACGCTACTGTTTTAGAACTAAACAAAGATAACTACGTTTTCGATTAAAGAGAACTCTTTTAGAACAAGCTTTCAAATCTGATCAATTAAGTAAAAGCACACGTTGCAATTAAAACAAAGCAGTAGCACTGTTTTAGAACCGGCACGGAAGCGATCAGGTTTAGAAATTCAGGAAAAGAAACAGAACTGTTTTAGAATTAAAAACACAGATAACTGCGTTTTCGAATTTTCTTCTGATGACAGAATTTTTATTAGAACAAACGCCTGCTGCCTCGAAAAAAACAACACTGTTTTAGAGCAAACAAAAGCTTTCAGTTCCGATGAAATAAGTAAAAGCTGGCGAAGAAATTTAAAAAAAAGCAGAACACTTTTAGAACCGCCGCGTGCTTGCTCTAAAGCAGGTTTAAGAATTGAAGAAAAATAAACAGAACTCTTCTAAAATTGAACGCAGATAAATATATTTTCGATTAAAGCTGGGAAAACAGAAAATAGAGGGTTTTTAGAGCAAGCGGAAAACTTTGTGGTTGCAGTTTTAGTAAGTGGTACAAACCCCTCCTTGCAAAGCAGAGTAATTTTAGAACTAACTGACAAGGAAGAATATTATTTGTAAATAGAGCCGTTTTAGACCTCTTTTCTTAATTAAAACTATCAAGAGCAAATTACTCTCTTAAGGAAAGACTGAAGGCGCTCACGTTTTGTTTTATCTGAAATAATTTAGAACTAAACGTATTTATGAACAAATTTCAAAATACTTTTAGATAAGAGAATGTTTAGAATCTTTCCAATTTTATAAAATGTTTAAAAGCAAGCACGTTTTCAACAGTAAACGCTATTACTTTAGAACCAAATACTGAAAATTTTACTTCAAATGAAGGCGATTAAAATATTTAGAAATAAAAAACACGAAAGCTCTAAGGACTAATAGCAAGCTTAATGGCGCAAGTGGTTTTGGTCGACTTTTTTTTTTTATTTGAAAGTAGAAGTGTTTTAGAACTAAAGACAATTAGAAGCAAATTCTAAAACTCTATTTACTAACAGAAACCTTTCAGAAAGTTTTAAAATATCATATAGATTGGAAGCAGGGGCCTCTAAGAAGAGCATTCTTTTAGAACTAAACTCAAAACGATTGGGAAGCAAATAAATTTAGTAGAACTCCAATTTTTATGAAGCGAACGCATGAAATTAATTAAAATAGATTGTTTTTAGATCTCTCAGTAGTAAAAAGCGACGTAAGAGCAAATAGTAGTGCTCTTTTAGAACAAGACGAAGAAGCGTCCAGTTTTCAAAACCGACTGATAGCAAAAACTCTTTGAAAATAGCTTATTTTAGAACCGAAGCAACAAGAATCATTTTTTTCATCAAACGAATTAACGTCAAATAGTTTTTTTTTAGAGAAGAAAACATGAAAGGTGAAAGCGATGACCAAAGAGGGTGAAAGCGTGCACTTCTCTGAACACTAAACCAACTGAAAGCAGAACTATTTTAGAACTTACAAAAATAAACACTTTAGAGCAAATTCCAAAATTCTTTTATATTAATAAATAGAACTATTCTAAAGCAAAATTTTAAACGCAATATCTAAGAACGAATAACTTTTTAGAACAAAATATGCAGAGGAAGAGATAAGTTTAGATAAATAGTCGAAAGCATGCACTTCTCTTAGAAGAAAACCAATCGAAAGTAGTATTGTTTTAGAACCGTTCCTAGTAGAGGAAAATTAGAGCAAATGATTGAAAGCAGACACGACAAAATACTCTTTAAAAACGAAATTCTTTTAGAATCAAACATAAAAAATCAAAACAAAACGGTCAACTTCTTCCTTCGCGTGAACAAAACTGAAAGCTACCGTGTTCTAAAACATTGACTTTTTATTGCTTCACTATATCAAACGTTTGTTCTAAAAAAGCTCTGTATTTAGTTCTAAAACAGTTTTGTTTTTTCCTCGATTTCTGAACCAAAACGTTGCTGAGCTGGTTCTAAAACAGTTCTGTTTTATTTCTCCTTTCTCTCGCCTCATTTTACTCATTTGATCTGAAAACTGTCACCGCGTTTGTTCTAAAACCGTCTCCTTTCCTCCTCATTTCTTAAACCTGCTTTCATTCATTTTATTAGAACGATTTCGTATTAGTTCTAAAACAATGCTGTTTTTTTCTCGATTTCTAAACCTGTTTTTACCTGAATGTCTCCGTGCCGGTTCTATAACATTTCTGTGTGTGTGTTTTTCTTTTTAATTTCTTGGCGTGCTTTCACTTGATTTTTTTTTTTAATAAAAGTTACTGTACTTGCTCTAAAACAGTTCTGCTCTTTTCCTCATTTTTTAGTCTTGCTTTTAATTATTTAGCTTTCTCAGCTAATAAAGATGTTATTATTATTGTCATTTCGTCAAAATGCTTTCAGGTTAGTTCTAAACCAGTTTGTTTTTTTTTCCTTCAAAGTTCTTCGCCTGCCTTCACTCATTTAATCAGAACTGAAGGCTTATATTTATTTTGCTTTTTAGAGCAAAGCAGTCGAAATTTTCAACTTTGATAAAGACACTGCGAGCGCGCACTTTTCTGAACAGCAAACCAATTAAACATAGTGCTGTTTTAGAACTCTTAGAAGTAGACAAATTATAAAATTCTTTTTGCTAATAGAACTCCAGCCTTGCTAAAGAGATTGAAAGTGTACACTTCTCCAATACATTTGAAAATAGAACTGTTTTAGAACACTTAGAAAAAAATTTTCACTTAAGAATAAATTCCAAGCAGTACTGTTTTAGAACTAAACGTAAACAATTGTTTTTTATTAGGTTTCAGTTTTGATGAGTAATTAATGAAACTAAATGGGGGGAAAGAGGAGGGGGGGATAGCGAAATCTATTTAATTTATTTTTCTTTTTACAAATCACCTGTAGTAAAGGTAGTGAACAATTAGGTCCCGGTTTCGTGTCTTCAATTGGCGACTCGCCCAGACCTTGCTCGCACTGTGAACTCGAACTGCTGTTAGATGATCGGACCACAGACCAAAACCGTTTCAGACCCAATTCTCGCAGTGGTTTCTGAAAACAAAAAGAAAAAAAGAAACTAAATTCCCCCAACTCGCACACCCAAGTTCAACGCGCATCACAATCACCGATTTAATTTCATCAAGAAAAATATATAGTTCCGCTAATTGCTAACTATAATTCGATTCCAAACACGCGGCGGGGGGGGGGGGCGGCGTGTATAAAATATCAAGTTTGTTTCGCGAGAAACTAATTGAGAAATATACATATAATTCACCGTCTGGAGAGCAGTACATTTTTGCATTCGAGGAGCGACTTTGCTTTTAGTTAATTGCGTTCTTTTTTTTGTTACTTTACTCGTTAACTAAAACGTTCGCCAAGTTCCACATTTTTCACGATTAAATTCTAGACGCGCGGCGAGGAGGGTGGGGGGGAGGAGCGGCTTTGCACACTTTAAAATTAAAATCGCAAGAGAATTTGCGCGGATTCGAAGATTGTGTTCCCAATACTTTCCGACCTAACCCTGTGTGTGCGTTTCGGTAATTATTGAGTTTATCTTCAGAAATCGAGGACCTTAAGAGGTGCAGATTTTCAAAAAACAAACAAACATCGCGAGAATCAAACCTTTCAAATCTGGGGTTTCCTGCAGCAGGTGCAACTAGGTCATCCGGCGGGCGCATTTACTTGTGAATGCACTTTCATTTGTCACAGCGCATCCGGTAGGTATCTGACATGCCTGCGTCTTGAATTATTTCGCCCGCCCGGAGTTCACCCGGATTATTATCCACCGCGCGCCGTAACGCAAGAAGTAATTAGGTACATCAGCGCAATTCAAACTTTTCACTTAGTTTTCATCGCCGAAAGTTTTATTGTCGAAAGGCGTCCACTGAAGATATTTTAGAGCCTGAGGTAACTAGATTCTTTGATGGTCAACACCGGAAACGAATTATATAGATCGGAGGGTGAGAGTTATCCACTCAGCGCCATCTCATTAATGTACGATTGTATTTGTCATTGCAAGGATGAGACATTTTAGGCGACCGGTAGGATAATAGGGATTCAACCGCCACAATTTTATGTATATATATATATACATATTTTCCTATTAAAGTGACACCCTGCACGATGAATGTAAATTTGGCACCCAATGTATACACTGTAGAGAGATGTTACCTAAGTGGCACCTATATATAAAATACCAAAACAGCACCCATCTATATACAAGTGTTATGACAGCATTTGTTATACTGACACCCTCCATGGTTGCCATTTTATTAAGTGCCTTATTGTCATTTCTTTTAAATATATGATGATTCGAATCTTTTGATTTTTTAATTTTTTGATCTCTTGCTATGAAATTCAAAAAGCATGTGAAAAATAAGTCATTGCATTATTTGAGATTGCGTAACATCGTCGTAGGAAAAATTTGGACGGCATGTGATAACTTTATCACAGTGTCAACGTAATTCAATTTCAATGTCTTATTTTTCAGTTAAGACAAGTTTCTTGAATTTATTTAAAAGCGCTAATAAAAATTACCGAGTACTAGTGAATGTTTTAGGCTCGATCTTTCCAGCTCCTAATAAAGTTCTCGATAACATTATTTGGCAAATAACTAAATTTTTGTGAATAGTTTCCATTGTGATTCGTAAAGTTATTCAAGGAATAAATTTATCAGGAGGTGGAAAGATTATTTAAAGAAATTCGAATTCTACATTCCATTTAGTAATTGCGTTTAAACACTGATATGTACGCCCACAGTTGGATCTTCTTGTCTTAAGGTAAGTAATTATTATAACAAGCGATCAATATGAAAATGAATTAGGGTAGGCATTGAAATTTAAATGCATGTCTTGGATAACGTCGTATTAATACTAATTGTCATACAATTGTTATAAATAACACGCCGGAAATATTTCATGTTACTCACGCAGTTATTCATAGAGTTCAAAAGTATCTTGATGCAAGCAGGTAGTGGTCGGTCATTTACGCATCTACCTTAATTTTTTTTTAAATAAAACGATTTTCTTGCTTTGTAGAAACGTCAAAGTGACTGAACGAACGTTCGATGAACTAAATGCATCTTTAGTTGCATTGCCAACTCTAATTCATTTTTCATTTGATCACTTCTTAACAGTTCTTTTTATTTATTTATGTTACTTTTTGCTTCGAGGCAGGAAGGACAATTTTCGCACAAATTCATATGTGCGTCTGGACCGAAATGCAGAAATAAATGCACCCTTTTCACATCCTGTAGGGTTTTACCTTTCTTGGAGTCAATTTTGATATGGACAGTTTTACTTATTTATACTTCCTTCGTGTTCAGAACTGAATCAGCAGCAGCTTGAATGTTAAAAACCCAACCCAACCCAACCCTTACTAAAGAGTATATTGAAGAAAATTAATTATACTTAAACGGGTAAATAAATTCAATTTAATTTGTAAATTATTGAACCAAAATGTTCGTACAGCTAAACACCGTGACCAAGAAGTTTATTTTAAAACAACAGAAAAATGTTCGCATCTGATCTTCCTTATGCAAGATCCAAAGTCTGGATTTATTTAGTAGTAGTAGCAGTAAGGTAGATTCTTGTTTGATGAAAGTTGTATAACTTGTATGACAGTAAATTCTTTTAACGGAAACTTAAAATTACCACAGTCACTCAATGTTTCACTCCTGAAAAAGCTGTCAACCAACAGCGATTGTGCGAATTTTAAGTGTCCGTTAAAAGAATTTATTGTGCCATTAGTTATAATTATACTTTCTTCATACTTTTACATTTCTTGAGTACTTTATAAAACATCTAGTAATGCATTCATTACTTGATTACTTCATTATTCATTTCATAAATTTACTGTGAACTTGAAAGAAATAAAAGATGGATTATTATTAGGTTTTTTTTTCTATTAAACTTACATTTCCTGTCATAATACTCTACTTAAAAAATTATTTTACCAAATTAATTACTTTTTTTACGTATTAATCTAGGAAAATCATGACTCATAAATTTCAGGAACAAAATTCAATGTGTAAAATGTCTAAAAACATCATCAATGGTTTTCTTAGTAATTTTACAGAGGCCCTAAATCAATAATTTTGTTTGTTGTATTGTAAATTCCGGCAGTTATCACAATCTTCGCGATTTGCATGTACACAGAATTAATTCCATCAAATAAAATCAAACAGAAAAATATTTCAGATAATTTAATTTTATATTAAAAAAATGATTAGTTTTTTTAATCGGTATTCATTAAAAATAAGTTTTAACTCGAACCCATCTTTCTTAAAATTTTTCCAAAAAATCTTCACATTTGTTTTTTCCTCAAAGCTTTCTTATTTTTCACATTCTTTTTAAAATACTCCAGCATTAATTTTTTCTGGTTTTTATTGCACTTTTGCCTTGAACCTACAAAATAATCATTTTAAATGCAGCTCGGTCTACGTAACAAAAATTACTTTGACACATTTTTTGAAGAAATTTTTGACGGACATTTATACGTTGTTGGATTATTTAAATTACTTTTAGAATATTTATTTTCTGAATCTTTGCTTTCAGAATCTAGAAATAGAACTTAGTTAAAAAAAAACAATAAAAACAATAATGTTGCAAACTTATTGAAAACTTACTAGTATTAGACCTTTCATTATACTTGATGACATCAGAGGCACTACTTCCGGTTACATTATCTACAGAAACACGTAAATTCTCAAAAGGAGTCAACTGGTTCAAAAATTATTTTTTGAAGTTGCTTAAAACATTTTTCTTTAAAATTGCTTAGTTTTTAAAGAAAAAAATATTTGGGCCTTTGGTATCAATTTGAAATCAATTTGGTTCAACTAAGTCGGTTATATTTCAGTCAGTTATATAATTTAAATATTTTTCTTGTTATGTCATTCATTATTAAGGGCTAAATCAGACGAGTGACTTTCAACGGTTAAAATCGATCATGACAAACGTTCGGTGGTGGTCTGAATTATTTTATTTACAACCGTTTACGGTTACCAATTTGCGATTATTTTATCGAACGGTTTTTACGATCAAAGTCGACTTTTAAAAATCGCTCTCCTGCTGTACATCTAGCCGTTAACGTCCCTCTCCAAGTACGCGGAATATCTTCAACACGTTCAAAATGCGCGAAAACAAGCATTTTATGATATAGCGATGTTGCCAATTTTCGAGCATTATCATGGGTGCCATTAAATGCAGTACATATCGTAATGTATAAGTTAAAGTGTATAAAAACCAGTCGCCCCCTGGAGGGAAAACCTTGAACTAATGGCATATGTCCGGGAACAAAAATTGTAAATTTGGCACCATCTCGAAAATCCGTTTTACTACACTAGGTGGCGTCTAGTCACCGAAAATATGGTTTAACGGTCAAAACAAAGTGGCACCAACCCCGGGTGTCACATTGTAAAATTGGGTGTCACTTTTACATTACATATGTAATTTGGGTGCCAGAAAGACAAATTTTATGTGTATATATATATATATATATTTATATATTTTATTATTTTTCAGGGATATTTTTAAATATTTAAGGCAGTATCAAATAACAGGAAATCAAATGTTTATGAAAGTTCTTTATTCTGGGGCCGCAGTTCAAAGGTTAACAAAGTATTTCTTTGCAAATCGGTTTTGATTGCAGTAGATCCTTCGAGCATCTTCTGTACAGCTGTTTCGGCCCTATTTGGGACCTCGTCAGCAGAAGCGTAGCTAGAGACTTCCACTGCAAACCAAACCGACCTGTAGCAAACTAGCTGCAATTTGCTTTTTTCCCTATACAACGTTGTGTTAAAAAGTGATCACAAGATGTCGCGATTCAAACTATTCGTTATATTATTATTATTATAAACCTTAAATATGCCTTCATTTTCGATCGTCTTTTGTTTCATGTTTTCTTTTGTTTCTCTTTTTGTTTTTTTCATCTCATTCTTAACGCAGTTACAAATTTTTGGCGCATATTTTATTTTTACTTATTATTTTCGATTGTTTTTGTTGTTAGTAGAATTTTCGTAATTTTCTTCATTTTTCTTTCAAAAGTCTTTTTCCCCAAATGAACCTTTCACTTCTTTCTATAGAAAATTTGTCTCCTCTGATTTTTTTCTAAATTTCTAGTTTTTTTTGTTTCTTGCTATGTGATTTCTGATTCTTTAAAAAAAAGTTATTATCATTTGTTTCCCTCTTGTTGTTTAATGTAGTTCCTAAAAGAATTGATCATCACTTGTTCTTTTTTCCAAGCAATTTTTTTCGTAGTTCTTCGTCGAGCCTTCTCAAAAGTTCGATTGCTTTTTTGTTCTAAATTCTGTATTTAATTTTGTTCTCTTTTTCTCACATTTCTTTTTTTTTTTTTTGAAGAAGGTTTCAGTTCCTTAAAGTTATATTTTCTTTTCTTTTCAGTAATTCGTTTCTTTATTTTTCTTTAAAGTGAAAATCTTCGCAATTTTCTTCATCGAAATGACAAAATTTCTCAGGTTTGCTGTTTCTAAAGAGGACTCGATAGTCATTTGTTTTGTTTTTCTATGTACGAAATTTTGGTTGTTTTTTTTTTTGTGAAAGTTTCGATTCTTTTCCTTTTGATTTCCCCCTTCAGATAATTCGGACGCTTTCTATTTTTATTTTTATAGTTTTCAGTTCGTTTTTGTTTTCTTCGCATTTTTTCTTCATTCCTACCAAATTTCTTTTACTACTTTACAGCTTTAGTTGCCATTTTCAATTGTTTTTGTTTGTTCTTTCACGTTTTCTTTAAATAATTCGATCGTCTTTTGTTTTAGTAATAGAATTTTCTGTTTTTTATGAGTTTCTAGTTTTTTCTTCACATTTTCTTTATTTTTTGTTTTTCACTGTTTTTTATGTTTTTGTTTCTGCTCAATTGTTCTTCGATTTCGTAAATTCGCAACAACTCGATCGTCTTTTGTTTTCGAACTTAGAATATTCATTTTTTCTTGGAGTTTCTAGTGTTTCGTTTGCTTCGGATTTGTATTTCTTTGTATCGGATTTGTATTTAATTCTTTTTTAATTATTTTCAAATCTTTCTTTTTCTTTTTGGTAGGAACTAGATTGTGTTTTGTTTTCGTCTATTTCCGGTTTGTTTTTTCTTTATACGTTTTTATTTGATTTCATATTTCTTGAAACGTTTTTTTTTTCAACTGTCTCTCGTTTTCGTAAATCCGCGAACACCTTGATCGTCTTTTGTTTTCAACGTGTTTTTTTTTAATTTACATATTTCCACGTTTTTAATGTGATTTGAAAACTAACTTATTTTTTGTGTTCACCTGTTTTTGAAATTTTTGGTTTCTAGTTTAGTTCATTTTTTTATTGAGTCATTCTAGTGCATTTAATTAATTATATTTTATAAAAATTTATATATCCATTATCACCTAAGAATTTACTTTAAAAGTTGATGAGATGGCACCGAATGGAGGACCTGTCAGACGTGCCTCACAGCTTTGACTTACGGTCAGCGAAGTTACGAGGCTTTCGTTTCGCGTATACCTCTGTCCAATTTGCTTAAGAGTTCCTCCACCTTGACCCCCGAATCCAATAACTCATCAGTTTAACGCGCAACGAATTAAGCTAAAGATGAGCAACGTATATTGCACGCGATATTGAAATTCTCCGCTCGCCCCGAAGACGCAAAGCAAGCGAGTCACGTGTCCGGGTCAATGTCGAAGCTTAATAGAAAACCACCACCTGAGCTTCCCGTCAAGGCCTCCACCCACCCATCCGCCAACCCGCCCACCCCGCTCACTCGCGGTTATTAAATACGTTTAATTCCGTGTGTCGCTCGTTACGCGCGTTTTAATTCGAATTACGTTGAAAGTTTGATGAAGAAGTGCCACGCGCTACGTGGGGGGTGGGGTGGGGGGGGATTCGCAATTTTGCGAAGCGCTTAATGATTACCTGGTGGTGGAAGCGCCGCCGTCCGATTTCAATTAGGCGGGGGGTTTAAAACTACATTAAATAAAGTTGCGGCGCGTGGCAGGATAAAGCCGAATTCCGGATAGGGAGCGGGCGGGGGGATGAGGGGGGGATGGGGGCTTAACGATTTTTATTAAAAAGTAAGTATGTGGTGACGTTGCTTGGCGCGACATGAAGGACGTCGTAAGTGGAATTTAATACGAAAAGTTCGTTGTTGTTTTCCTCGATTTTTACTCTCGTTACGTACAAATTATGCTTGCCGCGGTGGGGTGAAGAACAAAATTAAAAAGTATGATATAGCTGAAGCAACAACACTTTTGAGAACCGTACAACCCACTCCACCGAGCACTTATTTCACCTCCTGCGAATCCCCTGTTGGGGCTGCACCAGTTATGGTTGGATGACTCTAGTTTCTGTTGCCATCGAAAGCACCTTGTCAACCAAAACCTCGTAATGTAATTGTTTCCCTTATCTCTACTCTCTTAAACCTATTATTCTTCTTCTTTTCTCAGGTGGATATCAAGCATACGTAGCTCCTCCTAGAATAAACAAACTATAAACACTTCACGTACTTCACCGTTGATGAAAAATCGCGTTACGTAAAAATTACGCTTGCCGCGATGGGATGAAGGACAAAATTAAAAAGTACGATGTAATTGAAGCAACAACACTTTTGGAGACCGTACAACCCACTCCACCGAGCACTTATTTCACCTCCTGCGGATCCCGCGTTGGGGCTGCACCGGTTATGGCTGGATGACTCTAGTTTCTGTTGCCACCGGAAGCACCTTGTCAACCAAAACCTCGTAATGTAATTGTTTCCCTTATCTCTACTCTCTTAAACCTATTATTCTTCTTCTTTTTCTCAGGTGGATATCAAGCATACGTAGCTCTTCCTAGAATAAACGAACTATAAACACTTCACGTACTTCACCGTCGATGAAAAATCGCGTTACGTACAAATTACGCTTGCCGCGATGGGGGTGAAGGACAAAATTAAAAGTATGATATAAATGAAGCAACAACACTTTTGGAGACCGTACAACCCACTCCATCGAGCACTTATTTCACCTCCTGCGGATCCCGCGTTGGGGCTGCACCGGTTATGACTCGATGACTCTAGTTTCTGTTGCGACCGGAAGCACCTTGTCAACCAAAACCTCGTAATGTAATTGTTTCCCTTATCTCTACTCTCTTAAACCTATTATTCTTCTTCTTTTTCTCAGGTGGATATCAAGCATACGTATCTCTTCCTAGAATAAACGAACTATAAACACTTCACGTACTTCACCGTCGATGAAAAATCGCGTTACATATAAATTACGCTTGCCGCGATGGGGTGAAGGACAAAATTAAAAAGGACGATATAATTGAAGCAACAACACTTTTGGAGACCGTACAACCCACTCCACCGAGCACTTATTTCACCTCCTGCGGATCCCACTTTTGGAGACCGTAAAACCCACTCCACCGAGCACTTATTTCACCTCCTGCGGATCCCCCGTTGGGGCTGCACCGATTATGACTCGATGACTCTAGTTCCTGTTGCCACCGGAAGCACCATGTCGAAACGGTCGCGAATTTGATTTTGAAAACAAATTGCGTTTGTTTATTTGATTGCTGAGAACAAAGAGAGATTTTACAATTCGGAATGTTTCCGGAAACGACTCGGTTTTCAGATTTATGGTCTTTTAGAACATCGAGTTCGTAAACGGCACTTGAAGCAGCGTTGCTATCGGCTATAAATTAGACCGTTTTAAAAGTTGTCTTGTACGGCATTAGGATTTTTGAAAGTACATGTCGCGCAAGTGTTTGAGATATTGTAAAATTTCTAAAGGGCTCATGTTACATCGCCGGTAGAAAAGAATTTGGCTTTTGTTTTAAAAATCGTCCAACGAAGCTCGGGAAGTAATAAATATGTCAATCGACACTTGTATAGCGTAGCGCTATTTTGAAAAATTTAGAAAGTTAGTACATGTGCAGGGCACCGGGAAACCAAAGGTCGGTCAGACAGTCCGAAATTTATGTAAAATGAACTAAAAGCGTTTATTACTTCTTTCCGAACTAAAAGCGTTTATTGGCCAACGATTTTTTTTAAGTTGCTTTGGGGGATGGGGGAGGAGTCTAATTTGGCACTCGCGAAGAAAAAATCAAAACCAGAGGACAGAAGGCTTCTGCTCGTTCGAACGGAAAGCTGCATTTTAATTTAACTCGAGAAGTTTTTTTTTGAGTGCTTTGCAATTGTATTCATCTGGCTTGCATGATTAGAATTAAATTATAGCGTTAAAATTATAGTGAATTCAGAAAAGGGCAATCAAATAAATAACCGCAAGTCGCGTCGCGATCGGAGACGCGAATAAAACGAGTGCGCGAGTGAATTAGTGAAGTGAACGTCGCGGAACGGGAATTTTTAAATTTCTTTTCACATACTTGGTGGTAAAAATTTGTTTAGTCAATTAATTTAATTGACTCATCAATCTGTGACTCGAAAAATCTGTTCAATTTTGCATTGCTAGGGCAAGTTTCTGGTTTATTTTTGGTACTTGCGTTTGCTTTCGAATCAATTTAAAACTCAATAAATTCATTAGTTTGTGCGATCTGTGCTTTAATCAACCAGAGTAAATTAACCATAACCACATCTAAAATCCTTTGTTCGATTTCAAACACAGTGAATTTTTTTTTTGCAATTTAGTGCTACCTTTTTTTGCGATATCCTCGGGCAATTCGGAGACACGCTGTCAGTGTTATTTCGATTTGTTCAGGGGCATCTGCAGCTCAATCCACTGCAAAGTTATATCTGCCAACGAACACAGTGCGGCCAGCACAGTCTAACTCAGAAATCAAGGAGAATTTAATACTCGTTACGAATTACGAGGCCAACAATTTGAACCACCTATCAATAGACATCTTCTTTACAGAACTTTTCTCACACCCTCTGTGTGTGTATGCTAAAGTGTTGTCTTTGATGAAAGATTTGCAGGTTAATTGAAAGCAATTTGTCGAGCGACTGAAAGTGCTATAACCGCAAAAGCGGTGCGCCCAAAAGCAGTCAATTTGGTCCTTGCACAAGCAGTTAGTTAGATAGTAGGTTTAGCCGACGAAAAACGACGCAGAGGGATCTGAAAAAAGGGGTACACTGTTACCACCTTCTGAGACTCTGGAGCATGTAGTTGATGATCCTACGCACAGAAGTCTAATTAATAGGTTAACGAGCAGATTATATCTTCCATCACCTCCAGAAGGAGACCGTGAAAAACTAGCGGCAGTTGCTGTTAATTAATTGCATCACATAACATCGGATTGATCAATTAATAATTCCGATTAACAAAGTACACTGTAGACACACTGTCACATTGTGCGCTGGTTGATTTTCCTTAGTGTCTTCGAGTACTATCTAAGGTGGCAAGCACGAGTACCAAGACAAGCTATTTTGAATAAAGAAGAAAGTAATTGTTGATCTAATTTAAGTCACAAAGTTGACACAGCTATTAATTGACTGTGCAACAAGCCACCAACTGTGAGAATTTAAATAAATTAGATCGCTACGATATCCGACGTGAAATGCGTTAAGCGAATTTATTATACTTCTTGATAAGCGAATAATTATATTCTTGTGATTGATATTGTCCTAACGAGTTTTTTTTCCAATAAATGATTAAGTAAATCTAACACTTAGCATTTTTATTGATACGTATTTAGTTCCTTTAATCTCTCAAAGTTATTCACCGTCTCACCAGAATTAGAATCCAGTTACAACAACGTAGGGCCCATTTTTTTGTTTATTCAGACGATCAAGAATAATCGGCGTTAAAGTTTTTTTAATCGTGGAGATTCCAAAAAGGAGTCGAACAGTAGTTGTAGGTCAGTAAAGGTATATTGCTTGGCGCCAGCCATAACTATAACAGGTAGCGTAGGCAAAGTCTAGACGGTTAAGAAGCGCATGTTGTTAACAGTAGCATTATCGACCTTTTTGTGGAGTCCCTCCGAAGTCTACCCTCTAATAATTTTTAGTTTGTTTTGATTTGGACCGTGTTTATTAGTTATTTAGTTGTCCGTAAAGTCAACAAACAAGGTGGCACGTCCGGGCGCGTCACAGTGTCAACCAAAATCTCATGGCATCACTTGTGTGTAATTGTTTCCCTTAGCTCTACCCCCTTAAACTTACTCTTGTTCTTCTTCTTCTTCTCAGATGAATATCAAGCATACGTAGGCCTTTCCAGAATAAATGAACTATAGACACTGTCGTTGAAAAATCGCGGCCAATAAAAAAATTAAAACGAGACCGAGAGACGACACGGGCGCGCACCCCTTCTAAAATTTTATTTATTTACAACCTCACCCCTCCTCCGATGGCCTTCGAAATTTGAACGGCCCCGGTCGTAAAACCGGCCGTGACAAGCGCGACCGTAAAACGCAAATGAATTTTCGTCGTAATTTCCGGCGGAATAGAAAACTCGCCCAATTATATTTTACGCCGGACGGGGCGCGGGCGCGGGCGGAGGGGGGGGGGCGAGACGAAAAAGGGCAGTTTTAGTTCTGTTGTGGCGCAAATTGAACAAGCGGCGCAAATAACGTGATTAAACATTCCACGTCGCTCGCGCGCGTAGTTTCGGTACCAAAAAAAAATATAAATAAATGAAAGTATGTCCGTGTAGGTCATAAGCGTGGACTTTTATTTCGATGTCTGACGTGGAATATGTTTGGGGTGAAAATTAAATTGCCACCGCAGTTTGGTTCGAAATCATTAAAAATAATAAAAATGTCATTTTTACACATTTTGACATTGTCATGATGTTGGAAATTGAATTACGAATTTTTATTAAAAAAATCGATTCTATCGGGTATTCGTTTAACTTGTGAAATGAATTTAACGATTTGCAGAATGCAAATTCTTACAGAACTATATTTCATTCATTTCCAATCCATCATAGAGGCAGCGAGAGGAAATTACCGCCATCTCTCGGTGGATCCTCGATCAAATCTCCCTTACCTTAAGAATTTTTTTTTTTTGGGTTTATAATAATAACTAACATGTTACCTTGTCTACAATGAAATCAAGCAACGAGCAACGTTTTAGTTAATTAAAAGACAAGGTCAGCACTTACTTTATTACAAACGAAAACTGAGCGCCTAAATGAAGGACATCCGGAACTTGAATACTCCACCAAAGTAACGACGGATATAGCGCTCGCGCCGCCTTCGCTTTGAATAATTTAAGAACCAAGACGTAAATTTACAAATGCATAAAACATAAGTGCATCTTGGAAAGTCGGTGAAACGCAAAATTTAATTTCGCTCGAGTTTCTGCAACGCGAGGAGCCGGGGGAGACATCTTGAGAGTGTTTCCTCTTGATTTACGAGCGAATGAAGTTCCGGACAGACGGAAGCATAAAAGAACACACACGCATATTTAAAAACGGAGTTAGTAAAGACTTACGACGTTATTAACTTGCGGAAAGTTTCTCGAACACTCGAGGATAATAAAGTCGCACTGCGGAGCACTTAAACGGCGAAGTTTCGGAACGGCGACGGTTAAGAAGTTTATCTTTCCCTAACTGGCCTCGCAAGTATTATAATTTGGTGGCGGGGAAGTGTTTTACCCTGTGCGATAAAACAACTCTTTCGTAAAGAACGCTCAGTAAGCATCAGTGCTCTCTCAATCTTGACTGAAGGTTTCTTCAGATAATAAATCTGCAAGAAGGCAATGGTGGAAGAAGAAAAAAACTAAGGAAGAAAGAAGAACAAATGACGCATTGAGAATACACTAGAGGAAAGTTGTAAATGGAACTTTTTCCCATTTGAATTGAAAGAGATGGGGTAAATGGGGATGAAATAAAAAAACGAAGACAAACCTCAAAAAAAAACATAACTCTCTCAAAAATGTATTGGACGAAATGTATGGGGACAAGAAGAGAAAAAGGTAGAAAACGTTTTAATAGAAAAAGAAACACTAAAAGAATGCAGACAATCAGCTAGTCATACCTGAATGAAACAATCGAAAATGCAAAAGGAACGCATCAGTTAATCCTGGCAGAAAAAGGAAGGGATGGAAGCTACTGACGTAGACAAGTAGACAAGAAGAGAAATGTCAGTGAGATCAAAGAGAAACGCTGACAGTAATTTCTGAATTAACAGCAGGAAAAGAAACAGTGTAGAAATATCCAAAAAAAGGGAAATAAATTAGGGAAGACAAAAATCAGGAAAGAATGATGAACCAGAGAGGGCAAAACAAAAAACAATTGCTATTTTATTATATCCACTGAAGGAAATACCAAGAGAAAATAAAGGCAGATTGGAGCTGGCCATATTTCAAAGAAACATTAACCGAAAATGCAAAAGGACGTGAAGGACAAAACGTGAACTGAAAAGAAAAAGATCGAAGGTACTGACGTAGAGAAGAAGACAAGAAAAGACGCAAACAACAAACAAAACAAAAAAAAACTCCGTCATGAAAACAGAATGCGAGGAATTTTTGGAGACAAGAAGGGGAAGAGACAGAAAACGTTTGTGAGAAATAAATATCTTAGGAAAATGGAGCAGACCAATTGTAAAAAAAATCAGCTGGTCATAACTTAAAACAAAACAATAATCGATGAGGCAGAAGGATACGTGGTTGGACATCTGGCGTAAAGAAGAAGAGATGGTAGGTACTGAAGTAGACAAAACGAAGCGAAACAGAAACTTCCTGAATTAACAGATGGAAAAGAATAACGAAGAAGAAGCGTCAAGAAAAATTGGAAACCAATTGAGGAAAACGATCAGAGAAAATAAAAAACCTATAAGACAAAGCAAAAAAACAACAACCAAAAATACAGAATTAGGAAAATTTATGGAGATAAGTGAGGAAAAAAGGCAAACGATTGAAGAAGGAGTACAATCAGCTGGCCATACCTAAAAAAGAACAATATAATCGAGAAGATGAAAGGAAGACGTGATCAAGTAATTGCGATCGAAACAGAAAGAGGTACTAGGTTGCGACTCATTGATACAGATAAGAAGAGAAACATCGAAAAGGCGAAACCAGAAAACCAGCAAAAATTCCTGAAATAAAAGCAGGAATAGAACAGTGAGGAGAAGCTATCAAGGAAAAATGGGGAAGCAATAGGAGAAGGCAGAAAGTCAGAAGAAGTGGTGAACCAATGAAGGCAAAACAAAACTTTACGGAAAATAATGGATGGAAACCAATTGTAGAAGACATTTACACCATAAAGAAATAATAATCTAAAAGGCAGCACGTGGTTGGACACCGATTACCTACCCCAGACAGAAAAACAATGAGATGATAAAGTGGAAAAGATTGCTATAGTTGAAAAGAGAAAAAGAAAAATGTAAAGAAGCGAAAACTAACCAAATTTCCGGTATTAAAAGCGGGAAAAGAATAAAGAAGGAGCGACATCGATAAAAAATGGGAAAGAAATTAGATAAGGCCGAACTAATGAAAGTAAGACAACTATCTAAGAGAAGAAGATGCAAAAGGTTATGTTAAAGGGAAGGACATTAAAAAAAATACGAATGTGCCACACTGATGGCAGAAGAAAGAAGAAACGATTCACCAATATAAGGAAGACATAACATAGCTGCAGAAGTAAGGGGGTAACTCTTATTTTCTGTGTTGCCATTTCTCGGTTGTACATTCTAAATCTTTTACAAGTTTTCATAAACCAGTTTGCTTATTGTTAATTAAGAATATTTTTCAGTTTATAAAACACGCAGTTGTACCCATTCCTGACTTTGTTCAAAGAAAACACGATTTGGCACATTTTTTTAAACACCCGATATAATTGCTGTTTTTCTCTTTTCTTTGTTATTGTTTTCTACTAGGTTTTATGTACCACGTTCTGCACAATGTTTTGGTTAAAGTGGTAACATTTGAGAATTTCGGCCAACTGAGGCTTTCGAGTGACAACCCCGACACTGAAGCCACATCCGTCGAAGTACAGTTCGGTTTCCTTTTATGGGCATATAAAGCCGTACGGCTTCTGATTGGTGTTATTGCTTATTGTTAATTGAGAATATTTTTCAATTTATGAAACACGCAGTTTCACCCACTCCCGACTTTATTCGAAGAAAGCTCGACTTGGCACGCTTTTTTAAACACCCGATATAATGGCTGTTTTTCTCTTTTCTTTATTATTCTTTTTTACTACGTTTTATGTAATACATTCACTATTCTAAACAATGTTTTGTTACAGTTTCAAGTAATGGAACGAAGTTAAGGTGGCAACATTTGAGAATTTCAGACAATTGAAGCTTTCGAGGGGCAACCCTGGCACTGGAGTTCCGTGCGTCGAAGTGCAATTCGGTTTCCTTTTATGAGTATATATGGTGGTTGACCATCACGTGACCATGTTTCCGCGTTGCTTCTCACCCTGCTTGGTTCGACAGCGTCATTTTTCGTTTATCCGTGCTGGTGTTTGTATCTCATGTTTGTGTTATCGTAGCTTTTGCTGACAAAAATCAGGAAAACTCCAACGTTGTCGCAAATTATATAACAGCGACTAAGGACTTTTCATTAGATCCAAGTATGTACAGTAATGACGACCGCCATTGTGATTTCTAAGTGTTTCGTTTCTCCTTTAATTCATTCAGTACAGCTTCTTGTGCGATATCTGATATTTCCATATGCGAAAGACCCTTTTCGACTTCGGTTAATTCTGCAACCCTTGAAAGCATTTACAAAGGCCAACCTAAAGGTGACGTTAGTGCAGTTTTTGTTACGTTCGTTGGACAGCGTTTGAGAAATCCCGGAGTTCGGACATTTGCAAGCAGCTTCCTGACTACCGAACACAATTTTGGGTGTGAGCTTAAATCGTTTTAATTTGTTTAATACTTCGACACCCACACATTTCACTCAAAGTGCGAATTTCCGACCTTTTCTTGGGTCTCTAATTAACGGTTGTAATTTCGTTTGTACTTAACCTAACGATTTAGCAGCTTTTGAGGTGCTTGATCACGTATTTTTGTTAAACACTGCACTCGGGTGCAACACGTTTGATATGTTTTAATAGTAGCGCATTCGACGACTTATTTTATCATTTTGTCGGCCTGTGCTATTAGTGTGCATTTGAATTAAAGCAGCTATTTGTGCCTATATCTTTAGCGCATGAGTGGCTGCTGGTTGTTACGTAGAACTATTGCCAGTGTGAAGTAATATTGTAAGTAAGTAATAACTCTATTTCACATTATCAATCTTCAACGGGGTAGGTTCACCCTGGCGCCTTACTATTTAACATCTCCGTATCACGCCCAGCTCCACCGAGCTACCCGAGGCAAAGGCCGATGAAAAACAGCGCAAACTTGTTACCGTTCACAGTAAGTAAGCAGGAATATTTCATTATTAAAGTTTTGTGATTAAAATATCATACTTCTTTTTTTCCCTCGCATGTCCGCAATAGAGATTTTACATCCCCCAAGTAACCTCTTTAATTAACTTGAATACACGTTGTTAATTATTGATGTTTTACGTCTGATTTTCTTTGTAATTAGAGGATTTGTATCGACCACCTGACCGGTATTACCCTTTCTTTACTTCTCGTGTCCGCAACACACGCAGATTTTATATACATCCCTCAAACAGCCTGTTTAATTAGCTTTAATCTACGTTGTTAATTCTTGCCGTTTTACGTCCGATTTTCACCCCAACTAATCCTAGGGTCATCGCGTCCAAGAACAAAGATCCCTCGTGCAACCCGGCAACTAATTAATTTTTTGCCCGTTCCCAAATTATCTCGTGTTTATGTAACCTCCCAGGCTCGAAATGAGGTCGCACAAAGCGTGTAGGTGCTCTTGGAGAGGCTCCAAAATTAAGGGCGATTTATTATTTGGGGTTTATCTATCTTCGCGATAATGCGCCGCTCGCCTTTGTTTGTTGCACTTTCCGTCCTATCGCCTTTTGCCGGACGTTTGCAGAAAAAGCACGCTTCCGGGGAAATACCGCCGTGGTTTGTTTATCTAATAAAGTGAGTCATTAGTAAGACAAAAAGAACAAACTCCACAAAAAAATTCCATCGAAAACCCATAGAGGGCAGAAAAGGCAAAATTGTTAATACTTTAAATTACTAAATATTTTTTTCCTGTTTATACAGCCTGTCTCGACTCGATTTCACAATACTTTACCAGCGTGTTCGAATCAAAATCAAGAAAAAAGTCGTAATAAACTTATTGTGGTATTGTTGAGTTCTTGGCCCCAAATTTGGAAGCCACACGTCGCTTAGAGATCAACAAATCATATCACAATGACAGATGACAACAAACGTCAAGATGACAGACGTAAGGAACGTCAGAATGACAGACGCCGACAATTGTCTTTTTAGTTTCTTTTGTTTTTCTATTCACGGTAAACTTATTTCTTTAATTATTATTTTTTATTATTAGTTACGAGTAAAAGTCGTTCCCTTTTTTTATTTTATTTTCTGAATGCAGAGGAGTCTTTTATTTTTATTCCTTTTCTTACTTTAACTTTCTATTCATTTGTTTTTCTTCTTAGTACTCGCTTATCAATTGTCTTTAATTATTTTATATTATTAGTTACGAGTATATTTTTATTTGTTTATTTATTTTTGAATGCAGTAGAGATTGTTTTTATTCTTCTCTTTTACTTTAATTATCTGTTCGTTGTTTTTCCTTTGTTTTTCTTCACAGTAATCACCTGTCAATTGTCTCTTTAGTTTCTTATCGCGATAAATTTAGTTCTCTGACAATTTTTTTTAATGCAGTGCAGACTATTATTTATTTTATCTTTTACGAGACATCCTATTTTTCTTTTTTATTTTCAATACAAGAAAGTTTTATTCTTTTACTTTTCGTACTTTTTGCCGTTTCTCTTTTGTTTTCCATTACAGTAACCGGCTGACGAGACTTTTTACTTCGTTTTGATTAATTATTTGTTTATTCCATTAAATTTTAATTTGAAGTAAAATGTTCAGTCACAATTGACAGACTATGAATTGCGAAGGATAACGAAAGAAGAATAACGTGACATGAGAGGCTACGAAAAGAATAACATAAGTTGCAAGAGTTGTGGAATGAATTGTTATCCGACGAAGAACGAGAGACTTTTTCTAATGCTCTATGCCTCTCCGATAGGGGAAGGGGCAATTAAATTTAAAAAATACGAGCGGGTCCCAGAAAGGATAAATAGATTAATAGCGATCAGGGTGACGGACTGTCTCAACAGAGGCAGTCCTGGTTATAGAGGGAATCCCTCCCATCAGACTACAAGTGGCAGAAAGAACTAAAATATATAAAGGTGGGAGACAGATAAAAAACGGAGGCAAGGAAACAACTATATGAGGAATGGCAGGACGGGTGGGAAGAGTACCACGGATGGGCCAGAAACATGATAAAAAGTTAACAAATGGTGCTGGAGGACAGAGGAAGAAACGGATTATTTTGTTTTAAACAGCCCCTCATTTATTTTAAGTTTGTTTGTATATTTAAATTAACGATGATTCTATTGGATAACGACGTCGGGGTACGCCTGTCAGGGTAGTTTGGTCGCCTTAATTTTTAATCGCGCCCTGTCACGAGCTGACGCCTTACCTGAGCGGGCACGGTGCGTTCGGAACGTATTTAAAATAAATAAGAAAAAGGGGAACAGCCGGGTGCTGGTACTGCGGAGAAGCGCAAGACACGCCAGAGCTCATATGCCCCAGGCGGCAAGAACTGCGAACTACAAAAGCCTGGACAAGCATTGCGAACATGCTGAGAGCAATAACGGTAATAAAATGCAAGGATGAGAGAGAAATGGGAGAGGAAGCGCGAAGGGCAGAAGAGGAGATGGAACAAGAAGAGGAAGGGGGCGAAGAAGAAGGATGAGGTTGAGAGGAAATAAGAGGAGAGAGAAGAGGGAAACACAGGAACGAAGAAAGAATAAGATGGAAGAGGATAGGACAGAAGAAGAAGATGGAAGAGGATAGAACGGAAGAAGAAGTGAAGAGGAAATGAAGATATAGGTGAGAACCAGCATGCAGGGGAAGAGGAATACCGAAAGGTGGTACCCTCTGCACCCAACGGGGGAGAGAGGAAAGGAGTTTAGTTGGTAGACGCCCCTGCAGATAAGCAGGGGTGAATCCAACACGCCTCCGGGGTTGATATACTCGGAGGTGTCTTTTGAAAATTCTCTAAACCTCTATAAAAAAAAAAAGTTCAAGTTCGATAAGTAGTTTCTGCGTACTTTGTGTTTCACTGTCTGCAAATACTGAAATCAGACGTTCCTTAATGACATCGTGGTTTCACGACAATATCAGTAACTTATGTCAAAATTTCTGCGTCGATAGAACTGATGACTGTTTCATATTTAGTTTGATCTCTGGAAATGTTGTTATTACAGGGGTACCTTTAGGCTCGCACGTGTAACGATTACTTCTGGTTACGTTTTCAGTGTCCGTAGTGATGTCTTCGTTTTCTGTCATCACGTCGGAGTCACCAATTTAGCGTTTTGAATGTAATTTACGTTTACAAAATCATTAATAACTACGATATTGTGCATTTTTATTGACAAGTTAAAAAGTAAGTTTTTTTATATTTTTATAAACTTGTTACCAAGCAAATATTTTTAAATTAATAAATGGTTAATTCTAGTGTCGTGACGCGCCCGGACGTGCCAACCTTGTTTGTTGATTTTACGGACAACTAAATAACTAATAAACACGGCCCAAACAAAAACAAACTAAAATTATTGACAAATTAATTTATGAAATGGACCGAAGAATTTGACTAAATTCAATGAAGCAATAAACGCCTCTTTACCGCGGGTTTGGCCTCGGAGGGACACCACAAAAAAGGTCGAAATGCTATTGTTAACAGCATGCGCTTTCGAAATTCGGGTTCTTAACTGCTACTGTTATGGTTTGGTGGCGCTAAGGCTAATCTTCTACTGACCTACATCTATTGTCGACCTTTTTTTGGAACTCCCGCAATTAAAACTTTAATTGCTGATTATTATTATCGTCTAATTAAATAAAAAAAGGGCCCTACGTTGTTGTAACTGGATTCTATTTCTGGTGAGACGGTGAATGCATTTTGAGAGATTAAAGGAACTAAATACGTATCAATAAAATGCGAGGTGTTAGATTTAATTAAAAGGACTGGTCAGCTTAAGCGGAAAAAGAACCTCTTTCACAATAAATATACGCTTCCAAAGAAGTACAATAAACTTCGTTTAACGTATTTAACGCCGAATATCGTAGCGAGCTAATTTATTTCAATTCTCACAGTTGGTGGCTTCTTGCACACGCAATTAAGGCTGTGTCAACTTTATGACTGAAATTAGAACAAAAATTACTTTATTTTCTATTTAAAATAGCTTGGTCTTGGTACACGTGTTTGCCACCTTAGAGAGTACTCGAAGACGTTATGAATAATCAACCAGCGCACAGTGTGACAGTGTGTCTACAGTGTACTTTGTTAATGGGAATTATTAATTGATCAATCCGATGTTCGGAAATGTATGTGGTACAAAAGGCCGTTCCGGCGATCAATTTGTAAGATAATCAATAGCAACTACCGTTAGTTTTTCACGGGCTTCACATGGAGGTGATGGATGAGCTAAACCTAACGGACCACGGACAAGGATCTTTCGTCTACTACGTTCTCGTGCCCTTCGAGGGTCATACAATGTACGGCTTTTTCACTTCCCTCGACGTCGTTTTCATCGGCTAACCTAATTTGTTTGCGCAAGGACCCAGTTGACTGTTTTCCGGCGCTCCGCTATGGGCGGTTATGGCCCTTTCAGTCGCTCGACAAATTGCTTTCAACTAACCTGCAAATCTTTCAGCAAAAACAACACTTTAGCACCCACACTCAGGGTGTGAGAAAAGTTCTGTGAAGAAGATGTCTATTGATAGGTGGTTCAAATTGTTGGCCTCGTAACGAGTATTAAATTTGCCTTGATTTCTGAGTTAGACTGTGCCGGGCTACACTGTGTTCGTTGGCAGATATAACTTTGCCTGACCAGAGGCTGGAGTTGCAGATGTCCCTGTACAAGTCGGAATAACACTGATAGCGTGTCTCTGAATTGCCGAGGATATCGCAGAAAGGTAGAATTAAAAAAAATACACTGTATTTGAACTCGAACAAAAGATTTTAGGTGTAGTTAATTTACTCAGGTTGATTAAATCACAGATCGCGCAAACTGCTGAATTTATTGAGTTTTACAAAAATAAACAAAAAGATTGCTGATTGATAAGCCAATTAAAATTAAATTAAATTTATGCCACCATGTGTAAACAGAAATAGAAAAATTCATGCAATTATACCTACTCCGTTCCGCGACGTTCACTTCACTAATTCACCCGCGCACTAGATTTATCTGCGTATTCGATCGCGCGCGCCTCGCGGTTATTTATTTGATTGCCCTTTTTGAATTCACTATAATGTTAACGCCCCGAAATAATGTCATTTAATTCTAATTATGCAAGCTAGATGAAATCAATTGCAAAACACTCAAAAAATAAACTTCTCGAGTTAAATTAAAAAATTCAGCTTTCCGTTCGAACGATCAGAAGCTTTCTGTCCTAAGTTTTTGATTTTGCCTTTCCGCTAGCAACCCCCCTTATGCATCCCGAAAATTCTTGGACCAATCACCGCGGTTCTAGCTCAGAAAAACAATCCAGTTTCTCCCTCGTTCCTAGTGCATTCCTGGTAAATTACGGCCATCCAATTCGCCCGACAGATACTCCGGCAGCTGCACATATTCTAACTTTCTAAATTTTTCAAAATTGCGACACTATACAAGTGTCGGTTGACAAATTTATCGTTTCCCGTCCTTTCCAGTAAATCGTTTCAAAAATAAAAGCCAACTTCTTTCGAACTGAGATGTAAGATGATACTCTAAATTTTTCAATAACTTAAATATTTGTGTGACCAATTCTTTCCAAGACTCTAACGCCCACAAAGACAACAAAGGGGCTCTAATTTATAATATGACAGTAACTATGCTTCAAGTGCCCTTTACGAAATCGGTGCTCTAAAAGACCATAAATTTGACCCGAGTCGTCTCCGGTGGCATACGTCGACTCGTAAATTTCTCTGTGTTAACAGCAATCAAATTTGTCTTCAAATCAAATCCGCGACCGTTTCAGTGTCCACTATAAAACGAATGATTTTTTTCTTTTCAACAACCTAACAGAATCCGTTTCGAAATTCAGGCGTGCAGTGGATCTCGTCCAGGTTCAATTTTTATGTAATTTAAAAGAGAACTGAAGAACTAAGTAGAGTGAGACCAAAGATTAGAGCAAGTTCCGCTCGAAGCCGCCCTGAGACGTTACGTGAAGATTCCGACGCGGAAGAGATAAGGGTTGTTTGACAAAAGGGAATTAAATTCGTCTGGGATGTGTCTGGGTGAAACCAAGACATTAACACCACGTCTTGAAGATGACACCAAAGAAAATCGTTGTTTGAATAGCTGAAGGAGTTATTTTAAGTTTGAACAAACCCCTTGCATCCTGCTTTCGCTATGCCGATGATCTCAAAGGACGAACTTCACGTGCGTTTCGAGAATCCGGGAATTCCGGGCCTTCCGGTAAAAAAGGCGTTCCGCGATGCAACAGGACACCGCACCGAGCGTTTTATTATCGCGAGGGGGGTTGTTTATTTATTATTTATTACGTGTTTGTTTGTTGAATAAATTAATTAAGCGGGCGAATTTGTGCAATCGTTCGAAAAATATTGCGGGGTTATCAAACAGTGAAAAGGCGCCCCACATTTCGCGCACCCCCGCCCGCCCGCCCGGTGCAAAGTGGGATGTACTTATCGGGACCCGCAGCCGAACATTTATCACCCCCCGTTAAGTGTCAGCGTTTAAGGACAGATGGTCCTGGGGGAGCATATATCAGCACTTGCTAGTTACTCGGTATGTATATCCTTGAAGGCAGAAACTTGAGCGGTTTAAATGCAGGGCTTATCTCCCTCTGCCGCCCACCTCCACCAACATTTTTAAGTGCTTTGTTTTAAACAGCCCCTCATTTATTTTAAGTTTGTTTGTATATTTAAGTTAACGATGATTCTATTGGACGGCGACGTCGGGGTACGCCTGTCAGGGTAGTTTGCTCGCCTTAATTTTTAATCGCGCCCTGTCACGAGCTGACGCCTTACCTGTCTGCCCCTGTGATAAATTTAATTTGTCCGGAACTCCGGACGCGGACGTCGCGTCGTGTGCGGTGGCGAAAATAAATTGCAAGCGCGATTTTATTGAATCGTCGTCACTTATTTCAAAAGCTCTCGAAGATACGTGGAAATAAACGACGAGTTTTGTTTTACGTAATAAATGTACAGGGTGACTGAAAGTAGAGGCTCAAGCTATAATCACATACATTTCAACAAAGATTCTCTTAGGCGGTTGAAAGAAGAGAAAAAATCCTTCGTCTCTGGTATGTATGTATATGAAATTCAACACAAGTCTTTTGTTTTAATAAAATAAACATATAGGGTAATTGAAACTCAAGATAATCTCAGCAAAGTTATTAAAAAACGATTCTATTAAAGTTAAAAACAGTTTAAAGAGAAAGGTTGGAGAAACCCTCAAAAATACATATATGAAGTTTCTTCTTTAGTAAGAGAAATATACAGGGTGATTGAAAATCGAGTTCATCTCGGCTATTTATAAACTAATCATACGTAGATAATAAAATCCTCTCCCACACACACGAGTAACTTCAAACCTTTTAGTCATTGTCATACCATCCATCTCCAAGATCTATTGGTCGTTATCGACGTAGCACAAACCTATGGCCATCTCCTATATAATTCGCCCAAATTTCTCCTTCGATATAACTCCAAGTTTCGTTTTTGTTCTCCACGTAATCCCTCTTAATATAACAAAATATAAATTAATCGCGACAATTCATTTCGAATTTTTTTTTATGATGTGGGGCGAGAGGCTGGGGGATGCGAGAGCCGAGCCGAGCCGGGGCGGGCGCGTTCATCAAGTGGGCAATCATAAATCACCGGAATTAGAGCTTTCAAAGTTTCATTACCGGCTGAGAGCGTAAAAGCTTTCCGGCGCAACATTATTCCAAAATATGTTATTGATTATATTGCGACGCCGCGCCGCTATCCGACGCCGCCGACGGTGGTGGCCCGTGGCCTGAAACCGCCCCCCCCCCGAATAAATGAAAGGTAAACATTAACTTCTAACTTCTACTGACGTTTGCGGAAGCTTTGGAACTTACGCAGATGGGGACGATAGGGCACGGTGCTTACATTTAAAAACGCTTCCTTTTATGTCATTCTATTTCATGTAGGTTAAGCAGATTTTAATTTTATCCACACAAATATTTTTATACCTTTGGCCGTTTTATTTATTTCGACAGTGCTAGAGCTTATTTCCGACGTAGATGCATTGGGGGCGGAGTTAAATAGCGGTGGGGGAATGCTTGCGTTTTACAAAATTCCGAATCGATGTGTCTTCTTTAAATGAAACAGTCCCTGGGATTTATGTATTTCCATCGATCTACTACTACGTTATACAAACGCGTTCCATTCGTGCGGGTTCGTTTTGATAGTAACCATGGAATTTGCGACGTTGAATTGACGACAACAAAGCGGTCGACCTTGATTTTATCGCGTGTTCCAGCGATTACAATCTCGAAGCGAACAAAACGTAACCATCCATTCACGTTACACCCACGCAGACAACTTTGTGTAACATCGAAACTCGTAGCGCACGAATCCAACAACCGGCTTTAAAATATGAAGGTATTCTCGATTGATCCGAATTAAATGCTTTTTTTAATAAAGGGGCGCTTCACCCTTTCATAGTATAAAAGAACGGCTTCGAGTTGTTTAGTGGCTTCGCAGCCCCCCCTATCCTGGATATTGTGAGGTTATGGCTTCAGTCATCTGCTTAGAAAATGATTTCTAATTCGTGTATGCTCCCAACAAATCAGTTCATTATATTTCCACGGTTAAACTCGTAACTATGACAGATGTCAACGGGTGTCGGCACCACAAATAGGAGACATCCATCCTTGAAATCTAAACCACGCCCATTAAAACTTGTCGTTATTTCGATTCTGGCAGCTGCCCTTTATACTTTATGAACCAACAGTAAATTCTGGTTGGTCATCGAGAGGAACGCAACTCCTATCTTCTGCGGTTATCCAATGAAACGTTCGACACCTAATCTCCCGGACGAAGCCACGCCCACAAATGAAAACTTGGTTGGTCATCGAAAAAACGCAACGCCTGTTACCTACGATTATCTAGTGAAACGTTCTTCCTTGAAATCTCCTCGCCCATGTAAACACGTCATTGTTTCGATTCCGGGAGCTGTCCTTTATAGTTCATGAACCGTTAATAAGATCATTCTGGTTGGTCGTCGAGAAAAACGCAACGTTATCCAATCAAACTTGCAATCTCCCGGACTGACAATAAGCCACACCCACAAATGAATCAACAGTAAATGTATTCTGGTTAGGATCAATTCGTGCAATTGTCCAATAAAACGTTCTCCTGCACTAAACCACGCCTACAAATGAAAACATTGATTGACCATCGAAAGAACGCAACGCCTACTTTCTGTGATTATCTCATAAAACGTCCTTCCTTGAAATCTTCTCGATTAGACCACGCCCACGTAAACACGTCTTGATTTCAATTCTGGAAGCCGCCTCTTATACTTCACAAACCTTTAATAAATGCATTCTTTTTGGGCGTCGAGAAGAACGCAACGTCCACAAATGAACCAATAGTAAATGCACTCTGGTTGGGAAGAGCGCAACTCCTATTTCCTGCAATTGTCCAATGAAACGTATGACTTGTAATCTCCCGCATTAAGCCACGCCCACAAATGAAAACGTTGATTGACCATACAAAAGAACGCAACGCCTCTTTTCTGCGATCATCTAATGAAACGTCATTCCTTGAAATCTTCTCAACTAGACCACGCCCATGTAAAGATGTCGCGTTTTCGATTCTGGAAGCCGCCTTTTATAAATCATGAACCTATAATAAATGTATTCTATTTGGGCATCGAGAAGAACGCAATGTCTACAAATTAACCAATAGTAATTGCACTCTGGTTGAGAAGAACGCAACTCCTATTCCCTGCAATTGTCCAATGAATCGTTCGGCTTCCAATTTCCTCGACTAAGCCACGCCCGCATATGCAGACATTGTTAATTGATATAATTATCTAACGAGATATCTTTCCTCGAATTCTTTTCGACTAAACCTCGACGTTATTTTTATTCTGGAATACTATAATAATTATAAATCGTTGGGAAGAAGGCAACTGCTAATTTCTGCGATCTGCAATCTCTTTGAATAAACCACGCCGATAAAAATGAAAATCTTGTCAACGGACCGCCTATTTTCTGCGATTATCTAATGAAACACCTTCTATTCGAGTAAGTCACGCCCATGAAAACACTTCGTTATTCAGATTCTGACAGTCGGCCAACAGTAAACATTCTGGTAAGTCGTCGAGAAGAGAGCAACTCCTATTTAATGTGGTTATCCAATTAATCACCATTCGACTCGCAGTGTTATGACTAAGCCACGCCCACAAATGAAGACATTGTTGATTGAACATCGGAAAGAACGCCTACCTTCTTCGATTGTCTAATGAGCCATCCTTCCTCGATATTTCGATTTAGAAAGCCGCCTTTTAAACTTCAATAGTAAATGCATTCTGGTTGGCAGGAATACAACTCACATTTCCTGCGATTATATAGTGGGACGTTCGATTTGAAATCTCCTGGAGTAAGCCACGCCCATAAATAAAAAATCAATGTTGATGGGCCGCCTGCCTGGATCATTATCCCTCATAATCTCCTCGACTAAACCACGCCCTCGATTTTGGATGCCGCCCCTTATACCACATGAACCAATAGTAAGATCATTCTGGTTGGTCGTCAAGGAAAACGCAACATTATCCAATCAAACATACGATCTCCCGGATTAACATTAAGCCACACCCACAAATTAGGAAGAACGCAATTCCAATTTTCTGCGATTATCCAATGAAACGTTCGGACCGTGATCTTCCAGGGTAGGCCACGCCCCACAATTAAAAGCAATTTATCAGTAGTAATTCCTTTCTAGTTGATCGTCGAGAAGAGTGCAAAATTATCAAATAAAACATGCGACTTACAATTTCCTGAATTAACAATAAGCCACGCTCACCAATGAAACAATTGTTGCTTTGTTTCTGGACAGCGTTTCTTTACAGTTTGTGAAGAAATGGTGCACTCGCTCGTCAGTCTCTTTATCGGTCCGAGAACTTTCCAACTAACAATACAAAGTATTCGAATTACTAAAACTGCTTTAAAATGATCGTTAAACAAAGTAATCACGTCACGGCTGAGCTTTTTACGCGCCGTTTTATTCCACCACCGGCCCATTTCCGTAATTGCGCTGCCATTTTCGAGATTGCACGAGCTCCTGAAATCCCGCAAACCGTCGAAACCTTCGCACGTTTGACTGAGCCGGCCCTGATTTATGCCTCTTCCATTTGTTTTCTTGTTTAGATTGTCCGGCCGTGTTTTATGTTCGGCGTCTGCTCGTGGTTTTAAAACCGCGCCAGTAAATCATTCGTTGAGTTACCGGTATTTTTTATCGCTCGAAAATTCTGTTGAAAAAGTTGACAATACACAGCGAAACGTCAAAATGAAATGAAACTGAAAGCAAATGTGTGCGAATAATATTTGAAACGGAGCACGGCAAAGTTCAAGTTTTTTTTTGTTTTTGTTTTTTCTTTTTTTTTTTGGAAAAGTCACGATAAAACTAAACAATGTGAATGCGTGTCCGTCAGATCAAATATTGACACCGTGCAAATTAGACCGGCCGCCGCCGGAAAACTCGGGGGCGGTTTCCCCCTTCGCCCCCGGCCCCCGTCGAGCTGCCAATATTTTTTATGCTCCGGCGAAACTTCCGAAGGTAATCGCCCCCGAATTCTTTCAAACGATTCCGGGCAAACTATATATAAACAGTCGGTGCGTGAGTTTCAAATTGAAACGTTAAAAATGTAACGTCCCGCCTGAAATATAAATCGGATCGCTTTCTCTTTACCGGAGGCCTCTCGCAGTTCTTAAAGAAATCCAATTTCATTGGGGGAGACCTGTCGGTAAAGGGCGACGAATGCTTTTAATTTTTTTTTTCGTCGTTGAAACACTTTCAGAATTCGGACTTTGGGTATCGCCAAGCGACATCATCTTCAGTTTCTATTTAAGGCGGTGATGAAATTCGCGATGATGAAAGCTGCAACGAAAGTAGCTTTCGACAAACGAGGAACAAAACTGCAAATTTCGAATTTCCTTTTGTTTTTATTTGGTTGAATTATTTTTGAGTTAGCATAAACAACTAAACGTAGTTCGAAAAGAAGCTATTTAGCTTAGATAACAAGATGTCAGTGTTAACAGCATGAAAGGCTTTTGATTATCGACAAGTGAAATTAACTTCAGTCTCTTCTGTTAAATTCTGAAGCTGTTCAAGATGATGAAAACTGAAACGAAAGATGGGATGGGTACAGAAGGAACAAAACAGAAATTTACGACCCTAGACAAAAAGCTGTTCATGAGGTAACTTTCTGCAGAACACTTTCAGAATTCGAATTTTAACATCATGAAGCGAAATCATCGTCAGTTTCTTCTATCAAAAGAAATTATAAAATGAATAAAAAAAGCCTTCATAGTCCAGACCAGCTTGTGAATAGATAGAGTGAAAATATTGAAATCTCTGGAACGATTCATGATGATGAAAGCTGCAACCAAATTAGGTATGGCAAATTGGCAACCCTAGAAAAGAAGCTGCCAAAATAAGAGGGCAGAATTTAACAAAAATCAAATAAATAAAAGTCACCAGATCTGCACACTTGTCTTGATTTGTGCAACTAAAATAACAAACCATAGTTAACAACAGCAGCACACAACCACCACAGATCTAAAATAAATACGCTTTGAATGCGAAGAACATGCTAGGTTAGGTTAAGTCAAAATAAAGCACGGATCCGCTTTTCGCTCACAAACTCAAATAAAAATTAAATAATAACTCTAAGGAATCAATTCTCCCTTAAGGTGTGTTCACACTGGCTACGTCAGAGTAGTATTGTTCCCGAGAGGGGGAGGCTGTTGAAGTGGCTCCCTGCGAACCCGCCTTTAGCTTACTGACGTCACCATGTAATAGGAACTGAATCGACGTCGTCGTGACTAGAAGGTCGTTAAGTAACTAGTTGAAATGGCTCCTTGCGAACCCGCCTTTAGCTTACTGACGTCACCACGTAACAGGGGCTCAATCGACGTCGTCGCGACTACAAGGTCGTTAAGTAACTCTGTTGAAGTGACTCCTTGCGAACTCGCCCTTTAGCTTACTGACGTCACCATATAACAGAGACTGAATCGACGTCGTCACGACTGCAAGGTCGTTAAATAACTCCGTCAGTATTAACAAGAACCCACGCTTATAGATACCCGACTTAAACGTTGGGGATCAGGCTTTGAAAAGCAGCTTTAGAACCACGTAGAGGCGTCTTCAAACACGGGGAAAACAATCCGTTAAGATTTCTTCACAAACACACATTGAAGAAAAATACATCAAGCGACCATCAGCCAAGAAATCAAACATGAGGAACCCTAGCGCCGTACTGAGCAAAGTGGCTCAGACGGTGCGCGGCAAGGAGTTTGTTGGAAGATAGATTGCGGCTGGCAAAAGCGAGCAGTCGGAAGAAGCATAGGTACAGTCATGGTCTCCATATTGAGTAAACCCTTAAGCAGCGTCATCGTATTGAGATATACTCAATCAACTCATTCTCAATCTTTCAACTGAAAGAGACACTCCTGGTTTGCGCCAGTTGGCCGTTAGGACAGCAACTTGCTTTTGCTACCGGTAGGACCTTTGGACTTGCATCTCACCAGATAACGCTCCGTGCAAGCCAGAAATTCATCAACCAACTCAAGTAGAGGGCTTGTCATGCCTACAGGAATCTTTTTAGACTTCCGGCGAGGTCATCTGGGATTTAACGTCCCGATCCACTCTCTTAAAGTGTGGCGAGTTCAAAAATCCCTAAGAAATGATGCAGAAAATGGTAGTATAGCGTTCACGTAAAGTAGGAAGCAGATAGTTTTGGATACATCTGGGGCAAGGCGTACCAGTTGGTAACCAAAAAGCTAAACCTGAAGCCAAGACTCCCAATGAGTGGGGATGAAGAAGCCAAACAGCTAGAGAAGCTGTTCCCAAGTGAAAAATTCTTAGGGAAAAGGAAAGAACGTAGCTGTGAGGTGAAGGTTTTCACCGAGGAAGAAATGGCAGGGCTGTCAGAAAAATTAGGAAGAAAAAGCACCACGGCCGGATCACATCCCACCCGAGGTGGTGAAGGCAGCTGCCTCCAGAAACCCGGTGGTGTTCCTAGAGGTCATGAACCAATGCCTGAAGGACGGAGATTTCCCGGAAAAGTAGAAGAGAGCCAGTTTCGTATTGATTGAGAAGCAGAAGAAAGCGGAAGGTTATGAGGTTTCTTACAGACCAATATGTCTGCTTGATGTACTGGGGAAACTGTTGAAGACGCTGGTAAAATTCAGACTGATTGAAGACCTAGAACAGAAGAAAGTCCTGCATGGATTCAGAGCGGGAAGATCGACTCTAAATGCCCTCCAGAAAGTCTCCGACTTGGTTGGAGAAATACAAAGGCTGGCAACAAACAATAGGCATCATTGTGTTATGATAGCCCTGGATGTCCAAAATGCCTTCAACACGGCACCTTGGAGGAGAATTATGGAGGCCCTGTAGAGGTATAAGATCCACCCATACATAGTCAGAATGGTAAATTAGTACCTGTCGGAGAGAACTGTTATAACACAGACGGGCATACGTAAGAAAGTAACATGTGGAGTCCCGCAGGGATCCGTGCTCGGTGCAACATTATGGAATGTGCTATACAACGAAATCCTGGAAGCAGATATGGGGCGCGGTATTACCCTGATCGCGTACGCAGATGACCTCGCGGTGGTCGTGAGTACCAAGACGTCTGACTTACTAGAGCAGAGAGCCTTGTATGCTGTCACTAAAGTGGAGGGACTCCTGGACCGTATTGGCCTAAAACTGGCAAAAAAAAGACAGAAATGGTCATCTTGACTGGGAAAAGGAGCCTCCGGCAACTAAACCCTGAATTTGGAAGACACCAGCCAACCGGAGATCAAAGTGTACCTGGACAGGGCTATGAAGATGACTGCGCATGTCAAAAAAATCTGTGAAAAGGCGCATAAGGCATACACGGCCATGGCAACGCTCATGCCAAATGTAGGAGGCCCACGACCCAAGAAGAGGAAACTGCTAGCGATGGTAATTACTTCAATTATACTGCCCCGATATGGGCCCAGGCCGCTAAATACAAGCATTACGAGAGTATGCTAGAAAAATTGAACAGACTAGCTGCCATTAGGGTCACATCATCCTACAGAACGGTCGCTACGGAGGCAGTCCTAGCAATTGCTGAAACACCCCCTATCAAGCTGAAGATAGAGGAAAGAATCAGAATATATAAAGAAGGACAACATATTAGGGTGGAGGCTCGGAAGGACAAGTGACAAAATAGTTAGGCAGATTACAATGGCTGGGCCAAGGTTTTTATTAAAGACATCGCAGGATGGTGCAATAGGAAGAACGGGGATACCGACTATTACATGACCCAGACCCTAACCGGACATGGTGCGTTCGGAACCTACCTAAAGGAGATAAAAAAAACTCAAACGGCGCAATGCTGGTTCTGCGCAGAAGTGGAGGATAGCCCGGAACACACAATATTTGATTGTCCAGAGTGGGAAGATCTAAGGCAACGGGCAAACGAGGAGGGCGGGAAAGTTATCACTAAAGATAACATCGCCGAGGTCCTGTTAGAAGGGGAGGAGTCCTGGAGCAGCGTTGCACGGATGCTGAAGCCGATAATGAAAGCGAAATGCAAGGAGAAGCTCAGAAAAACTCCCAGAAACTAAGAAACTAAAGATGATTTCGTTTTATGCTCGACGAAACAAGTATATGATGTCTGACGGACTACAGGTGATGCTAGAGAATAGAAGACGAAGGAGCTAAGGAGAGGTGGAGGAGAAGAGGATGGCAAGAGGATGAAGAGGACAGAAGAGGAGGCAAAATGACTGAATGAGGATGGAAGAGGACAAGAGGAGAAGGGCAACATGTGCGGGGGAAATAATGTCGGAAGGCGGTCCCTCCCGCATAGAGTGTAAGAAAGAGGAAAGGAGTTTAGTTGGTAGGCGCCTTGGCAGAATGCCCTGGTGAATCCAACACGCCTCCGGACTTGATAATCCGGAGGTGTCTATGAAGATTCTCTAAACCTCTCAAAAAAAAGGAAGCAGATAGTTAGTAAGTGATTGGTATAGGTGGCGATAGGTAAGACTGCTCATGAGTAAGTCGAGGGAAGCAAAGGTTATGCGGGGAAAGAATAAGCTAGTTCGGTAGAATTTGAGAAGCGTGGTCCGGTGAGGTTTATGACGAAATTAGCTATGGGCGCACTAGAAACGAAACAGAAATTCGCAACCCTAAGAAAACAGATGTTCATGGAGAAACTTACTGCATAACATTTTCAGAATTCGGACCTTAATAACATAAAACGAAATCATCTTTAGTTAGTCCCGCCAAAAACAAAAGCCTCAATAGTTGAGAACAACTAATACGAGAGAATGAACAGGAACGATTCATATTGATGAATGCTGCAATGAAATTAGGCATGGGCTCACGAGAAGCAAACCAGAAGCTGTTCGTGGGGTACATTTCTACTGTATACTTTCAGAATTCGGACCTTAATATCGTAAAGCGAAATCATGTTCAAGTTTCTTCTAACAAACGAAATGAAAAAAGCGAATAACAAAAGCCTCCATAACCTAGAACATCGTTTCTTAACCTTTCAAGATTCCCGGCGTCCCCCACAAGCCCAAAATTAAACTAAATAACTTCACGACCCCCTAATTATAAATTTTATCGTTTACCAAAGGTTTGTAACATTAACGTGACAAATAATTGATTTGCACTTGTCACGAGAGCAGACGCCCATACACTTTGGCTGCAACCAGCAGTTTTGTGAACAACTTCGACTGTCAACGGTTGTGAATCGTTGATATGGAATATGTAATACGATAGAATAAAAATGTCTGAAGCTATAGAACGGTTCATGATGATGAAAGCGGCAACAAAATGAGGTATGGGCAGGCAGGTAGCAAAACAGAAATTGGCAACCTCGGAGTAACTTTCCGCAGAACAATTTCAGAATTTGGATCTTAGTATCATCAACCGAAATCATCTTCAATTTCTCCTGTCAGAAGAAATAGAAAATATGCACAAGGCTATTTCTTGTACGAGATTTCTCAAACAGTTTAAATTATACAATAAATTGCATCTAAAATTAAAAACTACTAGAAGAAACGGAACATGCTCTATCTCCAAACCGTATTTGATGCCAAAACAATTTCTTGCTCAAAATATTATAGAAATTGAACCTTATACAATTGTGGGCAAGTTCTGGTATATATTTTTAATCAACACAATTTGAACTTTAATAAGAAATAATAGAAATAAATGGTTGAACAATATAAAATCAATAAATAGCAATATGTGCAATAATGTGCTCTCCTGGCCGGTTATCGTGTGGGCTACTGGAAGACGAAGTCTCTGGTAATGTAGTAACGGATGTTGTATACGGAGTTGACGTAAGAAGTATCTTTCTTTTGCTTGTATTCAACTTCTTTTCTTGTTCAACGGTTGGCTTTGGTGACTCCATTGGCTGTGTGGAATATAAGTGTTGCTCTCAATAAGAAATGTGTTCGGTGGATGTTTCCATCTATAGGCTGCATGGAAAGCTTGTATATGCTTCCAACAATAGAATACATGGAAAGCTTGTATGTGCTTCCGACAAGAGGCTGCACGGAAGGATTGTATGTATGCTTCGGACAATAAGTTGTACAGATGTGCTTCCGACAATAAGCTGTACGGAAGGATTATGTATGTGCTTCCGACAATAAGCTGCACGAAAGGCTTTGGTGAGTAGTTCGTGACAATTAACTACAGCTGTCAGCGAATTAACTCTGCTTCATTGGTTGAAATACTCATTGAATGTTCAGAACTATATCTCATTCGTTAGGGACCAATCTTTTTGTGTTTACTCCCAGGGATTGTCTTAGCGATTAAATTTGAGAATGCGTTCTTCTTTGAGAGCCAATCATGATCGAATGTAGTATCACCTTAATTCGTCAAGGGGCGGTCTAAACTTTATTTGTTTGTGGCGATCATCGTCATTGCTTTGTTACACAAATGTCACGTGAAGGTTCGCTCGTATTTGCCTTTCTGACATTGTCTGACGTTGTCGATCTGGTCGCTGGGCAACATGCAAGCCCCCACACAATAAATAGGGGAGTCTAAAAGGGCCTTTAGACTCTTTCTTTAACTGAATGTGGTAGTGATGCAGTTAATGGTAATGAAAGCTGAAACGAAAGTAGGATTGGGCATAACACAGCATCTAGAAGATAGGCGTAAACTTCAGTGGCGTGAGAATGAAAGCCTTTCAACTTCTAGAACGATTCGTGATGATGAAAGCTGCAACGAAAACAGGTATGGGTGCGCAAGATTTTGGCAATACTATAAAAAAGCTCTTCATTGTATAACTTTCCGCAAGATCGTTAAACGAAATCATTTTCAGTTCCTTCTCTCTCGAAATTTGATTTACGATGCGTTTGAGCCCGGAGACTCGCAACAAACTAAATAATGTTCCTCGCATCGCCGCACAAAACCACAGCGAAAGAAAACACGCCTGATATATGTGCATGTGCTTGCACAGACGTACGGACGTTTCGGTTTTTCAGACGGGCGCAATTTTTCAGCTCGTTTTATCCATTTCAGAGCTAAGAAATGCGTGTGTATATACTGAGTACAATCGATAAACTCAGGCGGCGCTGCGTAGATATTATTTCGACGTCCCAACCTAAGCAAACAGGACTCGGGTTACTCGATTATTATTGGTTAACGTGTGCTCTTCTCACATTAGCAATTATGATCGGAATTCAATTATGTACAGTGCGGAAATCGTAATCAAATCTGAATCACTCGGAAAGATGAATTAATCATTCAATAATGCGGGGGGATTTGTTTGCAATGCAGATCGCAATTTTAATTGAATTTCAGCCCACGACAGTACTTTCTGTTCAGGTAATGTGTGACATTTATTTAAGGTCTTTTCTAAATGAACCCCTCCGCCCTAGCAAGCGGTAAAAAAATCACGACCAGAATTAAAACACGCGATGTTTAGGTTCGAGACTACTTTACAGGAACTCGCCTGACGGGAACAGACTTTCCTTTAAGTCCGGCATCTCTAAGAGGGGTAAAATGACATCACCCGTAAATAATTTTGAAACAATCCTTTTTTTATTCGTAAATAATAAATTGGCCCAAGTTCGGCCGCGCCGTTTTCTTTATTTATCAGAAACTTTGTGGAGCGCAAAGGATAATGTGACAAGAGGACACAAAGGGTTTAATCTATGCGCATAACTCTGATCTATATTTAACGTGACTTTATGATGCGTGAATGCTTTACTGTGCCGATCGAATTAAATCGCAGAAATGAGTTCGCGTTTGCGGGAAGCACGGAAAGTCGCGCGAAGAAATTCTATGCATACTAATGGCGTTTTTTTTTTTTAAGTTCACTCGGCGCTCGTTAATCATCCCCGACGTTTCGCGGGGTGGTCCGCTCCTCTGCGAATGAGATACATTTGAAAAGTTTCACATCAGATGAAATGTTGCGTCTATAAAGTGAACGAAAGGTCAAGGGTAGTTTCAAAAGAGTAACGGGTGTTATTTTTTATGAGTAATTGTAAATTAATAAGTGAATTGTATTATTTTGGAAATAATTTGAAGTAAGTAAAGTGGCAGAAACATTGTAAACAGAGCTTTTTGAATAATTACCATTTCCGGTAATTAACGTTGCACTAACGCTGGATATAATTAGTCTGGCTGTGTGCGAACAAATTCGACGAAATAAATTACATTTCCAGATTCATGATGACATGAGTTATTTCACGTTTCATCCCTCTTTGAATAACTCAACTAACGCAAGCCAAATTAATCTAATTATTTAAATGCTCGTGCAACTGGCAGTTTATCACGAATGCTGTTTTTAACTCCGTCTTAGAGTTGGTTGTTTGGTCTCCGGCGACATCGATGCCTAGGTTTAGAAATAGGCAAGGCGGATGAAATGCGGACGGCATTAAGCTTTAATGGAATTTTACTTGCCCGGCGAAAAGGGGAACGCGCCCCTCTTAAATATTGCACGAAAGGTCCATCGCCGTCAGCTACGGCGGCGCTTAATACTGTAATATTTTATGAGGCCGTTCTGCGCCGGCTTCATTACACTTAATTGTTGCGAGAGAAAAAAAATTGCTACGTGGATTTTTTGCGCGCGGAAAGCTCGTTAAAATGCGACGTAAAAAGCTGTTAATAGAGTCTGGAAATGAGATTTTCACGATCCACTTTTTATTATTTTTACAGCGCCAGAAGAGTATGGCAGGTATTTCCTAAAAGCGCGGGGGCGTCCTCGAAACCTAAAAGAAATATTTACTCGTCGTCTGAACTCATCAAATTCCATAAGAAACACTACAAACGACGACATCATTGTAAAGTGTCAATCGATGTAATAATAACAAATGCTGGCATAACGTCATTGTAACATGACTTTCGATATGATAGCAAGGTTGGGGGGTAGTAAGGATTTGGCGGAAATCAGTACAAAAGTTCCTTATTTCAAGATTAGTTACGGGTGATGTCATTTTACCCCTCTTAGAGACGCTAGGCTGATAATTTAAATACTGTGGGGGCTCATACGTTGCTTAGCGAACAACACGTCATGTCACGATGAGAGTTGATAAGAATCGTCAAGATGAAAGACGTCAAGACGCGTCAGAAAGACAAACATCAAAGTGACAACATATAGGATCGCAAGCTCATTTCGATCGCTAAGATAACCACCGAAACAAACACACACAAGGAATGCCTCCTGACAATTGTGATACAACTTTGCTCATCATCGATTCGAACATGCATAAAGACTAGTGAAGGAGAGTTACCTAATCTCTGCGACGAAGGTACGGTATAAAAGGAAGAACGCGAACCATTTGTGACGCGCCCGAACGTGCCACCTTGTTTGTTGACTTTACGGACAACTAAATAATTAATAAAAACGGTCCAAACAAAAACAAACTAAACTTATTGACAAATTAATCCACTGGACCAAACATTTTATTGACTGAACTCAACGGAACAACCGCGTAATTACCGAAGGTTCCCTTCTGAGAAATTTCGGTAAGGTCGACAATGGTATTGTTAATAAACCATGCAACACCCTAGACCCTAGCTACCTGATTTTATGGCCAGCGCTAAGCAAAATACTCTACTAACCTACAAGCAACTGCGTCGACCCCTTCGAAAACTCCCGTAAATAAAACTATTGAAATATTAATCAGAAATGTGCGCTTGTTAGAATAAATAATCTAGTTACCTAAAAAAATAAATAATTGATATATGTCTTTCGTCTTGAAGTGATAGTTGTTGTAATCTAATAAGTTTTCTTAATAAATTCACATCAGGTTATGGGCCCAGTTTATCGCTGAATTGTTTAAATCGATGCTGGGATAAATTGAGAAGACTTAAGAAGAGAAAGAAGCGAGTGTCGTGATTTTAGGCGAATACATCAAGTTTCGTATCGTGTATTGACATTATTTGACATTAGTGACATTTTTTGCTTAAAACGAATGCATTACGGAAGCATCGTGTTTTGAAGAGTCAAATTGGTATTTTGAATTCAATTGTAAAAAAATGTCAGAACGCGACCTCATGAACGTATCAAAATTTGATGGCAACAACTATCGACAGTGGAAGTTTCAAATGAAATGTATCCTTCGTGCAAAAGGAGTCTATGATGTGGCGAACGGTATTCGACTAAAATCCAAAGAAGAAGGAACAAATTTGAATGATTGGAATAAATGCGATGCGATTGCAATGTGTGCATTGACATCAGCAATGGAATTCACACAGATTACTTTGATTGAAAATTGTGAATCTGCCAAAGAAGTTTTTGACAAATTAGACAGTATTTATGAACAGAGATCTGAAGTAAATAAAATGCTAGTTCACGAAAAGTTTCACATTTATAAAATGGATGCAAATGATTCAATTGCACAACATGTTTCAAAAGTAGAAAATCTTGCACGTCAAATTCGAGATGCAGGTGAGACAATTAGTGACACTGCAATAATGACAAAAATTTTAGGCAGTTTACCGAACAAATATCGCAACGTGAGACAAGCTTGGCTTTCTATGGCAGAAGATCGTCAAAATATTGCTAATTTAACCGCACGCTTACTGGACGAAGAAGCAAATTTAAATTCTGTGGAAGAGGCAGAAAAGGCTCTCGCTGCAACGTCTATTTCATCCAGTAATTTAAGAAAGGAAAAGACAAAGTATCCCATTGAAAAGGACAAGGTGAAGTTAAATAAATCCAAGATAACTTGCTATAATTGTCAAAAGAAAGGGCATTATGCAAAAGAGTGCCGCAATCGAAAGAAGATGGAGGATGCAACAAAAAAGAGGCAGTATAAAAATGAACAGGGTAATTTTTCTGCCTTTGTTTTAGAAAAATTTGATTATTTTCCCACTTCAACATTTGAAGAAGACATTTGGATAATGGACAGTGGCGCAACATCTCACATGACTTACTGTCGACGTTTCTTTGCTGAATTCGCCAATATTAATAATAAGACTACTGTTAGTTTGGGAAACAATCAAACTCTTGCAGCTAAAGGAATTGGGACAATAAAAATTAAAAAATTCATCGAAGGAAGTTGGTACGATTCTATTATAACGAATGTCCTGTATGTTCCTCAATTAAAAAAGAACCTTTTCTCTGAAGGCGTGCTTACAGAAAAAGGAATGAAAATTGTGAAACAAGATAAGTATGCTAGAATATATGATAATGGAAAATTAGTTGCAAATGCAGTACGTGAAGAAAATAAACTTTACAGAATGCAGTTCCAAACTGTTGTTTCAGAGGAAGTGAACATCACTACTGATGACAATTTAAAATTGTGGCATGAGAGACTTGGACACATAAATCAGCAAAAATTACGCGAAATCGCAGCTAAATGTTTAGTGGATGGACTTAACATTAAAGGCACTGGACAATTTTTATGTGAATCTTGCACATATGGAAAACAACATAGGTTACCATTCTCTCATACAGGGCACAAGAAAAGAAATGTGGGCGAAAGAATTTTCAGTGACGTATGTGGTCCAATGTCAGTATCTTCGGTTGGAGGAGCAAATTATTTTGTATCTTTTAAAGATGATTTTTCTGGTTATCGAGTTGTATCGTTTATTAAACATAAATCTGACGTCTTAACTTGTTTGAGAACGTATGTGAATACCATCAGAAACAAGTATGAGTATAAAGTTAAAATTCTACACGTAGATAACGGAACAGAATATATTAATCAAGAAGTCAAGAAGTTCTTGGCTGACAATGGAATTGAACTCGAAACTACTGCTCCATATACGCCTGAGCAAAATGGCAGAGCCGAACGTGATATGAGAACTATCGTAGAAAGCGCAAGATCCATGCTTTATGGTAAGGACACGCCGAAGATGTTATGGGCAGAGGCAGTAAACACTGCCGTGTATTTGTTAAATCGAACCACATCAACACAAACTCCGAACACTACACTCTACGAATTATGGACCGGGAAGAAACCAGATATATCTCATTTAAAAACATTTGGTTGCACGGCTTACATGCATATCCCTGCTCAACAGAGATCCAAACTTGATCCGAAAAGTTCAAAGATGATTTTTGTTGGATACGATGGAAACTCTACGAACTATCGGCTATTTAATCCCACCACAAAGAAAATTAAGGTGTCACGGAATGTTTTATTTGATGAAAATACAAAAGCGCCAATCATCCGAAGAAATACAACTTCAATTACATTTGGAGATATGGATCGATATCACGAATTAATGAATCAAGATGATGATATAAGCCATCCTGAAGTATTACAAGAAAATCAAGACAGAACAGAACCAGTTGCACAAGGTGAAGAGCATGAAGAGCAAAATCAAAACTTGGAACCATCAGTAAACAAATATAATCTTCGTTCAAGGAATGAAATGAAACATCCAGATCGATATCAAGCCAATTTTAGTGAAGTGGCGATACCACAAACTTATCAGGAAGCTATGATGAGTCCAGAAGCAGAGAAATGGAGAGAAGCCATAAATGAAGAATTGTCGGCATTAAAGAAGAATGAAACATGGACCCTACTAAAATTGCCACCAGACAAAAGACCGATCGGTTCCAAATGGGTCTTTAAAATTCAAAGCAATAAAGGTGGACAAATTGTAAGGTACAAGGCAAGATTATGTGCTAAAGGTTTTAGTCAGAAGGCAGGTGTAGACTATTTTGAAACCTATTCACCTACAACGAGATTCGATTCCATCAGAATTCTTTTATCGACGGCAGCTCAGTTAAATTATGATATTATGCAATTTGATATAAAAACTGCATTTCTATACGGTCGTCTTGAAGAAGATATTTACATGATACCTCCTGAGGGACTTGATATAAAGGAAAATCTTGTGTGCAAGTTAAAAAAATCACTGTATGGACTTAAGCAGTCACCTCGATGTTGGAACACAAGATTTGATGACTTTCTTAAAAGGTTTGGATTTGTACAGTCTACTGCCGATGGCTGTGTTTATAAAGGAATTTTTAATAAGAAAATGGCATTACTTGTAATTGACGATGGTTTAATTATCACCGATGGAAAAGAAGTATCATCTATTTTATTGACGGAACTCCAGAAAGAATTTGAAGTGACGATAAATGCACCAACTAACTATGTGGGCTTGGAAATTGAACGTAATAATAATGACGGTTCTATTTTTATCCATCAAGCGAATTACATTCGGCAATTATTAAAAAGATTCAATATGGAAGACTGTAAATCTGTTAGCATTCCAGCAGACCCTCACGTAAATTTGTATATCACTGAAGAACATGAAGAAATTTCAAAAAGCGTCCCGTTTCGAGAAGCAGTTGGATGTCTTATGTTTGCAGCGATAGTCAGCAGACCAGATATAATGTTTGCTGTTTCATACGTGAGCAGATTCGTCGCGAGTCCAAAAGAAATCCACTGGAACGCAGTCAAGAGAATCCTCAAATATTTGAAAGATACGACCTGTTACGGAATCAAATACTCAAAGTATGCTGATCAGCGAAACTTAATTGGTTTTTCTGATTCAGATTACGCAAATGATCAAGAAACAAGACGATCAACAACCGGTTACATCTTTATCATGAACGGCGGTCCTGTAACGTGGTCCAGTCAACGTCAACGGGTAGTTTCATTATCGACAACCGAAGCGGAGTACCTTGCAGCATCCGCAGCTACGAAAGAAGCTATTTGGTTGAGACATTTGCTTAAAGATATTAATCAAACAGTGGGAAAAGCAACAACATTGAAAATAGATAACCAAAGTACAATACGTTTGATTCGCAATCCGGAGTTCCACAAAAGAACCAAACATATTGATATACATTATCATTTTGTCCGCGAAAAATTTCACAGTCACGAAATCAACGTAGATTACGTACCAACTAATGACCAAATCGCAGACATCTTTACAAAAGCTCTCCCAAAGGATCATTTTCACAGACTACGAATGCTGTTGGGCATAAACAAACCATAAATTCATATTTCTTTTATTAATGTTGTTGCTTTATTAACAAGCACTCATTTAGTGGGAGTATTGAAATATTAATCAGAAATGTGCGCTTGTTAGAATAAATAATCTAGTTACCTAAAAAAATAAATAATTGATATATGTCTTTCGTCTTGAAGTGATAGTTGTTGTAATCTAATAAGTTTTCTTAATAAATTCACATCAAAAACCTTCCCTGTTTATGGTTCGTGATCGTCTATTAAAAAACGGACTCTACATTGCTGTAACTGAATTCTAATTTTGGTGAAACGGTGAATAAAATTGAGAGATTAAAGGAACTAAATACGTATAAAAAATGCGGGACGTTAAATTTAATTATTTATTGCAAAAAAAAGGTAAAAACTCCTTCTACCGGCCACTGAGGGACCTGGTAAAATGAGCGTGAAAACCTTGCGTTTCCTTTAAAACAATATAGAGCACAATAAAAAAATATGGCTATCAAGAAGTACAGTAAAATTCGCTTAACGGATTTCGAGTCGAATATCGTAGCGATCTAACTTACTCCAATTCACACAGCTGGTGTGCCTTAAAGGGTGGTACAATGTACGTCTTTTTTCAGGTTCCTCTACGTCGTTTTTCGTCGGCTAAACCTATTATCGAACTCATTTGTTTGCGCAAAGGACCCAATTGACTGTTTTATCGGCACTTCGCTTTTGCGGTTATGGGACTTTCAGCCTCTTGACAAATTGCTTTGAATTAACCTGCAAATTTTTCGGCAAAGACAACACTTCAGTCCACACACAGGTTGTGAAAGGAGTTCTGTTAAGAAGATGTCTATTTATAGGTAGTTCAAATTGTTTGGCCTCGTAATTCTACGGAATTCGTAACGAGTATTAAATTTGCCTTGATTTCTAAGTTAAACTGTGCTGGCCGCACTGTGTTCGTCGGCAGATATAATTTTGCCTTCGACCAGTGGTTTGAGCTGCGGATTTCCCTAAATAAATCAAAATAACACCGATAGCGTGTTTCCGAATTGCTGGAGAATATCGCCAGAGATAGAACTAATTTACAAAAAAATACACTGTATTTGAAATTGACCAATAGATGGGTTTGGTTGATTAAATCACAGAACGCGCAAACTACTGAATTTATTGAGTTTTAACTTCGATTCAAATACAAACGCAAGTACCAAAAATAAACTAAAAAATTGGCTAAGCAATGCAAATATTGAACTTCACAGATTTTCTAGTCACAGATTGATGAGCCAGTTAAAAAAATTCCTAAACAATTTACACCACCAAGTATGTGAAAAGAAATATAAATTAATGCAAATTTACCTATTCGCTTTCCACGATGAGCGCGCACACACACACGCACTTGTTTTTATAATCCACTCGCGGCGTAAATCGCGGCGCGATTCGAGTTTTTGTTTGTTTAATTACCCTTTTCTTAATACACTGTTTTTTTCACCGTACCGAAATAATATGATTTAACTATAATTGTAAAAAATGGATGAAAACAACTGCAAAGCACTCAGAAGAAAAAAATTATGGAGTTAAATTAAAATTCGACTGTTCGTTCGAACGATTAGAATCTTTCTCTCGCCCGTTTTTTGATTTTTTCTTCGCAAGTAACAAATTAAACTGCTCCCTATGCCCCTGAAGCAAATTTTAAAAACCCTCTTGACCAATAACCACTATTTTAGTTCAGAAAAAATCACGCCTCTTTCTCGTTCCCTGTAAATTACGGAACCGCAATTAGCTTGACAGATACTTAACTACGGTGGTCTTGCACATATTGGAAGTTTCCATCTTCTTCAATACTCGACGCTGCAAGTATTCATCGACAAATTTAGGTGTCTCGACCTTTCGTTCAACATTTTCCAAACAATAGCCCAAATTCCTTTCTACTGGCGATGTAATATGATCGTTTTTCTAAAACTTACAATGTCTGGAGCATTTGCGTGACAAATTCTTTCAAAGATTCTAAGCAGTACAAACAAAAATTTTAAAGCGGCCTGATTTATGATTGACAGCAACAATGCTACAAGTGCAGTTTGTCGAGCTGGAGGTCCTCCTGAAAAGACCCCTTCCGATGGCCTTCTCCACCTCGAAAAATTTCTCTTTCTTTGCTATCTCCAATCAAACAAGCAATAACTCGAGTTGTTTTTAAAAATCAAATCCGCGACCGTTTCACAATCAAGCCAGTGCTGCTTATGCATTCAACTGCCTTGGTGGTGAACAGTCCAGATAAATTAATTTGACGTGTGAAAGAAGTAAGGAACGACGCCAGAGTCGGGATATTTCAGAAAAAAAGAAACATAAGTAAAGGACAAATGCGCTACATATATAGGTGAAAAATGGAATTATTTTGAATGTAAATGTTACGGGTGATGTCATTTTACCCCTCTTAGAGTCGCCGGACGTGTCAGGCGAGTTCCTGTAAGGAAGTTCCGAATCTAATCATTCTGCGTGTTTTCATTCTCATTGCGATTCTCCCATGGTACGATTTCGTGAAAAATCACTTGTTTCTATTTTTATTTCGTTTCATTGTACAAGTTAAAACAAAACTGTCATATTGCCACCTCCTTTTTCGTCATACCTGGTTAATCCTGTATACTGTTGCGTACATTGTGGAGAAATCATTAATGAAATATGCCCAGCTCAGTGGAGACGGGATGGGTCATAAATAGATTATCGGTAGCTTAAATCTGGATGTAAAGAGGGCGCTGCGCTACTAACTTAAAATCATCCAAGCAGACTAGTGAAACTAGGACTACTACACTCGGAGTTGAAAGTAATTGAAACTCCACAGGTTTATACAATCTGCGATTAATGGTCATGCGAGTTCCCCCCATGGCAAGACCATGCGTGAAAATTTCTCGTCGGCACCTTGACCGTTAGCCCATATCCGCCCAGACGCCGATCAGCGTCATCGGATTGAGATACGCCCAATCAGCTCGCAAGGGCGGCCACACCCACCCTTGCTACCAGAACGGTTCTGGGTGGCATGCCTCTAGCGAACTTCTGGTCAAGCGAGAAGCTATCCAATTCTCTGCTTTACTCTCCGGGTTAGCACCGGAACTATTTTCCGCAGTTCACACGTCGGGAGGGGTTGGTCGTCCTCCCTCATCTGTCCAGCATGCGGGCGTCAACCACTAAGGAACTCCACCGCTCCGACTGAAGTCGGAACGGCTGTCCCCGGGCAACCAGCCCCCGCGGTACCAGTTAACACATTAGATTAGGCCCGTGCCGGCCAGGCGCTGGTCTGCCAACTCAACTTCTGCAACGAAGAACGAAACGTCGGCAGTGAAGAAATCCGAGACAGTCGGTTCCAACCGGAAGCCAAGAATTCAACAATGGACGACGGCCGCGGAAGCCTTCAAAGTAATGGACAACTGTCTTGGCGAAAAACATTTCGTTCGGAAGCTATGCGCGCGATGGAATTATTTGAAATTTGAATGTTACGGACGGGTGATGCCATTTTACCCCTCTTAGAGACGCCCGGACAGATAATTGAAATACTTAAAGATCTTAAAGAAAAGTCAGTTCCCGTCAAATTCGGGGAAGAAAAGGATATTGCAGGGAAAACATTCCAGTTCACAATTTCATAAGAAATAATGCAACTTAGTTCGCATGACGTCATCGTTAGATGACCGGCAAGACCCAGGGAGGTAAGAGCACAGTCCGATTCATAATTCAATAAGAAGTAACGCAACGAACGTCGGAACGATGATCTGTCAGTATAATAGCAAGGTCGGGGAAGATAAAGATTGCGATGGGCAAAAAATCGATAAGTAATAATGCAATATAGTAGAGCAAGTGGTTGGGGTCAAGGTAAGGGTGCGCCTAGGTCGTAGCAAAGTCGGGAAAGACAAGGCTACAGCTGGAGAAAGCATCCCAGTTCATAATTCCATAAGGAATAACGCAGCATGACGTCGACTTGACGTGGCCATCCGAGAGGTTAACGTCCGGCGTGTAAGGACGTTTTGGTCCATAAAAGAAAAGGCGTTCTAGTTCCAAATTTCTCAAGAAATAAAGAAAGAAGAGGTATTGTAAGGTCACGGCAAGTGTTTGAGTTATCAAGTGTTTAGTGTAGCAGCGATAAGCATTGTTCGGGGAGGCCACAGTTGCACAGTTGCTAATACAAACGTGTTTCCAAGCACGCGACTTCCTGCACACACGTTTGGAACCTTATCGCACACGACGACCAGTACACGTGGTGCAAGTGGAGCAACCAGCTCTAGCCTTGGGCTCGCTAGGCTCGCTGATTATTGCTTGTAGCGGCTGCGACCGTCTTACACACGCCTGTTTAAGGCCTTCGACAATAGGCAAACGCGAAAGTAACCCTTTTTTTTTAACGAAAACAAAATTACAGTTAATTTAAAAACGAACAGTAAACTCTTTGTTTTCGTGGTAATTCCCGGATTTGTTTGCGGGCTCCACCCCAGGTTGTTTGTTGACACGAACGCTCTCGCTGTCATCATGACCGCCGCAAATTCGATTCAAGTGGTAAAGTGCTCGGCGGTTTCGGTGGTGCACGTTCCGGCGGCATTTAACACAAACGCTGCGGATGCGAAGGCTGCTAAATCCGAGCTAAAAGCCATTACCTTGCGACATGCAACTGCATTCAGCCAGCAGCATTTGAAACGGATTCAATTCGAACTCATAATGTCCGTCGCTGTTAATGTAATAGTAATTCACTCATTAATATTCTATATGCGCGAGTGAAACACATCAGAGAAGTAGAAAGACGTATAGCAAACACCTCTATAGCGTCGCAGAACACCTAATACGATGGAATGTAAATATTTAGAGCGGTGGTGCGATTCGTGATGATGAAAGCTGCAACGAAAGTCGGTATGGGCGAAAGAGGAAAAAAACAGGCAGCCACTTTTTTAGATTTTAATTATTAACGTGTGTAACTAGCACATGATTAATGAAAGAAATGTATGAGATCGCCGCGTTCGGAATGACATAAAAGTTAATTCAAAGCAACTGAAATAAACATCGTTTTCAATAGAAATGTGTTTTGGCCGATTCTGAAACGCTCGGCGGTGGGGGGTGTTTACCTAAGACAGATGGAGTTTTCCCTTCCGAAGTTGCAAGATGGATCACGCGGAATTTTCAATAATCTCGCGCAACGTCGGAGGCCACTGTAATATTTTCCTTTTTCCCAAAGTTCTTTATTGCAACGAGCAAAGTAAACTCTTTCATCTAACAATGTCATAAAGAGAAGTATTATTTTACCTCATCCAATTATTTAATGAGATGTGCGTCCTTCTTTAATTCCCATCATCGACTTTGTTATCCTTTGTGATTTGCATCGTTTGGCATTAGATATTCAGCGCGACCAACGCACGTCGGGAATTTACATCATAAAATCGACAGAAGTTTCCATTATCCGCCGCATAATAACGTCGGGCATGAAAGGGAGGAATTAAAACAGTGGTGGCGCGCAAAGGAAACCCGAAAGCCTGCGGGGGATGCCGCATTGTGGCCCACCATCGAACGACTCCGGCTTTATGCTCGCTCTCCCTAATAAACTTGAGCTCCGCTTTTCACGTTGTACACTTCGTTATGTCACGTCGCGGTAATTTTCTTATTAACCTTAAAAGCAGAACTATACTCCAACAAAAAGAAATAAAAAGAGAAATTTATATGGTCGCAAAGTTATAGTCTGGGGGACCCTGTATAACTACAAAATATAAATTCCTCGCTTTAGTAGTAAAACTCCGGATTTCTTTTCTTTTTGTGTATCAAAATATTATTTAGTTTTAATCATCGATCGGCTCATTATGTGATTCAATCGCCTTGAAACTCCCGGCGATTGATTTTCAGCGTTGAATAATGAATTAGGCGGCTGAGCAAAGGCAACCGTTTCAGCCGCTGAAAACGCATACTTCCGCTGAAAGCAAATATACGGATATTGATCTTATTTAATAAATAACGAGCGGCGGCGCACTAATGTAGCCAAACAATTTTACAACCGGAGCAATTTCATTAATAACTAATGTAGCGTAAAGCGCGCTATACACGCCTAGGCGGCAGCTCAAATGATATTTACAGAAACAACTTTTTACGAAACGTTACAGGAAAAAAGAAACTTCCATGGAAGGAGACGCTAGTTATTACTTCCAACAAAAAATATGTTATGTGGTAATTAATGGCCTGGAAAGGCATGTATTTAATTGATTCTGCTGACGTACGTAACTGCAGTAAACTATACCGACGACTGAAATTGATTTTACTTATGAAAAGTGTCTTACGTGTTTCCAATTAAAGGAAACCTTAACAGAACCGCACGTTCTGCCATCGATTTTGTTACGTACAAACTTCTTTTTTTTCTTAAAGAAAAAGACATCATTTCGTCACATTTCAATAATAATTTGAAGTGGACTTTACAACCGAACTAGAATGTAATCAGTTCGGCGAAAATATATAAAGCAATGGTATGGTTCATGGTAATGAAGGCTGCAATGAAATTAGGTATGGGCATATGATCCTTTTCTTTCGTTGCGTCTCATTCATGAAAACCCACGGTAGTAAAAGAAAATCATAGACGGGTAGGGTCCTTTCCAAAAACAATTGCATTGCTTTGAGAATGTCCCCTTCTAGGGTATCGAACGAATCTACACAGTGTACGTATAGAATGTCTGACAATTGTTCCGCCCCAAAAAAAAAAAACAGAATAAATGTCACAGATGTAAGACTACGGTTTCAAACAAACGCTAAATTCGAATCAATATCTGTTTCTCTTTTTTTAACGGGATCGCAATGTCGAATAACTACCTTACTAAATTACGTGAATAAACCGCCTCCAGCATTTTCCCGATATCAGAATTCCATAAATTCGATTACGTTAATCATTATGTAACTTTTGGCAGTCAATAAAAGAAACGTGCCGGTCCAACCATTATGTAAAACCATAGCCCGCTGTAGGTGGTGTAATAGGCAACCCCGCGCCGTGGGAAGAAATCCTGAGGGCGCTGGAGAGGTACGAGATGCAACCATACATCATTCGGATCATCCAGTCGTACCTCTCGCACAGGGTTATCGTCATGCAAACCGGCACACGGAGAGAGGTGACATACGGAGTACCACAAGGATCCGTACTCGGGCCGACACTGTGGAACATCCTTTATAACGAGGTTCTCGAACTCGACATGCGCAAGGGATCCACGTTGATAGCATACGCGGACGACCTGGAGGTCATAATCTCGGCAAATACACCCGACCTGCTGGAGCAGAAAGCGCTATGCGCTATAGTTATGGTCAGCACCGCACTAGAACGGAAAGGACTTAACCTGGCTAGGAAAAAACCAAAATGGTAATCCTGGCAGGGAAAAGAAGCCTCAGGCATCTAAATCTAGACATCGAGGGCATCCAGATCACCAGCAGAGAGGAGGTCAAGTATCTGGGGGTCCAAATCGATAAAGGGGCGAGGATGATTACCCATGTCAACAAGGCTTACGAAAAGGCGTACAAGGCCTATACGGCTTTAGCAAGGCTAATGTCAAATGTGGGGGGCCCGCGACTGAAGAAGAGGAGGATACTCTCCTCAGTCGTCCATTCGATCGTCCTGTACGCGACGCCGATATGGGCGAGAGCCCTCAAATTCCAATATTACGAAAACCTGTTAGAAAAACTAAACAGAAAGGTCGCCATAAGAGTAAGTTCGGCGTACAGAACGGCGTACAGAAGAGGCGAGACCGATTACTACATGACTCAAGCCCTCACCGGACACGGGGCCTTCGACACATACTTATCGGGAATAAAAAAACTCGACTCCGCCCAGTGCTGATTCTTCTCCGAGGAAGATGCGCCGGAGCATACGCTGTTCGTCTGCAGGAAATGGGAAGACTTGCGAAAGAAAACAAGCGAAGAATGTGAGAAGGTGATCACAGTAGAAAGCGTAGTCGACATAATAGCTCGCAGTGAACAGACCTGGAACAGCGTGGCGAGGATGCTAAAGACCATCATGAGGGAAAAGTGTAATGAGGAAACGAAAAGGCAGAGCGGCCGCTAAGAGAGCACGGTCGTGTCAAGTCGCAAAGAGATTAAAGCCAACGCACGCAGGAGGAAGTAATGCCGAGAGGCGGTCCCCCTCGCGTAGAGCGTGAGAGAAAAGGGGTTTAGCTGGTAGGCGCTAGGGTCACCTTCCTTAGTGAATTCAGTAGAGGCTCCGGGGTTTGCCGGGAAGCCGTCTTAAGAAGATTCCTCGATCTCAATAAAAAAAAGGTGGTGCAATTTGAACCAAGAGATAACGCACGAGATTCCCTCCTCACAGTCTACTAGGGGATAACCACCCAGAAGGTTTCAGGAATCTAACCACTAGATTTAATAGATTGGCATTTCCCGGCTAGGATAACCATAGCTTGCTGTAGGTGGTGCAATGAGAACCAAGGGATAACGCACGAGGTTCCCTCCTCATAGTCTACTGGGGGATAACCACCCAGTGGTCCGTCACTCTATAATAATCACTATTGCGGATTTATTTAAGGTTTAATGCAATATCAAAAAATCGGTGGCCAACCTAATGTGAATGTAATCGATTCGGTGAAAATAAATAAAGCAGTGGTTCAGTTCGTGATAATGAAAGTCACAATGAAATTAGATCTGGGCAAACGAGAGATAAAGCAGAAAATTGCAATCTCAGACAAAATATGCATCCTAGGTGGTGTATTTTAAGCATTCCGTCACTCTAAAATAATCATTTCTGCGGTGTTTATTTAAGGCTTAATACAATACCAACCAGTGGTTTGGTTCGTGGTAATGAAAGTTGCAATGAAATTAGATCTGGGTATGCGAGGGACAAAACAGAAAATTGCAACCTCAGACAAAATATGCAACCTAGGTGACCTGTTTTAAGCATTCCGTCACTCTACAATAATCATTTTTGCGGTGTTTATTTAAGTTTTAATGCAATGCTGGTCAAGCTTGCACTACATTTTATACCCTTGTTTTGTGGAGGGCCTTAGATCTGTTTACTTGCTCGAATCAGTGATGAGCAGAGTTGCGTCCTATTTGTCGACATTTGTGGCGTTTCTTGTCATCTGTCATCGTGACATGTTTTCGCTGGTCGCTAAGCAACGTGTGAACTCCCCCAATTTAAAACTCTGGTACGGCTCATAACAGTGAAAGCTGAAACGAAACTAAGTATGGGCGCCGGAGGAATTGACAACCCTAGAAAAAAGCAGTTCATGGGATGAATTTGAGCGATGAAGAAATGAGCTGGCACATCCGAGAGAACTTGAGAGGACAAACGGGGCATGTTTAAAAATGAAAAATCGAGATTTAACTAAAATAAAACGGCTGCTTACAATCGTCGAAAGGTAACCAACCACAAAGAAAGATCATTCAACTGAAATTGATGATGGCGGTTCGTTCGAGTGTGAGTTGTGTATTATTGGGGTCCTTTCATGTCCACGCTGTCCAAAAAAAAACCCACCGCGTTTAAACGCGAGTTGAAAAGACGGAAGGAAGCTGCGACAAAATGGGAGCGCGTCATCAAAGGCGACTTGCTTTCTTTGATCTACGGTCCACACGGGGATGTTATTGGCTCGCTACTTTGCAACAACTAAGCCCTGCGTTCATTAAAAACGACGTTGATGACAGCAAGAGTCCATTTCACGTTTTATAATAGTCCGACAGATTTGAAAAATAGTGGGAAAGATAAAGTGGGATAGATTAAGATACGCTTAAGGAACGGCAAAGACCTACCGCTTATATTACATCTTATTAAAAAAAGAAAGTATAAATGAGAAAGAAGGCATGAAAGAGGAAGTTAGTAAGAAAGAGAAAGTGAAAAGGAACTTCAGGATCAGACAGTATCAGGAATCATTGTCTCAATGGCTTCACAATTGCTTCTTTTCTCGTGAATGGAGGTGGTGGAAGTAATATTCTTAATTCTATTAGAACACCCAACTCTAATTAGAAGGCCAAGACCTCCTCGGAAAGTAACGAAGTATCAATGAGTAACAACGCACTGTAATACTTACTCGTGTGCCCATGCCTAAATTCATTGCAGCTTTCATTCTATCGCATTATGATAATGACGTAAGGCTAGTGCACTTTCAGTACTTCCGTCGTGTTATCACTATTCTAAAAGCGTGTATAGTCAGTGGCAACAGTTCAACAAGAACTCGACTCAGCTGGTGAGAGTTACAAACAAAGAAAAATCAATTTTCTTTTTTATTAGTCCAAAAAGTGTATCACGGAGCTACCGACAACAAAACCAGTAGCAGTCACATGTAAACAGACCTTCCGAACATGCGTACGTGTAATTCGATGTAATCTGCGAACAATTTTGAGACAGAAATCGTAGAGCAGCCAATTTATTTCGGGAACAAAATGGCGATCCATTTGGCATCGGACACAATCAATTCGATGCAAACAACCGGCAATAAATTCCGCCGAAATCTATTATGTCTGCAAAACTATAAACAATCGATTTGCGCCGCAACGCGTTTCACTGCGCTGCCGAATTCTTTTCGCCCGCCCCGAAATTTCGAACCGTTTCGGAACAAGGCAACACGTTGGCAGCCCTGTGCGCCCCCGCACGTGGGACGTCGCGCTAATCCCGGGACCCACGTGATTCAATTATAATGCAAATCGACTCCGAGCTTGGCCGTATTTATACGCAAATTTGAATGGCGTTTATTAATTATATATATAGAATCAGACGGCCGCCCTATATTTAGCCAGTGGAATTAATTGGGGCGGCAAAAAAAGGATCCGTATCGAAGGAGGCCGTGCAACAATGACGGGGAAAACATTTCCGACGGAAATTGAAATTCTTTCTTTGATGTCGTCGTTCTTTTATTTGGGGGCGGAGTGGGGGAGGGTGGCGGCGGAATAAATCGAACGTTTTGTACACGGCGGCGGCGGCGTCCGTCGCGTTGACAAATTAAAAATTTCCTGCGCTTTTCCGAAATGCACTTTCATGAATTTTAATCGTCGGGAAAAGTGAGGGGGGTGAGTGGAGTTTTAATTTCGGAACGATGAAATTGCATTTTCCCGGGGGTCCTCAAAAAGAGGGTTAAAAACAAAAGGAAGACGTGGAAGTAACAAAGCAGAAAACAAAAAAATTGGGGAGCAAATAGCAGCCAGTGCGTGAATGAGAGGAAGCGACAAGAAAAAGAATGAACCGAAAGAGGGAGACAAGAATACGACAACTCCATAAATAAAACAAGAAAAAAACAGTTGAGGATGCTAATGGTTTGGACATCTGAAGATATACGAGCAAGAGGATACAAACAAAATGGACTAGGGCACGTTAGAAATTAAGGAAAATCGACAAAACAATAAGACGAAGAAGGCAAGGACTACGTGGAAGGAAGAAAATATAATCCAATGGCCGTATTTAAAATGATTTTCTAACAAATGATAATAAAAACAATAAAATAGAAGCAAAACTTAAAAATGGATGAAGATAGAAAAGGGGGAAGATCGCCTGGAATGAAACAAAAGCAGATCATGACGACAGCTGCTTAAAGAAAAACTAAAAACAAAAGAATACAGTTGGGGATGGTAATGGCTTGGGCTAGTAAAGTGGAAAAAACTAATTGAGAGCTAAATAGAACAAAGCAAGGTAAAGGTTTTAAGGACATGTGATAATAAAATAAGAAGAAGGCTGGAAGAAGAAATTGGAAAAAATCAGTCGATTGATACAAAATGATAATGGCCATATTTAAAAAGAATTTCGGCTACCAGTATAAGAAAAACAAAGACAAAGCAAAAGAAAGACAATTATAGAAATGAGAGACGAAAGACCAAGAAGAAGAATGAATGGAGTGATATGAAAACAGATTATGGCGATAACTAGAGAGAATAAGAAACAAAAGAATTCAGTTCAAGATGGATTAGGCCAACAATGCAGAAACAAAATAGAACAAGGCAAGGTAGAGATTAAGTACAATCGGTAAAATAATGAGAAAAAGAAAACCAGAAATACGTAGAAGAAATTAATCGAATGATACAAAATGGTAATGACGTATTTAAAATAATTTGCTTATTGACAAGTTAAAAAGAAAACAAAATCAGAAGGAAGAAAATATTAGAAATACAGGAAAAAAAAAGAAAAAATGAAAGGGAGGGAAAGGTTGATACGAAACAGGAGAACGAAAAATTCAGAAAAAGCGCAACTGATGAAGTAGTAAGAAAATGAAAACAAGAAACTTTAAAACTAAAAACATGAATGGTTTGAACACCTGACATCGAAGCAATTAAGTAAAAGCAAAATCTGGAAAAATAGGAACGCAAGAATTATGGTCAATCACTAAAACAACAAATTGTAGAAGGCAGGACTGTTTGGAAGATGGAAACTAAAAGAGGAGGATAAGGATTGGACGTCACAATCACAACCATTTGCTTATACCAACAAGCCAACAATTAAAACAAAAGAAATGATTAAAGACAATTAATAAAAGAAGAAAACCAGAAGTCTGTGGAAGAACCAATAAATTTAAAAAAAGTCAGCTCCTAGTATGGAAATCTGGCTTTGGACAAACGAAGTGGAAAGTAGTTTTAGAAAGAGGATCGATTTCATGGCAAGTAGGAAAGGAATTTGCTATTTGAGCTATTGTTCAAACGTAAGGACCGGATCAATAAAAATGTCAAGTGGAGACTTGTAGGGTCACTTTATTAAGAAGAGTTGGAAAGTTTCAAGTTGTGAAGGGTCAGCCCTGGTCACACATTTGACTAGCTAATTGGGGTTCCGTAATTTGCAAGTATGGGTATAGGAAGCGATGAGAAGGCGTGATTTCGGGGCTAAAGCAGCCGTTATTGGTCAAGGGGGCTTTTAAAATTTTCTTCGGGGGCCTAGGGAGGAGGTTAATTCGGTTACGTGCGAAGGGAAAAGCAAAAACGGAGGACAGAAAGATATTCTCTGGCAAGTCGGAAACACGGTATCGGTGTTATTTCGATTTGTTCAGGGAAGTCTGCAACTCGAACCACTGGTCTAAGGCAAAGTTACATCTGCCGACGAAACCAAGTGTGGCCAGCGCAATCTAACTCCAGAAATCAAGGCCAATTTACTGCTCGTTACGAATTTCGTAAAATTACGAGGCCAAACAATTTGAACCACCTATACATAGCCATCTTCTTAACAGAACTTCTCTCACACACTGTGTGTGGACTGAAGTGTGGTCTTCCTGAAAGATTTGCGGTTTAATTGAAAGTAATTTGTCGAGAGACCTTAAGTCATTTGGGTTCATTGCGCCAAAAAATTAGTTAGATAATGGGTTTAGCCTATGAAAAACGACGACGAGGGATTTGAAAAAAGCCGCACACTGTACCATCCTCTAAGGCAATTGGATGTAGTTGACGAAAGATCGTACCCATTTGACCTCAATTAATTAGGTTAGCTAACGATAGGGTTTCCCATCACCTCCGACAGGAGTCCCTGAAAAACTAGCGGCAATTGCTGTTAATTATCTTGCAGATTGATCATCATTTTGTATCACATACTTCTCCGAACATCTGATTAATCAATCAATTATTTCTATTAAATACACTGTAGACACACTGTGTCACACTGTGCGTTGGTTGATTACACATAGTGTGTCATTTTTATCAGATCCCTCAGTGGTTGGTAAAAGGAGTTTTTACATTTTCTTTCTTCGTTCGCAATAAATAATTAATTAAATTTAATTTCTTGCATTTTCATTGATACGTATTTAGTTCCTTTCATCTCTCAAATTTATTCACCGTCGCACCAAATCAGAATCCAGTTACAACAACGTAGGCCAGATTTAAGTCGACGATCACGAGCAATAAGCATTGGAAGCTTTATTACAGGACTTCCGTAAAGTCGCCGCAGAGCGTAGTAGAGGTAGTATTTGTAGGGTAGTAGAGTATTTCCTTAGCGCCGACCATAAACAGGTCCTTTTAGTGCATGTCTTATTGAAGCAAATAGAATTTTCGGAGGTTCTCAGAAGTAAACCTTTCCGGTAAATACGCATTTATTTCGTTTAGTTCAGGCAGTAAATTTTTCGATCCAGTTAATAATTTGTCAATAAGTTTAATTTGTTTTTTTTTTGTTTGGACCGTTTTATTAGTTGTTTAGTTGTCCGTAAAATTCAACAAACAAGGTAGCACGTCGGCGTGTTACATAGTCAACAAGTTAAAAAAATATCAATTCATACGTACCGTTAATAATTTGAACACTCGAGATAGGAGCAATAAAACAGGCATAAAATAGTAAAACGAAAATGACAATAAACAAATTATAATCCGACTGAATTACAAGTAAAAATTTTGAAACCTGACTTACGCCAACAGGCCAATAAGTTAAAAAAAAAACAAAAATCTAAAGAAATTGTTTTGGAAATCAGTTCATAATTGGAAATGGTTTGGACACTTGACGTTAGAGCAACAAAACAAAAGCCACCCAGGAAAAAAAGGAAGATTAGGAACAAGGAATGAATACGAAAGAAGAAGCCCAGAACAATAAGGAAAAAAAGGAGCAAGAAAAGAAAACAGCTGTTAATTGTGATTAGTTTGGACGTTAGGACAACAAAATAGAAGCGAAACAAACAAACATCACGCAAGGATTAGGAAAACGCAATAAATTTATAGGAGTATGTGGAAGAAGAGCACTAGAACGACGTGAAAAAAAACAAATGACAAGAAAAAGGATTCAGCTCAGAATTGGGATTAGTTTGGACATCAAAACAACACATCAGAGGCGAAATGGAAAAAAAGAAACAAGGATTGAGAACAAGCAATGAATTTATAAAAAGAAGTTCAGTTCAAAATTGGATATGGTTTTAATACTTGATCTACAGAGAAGATAACCATAATAATCATAAAATAAAACGTAAATAAAAACCAAATTAAAAAAAAACATAGTTCTTGTCTCTTCAATGCAGAAAATTTCTGAGACTAATTTATTTAACCGACTGTAGGTAGCAGTAGTGCGGTTCGTAGTAATGAAAGCTGAAACGAAAGCAGGTATGGGCAAAACGTAGCACCTAGAACCACACGTTCTATCATCGATTTTGTTAGGTAAAGGCTGCTTTTTCTTTAAAAAATAAGAGACCATTTCGCCACATTTCAATAACAATTTGAAACGGAGTTTATTTAATTACGGAGGCCAACCGAATTTGAATATGAATCGATTTCAGGATTCGGTTGGTTTATGGTAATGCAAGCATCAATGAAATTAGGCATGGGCGTACGAGAAACAAAACAGGACATTACAACCCCAGATAAATGGTACCACCGTCACTCTGCCTCTACAATAATCATTTTAAGCGGAGTTTATTAAGCAGCGAAGTCTAACGGTTTGTGGTAATGAAAGCTGTAACGAAAGAAGGTATGGGTACACGAGCAAGTAGCAAAAACACACCATCTAAGAGAGGAGAGTAAACCTGAGTATCATCCTCCAGGGGAATAATTTAACTAAGTAAGAAGTTTTCTTGGCCGCGCGAAGATGAAAAAGCCCGAAAGGCGTACCTGAAGGATGTGAAAAGCGAATAAGAAAAGTCTACACAATCTCAGGACATCTAATACACTTCCACACTCATAATTACATCTAAATATACATCATTTCTGCCATTGAACTTCTTCGGTATTTATACAAACGATTCGAAATAACTTGCTAGTTCATCAATTGTAACATCACAAGGTGGTTGAACGATAGAATGAATACATTTGTACGGTTCATAATAATGAAAGCTGTAACGAAAGTAAATCTGGGCGGTTGGGGTCACTTCAAAATTTCGTCTCAGAAAGTTTTGATTAAATAGGGCAGGAGTAGAAGCCTAAAAACGAACAACCCCAGATGCACCCGGGCAGTAATCGACTGAAAAAATGAAAGAGGCTGAAAGGCGTGTCAGAAGAAATGGAAAGACGAGTAACAAAAACCTCTTTGGTCCCATTCTATCGCCAACGAAAATATTTAAAGCTCTAGTACTGTTCGTAATAATGAAGGCCGTAAACAAAGTAGGTGTGGGTGCACAAGAAATTGGCAACGCTGTTCATCAGGTAACTTTGAAACATGAGCAAAGTAGCTGACATGTCCGAAAATGATAGGACAGGTCGAAAAACCGGAAACAGAAGCTCCATGCTTACAAATAAACGACCGCACTTTAACTAAAACACGCATAGATATTACTAGGATATCCAGAGTAGATTAAAAAGGTGAAAAAGACCTATACCTACGAATAACACAATCCTCCATAACCGCAGAACGTATAGAGTGACTGTTAATTAACCCCATAAAATGATACTAATAAAAAAAGAAGCGATGTCTTATGGGAAAAATGTTAAAAAATTATTTCGGTTTTAGTTTTCGAGAAATAATTAATCAAGAATTAGCCCCAAAACGACGATGCTTAAAGTATAGAGGTGCACATGAACAAAGTAAATACCCTCATAAAGTTTTTATAGTTTTATGGTACTGCGGCGTGGCATTTTTATAGTTTTATGGTATGGCGGCGTGGGTTCATGACCTTGACCTTTAATTACAATTTCACATCAACTCCGTTTTTAGGTTAACGCCCGATGCCGTAAAATACGAGCGAAATACGAATATTTACTTGATAAATGCATGAATGCAAATCACCTGAAGTAGATTATTCCATACAAAGGATCACAATAGCCCCGCTTTTAACATCTGCTTTGACCGCTAAACAAATAAATCACTAAAATAAAAAACAATTTAAATCTTCGTGTTAAGAATTTCTGGTATTTTTCTTTAATTTTCATTTAAATTTTTTGTAAATGAAGTTCATTGCGACAGCGCACCCCCTCATGCAGCGCGTGTTGTTACAACTACGCCAATAAATGAATTGGACCTTGCAATGGCCCCCGCGATCCTCAGATTTAAATCCTCGCAATTTTTTTTTTGTGGGGCTGGATGAAGCAACTGGTATATTCCACTCCAGCAAATACTCAGCAAGAGTTGACAAACAAAACTTTCGATAGCGCTACTGTGATTCGAAATAGTCCGCATGCCTTCGAACGAATGCGAAAGAATACGATAAGCGTGTCCCTATACTAATGGCCTTCATTTTGAACACCTGTTTTGATGAGACAGCATTAAGCACAATTGATTTCGTATCTTTTGTTCTTTCTCTTCCAACCGATAACTATGTAATAATAATAAAACTAGATTGCGATGTGTGTCGATGTCTGCTGCGATTAATTATTTTAATTTCATTTTATGTGCGACGAATTATTAACACAAATCTCGAGCAAGTCGAGCAGCACTTTCAGATGGATGCTGCGTGTACGTATCTTAACACGTCCATTAAGCAAGGTCAAGTTTTATTGTGAACGAATGTCATAAAACGTTTATGACACATGTACGCTGTGAATTTGGCATTTTAATCTTAACATACCTACTTTTTTGTATAAATTTATAATTAATTAATATTTATAATTAATTACAAACTGTTCCACAAATTTTTTAAATTTATTTCCTCGTAATCTGTGACATTCATTCTTAACTGTATTTAATAAAGTTTTTGGTTCCGTGACGCATCGATCGGTGCGAATGCTCTTCAGATTGGTTTATACCAGTAAATGGATTGGAATTATTTGCACAATTATTGGCGAATTCGTTACCCTTCTTTCATACACAATTCCACTTACTTTTGAAATGAGTAGTAATTACGTCAAGTAAAAGAAACAATTCAGATTTCCGTTGTTAGCTGTTAAGCGTGTAATAAGACGATTTGAGATATGTGTCAAGGTCAGTCGCATTATGTCAAGCATGTGGTGGCGTATTTCGTACGCAGTGCCGGAGCTTGATTTTGGGATAATTTTTTAATTAATTATAGACTAGAACTTTTTACCATTTTTCCCATACTCTCCGACATCGCTTCCTTTAGTGGTTCCATTCCGTCGGGTTCATTAACAGTCAACTTGTACAATACGACAGAATGAAATTATTTTTAAACTCTGGTACGGTTCGTGATAATGAAAGCTGCAACTAAAACAGGTATGGACGGACCCACAAGGAATTGGCGGCAAGCTAGACAAGAAGTTTAAAGTTGACGTTTAATTTTTTTTTATTGCATGCCGATGCCGGCATGAAACAAAAAACATTGCTTTCATTTCATTTAAATAAGACTGATCTGGCACACCAAGTAAAATCTGTAATGAAGTAAAGGAAAGATCGATTAATTTTGTAAATAATGAAAACCAGACCCGCTGGATTCTGGCCAAAACTCAGACATTTCAATATTAAGAAGACAGCGACGGGCAACACGGAAAATGCATTTCATCTCTGCAATACTAATAGCCCCCCAGATCATCGTCTGGTGATAACTAGTCAATAACTTCGTATTACACACGAAGTTAAATGTAAAATAAAAAAGAGAGAAACGAAACAGAATACGAACGGCTTCTTTTTTTTTTGAAAGTCGAATCTAAAACTAATTTTCGCTTAATTTTCGTGCACAATGCTCTTTTCTTGAGAACCAAGAGAAACGATGTTATCATCCGTCCCGAAACAAAAACCGATCTCTCCCCCTTTTCTCCCGGTCGTCGTGTTTCCCCCAACAAAACCGGGCGGCTGGTTAAATTACATCTGACGTTCAAAGCCGTGCAATTAGAACCGCGTGCCAGTCGGCGCTACGGCGAAATTACACAAAACACACACAAACGAAATTTATAATTTCGTGCTCCCCCGTCGTAAATAATAAAGCACACGCTAAAGGACCGCAAAAATGAGCGAGCGACGGGTTTTTTGGGGGCCGGCGCGGGCGGCGTAAATTTCATGATGAGGACATCGCGTCCACTGGATTGGACGTTCCTTTTTTCAGAACATGGACTTGTTTATGATGGTTATTAGGATGGCGGTGAATTAACGCGAGTCTTCCTCGGGAAAGGGTTAATTATTACCACGGGTTTTGTAGGAAGGGTACTGAAGTTCAATCTCATAATTCTTTCTCCAAACATTTTCAAAACGTAATTCAACTCGGGACAGCTCCATGTATAATGTCTAATTTTTAAAATTAATAAGACCATAACCATATATAAATTTTGAAATAATAAAACAAATTTTAGATATTTTGTATTTCTTACAGTGACGGTTACACCACTGAGTACCTCTCATATGATGGCTGGTTGCTTTTCGGCCTTTCTAGTCCTTTAATCAATTCTTTCCTGGGGTTGTCATTTCCTCCCGTGCCCATGCCGAGTTTCATTGTAGCTTTCATTAATCACGTCGCTGCTTTATCGAGATTTGGCTTCCGGTCTATAATGGTCCGAAAGTGTAAGGATGAAACTGCAACTGAGCAGAGGATAGAGGAATAAGAGTGGTGAGATGATGAGAAGGAGCAAAGGATGAAAGGACGAAGAGGGGCGAAGAGGAGGACGAAGAGGATCAAGAGATGGATGAAGAGGAGAAGAGGAAGTAGAAGAGGAGGAAGAAGAATAGGACGAAGAGGATGGGACGAAGAGGATAAGACGAAGAGGACGTAGAGGATAAGATGAGAGAGACAACAGGCGCAGGGGAAGAAATGCCGAGAGGCGGTACCTCCTGCGCTGAGTGTTGAAAGAGGAAAAGAGTTTAGTTGGTAGGTGCCCTTGTAGAAATGCAGGGGTGCATCCAACACGCCTCCGGGGTTGAGATATCCGGAGGTGTCTTTTAAAGATTCTCTAAACCTCTATAAAAAAAAAGGATAATCGCCGGTATACACGTTGATCGTGAATAGAAAATGACCACTCACGTCAGGGAGACGACTGCCAAGGGACATGCCCTACATGGCCCTAGCGAGACTGATGCCGAACGTGGGCGGACCCAATTCAAAAAAGAGGAAGGTGCTCGCCGCAGTAGTCTCCTCGATTATGTTGTATGCTGCCCCGATCTGGGAAAACGCCATCAAGTATCGGTACCACGAGAAAATGCTCGAAAGGCACAGCAGGCTGACGTCCATAAGGGTGGCGTCGGCTTACAGGACGACCGAAGCCGTCCTGGTAATAGCAGAGATATCCCCCCATTCACCTTCAAATCGCCGAAAGGTGCAAAGTCTACAAAGAGGGACACCACATAAAGACCTTGGCCAGGAAAGAACTCTTCGGAACCTGGCAGACCCGATGGGATAAATACGAAGGCTGCGCCAAGGCCTTCACAAAAAACGTGGAAGTATGGTGCAATAGACCGGAAGGGGAGGTGGACTATTACACAACACAGTCGCTGACCGGTCATGGCAGCTTCGACAAGTACCTAAAGAAGATCGGAAGACGAGAGACAGCTGAATGCTGGTATTGTGACGAGGACGACACAATATTCGTGTGTCCTCGGTGAGAGGAGCCGCGACTAAAGGCGAAAATTGAATCACCAAAGAGACAATAGCGGATATAATGGCTAGAGACAGGAGATCGTAGACGACCATTATCTCCATGTTAAGAACTATAATGGCCATAAAATGTAGAGATGAACACCAGGCAAGAGCAACGCAGTAGAGGGACTAGAAGAGGAGGACATACAGGAAGAGGAGTGAAGATGAAGAAAGAGGAAGGAAAAGGAGTGAAGATGAAGGAATTGGAAGGAAGAGAAATGAAGATGAAGGAAGAGGAGTGAAGAGGAAAAAGAGGAGTGAAGAGGAAGAAGAGGAATGAAACTTCTCTAAACAAAAGGAGGTTGCACTTTGCAGGCCTCGTTAGTAATGCCGCAGCAGATACGGGGTCCAAGAAGAAAACAATTTAGTTGGTAGGCAAGCCGGTGATTGGCTGGGTAGGGTTGTGACCTTGCTTGGGCAGTCGCCGGTATAAATCCAACAACCCTTGGCATTAGATCACCACCTTGAGGCATATGTTGAAAATTCTCTAAACCTCCATAAAAAAGGGGGTTGTACTTTGCAGGCCTCTTTTCGCGATTCGTTTTCGACGTCTGCATATCGTCGGAGTGCCCCAATTGCTTCGACATTATAGGTGAAAGTGACTGGAGAATGCAATGGCGATGCCATACTCGTTTTTGCCTAAACAAACGTTTCCCAAATTAATTCTTGATTTATCGAGATTTAGCTTCCGGCGTGCGTTGGTGAACTTTGCCTCGTACAGCTTCTGTTTGACCGATATTTGGATTTTTGTACAGGGACGGTTTCCCACCTGAAAAGCTTCTGCAAACATCGTTTCTCCTTCGGATGACTTTTGGTGGCAGTCGGCAAGGGATTCCCCCAGCGCGGTAATGGCCGTTTTCTACTGCGGTGCCCAGGTTCATGCGCGCCAGATACCTATTAAAAAAAATGCCCATTTTGTTAAAATATTTGCTCACTATTAGGTGATTTGCAACTCCAGAGTCCGCTATTGTTTGTTTTTCCATCTTTTCTGACACAGCGTTTTCATCCCGTACCCTTGCACACACAAAAATCTCCATCCATTTATTTTTGTTTACCTTTCCTTTTCCCATTACATTACTGAATTAATAACAAACATATTTTGCTGTGCTTGTTGCCGGGCTGTTAAAATGTGCGCGTACCTCAGGGGGCCTTTCTCTCGCCGAAATAAACCATCACGTAAAAGAAAACACCGACGATACAGATGAATGAATATCGCATTGTTCTCTCCCGGGGGAATTTTTCAGGAACAGAAATTGATGTTGCCTATTCCGTGTGTATGTGATTTCCAAAGTTCAAAGGTCGCCGAAATAATCCTAGGCGTACGTGCGAAGCTGTAGTATGTAATTCCCAAGGTGCTTTTCAGTGCTCGCTTACAGAAAATTTCAGACTGAAATGAACACGAATGTAGTTACGCGACTGTTTATTTGATTGTCAGCAGAGCGTTTCGCCTTTTTTTTTAGCAACTCGAATACAATGGAATGCCAGTCGGTTGAATGTACGTATATGTGCACGAGTTCTCCCTTTTAACGCGCCTGCACTGTAGTAGTCATTCATTATGCGAGTGGTTCGAACTTCACAAACACAACAAATAGTTTGCACTTAAACGCAAAGTTTATGCCGGCGAAAGCTCTCGGGGTTAATGCAAATTAATAGTTGCAGCCGCTATTATGTGAGAGAGCGTGGAACTTGAATAGCGCATTACAAAGACGAAACGTCTTATGCAAGTGCGCACGTCGTCCTACTAACATTTATAAACAAAATGAACTCGTAATAACAGGGGTGATGATGGCCCAGTTACTTGCAAGTTGAGATGTTGGAGGGGTTGGTCGTGATGCTTATGTGTAGTTACGGGTGAGAACCAATTAGAATGAACGAACGTTGCAGGGGTGACATTAAAAGATCTTATTTATGTGACAGGTGCGCAATTATCCCTCGAAACTGACTTCACTTCATCACCATGCGTTGTGTCTGCAGAGGAAAGTTAAATCCGCCGTAATCCATCATTCGCCGACCGCTGCTCATTATAAATAGATTTCTCCACTACTGAGTCTACTGCGCTTGAAGGGTTACATCCTACGCGTGGGTGCGGAGAATAATGCGGAAGGTTAATGAGGCGTATGCCTACGCGGATTAGAATATGATAATTTATGCCTGAAGGGCTTAAAGCAGAGTTTTCTCAAGCGGGGAGGTTTAATGCAATAGCTAAAAAAATTGCAGCCAAACGAATTTACAAAGCAAAGGCACGGATCACGGTGATGAAAGCTGAAACGAAAGTAAAACTGGGCATGTGAGGAACAAAACATGAAACAGCAACCCCAACCAAAACATACACCTAGAAAATAGGCATAAACTTGAGTATCATCCCCACAAGTATAATTTCACTATTTGTAAGTAAGTAGGAATAATTTTCTGGCCCAACGAAGATGAAAAATGAATAACGAAAGCCTCCATAGTCACAGAACATCTAATACGATACTGCGGTTCGTGATAGTGAAAGCTGAAACGAAGGTAGGTATGGGCAAATGTGCAGCAAAACAGGGAAAGGATTCCTAGAGTAACTCTGAGAAATGAATCAAAAAGTGAGCCATTTGATTAAACGTTAAATTTAATTTAACATCCAAAACAGCGAAAGAGGCCCCCACCACCTAAAACATTAACTATTTATATTTACGTCCCGAGCGAGATAATAAATTTACGCGTTACAGTTTCCGCTTTTGAATGAGCCCCAAGTTTTAGCCTGGCATACAAAGTCATTCAGTCGCGAAATAAATTGGCAGAGGCTCCGCCGAGGATATGCACTTCGCAACGCGCGCTACCCGGAATAAAAATTAAATCACCTAAAAATAAAGGACAGCGATACTTCACCCCCGCATCGATTTCTTTCTTAAATCGTCCCCAGATACGTTAATTTCATCGCAATATGCGGACGCATAGTAAAAAATGCATTCACTTCCGGTATTTTACAGAAACGGCGACTTAAATCTTCCCGAGCTTAATAAATTACGCGAGAGGAAGGCAGACGTCCCGGTTTACCCGAGGGATCCGTTTTACAGTTCCATTCCACGTTACGCAGTAAATTTCCGCCATACTTTGCGCTTCTTCCTCTTCATCACTTCCGGTTTTTCTTTAATTTATCGTCCGTTTAATTATGACTTAATCGATTTTCCTTATTTTCAGCTGACCATCGGTTTCCTTCCTATGCTCGTGAGAAACGAGTCACATTAGGCGCCAGTCGATTTATTATACGATACAGTACGTCCCGTATATGTTAGTGCCGCAGTAAATTGATTGAGCTGACCACCGATCCTATTCACGCACGACCTACATTTCATTTGCGAGATTAAGCCCGTGCAAGTAAACGCTGGAACGGTGAGCAGGTCGTCAATTACTCGTTTTAATTGATTAAAGCGATGGAATTGTTTGTCCGAAACATGGTTGGTGAACTTGGCAAAATTAATAATTAGATGAATGAATCATCGAGAAACAGAAAAGCGAGTAGCAATGAAATGAAAACACGTAAAGTAGCGATTTACGATAATGAAAGCTGAAATGAAATTACGTCTGGGCGTACGAGGAACAAAACCTGAAACATGGGCGCACCAGAGGTATGACAGTTCAAGAAAAAACTGACTTCAAGAAACATACAACCTACGAAGACACCCCGGAAAGAACTAATTAATGGGCCAATTTATTTGAAAAATGAACAATCGAGGTTTCACTGAGATATGCGGAGATCTTAGGCCAACTGAAATATGATTGCTTGGAAAACCATCGTCTGCTCCACAACTCCACACAAATACTTAACTTTTTTGGTCGAGAGATCAAAAAGGCTCAAAGCAGAGTTCGAAGAGGCGGAAAAACGAATGACAAAACCCGAATGGCAATATCTAATACGATGAAATGAAAATACACACGCAGTAGTGCACTTCATGTCAATGAAAGCTGAAATAGAATTAGGTCTGGGCACCCGAGGAACTAAATATGACACACGGGTACACAGTTTCACACTTTGGGGATTACTCAAACCAGCCAACACATTTAGTTAAGTTCTGTTATTGTGAAATTAGTGGCTACCATTTTGATATATGCGTCGTAAGTGTTAACAAAATGTAATCAAGTCTTAGACTGCGATAATCTACGCAGTATTTTCGACTATCAAGTGTTAACTGTGGCTGTACGTAGTGGTTATCCAGGGGTTTCCCGCTAAGAAATGAGAAGGGCATGGTGATCCACTGAACGGGGCTGTTGATACCGTTCACTCGGAATGATGATTCTATTCGTTTTGAATTTGGATGCTGAATTATTGCTGCATTTGTTGCAAACTCCGTTAAAGAAATCTGTTTTGCGTCTGTTGTTATGAAGGAATCTGAAAAGTTAGTTCAACCACATTGGAGACGGGTACCTGAGAGATCTGAATTGAATCCTGAACGAAATATAAATTAAACATTTCTTAACGTCATTTTGTTATTGTCGAACATAGTACAAGAACAATTTGTATGTGACAAGTTCATGCTGTCTTTAGGTACAGAAATTTAGTGAACTCTCATTTGATCTGAATTCCTTTAAGTAACGTAAATTACTACAGAATTTTGTTTATTTCTTTTTTATTAAGGTTTGGTCTAGACCACAAATAGTTTAAGAGCTTATATTTGGTTAATAACATTTGACCTTGATATTTGTTCAACCTTTGTCAATTGTACTGTGTTTTATTTGTTGTCCTCGTATCTCATTAAATAAATAAAATGATCTTCTAAATTCTACGCTTCATTTAGAATAAACAGAATTTAGTGGCGCCCTCTAAAAATTGCATGTCTACTTCCCTCACAATTTTGATAAAATTCTATAATTTCCTGCGACCCGACATTACAATTTGTTTGAAAGAAAAGAGTCTTATTGCTTGGCTGGAGTTATTTTATTTCAGTCAAAATTTATTTTGGATTTTTTTTTGCTGTTGTAAGTTCAAAGTAGGAGTAAGTTACAATCGTACACTTCGGAGTCAAATCCACGGAAATACTTAACCAAGTTAACAGGATTACTCCGACCGGCCAACGCGTATAATTAAGTGGGACAAAAGAGGAGGAAGGAACCAGCTTCTTTAAAAAAATAACAATTCTTCTTTTAAAAATTAACAAATGAGGTTTTGAGAATTTTTTGGTCGAAAGAAGATGAAGAAGAGACGGAAAATGAAGTTAGCAGCAGGCTTACTACAACCGGCCAACACATTTAGTTAAGTAGGACAAAAGAGGAGGAAGGACACGGAACTAGCTTCTTTAAAAAATTAAAAATTGAGGTTTGATTGAAGTATGCAGAGCAGATCCAAACCTGATTACTTAGAACATCATCGTACACTTTGGAGTCAAATCCATGGAAATACTTAACTAACAATAAGTTAACAGGATTACTCCAACCGGCCAATGCATATAGTTAAGTGGGACAAAAAAAGGAGGAAGAGCACGGAACCAGCTTCTTTAAAATATTAACAATTAAGGTTTAACTGAGGTATGCAGAGCAGATCCAAACGAAATTACTTAGAATATCATCGGTACATTTCAGAGTAAAATCCACGGAAATACTTAACTAAGTCGGCAGAATTACTACAACCGGGCAACACATTTGTTAAGTGGGACAAAAGAGGAGGAAGGGTACGGAATCAGCTTCTTTAAAAAATTAACAATTGAGGTTTTGAGAATTTTTTGGTCGAAAGAAGATGAAGAAAGGTGCGTCAGAAGAAACGGAAAATGAATAGTAAAATCCTCCAGAGTCGCAGAACGACTCATAAATTAGAATGAAAATAAATAAAGCAACGAAGCGAAGGAAAATAATGAAAGCTAAAATAGAATTAGGGATGGGGCTATATTTCATTTACGAGATAAAACCCGCAACCATCTCTGATTCAAAATTGTGTGTGTGTGTGTGTGTATTCACTTGACGTTTTGTAATATTTCGTTTTTCTATAACATGTTGTACCTATAACTTTTCCATGACAAAAAACAAAAAACCTCCAAAGATCAGCGGATAAAGGCGAAACTACCGCATTTGCTTCAAGTTTTTGAGACACCAAAAGACGTAAAGGCCGGACATGATCAAAGTGGCGACCAAAAGATAGAAGTTCAAATAAATCTTTGACTTCACATACAACTTTTACTCAAAAAACAGCAATTTCCTTCACACTTTTTTAACAAAATTTTGGCAAAATTATATTTACTTAATTAATCCATAAAGCCTCATGGCTATAAGGTGTTGTGAGCAGTTGTGTTGTCTCTCCTAGGTGTCTCCGTTGGCTTCTGTCTTGTAACATATTTTCCATCTTGTCCCATTTCATTCCTCTTTTGTCCAACTCCTTCTTGGCACCTTTTCCTTGATCTGCCACTTACCCTTTTTCTGGTACTTATTGCTTCCAACCCCATTTTTGTTAATCCTGTCTTGTCCATCCATTTTAAGTGCCCAAACCATCTTAACATTCCTTCTTCTATTTTGTTGTATATTCATTTCACTTTCAAGTTTTCCCGGTATGTAATATTTTTTATTTTGTCCATTCTCGTTTCATTTTCTATTTTTCTTAAGAATCTCATCTCAATAGCTTCCAAGTATATGCCACAGACGGGATCATTACTCTTTTTATTGTATTTCTGCTTTCGTTTTTTCACTAGAAGATATGTTTAATATTGTTATATAGTCTGCCTTTTCCTTCTCTAATTTTTTCGTCCGTCTTTCCTTCTTGAGTAATTATAAATCCTAAATATTTGAATTGTTATGCTTGCTGCAGGTTTTCAGTTTTCAATTTTATATGTTGTTGTGGTTGTTTCCGTTTTCTTTTGGTTTGTTTTCATACCGAATTTCTCTAGTGTGGTTTTCGATAAGAAGTTTTTTCATTCCTAGCAAATATCACCATATCGTTCGCATAGCATATTTCTGAGATAGATATTTTTGTAATTTTCAGTATCCGACTTTGTAGGTTTTAACACTGTTTTTTATTTCCTTTTTACGGCTTTATCCAGTATCAGAGTTCACTCTGATAAAGGGCGCAAAATGCCTGTTTTACTCCACGGACAGTTCTGATTGCCAGTGTCTTGTTCTAACGTGACTCGTCGTCTTCGTATATTCAGATTTTATTCTTCTAATTTGACCCTTCGATATGCTTCTCTTTTCTAAAGTCCTCTCTCCTGATTTAGTTAAAAGCCTTCTCTAGATCGATGAAGTAGATGTGGATACTTCTTCCTTCCCTCTTTGCTTTCTCCGCTATCTGTCTGACGGTGAATATACCATAATTCACCGTGCGGTTGTAACCCCCAAGATGGTAAAGCTAATACACCTGAAAAATTTGACAGTACCAGGTGACTGCTATTCCAGCAACTGTTCCCCAAACTAACTCGGTGAAGAAGGGGTGGATCATTAATTAAAATAAACCAGGGCGGCAAGAAATAAACCCCAATTGCTGTAACCACTTCGAAACCGTTCCCAAGGTCCCGCAGTGTTCGTTGTAGGTAACTTCGAAACTTCAGGAGATTTAATACACTTGTTGCATTCAGCGCAGGTTCTCGACATAAACAAAACACACGCAATAACACAAGATTTATTTGTGCAATCGTCAATAAATCAAAAAGAACAGCTTAGTACTGTAATACGATAAATGTAATTCAAAAGTATAACTTCAAAACAACTGCAATTAATCAGATCTGATTGGACATAAAATGCGCAAAACGATAAACGATAATTCTAAATTTAACTAATTAAGTACAGGCTTTTAAATGCCTCAAATTCATTCATCAAAAGATAACCAAAATAGAAAGAAATAAACCACGATACGTCAAAAATCCTGTCAACTGGCGTCGGTACGTTCCGTCTTGAAAAGAGGGCGATAGTTGTCCGCGTCTAGCGTCCAAAATTCTTGCTGTGACGTAACTTGATTATGACGTCACTCCAAAGTGAGGGTCAAACGGAAATGGTACACCAGCAGGAGATATTTAACAATTCCCCGAGACCAGAATCCTTTATTTTCGCAAACGCAAACCAAATCTAAACTAAGACCACAGCCAAAACTAAATCTGACACTAAAACGACCCTCTAAAAGAAGGAGAAGGTCGGCCATTAGCCAATGTGACGCAATAACGTAAAAGTAGAACGTTACCTGGCAATTTTGCAAAGTCGTTGGTTTAAAACGTAAACAACGTTTCACAGGGCAGCGTGAGCAACAATAAACTTTCCGGTACACACCGTATTAATTGAATTCGCACAATTCACGAGAATAAACGATACACGTCTTCTCTCATGTACTGCAGAAAAAAAAAAGTGGTAAGAAGCGAAGATGGCCGGGGAGTTAGAGCATTTCCGGCATCCTAGCAAAACAATGGCGTGGCCAATAGAATAATTAAGACGTCAACAGTTTCAATTAAAAAAGCCAATGAGAAAGCGAGAGTTCAAATATACGTTTCCGGCAAGGGTTAAAGTGTTGTCAGATGTCAAACCAAGCATGTACAAACACGCGATGTTGCCATTCGTAAAAAGTCTGCAGGCAGAATCGTTTAAACAAATCAAAACGTAACACGGTTTAGCTTAAATTCTAGCTTTCTTTCTATTTGTTGTTTCACCCTCCCCTACAGACTTCTTGCATATACTTTTGCAATTGCTCTAGTTTGGAATCTCTACTGTACCCATTTCTCCTTTTTTATAAGCTCGATTCAGTATGTTCCGAAGCTCACTCAGAGCATGTTCTGATTGTGTCTTCATCATTTCTGCCTTTTCGCTTTTTCTACTTTTAATTTTGCATTGTATCTTTAATTTTTTCTATGATTATGTTTTCTTCTGCTTCTCGTTGTTCTATTCTGAGTTCTTCTATCTGTGTGATTTGTTCTTGAGTTCTAAAAGTTGTTTGTAGTATTGGTCGCCATCTCTCCACAATCCTCTTTTCTTCTACAATTAGATTTCCAGCTTTGTCCTTGATATCTCTTGTAGTCTCCACTTTATTTTTCCTCAGCTAGGTATTACTCCAAAAAATAATATCTGATTTTCATTACATGCTGTTTTCATTTTATTTCCAAACTCCTTCCAACTATTTTTTTTTTCTTTAATTATTATTTTACGTTTGATCTGTCGTTTTTATAGTTTTCATTGTTGGTAAGTATGCCTTCCACTTTTCTTTCCTTTTCTTTAGAGCTGTTTTTATTTGGTCATTCCGCCATTTTCTCTTTATGATATTTGTATTTACTATATTTGCAGCCCCATAATCTTGTTCTGCCATCGTTCTTCCATATTTCCTCCTCGTTTAGTTTGCCTAAATATTTCATTTACTTTTCTTTAAAATTTTTCTGCCAAATTGTTTGTGTTAAGTTTGTCAAATCTAATTTTCTTGTTCACCATTTTTTTCTTCATTTCAACTTTATCTCCTTCTATTATAAATTTTATTGCCACTAAGTAGTGGATGCTTGCAATCTCTGCGCCTCTGTTAAGTTCTATATCTCTTACATTTTTCCATTTTCATTTCTCTTTAGTATTTATCTTGTAATTTTATGCATTCCTTTCTTCATAGTGTTTATTATTCCCTACTCTCTCATTCAAATCGCCCATTTTTATTACTTGATAGTCGCAAAATCATAAAGATCCCAAATCGCAATTCCTTCGCTTTTTGTTTCTTTTTATTTATTTATGTCTTACGAATTTTTGTATTCCTGCAATTGTCTTATAACCTCCGTTTCTCTTTTTTTGCGCCCGCGCAACGGCACAAGTGTTTATTACACTTGTGTCCAGTTGCAGTCTCAGCAATTTTATGCACCTGTTCGAGTTAACTGTAAGTTATTACGTAATCTGACACGTTTTGTTTAACTTGAACAATTGTAATGATTCAGATTCGCAGACACATACGTTTGAATTTGATAGTTGCAATTTATTTTCTAATTTTGAAATAATTAACTTTTTTTGCACAGAATTGCAGAGTTTTCTTCGACTAAATTTTGATTACCCTATACTTTACCAATGAAAAATTAAAAATAAAGGGAATAAGACCCGAGGAAATTTCTGTTTCGACGTCGGTCATCGATGGACGAACGGAACGGACGCGTTTGATTGATGAGCGTGTCGAAGACCTTAAAACGTGAACGCTGTCCGTCTTCAATGAGAGCGCGGGTTGGCACATGAATAACGGAAGGCCTTCGAGTTACATGTCGAGGCTATTCATAAATCCTGTTATTAATAGACGGTCCGAAAAAATACTATTGTCGTTGTTGGTTGATGTGCTCGAGTGAAAAAAAAAGGTGCACACGTGGCGGAAGGCCCACCAACAAAGGTTTTATTTTAGAAACGCAATTTTAAAATAACTTAGAACAATTATTTTGGCGAGTATGTGAATCAGCGTTCATAAAAATCAAAAAAATAAACTAAAACCGATTTAAATTAAATAAATATTGTTTTTTTATTTAGTTTATTTTTTGATATTTTTTAATGAAAACAAAATGTACACATTTCATTAATGATTTCGAATAAAACCGTGATCTTTAAAATAAAATAAAAATCGCTCGATTAAAATCAGTGATTTTAAATATGATTTTATTCATCAATCTTGCTCTATCAACTCAACCCTGCTTAAAATGTATCTTAATTTTAGAAACTTCAACCGGTTTTGTTTATCTGAAGAGAATTTGTTGTTGTTTTTGTTTTTTTTAAATTTAATATATTTTCTTGATTTATTTCTCGATCGCCTTTTGTTTTATTTTACATTGTCAAACACTTTTTAACTTTAAAAAATCGAACCAGTTTTGTATATTTGTAGGCAATTTTTTTTTAAACTTTTTTAACTTTAAAAAATCGAACCAGTTTTGTATATTTGTAGACAATTTTTTTATTTTTATTTTTTTTTTATTATTCGTCGTTCGTCTTTTGTTTTATTTTACGTCAAAAATGGAACAATTGTCAAATGAACAAATATCAAATGTCTTAAACTATATCTTAATTTTAGATAATTGAACCAGATTTGTGTATTTGAAGAGAATTCTTTTATTTTTGTTATTTTTTTAAATTTGAAAGATTTTCTGATCTTTTATCGATCGTCTTTTGTTTTATTTTACGTGGAAAATTAAATATCTTCATTTTAGAATTAATAATTTTGAGTAAAATTATGATTTTTAAAATAAAATAAAAATTCGATTAAAATCAGTAATTTTAAATATGATTTGAACGTCAGTCAAATCAACCATGCTTAAAATGTATCTTAATTTTAGAAACTCCAATCAGTTTTGTTTATCTAAAGAGAATTTTTTATTTCTGTTTTTTTTTATTTAATATATTTTCTTGATTTATTTTTCAATCGCCTTATGTTGTATTGAACAAAAAAAATTGAACAATTATCAAATGTATATTAATTTTAAAGAATCGAACCAGTTTTGTATATTTGAAGATTATTTTTTTATATATTTTTTTAATTTATAATTTTTTTTTTAATTTGTTTGTCGATCATCTCTTGTTTTATTTTGCGTCAAAAATTCAAATATCGTCAAAAATTCAAAAATGTCTGAAACTATATCTTAACTTTAGATAATTGAACCAGTTTTGTATATTCGAAGACAATTTTTTATATTTTTATTTAAATTTATAAAGTTTTTGGATGTATTCGTCGATTGCCTTTTGTTTTATTTTTCATCAAAAATCGAACAATTATCAAATGCCTTAAACTGTATATTAATTTTAGATAATTGAACCAGATTTGTGTATTTCAAGAAAATTCTTTTATTTTTGTTATTTTTTTACTTTTATAGATTTTCTTGATTATTTATCGATCGTCTTTTGTTTTATTTTACATTCAAAATTGAACAATTGTCAAATGTATCTCAATTTTAGAAAATCGAACCAGTTTTGTATATTTGAAGACATTTTTTTTAATTTATAATTTTTTTATATATACATCGTTTGTCTTTTGTTTTATTTTACGTCAAAAATTTACGTAATTTTAGATAGTTTAACCACATTTGTATATTTGAAGAATTTTTTTTTTATTTTTGTTATTTCTTTAAGTTTTATAGATTTTCCTCATTATTTATAGATCGCCTTTTGTTTTATTTTACGTCAAAAATTTAACAATTGTCAAATGTAACTTAATTTTAGAAAATCGAACCATTTTTGTATATTTAAAGCCAATTTTTTATTTTTTTTTAATTTTATAATTTTTTAAAACTTATTTGTCGATCGTCTCTTGTTTTATTTTACGTCAAAAATTAAACAAATACCAAATGTTTTAAACTATATCTTAATTTTAGATAGTTGAACCCGATTTGAATATTTAGAGTGAATTTTTTTTTAGTTTTTGTTATTTTTTTGTAAATTTTATAGATTTTCTTCATTAATTTATCGGTCGCCTTTTGTTTTATTTTACATCAAAAATTGAACAATTATCAGTTATGTCTCAAACTGTACCTTCATTTTAGATAATTGAACAAGATTTGTGTATTTGAAGATAATTTTTTTATTTTTGTTATTTTTTTTCTTAATTTATAGATTTTCTTCATGATTTGTCGACCGTCTCTTGTTTTATTTTACGTCAAAAACTGAACAATTGTCAAATGTATTTTGATTTTATAAAATCGAACCAAAAATCACGAATTTGTATATTTGAAGACATTTTTTTTATTTATTTTTTTTTATTTTGTAAATTTTTTGACTTATTTGTCGAACGTCTGTTGTTTAATTTGACGTCAAAAATTGAACAGTTGTCAAGTGTATCTTAATTTTGGAAAATCCAAACAGCTTTCTATATTTGAAAACAATTTGTTATTTTTTTTTAATTTAAAAATTTTTTCGATTTATTCGTTGATCGTCTTTTGTTTCATTTTACGTCAAAAATTGAGCAATTACCAAATGTCTTAAACTACCGAGTGATTTTTTTTAAATTTTATCAACTCTTGCCATGGAATTTGGACGACATGTCCTAGCTTTACAGTAAAACAGCATCGAGGAGTGCAATGACTAACTTTTCACCTAAGCTAAGACATGACGTGCAGATTTCATGGCAAGAGTTGATATGATAAATTTTAAAAAATCACTCGGTATATCTTAATTTTTGATAGTTGAACCAGATTTGTGTATTTGAAGGGAATTCTTTTATTTTTATAATTTTTTTTAATTTTATAAATTTTATTGATTATTTTTCTATCGTCTTTTGTTTTATTTTATGTCAAAAATTGAACAATTGTCAAATGTATCTCAATTCTAGAAAATCCAATCAGTTTTGTATTTCTAAAGAGAATTTTTAATTTTTTTTTTAATTTTATAATTTTTTTCGATTAATTTGTCGATCGTCTTTTGTTTCATTTTACGTCAAAAATTGAACAATTGTCGAATGTATTTTAATTTTAGAATGTCAACCACCCAGTTTCGTTTACTTGATGAGACTTTCTTCATTTATTTTATTTCCTTTTTAATTTTATAGATTTTCTTGATTATTTATCGATCGTTTTGTTTTATTTTACATTAAAAATTGAACAATTGTCAAGTATAACTTAATTTTAGAAAATCAAACCAGTTTTGTATATTTGAAGGGAATTTTTAATTTTTTTTTAATTTTATAAATTTTTTCGATTATTTGTCGATCGTCTTTTGTTTCATTTTGAACAATTGTCAAAATGTATCTCAATTTTAGAAAATCGAACCAGTTTTGTATATTTGAAGACAATTTTTTTATTATTTTTTTTATTTTATAATTTTTTTTATTTATTAATCGTTCGTCTTTTGTTTTATTTTACGTTAAAAATTTACGTAATTTTAGATTATTGAACCATATTTGTATATTTGAAAAGAATTTTTTTAATTTTTGTTATTTTATAGATTTTCCTCATTATTTATCGATCGTCTTTTGTGTTATTTTACGTCAAAAATTGAACAATTGTCAAATGTATCTTGATTTTAGAAAATCGAACCAAAAATCACAGATTTGTATATTTGAAGACAATTTTTTATTTATTTTTTTTTGTAATTTTGTAAATTTTTTGACTTATTTGTCCAACGTCTTTTGTTTTATTTTACGTCAAAAATCACTCGGTATATCTTAATTTTTGATAGTTGTGTATTTGAAGGATATTCTTTTATTTTTGTTATTTTTTTAAATTTTATTGATTATTTTTCTATCGTCTTTTGTTTTATTTTATGTCAAAAATTGAACAATTGTCAAATGTATCTCAATTCTAGAAAATCCAATCAGTTTTGTATACCTAAAAAGAATTTTAATTTTTTTCTAATTTTATAATTTTTTTCGATTTATTTGTCGATCATCTTTAATTTTACGTCAAAAAATGAACAATTGTCGAATGTATTTTAATTTCAGAATGGCAACCACCCAGTTTCGTTTACTTGATGAGACTTTCTTTATTTTTATTTTATTTTCTTTTTAATTTTATAGACTTTCTTGATTATTATCGATCGTCTTTTATTTTATTTTACGTCAAAAATTAAACATCTTAAAGTCTACCCAGTTTTTTTTCTTAATTTGAAATTTGAAATTTTTAATTAATTTTGCATATTTTTGTGATTTATTTAACGATCATCTCTTGTTTTATTATTTTACGTCAAAAATTGAACAATTCTCAAATGCATATTAATTTTTGAATGACGACCACCCAGTTTCGTTTACTGGAAAACGTCCTTCATTTTAATTTTATTTTATTTTTTAATTTTATAGATTTTCTCGATTATTTATCGATCGTCTTTTGTTCCATATTACGTCAAAAATTGCAGAATTTCATAATCAAATAAGTGTTGACAAAATTCACGATTTTTTCAAAAGAACCAAAAATCACTGATTAGAACAAAATGTGGAATTCATTAAAATTTTCAATTTCGTTAATAGCTTTGCACAAATAACTCGGATGGAATAATATTATAAATCGTTATCGAAATATGTAAACAAATAAATTTTAAACAATAAAAATCGTTTGATTTTAAACATAATTTTAATCAAAATAATTTAAATCAGCTCAACCCTGATGTGTATGTGTTGAACAACGTGAACATAATTTTGGGACACAGTTTTCAGCAACTAAAACGTTGCTCATTCTTTAATTTTAATTTTTTAATTTTTCAAAAATTCGTTTGCGGTTTATTTACCTTCCGACTTGAATACACGATTTATATTTTAATTTTGTCTAACCGTTCTTAATTTATTTCTGACCTTGGTTTATTTAATTTTGCTGTATTTCAGAAACCGTTTTTTTTTAATATTTGCTGTTACTTGAAGTTTGACGTTATCTTTGCACAGAAACAAACAACTTCGGATGTTTAAATTATACATACATATAATTGCGTTCGATGTAAATTGTAATTCCGCGCTAGCGTGACTCGTCGACTTCAAAGATCCGCAATGCAGAAGAATCGCAGACACATTTACGTGCTGAAAATCTGCATGCAACCAACCTTCTGCATAGGTGGACTATTATAAAACCGGAGAATCCGTCCGGATTCCGGACCGGAATTTATTATTCGCGCGGTGAACGAACGAACGAACGGGCCGGCCGGAAGCTCGGAGTTATTTTTAGACGCGTTTTAAATTCGCTTCATTATTTACTAGTTAACCTGGAATTATGCTTTTCTACGGCGCAATGATTCTAAACGTGTTCCCGTATTTTTCATAATAATTGCTTCGAAAATTGCGAAACGTCTTCGTGTATTAATCCAGTTTGAGAAAGTTCTGCGATGATTATTAGAGTGGAAATTGCACACTGATTTAAAAACGCAAGAGTCAGTTTTCCAGTGCACTCTCTAATTGCTAAAACGTGTACGTACAAACTTCTGAGTTCGTGAACCACCCACGTAGTATAGCGATAGACAAAAGCAACGCGACGAAAGCGATTTACATTAAAAGAAAAACATGGAGAATTGTTACATCCTGATAGTTAGGCCACCAACAAAACAGGATGACCATAATTTGCACCTGCCACTCCATCTAAACATAAATTAACAACGAAGAAATACAGACGCAAGCAGATGCGAGCGCGAAATTAGACGAGTTTATTCCAAGTCGCAAGTCTGCGAACTAACGTAGCGAATAAAGAACGGCGAATTATTCTCTAATTATTACATATCAAGTTAGATCTGCATCAAATGGAGTCATCCCTCTCTCTCACCTGCATGATGTGGGTACATTCCCTTTAAACGGGTCCTCTCACCACTTGAGCCTCTCTCGAAAGGCGGAAAGTCTTTTGTCCTTGCCTCGGAGCACCACTTTACGGAGCGATTTTAAACACTCGCGCTCGAGACGTATTCCGAACGGCGGAATTTGCGGAACATTCCGACTTCCTCCTCTAAAATCTACGCGGACGTTCACATCGCGTGCTCGGAATTTGCGCGACGCTGCAAATTAAAAGCCGTTTCCGAAATCTGAAGGATGAATTTTAAACCTTGCCCCACCTGGACGCGGTGCTCAGCGACGATCCACAAGAGAATTGGGTCAAGGCCATGGAGCCCTGAAACAAAAGAAAACGCGTGATTATAAACATCTTGAGACGCCTACGATTAGAAACAGCAAAGCATAAATTAAGGGCAGAAAAATAAATCCAAGTCTTTCCTTCAAATAAAACCGTAAGCCCTCAATTATTTGAGGGGTGGCGCGAAGAATTTACCAATTGGTTGACTACTCCTCCTTGGTTTACTTGAGTAATGAGTGGAGGTTTTCCAAAATTCAAAGCCAAGCTCTGCAATGAGCTTCTTACTTTGGTCTTGTAAGACCTCCAAGGTGGAGGCCATCAAAAGAAGGTAACGGCAAGACTCTTAGAAAAGGAAGGAATGGATTGGTTTGATAAGATTTGAAAGAAAAGTCATCCCCAAAGGAAAACCAATCAAGTGATGAAGTGGAACTTTTCTGCATTCGTTAGGATCTTCCTGATCCATCAAAATTGATTCAAAAGAATTGAGGAAGCCTAATAGTAAGAATAATAAAGCAAAGATGATACCAATCCTTCTCTAAAAGGCGTACCTCCTTACTTCCTGGATTGAATTGGTCGATCCAAGTCTAGCAATGAAGAAGGTTCACGAACTTCAAGACTTCATTAAAAACTAAAGAAAAAAAAAGGCTTGTTATTTGCATCTCCCACTTAAAATTGATTAAAAGAGGTTAAGTTTCTCAAAAGGGAAAGAGTTTGCTTCAAGGTTTTGAACATTGTTAGGTGAAAGGTTTTCATCGAATTTGGAAAAAGGGATCAAGATATTTTGAAAGGAAATAGATGGAAGAAAAGCTGTGGCTCACTTGCTTCTTGTAACAGGAAAGGCTCTCCAATGAATCCTTGGTATGTGCAAATAGGAGAATCCTCACCTTCATGAGGAAAAGGAAAAGATAGATGAACAGACTCAAGAAGTAATCCAACCGCAAGTCTTCTCCAATATTTCTTTGATTTAAGTATCTTCTGAGGCCGCCAATGCTGATTAGAAAGAAATAGAAAAGCCCAATCAGTACAAAGTTTCAAAGGACTTTCGGCTTTGCTTCAGTACGACTCGTCTATCTAGCTCGTTATCAAATGATGGCCGAACTTAGCACGTTTAATAAAAAGCTCAACGTCTTCTCCAGATTTTTTCCCGAAAAAGTATTCCCCAAAAGGTATTCCCCAAGAAGTCTTCTTCCAAAAAGGACCTTTCTCCAAAAAAATCCGAGGATTTCGAGCATTTGAATCGTTTAAAGTCGATTAAAAGAGATCCAAGGGTGTCAAGAGCGTAAGTTCAAAACGAAGAAAAGGAAAGTTATAGAATTGGTCTGGAATAATCTGTTTACTCTAGAACATCATAAGAAGTTGAAAGGGATGACAGATTACATCTATGAAATTAGATTGTCCACTTTTTACGTAACCTTTAACAAATCTTTTGGAAAAAGGGATAATTTTGGAGCAATTCTAAATTTCTTAACCTCAGAATGTTTTTTTTAGAGACTTAAGGGATAAAATTAAATCAAGAGGCAAGCTTGCTTTTAGCCAGGTTACTCTCAAGGCTTTAATTGGGATTGTGCCATCCTCCACACTTCCTTGATTTACCCCCTTAGTCCACCTAATTGATTGGAAAGGAACACAGGAAACCAACCATGTAATAAAAATTGGAGACTTTCAGCTTTTACCTCATCAAATCGATTTCTTCTCCGAAAACATTTTCTTTAAAAGAAGTCTGCCTGGTCCTTGAAAACTTAAAGAAAATAAGTGAGCCACCTATAGAAGAAGGAGGAGGAAACTTCAGCTCTTGCTTCAGGATGATGCTTAAGTTGTTAAGAAGAAAAGAACATTTTTCCAAAAAAAATTTTTCTACGAACGAAATCTTCAAAAGAGGGCTTTTCTAAAAGAAGCCCCGTCCTAGAAAAGTTTGGAATTTTCTAATGTCGATACAAGCGATCCCTTTTTCTCGAAAGTAAACCTTCTTCACAATGGAAAAGGAATTAGGAAACCCAATCTACAAAAAGGTCTCAGAACATTCAGCTTTTGTCACAGCTCTAGCAATTCGATGTTGCTGTTACATGGTGGCCGAAATTAAATCTTCTTCGAAAGAAGTCGTTTCCCAAAACCAGAAAGAAGTCTTTCCAACGAAACTCAACGACAGTAAGAAGGTCTGGCGACTTTGGAACATTTTAAGAATCTTTTTAATGGCGATGCAAGGCGGTGTCTTCTCTAAACAATTTTTTTCTTCAAAGGAAACCTTCTAAAAAGAAATCTTTTCTTGAAGGAAATCTTCTCCAAATGAACCCTTCTCCAGGAGACTTAGGAAACGCAACGCATTAGCTACAGCCACTCATTGTTACATGATGGCCGAAATTTGGACATTTCAAGAAACTTTCCAAGATCAATGTAGGCGATGTCTTTTCCAAACTGGGTTTTCTTTAAAAGAAATAAATCTTTCCAAAACAAGCTTTGCTCTCTAAAAAAGAAAAAATAATACCAATTAGGAAAACTCAACGACAGGAAGAAGATCTGAGGACTTTTCAATTTCTACTTCAGCTTTGGTTATTTGAAGAAACTTTTTAATGGCGTTGCAAGGTAAGTCTTCTCTGAACAACACATTTTCTAAAGGAAATCTAAAGGAATTCTTCTAATAGCCATTACAGCGAGTCGTACAGTATACTTTATCCACAACTACAAATACTAATAATTTTAGCCAAGTTACTCTCAAGTCTTTGATTGGGTCGTGCCGTCCTCCACACTTCCTTGATTTAGCCCCTTAGTCCACCTAATTGATTGGAAAGGAACAAGAAAATCAACCATCTAATAAAAATTGGAGACTCAAATCCATTTCTTCTCCGAAAACGTTCTCTTTAAAAGAAGTCTGCTTGGTTCTTCAAGACTTAAAGAAAATAAGTGAGCCAGCTATGGAAGGAGGAGGAGGAGGAAAGTTCAACTCTTGCTTCATAATGGATGCTTAAGTTCTTTGTTAAGAAAGAAAAGAACGTTTTTCCAAAAAAAAATTCTACGAACGAAATCTTCAAAAGAAGGCCTCTCTAAAACAAGTCCTCTCCAAGAAAAGTTTGGTGTTTCCTAATGTCGATACAAGCGATCCCTTTTTCTCTAAAGTAAACCTTCTTCAAAAGAAATCTTTTCCCAAGGAATTAGGAAACCCAGTCGTACAAAAAGGTCTCGGAACATTCAACTTTTGTCTTAGCTATAGCAACTCGATGTAACTGTTACATGGTGGCCGAAATTTGGACGTTTCGCGAAATGTAGGCGATGTCTTTTTCGAATTGAATCTTCTTCAAAAGAAGTCTTTTCCCAAAACCAGAAAAAGCCTTTCCAAAATAAATAATTAGGGAAACTTAACGACAGTAAGAAAGTCTGGCGACTTTTGAACATTTTAAGAATCTTTTTGATGGTGATGCAAGGCGGAAACCTTCTAAAAAGAAATTTTTTCTCGAAGGAACTCTTCTCCAAATGAACCCTTCTCCAGGAGACTTAGGAAACGCAACCATCCAGGAAGAGCCCAGAACAGTCAGCTTTTGCTTCTGCTATAGCTATTCATTGTTACCTGATGGCCGAAATTAAATCTTCTTCAAAAGAAGTCGTTTCCCAAAACCAGAAAGAAGCCCTTCCAAAATAAATATTTCGGAAAACTCAACGACTTTCGAACATTTTAAAAATCTTTTTAATAGCGATGCAAGCGATGCTTTTTCTAAACAATTTTTTCTCCAAAGGAAACCTTCTAAAAAGAAACGTTTCCTCGAAGAAAATCTTCTTCAAATGAACACTTCTCCAGGAGACTTAGGAAACGCAACAATTCAGGAAGAGTCCAGAACAGTCAGCTTTTGCTTCAGCTATAGGTATTCATTGTTACATGATGGCCGAAATTTGGATTTTCCAAGATCAATAGAGGCGATGTCTTTTCCAAACTACGTTTCCTTAAAAAAAAATAAATCTTTCCAAAACAAGCCTTGCTCTCTAAAAAAGAAAAATTAATACTAATTAGTGAAACTCAACGATAGGAAGAAGATCTGAGGACTTTTCAATTTCTACTTCAGCTTTTGGACATTTGAAGAAGCTTTCTAATGGCGTTGCCTTCTCTAAAGAGTATTTTCTCTAAAGGAAATCTTCTAAAAAGAAATCTTTTCACAAAGAAATTCATCTCCAAAGGAACTCTTCGCCGAATGGCTTCGGAAACCCAACCATACAGGAAGATCTCGGGACTTTAGGCTTTAGTTTCAGCTCGATGTTACCGATGACCGAATTTTGGATACTTAAAAACAACTTTCTAAGCGCTGTCTTCTTCAAACTAAATCTTCTTCAAAAGAAGTCTGAATGTCAAGAACAATGAAGCGCAGACAAAATGTCCAACAAAAAAAAAATGATACGATAAGTCAAAAAAAGCAAAAAATATATAAAAAAAGGAACAAGTCATTTGGTCATTCTTCCGATTTCCTTTGTATCTTTTTGTTTTAATTTTTATATATTACTGATTTTGGCAGTCAGTTTCCGATACCACTTGTATATTTTTATTGCTTCTAATAATAGTATATTGTACAGGATGCGTAATGAATGCTATTAATACCGAGGATGATTAGCAACTCGAGCGAGTGTAGTGAAGGAGGTAATAATAGCAATTATAGCGAGTCGCATACTATACTTTGTCCACGACTACAAATACTATGAATTTTTAATTACAATAACGACGTTACTGAAATCATGTGGAAAGATTAGAAGTCAAACGAAGTGCAGGACTATAAACATTTGCGAGTCGGAACAAATATTTTGTCCACGACTACTCAAAAATCTGCTAATTATTAATGTGTTTGGTCAAAGATAATGCTATCCATAATTCACTACCAGCAGCGAATAATCATTATTCACAGTATCATGGTAACCATCATTGTGTAAATAGTAAATGGTAAAGTAAAGTAAATAGGTTATGACTATACATTATTTAAAGAAGAAAATAGTTTAAAAAATGTTCAAAGACTGACGTTTTAATATTTATTATTGAATTTGGTTGTAACTTTAATTTGGTGCACGGACATATGAACACCAACACATTTCAAATGTATAAAAAGTTTGACTGGAACGATTTCAAGTAATTATAATAAGCGAAAGGGAAATCTGCTTCCTGCCAAAAACAATCTGATCGTAACGAATTTATTAATTCAACCAACACTTGCGCGCGAACTTAATTGCGAAAGTCTCGATTTATTTCAGTAAATAGAGACGTCTGCCAAAACTCATGAATGAAGTGGTAGGTAAGTACATAACGTGTGAGAGTTTGCTAATAAACAACTTCGACTTTCTATTACTGAACAATTAAATTCTGAATCATCCTTCACCGATATTAGCGAAAAAAGAAATAAATTCTTTCGAATTTCTCCAATTTCAACTGCATTTTGATGCAACTTACAAAAATGCAGTCAAGTTAAGAAATTTTCTGAGGACCCCATTTCAAAATCAGATTGAGATAAGAGAATTTATACTGTTCTAGATCTGTTCTGAATTACGCATTCCGTGTAGTAAGTCCGTCCCGAATTCAATAAGGCCCGTCTGGAATCAGCACAATTCCAGGCAGGCTTTTACAATCATCTCGGCTACGTGTTGTACGATCCAGTTGTTAGCCCCGTGATAAATTTACAGAAAAAAAAATAACAAAAAAAACAAAAGACCAGCACGTGCTTTGAGTTATCGAAAAACAGGGACGGACCATTTACTTCGAGATACGTGTGCCTCATTTTTTTTTTTTTTTTGCTACCATGTCATACATAAATGTTTTATTGCTTGTGTGTCTTTTCTTTATAGCAGTCGGTATTTACATAAATGATGTTCCACATGGGTCGTAACGAAAATTTATTGGGCAAAGAAAATGACCGTGCAGCAGTGCCAATGCGCGTACTTCAAAATTTATTATGTCAGTGTGACGTGGATGGTTTTGAAACCTGTGGTTTTCGTTTAAAGCATCTGCTATCAATTTATTGTCGCATTATTTAATCTTATCCTCCATTTCCCCTGACGACGTATATACCCAAGTAAAATTTTAAGGTCCTTGCAACTCGCTGAATTACATAATTCGGATTAATACCACCCATTTTAGTAGAACTGAAATAGACTTCACTTTGGATTTGGATTCGAAACGTCGGGAAGCAAAATGACATCGGAGATTTCCACTTTGGATAAAGTAAAGGCAGTGGAAAAAACATGGCGAATTTCGAAGAGGCGACTCGGGAAACCCTGATGACCCAAAAACATCTCTAAAGCAGACCCAAAACAATAGACGATTTGGGACGAGTTTCGGAGAAGACGAAGCACAGAAATCACAAGACGAAAAAGGACATGGTTCGGCATCCAACCACAAAGACATCTTTAAGGTGCATCCAACATGACGTAGAAGAGACCCGTCTTGGATAAAGTGAAGGCAATGAAAAGAACATGAAGAATCTCGAAAAAGGCGGTGCAAACAAAATTGAGGACGATAGTAGAAGCGACTAAGAAGACCCTGATGACTCAAAAGCAACTCTAAAACAGACCCAAAACAGTAGACGATATAGGAGGAGCTTCGGAGAAGACGAAGCAAGGAAATCACGAGACGAAAAAGGACATGATTCGGCATCCAACCACAAAGACATCTTTAAGGTGGATCCAACATGACGTAGAAGAGACCCATATTGGATAAGGTGAAGGCAATGAAAAGGACATGAAGAATTTCGAAGAAGACGGTAAGAAAAATTGAAGGCGACAATAGAAGCGACATACAAAACACTGATGGCCCAAAATCAGACCCAAAATGTTAGGCAATTTAGAAGGAGCTTCGGAGAGGGCGAATCAAGGAAATTACAAGACGAAAAAGGACATGGTTCTGCATCTAACCACAACGACATCTTCAAATTGCACCCTAAATTACATAGAAGAGCCCCGAATTGGATAAAGTGAAGGCAATGAAAACAACATGAGGGATTTCGAAGAAGGAGAGGCAAGAAAAATTGAAGACGACAATAGAAGCTACTCACAAAATACTGATGACCCAAAACAATAGGCAATTTAGAAGGAGCTTCAGAGAAAACAAAGCAAGGACTAAAGAGGACATAATTCGGAATCTAACCACAATGAGTTCTTCAAAGTGCATCTAAAATGACATAGAAAACCACCGTGTTGAATAAAATGAAGGCAATGAAAAGAATATGAGGAATTTCGAAGGAGGTTACACAAAACAATGTGAAGACGACAATAGAAGCGACTCAGAAAACTCTGATGACCCAAAAGTGTCTCTAAAGTACACCAGAAACAATAGACGATTTAGGAAGAGCTTCGGACAAGACGAAGCAAGGAAATCACGAGACGAAAAAGGACATGGTTCGGCATCCAACCACAACAACATCTTTAAGGTGCATCCTAAGTGACATAGAAGAGCTCCGTGAAGGCAATGAAAAGAACATGAGGAATTTCAAAGAAGTCGGGACAAGAAAAATTAAAGACGACAGTAGAAGTGACTCAGAAAACTTTGATGACCCAAAAGTGTTTCTAAAGCAGACCCAAAACAATAGACGATTTAAGATGAGTTTCGGAGAAGACGAAGCAAAGAAATCACAACACGAAAAAGGATATGGTTCGGCATCTAACCAGAACCACATCTTCAAGTCGCACCCAAAATGACATAGAAGAGCCCCGTGTTGGATAAAGTGAAGGCAATGAAAAAAACATGAGGAATTTCGAAGAAGGCGAGCAATAGAAGTGACTCAGAAAACTCTGATGACCCAAAAGTGTCTCCAAAGCAGACCCAAAACAATAGACGATTTAGGAAAAGCTTCGGACAAGACGAAGCAAAGAAATCACAAACGAAAAAGGAAGTGGTTCGGAACCGGAATCTTCAAGGTGTATCCAAAATGACATGGAAGAACCCCGTGTTAGATAAAATGAAGGCAATGAAAAGAACATGAGGAATGTCGAAGAAGGCAGAGCAAGAAATTTGAAGACGACAATAGAAGCGACTCAAAAGTAACTCTAAAGCAGACCTAAAAAATTGCACGTTTCAGGAGGAGCTTCGGAGAAGATGAAATAAGGAAATCATGAGTCGAAAAATGACATGGTTCGGCATCCAACCACAAAGATATTTTTAAGATGCATCCAACATGACGTGTTAGATAAAATGAAGGCATTGGAAAGAACATTTCGATGAAAGCAGGGCAAAAAAAATTGAAGATGACAATAGAAGCGATTCAGAAAACCTTGATGACCCAAAAGCAACTCCAAAGCAGACCCAAAACAATAGGCGATTTAGGAGGAGCTTCGGAGAGGACAAAGCAAGGAAATCACGAGACGAAAAAGAACGTGATTCGACATCTAACGACAACGACATCTTCAAAGTGCACCCATAATGATATAGAAGAGTCCCGTGAATGTAAGGAAAAGAACAATTTCTAAGAAGGAGGGACAGGAAAAATAGAAGCGACTCACAAAAAACGGATGACCCAAAAGCAACTCTAAAGTAGACCAAAAACAATAGGCAATCAAGAAGGAGCTTTCGAGAAAACGAAGTAAGTAAATTACAGGAGGAAAAAGGACATGATTCGGACACGACTTCTTGAAAGTGCATCCAATACGACATCAGAGGAAGTGAAGGCAATGGCAAAAGTGATTCAGAAAACCCCGATGACTCTAGAACGTCTTTAAAGCAAATCCAAAACAACAGTTTCAAGGAGACAAGCAAGACAAAGAAGTTATGAGTAACTTTTAAGAAGACGAAGCAAAACCAAAGCAGAAGTGCCGCCGTACCCAACAGCAAGACCATCTTTAAGGTGGATTCAAAATGACACGTTGGATGAAGCGAAGGCCAAAAATTGAAGAAGGCAATGGAAGTGATTCAGAAAACTCTGATGACTCAAAAGTGTCTTTAAAGCACACCCAAAACAACATAGAAGTAATTGGAGGAAGGAAAGAAGATGGAGAAGATAAGATTGAAATCAACTAAGAAATTATTGAGGAGGACCTAAGTAGTAGAGCGCAATTCAAGGTCATAGTTGGGAGGGCGCCAAGGGAGGCCTAAGCCTGCTTTGACCTGAGGTGAAATTATTATTTTTCTTTATTGTGGTGCTTCTATTGTCACTTTCTTGCTTTCTTCCTTCCCCCACAACTTAACTTTCCTTCATTAGCAATTATCAATTGTTTTTCTTCATCGATAACTGTCAATTGTGTTTCTTCACCATCAACCATCAATTATTTTTCTTCAATTATTAATTGTTTTTCTTTACAAATCACTATCAATTGTTCTTCTTCACGAGCAATTGTTAATTATTTTTCTTCACCAATGAGTGTCAATTATAGTTGTTTACTTTGACTATCAATTGTTTTTCTTCATGAACGATAGTCAATTGGTTTTCTTCTCTAATGACTGTCAATTAGTTTTCTTCGCGAATTATTAATTGTTTTCCTTTACGAATTGTTTCGCTTCACGAACGATTGTCAAATTTTCTTTTAACAATTTTTACCCCTTTCCTTCAGTTTTATCAATTGTTTAATTCAAGGTCATTCGTACGGTGGACACTTGATGAATCATCCTCATAATAAAATATTTTCAGGTCATTTCTACGCAAAATTTCCAGGTCATTCTGATACTGGATTAATCCATGAGTAACAGCAAACATATTTTCATGCCAATCCTATGCTGAATGGGTCCATCAAGGACATCTTTATGCTGAAACATACCATGTGTTACAGAGGTCTTTGTTATGCTGAGTCATTCCATGGATCATCATCTCCATGTCAAAGCAGAATTATTTTCAAGTCATTCTTGTCCGGAATCGTTCCATCAAGGTCATTTTTATGCTGAATCAATACACGAATGGTCCTCTAAAGTATAGGAAAATATTCTGAGGTCACTCCTATGCTGAATCGTTTCGACAAGGTCATTGTTTTCTTGAAACATTCCCAGTACAATAGAGAAAAGGCATTTTCATATACTTTTTATGCTGGATTGTTCCACCAAGGTCACTTTTACACATTTTTATCCTGAGTATTTAGTCTGACTACGGCCCTGGCGCAATTGATGGATTCAAAATGGACAAGGCAAGGCAAGAAAATTGAAGACGACATTAGAAGTGATTCAGAAAACCCTGATACCCCAAGAGCGTCTTTAAAGCACACCCAAAACAACATAGAACAAATTGGAGGAAGCAAAGAAGATGAAGAAGGAAAGAGCAAACCAAATTGTTATAGAATTGAAACTATCTGAGGTATTATTGAGGAGGATCTAAATAGTAGGGCGCAATTGATGGATTCCTACTAACGTTCGTCGTTGGATAAAGTGAAGGCAATGGGAAAAACCAAGGAGGAGGCAAGGCAAGAAAGTTGAAGACGGAAATAGAAGCGACTCGGAAAACACTGAGCGTTTTTAAAGCAAATCCATGACAACACAGGGAAGTAAAGAAAATGTAGAAGACAAAGGTAAGCAAAATTATAACAAAATGGAAGCCAGCTGAGGAGACTTTACTGAGGTCCATTTAAGCAGTAGGATCCAATGGATCGTGCTGGAAGGAAACGTGCAGAGGGGGAAGGTTTGGGAGAAAAATTACTTCGTGGAAGCATGACCAATCAAATTCGTCTTGGATAGAGTTAAAACCATTAAGACATAATAGAGAAATGGACAAAAAATAATAAGCATTTTTAAAATTTGAAGCAAGAGAAAGAGACAGAATCAAAAGCCAAGAGGAAAGAATAGGAGTATGAATGTAGAGAAGACGAAGAGGAGGAGATAAACCAACGAAATTTACACGTGAAACCAAGGAAAAGAAGATAAAACTAAAAACGAAATGAGTAAAGTAGTTCGTTTCTCCTTCATTAGCAAATGACGAAACTGATTTAATTGAAACTTTCGACGACTGCGCGATGGACAATCCGTTTTATTCGACAACATTTCATCGAGCGTCTTTTCCAGAAATAATCGAATTTGAAATTTAATGTAAGTACATAACGAGCGCAGCGGAAGAATTATAATAAAGTTCCGGAACTATTCCCACAATTTTTTTTTGTTTTGTTTGGGAAACGCTGGAGGGATAAATTCAGTTCGTTTCCTGCTATTGCGTTTGCTCGTTATCCTAATTACATTTTTCTTCTTTAATCCTCTCCCTTTGCAACGCGATTTTAATTGTGTTAGTTTTCGTTTGATTATAAAATGATGCAGACGTAGCTTGCTGGATTCTTTCATTTCGTTTTTCTATAAACTATCAAAAGAACCCACAGCAGAAAAGGAAGAAAACAGAAGGAGAAAATCTGAATATGCGAAATACGCCATTCATTTCATTAGAAGTATTTTTTTTAAATTTAGACGATCAATAAACATGCGCCGATTGTTTATAATTTCGTTCAATTTTTACTGCACGATACATTAAATTGAACTTTAACTACCGACTGGCTTCTAGCAATCATTCTTCAACGTGTTCAATTGCATTAGCGTTTCCCTCCTAAATTTAACATCTTCAATGTTTACCGATATCCGTCGATCGCAGAAGATTAAAGGCCCTCATACCTCATCTCATAAATAAACATTTGCGTCCGCCGATATTATTTAGAGGTTTCTTTGATACTCACCGTTTTGCGAATTAAATTAAATTAAAAACGTCTTTCAGGCGCTGCGCCGACGTCGCCGTCACTATTTTTAATTTCTGTGAAAAATCGAAATGCGTTTCAAACTCGCCTGAATTATGTATATTTAGACGCGTCGTAAAAACTGGAAGCTCATAAACGCAACTTTAAGTACAGAGTTTACGGTGTGAATTGATTGCTTTCTGGCGGCCGTTAACTTGAAAAATTTAACCAAACAATGTCTGTCACTGATACAAAGAAAATGGTTCTAAAAGATAACGCCTACAAAAGCACGTGGAATCTGCAAACAGGAAGATGACTGAGAATACCATACCAGCCCCATGGGGTGGGGTCATCGTTTCTCCTTAATGGAAATTTCGTTCTGTACAATGCCACTACTTACTTCCAGACGATAGGGCACAAGTCTTCACCATAAACTACGAAGAAGTTTGTCCTCGAAAGACTCATTCTCCAACCTCCAAATTGACACGGAAGAGGTTGAGTTGAGGGGGAAGTAAAGAGAAGAGACATTTTTAAAAAACCCACAAAGCTCGTGGAATCCTTAAACCAGATCCAAAAAGTCCAGGGAGATAAAGAATTGGAAAAGACTATAGGAGAAGATTTAGTTTGGGGAAGCCATCAACCTAATTGGCGTCCAGCTTTCTGAAGCAGAAACAAAAGCCCTAAGCTTGGATTTTCTAATTCTTTCGAACAAACGATTTTTTTCCGACAAAACAGAAAGTCCTCAGTCCTTCCTCTGAACGCGTTTCCTAACCCTTTTTCTTCGCTTTTTGGAGAAGACTTGTTTTGGAAAAGATTTCTTTCTGAGAATAAACTTAACGTAAATTAATTAATTATTAACGACAAAACGATGGTCAGTGATAATAAAATAAAAACATTAAGAATCAATAAAGAAAATAATAAGAAACAAAGAAAATCAAATCGCTTCATTCTTTTCCTGTTTTAATCGAAATTAATTAAACCTACAACATCATTAATCATTAAACTTACAGATGATGGCACAGAAATCTTCACAATTGACCACGCAGAAGTTTGCGGTTGTTTTGATCAAAGTCAAGCGAGGGAAAGACTCTTTCTCCAACCTCCAAATTGGCATGGAAGAGATTGAGCTGAGGAGGAAGTAAAGAGAAGAGAAATTTTGAAGAAACCCACAAAGCTCGACCTCAGTACTAACCAGCCAGTGGAATCCTTAAAGAAAGCAGTTCGTAAATGTCCAGGGAGATAAAGAAATGAACAACACAGGAACATTTTGCAAAAGGCAAAAGCGTCCCACTTTTCAAATTTAATCTCTATAAAGTTCTTTCAAAAAGGAACAGTGGCAATGGTGGTCATGGAACTTTGAGGAAGGCCAAGCAAAGAAATTTCAAGACGAAAACGGAATTGGTTGTAGTGTACCCTCAGAAGTTCGTCCTTGAGGGCAAGCTCCAAGCTATTGGCGTTGGGAGAAACAAAGCCCAAACACGACGCACTTTGAAGATTGCAAGATTTCCTCAAGAGGCCCGATTTCATAACAACTTTGAAGTGACAGACCCAACACGACTAGCTCAGTTTTTGCAATAGTCAAGAGGATCACCTTTTCGAACTTGGTCTTTTAAAAATTATGCTGTCATGTCAATAAAAGAAGCCTCCAATTTATTCCCCAAAGGTTTAAGGAATGAAGTTTCTAAACTGGCAACCACATTGGGAAAAACTCACGTCGATTTCGTTGTTATTCAAAATAATGCAAAATGCTTTCCAATTAAGGTAGGAAAAGTTACAGGGAATTGAAGGTAAACCAGAAGGGGGGACTTGGCTAAAGCATAATTTCGAAATCTTTGCTTTGCTTTGCTTACTTTCACTTCTTAAATCTTCTTGTTTTCTTTGGAGGAGGAAAGAATATGGGAAAGGTCCGAAGAACTGTTGGAAAAGGCGAAGCAAAGAAATCGCAAGACAAAAATGGAACTGGGAGCAACACACCCTCAAAAGATTCGATCTTAAGGGCAAGGCTTGATGACTTTGACGTTGGGAGAAGCAAAGCTTAAACTCGAGAAACTTTACAGAACGTAAAAGATTTCCTCAAGAAGATTTGCTTTCGACAAAAAGCTTTTCGAATTTAGTCTTTTAAACATTACGTCTGCCCATATCAAAAAAGAAAAGTCTTGTTTTCAAAACTGTCAGAGAACGATGACATTCCTCGTTCACTTTGTCAAACACAGCGGGTGCTTAACCTTCACCGATTCAACCTTAAGAAAGTCGTTGGCATTCAATAGATGGTGGAGAGTTTCCAAACGAAAGGGTTTGAAAGTGCTCGCTGCAAGTTTTCTCCTTAACTTCCCGTTTCCGGTTTCGAAGAAGATAAAATTACGACGAATAAAAGTAAGTCCTCAGAAGGCTCAACGTCAAAAGTAGGTCTTAATTCCTTAACGGATCGGAACCATAGAAGAGATTGATGTTGGAAAAAGGAAGACAATAGGGAAAATGTGAGGAGCTTTCTATAAAGTAAATAAAAAAAATTGAAGGTGGAAGCGATTGAGAAGACTTGACTCCAAAAGTAAATCCCTAAACAGATATGAGATTGAGGGTGGAAAAAAGAAAGACAATAGAGAGCTTTGGTGGAGGCAATCGAAGAAAATGACAATGGAAGAGATTGTGGCACGTCCTCAGAAGACTTAACATCAAAAACAAAGCCCTAAACGGCTGAGATTGATGTTGGAAGAAAGCAAGACTCATGGAGAAAGTATGGAAAACTTTGGAGAAGGCGACCAGAGAAATGGAAGGTAGAAGTAATTGTGGTAAAGAACCTTTGGAGTAGACAAAGCAAAGAAATCGCAAGACAAAAAATAGAAGAGGGCGCGACACACCCTCAAAATTCAATTCAATTTTAAAGGCAAGGCTTGATGACGTTGATGACATTGGAAGAAGCAAAGCTCACAACGAGAAGCTTGAGCAAACGTACAAAATGATGAAAGCTTTCTTCGGAAGACTTAATTTCGACAAAAACATTTTTTTTGTTTGACTTTTGTGTGACGTTTCGATCTGCATAGAATTGTCTTTCTGGAGGAAACGTAAATAATAACGCGACCAACGATGGTTAACGTTAGTAATGAATGAAAACATGAAGAAACAATAAAAAGAAATAAGAACACAAAATGGAAGAGATTGATGTTGGAAAAAGAAAGACATTAGGGAAGATGTGAGGAGCTTTCTAGAAAGTAAATAAAAAAATCGAATGTGGAAGTATTTGAGAAGACTTGACTTCAAAAGTAGATCCCTAAACAGATATGAGATTGTTGTAGGAAAAAAGAAGGACAAAACAGGGTTTTGGAGAAGGCAATCGAAGAAAGTGAAAATGGAAGAGATTGTGGCACGTCCTCAGAAGACTTGACATCAAAAGCAAATTCCTAAACGGATAAGAGATTGTTGTTGGAAGAAAGAAAGAAATTTAGAAAAGGGGACCAGAGAAATGGAAAGTAGTAGCAACTGTGGTACAAACTCAAAAGATCGGATCGGATCTACAGACGTCTTGAAATCTTCAAAGAGAATCCTTAAAGCGAACCCTAAAAGAATTTAAATAGATAAAATACAACAAGCAAACAAGAAGACGTGACGTAAAGAATAGTCTTAAAATAAACCCAAAGGAATGAACTTGGAGAACGAAAGGATCTGACGAACGTCTAGTGTCTTTACGTCAAAAAAGCCTTAATTTCCTTCATGGCAGAGGAAAAAAGGAAATGGAGAAGGGACAAGGTAAAGCAAAAAAATCATGAGTAGCAAATACTTCAAGACGAATCCTGCAAAGTGATTTGAACATAAATAACGCGGGGTAACGCAAAGAAATGATTGGTCAAAACTAAAGAAGCGCTTCCTCAGAAGACTAGACCTCAAGGGTCTACTTTGATGTGAATCCCCAACAAATTTCTGCGACAATCTGTATCTTTGTTGGATAATAATTCACGAATTTGATCTTGAAGGCTTAATATCTTCCAAAATAGTTGATGCTATTCAAAAGTCTTTGGGCGATATCGTAAAATCGACAGGGGCATTGGAATAGCAAACGTCATACGAAATTAAAATTTATGGAAGAACTATGAGGTTCCCTTCTGCTTCCTCTGTGGTGACCTCTTCCATTGAGGACAGCCGGATTTACACAGGATACACGAAGACCAAATCGAAGGGCGGAAATGTCTTGCAGTTTCAAATCATAGGAGAACATTAAATGCGTTTTCCGAAAGAGGATGAAGTCCTAGCTACACCTTCGATATTTTTGAGTGATTTTTCCTCAAAAATGTTGACGGCTTTTGAAAATAGATATGAAAAGTTTCCCAATGGACTTTCAAACAACGTCACAAAAAGCAATTCAAAAATTTCAGAAGAAGATAGAAAGTCCTGGAGAGCAGGAGGGTTGCTCCAACTCTCCGAAAGCACATTTTCTACTGAGACTTCCTGCTTCATTAAATAGTTATAATCAAAAAGAAATGAAGACACAAGGCGGAGGGGGAGAAATTAATTGAATGACATTTCTCGCAAGACAAATGAAAATTGATGTGTTTGGAGAAACGCGCTCACTTAATTCTTCAATGGAATTCGCCCTTGTATTGATAGTTAACGAAGTGGTTCGCCCATGTTGGCCTTCCAAGTTAATTAAACTCAAACTTTCCTAAATCATCCTGGGCCAGGCTTCAAGAAGAAAAAAAAACTCTTTTTACTTAATTTAAAAACCTGCGTAGGTGGTTAACGTAATAATTCCGAGACGGTCCCTCCCACACGTCTTCGGGAAATCGAATTTCCAAATTAGTCCTGTGCGAGGAGAACCTTCGTTTTTAAAACCACGTGATTGTTTAATATGCGATTCCAGTGACGCAAGGTAAATGTTTTGAGCTGTTTTCTGTACTTCGGCTTTTATTGGCCATTAAAGCATTTATGTTTGGCCGAAGTGAGCTTTAAAGCAAATATACAGGATCTATTTTGATCCGGAAGCCATCGGGAAAGTATTTCGCGCGATAAAACGAACGTTAATAACGTAAGTGATTCTCCGATGGAAGCGGACGGTTTAGGTCTAGAGGATACTCGTAAACATTAGTTGAATAAAAACGAATTTATTCGTTCGTCTCGAGCACATTAATTTTTTTTTTGCAAGTAAATGGATTAAGAAGGAAATCCTTTGAAAGCGTAAAAATTTACATCTCGCCCCTCGCTTCAACGTCACGGTTTGCTTGAGACGACCGACGGCGACGGGGCGATTAATTAATCCGGATTTTTCCGCTTAATTATTTTTCCGGGGCGAGTTTCTAATTGTGAAACTGCCGGCGCTGTCGGATTAGTTAGAACTCAACCGGAAACGCACTCAGAACTTAAAAAGAGCGTGTCCGATTTGCCCTTTCATTTGTACCCCCCATTAAGCGAGTTGAGAACTTGATTGTCACTCAATCAAACACTCGACGCTTGATTTTACTGTAGAACGTCCTTTCTACAGTTTCTACAGTTTTCCTTAAATAGAAACTTGTGAGGTGTTCGATTGAAGGTGGTGACTTAGCTATGGCCTTAGAAGGATTTTAGAAACATCTTGTTTTGGTTTCAAAGTCTTTTTTTTTTTGAAGAGGAGAAATTGCATTGGGAAAAGATTGTAGGAGAAGATTTAGTTTGGGGAAGTCATCAACCAAGTTGGCTTCCAGCTTTCTGAAGCAAAAACAAAAGCCCTAATTTGTTTTTTTTTTTTTTTTGACAAGGCAGAAAGTCCTCAGACTTTCCTCTGGATGAGTTTTCCTAATCCTTTTTTTTTGCTTTTTGGAGAAAACTAGTTTTGGAAAAGATTTCTTTCTGAGAATATTTTTCTGGGGATAGACTTAACGTAAATTAATTAATTATTAACAACAAAACGATGGTCAGTGATAATAAAATAAAAACATTAAGAATCAATAAAGAAAATAATAAGAAACAAACAAAATCAAATCGCTTCATTCTTTTCCTGTTTTAATCGAAATTAATTAAACCTACAATATCATTAATCATTAAACTTACAGATGATGGCACACAAGCCTTCACAATTGATCACGCAGAAGTTTGCGGTTGTTTCGATCAAAGTCAAGCGAGGGAAAGATTCGTTCTCCAATCTCCAAATTGGCATGGAAGAGATTGAGTTGAGGAGGAAGTAAAGAGAAGAGAAATTTTGAAGAAACCCACAAAGCTCGACCTCAGTACTAACCAGCAAGTGGAATCCTTAAAGAAAGCAGTTGGAAAATGTCCAGGGAGATAAAAAATGGACAATACAGGAACCTTTTGCAAAAGGCAAAAGCGTCCCACTTTTCAAATTTAATCTCTATAAAGTTCTTTCAAAAAGGAACAGGGGCAAAGGTAGTCATGGAACTTTGAGGAAGGCCAAGCAGAGAAATTTCAAGACGAAAACGGAATTGTTTGTGGGGTACCCTCAGAAGTTCGCCCTTAAAGGCAAGCTCCAAGCAATTGGCGTTGGGAGAAACAAAGCCCAAACACGACCCACTTTGAAGATTGCAAGATTTCCTCAAGAGGACCGATTTCATAACAACTTTGAAGTGGCAGACTCTACACGACTAGCTCAATTTTTGCAAAAATCGAAAGGATCATCTTTTCGAATTTGATCTTTTAAAAATTGTGCTGTCATGTCAACAAAAGAAGCTTCCAATTTTTTCCCCAAAGGTTTAAGGAATGAAGTCTCTAAACTGGCAACCACATTGGGTACAACTCACATCGATTTCGTTGTTATTCAAAATAATGCAAAATGCTTTCCAATTAAGGTAGGAAACGTTACAGGGAATTGAAGGTAAACCAGAAGGAGGGACTTGGCTAAAGCATAATTTCGAAATCATTGCTTTGCTTTGCTTACTTTCACTTCTTAAATCCTCTTGTTTTCTTTGCAGGAGGAAAGAATATGGGAAAGGTCCGAAGAGCTGTTGGAAAAGACGAAGCAAAAAAATCGCAAGACAAAAATGGAAGTGGGTGCAACACACCTTCAAAAGATTCGATCTTAAGGGCAAGGCTTGACGTTGGAAGAAACAAAGCTCAAACTCGAGAAACTTTAGGGAACGTAAAAGATTTCCCCAGAAGACTTGCTTTCGACAAAAAGCTTTTCGAATTTGGTCTTTTAGACATTACGTCTGCCCATATCAAGAACGAAAAGCCTTGTTTTCAAAACTATTTTAAAGTTAAAGAACGTTGACATTCCTCATTCACTTTGGCAAACACAGCGGGTGGTTAACCCTCATCGATTCAACCTTAAGAATGTCGTTAGCATTCAATAGGAGGTCGAGTGTTTCCAAACGAAAGAATTTGAAAATTCTCGTTTCCAGTTTCGAAAAAGAGAAAATTGCGACGCAATAAAAGACGTCCTCGGAAGACTCAACGTCAAAAGTAGGTCTTAATCCCTTAACGGATCGAATCCAGAGAAGAGATTGATGTTGGAAAAGGAAAAATGTGAGGAGCTTTCTAGAGAGTAAATAAAAAATCGAATGTGGAAGTGACTTGACTTCAAAAGTAAATCCCTAAACAGATATGAGATTGGAAGAAAGAAAGACAAAACAGAGCTTTGAGAAGGCAATCGAAGAAAGTGAAAATGGAAGAGATTGTGGCCCGTCCTCGGAAGACTTGACATCAAAAGCAAATCCTTAAACGGATAAGAGATTGATGTTTAAAAAAAGAAAGACCCATAGAGAATTTTGGAAAAGGTGACCAGAGAAATGGAAATTAGAAGAAATTGTGGTACGTACTCAAAAGATCGGATTGGATCCATAGAAATCTTGAAATTTTGAAAGAGAATCCTTAAGGCGAACCCTAAAAGAATGTGAAGTAAATAGATAAAATCCCTTAGCGGATTGAATCCAGAGAAGAGATTGATGTTGGAAAAAGAAAGAGAATAGGGAAAATGTGAGGAGCTTTCTAGAAAGCAAATAAACAAATCGAATGTGGAAGTGATTGAGAAAACTTGACTTCAAAAGTAAATCCCTAAACAGATATGAGATTGATGGTGGAAAAATGAGAGACAGAGAGCTTTGGAGAAGGTAATTAAAGAAAGTGAAAATGGAAGAGACTGTTGTACATCCCTAGACAGATAAGAGATTGATGTTGGAGAACTTTAGAAAAGGCGAACAGAGAAATAGAAAGTAGAAATAACTGTGGTAAAGGTCCAAAGGACCTTTGAAGTAGACAAAGCAAAGAAATCGCAAGTTAAGAAATGGAAGAGGGCTCGACACATCCTCAAAATTCAATTCAATCTTAAGGGCAAGGCTTGATGACGTTGACGTTGGAAGAAGCAAAGTTCACACTCGAGAAACATACAAAATCATGAAGATCAAATCAGAAGACTTGATTTCGACAAAAGCTTTTTTTCTGTTTGAAGTTTTGTGTGACGTTTCGATCTGCTTATAATTGTCTTTCTGGAGGAAAATTGAACGTAAATGCGACAAACGAGAGACAACGATAGCAATGAATGAAAACATGAAGAAACAATAAAAAAAGAAATACGAATACAAAATAAAATTACATCGCTTATTTCCTTTCCTGTTTTAGCCGAAATTTTTAAAGACGCAATACGAAACCTGCAACATAAAAGCTTCGATTTTTATTGTTTTCTTATTTTTTTCTGTCACATTACAATTTGCACAAACACAATACAAGGTTTATTTTTAATGAAATACAAAGACGCAAAAATTGTAATGAAAAGATGAAAACTAAAAACAAAAAAAAAATCAAACAAAAAAAATTGTTTTCACAAAACGAAAATACAATTCTCATTTAATTGAAGCTTGGTATTTTTTATGTATTTATTTTGTGCTATTTAATTTTTTTTTTTTCTGAGAAAGAAACTGTAACAGAAATTATAATAATACAAAAATTAATAATTAAATATTTAAAAAAAAAACAATAAAAAAGGCAAAAGAAATTGAAAACAAAAAAACAAATGGCCTTTTACCTTTTGCTTCATTTTTTAATTAAAGTTTTTTATAAACTCTTGTCTTTTTGCGTCGTTTTTTGTTTAATATTTTGTGCTACGTTTCAATTATCAAAATCGTCTTTATGGAGAAAAACTTCACGTCAATTAATACTGCGAAGAAACGATGGTCAACGATAGTAGTGAATGAAAACACGAAGAAATAATAAATAATAAATAAGAAACAAAAAAAATGCTTAATTCTTTTCGTCATTCAGCCGAAAATAATCCGAAACCTACAACATAAAACCAAATGTTTTTTATCGTTTTTTTTTAATTTGATTTGCTTTTTTACTATTTTAGTTTGAATTTTGTGCCACTAAACATAATTTGAGTACGATATCATATATATCACGACACAGTGGCCATAAAAAGTAGTAACAATAAAGATAAAATAAAAAATCAAAAAATTGTCACAAAATAAAAAGAAAGAATAAACTTCTTTCGTAACCTATTCTAACGAGCAATGTTTTCGAAGAAATCCGAAGCCAACCGAAACAATAGGAGAACAATTGTTCATTAGAGTAGGAAAAATGACAGAAACAAGAAACAAAATGAAAACAACAACAGATTCATGAGTAATCAAACAACTTGAATTACACAGGTCATTATTAAACTTCCACGTTTGGAATTGGCCATGACTTACGCTAGCAACAAACACAATATACTTTACTTACTACCTAAGTATGTACAACACATGTACAACAAACAGTAAAGTAAATTGGAGTTATGAACTGAAAGCTTTACATTTCAAACTTACCACTAAAGTATTAACTTTAAAAGATGATTAAAATGTCTTCCGCTGGATTCAATGCATCTTAAAATTCCATTATTATAACCTTATAACGTCAAATTAAGTGAGATCGACTGTTTACGACCAAAGACCGACAAACGTTAATCAAACCAAAGCCAAATCCAAACGTGGGAGTTTTTCTAAGCACGATAGTACAGCTAAGGCCGTTCTGGCTCACTTTCTTATAGAGAATTAACAGCATGTATAGAAAACAGTTTTGTCAACGTGGCGATTTGTTGCTCTCACGGTATATACTTGTATTATAAAGATTTTCTTTAAATAAAAAAAAACAAATATATTAAAAGAAGGCGTACAAAATTCATTAAAAATACATGAAATTTAAGAAAACAGAAACAAAGGATTTTACACCGCAATTCAGTAGATTATAATATGTATTTTTTTAATCGAAAAGAATAGTGACAAAACAATGACAACAAAATAATAAAAATTCAAAAATAATCAAATAAAAAAATTAAACAAAAGCGAATGTATTTTACGAACAATTTAATAGACTTAGAGTTTCTTTTCTTAAATAAAAAGAAGCATGGAAAAGCAAAAAAAAAAATAAAATAATAGATTCTTTTTAAGTGCAAAGTGTAAGAACCAATAAAAACAAAACACAAACGATTTTATAGAACCAGTAGATTAATAAATTAAACAGAGACTGAAAGGAAAAAAAAACTAATGAACAAAAATATTTAACACTATGTATTAAAAAAATAAATAAAAACAAAAGACACAATATAGCAGAATTCAGTAAATTCATAAATTAAAACAAACGAAAAAAACAAAAACACTTTAGACATGTTTCAACAGGTGGCGCTATTGAACATCTAATAACAACGCAATCATTTTTCGTGATTGTCATTGAAACCCAATGATTGGTGGTTTTTTTAAGATAACCCGTCAGTAACCAGGCAATCACCCTCATAGAAACAAATGAAAAGGAGACTATCGGCAGGTTCCAACAGATGGCGTTGTTGAATGCCTTACAATAACGCAATCAATAGTAATAAAAACATACACAGGGGTCATTTTAATGGTCGCTTTGAGAAATTTTGCGGAGATTTCTCGTATTATGCAGCGTGTCCATTTTAACCCCTGAAGGTTTTAGAAAAGGCAACCCATCGTTCAAAACTGAAAAAACTACGCGTTTCCATAATGAAGTAAGATCTTGAAAGTAAAATGAGTTATCTTTTACCTTGAAAGAAATTGTAGAAAACCGTTATTTGTGAATTTTTATTATTTAAGTTAGCGACTTTTTTTAGTTTTGGTGTTTCACTTCAAGCAATTGGCAACACTGATGTATGGTTGCCTATCATGACTTTGCTAGGCGCCGCACATTGGGTTCTGATATAGAAAGTAGTGCTCAAAACTCGATTTTCAATTTCACTCGGATTTAAAGAACAAACACGATGCGAAATAAGTAAACAATATGTAAAATCAAAATGTTAATTTATTAGGTTATTACTTATTAATGTTTGCGAGTATTAATAATTATTACTTATTATCATTTTTAATGCAATTTTTAATTTTTTTTGAGTTAGTTTTCCCTTTTATTTTCTTTAAATTTTCAACTCAGAAGGACATGGCCTGTTCAAACCAAGGCATGCAGTAAATTTTTTTTTTAATACAAAATGATTTGCATAAAAATTCTTTTAGGAAATCACTTTTTCTTAATGATACATTTTCTCAGTTTTGCGCAACGGACACAAAATCCTTGCTTAAGTGTTTTTTATGTGACGCTTTTTCTAAGGAATTTAATGACTTGCTATATGTATTATCTAAAACTCCAAGAAAGTTTATTTTTCGTTTGGTATTTCTGTTCTGCATTCATGGTTCAGATGTTTGGAGTTTTGATTACAAGTTGCGTATAAATTACCAATAAAATCCTGGCGCCTAAACGAGGAAAATAAAAATGTAATTGATGGAAATAAAAAAAGAATCCAAACAGAATTTAAAAATAAAATGTTTTTAATAATAATAACAAACCTAACCCAGGGTATGGTAACAGTAATGATAGGAGATTTTTTCAAAATTATGAGTTAGCTGCTTCTATTCCAGGCATTGATAAAGAATTGATCAGAAGATTCTATACTATTCTTCAAACCATGCCTAATGGTTTCGACATCAATGTAGATAAATTCAGAAATTATTGTTTGGAAACTGACACATCGTATATACGTTTAGACCCCTGGAAGCCTATGAGTCCCACTGTGCACAAAATACTTATTCATGGCCCTGAAATTATTTTTCATGCTTTAATTGCCTATCGGCCAACTTAGTGAGGAAGCTTAAGAAGCTCAAAATAATACATACAGGGAACATTTTAATAGGAAAACATCTAGAGTAGATAATTTAAGAGACGTTTTTAATCGCTTATTAATTTCCTCGGATCCACACTTAAAAAATAACCAAAATTGAAACAAAAATCCTTCGATTTGGAATTAATAAGCATGTTAGAATCTGAGAGAGTGTAAGTTACCGGAAAAATGCTCTAGAGAATTTTTTAGAATCAATTTCTATTTAATTTTATTTTAATCATTTCGTTATCAGCTCTGCTCATTCCTAGAAAGAAACCGGATGTTCGTATCGCTTTTATGAGCTTCGGATGCGTTTTCAAATCAATACTAATATCAGGTTACTGAGATAAAATTTTCCTTTCTCATTGCAATAGGAAATCACGCCACTGTGCGTCTCTGCCCTTGAACGACCGACGTTGGTAAAAACTCGGTAAAAGCGAGACGTTTACGCCCTCTAGTAACGAGAAAAATTTCGCTTGGAACTACTATTTGGACCATTTGAATTTAGATTCTTGCTAGCTAAAAATTGGCTAAAACTGGAAACGCTACTAACAAAGGAGTCGCCTCTCGTGTCTCGATTTGGTTTGGAAAAGTTAAAAGAATTGTAAAGTTTAGAAAGGGGGTTCAGAGAAGTCAGAATTTGAGACTTCCAATCTTTTCTTTTAATTTTCCCTGTAAAAGATTTCTATTTTCGAAATCTCGTGTCCTGGTTGAGAACCGTTTTGACAAAATATAAACCACCCTTTTCCCCGTACTAATCAGGGCGCTTACATTGCGTTCGCAAGTTCAGATTCCGAGCCTTCTGAGTAGTTTATTTTAGTTTATTTAATTTTAGTTTAGCTTTCTTTTCTTTGTTAATTTCTTGAATACTCAGTAAGAGGACTTTTCGGCGTTCAAATTGATTATAAAACATTTTTTATAATTAGGATTTCATATTGACCATCCTGTGTATTCTCTTTAATTTTCTTTCATTATGTATTAATATAGAATTTTTGATTATTTCGGTATTACAAGAAGTTGCATTGAAAATCAAGTTAATATTTTTACTTAAATGCGTCTGAAATGTAATATTTTTTTAATTCAAAATTTAATTCAAAACTTAGGTGAACGTTTTCCAGAAAAAAAAAAATAAATAAATATGCAAAATTGCAAATTGCAAAACCGAACGAGCAGGCAACGCAAAAACTGGTTTTCTTTTTTTGATTTCTTGTTTAACTTTTTGTTAATAATTATCAAAGGGTTCTTCGTATTCTAACGAACAATTGTTTGAAGAAAAAACGGCATAATTGAGACTGAAACACAAAAACTCTTGTTCACTCGAGGAGGAAAGAAACAACAGAAATTTGAAACAAAACAAAAAACGATCATTCACTGCAAATTAGTTTACACTTTTCACGTTTATATTTATTTCCAACAGGAGTTGTTTAATTTTCTTCGTTACCTGCCGCCATATTCAAATAAAAATGGTCTTTAAAGATCCCTCAGCATCTTTTTTTTTTGTAAAACCGAAGCTCATTATTTTTGTTTTATAAGGACCCAGAAAATGCTTTAGAGAACTTTTAAAATCAATTTTTTTTTATTTTTATTTTAATCATTTCATTATCAGCCCTACTTGTTCCTAGAAAGAAACCGGATGTTCGTATCGCTTTTAAGAGCTTCGGACGCGTTTTCAAATCAATACTAATATTAGGTTACTGATTGTGAGATAAAATTTTCCTTGCTCATTGACTCAGCAATAGGAAATCGCATCACTGTGAATCTCTGCCCTTGAACGACCGACGTTGGTAAAACTCGGTAAAAGCGAGACGTTTACGCCCTCTAGTAACGAGAAAAATTTCGCCTGGAAGCTACTATTTGGGCCGTCTGAATTTAATTCAAATGGATTATAAAACATTTTTTTATATATATGTATATATTCTTTATTTTTCTTTCATTATGTATTAATATAGAATTTTTAATTATTTTGGTATTATAACAAGTTGTATTGAAAATCAAGTTAATATTTTTACTTAAATGCATCTGAAATGTAACATTTTTTTAATTCAAAATTTAATTATTTATTTATTACTTTTTATTTATTTATTTGTTTTGTTACCCATAGTAAAAAATATCCATAAAAATTAAATTTTGGAGTTTTGAACGTACTTCCCTACTAACAGTATCAGCGTGCGTCGGTAGTAGTTCATACTGCCCAGCAAAAGTCATGATAGGCAGCCAAACATACACCTTTGGTACAAAATATTATTTCTCCATAAGAAAGTGAGGCAAGACGTCCATATTTATACCGCTGTTACATAATAACAACAATAACAAAAGAAACAAATGGCTCCTATTATCTTCTTGCCTTAGCTAACAAAAGGTAAACATTTTCAAAAAAAATATATACAATGCACAACCAAACGAGCAAGCAACTATTTTTTTTATTGATTACTTGTTTGACTTTTTGTTAATAATTATCAAAGGGTTCATCGTATTCTAACGAACAATTGTTTGAAGAAAAAACAGCACAACTGAGACTGAAGCACAAAAACTCTTCTTCTTTCGAAGAGAAAAAAAAAGAAATTTGAAATAAAACAAAAAACAATTACTTCCATCATTCACTGCAAATTAGTTTACACTTTTCACGTTTATATTTATTTCCAACGCGAGTTGTTTAATTTTCTTCGTTATTCGTCGCCAAATTAAAAAAAAAAAAATGATGTTTAAAGGCCCCTCAGCATTTTTTTTTTTTTTTGTAAAACTGAAGCTCATTATTTCTGTTTTTTGTTTCAGTTTACTAACCAGGGAAGGCCTGAGCATAAAACGAGTTTGCAAAATTAGATTTTATTTATTTTTTGTTATTTTATTTTATTTTATTTTTTGACTCTTCAGTTTCCCATCCAGAGGCGGACTGGCCTTAAAGTGATCCCGTGCCATCAGAAAAAAAAATGTTAAATTCAGGTTGATTTAAATGTCCCTTTCCAGTTTCCCAACTAACCAGAAACGGACTGGCCACAAGAGCGATGGATGAGCCGCGGCCGGTGTCGTCCTCTACAAGTCTAGCAATTGTTTAAATATTGCACAAAATTAAAAAAAAATAATAATCCAAAGGTGCGCGAAGAGCTAGTCAAAAACAGGAGTGGATTGGCATTTTGGGAGATAGGTCTCAAAATGCCACTCCATCCCTGTTCCTAACTAAAAAATTTTTTTTGGGATTTTAGAAATTCAAAAAAGGGGTAAGTTTTTCTAAATTTTTCAATAAACCAAAATTTTTTTGAGGTACAGAGTTCTGATGAGGCCCAATAAGGCAGAAATAAACTCTTTCCCAACACTTTCTATTTGCAAGTTACACAATTTTAATTAATTTTCATAAAAATTTTCAGTTTGTTGTTGTTTTAATCGCCCCCCCCCAAGAAAAAGGGGGGGCGATTAAATAAATTACTGTGCACATAAATATAATTGCTAAAAGTTGTTTTCCCCAAACTTTTCAGAAGGACAATCAACCCATCCCTTTCTTCTAAGCATTTTGAATACAAGATCAGGCAAAGCCTTTTTGAATCCATCATCAATACATAATCTATCGAAAAACATTAAATTAATACCTCAGGGCCCCCCACTTACTTAAAAATTGTAGTAAATCGCCAGACTCAAACTTGAAACTACCCCCGGCGGCTCACTTTAAAGAACGTTCCATTCCGGGGGTGTTTCTAATTTACAACTTCAAAAGAAAAGAATGTAACGCGCACGTAAAATCAATACCGCGTTATGTAATATTAATTAAACTAATTACAAAAAAACTTTTTTTGGTTTTCACTCTTTACGCACCGTGCCATCCAGAGTAACCCTCGGGCGACAAGAAGGTGACTTTTTTTTTTTTTTGGGGGAAGATTTAAGGAAAAAACGGGCGCACTTTACACAACGTAATCTGGAAATTAGTTTCTTGTTTTGGGTCACTGAAACTTCCCGGATCGATTTTTACGAACGCACCGGATGCGACACACTGACGAAAATCGCGGAGAACACGTCCGCGCGGAACTCCCCGGTACGTGGCGCGCGCTTTTACAGCAACAGTTGTAACTGGCCCAAGCGTAACCAGCTTGTCGCTGAGCGTCTCGACGCCGGGAGTTGCATGTGTAGTACGTCGCGCGCACCCCCGGTGACCCCGCCGATCAGGTCAAGGTTCAATGTTAATGTCGTCACGTGATCGAACTGCATTTTACGTAGGCCTACTCCGATGATGAGGCCGCGGAATTCGTCGCGGAAGGGGTGGGCGGATGCGCCCTCTTTTCGCGAACGCAAAGGCGGGATCTCACCCCTTAAGTAAACAATGGCGCATTGTGGCGTAGAACTTAATTATTTATTAATTTAACTTGTAACAAGTAAGTTAGTTTTCGCGTGGTTTCTTGAAGGAACGAGATTTAAAGATACAGGGTGATACAATGCGTGATGAATTTCATCTATAGGGGGAGCAGTTGCTTGAAACTATGAATAGTTTGAAGAAGAAGAAAGAAAACAGAAAAGAAGAGAAACAGACAATAGAAGAACATATAGATAGGAAGTATTCAGAAGCATGTCAAAAAAAAAACGGAAAGAGGAGATGATTAAAAATGCGTCCAGATTCGTGAGGGTGGAAAAGGTTATGGAGAATCGCAGCAGAGGAAGAAAAATGGAGAAAAAATGCGAATGGAAGTATTTCAGAAGCATGACCAAAGAAATTGAAAGTGGAGATGATTAAATAAACACCCACGTTCGTGAAGATGAGAAATAGTTGTGGAGAAGGAAAATTTGCAAATAAGAAGAAGGGCAAATTGAAGCCTCAAAGAAAGAGAAGAAGACAAAAGAAATCACAGGGAAAAGAGGGGGAAAAGAAAGGAAAACATTTGGAGAGAAGTTTTCCAAAAGCAACCCAAGAAAGTTACAAGAACTCAATGAGAAAGAAAAACACGAAAAAGAGAAAAATAATTGGAAGCAATCCAGAGCTTACAAATAACGAGAAAATCACAAGTATAAGTGGAAAATGGAAAAGTTTTGGATGCAATCATACAAGATGGACGAGATTCGGGGGGAAATTTGCAAAATAGAAATAGAGAAAAAATATAAAGAGATGAAAGCATGGAACATAAACTGAAAATAAAGAAAAGAATATGGAGAGAAGAGGTTGCGAAGTATTCACATGCACGACAAACCAAACGAAAGCAAGAAATGAATACAATTGCAGAGAAGGCCACAGGAGAAAGAAGAAAAAAGAAACTTTGCAGAAAAAATCTGAAGACACCCAGGAACTCAAAAAGAAAAGAACTATAGAAAAACGAGAAATAAAATAAGAAGCAACGCGTGATCGAGAAGACTACGAAGAAGGAAGGAATTGAAAAGACGACAAAGACGGGAGGAAAAATGGAGAAGATTTGGTTGAAAACTTGCGAAATGGGGAACATTTGGAGGAAATTTTGAAAAATTGAGAATACTTTTGGAGAAATCTTTGCAAGATGGAGAATTATTCGAAGGCACGACAAACAAGAACGAGAGCAAAAAAATTATACAATTATAGAGAAGCCCAGGAGGTTGAAAAACACAAGGAGAGGAAGAAGAATGAATGGAGGAACCGCGTGGAAAAATAACCAAAAAGAAAATCCGAAAAGACACGCATAAATCCAAAGAGAAGAAAACGCAGAGAAGCCCACGAGGTTGAAAAACATAAGCAAAGGAAGAAAAAAGAATAGAGGAACCGTGAGGATCAAAAAGAAAATCCGAAAAGAAAACCCAAAGAGAAAAAAACGCAGAAAGAAGAATGAAATAAGAAACAACTGTTGGCAAAACGCGTGATGTTAAACATCAATATACAGAAATTAAAAATTGAATGTCGACAAGACTACGTAGATGGAAGGAATTAAGAAGGCCGTGTAGAAGGAAAGAAAAAATTGAGAGGATTTGGATATAAGCTTGCAAGATGAAGAAGATTTGGGAAGAAATATGCAAAATGAAAAAAATAAAAGAGGGCAATTTCACACATTAAAAATTATTATCACTCTTTCCTACCTCAAGCTCTCAAAGCTTGTCGGGGAGGAATTTTTGCCTGGTTACTCATATTGCTATCTGCGACTGCGACCGTCTTACTGTAGGTATTTCTCCTTCGACATTCATCTTACGGACTGGGGAAACAAAAAGCCGAGCCCTAAGGAACCAGTATGAATCCGAATACTAGCCAACACAAAAGTGCTCGACTTACACATATAGAATCCATATACACCAGGAGAGGATTCGAACCCACACCTATAATTGCTCGATCAAGCGTCAAGCCCGTTGCCAACGGACCTAACCAACTCGGCTACGCAACTACTGCAATTAAACGCAAATCTCAAAGAAAAATGAAGGGAAGAAATAAGTTGAGAAGTATTCAAGAAACACAAACGGAAATCGATTCAAAAAAACGTGTTGTTAGACAAGAATATGCAGGAATTAAAAATGAAGGACCAAAGAATCACGAAAATGAAAGCAATGAAAAGACCACGAAGGTGGTAAGAAAAAATGGAAAAGATTTGCAAAACTGAGGAGATTTGGAGGATAATTTGCAAACCGGAGAAATTTGCAAATTAGAGGAAACTTGTCCTTCAGATAAGTGACCATCAAGATACGTTATTATTTTATTATTATTTATTTATTTTTGTAAATAGTTGCCTCTCAGACTGAACATAATCAAATGCCATGTCCAAAAAATTAAATTAAATAGAACACGTTCTGGACTACCTCTCGTGAAAATAGGTAGACGAAGAATGTCCTCCAGTACTGAAGTTTTCTTCTCTTTCTCTGTCATAACGATTTTTCGAATGTAACATCATGGAAAATATAAATTAAGCCTGTCTAGACGGGGCCATTATTCGGCGACATTTCTGCCAATATTACGCATTAACGAACACGGTCAAGTTTTTTTTTGCTCCGAGGGCGATTCATTTAATAGATAATCCAATGGGAAACTCTACACCACTCTCTCGACACGTCTTGCGGACCAACATGACCCGCACACGTCTTTCGAGAAAGTTCGTCGTGGTTTCTGTTTAATCTAACGATGGAAAAAAATGGGACTTGCGCTTTTTGTCTATACAGGGTGATCCCTGAATAGACCGAAAAAAAACATCTGCGATGTGTTAAAAAAATAGTTTTCGGGAAAAATTAATCAAAAATTATCCCCAAAACGTATACAAAAGGTATACATTAACTGTGTTGCAATTTCACACATATCTATAATTTTTGCTCACCCTGTATGAAGATCAACAATGCTTTCATTTCATTGCTGCCAACCGTATTCCTACGTAAATGCAATATTCAGGAAAAATTAGGCATTTGGAAAATGTTAATTTTTTTTATAGCAAACGTTAAAGTGTGCTTTGTCTAACTCAAAACAGACGATAAAACGGAATTTTAACAGCAAGTGTAGATAAAATTCTTTAATTTTATTTGAATTAATAAATATTACAACTTAACCATAGCAACAACCCACACTAGTTACTGGGATCATGATCATACTACGCGATTTTGACACATGATTGCTCTTTTTATTTTTCTGCGAAATTGTTTACATTTTGTCTTTAACGTTCGCTATTAAAAAAAAATAGAATGTTACACACGACGGTAAAATTTAATTATCGAAAATTACGTTTTCAGTCATCGATAAAAATCAATTTTACAGACTTGTATAATAAATAACTATTTAAAAATCACAAATTTTTAAAAATTGAATGTGAAATATGCAACATTTTCAAATTTATCGATTACTGTTTTTACTTATTAAAAAAAACTCCTGAATTTCTTTATGTGATCGATTTTCAAAAAATACATAAGATGACTGCTTATTGCAAACGGTCGCTCATCATTTGTTTTCCGTTTGTCTGGTCTTTCTTTCGGGCAAAGAAAAAGCTTTCATTTTAAGCTTTTTTTTAACTTTTTAAAAAATGTTGTTGGAAATCGGTTTTGATTGCAGTGGATCCCTCGATCATCCTCAGTGTAGCTGTTTCGTCCCTATCTGGGGCCTCGTCAGCAGAAGCGTAGCGCGAGACTTCCACTGCAAACCAAACCGACCTGTCCAAGGTTATTCGCAATTGCAATATAATAATAATCAATAGTTTAAATCGCGACATCCTGCGATCACTTTTTGACACAACTTTGCACATAGGAGGCTCGAGGGGTCCAATGCAATCAAAACCGATTTGCAACAAAATTTTTTTAATCTTTCAATATGTTTTGACAGCACGATTGGTCGCCTTGTATGGGAGGACTTATTAAGTAGCAAACCAGCTGCACTTTGTCATTTCCTGTACAAAGTTGTGTCAAAAAGTGATCGCAGGATGTCGCGACTCAAACTATTGTTTAAATTTTTTGTTGATATATCGAAAGCAAAAAAAAAGTTTAATTCTTTTGATATTGACGGTCTTTTGTTTTCCATTGGTTGCTTTTTTTTGTTTCTCGACGAAGAAAAAGCGTTCGTTTTAACAGGTCGTTTTTTGTTTTAATTTATTTCTGATGATGTAAAAGGAAAACGGAAAAGTAAATATGAAGAAAATTTTACCCTCCATTTATTATTTATTTATTTGTTTAATTATTTACTTATTTATTTATTGTAGTGCCAACAAAAATGAAATGTAACTTTATTACTTCATACCCACTCAATCTCATCGACTAACGAGAAGTAGCAGCAACACCACCAGCAACAGCAGCAGTTCCCCGAAGAAGTTCTTCTGCAATGGAGAACGAAATGTCGGCAGTAGAAGCAGTCGTGACGCGGTTCCGATTTTTTTTTGTTGAAAAAAAAAGTCCAAACGAACCGAAAAGAGACGACGATCAATTGTTTGCTGTAAGAACAAGTGACTTCGATTTTCTTTTACTTTTCATCAAAAGCGAGAAAAAATAAAAGGCGATCTATTAATTCTTTTAATAGAAATCGTTGCATTTTGAAAAAAAAAAAACAAATGAATTGAAAACAAAAGTCGATCGTTTGCAACAAAAAAATTTTTGATTTTCTTTTCTTTGTCGAAGAAAAGCCATTAATAAAAGGAAATGAACAAACAAATAAAGATGATTGTAACTGTAAAATTGATCGTAAATGTTGTTTGTAATGATAATGATACAGAAATTAAGTAACAGAAAACAAAAGACGATCTATTTAAAGCGAATGCTAGTCGATCGATCGTTTGTAGTAAGAGACTTTTGGATTTCGCTTTTTGATCTTTTCTTCGAAAGCAAAGAAAACACAAAAGACGACCTATTAAAATAATTGCTACTTTTTCGTTGAAAAACAATTGAACTGAAAACAAAAGGCGATCAATGCAACAAAAGAGTTTTCGATTTTTTTTCTTTGTCTAAAAAAGAAAAAATTAAGTTACATTTCATTTTTGTTGGCATTAACAATAAATAAATCAAGAAGCCAATTCAATTATGGACAAGGAAGCCTCCAAGTTAAATTTTAAAAAAGTCATTCGCTTTTAATAGATCGTCTTTTGTTCTATGTTTTTTGTTTTTTGTTATTTTTTTGTTTATAATGATCATTGTAGCAAAAAGTAATAATAATAATACAATAATATTTTGTTTCTTTTTCCGTTTGATTAAAAAATTAAAATCGATTTTATTTATGTACCTACTGCCATTGACAAAACAAGTGAAATGTAATTTTTTTGTCGACGGGGAAAAGAAAATCGAAATTTTTTTGTTGTGAACCATCATTTGTTTCCCGTTCATTTTTCTTTTGTAAAAACTTTTCTTTTTCTCTCAACTGTTCACGGTTCACTGTTCATAAATTTGCAAGTACTATTCAGTTGTTTTGAAATAAATAATAAAGTGGTAAGGAACCGGAAGAATAAATAGTGTATAAGAAATTAGTTATTTTTCTTTATTTTTGGAAATTAGAAAATAAAGTACTTATAGCTCCGACGCGAAGTATTGAAACGAAGTATTGAAACTGTATCTTACCGAAAACCAAATGGTCAATTTTTTCATTTAAAACGAAACAGAAGTATTAGGTATATCGCTTAGATAAATTCGGAACGTGACTTATGAAGCACTCTCCTAAGCATAATATTTCGCAAAAAATTTCCTTTCTTATCACGGCCCGCGCCGTTACGGAACCACTTACTTTAGTTTAGAAAATTTTCACGTACTCAACGAATGGAGGCGAGTTTGTGTACGTGCACCACAGAAATAATGATCAGTGCCATCTTGTAGAAGCTATTTTTCACTTGGGAGCTTCGCGCAGGACAGAAACATTCAAACTCAATTGGCGCTAGCCACCACTTACAAGACTTGATAAGGGTCTTGTTTATAAGAACTGCTGCTCAAAGGAAGAAAGGGCAGTATTTTATTGCAATACAAAAATTAGCAAACCTTTTTTCTTTTTAAGTAAGAAAAAGACAAGAATAAGAGGGAAATTCAACAATCCTGAAGTTATGCAGTAGCAGTATGTTACTGTAAGGACCCGGAGGTAAAGTAGGGAAAATTCAATTTTTTTATTATTATTGAAAGCTATAACAATTAAGTTCCCATGTAAAGAATTGAAACGCAGGAGATTAATCTTAGCAAATTGTTACATTGAAACGGAAACGGAAATCTAATATTGCAAATATAAGATTCAAGACGTAACTTAAGATATGAGAATTACTTCACAGGCTGTCTCCATGGGTAACGCTGATTCAAGAAATTCGTAACTTTTCTACTGAGTCGACAAGCGGAGCCAAAGATGGAGTATTTCGCTTACTTCGCACATTAGAATTGGGAAAGAAAAGGAGATTCGTCATCCATCTAGTGGTGGCTATCTTTTGTTTAGAAGCTCCGCACGAGCAGAGAAATTCGAATTTGGTTGATTCAAGTGACGTTGCCCCTCTCTAAAAGTTCTTTGATAAAGAAGTATTGAAAACCCGCCGCGGAGAGGAAAACTGCAGTCCCTTTTAAGTTCTCATCTCTACGTTTTGTTCTCGTTGTTGTCTAATAACTCGATCCAGAGACGCTAAAACAAAAGGATTGTGACTTAAGTCTCTTTTGGTTTGTCTATTGGTGGCTAGTGGTGGCTATCTTTTGTTTAGAAGCTCCACACGAGCAGAGAAATTCGAATTTGGTTGACTCAAGTGACGTTGCCCCTCTCTAAAAGTTCTTTGATAAGGAAATATTGAAAAGCCGCCGCGGGGAGGAATACTGCAGCTCCTTTTGAGTTCTCATCTCTACGCTTTGTTCTCGTTGTTGTCTAATAACTCGATCCAGAGACACTAAAACAAAAGGATTGTGACTTAGGTCTCTTTTGGTTTGTCAAAAAAAAATTGCGAAAAAGTGAGGAACTTAGAAAAAGATAAATGTTATCCGAGTTTTGTTCAAAGTCAGGAATTTAGAATTTTTATTTCTTGAGCCCTTTTTGAACCTTTCACCCTCAACACCATACGGACCTTACACGAGTATTTCTTTTTTAACAAAATAGAACAGCACGTCATATCATGAGCTAAAGTAACAAGGTAACAAGTTTTCTGAAAATTTTTAAATGAGTTCACTGCACTCTTACTACGTATTGAAGTCCCGAGCTTATTTCCTTTATTACATAATTCCGCCGGAAAACTTGCATGTTGTTTAACCTCGGAAAAGCACGACGAAGTTATAAAAGCGCGTTCGTTGCCTTGGTTCATCAAACTTTTCATTACGCCCCGCGTGATCCTCCCTAATGAAAACAAAGTCGTTATTAAGAAACTTTCGCGCAGATCGATTACATTAATTATTTCTTCGTCAACGGTCAACGGGAAATCAGCGATTTTCCATTGGACGCGGAGTTTGCGGCGTTTCAATGACGAGAAGATAACGTTGATGTTGATTGATTGCTGGAACTCGTTACGGAGCGACCCCCAATCAAGGCCGTCAAATTCCGGTACAGTAATGGATTCGGTAAAGAAAAAAGAAACTTTGTTGTGCGTTGATGCCCGAATTTGAACAACGAATTTGAACCGGAAGCGAATTCACATAGTTACAACATCCGAATAATAAATTCGGTGCATTAGGCGGACCGCACGTGAGAGAAAACGCGCCGCAAAAGACAGGATAATGGAGTGTTAGCGTGAACTCCAACTGTTAAATACTGTACGATCGATACACGCTGTATTAAAATCGAGTGAGCCAACTTGGGACGGTCATAGTCGCAACTAAAAGATAAAAGTATGACATGAAAGTTCTCCTCAAAACAAAAAGTACCAATTGTGGCAGTCAGTCATAATCGTGGTCATAGTCAGTTATGAACCAACTTAAAATATGTTATTCAAAAGCAGAGAATCTCTGGAGTGTTTTTTTTTAAGTTTAGGTCAAGGTAGTCACAGTAATAATAAAAATATGACTGAAAAAGTTACTTTCAGAGCAAAAGAAACTCGCCAAGAGAATCTGAGAGGCATTGTTAGCATACATTTAATCAAATCGCTCCGCCCACTCGAAATGATGGCCTAAAAACGTTTAATTATCACTTATCTGGCTGCTAACGTCAGTTTAAATGCATTAATGATACGAATCATTTACATTGTTGTTTATAAGTGAATGTAATTGGTCAACGTGGAGCGTGGAGGCGTGGTTTAATTTATTATTCGCTCTAACACCATCATTCCGCCCAGCTCACTGATTGGCTCGCTATTTAACTGTTCAGAGGCGCTGTTAATTAAATGGCTCCGCCCACTCGACATGATTGGCCCAAAGAGGTATTAATCTTCATCTACCCAATTGCTAACGTCAGTTTAAATACATTCAAGACATGAATCATTTACATTGTTGTCTATAAGTGAATATAATTGGTCAACGAAGAGCTTGGAGACGAGGTTTAAGTTATTATTGGCTCTAACACCATCTTTCCGCAAAGTTCACTGGGATTGGCTCGCTATTTAACTATTTAGAGTCACTGTTAGCGTCCAATTAAATAAATCGCTCCGCCCACTCGACATGATTGGCCCAAAGAGATATTAACCGTCATTCACTCCGTTGCTAACGTCAGTTTAAATACATTCAGGATATGAATCATTTACAATGTTCTCTATAAATGAATATAATTGGTCAACGAAGAGTGTGGGGGCGTGTTTTAAGGTATTCGCTCTAACACCATTACTCCGCCCAGTTAACTGTGATTGGCTCGCTATTTAATTATTTAGAGGAATAGTTAGCGTCCAATTCAATCAGTCGCTCTGCCCATTCGACATGATTGGCCCAAATAGATAATAATCGTAATTTTTCTGGTGTTAACGTCAATTTTAATGCACTCCTAACATGAAACCATTTAACGGAAATATACTTGTTGAGGGGAGGGCGTGTTTTAAGTTATTATTTGCTCTAACGCCATCACTCGACTCAATGCACTGTGATTGGCTCGCTATTCAACTATTTAGAGGCACTGTTAGCGTCCACTCGAACTAATAGGCCAAAAAAATTTTAATCGTCATCTAACAAGTTGTTAACATCGGTTTAAATGCATTCGTGACACGAATCATTTACATTCTTGTCTATAAGTGAATATAATTGGTCAGCGAAGAGCTTGGAGGCGTGGTTTAAGTTATTATTCGTTCTACCACTATCATTCCGCCTAGTTCACTGTGATTGGCTCACTATTTAACTGTTTAGAGGCACTGTTAGCGCCCAATTAATTAAATCGCTCCGCCCACTCGACATGATTGGCCCAAAAAGATATTAATCGTCATTTACCTGGTGGCTAACGTCAATTTAAATACATTCCGATATGGACCATTTACAGATGATTTTAATTGGTCAATGAAGAGTGTGGAGGCGTGTTTTATGTTATTATTCATTTTGGCACCATCACACCGCCCCGTTCACTATGATTGGCTCGCCATTTAGCTATTAGACCTGAATTTACGAATAAACTGAGAATAAACACTAGACCTAGAATAACTTGACGTGGACTGGAGGAAGGTTAAACGATACACGACCGAATAAAATATTTGTTAAACTCGGCCTTAGAGTTCAATTAATTAAATCGCTCCGCCCACTCAACATAATTGGCTCATTTATGTCCGTTTAGCTTGATCTCTCAGCCGATGTATGATTCGGTAAAAAGCCACTTTCTCGTTTGTAAAATCCTTTTGCGTGACCATAGCAGTTAGGAGTTCGCCAACGATTCATATTTCCGTGAAAAAATGTGGGAGGCGTGGTTTTTGTTGCTAATCAATCACTTTAACATCATCGCTCCGCCCAGTTTAGTGTGATTGGCTGGAAAATTCATCCATGGCTTTGTCAACCGTTCAATTACGTAATCGCGTCGTATGATTGGTTGAGAATTTCAATTTGTAATTATATCCAGCAGTCACTGGCTTCATATGCTATCAACGATTTCCGCAATTACACTAAACTGTGTACTTCAGTTTGTACGCTATGTCCAGTTTATCACGAAACGCTCAAAAGAAATATAGTTCGCTGACATTTCTGTTGTAAAAATTGTTGATTTTTCATAAACATGAGGGCGCTCTTCATTTGCGATGGGAATTTCGTTCATTTTACTCCCTAGCCCCGCCCAACGTAGGCACGATTGGTTCCCTAGCTTCTTACTTATCTGCAAAACCACGCCCCTAAATTAATGCGATTTTTTTAAAGTGGTTAAGTTTTGTATAATTATTACTAATCAAATGCAAAAACATGTTTGAAATCAAAACTACTTAAATCTAAGAAAATATTATTAAATAATAAGTAGAAACTGTTCGAAACAGTTCGAAACGCCCGAATTAGATTTGTTCGATTAATAAAAATCGACAAGATCCGTCGATCAACAGGTTGTACAACGTACAAGTTCGAATTACACGGAAAATCGAACTCCGCGCCGAGCCGATATAATTACATTAATTGAACGCGAATATTCGGGTGGAATTTAGGGGCGCAAATCCCCCCTTCGCTTAATCTCGTTCGTAGATAATGAGCTAAGTCTGGCGGCTCGTGGACCGCACCTCGAGCAAAAGCTTTCAGCCGTCCCTCCTTTGATTTGCTCCTCCTGATTTTGGATCAAAACAGCTGCGGTGCAAAGCCTGGGACAGTTCATTGTATTACAAATGATTACAATCTGGCGGCGAAGGAAATTCTGGTACATCGAAAATTCATAGTTCATCTAATTAAGCGAGGGTGAATTAGCTTTAAAAAGTTTGCGTCGCAGATTGCATTCATGGGCGAATTGGGGCGAGCAGGTTTACGAGAACCGAGGGTAATGAGGGCGGTCAACGCCCTGGAGAATTGAGATTGGGATTTGGAAGTTCTTTCTCGTCTTCTAATAGATCTACTTCTAAAATAAAATCGTCTAAGCGCAATGTGAAGGAGATAAAGATAATTATTTTTCCGCGCAATTAAGGCCGCCCTTATTTGGGCCAAGGAAAGGAAGCGGGCGGGCGCCCGGGCTACGCGTCGAGGACACTTTTTTTATTAACCGTGTCCTTCGAAGTGCTGATTCAAGCGAACGGCAATAACATAAATGTACTGTAATAAAGAACGGGGCATTAAAGTAGGTGGGGGGGGGAGGGACATTATGTAGTATATTGTTATGGGGCCGTATATCTTGAGGACTCACATAAAAGGTAATCGCACTTGCATCACTTTCGTTCCATATGGACAACGAGACGTGCTCCTTTTCTTCGACGAGAAAGTCGATTAAGTTTTTTTTTTTATTGGCAGATGCTGAGGAATTCTAAGTTCGTTCGAAAATATGGAGGAGTATTTTTTTTTCTTCGCCCGACTTGTTTACTCCCTCCGGTTACAATACAGAAACATCTTAAGACTTTTACGCTTGTATCCATTAAGCCGTCAGCGTGATGCATTCGGGGCTTGCTTGTTTTGAAACGAGAGCGGCGCGAATTTGTTTACTTCTTTTCGCACTTAAATCGATGGGGGGGTATCAAAATTCCATCTGAAATATAATTATATTGCAAGAGGATAATTCTACCTCTCCCTGGCTTAAAATATTCTTGCAACGAGAGGTCGATTCCACCACCAACCACTCACGTTTAATGCTATTTAATAAAAAAAATGCTTTTCTGTTGCTCACTGTTTATTCATTCAAAAATGTATTTATATTTTTCGTCGATTAAAGCAGTCTCTGATTTCAAGCACGACTATAGTGTATACTCGTGTAAGCGAGGGTCGAGGGGGTGAAAGATGAAGTCTTTTCCCGTAATCAACCCTTCTTACTGTGGTAGCGGACTTTTAATACAAAAATAAGGAAAAAGGTAATGCAAATTAATTACTCTGCCACCACCGATGGTTAAAAGGGCACTGGACCCTTATGCATTTATGTAATTTTATGTAATTTTCATTTCAGAAGGCGTGCGGGTTCTTGGACTCAGGAGCTGTTTAAAGGAAAGGGAAGAAAAAAGAAAAAGAAACGCAAAATGCTACTTGAAATAAAAACGATATTAGGGACTACAATTAATATATTGATCTCGAAGGAGACAAATTAATATCTTAAGGGTACATACCGGTTTCGGTGCTCGAAGGGAGGACTCAGCAGCAGAGAACCTCGTAGATTTCCCTATGAGGGGTTCTCAGGGATGACGTCCCAAAAAGGGTTTTCTTCACACTACCCCTTTACGGGAATACTCGGGGGTTTTACAAATTTCACTAAATTTTCAGGGCTCACGCAAAAACTTATTTTTGATTAATATTATAATTAATTTTAAACTCAGTTGAACGTTCCTCAACTACGAGGGAAAAAGAAACGACCTATCTTTGAAAGTTAAACGAACATTCCTTTTTCGAAATCCCTCTCTTCCGCGGGATTGTTTTTGTAAACAAACCCCTCCCGAGAGGTGTCTTGAGTTGCCTACATCAAGGCGCAAATTGGTAAAATTTCGATCGTTCTTATTTTTTTCTGCGTGGGCGTAAACTCCGTTTTCAAGCGCGAGATTTTGCTGACCAAAGATTTATTTATTTTAGAGATATCTAAATGGCTCTTAAGAGGATGTTTAGACTAATTCGCCTGGGAACTTGTTTACGTTAAGAATAAGTTGAAAATTCCTTGTTCAATTCGAACAACAAGTAATTTAATTTCACTGCATATAGGACGAAAATTTTCGGTTCCTTACACTCGTTCTTTACATACTTTGCATGCTGCATATTTAACGCATCTAAATATTAAATAAATCGTTAAGAAATAGTAAAGAGTATTGCCATTTTCTTTTAACTTGGAGACTTCCGCGGCAGTTGTCCATAATTGCATTGGCTTCTAGTTGGAACACGTCACGATTGCTTCTACTGCCGACGTTTCGTTCTCCATTATAGAAGAACTTCCTCGGGAGTGCTGCTGCTTCTGGTGGTTTTGATGCTACTCCTCGTTTGTCGATGAGACTGAAAGGGTATGACCGGTGTCGTGGTTTTTATAGTGGTCGGTGGGACCAGTGGATCGAAACGGTGAGCGGGGATTGGTCTGTTGGGGCGTGACGTATCGCTAATGAGGTAAAAGCCAGTATCACGGTTTAGGTTATTGGGGTGCTTGAGGATTTCTATAGATTCACGGATTTTACGATTGAAAAAATTAGATGAGTGGGCTAAAAGTTTTGTGTCGGAAAATAGGATTTGGTAACCGGTTACTTGACGTTCAATCGTTTACTGCAAGAGAAAGTGCTTTCGATTTTCTCTTACTTTTCATCAAAAGCAAGAAAAAACAAGAGGCAATCTGTTAATTCTTTTAATAGAAATCGTTGCATTTTGAAAAAAAAAAATGAACCGAAAACAAAAGTCGATCGTTTGCAACAAAAGAATTTTTGATTTTCTTTTCTTTGTCGAAGAAAAGCCATTAATAAAAGGAAATGAATAAACAAAAAAAATTGATTGTAATTGTCAAATTGATTGTAAATGTTGTTTGTAATGATCCAGACACAGAAATTAAGTAACAAAAGACGATCTATTAAAAGCGAATGCTAGTCGATCAATCGTTTGCAGTAGGTCTCTACCTTTCGATTTCGCTTTTCGACCTTTTCTTCGAAAGCAAAGAAAAAACAAGAGACGATCTATTAAAATAATTGCTTGTTTTTCGTTGAAAAATAATTGAACTGAAAACAAAAGGCGGTCAATGCAACAAAGGAATTATCGATTTTCTTTTCATTGTCGAAAAAAGAAAATTGAAGTTACATTTCATTTTTGTTGGCATTAACAATAAATAAATAAGTAAATAATTAAATAAATTAATGGATTGTAAACTTTTCTTCACCGAGAGGAATTTACTTTTTTGTTTTTCTTTTACATCGTCAGAAATAAATTAAAACAAAAGACGAACTGTTGTAACGAACGCTTCTTCTTCGTTGAGAAACAAAAAAAACAACCAATGGAAAACGAAACACCGTCAATACCAAAAGAAACAAGAAAATCATCGTTCTCGTTGCGTTTAATTTTTTTTTTTTTGCTTTCGATGTATCAACAAAACAAAGACCAGACACACGGAAAACAAATGACGAGCGATCGTTATGTTTTTTTGGAAATCGATCGCATAAAAAAATTCAACTGTTTTTTTTTTAATAAGTAAAAGCAATAAAAGAAAATCATCGAGAAATTGAGAAATTTGAAAATGTTGTCCCCTTCTTATTCATTTTTTTTTAATTTTTGTGCCAACTGCCTTGATTTTTGATTTTTTAAAAAAATTGACATTTTCCAAATACGTAATTTTCTCCTGAATATTGCATTTACGAAGGAATACGGTTGGCAGCATTGAAATGAAGGCATTGTGGGTTATCTTATTTTTGTTGATCTTCATACAGGGTGAGCAAAAATAATTGATATGTGTGAAATTGCAACACAGTTAATGTATACCTAAAAATATAATCTATCCAGTCGTTTTGGGGATAATTTTTGATTAATTTTTTCCCGAAAACTAAATTTTTTTAACACACCGCACATGTTCTTTTCGGTCTGTTCAAGAATCAGCCTATATAGAGAAAAAGCTCACACGTAAGTCCTTTTTTTTCCATCGTTAGATTAAATAAAAACCACGACGAACTTTTTCGAAAGACGTGTGCATATTAGTCTGCAAGACGTGTCGAGAGAGTGGTGTAGAGTTTCCCATTGGATTATCTATTAAATGAATCGCCCTCGGAGCAAAAAAAACTTGACCGTGTTCGTTAATGCGTAATATTGGCAGAAATGTTGTGAAACATTGTGAAAGCAAAAGCCAGTATCACGGTTTAGGTTATTGAGGTGCTGGCGGAATGCTGCTGCTGGTGGTGTTAGTGCTATTTCTCGTTAGTCGATGAGATCCAAAAGTCGTGACGCGGTTCCAACCGGAACTCAATTCAATTACAACAGTGTTGCCAATTATTTTTCAGACAATACGTCTGAACACAGCTTGAAAATCGCTAAAAGATTGACACTGATTAATCAAAAACAAATGCAGAAAAACCAAACTTTGCTTAAGTATTATATACTTATAAGTATTTAACTCAATTATTCATTTAAGTAATTTCTAACTTAGTTCTTCGTTTTTAGTAAAATTACATCTTCATCCCTCTGAAAATTTCCTTAGATGGCAGTGTTGCCAACCGTAGCGACTTGTCGCCACAATAGCGACTTTTAGAAACATGTAGTGGCGTAGCGGTGCCTGCAACAAATCAGCGAAAAGTGGCGACTTTTGGAAATGTTGTATGTACATAATTATCATTATCATAATAAAACACAAGAACAATAAAATAAAATGAGTTAGGTACGTTAAGGTTACATCCGCTTCATGGTCCTCTTGTGCACATGCGCATGAGCAAATTAAAATTTTGTATCTATCTTTGTCGGGGAGATCAGTAATTACGTTTTAAAATGCGATAGCGATACATGTGCTCTGTTTTCTTTGCAAGTCGGATGTCGGATCGTCGGATGCACCCTAATTAGTTTAGGAAATTACGAGGGAAATTGTAAGTAATTTACATTTTAGCAATTGTTTATTTTTTAATGTGAAATAAAACATTTTCAGTACTCACTTCGTCACTTCTCACTTCAAATAGACACTACTCAGCAAACTAAGAGAGCTAAAATCGAAACTTCTTATTAAATGTTCGATTCTCTTTTATTTTGTTGTCTATTATGTACATATAATCATATAGGCCAACATTCTCATCTTATTATGTATTATTATACAGGGTGTTAGGTTATTGCTTGGACAAATTAAAACTGTAAATGAAGGGTGTCGTATGGGATCAGAAAGTACTCAAACATGCCGGATTTTCGGTACATTTTGAAAAAATGCAAAAAGAGCGAACTATTGAGAACCGCTGATAGTACTTACGGAGCCAGCGCCGATTAAAGAAGATGTTCGAAATTCATGCCGTCAGCTCGAATGCATGCATCAACACGACGCTGCAAAACTGCCCGCACACGGAAAAAGAGCGCCGGCGATATCTACGCTCTGCAGCACGTGCATTGCACCTACATTCGCCATACGTCAGAATAATGTCAACAAGTTCGTAATTTGTGTATGTATTCATTTTGTCCCTGACCTGCACACTCCGAAATATGTTAAGACACTGAACGTGCGTTATTTGCTTGTCATAAAATAATAAACCATCTGGAAATTTATAGCAAGGGGATCGCCCGCCCGGATGGCGTTCGGCACATGGGTGTAACAGTAGATAAGACAATCAGTGGTTTCGAAACAATTTTTATCGATTTTTGTTTGAATTTTTTCCGGGAAAACGAAAGCCGGAACACCCTCGAATGTCAAGGCTTTTTTACTGTACAGAGTGTTCTCCATACGTGGTTTGCAGGTGTCCAGTCAATTACCTAACACCCTGTATAGTTACCTATATTTTGTAATATAGCATTTTTATAAATTTAAATTTGTTGTCAATTGTGTAGCGACAAAGTAGCGACTTTGAAAAATTTTTAAAGTAAAAATAGAGACTTTTATTTTAAAAAGTAGCGAAATTTATTTGCGATTGGTTGGCAACACTGTTAGATGATCAAGAGATGGCGCTCTGTTTTTTTTTGTCGTGCTATAAGGTTTTCCTTTCTAGATTGAATTGGACAGTTATGTGGCGGTAGGTGACGTTGGATGGCGCTTAAAAGAATTTCAACTGTCAATTTACGTCAGGTTACGTTTATAATCTGAGATGTCAACAAATATAGGCGTAACGTCAAACAAATGTCAATTTGGAGGTTATGTTTGTAATTTGAAGTGTCAGCGTATGTTGTCGTCAACCTAATAAAATAATGAAATAAAATATTGAATAATAAATTTAAATGTAAAATCATTTAGAAGAAACGAATGAAACGCTTGCTAAGAGAAGGCCAAATGAAACAATAAAATCGAAAAAACGAAAGACGTTCACAAAAATAATTAAAAATAAAAATTGAATATGAGCCAATTGAGATAAAGAGAAAAAAATTAATGTTACAACGTAAAACGAAAGGGAGATTTGGCTGTCACCATTTCGTGGACAATTTCATGTTGTCCATCTCCAGACACGATATCAACTAAATTCAGGCCACTATCAATCGTGGCAACTGAAAAACAAAAGTTAAAATTGATTAAAACGTTAAACGAGTTCAAAATCATAAATTCGCTGCAACCCAAAAAAAAACAATTGCAGAGTATGAAGCAATTAAAGTAAAAGAAATGAATGTTGGTGATTGTACAAAACAAAAGAGCAGGAAATAACTAAATTCATGTTATTGCCAACTATCCCAATTAGTATTAACTGAAAAACAATCGAGTAGATAAGGCAATAAAAGCTTTAAAAACAGCAGTAAAACTTAGAATCAAAGAAAAACAAAAGGCGATTGCAAAAATAACTGAAAACAAAACAAAGTAATGGGACGTCGTTAGAGCGTTCCACAATGCATAAATTTCTTGCAATAAAATCGAAATATGCTTGGAAACAATTGAATATCGGCGGACTAAATCAGACAGAGTATGCGGGAGTCGAGTCTGAAGAAAAAAATTAATGTTGGCGACAATGTAAAACAAAGAACTCTAACTTCACGCTGCTTTTCCTGCACACGACGAACTACATTCAAGTTATTGTTATTGCTAACTGTCACAATGTTCCAGTTTACACAGAAACACACATACGGTAATAAAATGCGAAGCTCGACGAAACAAAACAGGACGTAAATTAAATTTAAAATAATTTCACAATTTTTTCGTAAAAATTATTTGAAAAATGCTGAAGAAAAATCCCTTTAAAAATCAGTTGAATATCGAAGGACTAAAGAATAAAATACGAAGTACTCAGAGCGACATCTTCTGGCCATTAGCAAAAAACTTCTTTTGATTTCAAACAAACTTGTACTCATTCAGCAGCATTACATGTCATTGCAAGACAATGAAATAAAATATATTCTTGTTAAAAAGAGTAAAAGGTTGGGAAACCCTGTATAAGAAAAGAAAATATAAAACCCATTTTTACGTATTTGTAGTCATTCAGCATTGCGTGTCATGTATTCATAGACTTAAAATTCTTATTCAAAAAAGGCAAAAGCTTAAGAGAACCCTGTATAATAAAAATAAATATTTTGCGCCTTTGTAATCAGTCGGCGTTACAAGTCGTTTTCGAAGACTCGAAATAAAATATTTTCTTATTACAAAAGTGATAGGGGAGATCCTGTATAATGATTAAAAAAATATGCATCTTAACATGAAGTGTCTCTCTGTGTTGATCATTTTCACTAAAAATGGCCTTGCGTCAACGTTAACAGTCATTTGTATTTAATCCGTAAGCATTTGATGTCAATTTTTCTGCTTGTTGCGCTGATATGTAACTTGTATTCTCTTCAATCGTTGGTTATGACGCGACGTTTTAGTGAATCATTGTGGTTGTATGATCACTGTAAAGGACGGAGAAATCAAAAATGGCAAAACAATCTTGACCTTCCGCAATAAAAGAAGTAAAAGCAAAACTGATTTAGTAAATAGTAATAATAAGAAGAGAAATAATTAAACCTAATTAACATATACAAATATAAATTTAATCCACCTTGTAGCTCGAGATGGTAATTTGTAGAGTACATATTCGCTTCTCTGAAAGAGCCACCCAGTTTGGGGGACTCTGTACATAAATTCTTTTTTAATTTTATGGCGTACTCAATGTCGCCCACAATTAAAGTTCAAAATAAAATATGACATTCAATTACACAGCAAATGATGTAATTTGATTATAAAGCAAATGATGATTAAAGAACCATCCACCTTAGGGAACCCTGTACATACGTTTCGTATTTTTCTTTTTGTAATTTTATGAGAAAGAGAATGTCGTTCTTGTCATTCACATAAAGAAAATCAACATTTGATTATAATAAGAGAGAGCCGGTGTGGGGACCCTGTATCCATTATTAATTTGTTTTTTTTTTTAATTTTATGACAAAACCAATATCATTCTTGTGTTCTTATATAAAGGTCAGGATGATATGCATCATTAGATTATAAAACAAATTGCAGTCGCACCACTATAACTCGAATATCCACAACTCTGTAAGTCAAAATTTACCTGATGCACCCTGTACATTGTGTATAACTGCACTTTCTTTCTTTAACTCGAAATCTCTATAACTTGAAGTAGTTTTCCGGTCTCTTGTAATTCGAGTTATGGAGATTCGACTGCATATAATATGATTATGAAACAAACGATGATTAATGAACCATCCAGCTTGAGGGACCCTATATATACCTTCTATTCTTCAAAATTGTGTGCCAAAATCGACGTCGTTCTTATCCTTTACATTTAAAGGTCAAAATGAAATACATGATTCGCTTATAAAACAAATTGTGCAATTTGCTTAGGCAACAAATGATGATTAATGAGCCACCCAATTTGGGGGACCTGTATGTATTTTTCATGTTTCAATTTTATGATAAAACCAAAGTCGTTCTTGTCGTTACAAAACAAATGATGTGAGTGATTTAAATTATGAATCTAATGATGATTCATGAGCCATCCACTTTGAGGGACACTGTATATGTATACTTTTCATTTTTGAAAAGTGTAACAAATCTATTACCGTTCGCGTTATCTGCATGTTACGCAATATTTAATTATACAATAACATAATTGTTATTATTGCAATTACATCTAGACAACTGGTAAAGAAGTTAACAAAGAGTCGGAACTTCATTTGCATGCAAATTTGCCTCGTCTCTAAAGAGCACCGCATTTTCAAATATCACACCATTAGATTGCATCTATTTTTAAAGCAAGCATTTTACTTGAATGTGGCTATACAATACTTGAAATAAAATATTTCCTTCTTAAAAAAGCCAGAGGAGAGGCTGTATAGTAATAAAAGAATGCATTTTGGCTATTTGTTATTTATTCATTCATTTCTTAATTTACGTCTTATTTAAATAATGTTTGATATAAAATATGACCTTCTAGTCATTCGTCGTTTAGACAAAAGTTTAACGGACCCTGTATAATAAAAATAAATAGAATCAATTTTTGGGTCTTTGTACTAATTCGGGATTACAAGTCGTATCCAAAGACTTCAAATAAAATATTTCCTTATTAAAAAAAAAAGCAGGGCAGACCCTATATAATAATAAAAACCATTGTATTATTTATTCTAGCATTTATTTATTTACATATTTATTCGATTTAAGCACGTTTTCGTACTCATTCAACATTACACGTCATACTCAAATTAAATAAAACATTTATTTATTGAAGAAGGTGAAAGTTTCGGAGGCCCCGTATAACAAAAAAATTAATCAAACTGCTACTTATTATCTATTCTTAACGAAGCAGTGAAACGTCGATTAATTGAACGATTTAAAAAGCATCAGAATAATTAATTATACTGCAAACTTAATTGTGCATCCGGATAAAATAATTCAAAACGAAAACCCTACGTATCTGCAACTCTTTCTACACAGCTCCGAGTGTGTCACATACCGAATTTATTTTGCGTTGAATAAAATACAATTTTATAATTATAAACACACACACACATGCTTACACGCGTACATACATGTACCTCACTGGCACTTTTCCAGTTCATCAAACATTCCGGATTCGAAATTGAATTCCAATCGAAATCCTCATTCGAGAGCGCATTTACCATTGAATCGCGCGCCCCGCCACCCCCTTTATTATTAAAAAAAAAAAAAACTCCGCAATAGCGCAATAAAAATCACAATTCACGGATTCGAAGCGACATTTAGCCGGCGATGGGAAACTCTTGTGATGAGCTGCTGTGAATGGGTGCAGTTGATTGGAGAATGTCGTGCCGTGGCGCTTATTTATGAATAACAATACTGTCGTCGTTATTGCTTCGCCTAGGTGTGCCTAAGAACACCCCCCCCGCCCCGGTGCAAATAAAGCTCGCAGACAATGAGCGATTATTGTACCCGCGGAGCGGAACACGTGTCGTTGGCAGGAAACCGCATTCCTTTGATAACGGTAAATGCAACGAATTAATTGTAGAGAGAAAGGAAGTCGCGTTTTGTATAGGTACTGCAATTTACAATGGAACTCGTTGACTCTTACTGTTGCAGGTACAATAACCACCAAAGGTAATGGTCCTTCAACAGGCATTTTCCAGCGCCATTACTTTTGGTTGTGATTGTACATGTAACGTAATCAGAATTCGAAACTCTTCGATTTTTTACCGTCTCCTGTGGGTTAATTTGAAAACAATTTGTTTTTTTTTAGTTACGGGGGGGGGCCGCTCAATAATTCGAAACATTTGACGAGCGTAGCTCAAATATGCTAATCCCGTCCGGAGACATAAAACAAGAAATATCGCATTTATAAAAGTCAGACGAGAACTTTATGGCCACACACAAATATTCAGGCTAATATTTCCCTTATCTGACGCAAATGTAATTTATTGTTTGTCTTATTTTACTTTGCGACTCTTTTTTTTTGTTTATGCTTCGAAGACCGTAAAAGGAACTACTTCGCGCGTTTGTAAAACCGAAAATAAAATCGATGGCCGGTGGCTGGCTGCGCTACCTCAAATGCATTTTTATGTGAAAAATGTACGGGGGGGCTTTGTTGGTGTGTGAATATCGTTAGAAATCCACGTACGCGTTCGTTTTGTATTCCCTTCGTGTCCGGAATTTATTCATAGCTTCTCTTTTGTGCCGAGACTGCACACGGGTATAAACCAGCTTTAATTTATTTACTATTCAGATTTTTAGAAATTCGAATGCGCCCCGCCCCCGCCCCCGCCCCTGGTCTTGCTTCAACGGTCATTTAGTTTGTTTGCGTTTTAGATTAACTCTTTTTCTAGTGTGTTTGAAGTCGTATGCAACAAATTGCCGTCTTTAGTCCACCGACGTTTTCAAATAAAACTTTCTAATTTATTAATTTTTTTTATTACCTAGATTTTTTTCTCTCTCTCGCTTGTGCACGACTTCGCATTTTAATTTAAACAAACTGAGAAAAAAACCGTCTTTAAATTGATCGAATCCATCAAGCCCCTTCAATGTTTATACAGGGTCCCCCAAGCTGAAAGCAAGTCATTCTATAGAAAAACTTATTCGTTATGAAAGTTTCTGTATCTGTATCTAAGTTTTACACAAAACAAATCAACGGAGACTGCCTTATTCGAATTCTTAAAGTACATTTATAATCAGTTAGGCAGTGGTAAAGTATATTTACGTATTTTTATCGACTTATCTAAGGCGTTTGATTATGTTAATCATAATGTACTATTCCATAAATTAAAACGTTATGGGATTAATGGTATTAGCTATCTTTGGTTTGATTCTTAACTTGCAAACCGTACGCAATTAGTTCAGATAAATAACCAACTATCTACTGAAGGCCATTTGAATATCGACGTACCTCAAGGATCTATCTTGGGGCCCACCCTCTTTTTGATTTTTAATGATTTTATTAACTTTTTAGGCAACGAAACCGCAAATATTGCACTGACGATAGTAACTTTACAGTTAGTAGCAGCAATGCTAGTGAATTAATGACAAAAACAAAATCTGCTTACACACACACTTTATCTTGGATGATTGCAAACAAGTTAGCTGTAAACGATAAAAAACTAAGGGTAAGCGATGTTGCTGTTACTTCTCGTTAGTCGATGAGACTGAGTAGGTATGTCCGTTGTCGTGGTATTTATAGTGGTCGGTGGGGGGAGTAGATCGAAACGGTGAGCGGGGATTGGTCTATTGGGGCGTGACGGATCGCTAACGAGATGCTTCCAGATATTGTGAAGGTAAAAGCCAGTATCACGGTTTAGGTTATTGGGGTGTTTGAAATTTCTGTAGATTCACGGATTTAACGGTTGCAAAAATGAAATGAGCGAGCTAAACGTTTTGTGTCGGAAAATAGGACTTGGTGACTGATTTCTGGTTTGTGTTCAGTTAAGGCGGAGCCAGTTGTTTGGAGTAGTCTAGTACAGCGTTCATGTTCTGAAACACGAGTGCTAAGTTTCACCGATGTATACACGCCCACAGGAACTTGAACTTGGAATTTGATACACACCTTCGGAGGATAAGGGGATGTGATCTCCTGGGGAGGATAGACGATCTGTAAGTTTTGTCATGGGTAAATAAATGGATTTGATGTTCTGTTGTTTGAGAATTTTGCTAATTCGGTCCGTTATGGTATGGATGTAAGGTAGGTAAGCTGTAGCAACTGGTGGCACATCAGGTTTAGGGCGTGATGGAATTGGAATGAGATGACAGCTAATGTTTTTGAGTAGGACTTTTGTTACGTGGTTCGATTCAGTTTGAAGAGAAGAGGATTCTGATAGGGCAAAGGCGCGGCTAACTAGTGAGTCAATGACTGACTGTTTTTGAGAAAGATGATGGTGCGACTGCGCATTAACCCTTCAACGGCGAAAATACATTTTTGTAAAATTTTGAAAATTAAAATGCAGAAGCAGCAAAAGACTATTTATTAAATACGTTTACATTGGAAAACAATCTAATCAAGAAGTAGTTTTTGAACAAGGGGCTGTTGCCAAATGACAACGCTAGTCTAATATGTAATATAAAATTGTGAAAAAAATGCAATAATGATTACTGAACATTTGTTGACTATTATTTCATATGAACTATGAGCTTACACTCTATGCACAGACCAACATAATATTTTTGACACATGGTGCGCATAATGGATGTGCAACCTTCGCCTGCACATCTCTTCTTTGTTTTTCTGGAATTGAAATTAGTAAATGATCTCTATGATCATATCTAATATCATCAGAAACTCTGGATAGTGTAATGCTAGATTTGGACGTTGCTACTTTTCCTCTACTTTTGAGGTTTAGGTAGGTTTGTACAATTTGTCGCCTAAACGCTAACTGAGAAATGGGCTGCTTCGTTTTGCATTGTTTTCTTGTAATCCATGCATTTACACAGCAACATCTAAAAGCCACATGAAAATGAGCCACCACCACTTCTTTTGCCTAAAGCTGATCCTATATCTTGCGATATGTTCATCCATAAGATCTGTCGCTCCCATGAATTTGCTATATTCACCTATAACTGAGGGTCGTTGCACTTAAATAATTTTCTTCTCTTTTTGAGAAAAACTTTTTACAAATGCGCCATGACAAGTGCATGCTGCTGTTACGACACTATTATCCATCCATTTGACAAGAATAATTTGGTCTTCTTGATCCAATCGAGCACAAATGTCGCCTCTAAAACTAGATTTTGTCATTTCTTTTTTACCTGGAATCGTTCCTGTACCATCATAACCTTTCTGTTTCAAAAAATACAATTCTTTGTTGGCTGGGGAATCTCGTATACCATGTTCACAAGTGGTGCAGCATATTTTCCAAATTCACTCTCATAATTGTCGTTCCCTTTTGGATTCTTGCCTTGGTAAACATCAAAATTCAGTAAATAGCCACACTCGGAATTGAGGGACCACATTTTGTACCCGAACCGGATAGGCCTGCCTCTGATAAACTGCTTTGCTGAGTGCCTGCCAAAGTATTTTATCATAACCTCATCATAATCTAGGTGTTCTTTCGGAATCCAATGCCTGATAAATCTTTCCTTTATCAAATCCATCAAACGACGGAGCTTCCACATCTTGTCTAAATTATCAGGCTTTGTATTATCCGTGCAGTGTAAAAACTGCAAAACTTGTCTAAATCGGTCTCTTCTCATAGCATCAATTACTGCAGGCACATTCATATCTTTACCAGTATCCCAATAATAATCTCTGCCTGGCAGCTCATGATACCCACTCAAAATTATAATAGCAATGGCACACTTCATTTTTTCGGGTGTAATTTTTGGATCAGGCTTATTCAAAAACAAGGCATATTTGCTAGATTCTGCTATTAGCAAACCAATAATTTCATCATCAATGAATGTCTCGAAGATTTCCATATCTGTCATATTTTCGTACTTAGAGGGATTCGGTACTACTGGAAATTCTTTACTGAGGTCACCATCAATCCATGAAATTCTTTTCAAACTTGGCAGCTGTGATTGTTGACCTGTTATCGTTGATTGAGTATTATCTTCTTCATATTCCACATCATCAGGTACAGCCAAAATGATATCATCTCTGAGTCTTACTTCAGCACCAGCAAGTAGTAGTAGCCGACGGGTTAGGTTATCAACAAGACCACCCTCATCTTCGTCCCCAGAGTCCTCATTGCTATCAGGGGGTTTTATAAAGATTTTGTCAACATCAGTATTATTGTAGAGTAACTGCAATGCTTCTTCTAGTGTGAAACCGCGTCTAAAGAAAGAAACATGAATAATTTTTAGTCACTGTACTGGCTAGCGTTGCCATATGGCAACACCAATAATCATCAAGGTGCAAATTGGTCCAATTTCGACAGTTATTATTTTTCTGCGTGGGAGTCAACTCCGTTTTCAAGTGCGAGATTTTGCTGACCAAAGATTTATTTATTTTAGTGATATCTAAATGGCTCTTAAGAGGATGTTTAGACTAACTCGCCTGGGAATTTGTTTACGTTAAGAATAAGTTGAAAATTCCTTTGTTCAATTCGAACAACAAGTAATTTAATTTGATTGCATTTAGGACGAAAATTTTCGGCTGCTTACATGCCATTTGTAAACCGGCTAAAGTTTAGATCACCAATAAACAAATGTTTGGAGTTTTTATACAAACGCAAATCATTTACACCAATTAACAGCACTTATAACAAGTCTTGACACGCTCGGTTTTAACATCAAACAAATACTGGGATAGATAGCACCATTTGCAACACACGTTGTAAACGTGGCCACATGGCAACACTAGCCGCTGAAGTGTTAAGTTACCGATCAGTACGGGTAGGTTTGTAATACACAGAGTGTCCTAATCCACCGTTCGGAAGGCGGCTTACCAACATATCGAGGAAAGGTAAATGACCGTCAGTTTCGTATTCCAAAGTGAAACGAATGTCAGGATGTTGGGAATTTAGGTGTTCGAAGAAGTTGTTCAGGGATTCCTCACCGTGTGGCCAAATTGCAAAAATATCATCAACATATCTGGACCAACACTTGGGTTTAAGGAAGAAAGAAGTAAGAGCTTATTGTTCGAAAGCCTCCATAAAGTTGTTCGCTACTATTGAGGAGAGAGGAGAACCCGTGGCTGTGTGTGATACCTGTTCGTAACATTGATCACGAAACATGAAATAGGTTAAGGTTAAACAACATTCAATCAAGGGAATTAAGTCTTCGAGTTAGTTATGAGCTCTGAACAGTTGCTGGATGATTATGACGGTATCGGGAATAGGGACTTTGGTGAAAAGAAATTCTATTAAGGTAGTTGGTAGCCGAGTGGTTCAGTCCGCTGTCGACGGACTTAACGCTTGACGGGCAATTATTTAGGCGTAGGTTCGAATCCTCTCCTGGTGCATGTGGGTTCTATGTGGGAGATTCTCATGGCTTGGATCGAGTTTGGATTCATGTCGGCTCCTTCGAACTGGGTTTTCTGCGTTTCCCCAGTTTGTAAGGCGAATGCCAAAGGAGAAATTATGAAATCAAGTCGACCGCAGCCGCCAACTGCCCCCCTCCCCGACAAGCTCTACGAGCTTGGGGAATTTATGGGAAGAAAAAAAACATCGAAGCTGACCAGAATGTCCTGGAGGTCTAAAGATATCTCGTGAATTTGTTGGACGAAGTGCCGGGAATTGAGGATGAAAGTTCACTTTTCCCTGCAAAAGGTTTGAGGGTGTGTGCTAGATATTTGGACTTTGATTTGTAGATTGGTGAGTTGATTGCGCTAACTTTAGAACGTGAAGGTGTGTCAGGTTTGTGGATTTTAGGAAGACCATAAAGTTTGAATAATATAGAGTCGCGGGAGATCTAAATTTTTTGTGTTTCTGGAAGGATAAAAGAAGATTTTATTGAAACCGTTAGAGGTCGGATTGCGTAGCAAGGGTTCGTAGGCCGTAGGGTACTGATTTTCTGATCGTATTGTACGCGGTCCAAAACCACATTGTCATTCCCTTTGTTTGCGGAGAGTATGACTATGTCTGAGTTAATTTTCAGGCTTTTGAGAGCTTCAAATTCAGTTTCTGTATAGTTTGGTTTAGGGGGTTTAGCTGCTTTTGGAAGTTTTGTGACGAATAGAGTCAGCAATATGTGAAGGGCGAATTCAAGTCCAGTTATGATGTCATCAATGACTATCGTTTTTGAGCCTTTGGAGAGGATGAAGATTTCGTTTTGGGTTAAGGGATAGCAGGATTTGTTTCTCACAGTGTGTGTTAAGGAATGAGATTCATGATGACGATTGGGTAGTTGTCTGAAAACCAAATGATTGAATTTACGAATGTGGGTACTAATGATGTGTTCATTGGTGCGGATGACTTGTTCGTAGGTTAGTCTGTCAGTTGCCAATCCGTTGTGAGGAGGGTATTAGCTTGCTCTAGATGAAGGCGAAATATTGTAGCAAAAAGATTTGAGAATTGATGTCGGGTAAGCTGGATGCGTTCCAGAACTTAAGACACGAAACTTTCTGTAAGTCGAAATTTGCTGATGCACGCTGTATATTAAGTATAGCTGCAATCTCTTCCTTTAACTCGAAATCTCTGTAACTCGAAGTAATTTTCCGTCCCTTGTAATTCGAGTTATGGAAATTCGACTGCATATAATTTGATTATGAAACAAACGATAATTAATGAACCACCCAGCTTGAGAGACCCTGTATATACCTTCTATTTTTCAAAATTGTGTGTCAAAATCGACGTCGTTCTTATCCTTTACATTTACAGGTCAAAATAAAACACATGATTCGCTTATAAAACAAATTGTGTCATTTGATTAGGTAACAAACGATGATTAATGAGCTACCCAATTTGAAGGACCCTGTATGTATTTTTCATTCTTAAAAATTTTATGTTAAAACCAAAGTCGTTCTTGTCGTTACAAAACAAACGATGTGAGTGATTTGATTATGAATCTAATGATGATTAATGAGCCATCCAGTTTGAGGGACACTGTATATGTATGCTTTTCATTTTTCAAAATTGAAACAAAACTACTACCGTTCGCGTTCTCTGCATGTTACGCAATATTTAATTATACAATAACGTAATTGTTGTTATTGCAATCACACCTAGACAACTGGTAAAGAAGTTCAAAGAGTTGGAACTTCATTTGCATGCAAATTTGCCTCGACTCTAAAGAGCACCGAGTTTTCAAATAACATACCATTAGATCGCATCTATTTTTAAGGCAAGCAATTTACTTGAATGTGGCTATACAATAATAAATAATTTGAGGTAAAGTATCGATTGCATCGAGGTGTTTGTCGTCCTTGCTGTGTGTGTGTGTGTGTGGAGAGTTCATATTTGAACAATGACGAATTTTCTAAAAGCGTGACTGAATTTATATCGTCGAGCTAACAGTGAAGATATCGGGCCAGGATGTATTAATATTAATGGGAGCTAAGAATGCGGTAGCTAAAGTGTATGCGATCGATGGTTATTTTGGAAATTTTATGGAGAAGAGAAAAAAAAAATTGGCCGGCATTCCTTGATAACGAAATTAATTCGAACGACATTCTTGAGCTGAAATTAAAATATGAAGGATGATGATTACACAGGAAAAAATGTTACTTAATTTACATGACTTACAAATGATTAACAGATGGCGCCATCATTGATTTTTCTTGATGTTAATACATGATGACATAAACGTGAAAGAAAATTGAAAGTAGACTGCAGGAGTAGTACAAGAAGAAATAAAAAATAGCGAAAATATTAATTATTTTAAACAAATGATCCATAAACATAACAAATAACAATCGAATAAAAATATTCAATATTTGTTAATTTATGCAGAATCCCATTTCAGTTTAAAATATTTAAAAGAAAATTAAAAATAGACTTCAAAAGGAAAGAAGAAAAAGAAGAAGAGAAACAAACGACAATCGTTGAACGGCGAAAATATCGATCGTTTTAAACAAATGACCGATAAGTGTAACAAATGACAGGCATTCGAATTAAAATTGTCAAAACTTGTTGTTTTCTAAAGAATTTTTTAAAATTCAGTTTCAGTTTAAAATATTTTTCGAGAAAACGTGAAAGAAAATGGAAAGTAAGTTTCAGAGCGGAAGCAACAAACGACAATCGATGAACAGCGAAAATATCTTTTTGTTAAATTATTGACTAATAAATATAACAAGTGACAGTCGACAGTAATGAATAAAAATTGTGAGTATTTCTTGATTTCTACAGATTTTTTCAAGATTCCAATTCAGTCGAAAGATGTGAAAATAGACCTCAGGAGGGGAAGAAAAAGAAATAAAAAAACAAACGACAATCGATGAACGTCGAAAATGACGATTTTTTCAAACAAATGATCGATAAATGTAACAATGACAGTCGACGGTAACGAATAAAAATATTTGTTAGAAGAAGAAGAAATTAAAAAACAAACAGCAATTGATGAACAACGAAAATATCGAATTTTTTAAACATATGACCGAAAAATCTAACAGACAGTCGATAGTAACGAATAAAAATGTTCAATATTACTTGATTTCTACAAAAAATTTTAACAAACCATTTCAGTCGAAAAAATGTGAAAGTAGACTTCAGGAGAGGAAGAAAAAGATTAAAAAAAAAACAAACACGGTCGATGAACAACGAAAATATCGAATTTTTTAAACATACAACTCAGGAGGGAAAAAAACAAATAAAAAACAAACGACAATCGACGAACATTAAAAAATATCGATTTCTTTAAACAAATGACTGATAAATGATACAGATGACAATCGATCGATGAAAGTTTCAGTTTTTTTTTAATTATTGTAGAATATTTCAAATTCCATTTCGATTATTTTCAATACTTCTTGATTTCTACAGAATTTTTTAAGATTCCATTTAAGTCAAAAGAAAATTGAAAGTAATTCAGATGGGGACAAGAAGAAACAAGAAAACAAACGACAATCATTAGACAGAAATATCGACTTTTTTAAAGATTTTTAAATTCCATTTCAGTTTAAAATATTTTTCGATGAAACGGAAACAAAATTAAAACTACACTTCAGGGGAGAAGTAAAAGAAATAAAAAAATAATCGACAATCGATAAACAGCGAAAATATCTATTTTTTTTAAACAAATGACTGATAAATGATACAGATGACAATCGATCGATGAAAGTTTCCGTTTTTTTTATTATTGTAGAATATTTCAAATTTCATTTCGATTATTTTCAATACTTCTTGATTTCTACAAATTTTTTTAAGATTCCATTTAAGTCAAAAAAAACTGAAAGTAATTCAAATGGTAAGAAGAAGAAAAAACAAAAAAACAAACGACAATCGTTAGACAGAAATATCGACTTTTTTAAAGATTTTTAAATTCCATTTCAGTTTAAAATATTTTTCGATGAAACGGAAACAAAATTAAAACTACACTTCAGGGGAGAAGTAAAAGAAATAAAAAAATAATCGACAATCGATAAACAGCGAAAATATCTATTTTTTTTTAAACAAATGACTGATAAATGATACAGATGACAATCGATCGATGAAAGTTTCCGTTTTTTTTATTATTGTAGAATATTTCAAATTTCATTTCGATTATTTTCAATACTTCTTGATTTCTACAAATTTTTTTAAGATTCCATTTAAGTCAAAAAAAACTGAAAGTAATTCAAATGGTAAGAAGAAGAAAAAACAAAAAAACAAACGACAATCGTCAGATAGCAGAAATATAGACCTTTCTAAAGATTTTTTAAAATTCCATTTCATTTTAAAATATTTTTCGATGAAACGGAAATAAAATTGAAACTACACTTCAGGGGAGAAGCAGAAGAAATTTAAAAAAAAACAAACGACAATCGACGAACGGCAAGAATATCTATTTTTTTAAAACAAATGACTGATAAATGATGCAGATGACAGTCGATCGATCAAAAAAATAGTTACGAATTAAAATTTTTAGTTTTTCTTCTTATTCTTAATTATTATAGAATATTTCCAAATTCCGTTTCGGTTCCAAATACATATTTCTGGAATTAATGTCAAAAAAATTGAAGAGAGAGAGAGAAAAGCAAACGACAATTGATTTTTCTTCATTTTAAAGCATCTTTCAATTGTTCGTAATGCTGTGATACAATTTTATTACAGATTTTAATAGAATCTGCGCTCCAACGTTTTGCGAATCACCCTGTACAAGGAATATTTTTGTTGTGTGGAATGTCTTACAAAAAATTAAAAAAATAACGTCCTCTTAAGAAAAAAATGAAGACGACTCGGCCATTTATAAAAACAATTGTCATAATGAGAGAAGTGTCGTAAAGCTATAGAATCACTCGTCACCCTGTATAAGGAATATTATTATCATAAATTTCTGACGAAAGAATTTAAAAAAATATCATCCAAGTAAGAGAAACAAAAGGAAAACGACAGTGACGTCGCGATTTAAAAACAATTGAAAAAGAAATCTGTCATAATGAGGGTTTTGTTTTAAAACTATAGAACCATGTGCCAATAAGAAATATTTAAAAAAAAAATCCCACCGACGACGTCGCCCGTTAAAAACGATTGAATAATCTGACGTAATGAGAGTGTTGTTGTAAAACTAAAGATTCACGCGTCACCCTGTATTACCTGAATTTTTAAGAGAAAATTTTAAAATATTAGAAACAATTGAAGAATATGTTGTAATGATGGTGTTGTGGTAAAACTATAGAATTACGGGTCACTCTATACAAGGGATATTTTTTTATTATCTGATGATGAGAATGTTGTCGTAAAACTATGGAATCACGCGTCACCCTGTATAAGGATTATTTTTTTATTACGTGGACTTTTTTACGAGAAAATTAAAAATGAAGACGACGTGGCAATTTAGAAACAATTGAAGAATCTACAGTGATGAGAGTGTTATCGTAAAACTATGAAATCATAAGTCACCCTGTACAAGGCATATTTTTATTAACTGAAATTGTTACGAGAAAATTTAAAAAAAAAACAAACCATCATATTTAGAAAAAAAAAATGAAGACGATACGACGTCACCATTTAAAAACAGCTGAAGAATCTGTCCTAATAAAGGCGTCACCGTAAAACTATGGTATTACGCACCTTCCTGTATAAGAAATATTTTTGTTATATGGAATTTTGGCAAGAGATATAAAAAAATCACTTTCTGTTATTGTTTAACATTTTTTAATTAGTTATATAAAAAACTATTGATTACTCAACGATTCTTCTAATAAAGGAAATCAGTTGCTGTGAGAAAACGTATAAACCAAGTTGACTTAGCCTCTGTCACCTATAAGTAACTATTTCTGCCTTATTCTTGTCTCATCAGCACGCAGTGTCATCGACTCGTAACACTGACAGGAGTTTACATTCCCTGGGTCCGAATATCAACCCGATTTTTGCAGATAAAATGAATTCTTTTGACGAGGAACAAAAAATTATTTCGTCCTCTTTCGCGTTACTGAAGCAAACAAAATAATTTTTTTTTCGTTCTTGAGATTTGCCGGAGATAATTCCGTTAGTGCAACGCTCATTACAAAACGCAAATTAAAATTAATTTCACATACAATTAAATTTTTTGTTAATAACATCATAACTGCGATGATGTTATCTTAAACAGCATAATTAAATGTAAGTGTTACATTACCTATTTCTTTGAGCATATTTCATCAGAGAAAACCTGCATTATTATTACATCCTTTATTAGTTAACACAGTAATAAAACCTTTTTTTTTTTTTAGTATGAGGCCATCCGCTTTTTAAACCCGCACGTAATTATCGTATCGGTTCGTAATTATTAAATTAATTAAATAATGAAGGGCGTCATACTGTAATTATTTTGGCCAAACAAACATTACTCTGCCTTTGATATATGGGGGACTGTAATTTCAGGATTTAATGAAGCGAATTAATTAGTGCAGCTAATTAATCAAATAAATCAATCAGTCAACGGTTCTACTTTACTTCCAGTTCTTTTCCTTATTTCTTTAAATATCTCCATCACAAAAAAGAATTGTTACACACCACGAACGATTTTTTTTTCTACGTGGTGCGTCCAAAAAGTTTGCGCATTTTCATCCCATTGTAACCATTTTTGCACTTGCGCGTATGAAGAAAATATTTAAAGTGTTTAAATCTGCCTTTCGAATTCACAGTTTCCTCATGTCTTGCGTTAACTAACTAAAACCTGTTGCAGTTTTATTCAATAACCTTCGCCCGCTCAGAGTCCTCGGCGGTTTCAATTAAACACAAAAACCAAAAGCTTAGAGGGGGGCCGAAATTAAGACAACACAACAAATGAGTCATACTACGCGCATTCATAAACACCAAACCGACTTTTTCGCACTCCACATTAGCCATTACAATTCCTCATTCTATTGTTTCTTTTTTTTTTCTCTCTTCAAACCCAAAGCGAATTCATTGAGTAATCGCCTTGGCCTTCGGATTTGTCATTGGACTAGCCCAATTTTTTTCTCTTTCGTTCGTTAATTTCTTTGCCGCACAATTCGAGCTCCGGCGTTGAAAATGTGTTGCGTTCACCTTCGATCGCTTTGACCAAATATGAACGATTTAAATTGGGATTAGTGTGCGTTCGAGAGGAATTTAAATTGAAAGAGGTCTTGCGTAACTTGGACGAGTAATGCGCGTTTGATTGGCTAACGCGTGCCCGCTTAATGACGCTTCGTTTGCATAATTCAGAACTTTTTTTCTCTTTCCGAAATTTTTGCAGAATTTGAAAAAAGCAATGCTTGAGAGTCTCGTTAATAACGAAAGAGTTCAGGATCGGATATGATAGCTTCCGCATCACAACTTTTCCTCGTTCATGTTTCACGTTTCGTCGTTTCTTCACCCTCATTGGCACTGAAACTGACTTTAATGCGATTCGTGGAGCTCTATTTAAGTATATGTACGTGCGAATAGGGATAGTGACGTGCCACGATCTCAGAGGTGATTGGCACTCGCTTCGCCCCTACGAGTCACATCACCTCTGGCTCCTCCCACTACTCCTCCACTTCTATTATACGACGATTTTGGGATGTTCTTTTATGTTGTCTAGACCTAAGCTGTTGCCTATTCGTTGCTTAAATTCACTTCCTTAAAGCTCATTGACCATTCGTCGTGCCGCTAACAATCATTCAACCTCTGACTCCGCCCATTATCTTAACTCGCTCGAACTCAATCCTTCACTCTTTTTCTGCTTGATGAATTAGGCCGTTCATTTACATTATCTAGACTGGGCTTCCATTGTTGCCTATTCGCCCATTGAGAGATAGGGGAAAGAGTTGATTGGACATTCGCCACACCCCTATCGTTCATTCCAACCTCGGGCTCCGCCCACTCTCTCAACTCTCGCCAACTCATTCCTTGACTCTTTTTTTGTATGGCAGTTTGACGTTCTGTTAGGTTATCTAGACTAACGGTGGGCAACCTCTGGAGATGAAAAAAAAAATTATCCGCCCTGCAAAGTCTTTATCTTAAAACAAATATAAAATCGATGACAAATATTCAAGAAAATGTGAAACAATAAAAAGTATATGCGCATCTATGACCTAGACTCCACAGTGGCCTATTCTTCCACTGAGAGTGAGGTCGAACGAATTTCTTGTTTCCTAAGAGCTCATTGGCCATTCGCCACGCCCTTGACATAGCTCCACCCATTATCTTAGTTCGCCCCAACTCACACTTTCTTTGTCTGACGAATTAGACCTTCCTTTGTGTTATCTAGACCTAGACTTCACTGTTGCCCATTCTCTCAATGAGAATGGTTGGCACGCTTCAATTGGTCAGTTCATTGAATGACCCGCAACGCTTCTCCATTCATTCTGCCTCTGGATCGCTTCTGTTTCCTCGTGGACGGTTTAGGACGTTTCTTTACGATATCTAGATCTACATTCTACTTTTTCTTGATCTCTTATTGAGAGTGAGGTGGGCTCAGAAGTCATTGACCATTCGCCATGTCCCTACAATCCATCCCACCTCTGGCTCGCTAGTATTCAATCCTTCTATTTTTATTTAGGATGGTTTAGGACTTTCTTCTACGTTATCAAGACCTAGATTTCACTATAGCCTATTCTCTCATTGAGAAAGAAGTGGCGCGACTTCAATTGCTCAGAGTTCATTGACCAACTTGCAAGCTCGTCCATTCATTCTGCTTCTGGCTCGCTCCTACTCAATCCTGGACGGTTTAGGATGTTCCTTTGTGTTAACTAGACCTACATTTCTCTATTTGTTAATCTCTTATTGAGAGCGAAATGGGTTGGTCACTCGCCACGTCCCTACTAACCATCTCACCTCTGGCTCGCTTCTACTCAATACTTCTTTTCTTATTTAGGATGGTTTAGGGCTTTCTTATATGTTATCTTGACCTAGACTTCACTATTGCCTACTTTCTCATTGAGAATGAGGTGGCACGCCTTCAATTGCTCAGAGTTCATTGGCCAATTCGCAAGCTCCTTCAATCATTCCGCCTCTGGCTCGCTCCTACCCAATCCTGGATTGTTTAGGACGTTCCCTTGTGTTATTTAGACCTGCATTTCTTAGTATCTTATTGAGAGTGAGATACGTTCAGAGCACATTGGTCCCTTGGCACGCCCCTATTATCCATTTCACCTCTAGTTCGCTCCTACTCATTTCTTCTTTTTTTTATTTAGGATGGTTTAGGATTTTCTTCTACATTATCTAGACCTAGAGCTCACTATTGTCTATTCTCTCGTTGACAATGAGGTGGTACGACTTCAATTGCTTAAAGTTCCTTGGGCGATTCGAAAGCTCCGTCATTCATTTCGCCTCTGGCTCGCTCCTACTCAATCCTGGATAGCTTAGGACGTTCCTTTGTGTTATCTAGACCTATGTTCCCCTGTTTCTTAATCTCTTATTGAGAATGAGGTGGGCTCAGAGCTCAGTGGTCACTTGCCACGCCCCTGCTATCCATCCCGCCTCTTTCTCGCTCATATTCAATCCTTCTTTTTTTATTTAGGATGGTTTAGGACTGTCTTCTACATTACCTAGACCTAGACTTCACTATTGTCTATTCTCTCATTGAAAATGAGTAGCACGACTTCAATATTGATCCCGCCTCTGGCTCGCTCCTACTCAATACTTCTTTTTTTATTTAGGATGGTTTGGGAGTTTCTTCTAGGTTATCTAGACCTAGACTTCACCATTGCCTATTCTCTCATTGAGAATGAGGTGGCACGACTTCAATTGCTCAGAGTTCATTGGCCTACTTTTATTCCGTTTCTATTTTTATTCCGCCTCTGGCTCGCTCCTACTCAATCCTGGACGGTTTAGGACGTTTCTTTGTATTATCTAGATCTACATTCCATTGTTTTTTAATATCTTGTTGAGAGTGGGGTGGGCACAGAGCTCATTGACACTCGCCACGCCCCTACTATCCATCCAGCCTCTGGCTCGCTCCTTTTTTTTTAATTTAGAGTGGTTTAGGATTTTCTTCTAGGTTATGTAGACCTAGACTCCAGACGTATTTTTTCGTTAAGAGTGACGTCTTACCTAGAATTCATTGCCACTCACTGCAACGCCACGCCTCTGGCTCCGCCCACTACGTCGGCTCGCTTCCACTCAATCCCCCATTTATTTTTATACGGCAATTTCGGACGGTATTTTACGTTATCTATCAAAATAAAAGTCAGAATTAATCTAAATTCGAACATTAAGTGAAATATTTATACATTCATCCAAGCAAAGATACAAAACAAAGAAATTTCTTGGCCTCTCATTGGCTTTTTTTCGCTCATGTGTCATTTACAGTCTCTATCCAATTTTTTTTAGGTTTCCTTCCTGCTCTTCTCCATGTGTAGCCTCACATGGTTTTTTTAAGTAATCTACTACTTCTTATTCGGTATATTATAGTGTCCCCCAATAATCTCATTTTGCTCTCTTATTCAATCCATTCTAATTACTTTCGTAGCTCTTTCTCTTGTGTTATTTTCTGTCAATCTCCATGTTTCTGACTCGTAAAGTAAAGTAGTTTTGTTTCATTCAGGGCTACTAGATATTTTTGGACTTGTGTACAGTTGCGATAATTTCTTTATTAACTGTTCAATCGATATTCAAAATTACTCATCATGGGAATTGTCATTTTTCATTCCAGAAACACTATTGTGGCGTCTCATTGAAACTGAAACTGACTCTAGTTCTCTGAATGTAGCTTTATTTATGGGTACGAGTGGGGATAGTGAGACGGAACGTGCTAGCTGATTGGCCGCGTGCCACACCCTCCTTCTTACCACGCCCACTGTCACCGCTTGCTTCGTCACGCACTCCCACTCCCACTCCCCACCCATTATCTTCACTCGTACTCCCCACTCTCATCATCACTGCTCACTCCTATAAATAGAGCCACATCAAACGTATCAGAGCAGTATTAACGCATTGTCAACAGCAACAGTAACAACAATAAAGAACGAAATCTCGGTAGATGAAAAATTATAAACCCATTACAAATAATATTAGCGTTTCAGTTAAGACACACATTTTTTTTCAATTACTCTTCGTTGCAGCAAGCTCGGAACAAAATAACAATCACGTCGAAAACTTTTCTAATTATCCAGAATTGCTGGGAAAACATGTGCGAGCAGAAAGCAATTTCCCCTCGCAGCGCGATTTCCATCGAGGAATAATGTCTTTTTAATGCTCGAAGTGACGTGAACGGCGATTTGTACCAACATCAAATTCGTTTATGCACTACATGAGAGTTCACAACTAGTATTAGAGTTAATTCAACAAGAATAAAATCTGTGCCACAGATAATGTACGAAAATGAACAGCAAATTTGATGTGAATGGATTGTTTTTAAAGTTGACTTGACGGGCGCTTTGGCCTTAGCACAGCGTTTCGTTTTCAGTGCTGAACATAGCGCGATCGAGGATCAAACCTGATTATAGCTTTTTTCTTTCGCTACTTTCCTGGTAATTAAACTCGCTCATTTCCAACGAAGCTTTTCCCAATAGAATTCTATAATAATCGAACACTTCCAATTAAGTCGCGCGCGCGGTCGCATTTAAATCGCCCGTAATTACAACTTTTCTCCGCTTTGTGTTCGCGCTCGTAAAAGTCCAGATGAGATCGTTCAACCTGGATCGATGCAAACGTTCGCAAATTTACGTGTTACACGATGCACTTGGACGTTTTATCTGCCCTGCACTTTGCCGTAAGGTGATAGGTATCTCTATCGATTTCGCAAATGTCTCCGCTTTACATTCGCGCCGCATGTAAAATGTGATGAGGTTTTCGCATAGCAAAATGTAATAAGTAAGACATTTCGTTGTATCAGTTTCAGTAAAAAAGAAGAAAAAGGAATTGACCTATCAAGGGTGGCTTTGTTGTAACCATGAAAGATTCATTGTCGTGAGTGTAGTGTAGGAAGGATAGTTGGGGCTTGAGAGATAAAGAGTTTCCCCATAATTAACCCTGCTTACCGTGGGACACTGGGTCCTTGTACATTTGCTAAAACGAATTACTCTTGTAGAGGCTCGCACGTTGCTTAACAATCAATAAAGTCATGTCACAATGACAGACGTCAAGAAACGTCACAATTATCAAGAAACGTCGCAATGACGAACATCAAGGTGACAGACGTTAAGATGACAACCGTTAAAATAAATTCAATTAAATTAAGGCTGCCCCTTAACGAATTAAAACGCAACCGCATTCGTTTCTGATTGGCTAACAAATAGGATCACAACCTTACTTTAATCGCCAAGACAACTGCCGAAATAAACAAGAAAGGAATGTCCTCCGACAAGTAGGACGCAACTCTGCTCGTCACTGATTCGAAAAAACAAACGGACCAATGACGCAGAGCTACCTAATCCCCGCCACGAAATAACGGTATAAAAGGCAGAGTACTGATCAATTCAAACCTTAAGTATTGCTAGAGCTGAACAATCGAGCAATATTTAACCACTGGTGCTGTATAGTTCAGCAAATCTACACTCACACCGTCGCTGGTGCTGTATAGTCCGGCAAACCACACACACATCGTCCGCCTGTGCCATGCTGCCCAGAAATCACACCTTTTATGTCGAAGCCAGGCAATTTAATTGATGGGTAGAAGAAGCAAAAAGCGACATTAAGAACGAGGCACTCTTAAAAGCTTCTTTCACCGAGCCCAGTTACGTGCTTCCATCTCACATTTACCCTCTACATCGCCTCCAAATTAAGGCCGCCCCTTATCGAATTAAAACGCAACCGCATTCGTTTCTGATTTAATCGCTAAGACAACTACAGAAATAAACACAAAAGGAATGTGAACGCAACTCTGCTCGTCACTGATGCGAGGAAACAAACAGGCCAATGATGCAGAGCTACCTAATCTCCGCCACGAAATAACGGTATAATAGGCAGAGTACTGATCAATTCAAACCTTTGATATTGCTAGACCTAAATAATCGAGCAGTATTTAACCGCTGGTGCTGTATAGTTCAGCAAACCTACACTCACACCGTCGCTGGTGCTATATAGTCCGGCAAACCACAGACACACTGTCCGCTAGTGCTGTACAGTCCGGAAACCAAACCTTTTACGTCGAAGCTAGTCCATTTAATTGATGGGTAGAAGAAGCAAGAAGCGACGTTAACGAGGCACTCTTAAAAGCTTCTTTCACCGAGCATATGCAGAGCTACCTAATCTCCGCCATGAAATAACGGTATAAAAGGCAGAATACTGATCAATTCAAATCTTAGATATTGCTAGAGCTGATTAATTGAGCAATATTTAACCGCTGGTGCTGTATAGTTCAGCAAATCTACGCTCACACCCTCGCTGATGCTGAATAGTCCGGCAAATCACACACACACCGTCCGCCAGTGGTGTTGAGTAGAAGAAGCAAGAAGCGATATTAACGAGGCACTCTTGAAACTTCTTTCGCCGAGCCCAGTTACTTGCTTCCATCTCACCTTTACCCTCTACACTACCTCCAAAGAAAGAAAAGGTGTAGAACAGCGTCGCTGGAGTGTCCAGGAAACCTAAGTTATACGCTGATACTCGTCGAGATCATAATTATTCTGCATTGTCGGAGGACTTGGTCCTTGGACTCAAAGGCTATATGAAGTGAATATAATATACAAAAATATACCCAAAATTAAAATGACTATATTTTGGAAGAACGAGACTTAGCGGCAAAGGAAAGCTCCACCGTTTCTTTAGGGCTTATCGATCTCCACCTAGACTTCATGGTGAAGGGTCTTCTTCCTTGCAGCATCACTTCAGCTACACTAAGAATTTTAGGATTTGGTCTCCTGCTGTTCACAAAAAGGGGTCGGCGATTAATTTTGAAAGTTAATTGAGAATTTTACGAAAATAAAAGAAAGAGTGACTCGTCTGTTCAAGAAAGGAATTGGGCGAACATTCTATAAAAATTATAATCGAAACCGCGATAGCTTCCTCGAGACGTGCTGCGCTCTTCAGCTTCTTCCAAGGGAGTTGGTCCAAAGAGACCTCGAGAGTGATTTTAGTTGTCTAGTCAATTTGACCGACCGCTTCCTTATTGTGGCTTAATGGTTACTTATGTATCTGAAGAAGAGAGGCAGGATTTCGCCTGGACTACTTCCTCTCGCCTATTATTGCCTGGGCAATGTTTACGTTAAAAATTGAAGTTTGAAACTCTTTTGTGAATACAGCTAAAGGCGATTTTTATTTTAATTTAATCATTTAGAGTTTGAGATTTTATAAACTGCTTGAATTTTAACTGACTAGGAAATACCACCCTCAGAGGAATGTGTTGTTAAGTAGCTGTGAGGCATGGCGTGACTAACAGGAATCAGTACCATCCCTGCATTACGTGGCGCAGTGAATAGGATCCCACAAGAAATTTGATTTGCATAAAAATATACAATACATTTATCAGCGTTTAATGTCGTTCTTAACTTTCTCCCCTGATGATTCCTCATTGAGCTCTTTTCACGCGTTTTCATTAAATATTTTCCAGCTGGGAGGATGGAGGGTTTGACTATCATCATCAAACATCGGCATTTTACAAATCATTAGAACATTACTAGGTTAAATGAACATGCGATAGAACGTAGCCAGCCCGACCGACGCGCATCTAAAACTAATACAAACAAACTACACAGCGCCTTGCTTTATTAAAGTCTTTGTCATCAATGAGACTGACCTTTGCAATAAAACTGGCGGAAATCACCAGCTGCATTTTGCATTGTTAAACAGTCGCCGAAGTGACTCATCAAAGAAACCGGCATTATGCAAGCATAAACAAACGTGTTCTTGTTAATAATTCGTTCGACACGTCGCTAGTGGGAATAAACTTTATTTACGATACAAGAAAAATACTAGAAATTCTTAACACGACGATTTGAATTGTTTTTCGTTTTAGTGGTTTATTTGTTTACATGTAAAAGCAGGTGTTCAAAGTGAGGTCCATTGTTATGCTTTGTGTGGAGGGAAATTCCACTTTTAAAGGTCAAGTTCACGATACCACGCTGCGTCGCCGTATCATAAAACTATAAAAAACAATTGCGAAAGTATTTATTTCGTTCATCTGCTCCTCTAGTTTTTAACCAGGGGCGCAACGTTTTTTGATTAATTATTTCTCGAAAACTGAAGTAGAAAGAATTTTTTAAAACATTTTCGTACGCTCTCAGACATCGCTTCTTTTAGTGGTTCCATTTTATTGGGTTAATTAACAGTCACCCCGTATATTTTTAACACTCACAAACTCCTACCACCTCGCCTTTTGTTACCAACACAGGTTTTAAAGTCACCCTTTCCGGTTATAGTTAAGAATTTTGCAATAGCATTCGATTCCAGGTGCGAGAGTTATGAAAACGCTCAAGCAACATGAATAGCAATGGTCCTAAGACGAAGCCTTGCGGAACATCTTTCCCAACTAATGCATACCTTTTATTCCGATGCGGAAATTTGATAATTGTGAAGAGACATGGAAATAAGTCGTCATTTAATATATAGCATAGTCGTGAAATACAATCATCTGCTCAACCTCTGAGTCTATTAATCACACAAAAAAAGAAAACTTCTTGAAACAATAATCACAATCGCAAGAGCGACGACAATTATCATCCTTATCGCGTTTGAAATCGGGTGCTAGTGAAAGCGTTTCGAGCACACATACGTTATTGTGTGTCGGAATCGAACCCGGAATGACCATAGTCATGAGATAAGCGCGAATTATGAATTAACGAGCAGAAACTGTGTCATCCCGTCGCATGATTTATTATGCGGTCGTCTTAGTTCCGCCTTGAGCTTCCAGGCGAATCAAAAAGCGAATCGCGGAGGCCTCGTTAAAAGTTTTTGATTAGTTACGCGGCTCGTAAAAGGAGATACGGTTGATTTATGTACATCTTACAATCGTCTGTTCACTAACTGAGAAAGACGTCCTACCCCGTAATCACTTCAAGCCTTGATGTATAAATTTTGTGACTGGACGAGCGCAGAAATTTTCATCACATTGCTATGAGAGAGAAAACAAACAGAAAGATAAAAATGGCACCCACCACAACGTTAAAAACATTATAACAAGTGTCTGAAGTGATGTCCATCATTAACGAGACACAAACGCATATGGCGAAGAAGCGCTCGCATTAGTATGTCGCAAGTAAGCGCTAACACTGCCGGCGACGTTATGTGTTTATCGCTAAAAAATTTTTAACTTACATTTGACCCTGTGCTAGAGCCTCATAGTGGATAAACCTGTGGGAATAAACACTTTAGAGACTGAAAGTGTCTCTAGTGTACGAATGTAGCTTTATTTATAGGTACGAGTGGAGGTATGGGGTGGAACGTGCTCGCTAGCCCTAAGCTGATTGGCCATTCGCCACCCCCTACTTCTGGCCACGCCTACTATCACCGCTCGCCTCGTCACTCACTCATACTCCCCACCCACTATCACCACACTCAGGGTTACGTTGAATGAATACAGTCCCTTCTAATGAATAAAATAAATAATATCACAGCCCGTTAATTAAAGTAAAAAAAAATCTCAGCGATGGATTGGAGGTAAAATGAAACGTTTTACGCTTTCGAAAGAAACCCATCTGGTTTTGCCCTTGTAAATATAATTGTCGCGACTTGTGTAAGTAAGTATAATAAATCAGAATTGGAAGCAAAAATGATGTATTTTTTTAAATAACTTAAAGTATCCAACCCACTATAAAATTTTTAACTTAGGAAAGGTTCGCCATTCCTGCGCCAGTGCCTCATAGTGCATAAACCTGTTGGAATAAAAGCTGTAGTGAGGTCTCATCGAGATTGAAAGTGACTCTGGTGTGCTAAATGTAGATTTATTTATAGATACGAGCGAAGATATGAGGCGGAACCTGCTCGCTAGTTTCAGCTATTCACCACGCTCTACTTTTGGCCACGCCCACTCTCACCGCTCGCTTCGATACCCACTCATACTCCCCACCCACAATAGTCACTCGTTGTGACCTAATTCCTCACTCACTCCTATAAATAGAGTTAGCTGATTTGCCGTCTCCTACACCCTACTTCTGGCCACGCCCACTCTCACCGCTCGCTTCGACACTCACTCCTACTCCCCACCCACAAACAACACTCGCTGTGACCCACTTCCTCACTCACTCCTATAAATAGAGCTAGCTGATTGGCCGTCTGCCAGTTATCACGTCCACTATCACCGCTCGCTTCGTCACATACTGCTACTCCCCACCCACTATCATGACTGCGTTCATTTCGCCTGTAGCTCGCTCCTACTCAATCTTGGATAGTTTAGGACGACGTTCCTTCGTGTTATCTAGACCTACATTTCACGGTTTCTTAATCTCTTATTGAGAGTGAGGTGGACACAGAGCTCATTGGTTATTCTACCCAATTCGCCTCTGGCTCGCTCCTACTCAATCCTTCTTTTTGTATTTAAGATTTAGGACTTTCTTCTACGTTATGCTCCACTATTGCTAACTAATTTTTTTCGTGCAGAGTGACATCTTGCTTAGAGTTCATTGCCACTCACCGCCACGCCACCACCTCTAGCTCCGCCCACTACGTCAGCTCGCTTCCACTCGATCCCCCATTAATGGTTCATAAGACAATTTCAGACGATCTTTTACGTTATCCACTAAAATGAAAGTCAGAATTAAAAGCAAAGGTGCGAAACAAAAAAATTTCTAGGCCTCCCATTGGCTTTCTTTCGCTCATGCGTCGTTTACACTCTCTATCTAATTCTTTTTACTTCTCATTCACTGAATAGGTTCACACATGTTTGGTTTCTCTTGTCATTGCTTCTTTTTCATGAACATACATTTGTATCTTCCCCAGTAACCTCATATTGCTCTCTTATTCTATCCATTCTTATTACTTTCGTAGCTCTTACTCTTGTTTGTTATTTTCTGTCAATCTTCATGTTTATAACTCGTAAAGTAAAGTAGTTTTGCTTCATTGAGGGCTAGTGGATATTTTTGGCTAGTGTACATTTGCGATAATTGTCTTTTTTCGTTCCAGAAATACTATTGTGGCGTCTCATCAAAACTGAAAGTGACTCTAGTGCGCTGAATGTAGCTCTATTTATAGGTGCGAGTGGGGATAGTAAGGCGGAACGTGTTAACTGATTGGCCGTCTGTCACGCCCTACTTTTTACCACGCCCACCATCACCGCCAGCTTCGTCACGCACTCCTACTCCCTACCCATTATCTTTACTTGCTATAACTCACTTCCCTACTCACTCGTACTCCCCACTCTCTCTCACCACTCGCTGTAATTCATTTCCCCACCCACCCCTATAAATAGAGCTTCATCAAATGTATCAGGGCAGTATTAACGCAGCACCAACATCAACAGTAACGATAATAAAGAACGAAATCTCGGTAGAGAGAAACTTGTAAACCCATTACAAATACAAAATTATCGTTTCAGTTAAAGCACGCATTTTTTTTAGTTACTCTTCATTGCAACAAACTCGGAATAAAATAGTAATTATTATTGCTGTGCGGTTTTTTTATTCTAACAGATGTTCTACTAGTACGACTGTCTTCTTCTTCTGTTCGAAGGACCTGGTGACATTGAAAGTGGCGTCGAAGGGAGAAGGGTTGAAGGAGATCAGCTTATTTACCTTACGACCAACCAAAGCAACCACCACTTGAGGAAGTGAGCGAGCTGGTGAGAACTTGTGGAGCAGGCGGATCCCAACTAATCATCGGCTGTGACGCAAACGCTCAAACATTGCCTGAGGAAGCCGGGAAGCTAGAGGTGACAGTATCCTACAATTCACTATGGCCTGAACCTGAACATATTGAATGTAGGCAATAAACCTACCTTTGTAACAGCACAAAGGCAGGCAGTTATTGATTTAACAATAAGTACTTCCTTTATAAATAACTTTGTTAAAAACTGGTATGTATCTGTTGAGGAGAGCTGCTCAGATCACAGATATCACTGAGTTAAACAATGGCCAACAACAATATTGAGTTGGACGTGGTTGTAGATCAGTTAACTGATGCAATCATGTCCGCTTATAATGATTACTGTCCCTTAACTGTGAGGAACTCCAACTGGAAAGTTTCCTGGTGGAACGAAGACCTCACGGAAAGGAGACGACAGATCATAAAACTTTTTGATAGGGCAAAAGTATCAGAAAGGTGGGAGGAGTACAAAGTATCCCTAACTGAATACAATAAAACCCTGAGGAGGCCCAAGAGGGCATCGTGGAAGAGGCACTGTGAGGAAATTGAAGTACCTACTCCAGAATGTGCATAAAATGCTCTTGAAATCCGCCTCAAGGATACCTAAATACTCTGGTAAAATCTACCGGAGGATTCACTAGAACAGAAAAAGAAACCATGACTGAAATGTTTCGGGTTCATTTTCCTGGGTCAACTGTCATTGACGTTGCGCCTGCTGACTGGAATAGCCAGGTTCCGGATGCTCGTGTTTTCAGAGCATCAAGGGAGGAATGGATTTCTGCCAGGAGAGTCATAACGTTTTCTAGTACCAAATGGGCAATAAACTCATTTCATAGTTACAAATCCCCGGGTCCGGACGGGGTAATACCTGCCATGCGGCAGAAGGCCTCGGACCTTCTGTTCAACAGAATCTGCACCATTCTAAGAGCCTGTCTGGCTCTAGGCTATTTGCCAAGAGTGTGGAGACTGATCAGGGTGGTATTCATACCAAAAACTGGTCAGATGGACTATACTCAGGCAAAAGCTTTTAGACCCATTAGTGTTATGTCCTTTGTACTAAAGACAATGGAGAAAATACTCGATGGGCATGTAAGGTGTGGTGTTCTGGTCGTTAGACCTCTACACCATTACCAGTTTGCCTATTCAACAGGTCTAGCTACTGAGACTGCACTCCATCATCTCACTTGGAGGGTGGAGAAATCTCTGGAAAATGAAGAGGTCCTCTTAGCTGCCTTTCTAGACATCAAAGGGGCCTTTGACAATACATCCTTCGACTCCATCACCACTGCTCTAATGCGTAGAGGAGTGGAAGAAATTTGCTGCAGGTAGATTGACTGTACGCTCAAAGGAAGGGTGGCCTACACATCACTACTAGTCGACAATCTGATGGCTGGGGTGGCGGGGGCTGTCCGCAGGGGGGTGCACTGTCCCCCCTATTGTGGAACCTCGTCATGGATGGGCTTCTGAGACGACTTAGCGGTGAAGGCTTTGATGCCTTAAGGTATGCCGATGATTTAGTCATACCCGTACAAAGGAAATTCAATAACACTGTCAGGGACCAAATGCAGGTTGCCCTGAAAGCAGTAACAAGGTGGGCCAAGGAGGAAGGTCTGAGGATCAGTCCTCAAAAGACTAACATTGTACCATCCACTCGAAGGCGAAACCTAGAGGATTTAGGTCCTCTGCGTCTTCGTGTAAATAAGATAGTCTTGTCGAGGGAGGTAAAGTACCTTGGAGTGATTTTTGACTCCAAACTTACCTGGAACCAACACTTAGACAAGATAGTCAGGCGATCGATTACCACTTTCGCGGTGACCAGACGAGTCTATGATCGTACGTGGAGCTTATAACCAAGTATGGTGCATTGGTTGCTCACCAGAATAGTCAGACCCACAATAACCTATGCAGCTTCGGTGTGGTGGACCAAGATCAAGCAGGAAACCACCAAACTTAGACTGAGTAAGGTCCAAAGACTTGCTCGTCTAGGCATAACGGGGGCGATGAACACAACGCCCACCACCGCAATGGAAACCCTTCTAGCCCTTCTTCCCTTACACACTGTGATAATGGGAGAAGCAAGAGGAGGACTCCACAGATTGCAGCATTCATGTCACGGTTGCGGTATGAGAACCAAGGCGAGCACAATAAGCCTAAATGACTGCGTTGCCTCCGGTGCTTCCTTTGCAGACGGGTTCTGGTCATGAAAGAAAAAAAAAATCTAAAACGAAAGTGCGCCAAATTCAAACGTTGTCGAGTATATTCAAAGCCCTAGAGATACTTCCACTAAATTACGGAATAACCACATTGTAAATACAAACGAATTCACAAATGTCTTTGTCGTACTTTACGAGATGTAAGGTGTTCAGGACACTGTTCAAATGCATCTTAAACACAAAACGTATTAGACAGGCTCGCACATTTAATGTTTCATGTTTCTGTGCCATATTTTTTTCTTCTTCGTTGACATTCCGATTTTATCCCGCGCACTATCTCTTTTAATCGCAGGTACGTCATTTGCGTTTCAGATCTGAAACTAATCCGAAATTTATCGCGCGCTTTCCAGAAGATTTATTCCTGTTTGCCGAGGGAGCTCGAGCATGATGCATTATTATTTCAGCAGCTTTTCCTCGCCAAAGTTCAAGGTGAGGCGCAGTTTTTTCTTTTTTTTCTCTTTCAAACAAACGAACGGAGCGCGTTAATTAAAGAGAAGCGAAGAATAAGAAGAAGAAAATTGTGCATTGTATATTGTTGCGTTACGTAACGAAACATGGGATCGTCCGTCGATGTGAAATGCTTGATGCAACGGATCATGGATATTTATACAATTGCTTTGTGTGCTTTTTTTTTGCTTGGCTTCGTGTCGTCTCTTTCTTATTTATTTTCACGGCGATTGCGAGCGCTAATTAAAAGTCAAACGGAGGTGTTGGCAGGAGATTTGATTTATGGCGCTTCAGTGATTTATTATTCTTCAAGCTTGTCTTAATTGATTCTTTCAAACTAAACAAGTCACTTTAACGTTGATTGTCCAAAACAAAAAACTTTTGACGTACCCTTGTATAGTTTAATTGATTCTTTCAAGCTAAGTATATCACACCAACATTGTTTCTTCAAAACCTTTTGACGTACCCTCGTTTAACTTAATGCGGGAAAACATTTTTTATTGTACAAAAAATGAGGAAACGTCAGGGGTAGTTGTGTACGAATTTTCCTCGACGTCCCCTCGTATAATTAAATACAGGAAAAGATTTTTAATGTCCAATAATAATAATAATAGCATCAAGTGAACGTAAGCAAACAGTTTTAATTTCGATGTGCTATCGTCTTTACTCGTTGGCCTTCAAATGAGACGATTTGTATTATGTAAGGAATAACAAGTGTCTGTAAATACGAGGAAACTGTTTAAAGAAGAACTACTCGAATTGAAACAACGGCGTAACCTCAGAATCTCATGTAGATGTGACAAATTATAATAGAATCTAAATTAAAGAAGACTACGGGGGGCATATTTTTATGTTATTTGCCTAGGCATGAAAGAAAAACACACGCTCGTATAAACCGCGGATTCTGAACCGAAAAGTTCTGAACTGAAAAGTGTGAACAGGGATAACTTGCTACCAAATTGCTCAAATTTTACTACAAAATTACTAAAATTTTCATTTTCGACCATTTTTAGTTGTCTCTGGGTTTTATTACTTATTGTCATTCATTTATAATTTATTTTTTCACTTACTGTCAAATAAGGTTAAATCAAAAACAAAGGACCTTTCTGAACGCGATTCAAAACAAAAAACAAATGACGATAGACTAGGACACGGCTTTCGTCATTGTAAAACGAAAAACAAATCAATTCGCGCCATTTTCGATTTTCCCCTCCATAAAATAGTTAACAAACAATAAAAGATTGTCAACTTTCAGGACAAATTTCTCCGCACAGAGACAAAAACAAAACAAAAAAGGCGATGGCCTTCAAGAGAAGGCTTCACTTTATTTAAATTTGCCCGATTTATTCGCACTTACTGTCAAATCAAAAACAGAAAAGGTTGCCCGAGGTAATACGAAACAAAAACAGTAGACGATGAGTACAAAACGAAAAACAAAAAAAAAATCAATTCGCGTCTGACGTAGGAACTCCTTCAGGACGTCCCGTTTCCTGCGATGTTCCTTACTCCTTCTATCTAACAACTTGCTTCGACGGCATCGATGGAGTGTGTGAAATGTGCTGGGGGCGATTGCTCGACAAAATGCTGCACAAGGTATATGGTATTTGCTCGACAATATGCTGCGCAAGCAGTTTTGTGGTGGTTGCTCGACAAAATGTTGCATAAGCAGTGTTGTGTGCGCAGATAGTGGTGGTATAAGTGTTACACGAGGAACGGTCAACGTCAAGGCAGAAGTGCATCCTACGTGTTCTCGACAAAATGCTGCACAAGAAGACACAATATAATAATTTTTGACATCTGTCATTCTGATATTTTTCAAAGTTAAAAACAAATGATCTTTCCTATCGCGATTTAAAACAAGAACAAAAGATGATCGATTACAACACGACTTTCTTCACTATAAAACGAAAACAAAACAAAAAAAGCAATCAATTCGCCACTATTTCGATTTCTTTTTCTCCATAGACTAGTTAAACAACAAAAGACTGTCAACTTCAGGTCAAATTTCTGCTTCTTCTTTCTTCGCGGAGAGATGAAAAACAAAGAAAAACAAAAAAAACGATGGTCTTCAGGAGAAAACTTCCTTAATTTTAATTTGCCCGATTTATTCGTATTTACTGTCAAAACCGGTCAAGTCAAAAACAAAAGACCTTCGCCAACGCGATTCAAAATAAAAACAAAAAGCGATCGGCCACAGCATGAGGTTTTTCACTATAAAATGAAATACAAAACAAAAACCCATCAATTCGCGACAATTTCGTTTTTTTTCCCCTTCATAAAATAATTAACAAACAACAAAAGACTGTCAACTTTCAGGGCAAATTTCTCCTTCTTCTTTCTTTGCGGAAAGATGAAAAACAAAAGCAAAAAGACGAAAAAAGTCGAGGGCCTTCAAGAGAAGGCTTTCCTTTATTTAAATGCGATAATTATCCCGATTTGTTTGAATTTACTGTCAATTAAGTTCAAAACAAAAGCGAAAAAGTTTTCCTAACGCGATTCAAAACAAAAACAAAACACGATCGACTACAATACGACTTTGTTCACTATAAAACGAAAAACAAACATAGAACAAACAAAAAACTGACGCGATTCAAAACAAAAGACGATCGACTGCGAAGCGACTTTCTTCACTATAAAACGAAAAGCAAACGTAAAACAAATGTAAAACAAACAAAAAACTAATGCGATTGAAAACAAAAGACGATCGACCGCAAAGCAACTTCCTTCACCATAAAACGAAAAACAAACAAAACAAACAAAAAACTGACGCGATTCAAAACAAATAACGATCGACTGGAAAGCGATTTTTCTTCACTATAAAACGAAAAACAAACAAAAAACTGACGCCATTCAAAACAAGAGACGATCGACTGCGAAGCGATTTTCTTCACTATAAAACGAAAAACAAACATAAAACAAATGTAAAACAAACAAAAAACTAATGCGGTTGAAAACAAAAGACGATCGACCGCAAAGCGACTTTCTTCCCTATAAAACGAAAAACAAACATAAAACAAACAAAAAACTGACGCGATTCAAAACAAAAGACGATTTTCTTCACTATAAAACGAAAAACAAACATGGAACAATCAATTCGCGATAATTTAGATTTTGTTTTTCTCTATACAATAGTAATCAAACAACAAAAGACTGTCAACATAAGAACAAATTTCTCCTTCTTCTTTCCTCGCGGAAAGACGAAAGAAAAACAAAAGACGACGACTTTTCTCGCAATAAAACGAAAAACAAAAGAGATCACTTCGCCACAATTGATTTCTTTTTCATTATATGACGTGAAACAAAAACAAAAGACGGTTGATTCGGGACAAAAATTTTTGGTAGAAAACGAGAAAGCAAAAGACGACGGACTTCGAAGGACGATTTGCCTGTAATAAGACAAAAAACAAAAAAATAGTTAACAAACAATAAAAGACTGTCAACTTAGGAACAAATTTTTCCTTCTTCTTTCTTCGCGAAAAGACGACAGAAAAAACAAAAGATGACGACTTTTCTCACCAAAGAAAACGAAAAACAAAAGAGATTACTTCACTACAATTTCGATTTTTTTTCTCCATTAAATGACAAAAAAACAAAAACAAAAGACGGTCGATTTCAGGTTAAATTTTGGTTGCCTTGTTCGAAAGACAAAAGAAAAACAAATCAAAATACGGTCGCTTTTGTTTTACATTTTATAAGTACTTTAAAATAAAAGTTTTGTTTAAATTCTCGTGTCACAGTGACAGATGAATTTTCTTTTTAAATATATTTGTTTATTTTCTCGAATTTTTTTGAAATTTCGTTGCAACAATTTCCTTCGATTCAATTGAATTTTGATTGTTTTTTGTTTCCGTTCCACTTCTTATAGTTTATAGGTCTTTTTTTAACATATTTCGACTCGCTTGTTTTAATATTTTGTTTACAACCATTTTGTTTAATATTTTTTTCATTTGTTTTTAAAGGAATTTTTATTTTTTTTGTTCAGGATCGATTATGATTCTCCTGTCATAGAAATTGATGGACTTTTTCTTTGTTGCTCGAAGATTTAAAAACAAACAAAACACAGTCGATTGCTTAACAAATGCTACTTTTATTTTCTTCTTCGAAACATAAAAAATTAAAAATGCAGAGAGCAGAAGAGGTTTATAAAAATATTTAAGTATGAGGCGAAAAATGTAAAAAAGAAATTAAAAACAAAAGACGTTCACGTTTCTTTGTAAAAAAGAAGCAAGCGACCAACAGAGTTGCGACGAGTTTGGTTCGCATTTATTTTTTTTTTTCTTCTTTGAAGAAAAACTAACGAAAGTCCATCGACAGACTTTGTATTTTTTCTTTCTTCATCGCACGCAAAAACAAAAAATAACGAAAGAACAAAAGACGATCACCTCTGTAACAGATATTTCATTTCATTCTTTTGTTCGTCTAATGACAAGAAAATAAAAAAGGATGACCGCTTATATGTCGACATGTTTCACTTCGAAAACAAAAAAAAAACGAAAACCAAAAATGAAAGAAAAAAATTGTGACGTGATGCAATTTAAAGCAAAAACAAAAGACGAGTTATATTTCGCGACCGTGCGGTAACGTTTTAAAAAAAACTTTTATTTATAAAACGTTGCTTTTAGAAATACAACAAATTTATTTAATGAAGATATTGAGAAAATGTTACATGCGCTCGAGTACGTGTGTAACTCGTCGGAGCTTGATCTAAGACTAAAGCTAAGAAAAATATATCATAATACATTTCTGAGAATAATAAGATAAGTAAAATTAAGAATAAGCATTTTGTATGAGTCCCGTGTGAAATGCAATCGTCGCATAATTATAATAAAGGGATCCCATATGGTGTGTAATATAACTGACGATCGACTACAAAATACTTCTCGAAAGGAAACAAAAAAGAGCAAAAACAAAAGACGATTGCTTTCACGACAAATTGTTCAGGAAAATGCGAGCAATAATAATTAAGAAATAATCAATTTCAAAAGACGACTTTTTTCATAAAATAACGAGAAACAAAAAACACGACAATTTTTACTTTTTTCCCATTAACGAACAAAAAACGATGTCAGAACTTTTATTTACGAAGAAAGACGAAAACCAGAAACAATCTCTCTTCTTGAAAGACGAGAAATAAAAACAAAACACGATCAACCAATTATTTGTTTAAAAAACGTACGTAACACATCGATTTGCGTAAAAAAATTATTAATTCAATTTCATAATCGCAGTTTCTAATGAAAATTTATATTGTTTTACAAAATAACTTTCTCCACCACACAATACCACTACACACATCGTCCTCATCATCATTAGGACACACGATTTAGAGAATTCTTTCAGAAACTGCTTACGTAAACGCTCAAAAATTTCGTTTAAAAGGCGCATGAACCTTGGCTTGTTTAGCGTAAAACGTTTTCTTGAAAGCTTGAAAAATATAAAATCTCTTTCCGTTCCGAGCGCAATTTCTCCACGCCTCAATAAATAAACAAATCGGAGACAAAAACGGCGCTAATTGCCATTAGTTTCACGTCGCGTCCAAAGAAATGTTTGCTGCATTGTGCTCTTTTCTTCACCATTACCATCGCCGCCCGGGTTGAATAAACTTTCCACCATTAAAATTCACTAAACGCCTGCCTTCATTGTCACGCGCGCCGCACGTAAAAAAGCCGTCACGTTAGAGATGGTAATCAAAGAGCAAGAGGAGATCTTTCGTGTTTATGCATGAGATGCTCGATGACATTTCAAAAGATTGTCATTTGCTCACTTGAGCGAGGATTTCGTTTTTACAGACTCGAGTTGAGAGCAATTTTAATAACAACCAACACTTTACCTTGGAGCTAATTCAACCCTTTCATTGTAAATTTAATTTGAATTTTAACTGAATCTGCTCTTGTTTTAATCCACATTTTGAATTTCGCGCGCCTTCGCCTCTTTTTGTAATCGGATCGCTTCGTGTAGGATCGAGAAATCCAGGCGGGTCATCGACTGTGTTTTGTGGGTGGCCTATACGTCAGGATAAAACAACTGTTAGTACTATTACTGATACAGCAGCAATTTTCATAAATTTATTTAACCGTTCTCAACTTCAGAACCTACTCCTCACGAAGCTATCAAACGATAATGAAACGTAGAGCGATAGCGCCAATTTTATTGTTCGTTTAAAATAATTTATGTCACAATTTCACCGAACAAGAATTTACTTCAATAATAAAACTAATAAAATCAAGTTTTCTTGCCAGATGAAAATTAACTAAAATTTGCCAGTTACACAATTTTAGTTAATTTTAATAAAAATAATATATTTAATGACGGATCGGCAGTCTGTTTGTTGGTTATCGTCTAGGATTTTAGAGTGCGGTGTCACTACTTGTGGAGTAACTGATGCTAGAAGACAGATCTATCGTAGGAACACCTTCGGGACTTCTCGATACCTGCGATGTTCCTTACTCCTTCTTTCCAACAATTAGTTTCGACGGCATCAATGAATCGTGTGAAGAGTGAGTGATTGCTCGACAAAATGCTGCGCAAGCAATGGTATGTGGGGTTTGCCCGTCAATATGCTGCGCAGGCGGTGTTGTAGTGATTGCTCGATAAAATGCTGCGCAAGCAGTGGTAAGTATACTCCACGATGATTGGTCAACGCCATGGCAGATGTTTATCACATGAGTGTTCTAGACAAATTGCTGCGCAACCAATAGTGTATGGGGTTTGCCCGTTATTATGCTGCGTAGACAATGTTGTAGTGATCGCCCGATAAAATGCTGCGCAAGCAGTGGTAAGTATACTGCAAGAGGGTTGGTCAACGCGATGGGAGATGTTTATCACACGAAGGACAGCTGGTCAGCGCCAAGAGCGCATAGGGTCGAGTGTTCTAGACAAAATACTGCGCAAGCAATCGTATGTGGGGTTTGCCCTTCAATGTGCTGCGCAAGCAGTGTTGTAGAGGTTGCTCGATAAAATGCTGCGCAAGCAGTGGCAAAGAAATACTGTACGAGGGTTGATCAACACCATGGCAAATATTTATCATACGAGGGAGAGCTGGTCAGCGCCAAGAGCGCATAGGGTCGAGTGTTCTAGACAAAATACTGCGCAAGCAATCGTATGTGGGGTTTGCCCTTCAATGTGCTGCGCAAGCAGTGTTGTAGAGGTTGCTCGATAAAATGCTGCGCAAGCAGTGGCAAAGAAATACTGTACGAGGGTTGATCAACACCATGGCAAATGTTTATCATACGAGGGAGAGCTGGTCAGCGCCAAGAGCGCATGGGGTCGAATATTCTAGACAAAATACTGCGCAAGCAATCGTATGTGGGGTTTGCCCGTTAATATGCTGCGCAAGCAATGTTGTGGTGGTTGCTCGATAAAATGCTGCATAAGCAGTGGTAAGGGTACTGTACGAGCGTTGGTCAACGCCATGGCAGATGGAGGGAGGGCTGGTCAGCACCAAGCTGGTGTAGGGTCGAATGTTCTAGACAAAATACTGCGCAAGCAATGGTATGTGGGTGTTGCCCGTCAATATGCTGCGCAAGCAATGGTAAGAGTACTGCACACGAGGGACAGTTAACAGTTTATTTGTCAAGTAGATCGCGGAATTAATTGGTGGTAACGCACGTCTCTTCTGTTTTTTTTCTTGCTTCAGCGCGAGGATCGAACCTCGAAACTCTTGTTTCTTAAACAAGGCACTTAACCACGGGGCTATTAAAGCGTTGGTGTCATGCACTTATAAACTTCTATATAAGCTACGGTTCCTAGTTTTTTTTTTTTTAATCTTTGCAGTATAGTTGCATGATTGGGTGTACACGCAATTAAAGTTGCGCAGTTACGACTGCATTTTAATTTCAAGACTCCATTGTAATTGAAGGCAATCACTAAGGTTTTCTCTGAAAATAGCCGAAACGTTGCGGATTGCAATACTTTGAGAAATGATGAAAATAACTAAATTCAATGAAAGTTGAAATTAATGGAATTTATTTCAGTTTTATGGAAATAAAGCAATGCAACCTTAACATTTCGCGAATCCATTTACTTATTCCAACGAGCGAGAGATGATGGCGCGGCGATGGTAATGAAAAGAAGAGATATTGCGCCGCCGGGTGCTTTATATAACAATGCAAACATTGCAATTTAAACTTTTACTTCTGTTTTGACATTTGTTCTCGCGTGCGAATTCTCTGAGGCAACTGCGGTTTCGGCCAGGAACAGACTCGGACGACCCATCAAGGCAAGAGTTGCACGTGAATTTTAATTTTTTTTTCTTGTTCAATTAACACCTGCATTTACCAATGTTTCGTGGCGGTGAGGATTCGATTGAAGTTCCTGGAAATCGTTGCGAAACCACCAAATTCTTATTAAAAACCAAACGAAGTTAAGATCGCATTGGTCGTTTTTTTTTTTTAATTAATTGACATCATTAATTTTTGTGTTTTACAAGTTTGAAATCAGGCGGGGAAAACCTCATCGTCTAAGGGGGAAAAACAAGGAATAGTTCTGGAGCTCTGCTAAGAAGGATCAAATTTAACGGTGCGAAGCGAACGCTTGTAACAAATCAGTCAATAAATAATGAATAAATTAAAGTCCTCGAAGAAATCTTTCACCGTGGATGTGCTAATTGAATTTCGCCCTCCTTATTTTCGTTTAGCACACCCTGCAGGTGTCTTTCTAGGTCCTCAAAGAAGCAACCTCGAATGAAAGCCTCGATTGATTCTACAGATTAGTTTCTGTGGGTTCTTCACTTTCGCTCTCGCAAAATTTAAATCGCCAACTAATTCCTTGCTAATTTAATTTAATCTGTGGATAAGAAGAAAGAGGTACGTGTGACGCAATGTCAAAAGTTTGCGACAAATTTATTGTTACTTCATCGCACATTGGATTCTTCTGTTTTATTTGGTGTTACGTTACAAATTGCTGCAGCTTTCTCTGGATTGGAATCGTTAAAATTCAAATGCGAGATACGTTTAGCATAAATCGAACGTTTGTTATTGGCTGAAACGTTAGTTTTGCTAATAGCAGGATTTTTTTTCTATTTGGCGAATTATTCTAAATAACACTCGAAAAGTTTTTCTAAAAATTTCCGGCAGTAAATTCGTAAGCTAACTCGACGACCTTGACCTACGTTACACCGTAAAAATTTACTATGGTTGTATAGGGTGGCTGTTATAGTTCCGGTTCACTCATTCCTCCTTGAGCTTCCCCCTGAGACGAATTGTCTTTAATAACTGTGGAAGTTACACAACGTCATCTGTGATAAAATAGTCAAACTCATCGACGACATCTCAAAGAAGGTGAATTAATTCATAAAGCACGTCTACAACGCCATCTCTTGAAAGCCAAAGAAGATCACAATGTTTGCCTTAATACCGTCGTCGTTGTTCAATTCCTTGAGGAGGTTTTGGGGCCAAATAAAAATCACTTCCACTCCCCTCTTTTGGGATTTAAATTATTTAAGTCCTGGTTATACTAGAATTCCTCCAGAAGTCCTTGTTCATGGGTCATCAGCTTTTGGAATTTAATCACTTTCATTTCCTTGTTGAACTTTGAACTATTTTGAGTTTTAACTGTAGAGGAATGATCCTCCTCCATTATTGAACGAAGACCAACATCTTCCTCATCAAATATTTTCCCCGAGGATCTTCTTTAAGCTTTGGGACTTTAAAGTATCTTCACCACGATGGTTCCTTTTTCGACTCCAAGGTACTTCCACTTCCTCTTTGGGTTTTAAAACAATCTTATAGAAGAAGAAATACTCCAACGCTGCCTTAACAGCGCCATTTTCATTGACTCTTATTTCTCGAAGAGTTCCTTCCAGCTTTGGGATTAAATAAAAGACACTTCTACTTTCTCCTTAGATTTTATTAAGTTCTGAGTCTTGCTTATGGAAGAAATCTTTGGTATAGTCAAGGAGTTCTATAAATGACTTCCTTCCTTCTGCTTTGAGATTAAATAAAAGACACTTCCACTTCCTCCTTGGATTTTATCAAGTTCTGATCTCATGGAAGAAATTTTTAATACAATCAAATGCCATTGCCCAAGGAGTTCCTTTCCAGCTTTGTAAACAACTTCTTTCCTTCCTTCATTCCTTCCTTCTGCTGCTTAAAAATTAAAGAAAAGACACTTCGACTTCTTTCTTTGATTCTATCAAGACAGTTTCACCTCTTCCCTTGATTCTATCATGTTCTGAGTCATAATCATGAAAGAATACCTTAACATAAGCATGTCATAAAAAATTTTATTGCTCAAAGGCTTCCCCTTCAAACTTTCCTCCTTCTTTCTGCTTTGGGATAAAATAAAAAACACTTCCACTTCCTCCTTGGATTCTAACAAGTTCTGAGGCGTGATCATGGAAGAATTTCTTAACACTATCAATGTTACCAAAGTCTACTGCTCAAGAATTCTGCTTTGGGGTTAAACAAAAAGCACTTCCACTTCCTCCTTAGATTTTATCATGTTAAGAGCCATAATCGTGGAAGAATTCCTTAACACAATCAGTGTCATGAAAGTCTATTGTGCAAGAACTCTCTTTGTTAGCTTTGTAAACAACTTCCTCCTTGGATTTTGAATTCTGATTAAACCAGGAACTCCTTCATGATTGCACCAACAGCATAATTTTCATCAAAATGTAATCCACGACTACTTTCTTACAACTTTGGAAATTCCTCCTTGAATTTTAAAGTCTTCCTTTTACCTCCTCGTCGTATGCAAATTGTTTTCTTTAAAGCTAAATGAGAAAGAGCAATTTGTAGAAGATAGGCAAAATGAGTTTGAGAATACGAAAGGGTACGGTTTGGAAAGATCCAAGAATGTGGGATGAAAGACAAGCAGAGATAGTTAGGTAAGGTAAGAGTGGAAGGAAGTTGGGAGAAACTCGAGAATCGATTAAATAGCTTAGTGCTTCACAAAAGAAATCTTAAAGAAAGAAAGAAGAAGTAGAATGGTGCCTCATAACAAAAATCATTCTTTTAGGGGAGAGAAGGACCAGAAGAAGAGGAAGTGCAGAAATGAGGAAAGAATTAGATCAAATCTAAAAGGATAAGGAAACCATTCGAATAAAGGGTTTATCTTGGAAACGGAAGAAGAGTTTGATTCCTCAAAACATAATATTGGAAATCTTTCCTCGTTGCAACATTTTCAACGTCCTGGCCTTAACGAAGCCACGAGGATGAGTGTGTCGGTGTCGTCAGCAACGAGCTGCATCAGACACGTCACAACCTCAGTCGGTGACGTAAAACGACGGTAATTGGCCGCTGTGTATCAATGTCGTCATCAGCTGCAGGTGATGCTCGGAAGAACGCGTCACGAAATCGGCCAGTGACGTAGGACGATTCTAATTGGCCACAGCAATGACTGACGAACCACGGCCAATGAGGTGAGATGACGCCGACCTAAGACGCGATGTTGCTTATAGGCTCTCCAACGAGGAGAGGGAACGCTACCCACGATTGGCTGTATGCATTACGTCACTTGAAATAACTACCCGACAGCTAATAAGGAATACCCCATGATGATTACCATCCCGAGGGGAGATGGCGCGGTAAAGCATATAAAAGAAGAAGATCGGAGCGTCAGCAATCAGTTACTTTCTGACTTCGAGCTCCTCTACGTTGTCAGTCACACTTACACTTATGTGGGCAAGCTCACGAAAGCACCCATATACGTAAACTAAGCAAGCTTCCGAAAGCGCTTACGAGTACATATGGGCAAGCTTACGAAAACGCCCCACATACATAAAGTAAGCAAGCTCCCGTAAGCGCTTACGCCCACACATACAGAGGTAAGCTCACGAAAGCGCCCACATACATACAAGCATCACTGAAAGATTGAATAAATGAACGTTCCACCACGGACAACGATCAGGAACCACGTCCTACTCCCAAGGACCGCTCCTCCATGTTGCCCTAGCCCCATGACGTACCGCACTGCATCCCGCCGTTACTACCCACCCTATAGAGGCTACGTCAAGACCGTGCCATTCTACATCTCGTCGCTATTAAAACCCCGAAGAAGTTCACCAATTGACAAGCGTTCAGCTCGCAACAATTGATGCAGCAATAAATCATATTTTTGATGCAACATTTGATTGTCGTATTAAACGTTAATAAAAGTTTAAGGACTTCTACGTTTCATTTCAACTTAGATCAGCAACGAACCGTCACACGTGTTCTACCTCAAGGACTTTCTTTCATCTTTGACGCTTGAAAGTATTCTGGATTCCGGTGAAAGAAAAATTCTTCTGCCACTGCCTTAACAGGGTCTTTGCTTTCTTTCAGATTTCACTTCCACATATTCCCTGGATTATAGAGGAAGTCCTACTATTGCCCCCAGCAGCATCACCCTCATCAAGATGTAACCCAAGAGGACTTATTTTCTAGTTTGGAACTTACTCATTGATCTTGAAACACTCTGAGTGAGATCCTAACAGCCTAATCCTCATCAAAATATAACTCTCGAAGATTTCCTTCCAACTTTGGGACTTGCTCTTAATCTTCAAAGTATCCTGTCTTGTTCAAAGAAAAACTCCTCCACCGCTACATTAATAGAGTTCTCGAGGTATTCGTTTCAGTTTGGAATTGGATTATTTCCACTCGTCCGTGTTTATAGAAGAACTCTTGCACTTATGCCCCAACAGCTTCATTCCCCAGCAAAATATAATCCTGGAGGAATTTCTTTCTACTTTTGAATTTGCTCAAAGAAATCTCCTGCACGTCTGCCTTAACAGAATCTTCTAGGATTTCATTTCACTTTTCACTCTTTCCTCGATTTTGACTTTTTCGTTATAAATGAACCCCTCCACTATTGCCCCAATAATATTATCCTCGCCAAGGTGTAATCCTTGAGAACTTTTTTTTTAACGATGGGACTTGCTCCTTGATATTCTGGTACTTAGGTCCTCGTTGTCTTCGTTTCAGTTTGGATTTGGATTGCTTCCATTCTTCCGTAGATTTGAGTCCTGTTTATAGGAGAACTCCTGCCCTATTGTCCCAACAACTTTATCCTCATGAGAATGTAATCCAGGGCTTGCTCAAAGGAAACGCCCCCACTACTGCCTTGCCTGAGTCCTCTAGAGTTTCATTTCGCTTTTCACTCTTTCGTGGATTTTGACTTTTTGCAGTAGAGGAACTCCTCCACTATTGCCCCATCCTCATCAAGATGTAATCCTAGAAGACTTGCTTTTAACTTCTTCTTTTTAATCATCGAGGATTTTTTTTAACGCTGGGACTTGTTCCTTGATCTTCTTGTACTTTGGTCTTCGAGGTCTTCGTTTCAGTTTAGAATTGGATTGCTTCCACTCTTCAGTGGATTTGAGTTCTGTTTATAAAAGAACTCCTGCCCTATTGTCCCAACAACTTCATCCTCAGGAAGATGTAATCCTGGACTTGCTCAGAAGAAATTCCTTCACTGCTGCGTTATCTAAGTCCTCTAGAACTTCATTTTACTTTTCACTCTTTCGTGGATTTTGACTTTTCGCTCTAGAAAAACTCCTCCACTATTGCCTCAACAACATTGTCCTCAATCTCGTGAACTTTGGGACTTAGTCTCCAAAGTATTCTCCAGAATAGAAAATGACTTTTGCAAGTTGAAAAAAATTACGACTTTCGCAATAAAAATAATTTCTTGCGTCGCGTCGTTGCTATGATTAGTTCAAAAACTCGATATTTCGAATTCATTCGAAACAGTTGACAAAGCAATTGTGAGATGTAGGAAGAAAAGCGTAACTAACAACTGAAACCCGAAACAGTTGAAAGTGGAAATAGTTTTCTTTTTTTAATGACACTATTGGGTCGCAGTGATTCATTTGTTAAATGCGTTTTGTCAATTTGTTTTTCGTGGAAATTGTCCCACCACCCACCTCCCCCTTCACGTTTGAGACTTTTTAGCCAAAAGAGAAAACGGATGTTGAGAAAAGTTGAAAACAATTTACGATTTTCACAATTTAAAAGAATTTTCACCACGTGGTTGTTATTCTTGTGTTTATTTCTAAAACAGTTGCGAGTAAAAACAATTGAAAAAACCAAAAAAACAGTTGAAAATCGTTGTCTATCATCCCGCAATTTCGTGTCAGCTATTTATTGTGTCAGTTGAACCGTGCTAAGAAAAAAGGAGAAAATTTCTTTGTTTAAAGAAATGCTAAAGTAATAATAAGAAATAATAAGAAATGCTAAATAATAATAATGTTAATCAACTCGTATCAGCATCACCTCCTGTCAGTTTCACTGACACGTAGCAGCAGTTGCTTACTCAAAGAAATCTCCTCCACTGCTGTTTTAATAGAGTCCTCTAGGATTTCATTTCAGTTTGGAATTCGATTAGTTCCATTCTTTCGTGGATTTTAACTTTTCGCTATAGAGGAACTCCTCCACTATTACCTCAATAACATTATCCGCAACCTCGAGGACTTTGGGATTTAGCCTCCAAAGTTTTCTCCAGAATAGAAAATGACTTTTACAAGTTGAAAAAAATTGCTACTTTCGCAATAAAAAAAGTTTCATTGCGTCGCATCGTTGCTATGAATAGTTCAAAAATAGTTGAGAGCGACAGCAGAAGAACAATTGAAGAACGTCAGAAAACAATTGAAAATCGGAATAACCGCTGTCAATCACTCGAAACAAAATCCAATCTTCTCGATAACTAAAGATTCACATCGCCATACTTCGAATTCGTTTGAAGACAGTTGAAAGTCGAAAATCGAAAAAATAATTGAGAAGCGTAGAAGAAAAAACTGAAAATCGTAACAACTGAAAGCCAAAACAGTTGAAAGTTGAAATACATAGTTTTTTTAAAGGCACAATCAGCGGATTCATTAAGTTCGTTGTGCCAGTTTTTTTTCGAACGTGTCCTAACACCCCCCTCGCCAATGAAACGTTTTGGCAAGAAAAGGAAACCTTTATTGACAGTTTGACGTTCGCAATTAAAAAAAAATCAGTACATTGTTGACTTTTTGTTTCAAGGACAGTTGAGAGTGACAGCAGAAAAACAATTGAAAAATGCAAGATGACAATTGAAAATCGGGACAACCGCAGTCAATCACTATAAATAAAATTCGTTCTTCTCGCTAACAAAAAGATTCGCAACGCGATATTTCGAATTCGTTGGAAACAGTTGAAAAAGCAATTCTGAGTTATATGGAGAAAATCGTAACAACTGAAACCCGAAACAGTTGAACTCGAATAGTTTTTTCTAGTGGCACTATTAGGTCGCACGTTATTCATATGTTATTCATTTGTTAAATTTGTTTTGTCAATTAGTTTTTCGTCGCAATTGTTCAGTATAACGCAGAACGCTTTGGAAATCAAGTAGTAAGCCTCAAAGTTGAAAAAAGTCCTCAAGGAATACATTTTGGTGAAGATAATGATGTTGTTGGGGGCAATAGTGGAGGAGTTCCTGTATAACGGAAGGAATCCAATTCTAAAACGAAAGTTCTTGAGGAGGGTAGTAACCTCCTCCTCCTTCACATTTGAAACGTTTTGGCCAGAAGAGAAAACGACTGTTCTAAAACAGACTTGCTACTTGATCTCCAAAGCATTCTGAGTTTTGCTCGAAACAAAACTGACCCACTACTGTCTAAACAGAGTCCTCAAGGACTTTCGTTTTAGAATTGGATTCCTTCGACTCTTCCGTGGATTTTAGTTCCGGTTATACAGGAACTCCTCCACTATTGCCCCCAACAACATCATTACCCTCACCAAAATGTAGTCCTTAAGGACTTTTTTTCAACTTTCCAAAGCGTTCTGTGTTGTACTCAAAGTAAAACTGCTCCATTGCTGCCTAAACAGAGTCCCTGAGGACTTCATTTCATTTTAAAATTGGATAACTTCGTGTATTTCAATTCTGTTCATAGAGGAATTCTTCCACTATTGCTCCAACACCATCACCACCCTCATCAAAATATAATCCTCGAGGACGAGGACTATTGTTCAACTTTGGGACTTTGGAAGTCAAGAGGCTCCTCGATCTCCAAAGTATTCTGAGTCCTGAACGAAAAAGCACCTCCAGACTCCTCAGGGACTTCACTTCCGTTTAGTATTTGATTATATACTTCCATTTTTCCGTGGATTTGAGTTGTGGTTCATAGAGGAACTCCTCCACTATTGCTCCAACACCATCACCACCATCATCAAAATGTAATCCTCGAGAACGAGGACTATTGTTCAACTTTGGGACTTTGGAGGTCAAGGGGCTCCTTGATTTCCAAAGTATTCTGAGTCCTGAACAAAAAAGCACCTCGAGAGTCCTCGGGACTTCACTTTAGTTTGGAATTTGATTACATACTTCCATTTTTCCGTGGATTTGAGTTGTGGTTCATAGAGGAACTCCTCCACTATTGCTCCAACACCATCACCACCCTCATCAAAATATAATCCTCGAGGACGAGGACTATTGTTCAACTTTGGGACTTTGGAGGTCAAGGGGCTCCTTGATCTCGAAAGTATTCTGAGTCCTGAACAAAAAAGCACCTCCAGAGTCCTCGGGACTTCACTTTAGTTTGGAATTTGATTACATACTTCCATTTTTCCGTGGATTTGAGTTGTGGTTCGTAGAGGAACTCCTCCACTATTACTCCAACACCATCACCACCCTCATCAAAATATAATCCTCGAGAACGAGGACTATTGTTCAACTTTGGGACTTTGGAGGTCAAGGGGCTCCTTGATTTCCAAAGTATTCTGAGTCCTGAACGAAAAAGCACCTCCAGACTCCTCAGGGACTTCACTTCAGTTTAGTATTTGATTATATACTTCCATTTTTCCGTGGATTTGAGTTGTGGTTATGGGGGAACTCCTCCGTTATTGCCCCAACAACATCACCATCCTCATCAAGATGTTATCTTTCAATTTGGGACTTCCTCCTTGGATTTTTAAGTACTCTGGTTCCTGGTCTTAGAAGAACTCCTTTACCTCTTCCTTAACGAAGTCGTTGCATTCGGTATTTTGTCCTTGAGGATCTCTTTTCAGCATTAAAATCTCTTCCAATTAATCAAGATCGATTAACTTATCACTCCTTCATTGCAGATTTATGCAAGTAAACTTTGTAGGGTGGTTCTTTAAAGACCAATTATAGTAATCGGTTTTGCATATAGTAAAAATCCAGGAATAACCAAAATGTTTAAATTTACAAATAGGAAAGTGTTTTCGCCGTGAAATTCCAACGTCCGCGACGTCACCATCGACAACGATGTACTTAGTAATGCAAGTCGAAAGTGTACTATCTTAATCCCTGTGTCGAGTTTAATGAGCCTGTTAGCACAATATGTCGAGCGGTTCTTGAGCGAAATACGTAAGCAGCGTCTAAGAAAAGCAGGCGTGCAAGAGTCGAATGGCCAATGTTCCTCGGACTCTAGCTCCGCAGTGACGTCGTCCAATAGTGGCCGTGGATGTAGGCCGAGTATAAAAGCGGACTTCGAAGTTGAGGAGGGTCTGTCAGGTGCTGATCGGTGTTGTGACTCAGTTTCTTTAGTGATGGCGCGCCTGTATAGTGCGCTTTTGGTTCTTGCATTCAGTGCCCTCGCCGGTAAGTAAAATTCGTCCGCAGCCAAGCTATCCAACAACCCCCCGTGAAATTAGCTCGCGTTTCGTGAAAACCACCGTCGCATTCCTCAACATATGCTCGGTACGAATCCGAAAGTAGTAGACATATTGGTTTTGTGTTGAACGACTACTTTTACTCTCGGTGCGGCGCGCCGTAAGATTTTACTTTAATTAAAATTCCGGCGATGTGGTCGTTTCCTTTTCGCACATCGTCAGGAAACGGATGCGGGAAGAGGATAATAAAAGAAAGCGATTCACCTCTCATGTTAATTAAAAAAAAAAAAAAAAAAGAAGTAATAAATAAATAACTGTAGCGTGTGTGCGTGAGACGAGCGACGACCCGATGAATGGGTTCGGGTAATTAAAAACGCGCTGGGAATTTTTTTTTTTTTTGCGTTGCAGACGTAAACATTGTTTTTCCGTAACGAACGGCGAAGTGAAAGCATTCGGGTTTCAAATCGCCGCGGTAATTACCCGCTGGTATTTTTACATTAACTTTTAAGCGCTTGTTAAAAGCCGTAGAATGTTTGGAGACTTCGATTCTAGGTCAAGCGACGAACCTCTCTCGAGCGAACGAGCGCGCTCGCGCGCGCTCAAGAAAATTCTTTACGCTCAATTCTGCAGCAACGCAAATGAGTTAGGTATATATACAGTACGGTCGCAAGAAAAAGTTTCGCTTTCAAGAGCTTCCGAGTGGCTTTCGAGAATTGCGCGTTGTATCTAAATGATTTGCAAAAGAGACGCTTGCGGAATGCTAATCCCGCCGCCGTGAGCATAAGGTCACAGCTATTAAACAACTTTTCGTTGAATATTAAGCGCATGACTTTTTCTGCTGTGCGGCCTTGAAAGTCGCCGGCGGTGCAGTTATTTTCCAGGGTTTTTTCTGTCGGCTTTTCAAGTTTGCGTTTTTGCAAATCGCTCTTGAAAATGCAGGAATTCGCATAATTAATTCGACCTAAAGAAAGAAAAAAAAAAAAAAAAGCACCGCCCGCGTTCGAGAGCTTTTCATTCTAGAGAGTTCGAAAACTATTCGTCGTTCGCGTCGGCCAACACCTACTTAAATTCAACTTCGTTATTTTAAATCTTTTGTTTATTTTTTAAAAGAAAAAACAAAGAAATGAAGCTGAAACTTTTCGAGCGACTTATTCATTGAGAATGGAACACATATTGCATTATTTTTATTTGTTGTATTAAAGAAGAAATGAGCAAGTAATTGATTGAATTAAAGAAAAACTTCGCTAATGTTTATTTCCAACATCGATGACATTATCACCAACTTTCAACTTTTACTAAATTTTACGTAAAGAATTTTACGTATAAAACGGGAAATCATCCAGCAGGACGGTCGCAGCCACTTTAGATTCACTTCCTAAGTTTTCAAAACGTAAACGCAATTCAAGTTGAATCGTGCCGAAACCAATTTCATTTATTTAAGGCCTGAGGTGCGCCATTACTTATTTCTAATTCTAATAACATTGACAACAGTCAAAGCAGAACATAAACGAATTCGACGAATTCAGCTTCCATTTGGAATTTGCTGAAGTCCACGTGGAAGATGAAATGCGTGCGTTTTCCTTCCTTACTGGATAAATTAATACAAAACGAAAAAAGGCATTTAGTAGGGCGATCGCAGCCACCTCGGGAGCACACAGTTCAAAAAGGCCAAACGAATTTAACCGTGTCCAAAAAAGCTTTCAAATTTTCTCTATTTAGGTTTTCGAAGTTCACTCGTTCCTAATGTAATTAACAAAAGAAAATCAAATTGGGTTTCATCCAGTTCTCTATGAGGCAGACGTTGCCCCGTTTACACCACCCCCCTCCTCACCATTTAATAATAATTCGCAAGTCAAAGTGTCAGTCGTTTCAAATTTTGGCAATTCGATTTGGCTTACGCTTTCTTTCTCTTATCCTGTTTCCAAAAAAAAAAAAAAGGTCTGGCCGGACGCTTTATAGAATGGGGTGGAACCTTACCTCGTGTGGAACCTTTGCTCGTAACGTAAATCCTAAATAGAATTGAACCGCCTTGGACTGGCTACCACTTTATAGCACGGAGGGTGGAATCTTATTTTGTACATAAAGGGGCGGAACCTGACCTTGTAATAATTTGTAAAAATTTGATTTGATTCATCTTAGGTTGGCCAACACTTTGTAAAATTGGGTGGACCTAAAGGGGGTGAAACCCTACCTTGTAAAGTAAACTCTAACATAGAAAATTGATTCATCTTTGACTGGCCAATACTTTGTAAAATGGGGTGGAACCTTCCCTTGCATTAAAGGGGGTGAAATCCTATCTTGTAAAGCAAATTCTGAAATAAAATTAATTCATCTTGGGCTGACAAATACTTTGCAGGACGAGGTGGAACCTTGCCTAGTACTTAAAGGAGTGGACCCTTAGCTTGTAATATAAATTAAAAATTAGAATTGATTTATCTTGGGTTAGCCAACACTTTGCAGTATTAGGTGGTACCCTGCCTTGTAAAGCAAACTCTAAAATAGAATATTAGTTCATCTTGAGCTCACCAATACTTTATAAAATAGAGTGGAACCTTACCTTGAACTTAAAGGGCGTGAAATCCTACCTTGTAACTCAAATTCTAAAATAGAATTTATTCATCTTGGGCTGACCAATTCTTTATAGAATGGGATGGAACCATGCCTTGTACTTAAAGGGGTGGAACCTGTAAATTCAAAATTAAAATTGTTCCATCTTGGGCTGGCCATCATTTTGTAGAATGGGGGTGGAACCTTACTTTGAACTTGAAAGGGCGGGAGAACCTTTCTTTGTAAGGCAAATTGTAAATTAGAACCCTAAGATTCTAAGTTCTGAATAAGAGCACCCCCCCCATATGGGCGACCTGCAGATAATCTCGAAAACAAAACCGTCTGATATTTCTTGGTCTTTGGAAAAACAGGAAATCAAAGAGCTACGAAAAAAAGGCAAAAGTTTTGAGAAGTTTATAGAATGGGATGGAACCTTGCCCTATACTTAAAGGGGTGGAACTTTAGTCTGTAAATTAAAAATTAGAATTGTTTGATCTTGGACTAGCCATCACTTTGTAGAATGGGGTGGAACCTTACTTTGGATTTAAAAGGGCGGGAACCTTACTTTATAAGGCAAATTGTAAATCAGAACCCTAAGATTCTAAATTCTGAATAAAAGCACCCCCCCCCATGTGGGCGACTTGTAGATAATTTTCGAAAACAAAACCGTCTGATATTTCTTGGTCTTTGGAAGAACATTAGATCAAAGAGCTATCAAAAAAAAAGGCAAAAGTTTTGACAAGTCCATAAAATAAAGAATTTAGGCGAACACTTGAGAGCAAAGATTGCCAAAGAATTTATTGCATTTCAGTAAAACCAAAATGACTTCTAATCCATTGTCAGCAGATTTTAGTTAGCTGTTAAATCCATTTAGAAAAATTCACGTACGGATTTGGTGCGAAGTTTGAAACTTAGAGATGGTGGAGGCTGTAAATTCTTTTCGTCTTCTTCTTTTGTTTTCCTTTGGAATGGAATTGGGATGAAACCTTAGCCTGTAATGTAAATTAAAAATTAGAATTGTTTCACCATGGGCTGGTCATCACTTTGTAATTTGGACTTAGAGAGGCGGGAACCTTACTTTATAAGGCAAATTGTAAATTGGAACACTACGAGATTCTCAATTCTGAATAAGAGCAACCCGCAGATAATTTTCGAAAACAAAACCATCTGATAATTCTTGGTCTTTGGAAGAACAATAGATCAAAGAGCTATCAAGGAAAGGGCAAACGTTTTGACAAGTCCGTAAAATAAAGAATTTAGGCGAACGCTTGAGGGCAAAGATTGCCAAAGAATTTATTGCATTCCGGCAAAGCCAAAATGACTTCTAATCCATTGTCAGCAGATTTTAGTTAACTATGAAATCTATTTAAAAAAAATTGACGTACGGATTTGGGGCGAAGTTTGAAACTTAGAGATGGTCGAGGCTTCGTCTTCTTCTTTTGTTTTCTTTTGGAGTCCTTAAACGCTTATATCTTCCTCCGCCCATTTCTTCCTTCGTATCCTTCGTGGTTCTACCGTTTGTTCCGGCCAAGTTTCCTTCTTTTTTTTTTCTGGATACATTCTTACCAGTTCGCACCAGTTTTGTCGTTACCTTCTCGTTGGCCTTACTTTAGCCTTTTAGGCCCAGTTGTGCAATTCCAGCTTAACTTTAAACCAGGGCTTAAACCCTCAACAGCAATCGTTGGTGTTGGCATTGTACAACTGGCCCTAAGACTTCTGGATACGACCTTACTAGTTCGCACCAGTTTAGTCGTCGTTTTCCTTTTTGTTGGCCCTTTTGTTCACCCATCTTGCTTCACGCACACGAATTTTTTTTAAAGGAAAAATCTATGATGAGAAAATCTTTGTTCTTTTTCTGTTATATCTGGCCCTAGAGATGAACTTCCTTTGGGGTCCTTTTAATCTCATTCCGTGCCCTTTAGCATCAACTGTTTCCTGCTTGATTTATTTAGTGCCTTCTTTTTTCTACAATTTATCTTTCAGTCATCCCACCTCTAGTACTTTCGTCTTTTTAAGTTTTCTGGACGCATCCTTACCAGTTTAGACTTTTGTCCTTCTTGTTGGCTCTTGACAGGCTAAAGAAAAGGTGCATCCTGTAGATGGACTCCTTCTTGGGGTTCTTTTATTATTATTCGGTACCCAACTCCTTCCCGCTCGTAATATCTTTAGCGCCTTCTTCTTTCTGCAATTGGTCCTTCTTTTCCAGCCTCCTGCTTCCAGTACTTTCGTCTTTTAAGCCTTCTAGATGCATCCTTTACCAGTTAACACCAATTGAGTTGCTTGTCTTATTGATGGCAGATCAAGGGTCAACGAAAAGGAAGAAGAAATTACTGAAGAAAAAATCTTTATTTTTTTTTTGTTTTATCTGACTGTAGAGATGGGCTCCTTCTTTTGGGGTTCTTCTATTATTATTCCTACCCTTTTGGATCTGCTCGTTATTAATCTTCTTTCTACATCGTCTTTTTTCCTTCCTTCCTTACTTTTAAGACTTTTGGACACATCCTTGCCAACTCGTATCTTCTTTTTGTTTGTTCTCCTCTCTGGAGATTTGCCCTTCCGTGTCCTTTTGCACTAACTATTCCTGCTTAGTGCAAAAGGGTACGGAAAGGCAAATCTCCAGAGAGGAGAACAAACAAAAAGAAGCTACGAGTTGGTAAGGATGTGCCCAGAAGACTTGTGCCCCTGGTTTAAAGACAACTATTTCCTGCTTGTCTTTAATATCAGTTGATTTAGTGCCTTCTTCTTTCTACAGTTTATTCCTGCAACTTTTCTTCTTCTTCTTCCCGCATCCACTGCTTCCATGTAACAAATGTGCTCCATCCTTTTCATAGAATTTTAAAAGAATTCTTTTTCTTTCTGTTTTAATTACTTATTTTTCCTTCTGTTTTGCTTGTTTCATCTAAGACATCCAAACTCTTTTGTTTTAGTAGTTTTGCACAATTTTGTGAATTCCTTCCCGGTGCTTTTCCGGATGAGAGCGTTTCCTTTCACACCGGCAGCTCAATTAATTTTCTTTCGCTTCTAGATTGCCTTTAATTTTTAGTTTGGCAAAAAAATCGGAGCGAGGCTAAAGCCATATACGTACACACGTATCTCTTTCGCGCGAATATTTATTTATAAGAAGCAATTGCGTCACAAAGTTATTATTTACAGTTTTCCGCGTTGTTTTTTCTGCGCGTCACGTGCACGACGGACACGCGTTACATATTGAAATTTTTTGCCGTCAAGTTACAAGGTGATAAGCAGAGCAGAACGGGAACGGAGAAAAATGTCGAGACGTAATAATAATTAACGAACGGTAATATCATTATCGAACGGATTCGTGCTTTAATGATAGAGGTGTCCCGTAACTTTCGAGGCGAATGATAGGAATGCGCTGTAATTATTGGGGGAAACACATACAGATATGTGAAGCAACTTCCATTCTCCAAGAAAATTTTAATTAGATGTACAGCATTCACACCTGAAACTTTTGCTTTGTGAAGCAAAACGATCAGATTTTTCATGAAGCTGTTGAATATGTAGCTTGCTTGATTACATCTCTTGATTCTTTTCCAAAACTTCAAAGCTTTTTTTCTAATTTAATTTTGATTATCTAAAAAATCTTGTTTCCATAGACAGGATGTTTGTTTATTCGCGAATCATAATGTCTTCTTTAACTGATATGTAATTGGAGACCTGGAAAATTTGGGGCCAAAAGAAGAAAAATTGAGGAATTCATGGAAATGAAAATCGTAAGTAACTTTCTCAAAGGTTGAAGCAAACAAAGAACGAAAAGCCCTCAATTAACCAACTTGTCTACCCCTTTACTTGAGTAATGAATGGAGATTTGCTAATCGAACGAATGAAAAATAATAAGTCAAACAATTATGACATTTTCATATGACGTTAAAAGTGTCATTTTCTAACAACTTGGATTTACATGAATCAACAATTTCGATTTGAAATTGAATGACCTTCGCATTAATCTAAGAAACATACTTAAGTATCACACCCTGTGTAGTCCACTTGGATGCCTCACCCTATATGACACACTTAGATAATGAAATCAAAAGTGGAGACTTTCCTCGTTTATTCAAAACTAAAAAAACTAATGAGTTTGTGAACAAGGTCATTAAAAATAGTCTTCCTTAATTAAGCTTTCCGATAACTTTTTCGACTATCTTAACAAATTAATGAATCAAAGTCAATGTGATTGCAATGATAAGTCAAACAGGTGCGTCGTTTTTTAATAGGAAGCAAGTTCAGTCAATTTTTAACGGGATTTGAGCGTCAAGCACACTTAGGTGTCACACCCTGTATAGTAGACTAAACTTTCGATGCTTCTGAAATCAAACAAACTCGTCTGTTCGCGAACTAACCAAAACGTGAGTTTAATTAAACGCTTTTTGGTGACATTAAAGGCTTTTTGGTGACTTTAAAAGGTGACATTTTGCGTAGTTGAATAACAAACTATTTTATTGACCAAATGAATCAAAAACGATGTAATTTCTGTAATGCATCAAACAGGAACGTCGTTTTCTAATAGGAAGCGAGTTCTACGATATTTTGCAGGATTTGAACATTCCTTGCGTCAGACACCCTGTATATAGTGCTGCTGAAACCAAACATGAAGACTTTCCTCGTTTTCTCTTCACGAACGCCAGCCAAAAAATTAATGAGTTTTGTAAACAGGTCGTTGAAAAGCGAGCAGCAGCCTCATTATCTTCTTTGAGTTGGTGGTGAGGAGGACTTGAAACGGTGGAATTTTTTGCCCGTCACGCATCAGACGCCAGCAGACGCGATCAACCAGAAATCTTCAATCGATTCTTTGCTGCTTGGTCGACGCAAACTCAATAAACTCAACGAAAACAAAAATATAATTACTTAAACTGAGACGTTCGGCGCTCTTTTAAATAAACAAACAAATAAAGCTGGCGGTAGTTTCTCCATTCCGTTTTATGGATTGCTCGCAGGAATAATTGAGTTTTAGCACCCGGCAGATCGTTAACGCACTGTAGATATTAAATATTTACGTTTGTACCGAGTCGCATGCATAAATAATCTTAAGTGCGGCGAGCTTTCACTTCGCACGTAAGAGTTTCGTTTGGATTAAAGTTAAAAAGAAAAGGCAGACCGATCCGAAATCCAACATTTTGGCATTCGTTTGGAGGCCAAAATTCAGCGACGTTACCCCTCAAATGACCCAAGGTTTTTCTGATCTTCCTTTTTGGAAAATTCAAAAAACGCAATCGCGTTTTCAATCGGGAAACAAATCGGAAAAAACCTGGAAAATTTGGGGCCAAAGGAGGAAAAATTGAGGAATTCATAGAAATAAAAATCGTAAGTAACTTTCTCAAAGGTTGAAGCAAACAAAGAACGAAAAGCCCTCAATTTTTCGAGGTGGTGGCGCGAACGATTTGCCAAAAGACTTAACCAACTTGGCTACTCCTCCTTGGTTTACTTGAGTAATGAATGGAGATTTTCCAAAATTCAATGAGCTTCTTACTTTGGTGTTGCAAGAAAGACTTTCCAAGGTGGAGGCCATCAAAAGAAGGAAAATAATTCTACCTTTAAGGTGATGGCAAGGCTCTTGGAAAAGGAAGAAATGGATTGGTATGATAAGATTTGAAAGAAAAAGTCATCCCCAAAGGAAAACCTATCAAGTGATGAACTTCAAGACTTCATTAAAGACTTAAGAAAAAACAAAGGAAAGGCTTGTTCTGTTATATTTTTATTTGCATTTCCCACTTAAAATTGATTAAAAGTTGTCAAATTTCTCAAAATGGAAAGAGTTCAAAGTTTTGAACATTGTTAGGGGAAAGGTTTTCAACGAATTTGGAAAAAGGGATCATGATATTTTGAAAGGAAAGAGATGGAAGAAAAGCTGTGGCTCACTTGCTTCTTGTAACACAAAAGGCTCTCCAATGAATCCTTGGTATACGCAAATGGGAGAACCATCACCTTCATGAGGAAAAGGAAAAGATAGACCCAAGAAGTAATCCAACACCAAGTCTTCTCCAATATTAATTAAATATGGTCCCTACCTCGTGTTTCCTTGGTTTAAGTATCTTCTGGGGCCACCAACGCTGATTAGAAAGAAACAGACAAACCAAATCAGAACAAAGTTTCAAATGACTTTCGGCTTTACTTCAATACGACTCGTCTCTCTAATAGCTCGTTATCAAATGTTGACCGAACTTGGCATGTTTAATAGAAAGCCCAACGTCTTCTCCACACAAATTTTTCCCGAAAAAATATTTCCCAAGAAGTCTTCTACCAAAAAAGACCTTACTCAAAAAAAGAATCCGAGGATTTCGAGCTTTTGATTCGCTTAGAGTTGATTAAATCGATTTTCGACTTTTGCTTGAAGACGAAGCAAAGGAAAGTTATAGAATTGGTCTGGAATGATCTGTTTACTCTAGAACCTCCTCGATGAAGATAAAAGACATCATAAGAAGTTGAAAGGGATGACAGATTATATCTATGAAATTAGATTGTCGCGACCTTTAACAAATATTTTGGAAAAACGGGTAATTTTGAAGCAGTTCTAAATTTCTTGACCTCGGAATGGTTTTTTAGAGGCTTAAGGAATGAGATTAAATCAAGAGGCAGCTTGCCTTTATCCAAGTTGCTCTCAAGTCTTTTATTGGGATTATGCCATCATCCACATTTCCTTCATTTACACCTTAGTCCACCTAATTAATTGGAAGAGAATAAGAAAACCAAACATATAATAAAAATTGGAGACTTTCAGCTTTCACCTTCTCAAATCGATTTCTTCTCCGAAAACATTTTCTTTAAGACGCAAGGAAAAGGAAACCCAATCATACAAAAAGGTTTCAGGTTACATGGTGGCCGAAATTTGGACGTTTCAAAAAATGTAGGCGATGCCTTTTTCGAATTAAATCTTCTTCAAAAGAAGTGTTTTCCCAAAATCAGAAAGAAACCCTTTCTTAAAGAATTGGAACTTGTAGAGGCTCAAACATTACTCTCTGATCAACAAATTAAGTCACGGTGACAAATAACGTTAAAATGACAAAACGTCAAAATGACAGGCGATAGGAAACGTCAGTATGACAAACGCCCAGCAATGTCAAAGGATTCTTTTTCTCTTTTGTACTCTCAACTCACGTTTCAAATGAGTGACGTTAGTTTTTACTTCCGCTTGACATTTGCGCAAGCGTAAACAAATCATAAATCGAAGTAATCGTTCACCAGACATGCAGCAGCAATCGCAAACGCATCACAAAGTGATTTGTTCTGGTGAACGCGGCCATATACATGCCTACGATGACGATCATCAATATGAACAAAACTAAGGCCGCCCCTTAACGAATCGAAGCGAAACCGCAATCGTTTCTGGTTGGTCGACAAATAGATTCGCAACCTCATTTTGGTCGACATTCGGAGCTACCCCCTGACAAATGGGATGCGACTCTGCTCATCATCGAGTCGAGTAGGCATGAAGACTATTGAAGCAAACTTACCTAATCCCCGCCACGAAAATATTGTATAAAAGGAAAAAAGCGAACCGTTCCGGGCAGTGCAGCAGAATTGCCGAGCAACACTCAAACCACCGCTTGTGCAGAATTGTCCAGTGAACATCCCCACACCGCTTGTGCAGAATTGTCGAGTGAACATCCCCACACCGCTTGTGCAGAATTGTCGAGTGAACATCCACATATCGATTGTGCAGAATTGTCGAGAACCCACATTTCAAATACCCCATCGAAGCCAGGCCAGTAAATGAGACAAAGATATAGGGAACGCCGTCAGAACCGAACTTCCTACGTCGGGCTTGTCTTCTGGCACCAGTGATACCGCCAACCAAGAGCATCAACTGACCTTTACTAGGAAGTGAACCCCTTCAATTATGTTTAAAAACTTGGGGGTCCACCCTTGAACAAAATCCAGAAACAATTTGAACTTTAAAAATGCCCTAAGGTCCAGACCACTGCTCCCCAAACTGTCTGAGAAAAAAAAAGCAATTGAATTGAGATTTCCCTCCATTGAACGCCATCTCATCAGCGCTTATTCACACACGCATCGAAGATTAATTCGTCCAAATTTAATTCATCGTCTAAATTTCATTCCTACGTTCTCCAAATTCGTTGGAGAAAATCCATGAGCAAGATAAATACTGTACGAGAAGGAGGAGTAAATAGAGCTTGACTGTTTAGTGTAGTTCCTAAAACGATAAGTGGAATGATTAATTTGAAAACTGTTTTGGGTTTAAAGGGCTTCGTAATGAGGAGATGAAAGCTGGAAGGTAAACCATCTTGGGCTGCAACGACTTACATCGTATGGGGGGAACGACACATGGTGCCTAAATAAATAAGGACTACGTCAGCCATTTTCCAGAAATTTCCTTGGAGAAATTAGGATTTGGACCAGCTTTGTCGTGGTCTTGAGAAGAATATTTTTAGAATGTCCTTCAGAATAACCTGGTCTCTTAGTCTTTTGTTTTTCTTTGAGGTTTTTCCAATTGGACAACAGTGACAGTTCTCTAACTTCACTGTCTATTTTTTTATCCATTTCGCAAGGCTTTTAGAAAAGGAGTATCCACCTCTTACTCTCTTGCAAGCTAAGCAGTGCATTGGAACTGGAACTGGAAGAAAGGACCTGACACAGTGAGACCTGTTTCCAAACCTTAAACGAAAGCGAGTATAAGGAGAAGAATAAGTTTGCAAGTCCAATGCATTCCAAGACGAGAGAAGTTTAGAAAGGCATCGATAGCACTTGTTTTGAAGGACCAAGTGGGCAGGGGTTCTAAAAGAGGAGCAAGAGCAAGAATGATGGAGAAGATAATACAACATAAATCTGCAATTCCGACCGGTTATTGTCTAAAAGATTTGGCAAACAACCGATCACATGCTGATGAGATGGCGCCGAGTGAAGTCTTTGATGATGATCTTTAACTTATTTTTTTTGTTTTGCCTGGAAACGCTGTGGTAACGCAACGAAAGTAAAATTCGAAAGTACTTTCTTTCTTCGACGCAAAAATCGCAATCAAATTTACGACGCCCGCTCGTACTCGCCGCGAGCACTCTGTACGAAAGTGCATCTTCGACGCTTTTACTTTTCCTTTTACTAGAAATTCTGGAGAAAAAAACGAAAATTAAAATAAAACGTTTGCGCGACGTAAAAAAGTGCAAGGCAGTAATGACTTTCTTTTGTTTTGAGTGTGCACTCCTCTCCGTAATTGACTCTCGGATGGGAAACCTCCGGCGGAATAATTTCCATGTGTTTTCAGGCAGACACGGAAATAATGGGGCGGCGCTTTTTTGCCGGTTTAATTGGAATGGGAAAACGCCGGAAATAAATTAGATTAAGGGCACCGCTAATGAATTATTAATTACTTGGGATCGAAATTTTATTTTCATTGCGCGCGACGCTGAAACGTTAATTTAAGCTGCTTTTTGAAATATATTTATATTTTAATCACAACATACCAAGTGAGTAATAACGCAATTTTTATTATTACTCTTACGAAGTCATCGTAGCCCTGATTATGTTGGTTAGTCGGGATTCTTAGAGCCGATGACGCTCGGGCCTAAGACGACTTTTCGGGGCGAAAATTTTTATTTCCCTTACCCATACGGTCATTTCGGTAGAGTTTGAGGAGTGATTTAAAGGATGTTCTTGATTAGTAGCGGAGTCATTGCCCCGAAGGGGGGGGGGCACTGTTGGATCCTCAGGCCCCGGTATTTTTTCGCGTAATTTCAACAAAATCGATATTTCCGCTGGTTGCCACTTTCGAAATTAATTACTTTAGAGGAGAGACGATTCTGCTTGGCTATGTTCACATAAATCTATTTACACATTGTATATACTGCCATTTTTACATTGTTCGCTGTTTATTTAATTATTTTCTTATTATTCGTTATGAACATAAGTCAAGCTTTTTTCATTTCTTATTTTAATGCAGAAGAAATCTTTCACTCTTTTTTTTTCTTGCTTTAATCACCTTGTTTTCGTTTATCATTCTCAACAGAAATTGCCTATTAGTTGTTTTTCATTTTCTGTTTCTTCTTGCTTATCTACAAAGAGTTTAATTGAGGTTTCTTAATTCTTAATTATCGTTATTAATTACGAGTATAAGTTAACTTTTTTCCTTGATTTTTTTATAGTGGAAAAAGATATTTTATACAGTTTTCATTTGTTTTTTTTTTTTTTACTTCCAATTGTTTTTTAAGTTTCGTTAATTTGACCGGGAATACAAAAAGCAAAGACAATTGATTTTAATGACGACATTGAAATTGCTTTCTTTTTCTAGAATTCGCTAGAACTTGGAAATAACTTTGGATTCTTTGAAAAGCAAAATTGGAACGAAAAAAAAGTTGAAATCGAAAAACAATTGAATTTAGTGAAAGTTGGTGAAGTTCCAGAGGTCGCTTTTGTTTTCTAAAACTTCTCCAGAAATTTCTTTTGTTTTTAGAGCTTCTAAAAAGATAGCGTTTGTTTTCTCAAATTTATCAGAAAATTCTTCTTGTTTCCTAAAGCTTTTAAAGAGACTGCTTTTGTTTTCCGATAATTGCTTTTGTTTTCCGATAATTTCTTTCGTTTTCCAATAATTTCCTTTGTTTTCGAAATCTTTTATTTATTAAATAACGAAAAATCGAACTAACACTAAAGTTTTAAAACTTTTCGAGGAATTTCTTTTGTTTTGAAGAGAGATCTTTAAGAAATGCTTTAAATTCATAAAAATTGCTTTTGTTTTCTTAAAGGCATTCTTTTGTTTTCAAAAGTCTTTGAAAACCACTTTTGTTTTTAAATTTCTTGGTAGATCTCTTTTGTTTTTTATATTTTGGAGGGGATTGCTCTTGTTTTCTTAAATTTATTTAAAAAAAAAATATTTTACTTTTTGCTTTTGTTTTATAAAAATTCCTTTTGTTTCCTGAAACCCTCGAGATTTGTTTATCAGGAATTTTAAAATTTGCTGACCCCCAAACTCGTTCGGTCGCGGTGTTCGGTTTCTGTCTTCATTTGTTTTTATAAAACTCCATTGTTTTCTTGCGTTTCTGCATTGTTTCATGTTTTTTTGTTTTGTTTTTCGTAACTACAAAGTCGATTCGGGCCTTTCTCTAAAATCTAGAAAGTTATTTCTTTTTGACGGCTCAAGAAAATAGGGAGAAGAGACGAGAAATCTTAGAAAACGAAAGCTATTTCTAGAAAAAGTAAAAATAATTAACAACAAAAGCAATTTCTGAAAAGCGAAAGCAATTCTCGAGAAAGGTTTACAAAACAAAAGATTTCTTTACAAAACAAGAACAGAGTAGTCCTACTAGAAATAAAAAAAGAAACCTTTCTCCTGAAATGTAAGAAACAAAAGCTATCTCCAGAAAAAAAGAGCAGCCCTCGACAAGTTGTGCAAAACAAAAGAGTATAAAAAAGTTCAGTTTCTTTCAAAAGCTCCAGTAAAGCAAAAAGAAGTCTGCCAAGAATTTTAAAAATAAAAACAATTTCTGAAAAACGAAAGCTAGAAAGCTTCATAAAACAGAAATATTAAAAAAAAAAAACAAAAGCCATCTCCAGAAGACAGGAACAACACACAAACTCGTTCGGTCTTCATTTGTTTTTATAAAACTCAATTGTTTCTTGTTTTTCCGCAGTGTTTCATGTTTTTTGTCTTTCGTTACTATAAAGTCGATTCGAACTTGTCTCTACAATTTACAAAATAAGAGTGATTTCCTTGACAGCTCTGGAATAGAAAATAAAAGAAGACGAAAAATTGTTGAAAACAAAAGCAAAATAAGAAATTTTAAAAATTAAAGCGATTTCTGAAAAAACATTTCTGAAAGCAACTCTCGAAAGCTTCACAAAACAAAACAGAAGCAGCTTACCTAAAAGCCCTAGAAAACCAAGACATTTCTCGAGATATATAAAAACAACAAGAGCTATCTCCAGAATTGTGGCGTCATTTGTTTTTATGAAACTCAATTGTTTCATGTTTTTTCTCTTTCGTAGCTATACAGTCGATTCGGTTTTGTCTGTACAATTTAGAAACTAAAAGCGATTTCTTCGACAGGTCTAGAGTAGAAAATAAAAGAAAACGAAAATTTTTACAAAACAAAAGCAAAACAGCAGAGAAATCTAGCGAAATTTTTAAAAAAGAAAGCAATTTCTAAAAAACGCAAGCGACTACTCTTGAAAGCTTCACAAGACAAAACAAAAGCAGTTTATCTAATACCTCTAGAGAACCAAGACTTTTCTCGAGAAATATAAAAAACAAAAGCTATCTCCAGAAAACAAGAACAACAAACAAACTCGATTTGTGGCGTCATTTCTTGCTTTTCTACATTGTTTCATGTTTTTTCTCTTTCGTAGTTATAAAGTCGATTCGGACTTGCGTGTACAATTTAGAAAATAAGAGTGATTTCCTTGAAATATTTTAGAAAACAAAAGCAATCTAGCAAGAATTTTAGAAATGAAAGGCAATTTCTGAAAGACGAAAGCGACTCTCGAAAGCTTCACAAAACAAAAGCAGTTTACCTAAAAGCTCTAGAAAACCAAGACACTTCTTGAGAAATATAAAAAACAAAAGCTATCTCCAGAAAACAAGAGCAGTAAACAAACAAACTCGTTTGTTTGCAGTGCTCCGTTTGTGGCTTCACTTGCTTTTATGACACTCAATTGTCTTCTTGCGTTTCTCTATTGTTTCATGTTTTTTTTGTTTCTCGTAACTATAAAGGCGATTCGGACTCGTCTCTACAATTTAGAAAATAATATCGATTTCTATGACAGCTCAGGAGTAGAAAATAAAAGAAGACGAAAAATTTTAGAAAACAAAAACGGAAAAAACAAGAAGTCTCCCAAGGATCTTAAAAGTACAACCGATTTCTGAAAGACGAGAGCAATTCTAAAAAGCTTTATAAAACAAAAGGATTAAAAATGTCTAAAAGTCTTAGAAAACCAAAACATTTATCGATAAATATCAAAAACAACAAAAGCTGGTGCGCGGTTTCTGTCTTTATTCGTTTCTATAAAACTTATTTTCTTGCGTTTCTGCATTGTTTAATGTTTTTTTTGTTTTCTGTAACTATAAAGTCGACTGGGGCTTGTCTCTTGGATTTAGAACAAAAAAGAAACAAGTCTACCAAGAATTTTAAAAACAATAGCAATTTTTGGAAAACGAAAGCTTTGCAAAACAAAAGAATTTTTTACGGCTCACTTAAAAGCCCAGGAAAACCAAAGTACTTGTCGAGAAATATAAAAAAAAACAAAAGCTATCCTCAGAAACAGGGTTGAGCTGATTTAAATCATTGATTAAAATCACTGATTTTAATCAAGCGAATTTTATTTTTTTAAATCGTGATTTTTTAAAACGTGTAAAAATTCTCATCAAGTAAACAAAACTTTCTAAAATTGAGATGTGCTTTAAGACATTTGACAAAAATTGTGCAATTTTTGACGTAAAATAAAACAAAAGACGATCTACAAACAAACAAAGAAAATTTATGAAATTGAAAAAAAAAAACAAAAACAACAAAATTCTCATTATATAAACAAAAGTGGATCGACTTTCTATAATTATTTTATGACATTTGGCAATAATTGTGCACGCTTTTACGTAAAGTAAAACAAAAGACGTTCGATTAATAATTCAAGAAAATTTATAACATTAGAAAAAAATTAATTAACATACCTAAACGCACAATGATAAAAAAAGTCTGTTCAAATAAACAAAACTGATTCGACTTCCCAAAATTGAGACACATTTTTAAGACATTGGCAATTGTGCAATTTTTGACGTAAAATAAAACAAAACACGATCGACAAATAAACAAAGAAACTTTATAAAATTAGCAAAAAAATTACAAAAACTAAAAAAAAAACTCATTAAATAAACAAAACTGGATCGACTTTCTATAATTAAAATGTATTTCGAGACACACGGAAAATAATAAAGAAGGCCAAAAGACAAATGAGGAATGATGTAAGGGCTTTGGAGCCATCTTAAGTCGAAATGGAAAAGAAGAAGTGTATCCAAGGCAACAACTTTATGAACCAGATGAAGGCAGCACTAACTAGAAATGAAAGCGAAACTATAGCAAGAAGTGAAGTAGAAAGAACAAAAGGAAATAGACGCTGAAGCCATTGGTGGTGGGCATAAAAGAGGTGACAACAGTAAGAAGAAACCTAGCAGCTAAAGCGAAGAGACAAAGAAAGGCCAAGGATGGCAACAATCAAAACTGTGGTACGAAAGATGAAGAAATTGAACGATGGAACCACTGATGTGGATGAGGTGGGTACGGAAGTAGAGAAAATACCAAGAAAGGAACGAAAACTAAGAAGAAGGTAATGAGAAAAGTTAAAGAAGACGAAGAAAGAACATCAAGAAGGAAGTTAAAAGCGAAAAGTCTACTACCCACAGCTTCTGGCAAGAAGGAGAAAAATGAAATTCGTCATTAGACTACCTCCTTTTAGCAATTTTTGGGGTAGTTGTCGCTTCTCCCTAATTTGCAGTTGTCTTTCGTTACTCTTCATACGTTTGACTGTGTTTGGCCCTGCCTTTCTAGCTTTTTAACGCAGAAGCTCTCTGTTTCCTTCAAGTTCGTTTTCAAATCTTCTCCATCTCATTTTAGAATACATCGTATTGCCATATTTTTCCCAACTGGGCTTGTCTTCTTGTCCTTTTTGGTTTCAATTCCATCCTTTTGGCCTTCAAGCGCAGAAGCTCTATTTATTTTCCGAAATTGTTTATTTTTGCTTTGGGGACTTGCAAATACGTCCTTCCTCTGTTACATCCAAACTTGCCCTTTGTTGTCTTTGCCCATTTTTGTTCAGGTCCACATTTTTGGCTTTCTAGTGCGCCTTTTTCTCACTTTGGGGCACGTCGAATGGCCTGGAACTCTGTTTTCCATTGTTACGTCTCATCTTGTATTATTTTCAGCTTAACTCCATCTTGTTATAAACATTGTCTACATTTAAGACCTACTCTTGGATCACGCAGTGCAACGTGAAACAAATTGAAATAATCCTATGTCTAACGAAGTCGTTAAAGAAGATACCTGCGCTGAACTTAGTTCTTAACCTTGAATTATCCAAGTCATCCTGAACTTTGAAAGTACAACTTGAATGTTTCTGTGACACTTGATCGCCCTAGAGCTAAAACACAAACGTATTTTTGTGCTTAATGTAGCAAGTAGTCCACGCAGAAAACAAAAGAAATCTATTACAATATTTTGAAAACAGAATTTTCTAAAAAACAAAAGCAATTCGAAAGTCGCTGTTCTCTGTTCGGTGAGTGTTTGCTATGATCTGTTAAGATCCATACGTTGTGGTATATAAAAGGAAACCACAAGAAAACAAAACTAATTCAAGAAAAATCAACACGAAAGGAATGAAGTAATTTTTAATTAAATTTTCATATTTTTGACTCCGCGTCGAACTCGTTAATTTTTAAGTAATTCAATTTGCACCAAAGAAAGCAATTAAATGAAATAGAAAAAATTGTGAAAAAAAGAAATAAGAAAGTTACGAATAGGCTTGTGTTTTTTTTCTAATTAAGAAATGCAGAATGCAATGCGCACGTGACTCTCTAATGGTTGTTATGTGTGAAGCGCTATTAATAAAAGTTAATTGCGAAAGTTGTTCTTCATCGTCCAACTTTGCAATTGCTCAATTTTTTTGATGGCCACGCTTAATTTCGGTGCCCGCCGAGGTGATAATAAAACGAAATTTACTGCTGGCAGGCAGGCGGGCAGGTAGTAGAGTATCGCGTGAAAGTTGCTTACCTTGCGATTTTCACTTGCGCACTTCGTCCCGTAATTCAGTTATTTATCGACGGCCGACTTGTAAATTGAATTCCTCCGAATAATTTGTTTGTTTGTCGCTTATACAAGCACGTCGATAAAAATCGAACGACGATGCTATCTTCTAATTGTTGGTAATTGTTAATTGGACCGACACTGTGGTAAAGGAAGCAAATCGAAATAATAATTTTATATGTACAGTCGTGGACAGCATCAAAGTTAATTTGGTACCCGCAAATGATTGTTAAGTAACAACCCTCGCGATAAGCACTTGGTCCTTAAATTTAAATTCTTTACTGACTGATTATGAAACTCATCAAATTCGTGTCGCTAATGATTTTTATCGCCTGAACAATCAGGCGCGCAAGTTCCACGTGTCACACACTACAACTTTCTAACCGCGCACATTTACCGGCCATTTCTGAGTATACGATAATCATTCGACGGGGCACTTAGTTATTATTACATTATTACATGTACAGGTTTATTTGTCAACGGTAAATTATCTTGCAACTTATTCATAAACGAACTGTACCACGTAACACATGCACTAATGATTTTATGATTGCGCACGTCTGGGAGACAAAGGCGAGCGAAGAATTCGCCGATTACGTAACCTGAGGATTTCTTTTCTTTCTCCTCTTTGCAATAACTGAGTTCCTGTAATTTCAAATTTGTTGCTGAAGTCCGTGACGGATCAACACTTGGAAGAGTAACGAACGATGAGTAATTAGAATGCTGTTGTGTAAGCTCGGAAACATACCGGTCGTTGTTTTAAAGTGAGAATAGAAAGCGATTCCTTACCCTTGATGTAATGCACTTCATAAATTTCAATCTAAGTTATTTGTCTTCATTGAATTTCCTATGATCTCACTTTAATTCAATAATCGGTATGTACATATGCTGAAGTTGAGTGACGGATCAACTTGTGAAAGAGTAACTAGAATGATGCCGGAGAACATACAGGTCGTTGTTTTAAAGTGAGAACAGAAAGCGATTCCTTGCCCTCGACGTAATGCACTTCACAAATTTCAATCTTAATTATTTAAGTTATTTGTCTTTATTGAATTCCCTATGATCTCACTTTGAGTTAACAACCGGTATATACATAGTTTCCTAAGGAATACAAAGCAGTTTTTGGCTTAATGCGAAACTTAAACTCGATCAATTTTCTTTATTATATTTGGGACAATGATTTTTTGAGTCGCAAGGACCTTACAACAAGAGAATAAAAAGTTAGGGAATTTCTCTTGACCATAGTAACTGAGGAGGAGAAGCTATCAGCATTTTGGAATCTGTTCTGTTCGGAATAAGGCAATAAAAGAGGACGCAGAAATGTCATAGTTTTGCTTGGTGGCTGTATTTCTGGGTCAAAATCACTCTCTGGCAAGGTCTTTGGCATTTGGATTCAAAAAGAAATGGGGAGGAGGACAGGAAGTGAAGAAGTAAACCAAAAATATGAAGGGAGTATGAAGCTTAAGGTTAGCCAAAGATACAACCGGAACAAGCATTGGTGCCAAGTGATGTGTGGATGAAACAACGTGAAGAAACAAAAGAAAGAGGAAGAAGAGGCATACGAAGAGGCACAAAGATCAAAATGAAGAGGATAAGGCAGTCCTAGAATGAACGGTTGGCAGAGGATACAACAAACAATTAAAATGATGTGACCTTATAAAGGAAAGGATGTGAGAAAGTAAAGGAGAAAGATAGATGTTTGAGTCCAAACTAAGAAGCACGGAAATTAAAAGAAGAGGAAAAGCAAGTCCTGGAATGGACACAGCCGAGATGAGGATGAATCTGAACGGTTGGTAAAGGCAGCGTTGATACAAACAAATAAAACTGTATGGTCTTGTCATGGTGAAGGAGGTAGGATGTGAGGAAGTAAAAGGAGGCAGGAGAAAAAGAAGAGATTTTGATCAACGTTTGCCCATACTAAGAGGCGCGAAGCGCGAGATTAAGGAAATCCTGGAATGGACGTAACCCAAAAAGATGTTAGAAAGGTTGGCGTGAAGGGTACAACCGGAAGCATCGTTACAAACAATTGAAATGGTGCGATCTTACGATGATTAGGAGGACAGAATGTAAAGATGTAACAGTGAAAGGAGTGAGGAGAAGCATGAAGACCAAATGAAGCGGTTAAAGAAGTCCTGGAACAAACACAACCAAAAAAGGAAGCTAAGCGATATCTGAAAGAAACGACTGCCAACCAACCAATTAATGATTAATGATGTGGTCTTATGATGGTTAAGAGGACCAGTTGGAAAAAGGGAAATTGGAACTCTAAAGTTGAATTCTTGGCTTCCGGTTGGAACCGCGTGTCTCGGATTTCTCTACTGCCGACGTTTCGTTCTTCGTTGCAGAAGAACTTCCTCAGGGCTGCTGCTGGTGGTGATGCTGCTGCTGTTGGTCTTGTTACTGCTTCGCGTTAGTCGTTGAGACTGACAGTCTCCGAGACACGCGGTTCCAACCGGAAGCCAAGAATTCAACAATGGACGACGGCCGCGGAAGCCTTCAAGTTAAATGGAACTCTAAAGGTAAAAGAAGAAATGATAGCAACTTAAAGCGATACAAGGATCAAAATGAAGAAGATAAGGAAAGCCTAAAATAGCCATAATCAAAAAAATACGAATGAAATCGGAACTGCAAGTAAAGGGCGAAAGGAAAAAACAGGATGTGCATCTTGTTTTGCATAAATAAACAAGTGCGAAGACCCAAATGCACGCAACCAAAGAATATGTTAGGAAAAGTGAAGCTAACCAATTGGTGAAGGATGGAACTGGAACTGTTGCCACATTTCCAATGGTATGGTCTTATGGTGAATGAAAAAATAAGATATCCAGAAAGAAACTGGAACTAAAAGTAGAAGGAAAGAAAAGAAGACGATTTGTTCAGCGTCTGCCCGTGAAAATTGGAACGAAGATCAAAATGAAGACTATAGGAAAAATGTGTTAGGAAAAATTAAACTAATTGCATCCTTCGATGGATGGAACTAAGAATTGTTAATAGAAACAAAGGGTACGCCAAAAGAGCTAATGAGGTACTTCGCCCTTTTTCTTTTTCTTCCGCGATGGTGTGGCTTTACCTTCTACTTAACTTAATCGTGAAATTCTTTGCCCATTTTCTTTTGCTTTCTTCATCCTTTTTTCTCTTTTATCCTTTTATTTTCAGTTTCTTTCTGGGCATCTTTTCCTCTTCCGTACCAACTACGTGACCATATTAGTCTGTACCATTGGTTCCACTTCCGTACGCCAAAAGAGCTAATGAGGAACTTCGTCCTTTTTCTTTTTCTTCCGCGATAGTGAGACTTTACCTTCTACTTAACTTAATCGTGAAACCCTTTGCCCATTTTCTTTTGCTTTCTTCATCCTTTTTTCTCTTTTATCCTTTTATTTTCAGTTCCTTTCTGGACATCTTTTCCTCTTCCGTACCAACTACGTGACCATATTAGTCTGTACCATTGGTTCCACTTCCGTACGCCAAAAGAGCTAATGAGGAACTTCGTCCTTTTTCTTTTTCTTCCGCGATAGTGAGACTTTACCTTCTACTTAACTTAATCGTGAAACCCTTTGCCCATTTTCTTTTGCTTTCTTCATCCTTTTTTCTCTTTTATCCTTTTATTTTCAGTTCCTTTCTGGACATCTTTTCCTCTTCCGTACCAACCACGTGACCATATTAGTCTGTACCATTGGTTCCAGTTCCGTCCCCAATTAATTTCCGCCTTCTTCTCTTTTCTAGCACAATTTTAATTAGGGCCTTCACTTTCCTCTTCACTTTGATCTTCAAACTGCTACTTTTCTTCTTACGATCGTCCCCTCTTTTATACTCACCGGTTGCTTCAGTGCCTATAATGACGTGTTACGTAATAAATGAGAGAATAATTTTAACCATGGCCTTCCTTTTTCTCTTCATTTTGATCTTCAAGTTGCTGGTTTTCTTGTTTGCCACCTCTTTACACCCACCAATTACTCCAGCGCCTATAATGATGTGGTCACGCGGTGAATGAAAGAAAGGAAAGTCAAGGAAAGAAACTGGAACTGAAAGTAATGGAAGAAAGGTGAAGTAAGTAATGGGAAAAAGGAGAAGAAGAATGACTCTTATATATAAAGCGAGCTGATAGCACGTTGATCAAAATGAAAGGAGGAAGGATAAGTAAATGAAAGAATAATTTTAACCGTGGCCTTACTTTTTCTCTTCACTTTGATCTTCAAGTTTTCTTGTTGCCATCGTCACCTCTTTATACCCACCAATTACTCCAGCGTCTGTAATGACGTGGTCACGTGGTGAATGAAAGAATGGGAAGTCAAGGAAAAAAACTGGAACTCAAAGTAATGGAAGAAAGGAGACGAAAGTAATGGGAGAAAGGAGAAGAAGAATGACTCTTATATATAAAGCAAGCTTAAAGCACGTTGATCAAAATGAAAGGAGGAAGGATAAATAAAAGAAAGAATAATTTTAACCGTGGCCTTCCTTTTTCTCTTCACTCTGATCTTCAAGTTGTTGGTTTTCTTCTTGCCATCGTCACCTCTTTATAACCACCAATTACTCCAGCGTCTATAATGATGTGGTCACGTGGTGAATGAAAGAATGGAAAACCAAGGAAAGCAATTGAAACTGAAAGTAACGGGAAAAAGGAGAAGAAGAATACAAAGTGAGCTGAAAGCACGTAGATCAAAATGAAAGGAGGAAGGACGTTATTGAAAGGAAACGGTCAAAAGCTAAACGACTGGCAAATTGGGTGCATAGGTATAAACAGTTAAAATGATGTGGTTGTTTGATGGAGATAAAAGGACAAATTTTCAGAAGACAAACTGATACTAAAAGTAAAATGGGGAAAACAGGATGTATCTAGTTTTTGAACCCTTTGAGTAGATCTTTGTGTGTCGATTAAGATCCTTGACGCTCACTTGATCTATGATGTTCTTCATTTTATGATATTGCTTTCTCTTTCCAAAAGAAACCTTTTACAAAAAGCTTAAAGGAGCGGTGATGCAATGAGCAACTATTAATCAGTCATAGAAACTAGGGTATAAGGGGAGCTGTTTATTCAGAAATTAATCTTCCAAGAGCTCATTTGTTTAGTACTCTCTTTGTATGGGTCTTTAGTTCTCCCCAAGTTGCCTAAATGCCAGAAAAATGTTGGCTTTTGAGGGCCCGATATGTCGTCATGCACATCAACTTATTTTCTAGCCACAACAAGATTGGAGATTCTTTGATAAATTGTCTATAATGTTAAAAGATCAAAACTTTATCGAGTTGGACTCGTCTTTTATATTTAAATCCATCAGCACATTGCTGCTTGTTGTTCGGTGAGTGAGTAGTATGATTTGCATGCTTACGTTCAAATAAAATTCATTTGGGTAACTTCCCGACTGCATAACCAAGACTATACACAAACTCAACCGCAAATTACTTATTTCTTTATTTATAAATGCAACGTTGTTGAGTCGCGAGGTGTTCGGTTTAAAATCCCTGCGACTTTAAGTATCAAAAAAATACAAACTTGTTTCTCGAGAGTTTGCTGCTCCAAGTATTTTCCTTCCTTCTTTTTATAAAAGGGGAAAAATCCAATCTACGGGTTCTAGTTTTTTTCGTAAGTCGTGGGCGTTTGTTGTCCTAAAACGTGCACCCGGTTTAGAATGTGCGCGGTCTATAAATAACATATTTTATGTAAGAATTTTTACGCAATTTTGGCGCAGGTAAAAGTGAGAGTAATTTCTTAAACAATGACGCTGCAGGATTTTATGTGACTGACAGAGCACTTTGCGTCTTCCACTACAACAATTGCAAGACCATCGAGTATCACACACTTTTATATTTATTATTTTTTTACATTGAGCACAAAAATACACTTGTGTTTTAGCTACAGGGTGTCCAAGTGTCACAGAAACACTCAAGTAGTGCTTTTGAAGTTCAGGATGACTTGGATAATTTAAGATTAAGAACTAAGTTCAGTGCAGGTACCTTCTTTAACGACGTCATTAGATATGGGATTATTTCAATTTGCTTCACGTTGCGCTGCGTGATCCAAGAGCAGGTCTTAAATGTAAGCAATGTTTATAACAAGATGGAGTTAAGCTGAGAATAATACAAGAAGAGACGTAACAGTGGAAAACAGATTTCCATGCCATTCGACGTACCCCAAAGCGAGAAAAAGGCGCACTAGAAGGCCAAAAATGTGGACCTGAACAAAAATGGGTGAAGACAAGAAAGGACAAGTTTGAATGTGACAGAGGAAGGATGTATTTGCAAGTCCCCAAACGAAAAATAAACAATTTTGAAAAATAAATAGAGCTCCTGCGCTTGAAGGCCAAGAGGATGGAGTTGAAACCAAAAAGGACAAGAAGACAAGCCCAGTTGGGAAAAATATGGCAATACGATGTGATCTAAAATGAGATAGAGAAGATTTGAAAGCGAACTTGAAAGAGACAGAGAGCTTCTGTGTTAAAAAGCTAAAAAGACAGGGCTAGATGAAGTCAAACGTAAGAAGAGTAACAAAAGACAACTGGAAATTGGGGAGAAGCGACAGTTACCCCAAAAATTGCTAAAAGGAGGTAGTCTAAAGACGAATTTCATTTTTCTTCTTCTTGCCAGAAGGTGTGGGTAGTAGACTTTTCACTTTTAACTTACAAGAAGTAAGTTAAAAGTGAAAAGTCTACTACGGAAGTAGAGAAATTACCAAAAGAGGAACTAAAACGAAAAAGAAGAGAATGAGGAAAGTTAAAGAAGACGAAGAAAGAACATCAAGAAGATGTTCTTTCTTCGTCTTCTTTAACTTTCCTCATTCTCTTCTTTTTCGTTTTAGTTCCTCTTTTGGTAATTTCTCTACTTCCGTACCCATCTCATCTACACCAGCGATTTCATCGTTCAATTTCTTCTTCTTTCGTATCACAGTTTTGATTGTCGCCATCCTTGGCCTTCCTTTGTCTCTTCACTTTAGCTGCTAGGTTTCTTCTTATTGTTATCACCTCTTTTATGCCTCCTCCATCCACCAATGGCTTCAGTGTCTATTTTCTTCGGTTCTTTCTACCTCACTTCTTGCTATAATTTCGCTTTCATTTCTAGTTGGTGCTGCCTTGATCTGGTGTTGCCTTGGATACACTTATTCTATTTCATTTTGACTTATGACATATTTCCGGGCCACTCGACGTACCCCAAAGCGAGAAAAAGGTGCACTAGAAGGCCAAAAATGTAGACCTGAGCAAAAATGGGCAAAGACAAGAAAGGACAAATTTGGATGTGATAGAGGAAGGACGTATTTGCATGTCCCCAAACGAAAAATAAACAATTTTGGCAAATAAATAGAGCTCCTGCGCTTGAAGGCCAAGAGGATGAAGTTGAAACCAAAAAGGACAAGAAGACAAGCCCAGTTGGGAAAAATATGGCAATACGATGTAATCTAAAATGAGATAGAGAAGATTTGAAAGCGAACTTGAAAGAGACCGAGAGCTTCTGTGTTAAAAAGCTAAAAAGGCAGGGCCAAACAAAGTCAAACGTAAGAAGAGTAACAAAAGACAACTGGAAATTGGGGAGAAGCGACAGCTACTCCAAAAATTGCTAAAAGGAGATAGTCTAAAGACGAATTTCATTTTTCTTCTTCTTGCCAGAAGATGTGGGTAATAGACTTTTCACTTTTAACTTCCTTCTTGATGTTCTTTCTTCGTCTTCTTTAACTTTCCTCATTCTCTTCTTTTTGGTTTTAGTTCCTTTCTTGGTATTTTCTCTTCTTCCGTACCCACCTCATCTACATCTTTCAGTTTCTCCTTCTCTCGTACCATAGTTTTGATTGTGCCCATCCTTGGCCTTCCCTTGTTTCTTCACTTTAGCTGCTAGGTATCTTCTTATTGTTGTCACCTCTTTTATGCCTCCCCCATTCACCAATGGCTTCAGTGTCTATTTTTTTTTGTTCTTTCTACTTCTCCTCTTGCTATAATTTCGCTTTCATTTTTAGTTAGTGCTACCTTCATCTGGTGTCATAAAGTAGTTGCCTTGGATGCACTTCTTCTTCTCCATTTTGATTTAAGATGGCTCCAAGCCCTTACATCATTCCTCATTTGTTTTTTGGCCTTCTTTATTATTTTCATTTTTGACTTCAAAAGGCTTCTAAATCCTTCATCTGCCTCTTGCCACCTTCATTATTTTGGGGTCATATTTGCTTTCGTTCCTTCCTCCGTGATCCATTTCCAATTTATACCATATCCAATTCTTCAGGGGAAAAGTGGGTTACCCAAATATTCAATTCGAAATTCTATGTAAAGGAGTTTCGAGAGAAATACTGAGGATAGTTTGCAAATCAATTGGGACCATATAGAAGGGACTTCTCTGACTCCGAGAAAGAAATTTCTTCGCTTCATGAACTACGAGTATTTTATCCAATAGCCACCTGTTAATAACACTTAATTAAACGGCTTGCGCAACATTGCTCAGCCCAACGCTTCTTTATTCTTTTAATCAAGCACTTCCTAATAGAAAGTAATTGAATATCTCGGAAGGTGGGAGCGGGGAGGCACAGTGTGAATGTTGTGCACTATGCCTAGCAATCACCAATCATTTCATCTATTCACAAATACTCTCGTGTATTTTTCCACACGCACACACACGGCGGCTGGCGCATTGATTTTACATAACCGTTCGCTGCTACTTGCTTCTTGCAGATGCTTTCTAATCCAAAGGTCCGCTTACATTGTCACAACAACCCAAATACCAGCGTGAGTATTGTCACGCGACGAAATATGTGGAAAAACTGGACCAGGCGTCGCTCGCCCGACAACTCGGTCAATTATTGGCCTGGATTTTTGGTGCGGCGGCCAAAATCAACCTGCGGATCAAAATAAATAAGTTGCGACAACCAAGGTGACGCAAGGTGGTTGCGATATCGCACGCAGTTCGGGTCATCTGTTCGAAATTGGGTAGAACAAAGGCTCAGTGAGGTTTAACTAACGCAATTCACCACGTCTGCAGGAACTAAAAGAAAACCGTTAGGTAACAACTACCTTTCAGTTTTAGAACACTAAGGATTATTCTGCCTTGATTTGTAGCAGACTGTATACAACAATGTAGGCGCATACAACTTCCATTGCTCTATTTTATATCACGTTCACAAACGTGATGTATACTTACCTTCACATAGATACTCATGCAACACATGGTATAGGTTGATGAAACAAAAATGAACGGATATTATACAATCTAAAATTAAAACGGACTGTATACAATAGCATCAGTGCATAGAATATCGATTGCCTTATTTTATACAACGTTGACAATCGCGATGTATACTTACCTTCACAGTGATACTCATACGTCATATGCTACAGGTTGATGAAACAAGTTATACTCATCTTTGTGATGTGATGTTCGTGTATACAAGGCGGTTTCGTCATCAACTCTCATGATGTATTTGTTTTTATTAGTTCGTGAAGTTTCCTGGTTTATGATTAACGCTGGTGCTGATTTAAGAGCCGATAATTATGTCATTTTTGTAACTCGCCAGCATTAGTCACTGCTTCGAGTGAAAGCACCGCAGATCTCGTGCAACGCCAAAGATGTGTTGTAATTTGAATCACATCAGTAGTTATCGACGTTTTGCTTTATTTTCGCTCGTGTCGAGGAGGATGTCGTTATGCAACGAGCGCTTTTTCGAATTGAATTGTAAAATAATCAGCGATAGGAGAGCGGTTCACTCAAAATAATTTAAATAGAAACCATTAAAGTAAAAGGACGATTTGGTTCAAACAATTTAATCTGTTCTGTAAATTGTGTGAAAATTTAAACTGAATTAAAAAGCATCTGGAAAAATGCAACGCGTTTCTGCAGCCCAAAAATATCTTATTCTAATTTCTTTTGGTAAAATCTGAATCAAATCTACAAAATAGAAGAAATAGAAACGATCTAAAACGGCCTTAAGTTTGGATTTTGTTTAAAAAATAAAAATAGAAAAAAATTAACAACTTGTTCTACGTAGGTGATGTGCAGAATCTTAACGTAATCACGCTGGTTTCCCTTATTTATAAAAACAGGACGGTTTTTAAATGCCTAGTCATTAATGAGGCGATAAATAATTATAACAATTGCTTGGCGGTGTTATCAACTATAAACAAATTTGACATTCGAATACTTTTTCAAAAAAAAATTAAAAATTAACAAATTTGGCAATTTTAAGCGAAAACAAACAACCCAGCCGGATTACTGCTTTTTATGGTAAGCTTCTCTGTAAGTTTTTAAATTATTAACGCCCTCTGTTCGTTTCCCATTATTTTATTTCATTTTTTTATTAACATATTGTCACGACTCCTAAAAGTCAGATCGTCGCGTCGCCCTTGAAGTTTTCCTTAGTTGGTTCAATTTATTGATGTCGATCGTCTTTTATTTTCACTATCGCCCGTTTCTTGTTTTTGACCCCAAAAAAAAACGTAGAAGCTTTTGTTTTTATAAATTACAATTACATATTGTCAGGACCTTAAAATTGGTCTGGTTTTCTTTTTTTTTTTTTTGATTGGGTCAGTCTAATTGTACGTTGCTGTCGATGGTGTTTTGTTTTTGATGTCGCACGTTTTCCGTTTTAACAATGTCCGGAAAAAATTTAATTTGTCTTTGTTTCCGGGCATTAATTATAATTTCTACTGTTCCCAGGAGGGTGTTTTCTTGAATATTTTTCCGGGAGAAAATTAACAATAAATAAATTAGACGAAAAACAAAAATCTGTCGATTACTGTAATTTATGGCAAATTTTCCTATTGTTCTATTTTCTATTATTTTTTTGTAGAAATATTGTTACGAACCCTGAAAATTGAAGGGTCGCCACTCAAGCTCTTTTTTCCTATTGGTTCGATCTAATTGCATGTTGCTGTCGATTGTGTTTTATTTTTGACGCCGCCCATTTTCCGTTTTGACAATGCCAGAAAGAATCGAATTTGTATTTACTATTTTCCTCTGAATGTTTTCTCCGGAAAAAAGTAAAAATAACTAAATCTGAAAATATTACAGTAATCTGTCGATTACTGTAATTCTTATGGCAATTTTTATTTATTTTATTTTATTTTATTTATAATTGTACGTAGAAGTTGTTTCTAACACCGCCCATTTTCTGTTTTAAAGTATTCGGAAAAAAATCGAATTTGCGTTTTGTTTCTAGCACGTTATAATTTCTGCTGCTCCAAGAAGGAATACTTTTTTCCGGAAAAAATTAATAACAAATAAACTTTGAATTCTTAAGCAAAAATCAATAATAAACTACAGATTACTGCAATTTATTGAATTTTGTTTTGTTTTTTTTTATTTTCCACAATTTTTTCAAATATATTGTTACAATCCCTGAAAATTGGAAGGTCGCTGCTTAAGTTTGTTTTATTAGTTCACTCTAACTCTACTTTGCTGTCGATCGTGTTTTGTTTTTAGCATCACGATAAATCGAATTTGGGGATTTTAAGCAAGAATCAATAATAAGTCACCGATTATTGTAATTTATGGCAAATTTTTTATTTATTTTTTGTACTAATTTTTTTTTAATATATTGTAACAACCTCTGAAAATTGAAAGGTCGCCGTCAAGTTCTTTTTTTTTCTATTGGTTCGATCTAATTGTATGTCGCTGTCGATCGTGTTTTGTTTCAAGCACTGTCCATTTTCTGTTTTAAAATGTTAGGAAAAAAATATTTGCCCTTGCATCCTCACATTAAGCGAGAAAAATTAATAATAAGAACTAAACTGCCACTTACTGTAATTTATTGGAAGTTTTTTTTATTATTATTTTTTTTTTGTATATTGTCAGGACCCCTGAAATTTACTGAAGTTGTTTTTAATGGTTCATTGGAATTGTACATGCTTTTTCCGAAAAAAAATTAATAATAAATTTCCAGATTTTGAGCAAAAATCAATAACAAACTGCAATTACTGTAATTTATTACAATTTTTTTTTAATTTTATTTAATTTTCTACTACTTTTTGATATATTGTTACGACCCCTGACAATTAGAGGGTCGCTGCCCAGGTTTTTTTTATTGGTTCGATCCAGCTGTACGTTGCTGGCGATCGTGTTTTGTTTCTAGCACGTCATAATTTCTTCTATTTCAAGGAGAAGTCTCCATTTCATCTTGGATGTTTTTTCCAAAAAATAAATAAATAAATTTGCAGATTTTAAGCAAAAATCAATAACAAACTGCCGATTGCTGTCATTTATTGCACTGTTTTTAATTATTTAATTTTCTACTACTTTTTTGATATATTGTCACGACCCCTGAAAATTGGACGGTCGCTACTCAAGGTCTTTTTTTTTAATTGGTTCGAACTAGTTGTATGTTGCTGGCGATCGTGTTTTATTTCGAGTACGTCATAATTTCTTCTATTTCTTCTTGGGTGTTTTTTCAGAAAAAAATAAATAAATAAATTTGCAGATTTTAAGCAAAAGTCAATAACGAACTGCCGATAACTGTAATTTAATTTATTGCATTTTTTAAAAATTTTGTTTAATTTTCTTCTACTTTTTTGATATATTGTCACGACCCCTGAAAATTGGAGGGTCACTACTCAGGTCTTTTTTTTAATTCGTTCGATCTAGTTGTATGTTGCTGGCGATCGTGTTTTGTTTCGAGCACGTCATAATTTTTGCTGTTTCAAGGAGAAGAAGGTCTTCATTTTTTCTTTGATTTTTTTTCCGAAATAAAAATTAATAAATTTGTAGATTTTAAGCAAAAATCAATAACAAGCTGCTGATTACTGTAATTGTTTGCATTTTTTTTAATTTTATTTAATTTTCTACTATATTTTTAACATATTGTCACGACCCCTGACAATTGGAGGGTCACTGTTTAGGTTTTCCTTTTTTTTAATTATCTCGATCTAGTTTCGATCGTGTTTTGTTTCGAGTACGTCATAATTTCTGCTGTTTCAAGCAGAAGGCAGTCTTAATTTTTTCCTTTTTCATTTTTAAGCAAAAATCAATAACAAACTGCCGATTACTGTAATTATTTGCATTTTTTTTTAAATTTTTTACTACGTTTTTAATATATTGTCGCGACACCTGACAATTGGAGGGTCACTGTTCAGGTTTTCCTTTTTTTTTTTTAATTTGCTCGCTCTAGTTCTACGTTGCTTGCGATCGTGTTTTGTTTCAAGCACGTCATAATTTCTGCTCTTTCAAGGAGAAGACAGCCTTCATTTTTTTCTTAAATATTTTAAGCAAAAATCAATAATAATCTGCCGATTATTGCAATTTATGGCAAATTTTTCTGTTTTTTTTTTTTCTTCTTTTAATTTTTTTTTTTTTTTTTTTGGCATATTGTAACGACCCCTGAAAATTCGAGGTCACTGCTCATGTTATTTTTTTTCATTAGGTCAATATAAAATGGTACGTTGCTGTCGATCGTGTTTTGTTTTTAGTTGTCGATTACTAGAGCATATTTTTCTTTTTTTTATTAATTTTTTTTTCACGTGCTCTTACTCTATGTTTTGCTCACCTCTTTATAATTTGCATAATTTATTACATTTATTCTTCTCATCTATTTTAATCTTTAATTGTTTGACTTTTTCCAACTGATTCGATAGTCTTTTGTTTTTAGCAAGGCGCTTTCTGTTTTTTTCTTTTTTTTAAATATTTTGTGTTGTTAAGAAAAAATCGAATTTTCAGTTTCTTTCGCGTCTACCTCAAATATCTAAAGAGTGAACAGCAACTATTGTAAATCACGTCTGACTCACATGTTTCTCCCTAAATAAGAGATCACGCTACGTTTTACCACTACCGTTCACTCTGTATAATTCAAGCTTTCTTACGCAATTAATAACCTAATTACATCCTTCTCTTTCTAGCGCACCGGTTTTTAGTATTTGAAGAAAAAAAAGTCGAATTTTTACATCCTTTCTTACTTACTTCCTTGTACAATTCTAATTACTTTAAACATTAATGTGTGTACGCCTGCAGAAAACAAAAGACACGATCTCATTCAGCTTTTTTTTTTTATTTTAATTTGCGAGCGTAGATTTTTTTTAATGATTTCATTTTAATGACTGATTTTGCCGTAGAATTTTTTTTATTTCTTAAACTAATTAAAGACGTCACTGACAATCATTCTTACTCATTCTGTACAATTTCTATTTCATATACAGGGTGTCTCATAAATAAGGAGCCATACTGCGACATCAAATAGGTGACCATATTTAAAAACTTTTTTTCCTTGAACAAAATAACAAAAAAAGTATTGTTCACAAGATACGGTAACGTTAAATAATTCTTACTTACTTTCTATATTTTAATTTACATTTTCTCTTTTACTTTTGATCTTCGTAATATGTCTCAGCTTTTTTTTTAAAAAAAAAGGTAAAAAAAGAACAAAAAAAAACAAAGAACAAAACCAAAAACAATTCTGTTGCTTTTGACTTTTCTTGTTTCTTTTTCTAAAAATTTTTTTACATCGTCACTTTTGTTGGTGGACAAGTCGTTCGTCAATTATTTTTTGCCACCAACCGTCATTTTTTTCAATTATTTTTAGCCAATTGAATTGAACTATTTTTTGTTTTGATCTAATTTTCAATTTCATCTTTTTTTTATTCAATGAAGTTCTGCCATCTTTTTTGTTTCATTTATTTTTTTCTTCATTTCATTCTCTCTCTGTATTTTTCATTGTTTTTTCTTCTCTTTTTTTACGTACCTCTCTCTTTGGAAACTCCTTCCTATTCTTCATTTGTTTATCTTCCTCCAGCACTTGTCCTAATTTTGCACTATTTTTTTTAAAAAAATTTTCACCTTACCATAAATTATTTTTCTGCTTTTCGTTATTGTCCAAATTCACATTTTTTTTATTGTGTTATTATTTATTCCTTCTCATTTGATTCATTAACGTTTTTCATTTGTCCCACTTTCCTTCATTTCTCCACATCACTAGCTTTTTAATTTGTTTCCACGCTTTCGATTTCACTGACTCATAACCGGCTCGAAGGACCAAATGACAACGTCCCAAAGATCAGATATTTTTGGCCATTTAACTCGTTTCGCTTTTCTTTCTTTCACTCATCTTTACCTTTCTCACTTTTTTCCTTCTTTCTTCTTTTAGCTATCTTTTGCTTTTGAAACGATTTTCTATTCTTCATTTCTTTATCTTTCTCTAACGTTGCACCCTTTTGCTTTCCTTAAAAAAATTTCTGACTTGCGTTTTTCATTGTTGTCACAGAAACTTTTTGTAAATTTCTCCTTCTTTTGGTAATTATTGTTCAATTGAATATTAACGTTTCTTATTTGTCTAATTCTCTTTCACTTTTCCACTCTCACCATTACCTTTTTAATGTTTAATTAAATTTTTTGACGACTCATATCCGGCGCGAGGATTCAAATGTCTCGCTTTGGCTCGTCGCTATTTGGTCCTTCGAGCCGGATGTGCGTCGCAAAGGTAAAAATAATAAACATACCGGTGATAACGGGAAATTATTTTAGCGTTAACGCAAACATGCAAATCAGCTAATTAAAACATGGCGAATCCGTTCCGTTAAGCATTTCCGCTTGCGCAAACTCCGGTCTTTCACAAGCGCCATTCCTTAATTCGTTATTAATTCCGCCGGGGTAATTTGTGCAAGCATTTATAGAATGATATACGTGATATTTCACAATGCATTAACATTAAATGGAAAATATTTACAAGAGGTCGCGCGAAAGGTCGCGCAAATGTCACGAGCGAGCGAAAAAAAAAAACTTGGAAATATTATTGTCGTGTGCATCCTGCTCCTCCTCCGCTTCCTAACACTCCTCTCTCGGTTTATTTATAACTTACGTTGGTTGTTTTTCTAGTTGGCCAACAGGACGAAGCGCCGGCCAAAAAGGAAGACAGCTTCGAAGCCGAGCTATGCAAAGACAAGGACGCGGGAGAATGGTTCCGTTTGGTTGCTGGGGATGGAGATAACTGCCGTGACGTCATTCAATGTACCTCATCGGTAAGTTTGAGGCAAATTCAATTTTTTTTTTCTTAATCAACGATCGTGATGTGTTGCAGGGCCTTCAAGCCATCCGTTGCCCTGCTGGGTTGTACTTCGACATCGAGAAGCAAACGTGCGATTGGAAGGAGTCGGTGAAGAACTGCAAGCTGAAGAACAAGGAGCGGAAGGTGAGGCCCCTTTTGTTCACCGACGAACCGCTCTGCCAGGACGGATTTTTGGCATGCGGAGATGGCAACTGCATAGAGAGGGGGCTCTTCTGTAACGGCGAAAAGGACTGCAGCGATGGTTCCGATGAAAACACTTGTGGTAAGTGCCCCTATTTCCTAGTTGGTTTGCTCAATGGTGGTAGATCAGTATGGTGGGTAGTTTCGAATATTGGTTTGGATTGGAAACTCGTGAACCTCTTTTGGGCAAAGTTGGGCACATTTTGGACATGGAGAAAAATGTGTGCCCAACGAAGTTAGCAATGTATGCAGATGTCAAACGCAGATTACGATCTTATATAAGTAAAAAAGTGAGAGTATACAGCTGGTGAAGTGTGACTTTCCCCTTGTGCGAATCCCATCCAAGCTAGAACCGGCACGGCTGGCTGCGTCGAGGCTATTAACATGCGAGATGTTAAAAGTGAAACGTGTTTGTTGTAAAGGTTGTGGGTCGTAAAATCTTAGCAAAAGGGTGATAATGTCGTAACGCGATGCCTGATAGTTGTGACTGCCCGAGCAGCTCCTACATTCTTTGCTTGGAAAGTGGGCCGAACCGCACGTATCGGCGCCGCACCCGCTGCTGTCGTAGAAGTTACATCAAGGACAACGAAAGTTATTTCTTAATATCGACTTTCGCATTATATTTAACCTCACAAGGTCCCTCATTGTTCGACCGCTTACACCGCGCGCGGCTTGTAAATATTTTCAGCGGAGGAAAACGACTTCTATATCGCGAAAACAACTTAGCATTTTGATGACTGGCCTTTCGACAAAACCAGACGAACCCTTGGCGCACAAATTCAAAAGGGCAACGAATTTAATTTGATGTTTTCTCGAAAGACCTCATCACTTCGGTGACATCTTCATTATATCTTCAGGGTACTGGACTTTAGATCTACTGAATGCTTTTGATGAGAGCTTGATGATGGCCTGAGTCTTCTCTTTGCAGTTCTTTCTTGGTCTCACTTCTACATTTTTTTTTTCGAAGGACTTCATCACTTTGGTGAGCCTTCATTAATTCACCGTGGTTGGCTTTAGGTGTTACTGAGCTCTCTAGGATTTTAGAACTGCTGAATGGTGTTGATGATAGCTTCCAAAACCAGTTAAACTATTGGCTTGAGTCTCGGCCTCACTGCTAAAACTTTTTCCAAGAACCTTTGGTGATGTCTTCATTAATTCCTCGCTGTTAAATTTGAACTTATTAAAACTAGATCTATTAAATGGTTTTGATGATAGCTTCCAAAATCAGTTAAGCTGTTGGCCTTAGACTTCTTTTTACAATTCTTCCTCGGCTTCACTATTGGCTTTAGTCTTCTTTGTTCATTGACAGTTGAAACGTCACCTGACTTTGGTTGGTTTCATTCTTGGAACTTCTCCATTACTAGCCCTATAGTCTAGTAGGTAATTCCAGATTTTTTTTATAATTTCTTCTCTTCAGCAATCCCCAAGGGGCTCTTTCATGCTTTAGGGTTTGCACTTCTCTTCAACAAACTCCAAGGGGCTCCTTCCTGCTTTGCACTTACTAAATCTCTTTTCTTCAGCAAACCCCAAGGGGCTCGTTCATTCTTTGGGATTTGCGTCAAACGTTTTGCTTGGCGCCCATCATGATCAAGTCAAAAAATTGGATTGATAACTCAGTGAAAATTTTTGAAGTTACCGGACTTTTGATGATAGCTCGATGATGGCCTCAGTCTTCTAACCTTGGTCTCACTTTTACATTTTTTTTTCGAAGGACCTCATCACTTTGATGACGCCTAATTTTGAAGTTAGAGGCCTGAGACATTTCCCGGAATATCTTGAAGCTTTCCTTAGCGTTTACTTGGATTTTACTCTTTTGCAAGACCTTGCAGTTGTTGCTAATTAGGACGAATGAGGAAGGATCTGTTGAAGACAGGGGGAGGTTCAACGAAGTAGCAAGACTTTTGGCAACTCTTCCAAAGGACCCCAAATCGATTTTGATTCACCCAAAACATCAAAGACCCTCTTGGTTCTGCTGATGACTTTGCTCCTCCACGCGTAAATGAAGATGAAGGCGTAGCTAATGAATCATGGTCCAGAAACTTAGGGATCAAACCAAAAAGCATTGAAAGGTTTTCAATTTTGGACAACTTAAATGGACTGTTTCAAGCAAGGCAACTTCGATGTAAGCATCGAAGCTGGATGGATATCAAGCGGTATCTTCACCGAAGAAAATTGAAGCTTTATCCCAAGAGACATTGTAAAGAAATCGCAGGTGACATTTTGCTCTTTTTTGATAAGAAGGAAACGTCTTCGTCTTACACTTTGCATTTTTTTTTTTTGGTACAGTTAAAGAACTACATGGAAAAGAGCCACGTGGACCTCAAACTGATTTGATTTCACTAAAACCCAACTACCCTTCACTTTTATTTTGGTTTCAGGTCCTCCAAATCCTCTCGTACTTGGCCATATCACCTTCTTTGGGTTTTCCCATCTTACCATCAATTAATGGACTATGTTCGGAGGGCCTTCCCTTTTTTCTTTCCCCTCTTTCTCCAAAATGGTTCACTCACCTCGTTTTACCTCTTCCAAGCGGCCTATTGACTTTCTCTTTATTTTCTTCCTTCAAAATAATCCAATCATGCTTTTCCTCTTCTTCCAATTGGTTTCTTTTCCTCTTCAATTTTGATCTCCTTTCTTTCTGAGTTACCTTCTTTTTATTTTTCTTTAAGTGTTCGGGTCGCTCGCCTTAATTTTTGTGCTCAAGCCAGCTGGATCTTTATTAATCATTCCTATCCACCCGCCTTTGTGCGTCTTCCTTATCAAAGTCTTTTCACTCTTCTTAAGTTTTGAGCTTGAACCGTCTGGATTTTTATTTGTTCTTCTTATCCACCTACTCTCGTGCTTCTTCCTTAACACATTCTTTCCGTCTGGTTTCCTTAACGACCCCAATTCCGTCCAACGTCCTTCCTCTTATCTTCAACTTTCTCGTTAATCGTTTGGATCCCCCTTGGGTTTATCTAATGGTTATCGTCTTGACATTTTCATTCGTAGACTTCACAAAATGAAGGCGGGGCCCAGAAGCCGAGAATTTCCGAACGGAAAAGTCAAATGAAGGAGTTGGACCAGCGCCATGAAAGCCCAAAAAGTTTTTTAAATGAAAGCAACGCATAAAATCCCGAAGTCCTTCCAAATGAGGATTACATCGATGGTAAAGGTCAAGTGAAGATCATTTAGCACCAAAATTTTTAAACCACAACCAAATCTTTTGCAATGCCAGAACTGTACCCCCCTAAAATCCGGATTCGTTCTGTATTCTTCCAAACAAGGATTGCATTAATGGGAAAGGCACGTGATTTACGATCCGATGTTTATTGCGGTATTTTCGAATAAAATTGCATCATGATATGCAAATCCCAATAAAAAAAAAAACAAGCAGCCGCTAGGCCATTAAAATTCCTCGTATTATAGTGGCTTTCGACTTTCGAGGTCGCAGTTTTCCTTCCTTTTTAACGGGCGCGTTTTCTTTCCAGATATCGACAACGATCCGAACCGTGCTCCGCCATGTGACCCGGCCGTTTGCGTGCTCCCCGACTGTTTCTGCTCCGAAGATGGCACCACCATCCCCGGGGACCTCCCAGCCAAAGACGTGCCCCAAATGGTCACGATCACCTTCGACGACGCCATCAACAACAACAACATCGAATTGTACAAGGAGATATTCAACGGTAATCGCAAGAACCCCAACGGTTGCGACATCAAGGCCACCTTCTTTGTCTCGCACAAGTACACCAACTACTCCGCCGTGCAGGAAATGCATCGCAAAGGTCACGAAATCGCCGTACACTCCATCACGTAAGTATCACTTGTTGATTTTTTTGGATGTGCGGACATGTTCTTTTTGGTACATGAAGTTTGGGTTCCAGGCATAACGACGATGAGCGTTTTTGGAGCAACGCCACTGTCGACGATTGGGCTAAAGAGATGGCCGGGATGAGGATCATAACGGAAAAATTCGCCAACCTAACTGATAACAGCGTGGTGGGAGTTAGGGCCCCATACCTCCGCGTTGGGGGGAACAACCAATTCACCATGATGGAAGAGCAGGCGTTCCTCTACGACTCCACCATCACCGCCCCTCTTAGCAACCCTCCGCTTTGGCCTTACACCATGTACTTCCGGATGCCCCATCGCTGCCACGGTAACCTCCAAAATTGCCCCACGCGAAGCCACGCCGTTTGGGAGATGATCCTCAACGAGTTGGATCGCAGAGAAGACCCCACCAACGACGAGTACCTTCCCGGATGCGCCATGGTAGATTCCTGCTCCAACATCCTAACTGGCGATCAATTCTACAACTTCCTCAATCACAACTTCGACCGCCATTACGAAGAAAACCGCGCTCCCCTCGGTTTGTACTTCCACGCCGCTTGGTTGAAGAACAATCCCGAATTCCTGGACGCCTTCCTCTATTGGATCGACGAAATCCTGAGCTCGCGCAACGACGTCTACTTTGTTACAATGACGCAAGTAATACAGTGGATTCAAAACCCGAGGACGGTCAGCGAATCCAAGAACTTCGAACCGTGGAGGGAGAAGTGCGTCGTCGATGGAATCCCCAACTGCTGGGTTCCACACTCGTGCAAACTCACCTCCAAGGAAGTTCCTGGAGAGACCATCAACTTGCAGACGTGCGTGAGATGTCCCAACAACTATCCATGGGTGAACGATCCCACCGGTGATGGTTTCTTCTAAGTCAAGTATAAATAGTGTCGATGAGGGACAAAAAAATTTTTTTTAGTGTTACCCTTGCCTAAACTAAACTTAAACGGCCCGATTTTTCTCGCAGGGCTTTTATAGTGATCCTACCTTCCAACTTATGTATTTATTGTTTCATGACTGTGCGTGTATTTGTACATTTGTTATTGATTTTTTTATATATATACATAACATAAATAAAGGCGTATTTTAGACTGTCCACTTTCATCCGACTCAGAAATAAAATGAAATAAAATAAAGGCACGCAACTTCTAGGATAATTTTAAATACTGAGGAACTAGCTCCTCTCTCCCTTGACTATCCCCAGACGGGATCTGCACACCCCCGCCCCCCCAACTATCGTCGTGTAATATAGACAACAGACATATCTTAGTTGAAATATGTAAAATTTATTATAAGTAAATGTTTTTTTTTTTGTAAAAATTTTAATAAAATATAGTTAATAAACCCGTTGGTTTCATTACTTACGTACATACAAACATCTGGCGTACCTACGTGGTTGGTTTCAAGGCGAGCAAAAGGTATTCTGAAAAATGCAAGTAACGACCGAGCTGCATTCCGATGGAAAAAGTCATCTTGTTTGTTGGAAACCATGTCAACGTGTCAGAAAAATCGACGAGTCCATGGCAGAATGGGCTCGTTTCAAGGACGCTCTGGTCACCCACTTTAAAACTGTATCGTCATTCCGCCTGGTAGTAGTAGATCTTGCGTAATTGGCAATTACCGTTCGTTCCGAAAATGGACGAGGCGTTTACGACGTACTTAATTCCGCAATAAAGTATATAATTAGCCCAGAAACTCATCATCGCCGTCCAGTGATTTTACGATTTGCGTAATGGTGACCTTAAAAGAGCTTCTTGCACGGTTCTCGATGGCTATCAGCCGCTTGGCAACTTGTTTCCATTTTTTTTCCTCAAATCCAGCTCCAATCGGGTCAGATCAAAACTTCTTTGGACATTTAATGAATCAACCCCAATCAGTTCGACCTACTTCGGGATTTTTCAATAGTTCTTCGACTCCGATCAGTTCTTCTTTGGACCAATCCCAGCGGCAATTTCAACTAATGAGGAAGGGTCTGTTGAAGATCCAACAAAATAGAAAATACGTGTAACTCGTCCGAAGGACCCCAAACCAATTTAGGTTAACCCAAAATCTCAAAATAAATCTTGGCTACGACTTCTCCACACGTAAGTGAAGATGAAAGCGTCACTAATGGAGTCGCCTGTAATTCTTCTTCACTACGCAGAGGTTTGGGATCAGACCAAAAAGTAACGAAAGGTTCTCCATGCAAGATAACTTCGCTGTAAACTGAATAAATCGAGGAAAATAAAACAGAGGATTGGTACATCCTTTGGTACAACGGTATTTCACTGAAGAAAGGTGAAACTTTATGCCAAGAGTCATTGTAAAGAAAGTTCAGTTGAAATTTCGATCATTTTTTTTACAAAAAAAGGGGAAAATCCTGCTACAGTTAAAGATCTTTGCTTGGCAACTTGTTTTCATTTTTTCCTTAAGTCCAGCTCCAATCGGTTCAGGTCAAAACTTCTTTGGACATTTAATGAATCAACTCCAATCACTTATGTCTTTAGTTCGACTTCCTACCTTGGGACGATGTTTATTAAGCAGCTAATAAAAAATAATAAACATGACAGCGAACAGAACAAAGAAAACAAATAAAAAATGATATTCTGCAAGAGAAAGGGGGGGGGGGACATGAATTTAAAAAAAACAATGAAATGAGAAACAACGTTTGTTAGGCAGCAACTAAAAAAATAAAAATTGAAAAAAAAAACCGAACAGGATAGAAAGACAAATAACAATAACCAAAATGACACCGAACAGGATAACAAGAAAAATAACAAAAACAATAAACAAATAAAAATAACGATGGACGCTCTGGAACAGAAAGGGGGCATGAATTACAAAAAAAAAACCAAAGAAACGAGAAACAAACCTACCAAGCAGCAGCAAATAAAAATAATAAAATAAAATAAAGATGACAGTGAAAAAACAAAAAAAAAACAAAATAAAATAAATAACAATAACTGTTCTGAGAGAAAAAAAGAACTTAATTAAAACAAACAAATGAAAAAAAAACATAATAAAAACAATAAACAACGACGGTACAAAAAGGGGGCATGGATTAAAAAAAAATTAAAGAAACGAAAAATGTTTATTAAGCAGCAAATAAAAAGTAAAAAATAATAAACATGACATCAACAGAACAAAGAAAACAAATTACAATCGGTATTCTGGGAGAAAAAGCGGACATGAATTAAAAAAAGGACAAATAAAATGAGGAACAACAACTAAAAAATAAAAATAAAAATAACACCGAACAACAACTAAAAAATAAAACTAAAAATGACACCGAACAGGATAAAACAAAAACAATAAACAAATAAAAATAACAATGAATATTCTGGGACAGAATTACAAAAAAAAAAAACAAATGAAGCGAGAAACAATATTAGACAGCAGCAAAGAAAAATAATAAAATGACAGCGAGCAAAACAATAAAAGAAAACAAATAACAATGATTGTTCTGAGAGAGAAGGAGAACTTAATTGAAAAAAAAAAACAAATGAAACGAAATGCAACGTCTATTTGACAGTAATTAAAATAAAAATGGCGAGAAATTAAATAGAAATCGGCAAGTGAATTTGAATTAATTAAAAAAATCACCTATTCTGAAAACAACCATTCACTAATATTCATTAAATTTTTTGTACAAAATAAAAAAATTAACAAAATATGCAAAGCGAGCAAAATAAAAACAAAACAAAAAACAATGGCCGATTTATTAATAAATTTAAAAAAGTCAATGTGAAGAAACTTAAATAAAAAATAAAACAAAAGTCAAATTAAATGAAGAAAAATCGAGAAGAGATTTCGAATTAATTTTCACTCGATAATGAATGATTCTTTTAGGTACAAAAAAACAAAAACAGAAACAAAAGCAAAACGCAGTTTTCAGCGAACAGAACAAAAAACGAAACAATGAAACAATTGGCATTCTGGGAGAGAAATGAGGCACGAATTAAAAAAGGAAACAAATGAGACGAAATACAACGTTCGACTGACAATAAATAAAAAATTAAATAAAAATGGCGAAAAATTTATTTCACAAAATAATTAAAATGCAAGGCAGAACAAAAACAAAAGAAAACCAATGGACGATTCGCAAAAAGGAAACGGGGCGCAAAAAAACGAAACACAGCGTTTGTTCGGCAGCGAATAAATTAAAAAAAAAAAAAAAACTTGTCTGGGGCAGCCGAAAAATCGCACAATTCTCACCAATACTGCTTGTCAATCGACAACTTCTTCAAACGACAGCGAAACGTTGAGAAATGTGCGGCTTTCAAAATATCCCTGGCAAGTTGACAACGAAATCATTAGACAAGAGTTTAATTCTAAAAAAAAAAACTGACAAAACCCAAAACAAAAAAGTGTACACATTTGGCGCTAAATTTGATTAACAAAATAACTTCCCACGTTAGTAATAAACAAAGGAAAGCGTAGAGGTCCCAACTTGCAACCCTGGGGTACTCCAGACTCAAATATTGAGCCTTTTATTTTAAGACTTTGGAAACTGTTTAGTGTGCTTCATCAAAATTGACAAAAGGAAGTAAACAAGAATGATCGATTGATACCACCCACCAGGTTAATTTTAATAGGAATTAATTAATTAATTAATTAATCAACGCCAATCAGTTCAACCTACTTCGGGATTTTTCAATAATTCTTCGACTCCGATCAGTTCTTCTTTGGACCAATCCCACTCAGTTATGCCTACGACAATTTCAACTAATGAGGAAGGATCTGTTGAAAATCCGACAAAGTAAAAAATCCGTGTAGATTTTGGTAACTCATCCAAAAGACCCCAAATCAATTTGGATTAACCCAAAATCTCAAAATAAATCTTGGCTCGGCTAATTACGACTCCTCCACACATAAATGCAGATGAAGGCGTAACTAATGAAGTCGCCTGTAATTCTTCTTCATTACGCAGAGGTTTAGGGATCAGACCAAAAAGTATTGAAAGGTTCTCAATTTTGAACAGCTCAAATGGGACTGCTCCAGGCAAGATTTTTTAGTTGATTTTCGACAGAAAAATTTTATGGGACGCTTTTTACCGCAAGAAACCCAGTTCGAAGGAGCCGATATGAATCCGAAACACAATCCGACACTAAGTACTCCATCCCTCTGTATTTGTTAAAGTAGGCCTTGATGATGATGATTAAAGAATTGAAACGAAACCAGACTTACAAAAGGAATAAGTTACTTGAATGGATGACGTATTTGTTTGAATCCTTTCAGGATTTCCGGGAATTTCATAGAAAAATGGTTTTGACTAAGTTGGCCTTTAAATAACCTCTTGAACCGTGGTTAAACCCCAAAGAATTCAAAGTAAGGGATACTTTGGGGATTATCTAAAGAATTCATTAGAGATTATCCAATATCAAAAATTCTGAAAGTACTTCGAGTTTTTTTTTCATGACCAGAACCCGTCTGCAAAGGATATACCGGAGGCACCGTAGCCATTTAGGCTTGTTGCGCTCGTCCTGGTTCTGTTGCCGCAACCATATCGCCTGCACCAGCTGGTACAGGTTTTTCACTGATTGCGTGTTGAAATCTTTGGGAACTATCATGAGATGACCGAATACGCTGTCTGCGATTTGCCAGCGCATCACATCCACACAAAATCTGCATTACTGTCTTTGGTTCTCCATTGCAGAATCTGCAGTTTAGATCCCCATTGAATTTACCGATCCTGTGGTGATCTTGAGTTACGTCGTGCTTAAAAGCAAAAGTTCTGTAGCTCTCTTTTTGCAAGGACCTCTAACGAAGGTCTTGCTGTGGCGATGTCCTGGCCTGCTTAGCCAGTGTCTCTTATGTTCCTCGCTTATCCAGTCACTAAAAAAGCCCCGAATAGCGTTCTTGGTTATACCTAGGACAGGTTTAGGGCCAAGGTTTGCCGCACCCGCACCCTGCCTGGCTAGTTCATCTGCCCGTTCGTTGCCGATAATACCCCGATCACCTGGCACCCACACCAGCGTGACGCAGTTGTATTCGGCCAGGTCATTGAGCTCACTTAAGCATTCCCACATCAGTTTGGAAGAGATCTTTGGGCTTACCAAAGCCTTCGAAGCCGCCTGGCTATCGGTTATGTTTGTATAAGTCCTCCTTTTCTTTTCTCGCGCACATTGTAATATGGCGTATATTTCTGTTTGGAGTACGGAAGCAAATTGGCCCAACGGGAAGCATAACTTCTCCTTTGGTCTATGCCCATACATTCCAGACCCGGTACCAGTCTCAGTTCTGGAGCCGTCCGTATACCAGATCAGACTTCCAGGAGGAAAGTTCTGTTCAGGTTCCCGATACTCAGCAGATTCATTAATTTCTATCTTAATGAGTAGGTTTATGTTGCCTTTGGGGGCCATATAGTCCGTCCTCATATCGAGTAAAGGACGCCTTAGCGCAACCATACTTGTATGACCCGTACTTGTATTAAGTGGTTGACATGAATGCTGCAATCTGTGGAGTCCTCGTCTTGTCTCTCCCATTATCATAATGAGTAAGGGAGGTAGGGCTAGAAGGGCTTCCATTCAAGTTTTGCTTAAATAGGTACCAGGAATATTGATGGGATTTGATCATGATGACTTTGAAGGTACTTCTTCTACTGATCTAAACATTTTACGTAAACTGCGAAAAGGTATGTGCTTTGAATTTTTTAGAGAGTTTTGCCATGGTACCAAGTTGACCCACTTTGTCTGTTCCAAAAGTTTTGAAATCTTTAAGTCTTGAATTATGTGTAATTTTGGCAGGGTTTTATCGAAATGCCCAGCGCATTGATGAAATGGGAAGGAGGGAGTTGATCTTGTTGGCCTCTTAGGTACTTCCCTTCATATAAACCTCTTCCTAAACCGAGGAGGGCTTTTTCTGAATTGATTGTACCTTAAATGTTTCAGAAATTTTCAAAAAAATAGCAAAAGATCGATAGAGAAGATTAAAGAAACATTGCTGATGTCACGACGTGTTCCCCAAGGAAACCTTTTAGGTCCTCTGCTATTCGTTTAATTTCTTTTACTCTCCTTTACATTGTTAATGTAAGGGAACCTCTATGTCCCCTCCTGTATTTTGTATTGCCCAAAATTGGAGCTTTATCGCTACCTTAATTGGTGTTCAAGAGACTGTGGACTATTTTTCAAAATTTCGATTTTGTTCTTGATTGTTTGATTTATTAGCAATTTGCATCTGGTTTGCAATTGTTTAATTAATTTATTTTCGTTCAAAGCACGTAATATCTGTGTCTTTGTTCCAGGGGCTTTTATTACTCGTCGCCTGCGAAATGAGGTCAGCATTTTATCGTTGTGTTAGACTACATGAAATTCGCCCGCCCGGGACTTATCTGCAATCTCCTTATTTCTCTTTATTGCGCCCCGCGAGACGTCCGCGCCACAATTTCGAAAAATTTCATTCCGCCGCGCAAGTCGCCGCCCGCCGCCGCCTGATTAAAATTTCTGACTCGTTACTCAATTAGCGTCTTCCGAAACTCGCCATCTCGTCAAGCACTTTACGAGCAATTTATTCTAAATGAGGATGAAATGCGAGTTTGCTCAGGGCAAATAACTTTCTCCCTGCGTTACGTCGAAATTAAATTCGCAATTGCCGACTTTGTTTTGGTGTGATTTGCTTTAAAGCTTTAAAGCCTGAGAAGAAGAAACCGAGAATCCAAAGCACAGATATGGCCGAAGAAGGTCAAAAGGTAAAGAAGGTGAAAACTTGTGAGAAGCTGAATTTGAAAGCTTAATAAATCGAGGAAAATAAAGGAAAAGGAAAAGAAAGCTTAGATGTAATTTCGATAATTTTTGACAAGAAGGAAACACTTTCCATTTTTTTCCTGCTACAGTTAAAGATCTACGCTTGGCAACTTGTTTTCATTTTTCCTTAAGTCCAGCTCCAATCGGTTCAGATCAAAACTTCTTTGGACATTTAATGAATCAACTCCAATCACGTATGCCTTTAGTTCGACCTCCTACTTCGGGATTTTTAATAGTTCTTCGACTCCGATCAGTTCTTTTTTGTACCAATCCCACTCAGTTATGCCTACGACAATTTCAACTAATGAGGAATGATATGTTGAAGATCCGACAAAGTAGAAAGTCCGTGTAGATTTTGGTAACTCGTCCAAAGGACCCCAAATCGATTTGGATTAACGCAAAATCTCAAAATAATCTTGGCTCGGCTAATTACTACTCCTCCACACGTAAATACAGATGAAGGCGTAACGAATGAAGTCGCCTGTAATTCTTCTTCATTACACAGAGGTTTGGGGATCAGACCAAAAATATTGAAAGGTTCTCAATTTTGAACAGCTCAAATGGGACTGCTCCAAGCAAGATTTTTTAGTTGATTTTCGACAGAAAAATTTTATGGGACGCCTTCTACCGCAAGAAACGCAAAAAACCCAGTTCGAAGGAGCCGATATGAATCCGAAACACAATCCGACACATAAGTACTCCATCCCTCTGTATTCGTTGAAGTAGGCTTTGACGATGATGATTAAAGAATTGAAACGAGACCAGACTTACAAAAGGAATAAGTTACTTGAATGGATGACGTATTTGTTTGAATCCTTTCAGGATTTCCGGGAATTCAAAAATCTCCATAGAATAATTGGAAAAATGGTTTTGACTAAGTTGGCCTTTAAATAACCTCTTGAACCGTGGTTAAACCCCAAAGAATTCAAGGTAAGGAATACTTTGGGGATTATCTAAAGAATTCATTAGGGATTATCTAAGGTTATCCATTATCAAAAATTTTCAAAGTACTTCGAGTTTTTTTTTTCATGACCAGAACCCGTCTGCAAAGGATATACCGGAGGCACCGTAGCCATTTAGGCTTGTTGTGCTCGCCCTGGTTCTGTTGCCGCAACCATTCAGTGAGGCACCAGCTGGTACAGGTTTTTCACTGATTGCGTGTTGAAATCTTTGGGAACTATCATGAGATGACCGAATACGCTGTCTGCGATTTGCCAGCGCATCACATCCACACAAAATCTGCATTGCTGTCTTTGGTTCTCCATTGCAGAATCTGTAGTTTAGATCCCCATTGAATTTACCGATCCTGTGGTGATCTTGAGTTACGTCCTGCTTAAAAGCAAAAGTTCTGCAGCTCTCCTTTTGCAAGGACCTCTAACGAAGGTCTTGCTGTGGCGATGTCCTGGCCTGCTTAGCCAGTATCTGTTATGTTCCTCGCTTATCCAGTCACTAAAAAAGCCCCGAATAGCGTTCTTGGTTATACCTAGGACAGGTTTAGGGCCAAGGTTTGCCGCACCCGCACCCTGCCTGGCTAGTTCATCTGCCCGTTCGTTGCCGATAATACCCCGATGACCTGGCACCCACACCAGCGTGACGCAGTTGTATTCGGCCAGGTCATTGAGCTCACTTAAGCATTCCCACATCAGTTTGGAAGAGATCTTTGGGCTTACCAAAACCTTCAAAGCCGCCTGGCTATCGGTTAGGTTTGTATAAGTCCTCCTTTTCTTTTCTCGCGCACATTGTAATATGGCGTATATTTCTGTTTGGAGTACGGAAGCAAATTGGCCCAACGGGAAGCATAACTTCTCCTTTGATCTATGCCCATACATTCCAGACCCGGTACCAGTCTCAGTTCTGGAGCCGTCCGTATACCAGATCAGACTTCCAGGAGGGAAGTTCTGTTCAGGCTCCCGATGCTCAGCAGATTCATTAATTTCTATCTTAATGAGCAGGTTTATGTTGCCTTTGGGGGCCATATAGTCCGTCCTCATATCGAGTAAAAGACGCCTTATGCGCAACCATACTTGTATGACCCATACTTGTATTAAGTGGTTGACATGAATGCTGCAATCTGTGGAGCCCTCGTCTTGCCTCTCCCATTATCATAATGAGTAAGGGAGGTAGGGCTAGAAGGGCTTCCATTCGAGTTTTGCTTAAATAGGTACCAGGAATATTGATGGGATTTGATCATGTTGACTTTGAAGGTACTTCTTCTGATCTAAACATTTTACGTAAACTGCGAAAAGGTATGCGCTTTGAATTCTTTAAAGAGTTTTGCCATGGTACCAAGTTGACCCACTTCGTCTGTTCCAAAAGTTTTGAAATCTTTAAGTCTTGTATTATGTGTAATTTTGGCAGGGTTTTATCGAAATGCCCAGCGCGTTGATGAAATGGGAAGGAGGGAGTTGATCTTGTTGGCCTCTTAGGTACTTCCCTTCATATAAACCTCTTCCTAAACCGAGGAGGGCTTTTTCTGAATTGATTGTACCTTAAATGGTTCAGAAATTTTCAAAAAAATAGCAAAAGATCGATAGAGAAGATTAAAGAAACATTGCTGATGTCACGACGTGTTCCGCAAGGAAACCTTTTAGGTCCTCTGCTGTTCGTTTAATTTCTTTTTCTCTCCTTTACATTGTTAATGTAAGGAAACCTCTATGTCCCCTCCTGTATTTTGTATTGCCCAAAATTAGAGCTTTATCGCTACCTTAATTGGTATTCAAAAGAGACTGTCTCTCGCTGTGGACTATTTTTCAAAATTTCAATTTTATTCTTGATTGTTTGATTTATTAGCAATTTGCATCTGGTTTGCAATTGTTTAATTAATTTATTTCCGTTCAAAGCACGTAATATCTGTGTCTTTGTTCCAGGGGCTTTTATTACTCATCGCCTGCGAAATGAGGTCAGCATTTTATCGTTGTGTTAGACTACATGAAATTCGCCCGCCCGGGACTTATCTGCAATCTCCTTATTTCTCTTTATTGCGCCCCGCGAGACGTCCGCGCCACAATTTCGAAAAATTTCATTCCGCCGCGCAAGTCGCCGCCGCCGCCGCCTGATTAAAATTTCTGACTCGTTACTCAATTAGCGTCTTCCGAAACTCGCCATCTCGTCAAGCACTTTACGAGCAATTTATTCTAAATGAGGATGAAATGCGAGTTTGCTCAGGGCAAATAACTTTCTCCCTGCGTTACGTCGAAATTAAATTCGCAATTGCCGACTTTGTTTTGGTGTGATTTGCTTTAGAGCCTGAGAAGGAGGCTCGATTGAAACCGAGAATCCAAAGCACAGATATGGCCGAAGAAGGTCAAAAGGTAAAGAAGGTGAAAACTTGTGAGAGGCTGAATTTGAAAGCTTAATAAATCGAGGAAAATAAAGGAAAAGGAAGCTTAGATGTAATTTCGATCATTTTTGACAAGAAGGAAACACTTTCCATTTTTTTCCTGCTACAGTTAAAGATCTACGCTTGGCAACTTGTTTTCATTTTTCCTTAAGTCCAGCTCCAATCGGTTCAGATCAAAACTTCTTTGGACATTTAATGAATCAACTCCAATCCCGTATGCCTTTAGTTCGACCTCCTACTTCGGGATTTTTAATAGTTCTTCGACTCCGATCAGTTCTTCTTTGTACCAATCCCACTCAGTTATGCCTACGACAATTTCAACTAATGAGGAATGATATGTTGAAGATCCGACAATGTAGATTTTGGAAACTCGTCAAAGGACCCCAAATCGATTTGGATTAACGCAAAATCTCAAAATAAATCTTGGCTCGACTAATTACTACTCCTCCATACGTAAATATAGATGAAGGCGTAACGAATGAAGTCGCCTTTAATTCTTCTTCATTAGCAGAGGTTTGGGGATCAGACCAAAAAGTATTGAAAGGTTCTCACTTTTGCACAACTCAAATGGGACTGTTCCAAGCAAGATTTTTTAGTTGATTTTCGACAGAAAAATTTTATGGGACGCTTTTTTTTACCGCAAAAAACCCAGTTCGAAGGAGCCGATATGAATCCGAAACACAATCCGACACTAAGTACTCCATCCCTCTGTATTTGTTAAAGTAGGCCTTGACGATGATGATTAAAGAATTGAAACGAAACCAGACCTACAAAAGGAATAAGTTACTTGAATGGATGACGTATTTGTTTGAGCCCTTTCAGGATTTTCGGGAATTCCACAGAAAAATGGTTTTGACTAAGTTGGCCTTTAAATAACCTCATCTTGCTCTTGAACCTTAGATAAATCCTAAAGAATTCAAAGTTAAGAATACTTTAGGGATTATCTAAAGAATTCATTAGGGATTATCTAAGGTTATCCAATATCAAAAATTTTCAAAGTACTTCGAGTTTTTTTTTTCATGACCAGAACCCGTCTGCAAAGGATGCACCGAAGGCACCGCAGCAATTGCCGACTTTGCTTTGGTGTGATTTGCTTTAGCTTTAAAACCTGAGAAGGAGGCTTGATTGAAACCGAGAATTCAAAGCACAGATATGGCCGAAGAAGGTCAAAAGGTAAACTTGGAGAAGCTGAATTTGAAAAATCGATCCCGAAATAAGTCGAACTGCAGTCGTAAGTGATAGGGATTGATCCGTTGAATGCCCAAACAAGAACTAACTAATCCGGAAGAAGATCAAACGTATAACGATGCGGAAGGCAAGAGCTCTTGGATTTGAGAAATCGATTCCAAAGTAGGAAGGTTTACTTCGTGCATTGCAAAAGAGGTTTAAAAAACTCTTTGGGCTTTCATGGTACTGGTCCAATTGGATCGTTTGACCTTTTCGTTCGGCTTCTGGGTTCCTTCTTCTTCATTTTGGGAAGCCTACGTATGAAGACGTCAAGGTGATAACCAAGGGGGAATCCAAACAATTAGAGAGAAAGTTGAAGATAAGAGGAAAGACGTAAGAGTAACATTTCAATAAATTAAGAAGGACAAATAGTTTAAGTTCAACAATTAAGGAGAATGAAAATAATTTGTTAAGGAAGAAGCACAAAAACGGGTGGATAAGAAAGACAAAACTTTCTATTTGTTCCCCGTAAATTTTTGTAAATTGTCCTGAAGATGTTTTTGAATAAATAACCCGAATTTTTTTTTCCAAAACTTTTTATTACTCCCTTCTAGGTTTTATTGTTTTTTTTAATATGACATCTTGAACATACTGAAGATATTTTTTTTTATTTTAATAATATTAGCAAATTGCTTGAACTGAATTGAACCTTTCTAGATTTTTTTTAATTCTATTAACTTCATACAGAAAAATTTTCTATAATTTTTTTAGGCACTCCTCTAAAGATTTTTTTTTTCAAAACACATGCAACTTCACCTTCTCTTAGAAATTGCTTTGCGAAATGATCAACTTAACGAAATTACGCAACTTCAAGCGTCTTTTTTTACGTCCATCACCTTTTCTAACCGCGTTCCACAAATCCGCGTGTTTTCTTTGAATCACTTTCGTCTTTTCGACTTTTCCTGTGGCAACCAACCCACCCACCCCCATCACTTTCTTTTCGCAATCATCACGATTAAAATCGAGATTGCTCGCACGTCTTGCGAGCACCGTTATTCACGATTAATAATTAATTATTAAAGCTAACAGTATTTTTTTTGCCCGGTCATTTGTTATGTAACTCGCCTAGCAACAGAGTAAAAGTTATATAGCCAGGCCACGTCTCATCGCGAGGCTGAATTTTTTCTTTCTTAATTAATCCTTCTTGTTTCCTTCCGGTTTGAAGTCGTTCCGGCATTGCGGTACGAGAAATTGCAAAGTGCCTTGGCGTTTAAATTTCTATGAATCTGATTGTGAGGGGGACAAAGGGGAGAGGGCCACGAGGTATTTCAGGGTGAAGCGCAATTAAAATCAGTGGGCTTCCGCTTTTTGTGCATGAAAACCTTGCAAGGCGAGGATTTTGGTTTATTCAGGTTTCAGATACAAAGGTTTTGACCAAGTTGGTCTTGAAACGATTTCATTTCGCCTACTTGATTGAAAATATCCAAGAATTTTGGAGAAAACCTTCACTTTCCCCAAATCTTTTCTTAAACTCCGGCAATGTGTAATATTCCAACTTGAGTCTCGACTATCCCGATCATACGAAATCCTCAATGAAATTTTCACTAACCTTCTTCCTATTAATAAATGCGGTTCGCTAACGATCGATAATTTCGAAAAGCAACTTCACTTATTTGATTTAGTAATTACGGGGAACATTCCTCCACTCCTCGTTCGAATCGAAACCGTTTTTGAGCAGCAACTTGTCCTGGCCTTATCTAAATTAGTAGTTAATAACTGTGAACGGCATGTCTTGAATTCCGCACGTATGTAAATCGAAGTGGTCGTTTGGTATTCACCGTCCGTCAAGGTCAGGCTTTGAACAAAACACGTAAATACCGAAGAAGTAAAAGTTTAGTGAAATCCATAGGTTTCGATTGCTGGTGGGTGTCGTCTTGCTGCCACAGCACACCTTGACCCAGATGGTTCACTTTCTTCCACGCTCGCGATGCCGAAGATATTTTTTTTTCTGTGCGAAAATCGAGCGCCCCTTGCACATGCAGATTTTTGCCACGCTGAAGCCTGAATGTCAATTTGATGCAAAATTCTTAGGTCTTCTTAGAACTGTAACACAGAACTTTCCTTTTGCTATTTTTTTTTTGTTTAAAGTCAATGTACCTGGTGAGTTTCACGTCAGTACAAGAGCTGAATAATTCGATCTCGTCAGTTGATGGAGTCCAGTTTCACATTTTCTTTCAAACGTCAGGATTTCATAAACTTCTTCTTGATGCTTCAATCTGAAATCTTTGCTTGTCGAAGCTCCTCTTCTAAGACATTCTGCTGTATCTGAAACCCTTTCTGGTGCATAAAAATCAAAGACCGCATCTATTCCGTGTGCCCGATTGGTGTAAAGTTGATGATTTGGTGTTAGATCAGATTTTTTATGTAGCAATTCTTTGGTAGCTGTTGTAAGGTCTTTCCAGTTAACCAAAGTTTTCTAGAATCTATAATTTCCTTTCTAGCCTCTTTTGGTGAATTGAGTTTGATCACTTTTTCATCCTAAAATCTTTGGATTTGGAGAAAGACTTCGATAATATCCCAAGGAGGGTGGAGGATAAAACCTTATAAATGGGATTTAGAAAATTGGAAGATTGGACAAAACAGCTCCTAGAAGACTACGCGGAATGATATGGAATGGAAAACTAAGAAAAAAGAAGATATTCACTTGCAAAATGGAAAGTGAAATGTGGTCAACAACGGAAAATTGCAGAAATCTAAAGATAACAAGAAGACATAAATGAAGAAGCGAAAAAACATGGATAAACAAAGCTAAAAAATAGAGTGCTATAATGATACAGACTTGTGAAAAGGATAACTGGGATTAGATGGCCAAAGAATTAATTACTTGGAGCAGGAAAACGCAACCAAACTGATGGAAGAAAAAAATTCAAAGGCAAAAGACTGGGAGGGTTACGATTTAAGGAAGCTGAACACGACGAACTCGTAAAGGGAAAAGTCGTAAGGAAAAGAAACAAAAGTGCTTTGCAAGTCAACTCGTTCAGCCTCTTCTTCCTCTTCAGCAATTCCTGCAATTTTTGGCAAAATACTCGAGAAATCTCTTAGGAATTCTAAGTGAACTGGGTCGGGTAAAATCGACTCCGTCTCGTAAGGTATTCTGGAACGCGTTTGGGGTCCTTTACGTCTGTTTCAGCTTATACCTGCATTTAACAAAGTGTAATGTGTAATTAGGCCAACAAGCTCAAATTGGTCCTATCATTTATCTTACAATTTTGGCAAAATCTCTAAAGAATTCACGAAACAATTGGATTGGTTTCCGGTTGGAACCGGGTCACGACTGCCGACATTTCGTTCTCCATTGCAGAAGAACTTCCTCGGGGTTGTTGGTGGTGTTCCTGCTGCTTTTTACTAATGACGATTAATGAGAAGCATCAGCAGCAGCATCCCTGAGGAAGTTCTTCTGTAAAGCAGAGCGAAACATCGGGAGTAGAAGCAGTCAGACGCGGTTCCAACCGGAAGCCAATTTAATTGTGAATTGGCTTCCGGTTGGACTGCGTCATGACTGCCGACGTTTCGTTCTCCATTGCAGAAGAACTGCCTCGAGGTTGTTGGTGGTGTTCCTAAGGCATCAGCATCAGCAGCCCTGAGGAAGTTCTTCTGTGAAGGAGAACGAAACTTCGGGAGTAGAAGCAGTAAGACACGGTTCCAAGCGGAAGCCCATTCAATTGTGAATTGGCTTCCTCGGGGTTGTTGGTGGTGTTCCTGCCGCTTTTCACTAATGAGGATTAATGAGAAGCAGCAGCCCTGAGGAAGTTCTTCTGTAAAGGAGAACGAAACATCGGGAGTAGAAGCAGTCAGACGCGGTTCCACCCGGAATCCAATTCAATTGTGGACGATGCCCGCGACCTTCAACTTGAAATGAAGACACCTCTTCACAATGTTGAATTCTTGACTTCCGGTTGGAACCGCGTGTCTCGGATTTCTTCACTGCCGACGAAATCCGAGTCACGCGATTCCAACCGGAAGCCAAAATTTCAACAATGGACGACGGTCGTGGAAGCCTTCAAGTTAAACCTCTTCACAAGTTCACAACAAATAATTTGGTCTCTTCAAGGTCAACTTGTTCCATTTGTCGTCTAGTTTTGGCAAAATCTCTAAATCCACTATAAACGAATCATTTGGATCAGAAGGCATTCCACAGGCACACGTTTGGGGTCTTCTCTTCTGCGTTCAGTTCATGTTTGCGTGTAGTACTGAATTGGGCCTTCAAAGCCAACTTGGTTAACTTCTTTCCTTCAGTCGTGGTATGACATATATTCGGTAAATATCTAAAGAATTCAAAAGACTCCTCTGTACGAACCACTTGGGCCTTTGGTTTCATAAGTAGAAGCAGTCAGACACGGTTCCAACCGGAAGCCAATTCAATTGTGAATTGGCTTCCGGTAGGAACCGCGTCACGACTGCCGACGTTTCGTTCTCCATTGCAGAAGAACTTCCTCGGGGTTGTTGGTGGTGTTCCTGCTACTTTTCACCAATGGCGATTGCTATTCTGCAAGGACGCTTAGGGGGTCCTCTCTTCTCGTTCTGTTTATCCATTTACCATTAGATCAGAGCAGACACCTTTGAGGCCAACTTCTTTCACCCAGTCCCCTTACATCTCGTGGACTGTGGACAAAATACTCAGAAAGCTATGAAGAAATCAAAATCAGTGAATTCAGAAAGTCCTTCAGAAGTCGTTTAGGTGAAACAAGATGCCTTCAAGATCAACTTGACCTCGCAAGTATTCCACGAGGGCGCATTTGGTATCCTCCCTTCTGCGTTATGCTTAAACTTGCATTTAGTATTGAATTGGATAGGAATAAACGCCACCAATGCCAATCTTTTTCTATCTCGCGCAACTTTGGGAAAATACTGAGAAAATCTATGAGGACATAAAAAGTAACTTGAGAAATCGTTTGTATGACACAAAGTGCTTTCAAGGTCAACTTGGTCTAGCAAAGTATTCCACAGGGGCGCATTTGGAGTCCTCTCTTCTGCGTTCTGTTGAAGCTTGCATTTAGCAATATGTAGCGTTAAATTGGGAGAGAGAGAACACCTTCGAAGCCAATTTGGTTAACCTTTTTCTTACAGTCCTCCAATTTTGGCGAAAATTTGGGGAAATCACTGCCCAATGAATTCAAGACATCTTTCTGTGAGTTCACAAATCGACTGGCCTCCCCAAAGTCAACTTGGTGCCAAGGATTTCAAATTGAAATGTAGGAAATCACTAGGATGAGTTAAAGACCCTTCAAAACCAACTTGATCTCGTGAAGTATTCCACAGGGATGATGCACTTGCGTTCGGTTTAAGGTTGCATTTAGCAATGTTTAGTACTGAATTGGATGAGATCAAGCACCTTCAATGCCAATCTGTTTGAGGGGAATACTGAGATTATCTGTGAACCATTCAAAGTCAAATCAAATCAGCGGTTTTAAGAAACTTTTTGACAATTTGGGAAATCGTTTGAGTTAATAAATTGCCTTCAAGGTCAACTTGGTCACAAAAGGAGTTCCATAGTGTTCCACGTTTCTGCGTTTTGTTGAAGTTACATTTATCAATGTTTGGCGTTAAATTGGGGCGAGAGGAAACATCTCCAAAGCCAACTTGGTTAACCTCTTCCTTTCAATCCCACAATTTGGGTTACATTTTTTTGGAAGTCTCCAAAGAATCCTAGGCGCAGTGAATACAACACGTTTACAAATCGTTTAGTCTCTCTAAGGTCAATTCGGAATTCAAGTTGCAGTATAGGAAATCATTTGGATGGGGTAAAGTCTCTTCAAATTCAACTTGGTCTCGCATAGGGATGTATTATAGGTCCTCTCCTCTGCATTCTACTTAGGCTTGCATTTAACAATATTAACAATATTTAGTGTTGGTTTGGGCGAGGGGTGGCATCGTCAAAAACAACTTGGTTAACCTCTTTACTTCATTCTTATCATTGGTCTTGCAATTATGGCGAAATGTGCGCGAAAACTCTAAAGAAGTCAAAAGGCGTTGAAGTCAAGTTTCCTTCTCACACTATAGCTAATGGTTTGGAAGAGGGGCATGAGCAAGTTGGCCGTTAACATCTTCAAGGCCAACTTTCTTTCAGTTCAACCAAAATAGACTCGGGTAATTTCGAAAAAATTCAAAACACAATGAATTCCAGTCTCCTTTTCACATTATAGGAAATGGTTTGGGAGAGACAAAGACAGTTAGTCTTTTACATTTTCAAAACCAATTTGCTCAACGTCTTTCTTCTAGTGCAACCATTTCATTTGCCATTTTGGCAAAATACTCGGGAAATGGCTACAAAATTCAAAATGCAGTGAATTTAAGACTCCTTTCCATTCTGTAGGAAATGGTTTGGAAGAGACAAGGACTGGTTGGTCTTTAACATCTTCAATCTTAGCAATATTTCTCTTCCAGTACAATCCTTTCTCTTGCAATTAGGGCAAAATCCTCGAGAAGTGTCTAAAAAATTCAAAAGTGATCGTTTTGAAGAAATAATTTCGATGAGAAAATGCACCCCAAGGTCCACTTGGTCTCATTAAGCAATCCACACGCGTGTTGTATTATGCTTGTACTTTCATTTAACATATTCATGTTTTGCAGAATTCTTTATGTAGTAAAACACGGACTTCTTTGTTTGGAGGAAGATAACTTCCTCGAGCTTGCTCGATTTTGATGTTGCTCATCACTTTACGTGATGGCAAGTTATGTGCCTTCAAGTCTCCTCTTCACGCTACGGGAAATAATTTGGAAGAGATAAGGACTAGTTGGCCTTTAACATCTTCAAGGTCAACTTAATCAACATTCTTTCAGCTCAATCACAACCATTTCTCTTGTAATTTTGGCAAAATGCTCGGCAAGCGTCTAAAGAATTAAAAACTCAGTGAATCCAAGCCTCCTCTACGTACTGTAGGAAATAATTTGGAAGAGATAAGGACTAGTTGGCCTTTAACATCTTCAAGGCCAACTTGTTCAACGTCGTTCTTTCAATTCAATCACAATCATTTCTCTTGCAATTTTGGCAAAATACTCGGCAAGTGTCTAAAGAATTTAAAACCCAGTGAATTCAAGCTGCTTTCTAACCTGTAAGAAATAGTTTAGAAGAGACAAGGAGTAGTTGGCCTTTAACATCTTCAAGGCTAATCATTATTCCAGTTAAATCACAATCATTTCTCTTGCAATTTTGGCAAAATGCTCGGTAAGAGTCTAAACAATTCAAAACCTAGTGAATCCAAGCCTCCTTCCCCTACTGTAGAAAATAGTTTGGAAGAGACAAGAAGTAGTTGGCCTTCAACATCTTCAAGGTCAACTTGGACAACATCATTCTTTCAACTCAATCACAGTCATTTCTCTTGCAATTTTGGCAAAATGTTCGGAAAGACTCTAAAGAATTCAAAATGCAGTGAATCCAAACCCCCTTTCCGTACTATAGGAAACAGTTTGGAAGAAATAAGGACTAGTTGGCCTTTAACATCATAAATGCCAACTTGGTCAATATCATTCATTCAGTTCAGTCACAATCATTTCTCGTGATTTTAGGCAGGAGCCTAAAGAATTCCAAACGCAGTGAATCTAAGCCTCTTTTCCATGCTGTAGGAAATAGTTTGGAAGAGACAAGGAATGGTTTGCCTTCAACATCTTCAAGGCCAAGTTGGTCAACATCATTTTTCAATTCAATCACAATCATTCCTCTTGCAATTTTAGCAAAATGCTCGGCAAGAGTCTAAAGAATTCAAAACGCAGTGAATCCAAGCCTCCTTTCCGTACTGTAGGAAATTGTTTGGAAGAGATAAAGAGTAGTTGGCCTTCAACATCTTCAAGACTAACCTGGTCAACATCATTTTCAATTCAATCACAATCATTTCTCTTGCAATTTTGGCAAAATGCTTGGCAGCCGTGGGATTACATATGATTTTAAAATCGAGGTCGTTTGATACCTACAAATGCAAATACAATACGCACGCGCCAAAACGATAATATTTTTTTAGCACACGTTATACTAACATTATCTCTTCATTAGTTTCGTTACGCTTATTTTTGTTAGTGGACTGTCTTTTTTTTTGGTCAGTTGATCGTCATTTGTTTTTCTTAAATGTTTAATCGCCACTTGTTTTTTTTTTATAAGTTGGTTATCATAAGTTTTTCTAATTTGGTCGTTGGTTATTTACTTATATTTTTAATTTTTTTATTAGTCTCGTTAAGCAATTGACGTGTTGTGTATTTGTATTTTGTTTAAATACTAAACTAAATTAGACGTCTTTTTGTCTTAGTCGACTGTCTGTTGTTTTTTTTTTTTGTGAGTTGGTTGTCATTCGTCGATTGATTCTTTTGGTTGGTAGTCAATTTCTCTTCGTCAGTCGCGATTTTTTCATTTGTCCTTTGTCAGTCCATTATTATTACTGTCTTTTTTCTTTTTAGTTGGTTATCATTATTATTCAACAGTCGATTGCAATTTATTTAATTATTTTTCATTTGCCGGCTGTCATTTACTCGTGTTTTTATTAGTCTCGTCAAGCGATTGACGCTTCTTATTATTAGTCGACTACCTTTCTGCTTTTTTTGTCAGGTGATTGTCAATTATTTTTCATTGGTCGATCGATTCGTTCGGTTAGTTGTCATCGGTTGCAATTTTTTCATTTGTCGATTGTCATTTATTATTTATTATTCCATTATTATTATTTTTTTTTTTTTGGTTGGTTGTCATTATTCTTCAACAGTCGATTGCCATTTGTTGTATTTTTTTCATTGACCAGTTGTCATTTATTTATTTTTCCTTTAGTCTTGATAGACGATCGAGGCTTCTTATTATTAGTCGACTGTCTTTTGTTTTTTTTTGTCAGTTGATTGTCATTTGTTTTTCTTCATTGGTCGATCGATTCTTTTGGCTGGTTGTCATTTTTTTTCATCACTCGGTTGCAATTGTTTCATTTGTCGATTGTCATTTATTATTCCATTATTATTATTATTTTTGGTTGGCTGTCATTATTCTTCAACAGTCAATTGCCATTTATTGTATTTTTTTCATTGACAATTTGTCATTCTTTATTTTTTCATTAGTTTCGTTAGGCGGTTGACACTTCTTATTATTAGTCGATTGCCTTTGTTTTTTTTTTGTTAGATTATTGTCATTTGTTTTTCTTCATTGGTTGATCGATTCGTTCGCTTGGTTGTCATTTTTTTTTTCATCAATCTGTTGCAATTTTTTTTATTTATCATTTGTCATTTATTTATTTTTTCATTTTGTGTTTTTTTTTTGGTTGTCATTAACAACAGTCCTTTGCCATTCATTTTATTTTTTTTTCATTTGCCGGTTGTCATTTATTTATTTTTGCTCTTTAACGTTGATTGATTATTTCTTTTGGTTGGTTGTCATTTTTTTATCAATCGGTTGCAATTGTTTCATTTGTTGATCATCATTAATTACTTATTATTCCATTATTATTATTTTTTTTGTTGGTTGTCATTATTCTTCAACAATCGATTTCCATTTATTTTATTTTTTTCATTTGCCGGTTGTCATTTATTTATTTTTTCATCATCAGTCCAACTTTATTTCTTTTTATTCGTTTTTTATTTATTTATCTATTTATTTTTCATTAATCTCCTTAGGGGATCGATACTTCTTTATTATCAGTCGATTGTCTTTTGTTTTTTTTTTTGTCAGTTGATTGGCATTTGTTTTTATTCATTTGTTGATTTGTTGATTATTTCTATTGGTTGGTTGTCATTTTTTATCAGTAGGTTGTAATTGTTTCTTTCATTTGTTGATTGTCATTTATTATTATGATTCCATTGTTATTATTTTTCTTTTTTTGGTTGGTTGCCATTATTCTTCAACAGTCGATTGCCCTTTATCGCATTTTTATTCCATTATTATTTTTTATTGTATTTTTTTTATTGACCGGTTGTCATTCTTTATTTTTTCATTAGTTTCGTTAGGCAGTTGACGCTTCTTCTTATTAGTCGACTGCCTTTGTTTTTTTTTTTTTGTTAATTGATTGTCATTTGTTCTTCATTAGTCGATCGATTCGTTCGGTTGGTTGCAATTTTCTTTTCAACAATCGGGTGCATCCAAGCCTCCTTTCCGTACTGTAGGAAATAGTTTGGAAGAGATAAGGAGTCGTTGGCCTTCTCAACATCTTCAAGGCCAACTTGGTCAACATCATTTTCAATTCAATCACAATCATTTCTTTTGCAATTTTGACAAAATGCTCGGCAAGAGTTTAAAGAATTCAAAACGCAGTGAATCCAAGCCTCCTTTCCATGGTGTAGGAAATAGTTTGGAAGAGAGAAGGAGTAATTGGCCTTCGATATCTTCAAGGCCAACTTGGTCAACATCATTTTTCAATTCAATCACAATCATTTCTCTTGCAATTTTGGCAAAATGCTCCGCAAGAGTCGAAAGAATTCAAGACACAGTGAATCCAAGCCTCCTTTCCATACTATAGGACGTAGTTTGGAAGAGAAAAGGAGTAGTTGGCCTTGAACATCTTCAAGAAATAATTCAGATGTGAAAATGTGCCCCAAGGTCAACTTGGTCCCATAAAATATTCCACATGCGTGTTTACTATGTTTGTGCTTTCATTTAGCATGTCTGTCAATATTTTGCAAAATTCTTCGTACAGCAAAATATGGACTTGTTTGTTTGGAGGACAATAACTTCCTCGAGCCTACTCGATGTCGATGCAAAGAACCTAACCAAAAACTTGCGTGTTTTGTCTAAAGCAGGCTTTACATGGAATGCAAGTAGCATTGTTGCAGTAAACAGTAAGAAAGAGTTGCATATTGCTCGTCACTTTACGTGGTGGATAGATATGTTGGATTGCACGTATATTGCCAACATAGTAAAACAAAATGTACTTAAGACATAACCTACAAAGCACTACGCATGGAAACATGCATGTACATTAAGTTGGCGTTTTCATTTAGCAAAATTCTTTATACAACACTTGTTCGTTTGGAGGAAGGTAACTTCCACGAGCTTGCTCGATGTTGATGCTAAGAACCTAACCAAAAACTTGCGTGTTTTGTCTAAAGCAGGCTTTACATGGAATGCAAGTAGCATTGCTGCAATAAACGGTAAGGAAGAGTTGCATATTGCTCGTCACTTTACGTGATGGCAAGATATGTTGGATTGCACATATATTGCCAACATAGCAAAATAAAATGTACTTAAGACATAACCTACAAAGCACTACGCACGGAAACATGCATGTATATTACGTTGGCGTTTGAAGGAAGATAACTTCCACGAGCTTGCTCGATGTTGATGCTAAGAACCTAACCAAAAACTTACGTGTTATGTTGGATTATATGTGTCTTATATTGAGACCTAACCTGCAAAGCAAAATAGTTTTTCGTTATGGAAATGCGCATGCGCAGATAGAAACTGCGTCTCGCTGCAATATAAATTGCACCGTGTAAAGCGGCCTTTACAGGTTTATTCTAATTATTTACTGCAGGTAGTAAAGACTTCTGACTTCGTTCTTACTTTTGCTGCGATTTATAATAGAATGTCACAAGACTCGTTCATTAATGAGGACACACACACACAGACACGTTCGAATAAGGGTGTGGTGAAATGTCAACAGACTTGTTAAACCAAATCAATTTTTACCTTCGTGTTCGTTAAGGACAGCCTTGCTCGCGTATGTCCAGAAGACAGCCTTAATTAAAGCAGTTTAGCTCCAATAACTGAAACCATCGATCCAGAATCGGCTTCATTAAGCAAGAAAAAGTAATAACTTGAGGTGTTATATTCCACTGTAGTCGTAAACTTGATCTTGTGCATACGTTCGCTGCTCGCAAGGTCATGGTTAATTTTTTTTATTGCCTTTGGTTTGACGTTGTTTTATTTCGACCTGTTGTTGAGAAGAAGATGAATGCCCCCTCGTTCCCAGCGAACAAGAAAACAAACATCTCGCCGTTGTTTTTCGCTCTGTCTGCTTGTAATTAATTTCCTGAATTGATTTGGGTCTTAAGCGGTGTTTATTACCGTCGTTATTATCAAATTCCAGAGGTTTTACGAACCAGGCAAGCGCTATTTGAATATTATGCTAATGCCTGGCGTATCTTCTTTCGATTCTGCATGCAAGTTTCGTGAACCAACGAGTCCTTGATATTTAAAACATGCAGCTTTGTGCCGCGGGTATTAAATTTAAATAAAGTTTAGTCGTTAGTGAGGATATTATAATTTATATTGTACTCGCACACACTACATAGTTGGGTAAGCTGCATGCTTGCAACTACCATGGCTTTCTGACAACAAGGCAGTAAAGCATCGGGGAAGGAAAGTTTTCTGCAAAAGAAAAAAATCTTTGTATCTGTGTGTTTGTGACATTGAAAAAATAATAATTATTTCTTGTAAGAAGCGAAAACCGGTTAGAAACTATTTGCATTGTCCGTATTGACCACAGTTACACGTCACCAACATTTTTAAAGTTCAAACCAACACCAGGTTATAAGTCAAGGTGTACCTACATTATACATCGATTTATTGTAATTGAAAATCTATTTTTAATCCGCTAGTTTTTTGGCCTTTTTTTTCTTTTAGACGCGTTCTCAATCAAACAAGGATATGACGTCAACTGTATCGCCACCTATTTATTGCAACCTAGATAATCGCGCGTTGAAATGTTGTAATAATTAACCTCGTTACACCTGCGACTTTACTCAAAGAATTCCGAGAATATAAATCTTAGTGGCAATCAAAAGAAAAAAAAAAACAAACAAACGAATTGCAAAAGTTAATGGTGTTTTCGTGCAGGCCCCTGCGAGAAACAGGACGTCATCAGGACGAGACTTATTTTTAAGTTGTTCGTAAATCAACGCAAAAAAAATTGTTCGTCGCCTTCTTTAAATCGTTTGAAAATTTCGGAAAACTTTAGCCGAAATGACGCAAACGTCAGCGAAATAAGTTGGCCTTGAAGTGACCTCACCTCGTTCACTTCTCTTCTTGAACCAGGAAATGTCTGCCTTTTGCTCGATAAAACTGCACATCCTTTAGACAAAATACCAAAAGTGTCGCTCAATTTAAAAGAGCCGAATCAAAAAGGAAACAAAATTAGTTTCGCTTCGATGAAGGATTTCAAAAGACTAAGGGCAAACAAAAGACGATCGCTTCGTTTTTTGAAAACTACACCCTTCAAATTTTTATTTTAATTATTAAATTATTATTATTGTACATAAATTATTAAAATAGTTTTCAAAAATTACGAAAAAAGAACTAAAATAAAAGACTATCGCTCTCTTACTTTCCATGAGCAGTTAAAAAATAATTCGAAAACAAAAGGCTGACGACGTTAGGCGAACTTTGAGTTTTCCAAAAACTCCTCATGATATTGAAAAGGAAAAATCAAAATCAAGAATCGGATTTGATTTGGATAAGAGATTTTGAATAGGAAACGAAATAGGAACAAAAGACGATCGCTTCGTTTGAAAACGAAGGACCTGTCGATCTCGGATTCGAAAACTGCTCGAAATTATCTGAATAAATTTTCTAGATTTAAAAAAAAGGGCAGGAATACGAGGGAAACATCGATCAACCGCAAAAGAATAAAAAAACAAAAGACTATCGCACTCAAATTTTCGAAAACTAAAAAAAAAACTGTATTTAGGGACTAAATCGAAAACAAAAGGCCATCGATGTTCGGTGAATTCGGCTTTAAGTTTTGCAAATTCATCACAAAATTAAAAAAATACATAAATATAGAAATCGGTGTTAATTCGACAATTTTCGAGATTTCGAGAGTTTGAATCGAAAACAAAGAAATAAGAGACGTTCGGCTTACTGGAGCTGACGCTCTGAGAAACACCATTCACTGTAAAATAAGAAGAATGAAACAAATAAGGAAAATTATGGTGTGATGCATAATGCAAAGACCATTTTTATAAAAAAAAGAAAATTATGGAACGTCCTATATATAAGAGCACAGTTTTAACAAACTATTAGAACATTTATAAAAACAAAAAACAAAAGATTTTCGCCCTCAAAATTTTCCAAAATCAAAAAAAATCAATTCAGTTAAAAAGAAAATGCAATAACAAAAGACTAACGACGCTATCGAATTCGACTGTTGCTCTCAAGATATTCAAGGCAAAACTAAAAAAAAAAAAAGTTCAGTTTAAAAAAATATGAAGGAACAAAAGACTAGCGACGCCATTAAATATCGAAATTCTCAATTCACTGTAAAATTGGGAAAATTGAACGGAAAAGTTAACATTTAAAAAAGAAAAGAAAAAACAAAAGAATGTCGCTTTCAAATTTTTGAAAATTAAAATAGAACCAAAAAAGTTCAATTTCGAAAAAAAAGCAGAATCGAAAGACTAGGGGCGCTATCAAACTCGACTTTGAACTTTGAACTTTGAAGTGCAAATAATAAAACTAAGAGAAATCAAATAAGAAATCAGCATTTACAAAAACCAAAAGACTGTCGAACTGAAATTTTCTAAGATAAAACTAAAAACAAAAACAAGTTCAGTTTAAAACAAAAGAATGCAAAAACAAAAGACTAACGACGCTCTCAAGTTTTCCAAGGCAAAACTAAAAACAAAAAAAAAGTTCAGTTTAAAAAGAGAATCCAAAAACAAAAGACTAGCAACGCTATCAAACTCGACTTTGAACTTCAAGAGGCAAATCATAAAAATAAGAGAAATCAAACAAAAAATCAGCATTTATTAAAATAAATAAATAAATACAAAAGACTGTCGCCCTGAAATTTTTCTAAACTAAAAACAAAAAAAAGTTCAGTTTAAAACAAAAGACTGACTACGCTATCAAACTCGACTTTAAATTTTGAAAATGCTCGAGTGTCTAAAAAACAACAAAAATAAAAATAATAGCGTCGCTAGTCTTTTGTTGTTTCATAATTTTTTTGTCGAAATGCTCAATTCACTGCAAAATTGGGAAAATCAAACGGAAAAGTTAACGTTTATTAAAAAAAAAAGAAAAAACAAAAGACTGTCGCTTTAAAATTTTCGAAAATTAAATTAGAATCAAAAAAGTTCATTTCGAAAAAAAAACTGCAGAATCAAAAGACTAGCGGCGCTATCAAACTCGACTTTGAACTTCGAAGTGCAAATAATGAAACTTAGAGAAATCAAACAAGAAATCAGCATTTACAAAAAACAAAAGATTGTCGCACTGAAATTTTCTGAGATAAAACTAAAAACAAAAAGAAAAGTTCAGTTTAAAACAAGAAAAATGCAAAAACAAAAGACTAACGACGCTATCGGACTCGATTGTCGCTCTCAAGTTTTTCAAAACAAAACAAAAAAGTTCAGTTTAAAAAGAGAATCCAAAAACAAAAGACTAGCGCAACGCTATCAAACTCAACTTTGAACTTCGAAATGCAAATAATGAAAATAAGAGAAATCAAACAAAAAAAATCAGCATTTCTTAAAAACAGAAACAAAAACTGTCCAAGGTAAAACTAAAAGCAAAAAAGTTCAGTTTAAAACAAAAGAATGCAAAAACAAAAGACCAACGGTGCTATCGAACTCGACTGTCGCTTTCAAGTTTTTCAAAACAAAACTAAAAACAAAAAACAAAAAAAAAGTTCAGTTTATAATGAAAATCCAAAAACAAAAGACTAACAAAAGACAAACTCAACTTTGAACTTCGAAATGCGAATAATGAAAATAAAAGAAATAAAACAAGAAATCAGCATTTACAAAAAATAAAAAAACACAAACGGCTGTCGCACTAAAATTTTCCAAGATAAAACTAAAAGCAAAAAAAGTTCGGTTTAAAACGAAAGAATACAAAAACAAAAGACTAACGACGCTATCAAACTCGACTTTGAATTTTGAAAATGTTCGAGTGTCTGTGAAATAAGAAAAATAAAAATGAATATTTACAGACACAAAAACAAAAGACTGTCGCTCTCAAGTTCAGCGGTGCTATCAAACATTGAAATTCTCAATTCACTGTAAAAACAAAAAAGTTATTAACATTTGCAACGAAAAAGAACTGTAGCTTCCAAATTTTCGAAAATTAAACTAAAACCGAAATAGTTCAATTTCGAAAAAAAAGTTCAAAATCTAAAGACTAACGACATTAGGTGTATGGGATAAGAAAAATCAAACAAAAGAAGTCAACATTTACAACAACAAAAGAAAACAATAGTCGAACGCTCTCAAAGATATTATTATTTAAAAAAAAAAACGAAACACGACCCTTTCAAACTCGACTTTAAACTATGAAATTGCTCCATTGACTACAGAATAAGAAAAATTAAAAAATCAACATTCAGAAAAAACAAAAGACTATCGTCCTCGAGTTTTCCAACACAAAACTAAAAAGATAAATAGAAAAGGTTTCGGATAAAAAAAACATAAGATTTTGTGCAAACAAAAAACCAGCGACGTTATCAAAATTTTGAATTTTGAAATTCTCGAAAAAATTATTAAACTATTAAAAATAAGCATTTGCAAAACAAAAAACAAAAGACAGTCGCTCTAAAGTTTTCCGAGACAAAACTGAAAGCAGAAAGAATTCCATTAAAAAAAACAAAAGACCAGCGACGCTAACTAACAAACTCGACTTAGAACATCAAAATGCAAATACGAAAATAAGAAAAATAAAACAAAAATCAGCATTTACTAAATAAAAAACAAAAGACTGTCGCTGTGATCACTTTATTTAATTCTAAACTCTGTTAATTAAACAGTGAAGGACCCAGAATGGTACTCTGTGAAATGCCATCTTGACCTTGAATTCTAAACTCTGTTAATTAAATAGTAAAGGACCCAGAATGTTGCTCTGTGGAATGTCAACTTGACCTTGAAGATCACTTGATTTAATTCTAAACTCTGCTAATTAAACAGTAAAGGACCCAGAATGCTGCTCTGTGAGATGCCAACTTTTCCTTGAAGATCACTACATTTAATTCTAAACTCTGCTAATTAAACAGTAAAGGATCCAGAATGATGGTTTGTGAAATTCCAACTTGCCCTTGGAGGTCACTTAATTGAATTCTAAACTCTGCTAATTAAACAGTAAAGGACCCAGAATGCTGCTCTGTGAAATGCCAATTTGACCATGGAAGTACTCCAAGCGATTCGCTAAACTATCGAAAGAGTTTCAGATTCATTGCGATTTAAAATTCTACAGAAATTTCTCTACAATGTTGCCAAAAAGGCAAGAGAATCAATAACATCAAAAAGAAAAAGTGAAACACATGGACCTTTGAAGCTTTGAAGGTAGTTCCTCTTATTAAGTGCAGAAATTTTGTTACAAGTCGGTTTTGATTGCAATGAATGTCTCGACCATCCTCTGGAGAGCTGTTTCGACCCCATTTGGGGCCTCTTCAGCAGAAAATCACAACAAATTTTTGTAAACTTGCAAACATGCTTTGCCAGCAACCTTGGCCGTCTTGTACGGAACGACTTATTCTTATTAAGCGGCAAACTGGTTGCTGTTGAGTTATAAATGGGCCGCAGGATGTCACGACCTAAACTATTGTTCATTAATGTCCGTATTCATAGTGCTTCCTTGAGGTTCCCTTCAAAGTGAGAACCCTTAGAATGGGATTGTAGTAAGGCAGGTGCATTATGACAGTATCCATTCTAAGGAGCCCCTTATTGAAGGAAGCCTCAAGGAAGCATTATGAATATAAGATAAGTGCATCATAAACAAAACGCACTATAGAGTACCCAGTCTATCACCCTGTGGTACACCCTATGAGATGTGGTTTCATTTTTTTATAGGTGCAAGTGCTGTGTTTTCATTTTCTTCTCCCTACAATTTTGAGGAATTTTCTTCCACTTCTTTCCTTGATCATCCAAGAAGAGTTACTTCGCGTTTCTTCTTCTAAATAAAACTTTCTTCTTTTTCCTTCCATTTTGTGGACACTTCAGCGTTTGGTTTGAGGATAAACCGCTTGTGAAGCAAATAAAAAAAATTCATTGTAATTTCAACGAGGCGCTTGAAATTTCTTTCTCCATAATCGAAACGGGCACGTTCGCAAAAGAACAAGAGTTAAGTATGTGGATCGCGCATGAATGGAATTAAACAAATTATCTGCATTCTTCCGAAGGCAACCGGACGAGAGAGAAAAAGTAAAACGCATCCGACTTTTCTTTCGACGCACGTGATTTCCGTTTCAAGTGCGACCAGGCGAAAGTCTAACGAAAAAAAGAAAATTAAATTGAACGAATCGCATGTTTATTTTATGTAACGCCGCAAATAGCTTTGGCCTTTTTCCTTTTTTTCTTGGCGGAAATTTAAATACGTGTGTGTGTTTAATGGGGCTCAAATTAATTCGACAAATAGTTTGTGGCCAAGCCTAAGTAATGTGCACTTCATGATAATAAATTATCACCGAGGTGCTTGCGCGCTTTCTAACTATCTACAGGTGAGCACTTTTGCCTGCCTGGTCGGCCATTTGTGTGTGTAAGCGCGCAAGTGTGTTAATTAGCGCCGTCAACGTTTTCCAGCTGTATTCTACTTGGGGAGGAATAACAAATAGCCACGTTTAATTTTGGAGTGAATGTGAAATTACTTTCCAAGTCAGGTTCATTACCACAAGCCATTGCTTATTACATGCTCCTGAAAATTACTATTAAACGATAACCGGCGAACTAGTTGCAATGGGGGGTAGGACGACTAAGTAATTCTTGGGGGCGAAACCAGGTTTTAATTCACCACTTTCTTCGCTTACGAAATTTCTGCTTCACCTTCAACTTCAAATCGCACTCTAGTTCACCCCCCCTAATCGTAACATAATTGGAGTAAAAATTTAAATAAAGCGGCGGCGCCTCGAAATTTAGGTTGGCCGCGCTGCATGTGTTATGATTTCACTTTCCCATGAAGTGATTTATGTTTCGGGACGTGAAACCCAAAAAAAGAAGAAGAGTCGTTCATTTGGAGGGATCCTTGCGCCTTTGCGATCCGATCGGGGGCCCCGTCGTAAATTAATTTATGCTGAAATGCAGGCGGTCGTAATCGTATGCGCGTATTCGAGGTGTGTCCCCTTCGGAATTGAATGATGGAGACGTTAAGAAACTGAATTCTTTCCCACACATGAGTCAATTATCAACGAATTCAGTTTTAAATACCATCTTCGCCGGATGGCATGTCGAAGGCGGGATCGTAATTTCTTGCATGCGTGATGCATTTCATCGTTATTTATCAGACTAGTGCAATAAAACCAACTTTTTTGGACTAGTGTATTAAGAATGTAGTTTTAACACGAAAGTAATTTATTATTATAATTATTATTTTGAGAAGGAGTTGTTGCGTGGTTCGTCGCTATGATACTCATTTTTTTTATTAAAACGTAAAAAATAACATGAGTGGGGATCTTGGGGGAACGAATAATTTAATTTTTTAGGCAAAATTTTATTTCAAATTATAAAAGAAATGTCATCCCCTCTTTTTCGAATTTCTTCATCTGTTTATTTATTCAAAAAACATATACATACAGGGTGATTCTTGAATTGACTACCGCCAAACGAAAAACCTGGTTATAAGAAAAATGTAAAAAAAATTCTTTGGAAAAATTTAAAATTAAAAATGACCCCAAAAAGCACGTTACGCCAATGTGTATGGAGTTCGTCGCAATCGTAAGTTTTACGACATCGCGTTTTCTTACGTTTTATTGTGTTTATTACCCAGAGCAATAAAACTATAAAAGTTAATCGTGAAACTTATTTAATAGAAGAAACGCCGCTGTAAGTCCTGCCTCAAACGCCTAAATTCATTCAAGCATTTATTAATTTATTAGTACGAAGACGATGACCTGCGAACGTCACTCAGCTGGGACATTTAAATCAGATCCAACTAAAGTCAGTATTAACAAAAGACAGTACCCCCGCCCCGTAACGATTTAAAGCATGAAACGCGTTACGCTCGTAATGCACAGTATAAATGAAACAAATGACGATCGGCACGGAAAATATTTAAAACAAAAATCAAATTGAAACAATGAAAGAATGATTACGATCGTTTGTACATTTAAACGAACGATTGAAGACGATTAGGTTCGGGAAAATAATTAAAAAGACAATCAGCGAGAAGAAAAAATTAATTGAGAAAATAAAAGTTATAGAAATTGTTTTGAAACAAACAAAAGACAATCGACCAGAAAAAACTGAAAACATTTACAATTACAAGAAAAAGAAGCGACGAAAACCGATCAACCCATCATCGAAATCTAAACAAACGAAACTAACGACGATTAGATTCAAAGACGACAAGAAACAAGAAAATAGTATAAATGACACAAATGATTATCGACGAGGAAAATAGGTAACAAAATTACAATTAAAAAAAATTAGGCAACGAAAGCCGTCGTTCGCAAACTTAAACGAAGGATTAAAACGATTAGGTTCGTAAAATTAAAAAAAAAACACTTACGAGAATTTTTTTTGAGAAAACAAATAACAATCGTCGAGAAAATAATGTAAAAATTACAATTAGGTACAAGAAAACGAACAACGAAAATAATCGTCTGCATAACCGAAATCTAAACGTATGATTAAAAACTATTTTATTTGAAGAATAATACAAAGGAAACAAATGAAGATCGGAAAGGAAAATATTTAAAAAAATTCAATTAAAAAAAAGTGAAGCAGTGAAAACGATCGTTCGCATTCCCAAACAAATGATTAAGAAAAAAAAAACAAAAAAAAAGAACAAATGACGCTTAGATTTGACGAAGGCGTTACAAGAAAAAAGTATAAACGAAACAAATGACGATTGGCGGGGAAAATATTTCAAAAAATACAACTAAAAAAAAGGAAGCAACGGAAACGATCGTTCGCATATTGAAACAAACGATTAAGAACAATTATGTTCGAAAGAAACAAAAAGATGACTTAAAGAAATTGTTCTGAAGAAACAAATGACAATCGGCAAGAAAGAAATTCAAAAATTACAATTTCAACAAAAGGAACAACGAAAACAATTGTCCGCGTAATCGAAATCTGTTATTAAAAACAAATGACGGTTAGATTTGAAGAAGGCGAAACAAGGAAATAGTATAAACGATTAATAAATGACGATAAACGAAATAAATGACGATCGGCTAGGAAGATATTTAAAAAATGACGATTATACGTTCGAAGAAAACAAAAAAAACAAAGAAATTGTCCTGAAGTAAAAAAATGACAATCGGCCAGAAAGAAATTGAAAAACTACAATTTGCAAGAAAAGGAACAACAGGAACAATTGTCTATATAATGGAAACCTATGATTAAAAACAAATGACGGTTAGATTTGACGATCAGCGTGGAAAATATTAAAAAAATGAGGATCGATTACGTTCAAAAAACAAAAAAAGACAAAGAAACAAATGATAATCGGCTAGAAAGAAATTCAGAAACTACAATTAGCAAGAAAAGGAACAACGGAAACAATAGTCCGTGTAATCTAAACCCATGACGGTTACATTTGACGAAGGCGAAACTTGAAAATAGTATAAACGAAACAAATGACAATCAGCGTGAAAAATATTTAAAAAAAAACACAAAAAATAAACATAAAGAAATTGTCTCGAAGAAAAAGATGTCAATCGGTGAGAAAGAAATTAAATAATTACAATTGCAAGGATTGGAACAGCGGAAACAATTGCCTGCATAATCACAATGTAAACGAACGATTAATAATTGACGATAAACGAAACAAATGACGATCGGCGAGAAGATATTAAAAAAATGACGATTGCGTTCGAAAAAAAACAAAAAAAAAGGACAAAGAAATTGTTCTGAAAAAACAAATGACGATTGGCCAGGAAGAAATTAAAAAATTACAATTTGCAAGAAAAGGAACAACGAAAACAATTGTCCGCGTAATCAAAATCTATGATTAAAAACAAATGACGGTTAGATTTGAAGAAGGCGAAACAAGGAAACAGTATAAACGAAACAAATGACGATCGACGTGGAAAATATTTAAAAAATGAGAATTAATTACGTCCAAAAAAACAAAAAATATAGACAAAGAAATTGTCTTGAAGAAACAAATGACAATCGGCCAAAAATAAATTGAAAAACTACAATTTCCAAGAAAAGGAATAATGGAAACAATTGTCCGTGTAATCGAAACCTATGATTAAAAACAAATGACGGTTAGATTTGACGAAGACGAAACACGAAAATAATATAAACGAAACAAATGACGATCAGCGTGAAAAATATTTAAAAAAAAACACAATTAAAAAAAGGAAGCAAAGAAACGATCATTCACATATTGAAACAAAAGATTAAGTACCATTATGTACGAAAAAAACAAAAAGTAGACTTAAAGAAATTGTTTCGAAGAAGAAAAAGATGACAATCGACAAGAAAGAAATTAAATAATTACAATTGGAAGGAAAGAAACAACTGAAACAATTGCCCGCATAATTGAAACACAAACGAACGATTAATAAATGACGATAAACGAAACAAATGACGATCGGCTAGGAAGATATTTAAAAAATGACGATTATACGTTCGAAGAAAACAAAGAAAAAGACAAAGAAATTGTTCTGAGGAAACAAATGACAATCGGCCAGGAAGAAATTCCAAGATTACAATTGCATAAAAATGAACAACGGAAACAATTGTCCGTGTAGTCGAAATCTTTGATTAAAAACAAATGACGGTTAGATTTGAAGAAGGCGAAACAAAGAAATACTACAAACGAAACAAATGACGATCGGCATGGAAAATATTTAAAAAGACACAATTAAAAGAAGAGCAACAGAAACGATCGTTCGCATATTGAAAAAAATGATTAAGAACAATTGTGTCCGAAAAAATAAAAAAATAGACTTAAATTGTTTCGAAGAAAAAGATGACAATTGGTTCGAAAAAGACAAAGAATAGGCCTAGGGAAATTGTTTCGAAGAAAAAAATGACAACGGAGATAATTGCCCGCATAATCGCATTGTAAACAAATGATTGATAAATGTCGATAGACGAAACAAATGATAATCGACTAGAAAGATGTTTAAAAAGTGATGATTACGTTCGGAAAGAACAAAACAAAGAAGACTTAAAGAAATTGTTTGGAAGAAACAAATGACAATCGACGAGAAAAAAATTAAAAAATGATAATTGCAAGAAAAGGAACAACGAAAACAATTGCCCGCATAATCGAAATATAAACAAACGATTATTAACAAAAGACGATTGGATTCGAAGGAGATGAAACAAGTGACGATCGGCGGGGACAATATTAAGGAAATTACGATTACTAATACGGAAAAAACAAAACAAAGAAGACTTGAAGAAAATTTGCCAGAAAAGGAAACAACGAAAACAATTAATTGCGCGCATAATCGAAATGTAAACAAACGATTGGATTGGAAGAAAACGAAACAAAAAAATGTATTGACGAAACAAATGACGATCGTCGAGGAAAATATCCACAAGTAAATTGAAGCAAGGAAAACGATCGTTCGAGCATTTAAACGAATAATCAAAGATAATTACGTTCGAAAAGGAAACAAAAAAATGACAAACGTTTTGAAGCAACAAATAGTAATCGGCGAGAAAATTACAGAAAAAAGAAACAACGAAAACAATCGCCCCCATAATTGAAATCTAAGCAAACTGTTAAGAGCAAAGGACAATTAGAGGAGGAAAAAAAACAAAATAATAACAATATTGAGGAAACAATTGACAATCAGAGAAAAAAGAACTTCTTACAATGAGGAACGCCATCTCCTCGTAATTGCTGAAGAAGATGCTATTTAAAAAATCGGTTTAATTTCTTTTTTATTCCACGGACCCTAACTTAGAGTCCAATGCAATTGAAGCTGCACATCTAAGCGTTACTCGGCGCACTTTTTTTACCTACTGAGACCTAAGACTGTGATTTTTTAGTTCAAAAATTGAGGTGAACAAGATATTTTTAAGAAACACAAACAAATTGAATCCGGAATGATAAATCGCCTGCGAATTTGATTCTGACTCAACCGATTGCATGTCGGAACGTTCCAATGAAACGTATTTCGAGAAACTGCGACATTTACAGTACAAATCTGATAATAGTTTTATTGTCAGTAACCCTGAGATTATCATACATACGTTCACAAATAGTTGGGTGTATTTTTTTCAATGCCAATTAGTCATCGAGAACAGAAATGTTCCTGGAACTGGAACTAATGAATTATATCAGAGCATGAAGTATATGTATGCAATTGGATCGTTCGCATATAATACATATTTGCTTTTGTGTTACATCAGGATGCTAAAAAAAAAAATTGGGTAATACCAACGGAAGATTTTCTATTCGACATTATCCAAGCGGCCAGAGGATTCTAAATGAGTTCTTTTGTAAAGTAGAAAGTTCAAGATAGCAGAAATGTCAAGGAAGGTTTACAGCATTCATCACCGCATGTTCCGCGGATTTGCTTTCCGTATTTTTTACCGGCGATTTTTGCGCCGATTCAAGGTAAACTAGCGGTAACAAGTATGTCATATGCCTTCGAGTACAGACAGAGACATCTACCAGGTATTGTTGTCTGCGAACGATGGCGTCATAAATCGTTTGGAAATTCGTGCGAAATCAAATTAACGAAAATTACACCGCGGTGTTGCAGGGGAATTACCTAACAACACACACAAGAAAATTGCCCTACGCTCAGCTAAACTAAATTTTTATTATTGCCTTTAATTTATGTGTTATTTTATTTTATAATTTAAAAAATGTGTTACACAAGAAGTGGTATCGATGAAACAAATGACAATCGGCGAAGAAGACACGAAAAAATTACAATTTACAAAAAAAAAACAACAACGAAAGCAATCGTTCACATAAACAAACGATTAATAACAAAAGTGACGATTAGTTTTAACGAAAAATGTAATTGTTTTGGATAAACAACTGACAATCGGAAAGGAAATTAAAATCGAAATCAGACGATTAATTGAAAATAAGTGACGATTAAAACGAGAGAGAAAATGAAATCAAAAGAAATAAAAGATTACATTACAAAAGAAGAAATCGGTCTGAATGAATGATTAAGTTTAAAACAAAAACAAAACAAAGAAAATAATATGAAAGAAATTGTTTTGAAGAAACGACTGTCAATTGGAGAGGAAGTCATTAAAAATCCAAATCGAAATCTAAACAATAAAATTGATTGATAACAATTACCGATTAAATCAAAAAACGAAGACGAAAGGAGCATAAAAAAATTGTTTTGCAGAAACAAATGACAAAGAAAAAATTAAGTTTTGATTAGATTAGAAAAAGGAAAAACAAACACTTAATTTCGACTAAACAATTGACAATCGGCGAGGAAAATTTTAAAAAATCTTAAATAAAAGAAGAAATCGGTCGCGCATCGCAATAAACAGTTGATAATAAATGACGATTAGGTTTGAATACAAAACAAAACAAAGAAAATAACATGAAAAAAATTATTTTCAAAAAACAAATGACAATCGGCAAGGAAAACATGATAATTACAAACTGACAGTTACAAAAAAGCAGCGATTTGAAAAAGGAGAAACAAACACTTAATTTCGAGTAAACAATTGATAATCGGCGAGATTTTTTTTTAAATCTTAAATAAAAGAAGAAATCGGTCACGCATCGCAATAAATGATTAACAATAAATGACGATCAAGTTTAAATACAAAACAAACCAAAGAAAATAACATGAAAGAAATTGTTTTCAAAAAACAAATGAAAAATTGACAATCGGAGAGTAAAATTTTTAAGATTCTTGGGTAAAAAAAGAAATCGGTCACGTATCTGCATAATGACGATTAGGTTTAAAAAGAAATAAAACAAACGAAGAAAATAACTTAAAGAAATTGCTTAGAAAAAACAAAAGGCAATCGGCAAGGAAACCATGAAAAATACAAACAGACAATTACAGTAAAACAGCAAAAAAATCGTTTATATCGGAATAAATGGTTAACAATAAATGACGATTAGTTTTAAAAAGAAAACAAAACAAAGAAAATAACTTGAAGAAATTGTTTTGAAGAAACAAATGACAATCGTCAAGAAAAACATGAAAATTACAAACTGACAGTTACAAAAAAGCATCGATTTGAAAATAGAAAAACAAAAAATTAATTTCGATGAAACAATTGACAATCGGCAAAGAAAATTCTTTAAATTCTTGAATAAAAGAAGAAATCGGCCATGCACCTAAATGAATGATTAAGAATAAATGACCATTACATTTAAAAAGAACAGAATAAATAAGTTAAAGGAATTGTTTTGAAAAAACAAATGACAATCGGCAAGGAAACAGGAAAATTACAAACAGACAATTAAAAAAAAAGCAGCGATTTGAAAAAGGAAAAACAAAAAATTAATTTCGATGAAACAATTGACGATCGGCGAGGAGAAGTTTTTAAATTCTTGAATAACAGAAGAAATCGGTCACGCATCTGAATAAATGATTAACAATGAACAACGAAAAAAAAAATTAAGAAAACGACTTAAAGCAAGTGTTTTGAAGAAACAAACGACAATCGGCGAAGTAAACATTAAACGGCGATTAAACATTAATTTCAAAAATCTAACAACGCAAAAAAAAGCAGTTTTGATTAAACAAGTGACAATCGGTCAGAAAAATTTACGAAAAAAATAAAATTAAAAAGTAACGAAAAATAATCGGTCGCTTACTAAATAAATAATTAACAATAAAGTGACGATTAGGTTCGAAAAGAGTTAACTTTAAAAAGACAGCTTTGAAGAAACAAATGGCAATCGAGAAGGAAACATTGATTCGATTCGAGAAACAATAAGTCATTTTGTTGAAACAAATGACAATCGGAGAGAAAAACATTAAACACCGATTAGATCCAAAAAAGAAAAAAACTAAAATTAGTTTTCATGGAAGGTTTAAAGATGTCATGTCAAGGTAACTACCTACGAAAAATTTCATAGTGACCTTGACGTTTCTTTACGAATTGTTTCTGGTCGCTACTTTCAAATGGAGCAACTCACCGAGAAAATTAGTTTTTTTTAAAAAAGTGACAATCAACAGGAAGAACATAATAAATTTAAAAAATAAAAACGAAAATTAGTTTCGATAAAGCAAATGACAATCGGCCAGGAAAACATTAGATTCGAGAAAAAAAAACAAAAACTAGAAACTTGATAAGTCAAATCAGGCTGAATCAAAGCTGAATTAAAGCAGAAATTTAAACAATCTCTGCGGTTTCAACAAATGACTTGAGAACAGGAAACTAAATTGTGATGAAAAGTTCCAATAAATGACTCGAGGTCAAGTCCACCCTATATATAGATACATTACAGTTTCAATAAATGACTCAAAACTAACTACATCCCTCATTGAAGATTTTTTTTTAGATTTCCTTTTAATAATTTAAAGGAAAACCAGACAGTCTGACTCGAGTTCAGTCACACCCTGTATACTCTCATCGTAGTTTCAATAAATGATTCAACCCTAGTTACGCCCAGCATGAAAATATATTTTTATATTTGAATGGATTTAGTAGAAAAACAAAAAATTATTTTTTATGAAACAAGTGACAATCGGAGAGAAAAATTTGCTTTCAAGAAACAAATTAGAATCGGCGAGGAAAACATATGTGAATATGAAAATATTACATCGATTCCAAAAAATAGAAAACAAAGAAAATTTCATTGTGAATTTGATTGTAAATATGAAGTGTTTATTTAAAATAATAATAATAATAATAATAACGTTGCATGGTTTTTTTCTTTATCTCCGTATTTCAGAAGGCTTGCAGGGTATAAGCAGATAAATCCGAGCGCCAACCAACAACAGGACAGGAAATAAAAAGCATCGGAATTCCTTCGTCGTCCACGTCCTGTTTCCACTGACCGAGGAGGAGGAGATCGTATCGACGAGTTTATTCCAGTTCGAAATTCGCAGAATCCTCGCGGACAATAGACCTCGAACGAAAAAAGAAAACTCGCTATCACGCTCGCTGACTTTTTTTTTCTTTAAATTCTATTTTCGTTCTTAATCGCGGCTTTGAGTTTCTTGTAATAACGTTAAAAACAAAAAAGAAAATTACAGGTGAATGGAAGTGAGCAAGGAAATTTAATCAGGTAGTTTTAAATCTGTCGTTATCTGATGTGATAAGGTTAATTTATTTTATTTTTATTTTATTTGGTAACAAAATAAAACCGCAGATGTCGTCAGCCGATTTCTTTCTGACATAATTCGTTTCTTGCGGCAATGTTTGTTTAGAAACATTCTATTAGGGCATTCGTTTGACATAATCAAATATGTGTGTATGTCACTTGGACTTTCCGTATTCTAGCCCTGGGGGCGACGAAGGTCAAAACAAATCTTGGAATTTTCAACTTGCGGTCAAAAATTTTATTACTTCTGCTGACAACATGATTCAACACAAGCGCATCAACTTTCTAATTGACCCAAATTTAATATAATTTGAAGTTTTAATTATTTTATATACATAAGTTACAATGGTGTAAAAACTCCTTAGAAGTTTCCAATATCTTCCAAAAATTTGAAGAATAAAGAAAAATTTTTTTAATAAATTAAATGTTGAAATATACGAAGAAGCAGAAAGTCAAAATCCAATGAGTTTTCGAGAATTTTTTTTTAATTTCAATGATTAGAAATTAAGCAAAGAAAATCGGTGCTTAGAAAGTATAAAAAAAAATTTACTAAACTATCCCCAAAGCATGTTCGCATTAACTCGGTCAAGGTCAACGGTTTGTGAACTACCGCACCATTAGCAAAATGTTCGAGTATCTTAAAAACGAAATTGTAAAAAAGTATCGTCTTCATTAACCTAGATTGTCGTGAAGGTCATATTTGCTCCTCTCTCTTTTTGTTCCATACTTCTAGTCCTCTCTCTTCTTTTATTATCTACCAATCTTCTATCAAGTACATCCCAGATGATACCACTGGCAGATTCTTTGAGCTCCAATCAACTTTATTCATCTTCGGTTCTTCCCTCAACAAGTTTGATACGCTTAGGTTTTAGCTTCACCCTATAGATCTGGGCACGGTGAAGGCTACAACTTACTTTTTCCAATTGTTTTCGAGACGTAGCTTTTTTTATGGACGAAAAGATTTTTTTGAAAGTCTATTGACTTCATTTAAGGAACCAAACTTGAAAATCCTAGAGCATAGCTTCGCTCTATAGCCCCGAGGACAGCAAAGCTAACTGTAAATGCGATAACACAAACCGATTTGTACACGAAATCAAAATAGAAGGTTTTTCATTGAAGCAAACAAGCTTGAACCGCTGAGTAATTAGCTTCGCTCTATAGATTGAGGCATCAGTGAAGCCAATGGTGTTGCCACAACTTGCTATTTCCAATCATTCTCCAGTTACAGTTTTTTCTAGTTGACGGTGAACGTAAGTGTACAAAGTTTTCATGAAACGAAACAGATCTGATTATAGCTTCGCTCTGTAGTTCTGAGCAAGGCAAAGTTTTTATTATAGTATTTTTATTGATGATGCGCCGTAAATATAATTTTTTCTAAAAGAAATCTAAGAGCATAGCTTCACTTTATAGAGCGATGCCTACACAGTGAGGCTAACAGTAAATACGATAACTTCCTTTCACAAACAGTTCTAGCGCTTAAGATTTTTATGAAACACGAAATCTACGCGCGGAGATTTTTGTTACAGTAAACAAATTTGAAACGCCTAAGATTTAGCTTCGCTCTATAGATCTGGGCATGGCGAAGCTAGCGGTGACGTTACAGTTTATTCTTTCCAATTATTCTGGGAGTGTAGTTGCTAGTTTGTTCATGGTATACGAAAGTACATGGACTTTTCATTGAAGGTCTTTAAAGATTTAAACATAGCTTGGTTCTATAGCCCCGAACATAGCAAAGCTAGCTGTAAATGCTACAACTTTTCCTACAAACAGATTTCTATGCTACACCAAATCTAGAGTCTTTTCATTGAAGCAAACAAGCTTGAACCGCTGAGTAAGAATATAGCTTCACTCTGTAGATCAAGGTAGAGCGAAGCTAACGGTGACAGTCACAATTTGAAGTTTCCAATCATTCTCCAGATTTTTAGTTGATGGTTTACGGGAGTGTATAGACTTTTCAACAAATCTGAGTACAGCTTCCCTCTATGGAGCTGAAGGCGAAGCTAACAGTGATGGTCATTTTCAGAATATTTCTTTTAGTTTTTTTATAGTATCTTTGTTGATGATGTACGGGATAAATGAAAAGTGTATTAAAGTGTATTAAAAAGAATTAAAAGAAAGTGTAGCTTCGCCCTCTATAGAGCCAAACACGTTCAAAGAAACAAATGACTAATGTTTACCTCGCCGATTATCATTTGTTTCAACGAACCTAATTCTGTTTTTTTTATGTTCGAATCTAATCGTCATTTTTAATGTTTACCCAGTCGATTGTGATTTGTTTAAACAAAACTAATTTTAAGTTTTTTTTTTTTCGAAACTAATCGCCGTCTAATGTTTTTCTGGTCGATTATCATTTGTTTTTTATTTTTCGAATCTAAGCACCATTCGTTATGTCCTTCTCATCAATTGTCACTTTCTTAAACTCATTGGTCACAAAAATATTAAAAACGTTGCAATTACCAAAAAAAAAAAGAACAATGATTATTACCGTAAAATGATTAAATTTTTAAAAAATCGAGAAGAACATGGAAGATATTGTTCTGAAGAAACAAATGACAAAGGAAAGTATGAAAAAAATTACGGTTACAAAAAGAAAAAAACTACTTATACAGGGTGATTTTTAAAAATTTTTATCAACTCTTACCATGAAATCTGGACGGCAAGTCTTAGCTTAAGTGAAAAGTAAGTCATTGCATTCCTTGATGCTGTTATACAGTAAAGTTAAAACATGCCGTCCAAATTCCATGACGAGAGTTGACAAAAAAAAATGTTTAATCACTAAACAACAAATAAAAAAAGAAGAAATTGTTTGGGTCAATCAAATTCAATTACAAAAAAATAATGAAAACGAAAGCAATGAACGAACAAAAAGTAAAATAATATAAAACAATAGGAAAGAAACAAAACGAGAAAAACAAAAGCAATCTGCAAATTACATCGAAAGAAGAAGAAAAGAAACTTAGAGAAACTGTTCAAAGGAACAAATGAAAATTGACGAGGAAAATATTTAAAAAATGTACGATTACAAAAAAATCCAAACCTCTGCTTGATAACGTAAAATAATTAAATAAATAAAAACAAACAAAAAGGAACCCGAGGACATTGTTCTGAAGAAACAAATGACAATCAGAGAGACAAACATTAAAGTATCTTTAATTAAAAAACAAAATCAACGATAACTAATTATTTCGGCGTTTAAAGAGTCAATTCTTCTTTCCAAAACAAACAACCCTGAACTAGTTCGCAATTAACTAGGTCAAGGTCAGCGTTTTTTAAATTCCGCAAACGACAAAATTTCGTCAGGAAATTAGTTCGGCGTATGAAAATTCTTTCCAAAACAAGTACTCCTACGCCTTAACTTGATTAAGGTCAGCGGTTTATGAACGCCCCTAACCATTGAACTTGGTGACATGTCTCAAGTTTAATTACACCCTATGTAAGAGGATTTTTTTAATATTGAGTTTTAATATTTTTTTGAAAAACGGAAACTAAGCTACAGAAAAAAATTAAAATCCTCTGCGATTTCAACAAATAACTCTAGTTCAATTAGACCCTGTATAAAACAAAATTTGAAAAATTGCTGCCAGTCACCTTACGATATCATCGCACTTGGGCATTTCCGGTTTGTCCCACTCGTTGCAGCTAAAGCCTCTTGCGGTTTCAATAAATGACTCGTGCCTAATTACACCCTGTATAAGAAGATTCTTTTTATAATTTGATTTTAATAATTTTTAAAGAACAGAAAACTGAGTTAGAGAATAAATTTAAATATTTCTAGAGTTTCAACAAATGACTCGGGTTCAAAAACGCTCTATATAAAGTTAGTTTGGACGCGACTAACTCGGACACTGCCGACTTGTTCCACTCGTTGCACCCTAGAGCTCTTCATGGGAGTTTCAATAAACAACTCAAGCCTAATTACTCCCTGTATAAGAGAATAATTTCATATTCTATCGAATAAACTAAAAATTAAAGCAAAAATTCGCTTTTTCAATAAACGACTCGGGTTAAAATACACCCTGTATAAAACCATGTTTAAAAAATTCGATCATATGACTTTGATGAATGCAATGACACGCTGGTTTTTCCCACTCGTTGCAACCTCCAGCTCTTCATTGAGTTTCAGTAAAAGACTCAAGCCTAATTACTCCCTGTATAAGAGAATCATTTCATATTGTATCGAATAAACTAAAAATTAAAGCAGAAATTTGCGTTTGCAATAAATGACTCGGGTTCAAGTACACCTATATAACACCAATTTTGAAAAATCCAATCACTCTTATCGCTGTCAATCACAATAGATATGACATTGATTAGATAACGACAATGACTCGCGCATTTCCGGTTTGTTCCACTCGTTGCAACCTCATTCAGTTTCAATTAAAGACTCAAGCCTAATTACATCCTGTAATAATTTTTTTAAATGAAAGAAAATTAAATTAAAGCAGAAATTTGGTCGGTTTCAATTACACCCTGTATAAAGCAACTTTGAAAAATTCGTCGACACTCTGTCAATCACCTTGCAGCGTTGATTAGATGAATGCAATTGCCGCCTCGAGTGTACCATTCGTTGCAGCCTGTGACTCCTCATTGAGTTTCGATAGATGACATGAGCCCTAATTGCACCCTGTATAAAAAGTTTTTTATATTTGATTTTAATATTTTTTAACAAAAAGCTGAATTAAAGCAGAAATTTAAACAATCTCTGCGGTTTCAACAAATGACTTGAGAACAGGAAACTAAATTATGACGAAAAAATTTCAATAAATGACTCGAGTTCAGTTCCACCCTATATAAAATGAAGATTAGAGAATCTAGTGATCTGGACTTAGGGATTTTTATTTCTCTTTTTGTAAAGTAGCTCGTAAAATCTCGTCGTATTATTCGTGATGATTTTTACTGTGGCCAATCATCTTGCGTCTTGAGTTCTCCTACATTAAGGACTTTTTTCTATTATCTCTGAATGCACAGTTTTTAATAATTTTTGTTAAAGACCTGGAAGCTCAATGAAGAAGAAATTTAGAAACTCTGCGGTTTCGATGGATGACTCGAGTTCAGTTGCACCCTATATAAAACGAAACTTGAAAAGTCAGATCAGGCCACTCGTATTACGTCTAAGCACCTTCGATATTAATCAGAAGAACTCAATTGACTCAGATGCTTCCGATTTGCTCTGCTAGTAACATCCTAGGGCTTTTCATTGTATTTTCTATAAATGACTTAAACCTAATTACGCCCTGTATATAAAAAGAAATTGTTTATTTTGTCTTTGAATTATTTTCTTGCTAACAGGAAGCTAAATTAATACAAAAATAGCTCTAGTTGAGTTACACCCTATGGAAAATGGAACTTGAAAAATCCAGTCAGGTCGCTCTTATTACGGCCAATCAGCTTACGACATTGATGAGATGAACGCACTTGGCTCAGACGTATTCGGTTTGCTCAGCTAGGACTATTTTTTTAAAAGAGCGGAAAGCTCAATTGAAGAAGAAATTTAAAAAGCCTCAATGACTCGAATTCAGTTACACACTGTATAAAACGAAATTTAATAAATCCAGACGATATTGACTCGGACGTTTCCGGTTTGTCCCACTCGTTGTAGCCCAGAAGATCTTCATTACAGTTTCAATAAATGACTCAAAACTAACTATATCCCACACTGAGGAATTTTTTTTAGATTTGGTTTTAATAATTTAAAGGAAAAACCAGACACTCTGACTCGAGTTCAGTTGCACCCTGTATGCTCTCATTGTAATTTCAATAAATGATTCAAGCCTAGTTACGCCCTGTACAAAAATATATTTTTATATTTGAATGGTTTTAGTAATTTTGTTAAAGCACAGGAAGCCAAATCAAAGCAGAAATTTAAAAAATCTCTGCGGTTTCAATTAATGACTCAGTATTCAGTTTCAGTTATACCCTGTATAAAACGCCTAAATGCGACTAATTACCTTACAACATTGATCAGATGAGTGCAGCTGACTTAGGCATCTCCGATTTATTCCGGTGGTAGCATCCTAGAGCTCTTCATTGTATTTTCTATAAACGAGTTAAGCATAATTAGACCCTGTATAGGAAGAATTTGTTTCTTTTATCTTTGAATGGTTTTCTTGAGAACTGAATATATTGCCAAAATTTCAATAAATGACTAGGGTTCAATTACACCCTATATAAAAATTGAGATTGAAAAATCACCTAATCACTTAAAATCGACTAAGTAAACATTAGAAATGGCGATTAGGTTCGAACAAGAAAAAGCAGAATTAGATTTGTTGAAACAAATGACAATCGGCGAGGCAAATATTAGTTTAATTCGATTTGAAGAAGGAAAAACGAAAATTAATTTTGGATAATCGGCGAGAAAAATTTGTTTTCTTGAGAAATAATCAAAAGGTCAAAATTTCAATAAATGACTAGGGTTCGGTTACACCTTATATGAAAATTAAGATTGAAGAATCACCTAAACTTATTTTTTTTTATTTTCCTCCCTGTAAAGTAGATTCTGAACCACCTCGTATTATTTGTTGAGAACGTGATTTTTATTGAAAACACAGGCAGCCTTGGGCTCCCAATCGTAGTATCAATAAAAGACTCAAGCCTCGTTACACCCTATATAAGGCAATTTCTTTTTTTTTGTATTTAAGTGGTTTTAGTCGCTTTTTTTAAACTTCGATAAGTAAGAGCCTTATGATTTTAAGAAATAATATCGCAGACAAAAGCTGCAAGCAATTAAGAGTTGAGAATTCGCTTCCAAACGAAATTCGAAAGCGCTCTTCGCTATTTGCGACAGTTGTTCGCAATGGTCTTCGATCCTCTCACTTTCAAAATAATTTCTGCGTTTGTGTTCCCGACTTCCCTGCACTTCTGGCATTTAGTGTAAGCAGTGTGATCCAGTGATTTATATTCGTCGACCGGGTGGGGGCCTAAAATTTCTTCTCCTGGTTGAAAATCGCACATCTCAACAATGCAAATCTATAAAAGTAGAGTCACCTACCGAGCGCCTCGCCAGTTGCGCTTTGCCCACCAAGAACAACGACGACGACAACGGTAAAGGTCCGGTGCCCACTCCGGTGAAAGTGTTTTCTGCATAACAACAATCCCGAGGAATCTAGTTGATTGGACGCCAAAAGAGCGAGGCGCTCATGCGCGTTCACTAAAAAGAACGTGGTATAAATATAAAGAAAGACGGCCTCCACTTCTTGGCTTGTGCTCGAAGCTACAGTATGGCTACGAAGACGTTTTGGCTGTGTTGTTTTCTAATTCTAGGATTAGGTGAGTCCAACCATTTTTTTCTCTTCTGCGTCTCGCGCTTTCGCGAAAAGAAGCAAAACGCGCGCGCCTCCACCACCGGTCACCCCAAAGAAAGAGCGGGCGGAATTCACCAGCATATGTTCAATTTTTTTTTTTTTTTTGGCTTTATTGCACCGCGCGCCTTTCACTCACGACAATTAAATAATAACAGTTTTATATAACATAATCTAACTGATAGAAAGGGTGGGGGAGTGGGTGAGTTACGTCGTGTAAAGGGCAGAATTTCTCTCGGTTTTCAAAAGTGGCACGCAACCTTATTTATTAATCCGCGGCGATGCTAAATGCCTCTTGTAAATACGACGGAACTTTCTAGCTCCGGCGAGGTTTCTACCAACAATATTTAAATAAGAGCGTCACGTGATCCACGCATAATTTTTGCATTTCTTATTAATATTACAAGCAGCCACGTAGTAGTAGAACGTGACTAGTTCTTTCCGATAAACAATTTAAGAAAAAAAATCCAAGGCGGCTGCGCCGTGTCACAATCTAATGTCATTGAAATAATTCTGTTGAACACAAAACAAGAATAAATGCGCCGCCGCTGGCTCTCGCTTTTTTCCCTTTTTTTTTTTTTTTTGGTCGTCGGGGGGAAAACGGTGGAAAGCGAAGGTCATCGATCGCCCGATAACGACGTTTGGAATTGAAATTTGAAGGCCCGGGCGTAATTCGAGGTACCCCGAGGATTTCTGTGTCACACCTAAATCGAGTTGCGCGCGTGACGAAATTTTAATGGGAAGTTAATTGTTTCGTTTTCACTCGAGCTCCTCGGAAATGCCGGAGCTCAGTGCCTGAGAAAATCTTCAAAGCTTCTTTTATTTTCTTTGTTTTTATTGTTGAGCTTTGAGTTCTTTGATTTTTTTTTTAAATTTTCGATCGGTCTTCCCACCGACGTTTGAATACTGCTGGAATGTGAGTCTGTACTACGAACATCACTGCAGTTTTTATTTCAGTACTGATAGAAAGAACTTAACCAAATTACTTCTGTGGTTAGTTGTTTGAAAACCACTGGAAATATTGACGTGCTTTTGTTTCAGTAATTCCAACTTAGGGCTTTTTATTTTGCGCTTTAATAAAGTGAACCAATTGACGAGCAACCAGTTTACTTGATTTAATTTCGATGGCCTTGCTCTGAATTCTTTTGTTTGACAACCGCTGGAAATGTTAAAAACAAGTTCCAAAATTCGTTTCGCTACTTTCATTCCGAGGCGGTTTTTTTTTTCTAAATAGTAACGTGAAAGCAACTATGTAAATTGCTTCCGTTTTTTTTTACTTTGATGTCTTGGCCTTGTCATTAAATGTTTGAAAACCACTGACATCAGCGCCAAATTTTGTTTTACGTAAAATTTTACCATCTAGTGATGTCAACGCAACTGAAGGACAATTAAATTAGCCCACTTTTGGGTGCCCTTTTCTTTGATGTGATTAGTTGTTTGAAAACCACTGTAAATATTCACGCAAGTTCCAAATTTTGTTTCACCAATTTCACCTAGGGACTTTTACTTTGCTCCTTGATAAGACGAACCAACTGAAGGGCAATCAAATACTTAATATAATTTTGAGGCCCTACTTTGTAACTTTTTTGTTTGGCAACTGCTGGAAATGTCAAAACAAGTTCCAAAATTCGTTTCGCTAGTTTCATTCCGTGGCGGATCTAGTAAAGCGAAACCAAGTAAATTGCTTCAGTTTTTTTTTTACTTTGATGTCCTGGCCTTGTAATTAAATGTTTGAGAACCACTGACACCAGGGCCAAATTTTGTTTTACGTAAAATTTTGCTATCTAGTGATGTCAACGTAAATGAAAGACAATTAAATTACCCCATTTTTAGATGCGATTAATTGTTTGAGAACCACTAATAATGACCACAGCTTTATCGGCAGATCTTTGCACGCGTGTTTTTTTTTGGTAGTGGTCCTCCTTTTTCTATTCATTGTGTGCACTGCCACTACATCTCCGGATCATAAGTTTCATCTGCAGCAACAATTGTCTTTCACTAATCTTCACATTCTTCTTGAACACATTGATTCCAGTATTCACAAACCGCTACCTCTTCTTCAAAGAATCGAAGAGCTTGGTCCTTAAATCTTGAATAATCGGAGCTTTATGTTAAACCAGAGCCGCCTCCACAATTGTTTTTCCACAAAAATAACAATTTCGGCATTACTTCTAATGTCATGACTAAATTCGAAAAGTGAAATGTAAAACATTGGACAACGAAGTCCTTAGTTCTTGATTTTTAAATAACTGAAAGTCTTGGTCAAACGCCCTTCGACCGTTCCGTTAAAGTAACAGCAACAACACAAATAATTCAAAAAAGAATGTAAAATATTGGGCATCGAAATTCTTGATCCTTGAATCTTGCTTCAAATAAACCACATTCTCCTCAATTGTTTTTTCAAAGAATCAACCAATGGGGCACTACGGATTATTACTTCTAACGTTCTATACTCAGCGAAAGAAACAAAAAATGTTAGAATCGAAGTGCTTAGTCCTTGATTCTTGCATAATGGGAGCTTCAAGTTAAACCAGAGCTGCCTCCTCAATTGTTTTTCCAAAAAAAGATTACAACTTCGACGTTACTTCTAGTGTTATGACTAAATTCGAAAAAAAGGAATGTAAAAGATTGGGCAACGAAGTCCTTAGTCCTTGATCCTCGAATAACTATAGTCTCGGGTGAACACTCTTGGATTGTTCCGTCAAAGTATCTCCAAATTCCATATCACAAATAATTTCAAAAAAACGTAAAATATTTGGAATCAAAATCCTTGGTTCTTGAATCTTGTTTAACCGGAGTTTCAAGTAAACCAGCCTCTTCCTTGTTTTCTTCAAAAAATCAACAATTTCGGCATTAAAGATGAATTTCTAGGTTTCTACATTCAGAGAAAGAGACTTATAATGTTAGAATCGAAGTCCTTGGTCCTTGAATCTTGAGTAACTGGAGTTTCGAGTAAAGCAGACTCATCAAGGAATCGACAATTTCGACGTTACTTCTGTCGTTCTAAACTCAGAAGAAAATAACTTGTCGGTCTTTGAATTTTATGTAACTGTCTGAAGTAAACCAGACCCTCATTGACAATCTGATTTAAAGAACCGGCAATTTCAGTATCAAACATAAACTCTTGGCCTCCTCTAATTCCAAGTAAAGTCTTGGACATCGAAGTCCTTGGTCCTTGACTGGGCCTTGAAGTAAATCAGAATTGCCTCATTTTTTTTAAATCGACAATTTCAGTATTACAGATGAACTTCTAGCGTTCTAAATTCAGGAAGTATTAGACAGAGAAGTCCTTGGTACTTGAATTTAATATAACGAAAGTCTCTAGTAAACAAAATCCTCCTCAAGAGAATCAGAAGTTCCAGTATAGTCACACCTAAGCTGTTTGCTTTCTCTAATTAAAAAAAAAATTGGTCGTTGAAATCCTTGGCCCTTGAATCTTGCATAACTTGAGCTTCAAGTAAACAAAAGTCATTTGTCTTTTTAATTTCGGCGCAACAAATGAATTCCTGGCGTTCTAAATCCAGGAGGAAAAAACGTGAAGTATTAGACACAGAAGTTCTTGATCCTTGAATTCCATATAACGGAAGTCTCTAGTAAACAAGACCCCCTTCAAAGTAATCAGAAGTTTCAGTTTCATCAAACTTAAGCGTCTAGCCTTCTCTAATTAAAAAGAAATTGGACGTTGAAATCCTTGGCCCTTGAATCTTGCATAACTAGAGCTTCAAGTAAACAAGAGACCCTTCATTTGTCCTTTCGGTTTCTGTGTCACCGATAAATTCCTAGCTTTCCAAATTCAGGAGGAAAAAATGTGAAGTATTAGACACCGAAGTTCTTGGTCCTTGAGTTCTATACTAACTAAGGCCTGCAGCAGCTAGACCCTCTTCGATTGTTCTCTGAAAAAATCAGCGTTGCTCATAAGCCTTCTCTAATTTCAAGAAAAAAGGCATGTAAAATTGAATATCGAAATCCTCGGTCCTTGAATCTTGGGTAGCTGGAGCTTCAAGTCCCCTCAATTTTCGGTGTCACAGATAAATACTAGATTCAAAAGAAATGAATGTAAAATCTTAGCCATCGAGGCCCATGGTCCTGGAATCTTATGTAAATGAAGCCTTAAGTAAACACAACGAAGGTTATGGTCCTTGAATCTTATGTAAGAGGAGCCTCAAGTAAATCTAAATACTTTTCGATAAGTTTCAGTTTCATCACACCTAAGCGTCTAGCCTTCTCTAATTAAAAAAAAAATTGAACGTTGAAATCCTTGGTCCTTGAATCTTGCATAACTAGAGCTTTATGTAAACAAGAGACCCTTCATTTGTCCTTTCGGTTTCGGTCACAGATAAATTCCTAACTTTCCAAATTCAGGAGGAAAAATTGTGAAGTATTAGACACCGAAGTTCTTGGTCCTTGAATCCTATGTTCACTAAGGCCTGCTTCACTCGTTTGACAGCTGCTGGAAAGATTAAAGCAACTTCCAAAGCTCCTTTCGCTAGTTTTATTCCTTGGCGGATCTAGTAAAGCGAAACCAACTAAATTGCTTCAGTTTTTCTTTTTTACTTTGATGTCTTGGCCTTGTAATTAAATGTTTGAAAACCACTGACATCAGCTCCAAATTTTGTTTTATCTAAAATTTTACTATCGACTCAATTGAAGGACAGCTAAATTAACCCATTTTTGGGTGCCCTTTTCTTTGATGCGATTAACTGTTTGAGAACTATTAAGAAATATCAACGCAAGTTCCAAATTTCGTTTCGCCAATTTCACTTTGCTCCTTAATCAACTGAGGGAAAACCAAATACTTGACTTAATTTTGATAACCTGCTCATTACTTTTTTGTTTGGCAGCTGCTGGAAATGTTAAAACAAGTTCCAAAATTGTTTCGCTAGTTTCATTGTGAGACGTACTTTCATCTATCTAATAATACGACCCCAACTAAGTTGCTTCAGTCTTTTTTCTCTTTATTTTGGTATCCTGCTCCGTATTTAATTGTTTGAGAACTACTGGCTCTAACTCTAAATTTTGTTTAGCAATGCGAATGCGACTCAAGGACTTATAAATTGCCACATTTTTTGGTGCCGTTTCCTCCGTTATAATCGCACAAAGAAAAATTGTTTGAGAACCACTGGAAATGTTTACATTAATTTAGTTTTACATAAAATGTCACTTTAATTTTTCTGTCTAATAAAGTCAACTGAACATGACTGAAGAATAATTAAATTGCTGCCTTTTTTTCGACGCTCTGTTCTGCTTTTATTGTTTGACGACTGCTGGAAATAGTAAAACAAAATTTATTTCGCTGTTTGTTTTATGCGGCGCAATATTTTCTTTTTTATTTCGATCGCTGGTAGTGAAGCCAATCGAATGACAGGGGATTACTTCAGCTCCTTTATTTTCGGAATTTATTGTTTGAGAATTCCTGGAAGCATTAAATTAGGTCCAAATTTCGTTCGACTTATTTTATTTTCTAGTAAAGTGAATCCGGCAGACCTAATTCGGTAGTTCTTAATTTCAAGTTCGTCTTCGTGATTTATCATTTGAGAACTGCTGGAAATATTGAAACTTTTTGTTATTAATTTGCTGTGGATTCTAAGCCTCACTGAAAGACAATTAAATGGCATACTTCATTTTGTTATCTTAATGCGCTGCCTTGTAACTATTGTTTGAGGATCTTGCCTTCTTACTTTAGTGACGTAACCCCAACTATTTTGATATCCTGATCTGCAATTATGGTGTTTGAGGACCGCTGAAAATATTAAAGTAAATTCGAAATTGTACTCATCATTAAAGTGAACCCAACGAATTACTTCAGTTTTTTTTTTATTTCACTTCTTTATGTAAGGCGACGATTCTGTTTTGGACTTCGCATTTGTTTGAAGACTGCTGGAAACTGCTCGTAAAATGTTGCGAAATTTACTTTACTACTTGTAGTAACAAATCGCCAATTAAATTGTTCCCATTTTTTTTTTGTTTTCTTTCGATGACCTGCTCTGTGATTTGTTGTTTGAGAACTGCTGAAGAGATTGAAACAAATTCCAAAACTAGTTTTGCTGGTTTTATTCTTTGGGATAAAAGGTATTCGATTACACTTCAGTTTTTTTTTCTAGATTTTTTTCGTTTTCTTCTTCTTTTTCTTATGTGTCCCCCTTTCGCTTCGGATTTTCAGATAATCTTTTTCATTTCTACGTTTCTCTTGCTCACTTCTTTTTTTAATTCCTTTACTTTATAGTAGATTTTTAACCGATCCCTGGTCCCTACTATTTAGATTCTATTTTTCTTTTTCCTGAATCAATGATTAACTTTCTTCGGTGTTGTTTTCCGTTCAATTTTCTTCTACATTCTTCAAGTAATTCTTTCTTTTTGTTAGTAATTCAGTTAGTGTTTACTTCTATACTTTTCTTCTAATAGCCAAGCGTCGTTAATTGTTTGTTTTCTTTCTTGTTCTAATAACTTTTCATATACTTTTTTTTATTTTTTGAGCAACTTTCAGAACACATACGGACCTTTCTGTCTCGTTTATTTAATTTTGACAAAGGACTCCCGCTTGCACTCGTAACCAGGAAAAACGAAGGCTCGTCAGCAAACCTGCGAAGCTAGAAAAGACGCACAAATTTATAACGAGCCTTCATCTTTCCTGGTTACGAGCGTACTTTGTTTTACATGTTTTGAGAGTTGTTTCGCAACATATATGCGATGCTCGTGAAATGCCACCGCTAAAAATAACCGTGACCACTGTATTTGCAGTTCTGAAGCTTCTCAAGAAGTCATCGTGCAGTAAATATTTAATTTATTTTAAATTGAACGGTTTTTTCCATTGCCGAAGAGTGCAAAAAATAATTGATGATAAATTCGAGGGCACGTGTGAGTGTTGCACGGAAACAGTTAAGAAACGTCCATCCGTTACCTAACGTAATAATAATGACGACGATGATGATGATGATAACAACGCGACGTTAGATTATGTAAGCTTGAATTAACACCAAACATCATTATACAATAACGAAAACTAAAATAATGTTAATGACGTAAGGAAGTTACGAGGAGCCACAGATTTTAAAATTTATTAAACAACCGCAGGGGGAGAAAAGAAAAGTGTTGGAGAAAATAATCGATTCCAAAAATTTATCTTAAAATTAACGAAAAATGTAATAATGCAATTCAAAAGCAAAACAAAAGTGAAGGGTGTTTCTGAATGCAGAAAATTTTATTCATTATGTAACAACAATACAGAAATAATAAAAATAATAATATAATAAAAACCAGAAATAATAATAAATACCAGAAATGTTTAAGGAAGTCACCAGCAAGAATATAAGACGATTTGGTAAGAAGAGAAACAGTTTTGAAATAAAAAGGAAGTCGTTACGTGGAAGATTTATTAACGCAAAACTACTGGGGGAAATAGTTTTAAAAAAAATCGGTTTTTTTTCTTTAATTTTGATGTCATTAAGAAAGAGAGTAAATCCTCAATTAAGACTAAAAAAATCTAATTCACAATCTGATTAAAAAATAAAAGAAAAGTAAGTAAGAATGAAAAATAACGAAAGAAAATATAAATAATATAACTTGTAAAAGTTAAATCTTTATAAGAGAATTGTAAGAGAAATCGAAAAAAAAAATAATATAAGCAAAAAAAAGGAAGAAATAAAAATTTTCACTAAAGAAAGTTGTAAAAAAAATCGAATTTAGTATCAAAGAAAATAGAAAATGGTAATCGAAAGAAAGCCAATTCGAGAGTAAAGAGAAATAAGAAAATCCAAAAAAGAAAACGAGTATGAAAAAAGAAGACAACACCAACAAAAAATGAAAGATCGGAAAAAAGTGAATCGCACCTAAAAGAAATTTCGAAACTGATTAAAAAATAAAAGAAATTAAGGATAAACAGAAAGATGAAAAGAAGAAGAGGACAACTGTGAATAGTAAAAGGCAAAGTAAAAACAAAGCAAAAAGTTGTTAAAAAATGAATAAGACTTAAAACCAATCGTAAAGATAATGAGAATTTAATAATTTTCACAAAATTATTTTCCAAGCTATGCAACAGAGAAATAAAGAAGAAAGATGTTAGGTGAAGACGAAGCAAGAAAGTAGATATTAGATATAGAGCTCAGACCCAATTGACCTCAAAGACCCTGTAGAAAGATCTCTTTAGAATTGACTGCGTTTTGAATTTATAATACGACTGAAAGGACGAGGTTAACCAAGTTGGCTTTGAAGGTCCTAAATGCAAGCATAAATTGAACGTCCAAGAGAGGACCCCAAATGTGTTCCTTTTGAGGCCAGGGGCTTCCCCTGTCTTATCCAAATGATTCCTTAGTAGTAGATTTACAGATTTCGACAAAATTACACGACAAATGAGACAAGCTGACTTTGAAGAGACCAAACGATTCGTCAGCTCCGACAAAATTGACCTCAAAGGCCCAAATGATCTGTAGAAAGATGTCTTTTGAATTGACTGCATTTTGAATTTATGATAGGACTGAGCGGACAAGGTTAACCAAGTTGGCTCTAAAGGTCTTAAATGCAAGCATAAACTGAACGAACGTGCAAGAGAGGACCCCAAACGTATCCCTCTTGAGCCAAGGGCTTCCTCTGACTTATCCAAATGATTTCTTAATAGTAGATTTAGGATTTCGGCAAAATTACACGACAAATGAGACAAGTTGACCTTGAAGAGACCAAACGATTTGTCGTGAACTTGCAGCAGGGTGTCCTGAATTATCTTCACTTTAAAGATTTCAACAAAATTGCAAGACTGAAAGAAAGTAGTCGTCCAAGTTGGCTGTGAAGGTGATTCCTCCCGCCCAATTCAGTACGCAGAAGAAAAGTCCTCAAACGCGACCGTGTGGAATATCTATTCTTCTTGCCCAGTATGTGCATAGAAGAAAACACCACAAACGCGGCCCTGTGGAATACCTTATGAGGCAAGGTAGATTTTGAAGGAACTTTATCTCATCCTAAACTACAGAATTCCCAGGCTTTGAAGGTGATTTGCAATTCAGAGCGTAGAAGTAAACACCTCAAACGGGGCCTTGTGGAATACCTACAAGACTAAATAGACTTTGAAAAAAATTTATCACATCCTAAACTGCAGATTCCCAGGTTTTGAAGGAGATTCCTCTCGCCCAATTAAGTCCATAGAAGTAAAGATCTCAAACGGGGCGCTGTGGAATACCTACAAGGCTAAGTAGACTTTGAACGAACTTTATCTCATCCTAAACTGTAGAATTCCCAGGTTTTGAAGATGATTCCTCTCGTCCAATTAAGTGCGCAGAAGTAAAGACCTCAAACGCAACCCTGTGGAATACCTTACGTGGCTAAATAGACTTTGAAGGATCTTTATCTCTTCCTAAACTGCAGAATTGTCAAGCTTTGAAAGTGATTTGCAATTCAGAACGTAAAAGTAAACGCGGCCCCGTGGAATACCTTACGTAGCTAAGTAGACTTTGAAGGAACTTTATCTCATTGTAAACTGCAGGATTGCCAGGTGATTTCTAATGCAGAACGTAGAAATAAACACCTCAAACACGGCGCTATGGAATATCTACGAGGCTAAGTAGACTTTGAACGAACTTTATCTCATCCTAAACTGCAGAATTCCCAGGTTTTGAAGGTGATTCCTCTCGCCTAATTAAGCGCAAAAGAAAATACCTCAAACGCAACCCTGTGGAATACCTTACGTGGCTAAGTAGACTTTGGAGGAGCTTTATCTCAGCTTAAACTGCAGAATTCCCATGTATTTTTCCAAGAAAATTGCTATGGAAGAGGTTGAAGAAATGGGCATTGGAATCATTTCTCCTTCTTACGACTTTTCACTTTATGAGTTCGTCGTCTTCAGCTTCCAGCCTCCCAATCTTCAGGCTTTGATTCTTTCCCATCCATTAGTTTGCTTACGCATATTTTCCATTGCCATTCCTCGTCTTCTATTACTTCTGGGGGATCATCTAATTTTTTGTTATCTATCCTCAGCCATCCCTTCCACATGTCCACATTTTAGTGGCGCTCTATTTTCTAATTTTTTTATTATTGGTTTCTCTCTGCTTCCATGTTTATTCTCCCTTCTTGTTATCTGCAGACTTCTTCACGATGATTGTATTTCTACAATTTTGTGTTAACGACAATGTATAGCACAATACTTTCCACTTTCCAATACTGCAATTTTTTTCAATGTGTAATAAGCCTGCCATATGTCGCTTCTTGGAACATTATCGTAGTCTTTCTCCAAATTCTTACGGTTTAAGATGAAGAAGGGATCGAAAGAGGTCACACGTGAAATAATAAATTCCAGAAAACTTGGACTTAAAAGCGACCAATGTCATTTTATTTTTTAATAAACAGCGATTTCTAGAACACTCAGTATTTTCATTGTCATCTTTTATTTTTTTTATATTAAATATTTTATAAAAATTTGTTACATTCTTTTGTGAATCTTTTTTTGTTTCAATTCTACTTTACCCACTCTATTAGAAATCAACATTTCAAATGTCAGTTCGAAACGAATCGATTTGAAAGATTCTTCTCGAAGCGAAATTGAGGACAACTGAAAGTGTAACTCGAAACAGGTTTTCGCGACAGTAAATTAAAAAAAAAAAAAAAACAAGTAGAATCTCATTGTCGTTGCGTTTACGTAAGTCCTCCAAATACGCACGCACGCCGCGCTTTGCGTTCTTGCAACAAAGACGCCGTCGAAAAATAGGACGGCCTTCCAACCACAGAAACAGAATCACCTTGCACGAACCAAGCCCAACAAGACTCTTTTTTTTTTCCTTCTGAGGTATGCAAACAAGTCTTTCCGAGAAGCCGGGTGCTAAACGAAATCAAACCGAACGAAAGCTGAAATTGAAAGCGGCGCGGCGCAACTTTTACTTCTTCTTCTTCTACTTCTTTGTATGTTTATGGGATTGCAAAAATGCCAGCCAGGCGTAGCGTTTGCGTTTTGAAAGGTTAAAGCGACACGTCGCCTGGGATTTCCTTGTCGGGGCCATGAATATTCAGCGGAGAGCGCCGGAGATTTCAACGCACGGGCAGAAGGGAAGCGCGGAATTTTACAACTGTACATTTAACGGTTGCGTTGCGTTACGTTACGTACTAAACGAGCTGTTCTTCTTCCTGGTCGTGGTTATGAATTCATTTTATTGCTGCGCCGTTGACATTTGGAATTGCGAAAGATATTCAAATTTTTATCCTCTTATTCCATCTGACTTTGAGAACCTGCTTCCATCCTTTTTGCCGTAATCCCTTTTGGAGGAAAATAATGAAGAATTATTATTTTGTTTTAGCATGCGCTCAGGATGAGGAAGAAAGCGGCGACCCAAGCGCTGAAGAACTCTGCGAAAACCGACCGGCAGACGAGTACTTCCGGTTGACGACGGAAGGCGATTGCAGAGATGTTGTCAGGTATGTACCGGGCGATCATTAATTTCATCCGCGTCGCCCGCAGATAACTTTCTAAATCTAAGTCTTACGAACGTCGGCGAGACCAAACAATAAAAAAAAAAGACATTACTTAGAGCCAACCTGATCCGGCGGTGAAAACCATAGACGTGTCTTGGCCTGATGCTGCTGCTAACGTTCTTTTTGTGTGATAGGTGTGATAGTAACAGTGATAATGGGGTTACGCGACTGGCTTCCGTGCGCTGCCCTGTAGGTCTTGCTTTCGACATCGATCGGCAGACTTGCGATTGGAAAACAAATGTTAAAAATTGCGATAGAGTAGACAGTAAGTGACATTTAGGAAACGGTGACCAATACCATGACCACCCCGTAAATATATATGCCAAATGTTGAGTAAATTGCTTAAAAATCCTTCATCTAGAACCTGGTGTTTGGGAACGAGTTTTATTATCAAAGAGAGACGCTGCAGTCGAAGCCCTTGATTCTTGAATCTTGCATTTTTCCAAAAAAAGCGACAATTTCGACGCCACTTCCAATGTTTTCACTAAATCGGAAGAAAGAACAAAAAATTTGGCAGCGAAGTCCTTAGTCCTTGATTCTTAAATAACTGGAATCTCAGGCAAGCGCTCTTCGACCGCTCCGTCAAAGTAACAGCAATGATACAAATAATTCCAAAAAAAAGAAAAAATTTAAAATATTGAGCATCGAAATTTTTGGTCCTTGAATCTTGCTTCAAGTAAACCAGACTCTCCTCAATTGTTTCTTCAAAGAATCAACTAATGGGGCATTACAGATTATTACTTCTAACGTTCTATACTCAGCGAAAGGAACGGAAAATGTTAGAATCGAAGTGCTTGGTCCTTGAATCTTGCATAATGGTAGCTTCAAGTTAAGCCAGAGCTGCCTCCTCAATTGTTTTTGCGAAAAAAGACTATAACTTCGACGCTACTTCTAGTGTTATGACTAAATTCGAAAAAAGGAATGTAAAAGATTGGGCAACGAAGTCCTTAGTCCTTGATCCTCGAATAACTGTAGTCTCAGGTGAACACTCTTGGATTGTTCCGTCAAAGTATCTGTAAATTCCATATCACAAATAATTCCAAAAAAACGTAAAATATTGGGAATCAAAATCCTTGGTTCTTGAATCTTGCTTAACCGGAGTTTCAAGTAAACCAGTCTCCTCCTCGTTTTTTTCAAAAAATCAACAATTTCGGCATTACAGATGAATTTCTAGCTTTCTACATTCAGAGAAAGAAACTTATAATGTTAGAATTGAAGTGCTTGGTCCTTGAATCTTGAGTAACTGGAATTTCAAGTAAAGCAGAATCATCACAGAATTGATATTAATTGACGTTACTTCTGTCGTTCTAAACTCAGAAGAAAGTAACCTCTTGGTCCTTGAATTTTATGTAACTGTCTGAAGTAAACCAGACGCTCATTCACAGTCTGATTTAAAGAACCGGCAGTTTCAGTATCACACATAAACTCTCGGCCTCCTCTAATTCCAAGTAAAGTGTTGGACATCGAAGTCCTTGGTCCTTGACTGGACCTTGAAGTAAATCCGAGTTGCCTCAATTTTTCTCAAAAAAATCAACAATTTTAGTATTACAAAAGAACTTCTAGCGTTCTAAATTCAGGAAGTATTAGACACAGAAGTCCTTGGTACTTGAATTCAATATAACGAAAGTCTCTAGTAAACAAAACCCTCCTCAAGAGAATCAGAAGTTCCAGCTTCGTCACACCTAAGCGGCTTGCTTTCTCTAATTTCAAAAAAAATTGGTCGTTGAAATCCTTGGCCCTTGAATCTTGCATAACTTGAGCTTCAAGTAAAGAAGAATCATTTGTCTTTTTGATTTCGGCGTAACAGATGAATTCCTAGCTTTCCAAATTCAGGAGGAAGAAATGTGAAGTATTAGACACCGAAGTTCTTGGTCCTTGAATCCTATGTTAACTAAGGCCTGCAGCAAACTAGACCCCCTTCGACTGTTCTCGGAAAAAATCAGCAGTTTAAGCGTCGCACATAAGCCTTCTCTAATTTCAAGAAAAAAGGCATGTAAAATTGGACATCGAAATCCTCGGTCCTTGAATCTTGGGTAGCTGGAGCTTCAAGTCCCCTCAATTTTCGGTGTCACAGATTCTATATTCAAAAGAAATGAATGTAAAATGTTAGCCATCGAGGTAGGCCCATGATCCTTGAATCTTATGTAAAAGGAACCTTAAGTAAACACAACGAAGGTCATGGTCCTTGAATCTTATGTAAGTGGAACCCCAAGTAAACCCAAATACTTGTCGATTATTCTCTCAAAGGATCGACGGGTTAGGCATCTCGTGTTCTCTAATTAAAAAATATATATATATATATATTAGGCATCGAAGCCTTTAATCCTTGATTCTTGAATCTGAGTTACGGGTAAAACAATCTTTCTTCAATTATTTTTTCAAGGGGTCAACCTCATAGTTGTCCCTCTAATCTTTTAATTCCCGGAAGGAATAGAATGTGTTGGTTCATCGAGGTCCATGGCCCTTGAATTTTATGCACCTGGAGTTTCGAATAAACCCAAACGCTCTCCAATTGTTCTCTCAAAATATTAGCGATTTCAAGAAATAAATCAGCTTCTGGTCTACTCCGATTCCAAAAAAGAACGGCATCGAAGTCCTTAAACCTTGAATCTTGAATCTTGATGTTTCAGGTAAACATAATGTGTTGGGCACCCACTGCGCGTTCAAAGGGCCAAAAGAAATTCGAAGTTATTGAAACCAGTCCGAGGTGTGCATGAATTAAGAGTCCCCCACCATTTAATTATTTTTGAGTAGAGGATGCCGTGGAAAAGGGATAAAACGTAGCGATCTTGGCCCTTTAATCCTTGCCAATTCAAGGACACCGCGTTTTTGGTTTGATTCGTCCTACGAGATTCGCTTAAAAGAAGAAAAGAGTGCAAACTTTCTAGGCCCCGCAAGCAATCTTATCAAAGGTTCAAGGTCAATGTGCCGTCAAAGACCCGTGTATGTTTCTTTTTTGTTTACACAACTAGCAGGCATTTGTTTTATTGTTCTTGAAAATTTACAACGGCCTGCTTTAAAATGAGAATAATATGTAGCGACCTTGATTCTTGAGAACGTATTCTTGAAAACTATCATCAGAACAATTTCTTGTACAGAATTTGAAAACATCTGCCATCTCTATTTCGTCGTTCTGGCAGCCTGAATCGAATTGCCCTTAAGGTCTCCTTGATTCTTGACCCTTGTAGATTATCCCTGGGGATATGATCCTAATGTGTCCTTGATTCTTGATCCTTGTAAATAATCACTGGGGATTTGAAAGCATCTGACAACTTTATTTTATCAGTTGCAAACCAAACTGAACTCAAAGGGAAGATTTTCTTATGTCCTTGATTCTTGAAAATAAGACATCTGCAACGGCTTAAAATGAAACAGTGGGCCCTTGATTCACGAAGTTGTGTTAATATAAGGATTTTGAAAACATCTGCCACCTCTGTTTCATTATTATTTTTCGTTATTATTATTGCGACTCCCTAATTGAAGAAGGAAGACCTTAAAGTCCTTGAGTTCTTGATTCTTGAGCAGTCTTATCTTAAATTTTGGGAATTTAAAAACATCTGCCAACTTCCTTTCAATTTTGTAAGCATCAAAGTGAAATTTGAAAACAAAGAACCTCTTGTGTCCTTGAATCTTGACAACGCGACGATATCGTCACAACTTTACGCATGCGCAGATGGTGTTACCTTTGCAGGAGATTGCATGGTGGTGTTTCCAAAATGTTTGTGAGATTGTAAACTGAAGTAATGACAAAATAGCGTTTAGCGTCCTTGATTCTTGACGATAAAACAACATCTACGACTTGATCCGTAAATCAGTTTTAATAGACGACTTCCGTAAAGGATTTTGAAAATCACTACCATCTCTGTTTCGTTGTCGTGACTGCCTAATTGAGGAAGGAAGGTCTTAAAACGTCCTTGATTCTTGACTATCGTAAAGAATCACGCGAACTATCTTAAATCTTGACGATTTAAAAACATCTGCCAACTTTCTTTTAACATTATAACAACCAACTTTAATTGAAAACAACGAACCTTTTTGTCCTTGATTCTTGATGATGACGCCACAGCTTTGTGACTTGATAACGAAGTTACGCCCTTGATTCTTGACGTTATATTAGTTATTATTTAAGATTAATTATTACAAGGTACTTAAGTACCGAGCTTACTTCGTGATTGCGATAAGATGGGGACGGAAGTGTCCTTGATTCTTGACCGCTTTCTCCTTTTCCCCAAAACTTTCGCTAAAATGGGACTTTCTTCTCTTCAAAAGGATCACTTATTGCAAGCTTTCTGCGATCATAAGTAAATACAGTTTGAGACTTGCTTCTTCTTCTTCTTCTTCTTTAATGTGCTCCAAAAGAATTGAGACTTGCTTCTTCTTCTTCTTCTTCTTTAATGTGCTCCAAAAGAATTAAGATTCTCGGAATCTTTTGAAGAACTTTTATCTACGACTCACCTTTTACCTTTCAGAACTTCTTTGAAACTTCAAGCAACAAAATTATTTTGATGCAAAAAGATTCCCAAAATAAAAAAAATGGAGACGAATCTTTTTTTTTCGAGGTTCTCTTTTTCCAAAAACTTTACAAACTCCCAGTTTGGTTACCAATGGACCCGTTCTTTTGAGGAATTGATAATACGAGTGTAATATTTATTAATAAATTACTCGCCACATTCATTTTGAAGACAGAAAGAATGCAATAAACACATTCCACGATGACCTTGACCGAAAACTCGTTTGTTCCCTGCGTCTTTCCGCGGAACCAATTCAAACTCAAGGCAATTGTTTTTTTTTTTTATTATTGCGCGTTGAAAGAAATCCGTTGCGAACCGTGTCTGGTATTGTCACCGTTTCCTCCGAAAACAAACCAAGTTAATTAAGTCCAATTTTTTGACCATCAGGTGTACTAGATCTGGTTTAAAACAGATCACTTGCCCGAGTGGATTGGCGTTTGACATCGATAAACAAACTTGCGACTGGAAGGGTAAAGTCACAAACTGTGACAAGCTTGAGAGTAAGTCGCACTTTTTGACAAAAAAACGGTCGGTGCGGTTAGGGAAACGCTGGAGTAGAGGTTTTTGTAGAAAATTACCAAACAATTTGCACCTTCGACGCCTCAGGAAAGCGTCGAAAGTGAAAATGCAAGCGGTGGATGATGAAAACCGGCAGATTTTTTTTTTTGTAAATTTTTTTTGACGTAAATCGACGTATGAAGTAGAAAGTAGATGCTGTTTTCGAACTTTTCTTTACCTCTGTCCTTTCTTTGCATGATTTGTGTATATTTGCTTAACTCACTTTCTTTATCTATCTTGTCTTGGTGAAGGGTCTTAACACTTGGGCTGTTAATTGTTAATAACCTCCCTGTATATACTTGTTTTCTATTTTACATCAAATGTCGTGTATATATTTATTTATGACGGAGTTACGTTATTGCTTCGAAAATTAAACTGAAAGAGAAACAATTGAATTTGTTATTTTTCCTAATCTTACAAAAAAAGTTCAATTTTTTTTTATTTTGTTCTAATTGTTTATTTCGTTTAATTAACGTTTCCATTTTTTTAGACCATTCGATATTACTTAAATTAAAACATTAAAATTGAATGAAATATTTTTGAAAAGTCGTTCCTTTTTTGTCCATTTTTTTTTTGCTGTTTGAGAAGACAAGAAACTATTCGGGATTTTATAAATTAATATTTCATTTGTTTTTATTTCAATTACTCTGGTTTATTTGATTAATAGTTGCAAGAGTTTATCGCTTTTTATATCGTAACAATAAACGTCGTAACAATATATCTGTTATCGTTTTTTGTTTTTCGTTTTCTTGGAAAATTCATTTCGTCCTTCATTTGTTTCTTGTTTCCTTTAATTTTCTGTAATTTTCTGTAACATAGGTAATCAACGAACGGTAAAAAATCTGTTTTCGATGTTTACATTAATAAAAAAAAAACATTGTTGCACTGTTTTCAAAATTCGTCCTGAAATTAATTTGTTTTCTTTTGTTGTCAAAAATAATTCTTCATTTGTTTTACCAGTATTACTGAATAAATTGTCTAAGTCTAATAACAGTACATATTCTCAAAATTCGTCCTGAAATTTTTACTATTTTTTTTTTGTTTTTAAAAAAATATTTTTCATTTGTTTCCTTTTTCAGTAACAATATTTTTTTTATTTTCTAGAAAATACGTTCTTCATTTAACAATATTTTTTTTTATTTCTTGAAAATACGTTCTTCATTTGTTTGTTTTTGTTTTCTTGAAAATGCGTACTTCATTTGTTTCTTTTTTCATTTTCTGAAAAATGCGTACTTCATTTGTTTCTTTTTAATTTTCTTGAAAATGTATAGTTCATTTGTTTGTTTGTTTTTTTAATTTTCTTGAAAATGCGTAGTTCATTTGTTTTTTTTTTCAATTTTCTTGAAAATGCGTACTTCATTTGTTTTTTTTTATTTTCTTGAAAATGCGCAGATCATTCGTTTGTTTTTTTTTAATTTTCTGTACTGATCATAATTAGGAAATTATAAAAAAATATAATTTCGATATTTATATTAATTAAAAAAATATTTAAAATTTTATGCGGCACTGTTTCACTATTTTCGTCCTAAAATTCATTTGTTTTTTTTCTTTTGCTATCAACAAAGTAAGCTTTTCATTTGTTTTAGTCATTTTTCTGAACAAATTGTAAAGCCTGATAATAATAATACATATTCTCGACCTGATTTCTTTTGTTTTCAAAAAAGCATTCTTCATTTGTTTTCTTTTGCAATACAACCGAAATGCCTCCCGAGATTCTCTTGTTATTTCATTTGTTTTTTCAACTTTTTTTTTATAATTTAATTAACGAATGCGCTGATGTCTAACTGAAAATAAATTTTCAAAATTCGCCCTGAAATTATTGCTATTTTTCGTTTCCTAAAAAAATACGTCCTTCGTTTGTTTTTTTTTTTATCTATTTTCGAAATTCTAAAAAACTGCAATTCGCTGCAATTTCTTTCGTTCGTAAATTTAATTTTTCAATTGTTTTATTTTTTCCGGCTTGAATAATAAAAAAAAATCTATCGTTTCGCCTCTCCTTCGTTCAAAAAAAAAAAATAATTAATTAAAATTATTCATTTGTTTTTTTTTTCTTAGGTCAGTTTTTGTGTGAATTGTCAAGAATCTATTGTTTTTCATACTTACTTTTTTTTGTAGAGAAAAAAACATCTTTTGTTCTTTCGAATCTTATTCTAGAACTCGTTGGCGTTATTCCTTGTTTTACCTTTCAAGGATGCGTTCGTCATTTGTTTTGATTGTCGTTTATTTTTTTTTTTTTTAAGAAATTGTTGAAAATTTATTGTTTTCAAGTTAACTTATTCCTTATCAGGGGAATACCTTCTTCTTTTGTTTTTTTTTTTGCTTTTTATCTTGTATATATTTACTCAATTTATTGTTTTTTTTTTTTATTTATTTCTTTCTTTTCTCATTGAGTTTGTCGACGTGAAATAACGTTGCATTTGCAAAATTTGGCTGCAAGTCGGGTGGATTGCAATGGGGCCCACGAGCATCCCCTGCATAGCTATTTCGGCCCTAATTGGGCCCTCTTCAGCAGAAGAGTAGCTCGACAACTCCATCGCAATCTCGACGACCAACGAGTAAACGTGCCACGCAGTCGCGACGTCGCGACTAACGTTGCATTTGTTTTTTTTTTTGTTTCCGTTCCTTCCTGTTTATTTAATTTTTCTTTTTTTCGTTTGTTTGTTTTTTTCCGTTATTTTTTCATTCTTCTAATTAATTAATAAATGTACAAAAATTTGTTGTTGATTTGTCATGTTTAAATTCTTTATTAAAAAAAAAATTTCTTTTGTTCTTTCGAATCTTATTCCAGATATCGTTAGTGTTATTGCTTGTTTTTGCTTTCAAGGATGCGTTCTTCATTTGTTTTGATTATCGTTTTATTTTTATTCATTTTTTGAAAGGAATTGTCGAAAATCTATTATTTTCGAGTTAACTTTTTCCTTCTCAGGGGGATACCTCCTTCTTTTGTTTTTTGTTTTTTCATCTTGTATATTTTATTCAATTTATTGCTTTTTTTTATTTATTTGTTTCTTTTCGTGGTGAGTTGTTTGTCGACGTGAAATAACGTTGCATTTGCAAAATTTGGCTGCAAGTCGGCTGAGTGGAAATGGGGCCCCCAAGCATCTTCTGTATGGCTATTTCGGCCCTAATTGGGGCCTCATCAGCAGAAGAGCACCTCGAGCACTCCATCGCAATCTCGAAGACCAACGAGACTTACCCATAAACATGCCACACTGTTGCCACATCGCGACTAACGTTGCGTTGATTTTTTTTTGTTTTCGTTCCTTGTTGTTTATTTAATTTTTCTTTCTTCGCTTTTTCGTTTATTTGTTTCTTTTTCGTTATTTTTCATTCTTCTAATTAATGAAATAAATGTACAAAAATTCTTTTGATTTGTCATTTTAAATTCCTTATAAAGAAATATATTTTGTTCTTTCGAATCACATTGTAGAACTCGTTAGTGTTTATTCCTATGTTTTTTCTTTCAAAGATGCATTCTTCATTTGTTTTGATTGTCATTTTTTCAAGAATTATTGAAAATATATTGTTTTCGAGTTAACTTTCCTTCTTAGGAGGATACCTTCTTCGTTTGTTTCTTGTTTTTTCATCTTGTATATATTTTATTCAATTTGTTTTTTTTTTAATTTGTTTGTTTCTTTTCTGAGTGAGTTGTTTGCAAAATTTGGCTGCAAGTTGGCTGGATTGTAATAGGGCCCCCGAGCATCCTCTGTAAAACTATTTCGGCCCTAATTGGGGCCTCATCAGCAGAAGAGTAGCTCGAGAACTCCATCGCAAACTCGACGACCAACGAGTAAACGTGCCTCACTGTCCCGACACCGCGAGTAACGTTGCATTTGTCTTTTTGTTTTCGTTCCTTCCTGTTTATTTAATTTTTCGTTTTTTCGTTTTTTTCGTTTATTTCTTTTCGTTCCTTCTTCATTTTTCTGATTAATTAATAAATGTACAAAAATTCTGTTGATTTGTCATGTTTAAATTCTTTAGAAAAAAAAAGATTATCTATTTCGTCAGATCATCCCCAGAGGTGATCGTGAAATCTATTATTGTTCTTCCTTTGTTTGCAAGAAATGCGTTCTTCACTTGTTTCTTGTTCGTCAACTGTTTTTATCAATTGTGAAGAATCTACTTTTTTACATCCTTTTTGCTTTTTTCTTTTCAGAAAATCGTATTTCTTCTATTAATTTTTTTTTTCAATTTTTTTTCTCCATTTTCATGTTTCATTTGTGACTTGATTCAATTTACGTTTATTTATTATTTATTTGTTGGTTTTTTTTTGTTATTCATTTGTTTTGTTTGTTTTTTTTATTTTTCGGACTTAATTATAAAAAAAATTGTTTTCGTCGGGGTTTTCAGATTTAGCTTTTGATGAGCTTCTTCGTTTTCAAAATCAGAAGATCCGTGAGTTTGTTAGTATAATTTGTTTGTTGCTCCCGAAAATTCGTGCGTCATTTGTTCAGCGCGCGTTTCAATTTTTCCACGCTGTTCTTTGCTTTCCTTTCAAAAATACGTTCTTCATTTGTTTTGTTCATCATTTCGTTCATCATCTCTTATTTCCGAGCGAACCTTTTCCTTCTCAAAAATACGTCCTTGTTTTGTTTTGTTTTTTTTTTATTTTTTCAACTGTTATATAATTCCGTTCGTGTTTATGTATTTGTTTTTGCTTTATTGTTTACATCTTTGCTTCTTTTTTTAACTCAGCTACGTATTTGTCAAAGAGAAATAATGTTGCATTTATTTTCTTCCTGTTTATTTGTTTTTCTTTATTCGCTTTTCGCTATTGTGTTTTTTTTTAATTTACTTTTCCATTTTTCAAGTTAATTAATAAATTGCAAAAATTCAATTGAATTGCATTGTTTACTTTCTTTATAAAAAAATGTCCTCTGCTTTCTCGGTCTATTTTCAAAGCTCACCCTAAACATGAGAACAAAAGAAAGAAAAATATCAGATTGTTTTTCTTTTGTTCTCAAGCAATACGTTCTTCGCTTGTTTTTGTGCAACTTTTTTTTATGAATTGTCAGAAAGCTCTTTCTTCTCAGAAATTCGTTCTTCTTTTGTTTGTTTGTTTTCTTTTTTTCCAATATCTGCTTCACGTCTTTTTTTTATATCTCCCTTTGGGATTTAATTTGATCTTCAATTTACGAAATGGCGTGGCAATGATTTATTATTTATTTACTTTTTATAGGTCAATGTTTCTTGCTATTTGTCTTTTTTGTCCATTTTTCGTATTTAATACATTATAAAAAAATACTGTTTTATGTCAGTCTTACAAAATTTACAATTATATTTTTGTGGCCCCCAAAATGTGGGCGCGTTTCAATTTTTTTAAGCATTTTTATTTAACGAATTTTAAAAACTCCCGCCATATATGACTACGCAGGTGATTGGTTATTGTTTTGAAAAGCATTTCACGGCGGGAAATTTAAAAATTGTCTTTCTTTTGGAACGAAAATTACAAATAAGTTTGTAATGATAAATTAACCGCTTAATTATGTAACTTAACTCATAGGATTTTTAACCAAAAAAAAATTAAAAACAGAAACTCGTACACACCAATCGAAAGGCGTTGTTTGTTTTCACCACATTCCTCCGCGTATGAAGTAACTCATCGCCATGAGGCTTTTGAAAACACATTCGCTAGCTTCCTCTGTAATTAAATTTCTTCTATTTTCAAACTGCATAACTGCAACAAACATGTCAGCATCGAAATATCTCAGATTAACTTTCAATCACCACTCACTTTCACTCGGGTATGTTCAACTTTCTTAGGTTTTACGACCGGCGATAATTCGGGAGTGATGACCTTATGACGCCCAGTTATTTTTTCTACGTGTAAAAAAAAGTTTGAAGCAATAACGTCTCTCTCACTATTCTCAAATACTTCTCACACACTATTAATTTTAAACACTATTATTCCGGTTTAACTTCTTTTTCGATAACTTTTTGTTTGTTTGTAAATATGTATGTGCGTTTCTTCGTGTAACTAAACACACTTGAGACTCTTGTTGTTTTTTTTTTGTTTCTCCTTACGCGTACACTTGCGATAATCTACTTTCTATGTAGGTACGACAGTAGGACACGAATGTTTTGTTTTGTAAATATAGTCGCACCCTGTATATACACGGTATCGGTAATCAACGCCAATCAACACCCAAACTACACCCCAAAGTATCCACCCTTTCAATTATTTAATGCCCCGCACTAATCGGTGTTGTTTTTCTTTTTTCAACAAAAACAAAAACGTAGAGCCTCGCAAAGCTCTACCCATCCTGAAAACGGACGAGCCGGTCTGCCCTGAAGGAAAGTTGTCCTGCGGAAACGGGGAGTGCATCGACAAGGAGCTGTTCTGCAACGGAAAGCCCGACTGCAAGGATGAATCCGACGAAAACTCCTGCAGTAAGTTCCCAATTATTTAAACTTTCCCAGAACTTATTTGATACACTTCGTAGAAAGCCACAAACACTTTTTTGTTACGCCCCGTAGAAGGGGTTTCTATCGGTTCACAATTACCGAGTGATTTCTTTTATCAACTCTTGTCTTGAAATTCGAATTCGAACGTCATGTCTTAGCTTAACTGAAAAATAAATCGTTTTCCAATAAAGCTAAGACGTAAAAGTTGATAAAAGTATTTAAAAAATCAGTCGGTATTAAAAAAGAAGCAATTTCTTCTTATTCAAAAAAATGTAAATCACGGAAAGTAAAGATTCCGGCCAACAGATGGCGCTCCTCTACCACTCAACTAATGTGCTTTAAAAAATCGTTATTATTTTAGTCTTTCACGATTTCGTTTGAAAATAATTGAGTTTTACTACCTGAAGCTCCCACATGTGAAAACGATTCATTAAAAATGACTCAGAGATGGCGCTTCGCTCATAAATACAAATCGATTTATTCCTTTACTTTCTGAAAGGCGTTCATATAATACGATTAATTGAATTTAATTGAAAGAGTTTCGAGGAGTTTCGAAATTTACCAACACTTTTAAAACAATGGAAGAATTTCAAATAGCTTCCGCCTCCGTTCAATAGGTGGCGCTCCCCCACAATGAAACTATCAGGAAAGAACTTTTGTTTAAGTTATTGAATGTCAATCCTAACGCCCAACATTAAAGAGTTTGTTTCGAGAAGCTCACGTCTGTGTCCAACAGATGGCGCCCTCCAATGTGGCTCGGTAAGATTGTAAAAGAAATCAGCTGATTTCGCTTTCTGCCTGTCAATGTGTAATTCAATTCAATCCAATGAAATAAAAGATTGAGTTTTACAGTACTTTTAAGAGATGATTTCAAAAAGCTTCTGCCTCCAGTCAATAGATAGCGCGCTTCACCACCTCTTAATATATCTCAGCAAAGCGATAGCGACAGTTAAGAATATATGAGTTTTTTATAGTCTCTTCCAGTGTCAAATAATAAAATGCTTCCAAAGCTTCGGCCTCTCTCCGATAGATGGCGTTCTATTGTAATCTATTATCAGATTTTCTTCGGTTGCTTCAGTTTTCGTCTTGTACTCCTGTTCAAAAAAAAGAAGTCGAGAATGAAATGCTTTCAAACAGCTTCTGCCTCCGTCCAATAGATGGCGAGCTCCACCACCACCCGTCAGTTATTTAAAATCACTTCCAGAATCAAATAATAAAAAGTTTCAAAAGCTTCAGCCTCAATCCAATAGATGGCGCACTAATCTCACTCAGTAAAACTATCAGAATTTCTTCAGCCGCTTCCGTTCTCAACTTCTAAGTGTTTAATTCCACTAGAAAAGAATCTTGAGAACGAAAGAGTTGCATAAGGCTTTTGTCTGTCCTCGTATAGGTGGCGCGCTCCACCACCTTTTAGATGTCTCAGTAAACCGTCAATTAACGACTTCTAAGTTGTTGAAAATCACTTCCAGTATCAAATAATAAAAGGTTCGAAAGCTTCAGCCTCAATCCAATAGATGGCGCGGTAATCTCACTCAGTAAAACTATCACAATTTCTTCAGCTATTTCCGTTTTGAACTTCTAAGTGTTTAATTCCAATTCCAAAAAAAACTTGAGAGCGAAAGAATTTCAAAAGGTTTCTTAGAACGCCACCACTTAAATGTGTCAGTAAACCGTCAGTTAAGGACTTTGGAATTACCAAAAATCACTACCAGTACGAAATAATAAAAAGCTTCGACAGTATCAGCCTCTATCCGATAGATGGCGCTCTACTGCTACTCAGTAAAACTCGAAATTTCTTCGATTGCTTTCGTTTTCATCTTCTAAATGTGTCACTCCTGTTCAAAAAGAAAAGAACTCGAGAATGAAGTTGTTTCAAGCAGCTTCTGTCTCTGTCCATTAGATGGCGCTCCACCATTACTTAACATATCTCACTTAAGAATTTTTAAATTGTTGAAAATCAAAAAATTTCAAGAAAGTCGAAAGCTTGAGCCTCAATGCTCAATAGATGGCGCTCTAATATCACTCGTAAAAATGTCAGAACTTCTTCAGATGCTTCCGTGTTTAGCTTCTACCTGCGTACAATAGATGGCGCTCCACCACTACTTAATATATCTCAGCAGAACCGTCTGTTAAAAACTTTAAAATTTTTTAAGATCACTTCTGGTAACAAGAAATTCGAAAGCTTCAGCCTCGATCGAATAGATGGCGCCCCGATATCACTTATAAACAGTCAGAATATCTTCAGATCATTCCGTTTTGAGCTTCTAACTATGTAATTCCTGTTAAAGAAAAATACTTGAGAATGAAAGAGTTTCGAGAAGCTTCTGTCTCCCTCCAATAGATGGCGCGCTCCACCACTGTCACTTAAGGTCACTGTATATTGAAGGTAGCGCCAACATTCTCTTCTAGTTGTTGAAGTTCACTGCTAAGTCAAATACTACAGAGTTACGAGAAGTCTTTGCGCCCGTTCAATAGATGGCGCTGTACTGTCGTCTCTATAAAACTATCAGAATTTTATCATTTGCTTTCGTTTTCAACTTAACGATGTGTAGTTTCGATTTAAAAAGACAAAAACGAGTTCCTCAAATTTGACAAAACTTTTAAAGAACGAAACTGTTTCGATAAGCTTCTGCCTCTGTCCAATAGATGTCGATCCAACATCACTTAATATAAATCTCTCTGCAAGACTGTCAAAAGTAGACTTTTATTTAAATAGTCGAAAATTACTTGTACTATTGAGTGGTAGGAGAAAATTGGATAAAGTTTCCGCCTACATCTAGTAGATGGCGCTCTGATATCTCTTATTGTAATCCAATCTTCAAACCATCAAGATGTTCTCCATTTTATTCATAAATCAGGGCGGCACTCTGGATCTTTTGTTTTCACAGAGTTTACTCGAAATTATTGGTTTAAAAACCAAATTGAAACCGAGAACGACCAAAAAATGGAGCCTCGCTCTTAGTAAACGTCAATCAACTCTCGTTACAGTTTCCTTAAGGCTTTGACAAGTCTAATCGGTTGAGAACTATTTCTAACAAAGAGGGTTACAGTGTTTTAGAAAGCCTCTGCATTTATCGCATAGATGGCGCTCTCTCATTAATTGTAACAATTTTTTCAATTGTTTGAGCTATTCAGGGCAGCGGTTTTCAGTGACTTCGGTGCAATTAATAAAATTAATTGAATTTTACGATTTGAAATTGGACAAAATGGATTAAATAATATGAAAAAAAGTCCGTTCAATAGATGGCGCTCTACCACTCGGCATTTTTTTATAATTTAAGTGAAACAATGTGTAGCTTTCGATCTAATTTCTTCCCTGGGGAACATAACATTAGCAATAATATTATTTAAATCGTTTTTAATTTTTTGAAGTGACTTATAGATGGCGCTCTTGAAATATTGATTGCTGATCCACATATCACAATGGTTTTACTAGATTCTCTGCGCTGATTAAGAAAAAGATCTTTTTGAGAATAACAGGAGATACAAAAATTGTTTTAAAAGGCGACAAACACAAGAGGCACACAGAACACAGGCTTTCAGTATCCACCAACAGATCGCGCCCGAAACTAACTCTATAATAAAATCTAATAATAAAAAGCTTTTAGTGTCTCTATAGATGGGGTCCGAAATCGATCCTAATCAAGCACCAGACTACAACACAATCAAATATGTGACATTTAGTTTTCAATATCGTACAAAAGATGGCGTCATTGAAATTTCTATTATTAGAAACCTAAAATTAAAGTTCAAAAAGCTTTCAGTGTCTCTCAAAAGATGTGTCCGAAATCGATGCTAATCAAGCTTCAAACTAGTAACACAATCAAATATGTGGTACTTAATTTTCAATGTCGTACAAAAGATGGCGCCATTGGAATTGCTTTTACTGGAATTTTTTGAATTGAAATTCAATGTTTTCTTGTAGCTGTTGAAACCGATCCTAACCGAGCACCAGATTGCGACCCCACCCAATGCGTCCTCCCTGATTGCTTCTGCTCGGCCGACGGTACTCGAATTCCAGGCCAACTGGAACCCGCGAACGTCCCTCAGATGATCACCCTCACGTTCAACGGGGCCGTAAACATCGACAACATCGACCTCTACGAAGAGATCTTCAACGGCCAACACGCCAACCCCAACGGCTGTCAAATCCGAGGCACCTTCTTCGTCTCCCACAAATACACCAACTACTCCGCAGTGCAAGACCTCCACAGGCGCGGACATGAAATCTCAGTCTTCTCCTTGACCCACAAGGACGATCCAAATTACTGGTCGCAAGGGTCTTACGATGATTGGCTCGCGGAGATGGCAGGAGCGCGTTTGATCATCGAACGTTTCGCAAATATCACAGACGGATCCATCATCGGAGTTCGCGCCCCTTACTTACGCGTGGGTGGTAATAAGCAATTCGAAATGATGAGCGACCAATTCTTCGTGTACGACGCCTCCATCACAGCATCCCTCGGACGTGTACCCATCTGGCCGTACACCCTGTATTTCAGAATGCCGCATAAATGCAACGGAAACGCTCATAACTGCCCCAGTCGAAGCCACCCCGTTTGGGAGATGGTCATGAACGAGTTGGATAGAAGAGACGACCCAACTTTCGACGAGTCCCTCCCCGGTTGTCACATGGTAGATTCTTGCTCCAACATCCAAACCGGCGAGCAATTCGCGCGTCTCCTGCGACACAACTTCAACCGCCACTTCAACAGCAACCGCGCTCCTCTCGGTCTTAACTTCCACGCCTCGTGGTTGAAGAGCAAGAAAGAATTCAGGGAGGAACTCGTCAAGTTCATCGAGGAGATGTTGGGGCGTAACGACGTGTACTTCGTGACCATGCTGCAGGTCATCCAGTGGATGCAGAATCCAACCGAGCTGAACGGACTACGTGACTTCCAAGAGTGGAAAGAAAAGTGTGACATCAAGGGCCAACCCTATTGCTCTCTCCCGAATTCGTGCCCGCTCACCACCAGGGAACTCCCCGGCGAGACTCTGCGTCTCTTCACCTGCATGGAGTGCCCCAACAATTACCCGTGGATCCTCGATCCCACAGGAGACGGTTTCTCCGTTAGGAAGTAATTTATTTTGAAATTAAACTTAAAAGACTTTGTACATAGCGTTTTTCTTGAGTATAAGTATTAAATTTCCTATCTCCTAAGAACTTATTTAATTCCGACGGACGAGTTCTTTCATCACAACCTAAAGAGAGCAGCAACTTTTTGTAAAACGAAACTATGTTATGTAGTAAATGTAACTATTGTTATATAATAAACGAAAAGTAAACTTTTATGTCGCTTTTTTTATTGGCAACCCACTGTTTAATTTCGTGCCGCGGTGGAAGTCACCGAATTCTTAATCAGAAAGCAACAGTTTCCTCCACGGTTTGAAAATCAAACATCGTGTTTCTGAAACATGACTCAAAATTGCATTTTTATTTAAATCCCCTGTAAATTATTATATTTTTGGATTCTCAATGCTCAATAGATGGCGCTCTAATGTTACTCGTAAAACTGTCAGAACTTCCGTTTTTAGCTTCTACCTCCGCCCAATAGATGGTGCTTCACCAGTATCTAATATATCTCAGCAAAACCGTCAGTTAAGAGCTTTTAAGTTTTTTAAGAACACTTCTAGTATCAAAAAATTCGAAGCTTCAGCCTCGATCGAATAGATAGCACTCCAATGTCACTTTCCGTTTTCAGCTTCTAAGTATGTAATTTAATTCCTGTTAAAGAGAAAAAAAAACTTGAAAACGGTGAATTTGAACGGGAATTAATGTATCGCACGAAAATCCTGTTATAAACATGTTATCCAAGTTGTTACAAAATAATACTCTGGCAGTTCTTTTGTTTCTGAATTGTCTCACATTTTCAACTACCTCATCAGTTCTTACTTTAGGCCTACCTGACACCTGTTTTCTAGCCACACTGCCAGTTTCTTTGAATAGTCCTACAGAGTACTGAAGTTGATTAACAAATGTGTGGTACAGAAATACAGTTTCTGGAAATTTCTCCTGAAATTCTGCAATACAATTAGGAAAGGAATAGGTCTATTCACCACTGATTTTTTGAGCGTTTCGAAAGTAGGATTCAACCATAAAAAAATTTTCTCCCAATGTGAAAACCATTGTAAAAACAAATCAATAAAAAAATTGTTCAAGTTATGTTTGCTTACTTGTCTGTTTAGGGTACAAATAAAGTAAGGAACGTACGTGAACAACAAAACTCTTTAATGATTTTGTAGTAAAATTGGGGTAAATTGGTGATAAAATTGAATATTTTGAGTAATTATACACGAGCACACGTTTGCGGTCCAGAACCAGCGGACTGATAACGATAAAGCTTAAATATACATTTTTTTATTGGAAAACCCTGTATATTTTTAAAATTTTTGGATTCTGCGGAAAATTTTCGGCCAAATTAAACACATGACAACTCTAAACACGAGTGGTTTCAGAGTTTTATTATTTCGTATTTTTTTAGTAATTCTATTATGTACTTCGCATTCTTTGCTTTCTCATCGTTCTTTTCATTTATTATTTATTTTTAATTTATTAACCTATTAAATTGTGCTGTAAAATCGATTGTCTTTTGTTTTTATTTTTTGAATTTTTTCTTTTTCTTTGTTTTGCACCGTTCTTTTCAAATTGTTCTTATTCGTTAATAATGTACTGCAAAATCGACCGCCTTTTGTTTCAGTTTTCTTTAACTTTGTGAGTTGACTGTACTGTGCTAAAATATCGATTTTCTTTTGTTTTTTATTGCCTCTTTAAATTTTATTACTTCGAATTTGTTAAAAATTCTACCGAGTGATTTTTAAAAATTTTTTGTCAACTCTTGCCACGAAATTTGGACGGCATGTCTTAACTGTAGCATCAAGGAGTGCAACGACGTACTTTTCACTTAAGCTAAGACATGCCGTCCAGATTTCATGGCAAGAGTTGATAAAAAATTTTAAAAATCACTCGGCGTTCTTTCTTTGCTTTCTCCTTGTTCTTTTTATTATTTTTTATTTATTACTCTGCTAAATTGTGTTGAAAAGTCGATTGTGTTTTGTTTTCATTATTATTCTTTTTAATTTCATTATTTTGTTTTCTTTGTTTTGTCACCATTTCTTTTTTCTTATTTACTATTAATGTACTGAAAGGCGCTGTACAATCGACCGACTTTTGTTTCAGTTTTCTTTAACTTTTTTTAAAAATTTTTTGCTGTAAAATCGATTATCTTTTGTTTTTTTATTACCTTTTTAATTTTTTATTGTTTCGAATTTGTTAAAAATTCTATTATTTCTTTCTCTTTGCTTTCTCATCTTCCTTTTTATTATTATTATTTTTTTTTTAATTTATGAATGTACTGAATTGTGCCATAAAATCGAATTTCTTTTGTTTTTTATTGTTTTTTTTTTAAATTTTATTGTTACGGATTTTTTGAAAAATCTATTATATATTTCTTTTTCTTTGTTTTCTCATCGCTCTTTTCGTTACTTTTTATTCGTTAATCTGTTAAGTTTTGTTGTAAAATCTATTGTGTTTTGTTTACTATTATTTTCTTTATTTGATTATTTTTGAATTATTACTTTGTTTTCTTTGTTTTGCTTTCTATTAAATTTATTAGTCTACTGATTTGCACTTTTTACTTTCTTTAGTGATTTTTTGTCTTCTTTATTTATTTATGAATCTAATAGGGTAGTTGAAAAGTATGGACCCGTGGGCGGAGCTTAACAACAATAAAGCACGACCATAACCTATAACCAGGCTTCGTATATTTCGGAACGTTTCCATGATTACGCGATACAAAAACCAATTAAAAGTATCCATTCACTGCGTAGCTATGGCAACGCTCCGAAGTGTCCGCCTATAACACAACACCTAATTTTTAAACAACCTGTATTTGTTTGGATATATGTAAAATAAAAGCCAAAGTCGAACCAAAAATAGTAATTTGCAGACATAGTAAGGCCCCTACATATACAGTATGGCCGGAAAATGCATATTTCACCAAATTTGGATCAATTTCATAAAATTATTTTATATGTTTATTGGCTATAGCGCAAGTCTTCAAGGTAAATGGCTGTCCATTCTCTTCTTCGATCTTCTTTTATTATTAATCGTCAAAGCGCCTACCTTTGAAATCGCGCTATCAGTACACAAACGTGCGAACTAATTTTTCTCGAACTTTTACAAAATACAAGCAAATTCTTCGGCAAGTGTTTCACGAACGCCATCTACCTGTAAGCACCGGAACTGACTTTTTTAAAACCATTGTTTAAGGAAAATCGAAAAATAAGGCTGCGTTGTATAACAGATTTAAATCAGGATTGAATTTAATCCTAAGTTAGAATGTGACAAACATTATGATGTACAGTATTTTGTATGTCACATTCTAAATTAGGCTTAAATTTAATCCTGGTTTAAACCTTTTACACAACGCAGCCTAAATGTCTAGTAAAGTTAATCTGCTTCAGTTGACGTTTGAAATGGCGCCATCTACGCCATTTACTAGAAAAATTTGCTATAAATGAAAATTGGAATTTTGTGTATAATTGAAAATTAAAAGAATAATTTTGTGGCGCCATCTACCAGTAAATATCGGCTTTCATGCCGCCGTAATTGCAGATTAAAACAGAAAAACATCATTTCGTGGCGCCATCTATCCAGTAAAAATCGATACTAATTATCATGTTAATAAAAACGAAATAATAAAAAAATTATCATTTAATATTTTGAGTAAATTTGACTGCCGCCATCTATTTGCAAAAGCGATTGTTTCACGGCGCCATCTATCTGTAAGCACCAGAACTAATTTATCGCGTTTGAAGATGAAAAATCAGATAGAAAAAGCGAAGAAAATTACAATTACTGTAATCGTAAGTCGTGATTTTTCAAGTCACGCCATCTGTAGACAAACGTGCGAACTAATTTTTCCCGAAGACAGACAATTTTGCAGAAAACCAGCAAATTCTTCGGCAATTGTCTCTCGAGCGCCATCTATCTCTTAGCATCAGAACTAATTTGTCGCGTTTGCAAAAAAAAGTCGAAAGAATACTCGTAAAGTCGTTGACATTTGAAATGGCACCATCTCTTCCAGTTAGTGGCACCATCTGCCATCGACTTTAATTAATCACTAATCAATAATGCCACGTAGGTGGCGCCACTTTAAGAGATGTGGCACCACCTGCACGTATGGAAAGTAAATGTGTAAACTAATTTTCCATATCGGCCAAAAATTCATTTCCAAGAGAATTTGCAAAATGAGAGATAAATGAAAGATTAAAAATATATATAACCAAACATTTAGTGGCGCCACCTACCGTAAATATCGACATTAATTTAGCAATGTTAATTGAAAAAAAAAATTAAAGTTAACAGAAAATTTGTGATAAATGAGACAATGGAAAGTTGTATATGAAAAATCACTTACACTCTTTGATATTGAAAATCGAAGTGGCTTTGGGTAGATCTCCTCCACGTTGTGTGCCAAAAGTATCAAATGGATTAGCATAAAGTAGACTAATACTGTTTTCTTTAGTAACAGTAGAATAACGTAGTTGTAAAAAATTTGCATTGGGGATGATTTCAAGAATGTAGAAATGAACTTCGACTTCTTTGGTCGTTAGAAATTTCTGAAAATTGAAGGTCTAAGTGGTCTTTGGGCAAACCGTCTTTGGTTGTCAGAGATTTTTGAAAATTGAAGGTTCAAGAGATCTTTGAGCAAACCTCTGTCAAACTGTGTATCTAAAACCTTTTGCAAAAAACAAGGTGTGTCAAATGGGATACCAGAAAAACGGCTAATTCTGTTTTCTTTTCTAACAGAAGAATATCAAGGTTATACAAAATTTGTTCCGAATTGGGGATGGTTTCAAAAACAACTTCAACATCTTTGATCGTTACAGAATTTTGAAAATCTCCCTATCTAATACAGAAAATTCCTAAAAAAATATTTATTATTATTTTGACGAATGACATAATGTCATAGTATATCTTTTCTAAATTAAAAAGACTGTATAACGCTGCCAAGTTAATTTTCTAGGTATTTTATTTGGTTTCTTTTTTTACTACATAAGATAGGATGATTTTGAAAACGGTTTTATGGTTAATTTGAAACGCCAAATAGTGTAGTGTGATGCGGATGCGCTTTTTTCGTATCACCCGGTATAATAACGCGAGAGTTTACAGTTGGCGACCCTGCAAAACACAACGCGTCGGAGCTGTCATTTGATAACCTCAAAGTTCGCTCCGTTTTAATTAGCAATTAGTAAAATGTGCAGCGTTTCGCGTAAGTACGAACACATGCAAATTGAAGAACTATGTCGTATTTGTTTAAATAAAAAGGAAGAAATGCTGCTCATGTCCGAATGCGGTCTGGTAAACATGCTCCTCGAGTGTGCTTCTGTCCAGGTATAAGCGGCTCTGTTTTTTTATTTATTTGCTCATGATACTTCTGAGCAGGTGCCCGAAGAACACGGTCCTTGTTTAGTTTGCAATTATTGTGCTAACGAGGTCAATCACTGGTACGCCTTCCGGCAGCAAGTAATCCATTCTTTCGAAATCGCAGAATGTCTAATGAAGCAAAAAGCTTCACCCTCAAAGCCACAAGAACCTGGGAATACAGAGGCGGAAGCAAACATGCTTCCAACTTGGCTAATCGATCAAGAACTCCACCATTCAGAGTCTAACAAAATAGATTTTAGTCAGTGTGCGGACGAAACTAAGAATTCGCAGAAAAACAAAAAGTACGAGTGTTCTAAGTGCGGGAAGTGTTTCAGACAATCGCAGACCTTAACCGATCACGTTCGAAGACATTATGATTCGAGAAACTACGCCTGCGAAATCTGCGGCAAGAAATTCTATAAGTTGTTTAACGTGACGGAGCACATGAGGATGCACACCGGAGAAAGACCCTTCAAGTGCGAGTACTGCACGAAAACGTTCACCCGAGGACTCCTGCTTCGAAACCACATCAAAAAGGTACTCGATGCAATTTTGAGGATTTCATGACATCTTGTTTTAGGCACATACAGGTGAGAAACGATTCGTCTGTGAGGTCTGCAGCAAAAATTTCGTCGACGGTTACCAACTGAAAATACACATGAGGACACACACCGGCGAGAAACCTTTCCCCTGTCATCAATGTGATAAGGCGTTTGCGATGCTGGGGCAGTTAAAGTCGCACGTTAAATACAAGCACACCCTCGAGAAAGACTTCATCTGCAACATCTGCGGGAGGGCGTTTACAGCGAAACATACCCTCGACGAGCACCTCCGCACGCATACAGGGGAGAAGCGAGAGCCCAGGCACGTTTGTGGAACCTGCGGGAAGAAGTGCATCACCACAACCCAGCTAAAGATACATATAAAGTCGGTTCACACTGGGGAAAGGCCCTTCCCGTGTCAGGTGTGCGCGAAAAGGTTTATTACTAAGACAGCGATGGAATCGCACATGAAGACTCACACAGGAGAGAAATCGTTCGTTTGCTGTGATTGTGGGAAAGCGTTTACTGCGAAGTCGAGCTTGAAGATACACGAGAGGGTTCACTCGGGAGAGAGGCCGTTTGAGTGTGGGGTTTGCGGGAAGTCTTTCGCTCAGGGGAGCACGTTGAAAACACACGCGAAAGTTCACAGATAATAAGTTAATTGGATGGATGTTTTATGATGTACAAAGAGAGAAGAAATCGCTGAGAGTTTAAACGTTTAAATTATTTTGACTTATCGAAAGTCATTCGATTTAAAATAATTTCCAAAAAAATACTTGAACTAATGCTTTAAACTCTGAAAGTTTTTTTTAAACGATTTTTATCTGATAATAAATGCGTAATTTATTCAAAGTATTCATGAATAACTGTATTTGCATCTTTTTCTAACCTCATGTAATAAATAAAGTGACTATACGTCGGGACAGTCCCGATTTTTTATAATTGGCAGTTCTAAAAAGGTCCTGCTTTTTGAAAAAAATTTTTTACCAGTTTCCAGTAAACAATTAAAATTCATTTCAATCAACAATCTCAAACCTTTTAAAAAGAAATTCACTCAAATGTGAAATACAGTGCGTTCAGAAATTACTGAAAAGCTTTTGACTTTCCCACTTGCTAGATCATTTTTAAAAGTTGGTACTAAATTCTGTACTGTTTCACCATGAGCGTCACATGGGTTAACAGGCAATAATGCTGTATAATTTCGTCCCAGCGCCATTTAAAAGACGGCTGCACAGAACGTACTAACGGGCGCACGAAATAAATATATAAATAAACTAATCATCTGACCTCATATCCCAAAAGCGAACGTCCAAGCCTTGGTCCGTCGAGGTTAGGAATCTTCAAAGTGTCATGTCAAATATCTAACAGATGTTGATCCGTTTCAACGAAAAAGCTCACACCAGGAGGGAGTCACTCTCAGTTACCACTTCGATGGCGTTAAAGTGGTATCCTCTCTTGTTCAGGTAACCGACCCTAAGATGGCGGACCAAAACGGCTAGCATACGCCATTAACCGAAACGTTTCACAACGATGCCCCCGTAGGTTTTTCTAGCTTGCCTCCGTTTACCAAACTCCGGTAAAGCGTCTGGAACGTCGTGGGGGTGGACAGAAGGCGGAATAAAGATTGTCAATTGTTTCTTTTTTGTTTCTTTTTTTGTTTATTTTAGAAAATCAAACAATCAGTTTTTAATCAAAATTCTATTATTTTGTCTTAACTCGTTTTGCAGTTTCCTTTCTGCAAGAGAGATTGTTGATTGTTTTTTTTTTTTTGTTTGCTTTTATTTTCTTTAATAACAAGTTGTCAGTTTTCTTTTGTTTTTCTTCAAGACGATTTTCTGATGTTTCACGATTTTTGTCTTCTTCCTGCACGGATGCAATCAGAAACTATATATCCTGACCTTCTTATTGAATAGTCAACGCCATCTATTATGAAAACAGTAAACAAATTCTAAATATCATGTTGGCCCTGCGCGGCCGCGTTCAGGAACTACACCCTGGGCTCTCTTTTGAATAGTCAAATTGAACGCCATCTGTTATAAAAATAACAAACAAATTCTGAATATCATGTTGGCACTGCATGGGTGCGTTCAGAAAGTATATCCTAGGCTCCCTCTTGAATAGTAAATCAGCGTCTCTCGTATGCATGATTTTCTACGTTTAGCCTCTTTTCATGGAATTAAAATAAATAAACAAACGGCGTCAGTTATGAACAAAACTTGTTTATACGGAAACAAAACGGAACTTTCTGAAAAAGCTTAGACAAACGCACATATCGAGATATCAGGTTTGCCTTTACGTTAGTTTTTAAAATTTATCTGTATGTCACTATTTTAGTTCTAACCTTGACTAGGTGGATATAAATATTGATGGAACAAACTCGTGGAAAGTACTGTGGAATCAACTCTGATCTCTCTGTATATTAACTTTAATTTCTGAACGTACACATATCATTGTGCATACTCTTGTCTACAAATTTTTATATTGCACAAATAGATGGCGCCATCGTAATTATGGTGGCAACATCAGCTATTTAAATTCACTTCGCCTAACGATGTTTTGTAATATAACCTCAAAATACGCATTAAATCACATCAAACTGATCACTGATTGTAAAAACGAGTTTGTTCGGTAGGGGGAATCACTGATCGCCAATTGAATAACTGCAAATGAGATGCAATCAGTGATTTTTAAGTGAATTTGAAATGGAGGACGGCTTTCGTTGCATACATTATTATCATGGCGCCATCTATTATTGCAATTATGAACCTGAAGAGACATTTATTAACAAAACTTTGTTTGGTTAACTCTTGAGGGATTTCTGATTCTTGGCTTTTTACATGTTGGTAACACTGTTCACATTTTGGGGCACGTTTAGCTGATTGACCTAACTTTATATTGAATTTAGGGCTACTTTAAGCTGAAAAATCGACCGTCTTGCTTCCGCTTTTAATGATTATTTTACGTTTTTTTTTTTTCATGCTCGCGTTTGTAAGTGTCAAAGTGACAGACCAACGTTAACGTGCCGCATTTAAGTGTTGCCCAAGAGACGTTAATAAGCAAACTAGAACAAGTTTAGATTTTTACTGTTTCCTTCTTGACTCCTAAAAATGATAATGGAATTATGCATCGTGTCGGTTTGAGTAATTTATTGAATCATTGAATTCTAACCTCAAATACCAAAATCTTATCAAAATTGACAGAAAACTTCACAAATTTTCATTCAGTCTGAATTGATAGATAATTAAACAAATGAAAGTCGATCATCCTAACAGTTTCTTTTCAGTTTTCTCTAAATAACAGAAAAAGAAGGTAGAAAGCAAGATGAAAAATCGAAACTGGTCACACAAGCCCTATTTACAATAACTAACGCAACTCCCTGTACGACTTGAGAAAGTAGGAGTACCAAATTTTAGCCCACAATATTTTATTACCCATATTAAACTATTATAACCAATTTTCGAGTAATTACCATTACATTGGCAATAAGTAGTTCCGGTCCCACAGTACAGAATTAAGATTTCATAACAGAAAACTGGTTACAACAACTAAGTTTCTGCCTGGATGCAACCAATAATTTGTGCTCTCTCTGTATTTCTTAAATAGGGAGAAACTTTTTCATGATTGGCTACCCTGACTGTCATGGATGTCAAAAGTCACAACATAACCCCAATTGACGTGTAACCAGAAACTTATTCCGGCGAAATGGATACGTCGAAAACACCCTCAACAGAAGAAGACAGCTTAGACCAAAAAGTCCAAACAAACATAATGCAATGGCAAGCCGTCGACAATCCTCTAGCCCCCCTGTCAGACGAACAAAAAGACATCCTCTACCAAATCGAAGACGTAATGAAGTATTTATACAACGAAAGCGAGCCAGAAGACACGAGCGAGCCCCCGAAAACCGAGGACCCAATCATCAGCACGTATAGTGATTACATCACCTGGTTGGTGAGGATCGAAGACGAAGTGAAGCACGAAGAGGCCAGCGATTACCTGCTCTACTCCAACAAGCTGAAGGCCCAATCGAAGGAATGCGAGGAATTATTCAAAACAACCGAGGAAGTAATAAAAGCACTCGACGATTTGAGCACGCAATACGAGCAGGTCACTTCGAAAACGGACTCGTTACACATCCTAAGTGATGAACTAATGAAGCACCAAAAGCAGCTGAACGACAAGAAGCGAAGCATACAAGAGAAACTGCATTATTTCGTTTTGTATCCGATGCTGTACGATCGCATTACCATGCATACAATCAATGTTAACAGCGAGGACTTCAAAGACATGTTGGATCAAATCGATTCAGCTTTGCTTTACTTGAACGGACACCAGAGTTTTAAGGAGTCCTACAGTTATAGGATTAAGTATGAGAATTTGTTGGTCATCGCATTGCAGAATGTGCTGAAGAACGTGACTCAGGTGATAACGGATGCGACCAATCAAGTCGTGGGGCTCGGCAACCAGACTTTGTTGAACCTCGAAGTGAAGCCCGGACCTGAACCGAATATAGAGACTGCGTTTTCTTATTATTACGGCAAGTTCCAGAATGCCGCGAGTAAAATTTCTGCAATAACGAATCACGTCGAGGAGAAAATTGACATAAACGAGATGTAAGTACTTTTTTCTGGTCCTTCTAAATGAACGAGTACTAATCATTATTGCCAGGCGACCAATCAGAATTTAAGTCACTAGATTAGCTGATAAAAAAATCACCAGATACCAACTGAAAAGCACCAACTTAAATTTTCAGGCTCATTGCAATTTATTTTAATTTTTACATTTTTATCGAAGATCCAGGAAATTAATGATAAATTAAAAAAAAAAAATGGTGACTAAAGGAAGGAAACAATTTTTAAAAAATAATAAAAACAAAAGACAATCGATTTTACAACGCAATTTAACAGATTAATAAATTTAAATTAAAAAAAAAAAAACAATTTGAATGGAGTGGTGGCAAGACAAAGAAAACAAGATATGTAATATGTAATAATAATAATTGAAAAATAATCAAATTAAAGAAAATAATAAAAAGAAAAGATAATCGATTTTACTACACAATTGAACAGATTAACAAATTAAAAAAAAAAAACAATTTGAAAATAATGGTGACATACTTCTGCATAATAAAAAATCAAAAGTTATCAAATTAAAAATAGAATAAAAACAAAAAATCATCGATTATACAACATTTTACTTAATGTCAAGTCGCACATTGAATTACAGTTGAAATTAGCTTTCATATGATATGTCACACTTTGAATATTTTCGTTGGTCCACCTGTATAAATAAAAAGCACCAGAAAATCCCCTTTTTTTAATAATCGCCAGATAATAAATCAACAACAAAAATCACTAGATCTGGTGATAAACCGTCACCTCTGGCAACACTGGTTCTAACTGGCCTGGCTGACTTGGGCATGGCTTCGATTCGATGTACATTTTTCGTGGCAAGGTTGGCAACAAAATTGTACGAAATTTAAAGTTAATATTATACTGCCCACGAAGTTTAACAATAAACAAAGGTTTTAATGTTTTTTGAGGCCATATAACATTAAAGAGGGGGGAGAAAACAAAAAAAAAGATGAAGTACTCTCATTCGGCTACACTGGTAATGTGAAACAAAATTCGGAAACGCTTGAAAATCGACATTTTCCTAAAATGCGTACGCTGATAACATAACGGAAACTATTTTATCGATAATCCATATTTCTTTCCTGTAAAGCAACGAGTAAAGAATTAACAGGAGGGAATCTAGGGCAACGGTATAGACAGAGTGCAATGGAGAAATTTATTCACCTTCGAAATGGAATATTTTCTTAAATAATAGTAAAATAAATATAGACTAAGAGTATTCGGCTGGTGAAAAAGTTTTTAAAAATTATCAATAAATAACGGAGAAATAAGCTTTTAAAATTGTCATGTTTTGTGCAGGAAGAATTCGCTTCTGTTGCCAACATCAACATCGAGAAAATCTTTAACTAAACCATAATCTAAATTTATTCTTAAAGTTATGTTAAAGAAGATGCACAGAGTAATGATGAACATCCGCACCAAGTCAATAATTTATTTGCCTTTTAATAAAATCCTAAAACAGAAGTTTTTAATTTTAAAAGTACTCATTTTTGTGAAAGAATCTTTTTTCGATCGGTTTTTGTTTGTTTTAACGACAATCCTAACTTTTTCATCCAAATTTTGATTGTCCGTCTTGTTGCCAAATGCTGATAAGTATTTAAAAAAATACCTTACACAAGTTTTTTGAAAAAAAAAATAATGAAAATGAAACAGCAAACCAAAAATAAATAAGTTATCTCCGTCTTCACGTTTAAAGTCGACAGACACAGAGCAGGTAATCCCTGATGATGCCCGTTGAGTGTTGAGTTGACGTTTGACAGAAACTCAGTTCAGTTTACAAGGGCTACCAACATGCTTTAACGTCAGTAGCTCAACTGTCAATTAGGCGCAAGGCCATGATTTGGACGCAAATAAACGAATTAACTAAAACACTTGTCGCAGTTTCAAGCAAGAAACCTTAGATTTTGAGACTTTTATAAAAATCTTCGTAAACTCCTATTTGCTTATAAAAATCCTTAGATCTAAGGAATAAATACTTAACTTGGCAACACTGTTTTGAATTTAGGCCTTAGATTCTGTCATTTTGTGGTGACATCTGTAGTTAGCCAGGTATAGAAATCGAATTCTTCTTTACCGACAATGTATGCAAACTTAAAAGAACTTTTTTAGATGCGATTCATTAAATTCCCATTCTAGACAGGCCATGAAATTTGAGTCTATATATTACGATGTCCCTTTCTTTTTGTCAAGATAAACATTATTCCTGTCATCGAGCGTATTTTGTTTCTTTATTATATTTTTACGCCTTTCGAGGAAGAAAACGCGATTATTCTTACAAACACTTGTGAATTGGTTTCGCCATGTCATGTCACATTTTTACGATGAATAAAGAAATTCGAACGCTTTTCCTTTAGATATCGATTTTAATTCACACAAGAAATCGTCGCCCACTTTTTTTTGTTTCTTGGGTTTGTTTACATAATTGATCGTCTTTTGTTTAAGTTTTTAACAAAAGCCATCAATTTTCGTTTTCTTTTGTAACTTTTACAGTTTGAGGCCAGTGTTACCAATCCTAATGCGCTTCATCAGAATATTTAAATATTTTATTCATAATCAATGAATTTATTTTTAATTCTTCAGGTTTACAGTCTATTTGTTCTAAACTTGATGTAGCTACTGACGTTTCACGACGGTTTTGTTGTCTTCGGTGCATATGTGTAGCAAATTAATACCAAGCGATCATTTAAATTCATAATTAAAGTACGCGTGATTTTTTTCTATGCGATCGTTCACCTTACCAATCGACTCGCTGTGTAAATTAGAGGTTATGCAAATATTTTGACGTTTAGGATTTTTAATTTAAAGGAAGTGAAGCACTAGAAAATAATGCAGTTTTATTGACAATCATAGCAAATATTAAAAGTGTTTGTCCCCGGTCTCGGAGCAACTGTTAACTCATATTTTCAAAAGCGTCATTTTGATAATTCAAACTCAAATTAAGCTGTCAACAGTTAGTGTTGCCAATCTAATTCAAAATTCATAGCCTACTCTAATTATAAATTTAAATGATCGCATGCTATATGAGTAAAATTAAAGTTTTTTGTAGGTTAGAATATGACAGCGTCCATCACTCGGCGCTCGGTGTTGCCAACTATCATTTTTTTTCCTCATATTGGAGAAAAAATTTCCTTTAAGGCTTGTTTTATCCCTTTGTCAAGATCCGCCTTAAAATTTAAGTAATTTTTTTTCAAGGAACCCCTTATCGTAGGCAGAAAAATTCCCTAAAAAAGAAAAATGTCCCTCCAGTTGGCAACACTAGCGCCAAAGTAAGACTTTCACCGTTTCCCCAAACACAAAATTTTTCAAAACGCTCAGACGAGTTAGACCTCGTCGCTATTTATTTAGAGGACCACTTTTTTTTAATTAATTGTAAAACGATTTCATTTTCGACTTTTTTTTTGCCTGCAGGTACAAGCGTACTTTGGTCGACTCCCAAAAGGCGTATTTCACACAGAGGTCCCCCATAATGACCGCCGCAGTCTCCAAGGCACTTCTGGATTTACGAGACAAGCACAAAATGGACCACAGTGTTCTATTTCGCTCCGCGAGCCTCTTTATAATCAAAGTCTGCCAAGATGAATCCGCCTGTTTTCATTATTTCTTTGCCAAACCCTCCCCCCAGTTAGATGAGTACCTGGGGGCGCTCTGCCAAAACCTATACGACATATTAAGGCCCAGCCTGATAAGCATCAATCATCTCGAAGTCCTGACGGAGATCTGCACGATATTAAAAGAAATGTTGAGCGATCAGGTCCTCAATAATTCGGCTTTAGATCAGTTCGTGCAGACGGTGAGGCAGTTGGTTCAAGACGTCGAGGAGCGGTTGGTGTTTCGCGCCAACGTCTTCTTCCAGCACGATTTACTCAAATACGAACCGTCACCCGGCGACTTGGCCTACCCCGAAAAACTAGAGCAAATGGAGAATATCGCCGAGGAAATAAGCGACAGGCGGACGGACTCTCGGGCCTCAATCATCTCGATGGATTCCCAAGAAGTCATGAATATCAACAGCAATTTCGCTGGGCAGTTTCGCTCGTACACGGGGAATTCCCCCGCTGACCTACACGGGATGTGGTACCCAACCGTAAAACGGACTCTGGTCTGTCTATCCCGCTTGTACCTATGCTTGGAAAGGGAAATATTCCAAGGTCTCGCTCAAGAGGCCCTGATTATTTGCATCAAAACAATCGATAGCGCCGCTGAAAAAATCACGGCAAAGAAAAGTGCGCTCGACGGGAAGCTCTTCCACATTAAACACTTGCTGATCATCCGCGAGCAAATCGCCCCGTTCCAGGTGGATTTCACCATCAAGGAAATGGGATTGGATTTCAGCAATATCAGGGAAGCGGCAGTCGGGTTGTTTCATAAAAGAAACCTAATGTTCTCTTTGAGTTCAAACAATGCGATCCTGGAGTTCCTACTCGAAGGAACTCCACGCGTTAAGGAGTACCTAGTCGATTCGAGGAAGGAAATCGACAAACAACTGAAAGCCGCTTGTGAGGCCTTCATTGTGAACGCCACGAATCTCCTAATCGGTAATATCTTGCACTGGGTACAGAAGGCTGAACAAGCAATCAAAGCCATAAACGCCGCCGCAAGCGAACAGAAAACTATGTCGCTTAGAGAACAGGAGTTCGCACGCCCTCAAAACGTGGCGGCCCTCCTTAGTGATGCACAGAGAAACATCAAGTCTAAGATCCCCGAAATACAAAAGTCTATGAAGTTGTATCTGGCGAACCGCGAGACGGAATTCATTTTATTTCGGCCGATCAAGAACAACGTGCTGAACGCCTACATTCAAGTTGAACAAATTTTGAACGGGGCCAAGTACACCCGGGATGATCAGCTGATGATTGCGTGCCCCTCGACTGAACAGCTGAACATTTTGATTTGTTCCGTGTCTCTGACTGCCGAGCAGGAACTCGGAATGGCCTCGAGAAGTGTGCAGTCAAGACATTCAGATGTTTCAGTGAATCAGTGAAGACCTTGTTTTTAATTTTTGGATTTAGTGTCTAAGATATAACGTTATTCTTTAGCTGGTGTTAGCATGAAAATGTTTTTGTGCGACAGAGCAAGAAGAAACAGTCTGGGAAAGTAGATCCACTCGAATTAAATAAAAACAGAAATGGTGATTTTAAAGTAGGCAACCCATCAATCAAATCGGAAGTAACTTCATGTTTTCATAATTACTAAAACACGGAGGTGTTGAATACTTTCTAATTTTAAGACGTTACGATTTTAAACGGACCCTGTATAAAGTAAATGGCGAGAAAGATACCAACTGAAAAGCATCAGTTTAAATTTTCGTGCTCATTGTGATTTATTTTCATTTTTACATTAGCGTTGAAACTCCAGGAAATAAATAATAAATTTTAAAAAAAGAACAATTTGAAAAGAACGGCGATAAACCAAAGAATCAGTGTTGCCAACATCAACACCGAGAAAATCTTAACCAAACCTAACCTAAATTTATTCTTAAGGTTATGTTTAACGAGATACACAGAGTGATGATAAGCTAATAATTTATTCGTTTTGTAGTAAAATCCTAAAACAGATGAATTTTAGTAAAAGAATCCTTTTTCGATCGGTTTTTGTTTTTTCTCTTTGACGTCATCTAGAAAATTTTTAAACGACAACCCCAACATTTTCATCCAAATTTTGATTATCCGTCTTGTCGCCAAATGCTGATAAGTATTTTAAAAAATACCTTACACAAGTTTTTTGAAAAAAAAAATTAAAATGAAACAGCAAACCAAAAATAATTAAGTTATCACCGTCTCCACGTTTAAAGTCGACAGACACAGAGCAGGTAATCCCCGAAGATACCCGACGTCGTTGAGTGTTGAGTTGATGTTTGACAGAAACTCAGTTCAGTTTACAAGGGCTACCAACATACTTTAACGTCAGTAGCTCAACTGACAGTTAGACGCAAGGTCAATATTTGGACGCAAATAAACGAATTAACTAAAACATTTGTCACAATTTCAAGTAAGAAACCTTAGGTTTCGAGATTTTTATAAAAATCTTCGTAAACTCCTAATTGCTTGTAAAAATCCTTAGATCTAAGGAATAAATCCTTAACTTGGCAACACTGTTCTGAATTTAGGCCTTAGATTCTGTCATTTTGTGGTGACATCTGTAGTTAGCCAAGTATAGAAATCGAATTCTTTTTTACCGACAATTCATGCAAACTTAAAAGAACTTTTAGATGCTATTCATTAAATTTCCATTCTAGACAGGCCTTGGAATTTGAGTCTATATATTACGATGTCCCTTTCTTTTTGACAAGATAAACTTTATTTCTCTCATCGATCGTATTTTGTTTCTTTATTATATTTTTGTCTTTCGAGGAACGCGATTATTCTTACAAACACTTGTGAATTGGTTTCGCCATGTCGTGTCACATTTTTACGAAGAATAAAGAAATTCGAACGCCTTTGGATATCGATTTTAATTCACACAAGAAATCGTCGCCCATTTCTTTTTGTTTCTTGGGTTTGTTTACATTTGATCATCTTTTGTTTATGTTTTTAACAAAAGTCATCAATTCTCGTTTTCTTTTGTAACTTTTACAGTTTGAGACCAGTGTTACCAATCCTAACGCGCTTAAACAGAATATTTAAATATTTTATTCATAATCAATAAATTTCTTTTTAATTCTTCAGGTTTACAGTCTTTATTTGTTCGAATTTTCGACGATTTTGTTGCCGTCGGTACATATTGTAGTGTGATCGCCCCACGCTGGGCGCCAAATTATTGTAATGTTCGGTAAGAGCTCCAAGTTGCGGTGCCAAAATTATTATGTTCGTGGTCACTTCGGGTTGTTTTTGTCAATTACTGTCTTTATATGTGGGTACGTGTCTACTTTCTTTTTGTCTTTCTCTCAGGGTCGCTCGGAATTACCCACTTATCGTTTTATGACCCCATGCTGGACACATACATTGACGAACACAGAAAAATGAGGAGGGGGGAGGGGTCAGTGTGAAATGTGTACGCGTCAGTGCGTGTAAGGAAAAGAAATGAAGAAAAGGATTTTTCAAAAAGATTGCTGTCTGTCCAAACCGTACACCTGTTAGCGTAAGTCGGCCAAGTCACCTCGCCTTTCACAGGGTCGGTGGGCCTCTTGCCCTATCAGATGTATATTTTGTAAAAAGGGGGACGCTCTGTACCGCCGATCACGCATGTGCCTCAATTCCTTCACAAGAGAGAGGCGCCCTTCGACGATACAGGTTACTGTCCGTCCAAAGCGAACACCAGGTATCACAAGTCGGCCATGCCACCTCGCCTTTCATAAGGGTCGGTGGATCTCTTGCCCTACCCGGTGTATTCTAGTCAAAAAGGGGACGCTCTGTACTGCCGATCAGGCATGTGCCTCAATTCTTTCACAAGAGAGACGCCCTTCGTCTCCAGTTGTCCGGCGTTTATATAAAATTTTGCTTGTGTTGTCACGTATGCCCTACCTGGAAGCGTCTTCCATGTTGTTGGTCAACGAAAAAGGATATAGGTATTCAGGATCCAGTAAAATGTTCTCTTTTTTAATGAAAATACCTCGTTGTACTTAATTTCTTATCTGTTTGCTTTATAGAAGTTTTACCTGCGGAGGTCGAAGAAGGAAACCTCCAAATCGCGGAGCGCTCGCTTTTCATAGCGTTTTTCGTTGTTTATTTTCCCGTTGTCATGGTTACCGATACATCCGCGTACTGATCTAGTTACATACTAGATTTGAGTTGGTAACCAAACGTCACGTTTTGACAATTAGCGTTTACCTTAGATATGACTACATTTTATGGAAATCAAACTAAAAATGGAACAAACTTAACTCTAAACAACAGGTAAGTACTTACTTTCTAATTATCTAACCTCTAACGCCTTACTTATTTAAAATAATTCAGTCGATAATAATTATAGGCCAAATTCGAGTTGACAGTTAGAGCACTCCGAAAGTTCCTTTTTCTCACTCTTACATGCATGAGATGTAATGTTGTGAGTCGGTAATTTTAGCACGTTACCTTACGGTAAATTTCCTGTTTTACCGGTAAGGTAACGTTCATTTGTTACTGGTAATTTTTGAATGTTACCTGTGTTGCCAACTTAAAGAAAGCTTACAATGTACACGAAAATTTAACCATAGTGGAATAAAATAACTAAAAGTAATGTTCTGTTTACAACTAGGATGCCAATAATAACTTCCAAGTTAATTCATTTGTTTCTCGAGGTTGTTTAATGTGCTTTATTACTTGTTACACATCAACTTACGTGTGAATATTCCAGACTCAAACCTTCGATCATTGTTGATCACTTGGATACGTTCCAAAACAACGCAATTAATGGGGCGCCCTCTATTCCCGGTTTTCTTTCAGTAATTGGAATTTAAATATAATTACACTTTATGAACGTTTTTAATTAACGTAGAACATTGATTAATAACTAATTATAAGTGTAATAATTTGATTGCATCAATTATAGAGCGCGATCGTTCTTGTGCTGCTGCTCGATTGTCGAATGTTTTTGAAACAACGATCCTCTACAGTGTAGCACTTAATGACTTGCAAATTAATTCGTAAATTTAAATTTCGCGTGGCGTTTGCCGAACGCTGCGCGCTTTCCAGAAGTTCAACGAAATAGTGAACGCGAACGTTTCGCCGCGCCTACCGACACGCCACCATGCACGTCACTTGTCTGCGTAACTACACATCGGCCTAACAATCGACCAGTGGAACAACAATCTTCTCCGCCATTTGCCTTGTGCGTTTGTCGCCTTTTCCCCGTGTTTACATACGCCGCGGATGGCAGCTATGGAAGTTAAGAACGACCCGAATCAGTTTGACATCAATAAAATATGCAGGGCCTGCCTCACGGAAAAGGGAGAGATGCGCTCCGTCTTTCTGGCCGATGAATCCATTGGTCAAGCGATGAGGCTCGCTGAAATGATAATGGGATTTTCGACAGTACAGGTTATAACTTTTGTTTATTACCGTCGGCCTTTTATTATTCGCAGACGGACGCGTTTCGCTTTTGTTTACGACCGAAACAAACGACGTCGCGTTAATTACGGGAGGTTATCGTACAATAAGTACAGTGCTTCCAGCAAAATACAAACAAATTAAGAAACGTTATTGTTTTTGATCGCAGATCGAAAACGGAGACGGCTTGCCAACCTTGATATGCATACAATGCGTGCACCAGGTGAACCGGGCGTACTCCTTCAAACAACTCTGCGAGCAATCCGACGCAAACCTGAGGCAATACCTCGGGAAGCCCTTGAATCCGAAATCGTGCAAACAGGAAGAGGAGCACCACAACTCGGATTTGTACTCGAGTACGCTGCTCTTGGACAATTTCGGCCTAGACGATTCCTCCAATGACAGTGATGATTCGTTCAAGCACGAGTTTGGACTTTTGGACACCCCTGTAGATCCGAGTGACGAAAAGGCTATCGCCCAAAAACAATTGCTGAAAGCGGCTAAGTTACAGAAGAGTAAACTGTCAAAGAAAAAGTTGTTGGCCAAGAATGGAAAAACCAGTGAGTATGATTGAGTTTATAAAACGTTTGGAAAATTGCTAAAGCAAAAGAAAATAATTGAATTATCTTGAAGTCACAGAATACCGAAAGCAACACTCAGCTTCCCATGTGGAACCCATTTTCTTTGTACATGTGCAGGTTTTGGTGGAACTTTTGTCAACCTCAAAACTTTTTGTGTGATTGTTTGATGCTATTTGTGTGCGGTTTGTATTGCTCTAGCTGTTCCAAGATTCTTTCATTGAATGTTTACATATTTCGCGGAAATTTTCGACATTTAATCCACCGAAACAATGGCGTCAAGGCAATAAAATTTAAATCAAGAAACATTAAAGTTTCCAACACAAGTGTTGCTTTTGTTATACTGTGTTGAAGTGTGATTCAGTGTTGCCAACTTTGGGGAAATTTAAATCTTGTTTATTAGGAAATTTTAAATTCCTTTGAGGACAAATTTAGATACTTCAGTCAAAAAGAAAAAAATATTTAAACATGAGAAGGTAATAACTAAAATAGTAACTTTAAATTATTCTAAAAAAATCAAATATAGACAAAAAATTAACACTGCCATCTATGAACATAAGAATCTGTTAGTGTAGTGTAGTATAGTATCAGTGTTGCCAGATGATCAGAATTTAAGTCACCAGATTCAATTTTTGTGCTCATTTTGATTTATTTTAGTTTTTGACATTATTATTGAAATTTTAAAAATTATTTTCAATAATTAGTACAAGTTTAAATTTACTTAATAATAAATTTAAAAAAAAAAACAATTTCAAAAGAATGATAACTAAAAAAAATTAAAAGAATAATGATAAAACAAAAAAAAATAATAAAAATGGAAAAATAATCATATTAAAAAAAGAATAACAAAGCAACGAACACAAAATAATAAAAATTTAATCATCAAATTAAAAAAAATAAATAAAATAACAAAAGTCAATCGATTTTACATCACAATTTAATAGATTAATTTTTTTTTTTTTTAAGAACGACTACAAAATGTTATAAAATTTTTCATATTACAGTTCAGTCTCTATAATGTGAACGTCCCATAACATGAACATCCATAAACGTGGATACGTGGTTTGGGTACTCTGCAGGGTTGCCATTTAAAAAAATTTATGTTGGCGTCACCGCGGAAAAACAAATGCTGATCGATTCAAGATTTTTACACCAAAAACTTAAAAATTAAAAATTGACTTGTTACAGGATTTTGCAAAAAACATTAAAAAATCAAATCAGGAGCGGGACTTTATCGCCACCTGTATAATACACACATGTATTATAATATAAATATGTAATTAGTATTCCAAAACGTGAACTTTTCGAAAACGTGAACACCTTTCTCCTTAATTAGTTCACGTTTTCGCGACTACACTGTATTTAGGTTTTGTGAAAAAGCACCAGAAAATCCCAATTTTTAAAAAATATTCACCAGGTAATAAATCAACAATAAAAATCACTAGATCTGGTGATAAATCACACTGTCCAGTGTTGCCAATCAGAGAGAATTTTTCATTTTAGGCATTTTTTTTGATTTCGTGGAGAAAAGGAATTCTTACCTACTTAAAGGAATTTAGTGAAAACAAATAAGTCAGTTTTAGTTCCTATTTTATGTTACATGTATATTTATTTTTATTTTTTTTTTGGCTACCATCTTTAAAGACCTATAAAGTTAAGTCAAAGGTGGAAAAACCAGTTAAAAATTACTAATAAATGTTTCTTGTTTTTAATATCAAGATTTTTTTGTTAATTTTAGTAAAAACTGATTTTTTTGTTTACAGTTTTCTTTTCTCTGTTAAAATTACAGGGAAACCAATACTACTTACCGTGAGCTTCATATTAATATATACAGAGAGATCATTATACATTGTCCAGAAAAAACTGCTTTCCATGGACGTGATATCAAAATTTTCATCCATTGTCATGTATGCAGTGAAGTTATCTACTTTACCTACCTGTTTTTAATCCATCTTTGCATAAAATTTACTTACGAAAACACCCGACAGATTCTGAAGTAATAACAATATGCTACGCGGTCTTGAAAAAGACTATTTTTGGAAAATTACTACAGAAAATTCAAAAATACAAAAGTAGGACCATCAAACACAAGTGTCAAATAACGTGGCTAACATCAGAGAGGAACTAAGGTTTGATGTACGCAAGAAAAGTAGTTTTTTCTGGACAATGTTTAATGATCAGTCTGTACATCTGTCACATGAAAGTTAGAACGAAAAACAATGGTGTGCGTAGAACATTCATAAAACTTACATCCAAACCTAACCTAACCAATAATGAACATAATTATTGTTTCATCTGATTGCTATTACAATCAAATAAGTCATTTTTCATTAATAAACGACAACGAACTGTAACAAAATCTTGGAATATCTAGTAATTTCCCCATACCTCTCTATATTGCTAACTTCGTTTAAATAATTTGATGTAAACATCGATATCAATCTTATGGAAAACAGTGTAGGATCAGGACAATCAATTTCGATCTCCATGTATATCCCATTTTACATAAGCGAATTTTGCTAATATAAAACGAATTTTTGGCCAACTCATAGTAAATTTCGGACTCAACAGTTGGCAACACTGGTGTGATTCATAAAATTTTAGATCTCCGGTGGCCATAAAGTTACACATTCCACTGTCACTTTGACATTTTGAAAATAAAATTCATTAATTTTAATTTTGTTTGTCAATGTAACAATGTTAAAGTGTTTGTATTAGCTAAAAAGATTGTTGTATTGTTTAACACACACAAGAGGTTGACATTTATGTCAAGAAAATTCGAATTTCATTCAAATTTCGACTTTATTCCTGTGAAACGATTATGCAACAGGTTTTCATTTATTCCTGTATCCTATGTGATCTATGATATACACAACTGTTGGCTAAAATCGGGAAAATTAGTAACTATACTTCGACAGATGGAGTAGTCATGCGTCACCCACATGACAAGAACACGAAAAGACGTATTTACACCACAGAACAAACACATCAATTAAGAGAAAGCAAATCCTTATACATTAAATGTTACCAGAAAAGCGTGGCGCCATCTATTATACTTGGCGTTTACTAAAAATAATAGGCGCCAAATTTAAATACTTTTCAGTCATATAAATGAGTATAGAACGAGTTGGCCAAACATTGTTTAACTTTGAATTGTGTTTTATTCCTATATCAACAATTATAAGGACAAGAAATAGAACGAAATTCAAATTTGAACGACGCTTGGGTTCGTAAATAGATATCAGCTAGTATATATATAACCAATCAAACACAAGAATATTTAGTGATATAAAAAAACCGTATTTCAAAATATTTTGTAAGATACCGTATTTTATCATAAAATACACGTAGGGCTGTACGAAATAATTAATAATTGTGTACGCGTAAGTGTGAAAAACCACTGAGAAAGTAGTTAGCATGGGCTTTTGGCACAATTAAATTTACCTACTTGTACTTCTCTATGTAAATTACAGTTAGAAGCTGTAAAATTTTCAAATTATTTCCATCCTGCAAAAGAAGTCACAAATCATAAATTTTTGACACCTTAAGTAAAGTCATTTTGGCGGCTTTTTACTGCGCCATCTCTTAGACTTGGCGCTCTATGGCATGCTTAGAGCGACTTAACTTCGGTTTGACACCCCTGATTTACACCAAACAAAAACAAACCATTTACGCAATACTAGGCCAGCTTTTAATGATTTACACTGAGGTCTAGTGTAAATCGGGCTTCAAACAGCTCATAAAAACGACAATCACATAGCTTTATTGCTCCGTGCATTCGACGGCCGGACTATTATAAAATTAGTGCTTCCACGGCTTTCTAGATTAACAAAGTTCTTTTTCCGGCTAATCGTGTTCTTAGTTCAGAACCATTTTTTGTACCAAAGAGGGAGCCACACCAAAGGACCTTTTGCTAACTTCAGAGAAGTGATTGTGAGCAAACTAGCGCATAATTTATTAAAGTACAGATTTTTTCCAAACGTGATTAGCCGGATATAGCACTGGTGCTTCATTAATCTAGGCGGCCGTGAGCGCTTCCACCAGTCTGCCAATAGAATGTATTGTTAGTTGCCTAACTATCAGGCAGAACTTAATCACAAATGCAAAAGAATAATGATCGCCTTTTTTTTTTCATCAAAACACAAAGAGAAAAACAAAAATAAAATGCGATTGATGATAGAAAAGAAAACTTTCGAGTATTGTTTTTTTTTTGTCCAAAAAATGGTCAGGAATCGATCGTCATTTACTTTTTTTTTTTTTTTTCGTTTTTCTCTTTCTGTATTTTGTCGAAAACGTTCTTGCAAAAATGTAAAAAAAATCACGCATATTGTTGGTACAAAAGAACTCGATTTTTATGTTTGGCGAACAGTGTTGCCAACTTCGTTCCTCTTCTAAATTTAGAGGAATATTTTTTTATGTATTCTTGTGAATGAATCAAATTTGTAATGTTTAAATTGAAAGACTTTCGACTAACTAGGGAGAAAGTTCACTGAACAGTTGGCAACAGAAAATTATTTTATGACAGATATCAATTCACCATAAAATGACAATAAACTGAAAAGCAATTGTTTAGTTTTTTTAAATTATTTTTAAACGAAATCACTAGATTTGTCACTAAACCGATCATGAAAATACTAAATTTTCGGCGTAATTGAACTCACTGGAAGTTGTTGAAAATTTCAACAGAATGTCACCAGAACTAGTGACAAGACCACTAAGTTAGCAACACTGGTGTCAACACCATTTTTTTTAAGTCACTTTATAGCAAATTAAATAACTTTTCTTGGTGATATTGTGTTAATTGTTTCTGTCTTGTATGTAATTGGAATTGGAATTTTTATTCAATTTATACAGTGCTTTCAACTATTCCAGAATCCCACGTGATCATCCTAATTAGGCAACTAAAGTCACGCTTTTCATAATACTTAAAATAGTAGAGCTTAACTTAACCCAACAAATTAAACATAAAAACAACAAATATAATCTTAAATAATATTATAAACTTATGTCCAAATCTCTATGTAATTTATCAGTGTTGCACATATTTCACCAAACTCAAATTTTCCTTTTTTTAGTAGTAGTTACCCCCTTCGCAATTCATTACTCTTTTTTTTAATTTCATCTAGTAGTGTACAAAGTGGTCAAGATACTCTGTTTGAGTTGGCAGTACTGAATTTATATTAAATGGTACCTCTGGGGTAACTTCCGGTTGCTGACGGCCTGACACTGACAGCCATCACCATTACAAGCGTCATTTGACATTTCAAACTCAAATTAAAATGCTAATTTTTATTTACATAACCTAGAATCTGTGTCTGTTCAGGTTACGTCCAATAAACCAACAAAACATGTACCCGCTTACAGTGTTGCAAATAGCCGAATAAGAAAATGCTCTTGATTGTATTGCCAACTCAAACAGTCATTCTTAAGATTATTGGAATTAAATTAATAATAAAATTGTATATAATAGCTTTTAATCGTGACTCGTGACAACCCATTCTACTTCCGTGCATTTAGTGTGTACATTATGAAAACCCGAAGTTATTTCTGATTTGATTGACGGATTGCCTTTTCTAAAACCTTCAGGGTCCACAATCCAAAGTGAACACGCTGTATAATACGAATACGTTCCACAAAATTTCTCAATTAAATTAAAGCGACCCTTCTGCACGTTTTTAAAACGATTTATTGCGTTATTGTAAGACATTCAACAACGCCATCTCTTGAAACTTGCCGAAAGTCTTCTTTTCATTTGTTTCTACGAAGTTGATTTCCTGGATTACATTGAAAAACCACCATTCATTGAGCATTGAGTTTCAATTGACTGTCATTTCTGGACGGCCACAAAAAATGACTTGCGTGTTGTTATAAGACGTTCATTAGTGCCATCTGTGCCAAAAGTTTTTTTTTTTTATTTCAATTTATGAATCTACTGATTTCTGTTTTATTGCCTTTCGTTTTTGTTTATTTTCTAATTTTATATATATTTTTTTGTTTTGTTATCTTTCCTGCCAGTTCTTTTTTTATTTTTAACCACTGAATTATGCAGTAAAATCGATTGTCTCTTATTTTTTAAGTTTTATTATTTGTTTTCCTTTGCTTTCTCAACACTGTTTTATTACAAAAATAATTTTTTTTAAATTTATTCCTGAATCGGATAACAAATTTTAGGGATTTTCTATGTTGAAAAGGGATTTTTCCGGTAACTCCTGAGGAATTTCCATTTTTTACACGTTGGTAACACTGCATGTATTACCGAAAAATGGTACAAACTGCGAGGAGTACCAACCGCCAGTAGCTCATCGCACATTCATTTAATTTGACATAACAACACTGATCACTTTGTTTAGTGACACGCAAACATCTTGCAATGTCGCCAATCTGGGGGAAACAAATTTTCTAAGAAAGGTTTGATCACGTGCGACTCGGGAACTATTGAATGCACGGTATTCTTCACTCTAGAAATTACAAAAAGAAAATTGTAACTAATCGAATATAAAAGAATATTTTTTAATGACAATTAAAACGACCCACTTTCAACAAATGGTACAAATAAAAAGAAACATCCTGTGCGTCATTATATTTTTAAGATAACTATAATAAACTTTAATTTTTCCAGTAATCAGTTCGAAAAAACTAAAAAGAAACGCAAACCAGTGCAACGTATGCAAGAAGCAATTCATAAACCTCAAGTCCTTCCGGAAGCACCTCCGCACCCACATAGAGGACCGCCCTTACAAGTGCAAGCTGTGCCCGAGGGGCTTCACGGAAGAGAACTACCTGAACAATCACATGCGCACTCACATTCCGGAAGAGCAGAAGCCACACGAGTGCAAGATATGCAAGAAGCGGTTCATCCACACCACCCTCCTCAACAAGCACCTGCTGAAACACAGCGGGGAGAAGCCGTTCGTCTGCAAAATCTGCAACAAAGGTTGCTACGCCGAGAATAGCCTGCTGAAGCATATGAAGATACACGAGAAGAAAGAGGGGGACCCCGCATTGCTCAAGCACATTTGCGATTATTGCAAGAGCGAGTTCCCGGACGCGGCGACTCTGGACGTGCACATCAAGCAACACACAGGCGATCGTCCGTTTTTGTGTAACATGTGTGGCAAGTGTTTCCCGCAGAGGTTCAACTTGGAATTGCACTTACGAACGCACACAGGTGACGGGGTTAACACGATTTGGTTCTGCTTTTAACGCCCAGGTTTTTTTTTAGGAGAGAGACCGTTTACCTGCGAGGTCTGCAAGAACGGTTACGTGTCGAAAGCCAGCCTAAAAATTCACATGCGCACTCACACGAACGAGAGGCCTTTCGTGTGTGATTTTTGTGGGAAGGCATTTCGACAGTCGGGGGATTTAACCAGCCACAAGCGCTTGCATGGCACCGAGAAGCCCATCGAGTGCTCGGTCTGTCAGAAGAGGTTCACGACGGTCATGAAGCTGAAATATCACATGCGCAATCACACCGGGGAGAGACCGTACGTCTGCAATATATGCGGAAGAGGCTTTACGGTAAACACCATCTTGTTGAGGCACATGCGGGTGCACTCCGGAGAACGGCCTTATGTTTGTGTGACTTGCGGGAAAGCGTTTTCTCAATCGAGCACGCTCAAC